>CM022375.1:0-1434914 GCA_011800155.1 Flammulina velutipes | reverse complement strand
GTACACCGTGCCAGAGCCTACATGGCTTTAGGTCAGAGAACCGTCCCCAGAAAATAGAGACACACCTTTGGTCCCTTTTACGCGATAACTCAAGTCCACATTCCCTTGCATCATGCTAACCTATTTCTTCCTCAGTCAAGGTATCGGGATGGATGGAAAAACGCACCGAGCCCACAATTCTTGGATCCCCATTCAGCCACCATTCAGGCTGGAATCGAATGGCCTCGCCCAGCACTTGCCGTGCGCCGTCGTCGCCTCTAACGGTCCGCAAGCTTTGCTGAGTTACAGAACTCGAGATCTTTTCCTGGTTTGTGATAAACGTGTAGAACAACGCCCAGCCAGCCAACCCAACGGCAGAGAATGCCAAAAGAGCTGGCCATCGTCTCTGCACCGACAGACTCAGTAGAAGTGCTGTTACTTCGTTCAAGGACGCACCTCAATCCTAGGCAAGTCTCGTCGTTGGTACGGCCGCAGCTTGGACGTATCTGCGTACATCGTTACGCTAGGCGGCTCTGTAGGTGGCGGTGGCGGTCGTGGAAACGATGTCGACGCATATTGGCGGCGAGCAAGTCGGGAGACCCGGTTCATGATGACGGCAAAAGGCAAGAGCTTGTTTTGGACTGTAGGTCCCGGTGGGCGCTTTCTTGATCAAAAATACATATTGGTACGTAAGCTGTAAATCCATAACTCTAGCCAGACAGATTATTCATACAGATATATCTATACTTGTTTGAAAGAAATCTGCCCTTGCCCCTTGTCCTGCTCGCCGAATGCTGAGCGATAACCGTCTTCTACGGTATTACCTCCCATCGCACTCTGCCACGCGAGCTATAATCAAAGTCGGGGCGATCCCCTACTCAATAGAATAAGTATGCAAGCGAATCATCAACATCAATAAAGCACATACCGTTACAGAAAATCCCACTGCTTGCGCGAAGAGCGCACGCTCGTCGAGCTCCTTGGTGAAGTATTGGGTGTGAACCCGCAGCCCAATTCTAATCAAGAAGACAGCGGTGTATAAGATGGATGACTCGATCAGGATCTCGAGCAGTCCGTGATACGTCCTGAGCGACTTTCTCCATCCTCTGACCATCAAAACCCGGACGATTATGGCGGTGGTGCAGAAGATGTTGGTGAACACCGTCGTCGACAGATAAATGAGCTCCATGTTGGCAATTTCATCCGGTCTGGTAACCTCCTCGGCTCTGTATATCCAGACGATTCGGATAATGTAGCACACTACGCAGCAGAATTTAATTATCGATAGTTCCCTCCTAGCTGTAATCGTACATACCTGATCCTGCCGTAAGGAATAATGCGGGAATGATAACGCTAATCCACCGTCGACCATACACAACCCAGCATCTCCAGATCTACAAAAGTTCAACAAACCGCGGTGGACGTTGCGTATTGGCTGCACTTGCCATTGTCACATCAGCTAATAAAAGACTGACATAGGTTACAACAGCATTTGTTATAAGCTGCGGGAAGTAATTCCGGTTTTTTGAAACGAAGAAGGATATGAGTTGTGTTTCTTGACTTTCTCCATGTTGAATGTAGGCATAGTCAACATGTGCCCACACAAATCCTGCATGCACAGTGATAAAGATCCATATGACGGTAAGAAGGACCGCGGAGCCTACGCGAGGACCTCCGGCTCCTCGAGACACTGGAAACGTATTTCAGTCTGTGACAATGATATCGGGCGGAGGTGGGAGACGTACAAGTTAGATAGAGCGCCACGAAGTATATGCTTGTGTACATTCCGTACACCAAGATATCGAGAATGCGGGAATGAAGGTTAGACGACAGTTCATACTTGATCTGCTCGTCTGAGAAACCAAGGCTCGACATGGTGCGTGGAGAATGGTAACGAAAGGTGCTCCGTTTCAAACCATCTTATCTACTAGTTCAACTGGTAAACGGATGAAAGGAAGGGTTGTACGTACTCCCGCGCCAACGAGTACGGGGTATCGCTCTCCTTGTATCACCCTTCTGTTTGATAATCAGTGTTGAACGCGGAGTGAAAAGGAGGCACGTACCCAATAACGAGTCTTACCAGCGTCACGGTTATTTGAATGGAAGGGACTCTGAGAGCCTTGAATCTAGAACGGAAGATCATACATCTGTGGGCTGTACAATACATGGACCCTCTGTTATCTGGAGGAGGAAGAATATAAGAGGAAGGCGACGGGCAAATAGTTGACGGGCAAATGGTTGAGGTGCAAGTTACGCAAATGATGACTTCCCCATCATCATCAAGTTCAGAGTGTCGCGATCAGTACACTGAGAGAAGTCGCTCAGTGGTGCCAGCCAAGTTCGTCTATACAGAAGCCAGTTTCCGTCGATGGGTCAGCAGAATTGATGTCCGTTTCATACCATACAAAGGTCTAAAAGGTCCGCACATATCAGCCATTTGTAGGATAGGTAGAAGACTACAGTAGCTTACTATGCACCAATAGCAGACACATCGATACACATCGACAGTCGTACAAAGATGAAGGCCATGGAAGCCAGTAGCAATGCGCCTCGGAGGTCCACGTAGTATTGCTTCCGGGTTCCCACTAATTAGCGCATCAGGCCTTCAAGTCAATTATAGTAAAGATAGGCGCAAACAGTAAGTATGGGCATAAGTGCAGACATCCAGGAAAGATAATAAAGAAAGAGAAATTTCATGTCCGTCCGCGAAAAATTAACCATAGATCAAGCTGGGTATATCAGGTTCTCAGTCATGTGAGATGCCGTTTCCTTCTTCTGGAGTTTCGTTAGCAATCGTCCATAGTAGTGGAAGTGATATCTTACTAGTAGGAGGCTCGGCAAGCCCAGGAGGCAGCGTAGGCTCAACATCCTCGACACTGCTCTTCGGCACAGCATCCTCAACAATCTCCTCCTCGACTTCGGCCGTGGGTGTCACCTTAACGGGATCCTCGACCTCGGTCGCTTCAGCACTCAACCCAGCCTCAGGTCCCTTCGTCAACCCAGCAGGCGCGAGCGGCTCAGACGCATGCGGGAGGACTTCGTCCGTCACTTCGGATGTTGCTTTATGCACGACAGGTGTAGGCTCCAGATCTACCTCAGGCTCCGGGGATGGTTCACGTAGGGGCTCGATGCGCGGTTCGGAAACGTCGGTCACTACTTGGGGCGAAGTAGTAGGTACAACAGGTTCATGCTCCAAAGCAGCTGGTTCTTCCACAGTGACCTCTGATGTGGTTTCCTCCTCGACAAGAAGTTCTTCAAGAGCGGGAGAGATTGCTTCATCGACCGGAGCAGCGACTTCCTCATCGGCAGGAACAACTGCCTCGACGCTGGTGGGCGCATGTTGGTCGATGACTGCAGGAGCATCTTCAACGACTGTGGGAGTAGCTTCTTCAGCAACTGGAGCAATTGTCTCCTCGACTACCGGAGTAATGATTCCCTCGACGGCTGGAGCAGGCTCCTCGACAGCTAGAGCAACGTCATCTTCGACAGCTGGAGCAACATCATCCTCGACGACGACCGGAACAGCCTCTTCCTCAATGACCGGAGATGGTTCTTCTTCGACAACTGGAGAAGGTGCAGATTCTTCAACGACCGGGGAAGGAGGTGCGGCTTGCTCTACAATCGGAGGTACGACTTCCTCGACGACGATGGATGCAACTTCTACTTCAGCAGCAGGAGCAGCCTCCTCGACGGGAGGTGTAGCTTCTCCCTCGGCCTCAGGCTCTGTGACAAGAATTCAACAAAACGGATCCATACATCCAAAAAGCCTCACAAACCTGGAAGAGCAGAAGATTCATCTGCCGTCACAGCTACATCTGCAATCAAAGTTAGTACGACTGTACCCATTGCCCAGAAGAAAATATGGCTTACTAGGAGTAGATGCAATAGGACTTGGGGCTCTCTCGGGAGTAGAAGTATTCTCTACTATTGGAGCTGGTTCCGGTTCAGTCACCTCTTCAACAGCGACAGCAGGTTCCTCAACGACGAGAGTCGCCTCTGGTTCAGAAATGGCCGTCTCAACGACGGGAGTTGGCTCGGAGATAGATTCCTCGACGGCGGATGCAGGACTCTCCTCCTCCACAACGGGCGTGGATCTTTCCTCGACGACAGGCGCAGGCGCGGGGCTCTCTTCCTCGACGATGGGGGTGGGGGCCTTTTCCTCGGCGAGAGGCGTAACCGTAGGTTCCTCCACAACCGCTGCATCCTGCTCAACGACCTCTTCCTCTATGGCGGGAACAACTTCTTCATCTGCCACCTCAGCCACGGTCGGTTCAGGCGCCACGGCAAGTTCCTCGACAGCTGGAATTGCTTCTTCTGCCACTCCAACAACAGGTTCCTCGACTACGCCAGGAGTTGACACCTCTGGAGGAGAGACGGAAACCTCCGGTTCATCAATGACTGGTGTAGCTACAGGCGGAAGCGCAGGAGGGACTTCAACGACAGGCGTATCAAAAGAGTTCGATTCCTGAACGGCAGGTACAGATGCTGCAGGAGCTTCATCAACGACGGGAGTAGGAGCCTCGTCGAGAGCAGGGACAGGGGCCTCTTCCACACCGGGAGTAGTCGTTTCCTCCACAGCGGGAACAATTGATTCCTCAACAACAGGAGCAGTCGATTCTTCAACAGTGGGGAGGGCAGCCTCTTCCGCAATCGGGGCAGGTGTCTTGTCAGAAGCGACGACAGCAGCACCAGTCGCAGCAGCTACCCCGGCAATTGCTACAGCAGCAGCCACTTCCTTCCCGTTACTCTTATTCTCCTCGCCCTTCTCCTGCGCTGGTTCCTCCTTGATACCCACCGGCACCTGGACGGACTTCCTCTTCTCCTTCTTCCCTTTCTTCGTGGGGGTCTCCGGAACGTCTCCCTCGCCTCCTTCACTCGCCCTCCCCTTCTTCGGGCTCTTCTCCGCTGCACCCCAGAAGCTAAACCTCTTCTTGGAACTGCCCATGCTCCTAAACGATGGCCTCGGGGAAGATGGTCGCGCCTTCTTCGGAAGCTCCCCCATCTCTGTGTTCGCCTCGTGCGTATTGCTCGTCGTGGCAGTCACCGGTGGTGGGGCAGGTCGCGAAAATGTTTGCTCAATAACAACCCATTCCACGGCGCCCTCTCCACCATCCACTTCGCCACTCAACGCCCGTTTCAGCTTCCCAACCACGAACGGGGGCCAGTCGCTCGCGATAGGATCAAGCAGGGAGTCATTCCAAAAGTCAATGAACGCCTCGTCCAGTTGAATCGACGAAAGTTCTACCACCCTGGTTCGGCTTTCCGCGATCTGGGTGTCGATGGCAAGCGATAACGGAGGGAGATCCAACGACCGTCCAGCCCGGCCTCCCTTCCTGGAGGCACTGCTCTTCTGTCGGGGTAGCGTCTTCTCGAGATCGGTGTCCATCAACGTTGACGCCAGATTCGAAGGTATCGGAACGGTCTCCAAGAATCCAGACGACGAGAACTGCGCCCAGTCAATCCCGATCCCGTTCCACGCTGGCTGGGAACTCGGCTGGGAGACGGTAGGTGGAGTGACATTTGCGGGCTCCGATTCCGTAAGACTCGAAGAACGCTCGATCCGTCCATTAGGAAGAACGAGTGCCAGAGAAGGTGTAGGGGGCACCTGGTGACTATTCGCAATAAGTGAGAGGAATCTAACAGTCTCGTCGGAAAAGACGCGATTGAGAGGTGTGCTTAGATCATCTTTAGCTTTGACAGCCTCCCTGATCTTTGCCCACAACGCCGTGAATTGGTTGGTCTCGGTCAGCTCGTCTTCTGCGCCAAACGCGTCTGATAAAACCCGGAGTGGATGCTGTGATGGGCTGGACACCCTTGATGAAGCGATCTCGGTATCGACGTGAATGTAAAGTGCAGTATACCGACGCGTCGAGAATCGAGGGCGCACGAGCAGAGTGTCTGTCGGCTCGGTCCCATACGGGTACGCATTGACAAGCTCCGTAAGCCGTTTGGGCATGCCATGGTCCAGAGTTTCTTGTCTGATGTGATGTTTAGCTCATATTCTCGAAGATAACGATGAAGCATACCTGATACTAGCGAGAAAGATGTGCTCTAGCTTTCGTCCGGCTTGCTCCCAGCGTCCGTAAAACGATGACCAAGTGTCCGTTTCTTCCGCGCGTCGCGCCTCTAACAACCAAAGGCCGACGACCTTGGATATCTTGCTCCCAGATGTACTGTTGGCTTCTGCGTGAGCAGCGAGCGAGCTGAACAGATCCAGAGTAGCTGTTAGAAGCTCTAGGTGCGAGCCGGACAGTTGGGGGACAAGATGTTGTAAAAAGGCATTGGGGGGATAGCTCGCCTGTTTCTCCGCATCAAAGAAGCTCTGGTACCAGGAATCGTCTTTGCCGAACGATGGTCCCTCGAGTTTCAAGTGGCGTAGGGCCCAGCGCAGGACGGCAGCGACATCGTGGGGAGAGCGGGTAGATGTAATTTCGGACTCAAAGTCGGAGAAAGGAGATGTCGATAAAGGGAGCGTGGAGGAGCTTTTGGGAGCCAAGGAGTGTATGAATAGCGAGATGAGACGGCGCTGTACGGCTGGATCGGATGAATACCAGTGTGGGTGCATCAGCCCAGGGGACTCGAGGCCTACATCTTGTTAGCATAGTGGAATGTCTAGAAATAAGACGCACCTCGGGCTACGATGACCTGTGTGCATGCTTTGACAAGTAAAAGAGTGTCGAGGGGCGTCAGTCGTTGCTCTCCAATGGTTTCTGCGGAGAGAACGACTTGTGCGTCGGGATCTGCGTCAAAAACGATTCCAAGCGACTGGTGACCCGCTTCATGGTCGGTCTTTGGGTCGGAGAGATTGAGAGTGAGGTGTGGCGGTGATTGGTAGCGCGTCGGCGGTGTATTCTTTTCCTTCCCTTTTTCTGGCTGCTTTTCTCCAGATTCTGACACCGTCGGCGAGACAGCCTCGAATTTACCTTCGAGAAGCGACGGGGCCGACACGCGGGCCGGCGACAGGTCCTGGTCGTCCAACTTTTTACGTCCAAAGACTTTCGACAGAAATGAAGGCATGGTGATAGTCGAGGGTCGAGAATTAATGAAATCGTGCGAGATGAAGCATCCAGAAGGCCAGATTAACCATAAATCAAAGGAAATGCAATCCTCAGTGACCGATTTTCATGAACTGTCGTCGTGGTAAGAGGCAAACCTATGTCAAACGAAACAAAAAATCGAATCATGTGCGCACCCACGTGCACACCGCGTGTTGCAATTATCGGAGAAAGTTCATTTCAAAAGTCTGAACGTTGAACGTTGAACAGTCGCGGAGCCGTATATTTGCTGCGTAGAGGGAGACAGTGCAACAATTTCCTCGCTGTGCAGATTATGTGGCGCCGTCAAACATCGATATATGGATCACAGGGACTTGCTCGGTAACAGCAATAAAGCATTGCTACGCATGCATCACGTAACCGTGCAAATATGCGCATAGCATACGAACACCTACCGCCACACCACAGCTACGGATTTAGCTTGTCTTTTCATCACTTAATTTCATTATCTCAACCCTAATCATACAATTACAGGCAGTGTTCCTATAATCCGTGTCCACGGCCGCACCTGGCAGATTTCTCCGTGTAAAGCATCATAGAAAAGGTATGGCATGCCCTTTCAAAACGGCGACACATTCGAATTATCGAAGGTTAAACGAAGGAAGGATTGGACGAAAATTAGGGACGCCACAGTCAGGATTGAAATGATCATGTAAGTTGTTGATCGTATCAAATGTGTGCGTGGACTACCACCACCATGGACCACCAGCTATCAACAAGGTCTCCTTTGTTTCATTCAATCTGAAGGGCCGGGGCGTCAGCAGCCAACGCCTCGGCGATTTTCATATTACAGCTATTCGGAGTCTCTGTTTTTAAGTAGGCGATGCATGCTGTAGTGATCTCTCAGACGACTATTGCTCTTCGTGACGTCGCGACTCTACCTGGCTGGCAGATTCCGCTCTATTTCCCTCACAGTCGTATCACGCAAAGGCGAACTATCAAGGATACCTGACTTCAGACTTGGAACCGGTGAGTCCGAGGGATATCGACACTCTTACTCTAGCACATTCAATCAATATCAACATTAGCCCTGATGCAGTGAGTAGCTACGCGACGGTGGCGGCAGGGGGATGGCACTGGAAAATTCCGTGAGATACGCTGGTGCAGCACCCCACGTCATAGTCTAGGTCTTCTAAGGGTCTTGCCGACATCAGCCGCTCGGCTAGGGCACGGCTGTGGCGCGTCTGCATACAGAATAACGTAGAGTTGCTGTGTTAACCCAATGAAGGCTATTGTATTTATGTGCTATGAATTTGGTCTACTGTATGTACATGCTCGCTGCCTCTTTGTATAAGTATGTACCGTAATAGTTGCTGCTCTTTCCCGTTTCAAGATCTCCTGTACGGCCTCCATTCCCTCACTATCTGGAACGACATGACGCGTACGCTCTCTGAACTCCTCTGTAACATCCTCTGCCACCCCCATAAGTCTCTCCTCCGCTCTCGATATGAATGCATCAGAGATCATCTGAGCCGGCGCCTCGATCAGAATGGTGGTATGTTGTGTAGAGATCGGGGCCGTTGTGCGTTTTGGTTGGCGCCTTTTTGCGTGCCATGATAGATATAGATGATATTCTTAGATGACCGTCGCGGTCGTAGTATCTATCTATCGATTGATGAGATCAAATTCGGCACATTGCCGTTGACCAAAATGGACAGAAATGACGTAGGGTGCTGCACCAGCGTATCTCGCGGAATTTTCCAGTGCCATCCCCCTGGGTGGCGGTGTCCCATGGAGATTGTCGTCTTTACAAAACATGCAAGAATACTGCTATAAATGGCGTCATTTTTCGGTTTGAAATTTCAGGTCGACCCCGTGCTTTGGACATGTCATTGCAATGCTAATGTCAACCGCTGGAAGGTCCCACAGGCGGCGAGGCAGACTCAAAACCACAGGAAAATACGAGTTGAACCATCACCTGCCCGGCGCAGTAATTCTAACGCAGGTAGGCCTTCCCAAGTCTCCACCTATACAATCCAACCAGATATAGGTCGTATAATCTTCCAAAAGTGCTCTTTACCAAATGCCTGGCTCCAACTTTTCTTTCCGAGCATTTGTTCTCTCTGCCATTGCTCTCGGGATTTGCGCTAACGCCGCTCCCGGGAGCCCACAACAACCAGATACTCCCTCTTCCCCGATATCTGACTATTCAATCGCCAATTCGGCAATATCGACCTCTTCAGGATACTCAATCAAGACTGTCAATGGCAAAGTCAGTATCCCGCCTCGCTCACGCTTTATCCCGTGCTGACACGCAACGCTAGGAATGTATAGCCAACAGCGGTTCCCGAGACAGGTTTACCGACCCGGACTTCCTCTCGCTATTTCCCGAATTCAAATCCCCTTCGAATAATCGTCGTGCTAGTGGCGATGAAGGGTCTGTGGAACCGGAAGAGGGTTCCTTCCAGTTCGACACTGAAGACCGTCCTGAACCTACTGAAGAAATTACGCTATTTCATGGTACAGCGCCAAGGTTCGCCAGATCATTGTACAACGGTGTCCAGATCTTCAAAAATCGGGGAGACCTGTCGGCCAGTGGTAGGATGCACGCCAGCTTGCTTATATGTTTCTCTGACCCGAAATAACCTAGGTGGCTTCTATCTTACGAACTCGTTGAGAGCCGCAGCTCAATGGGGCTGTCATGGAAGACGAGAAAATGCCACGGAAACTGTTGTATTTGGTGCGTATCCTCTCGTTCTCAGCGACTGCACCGTACCAATGATGATCATGTAGAATATAAATGGAATCCGACCAAGTGCGTTCACATCGCGATGACTACGCCACACTAACACACTTGCAGAGGTTCCTTGAAGATTCGGTCCTATGCAGACTGGACGACGAAAGCAGAATATAGAGCGGTAAGAGTCAGAGACACTTGGTGGCCCACATCAAATTGAACTTTTAATTCCGCAGTTCTGTGCCTATAACAACTGTTCAGACGAAATAGCTGTCTCTAAAGAAATGCAGAAGAAAGTTAAGGCACTGGTCAAGCAGGATCATGACATGATTGCTGGGCAAGTTCCTTTCTGATTGCTTCGCACTATGATATGGAGCCTAACGGTTTATATAGACCAATGATGCCTGTCGGTGGAGGTATGTTAGCTCATCTATTTCGCAATCCCACGTTAAATGTCACTTTAGATATAACACCCGGTTTCTATCAATACGCGATCCTAAAAGAAGCGATAGCTAAGCCGCCATTCCTGACAAGAGTGGCCTACCATAGTTTGAAGTGCGATAAATTCCAACCAGGAGAGATAACCACACGAGATACCCAAGGTCCCGTTGACCAATTCACAAAGGAAGAAAAGGATGATATTGGATGGACACAAGATGAGTCCTATAAAAGTCGAGCACCGCCACGATCGTGGGCGAACGACGACGCTGGGAAGGTAGACCTAGCGGCTAGGCCAGACGCAAAGAAAGAGTAATGTATCTAGCGTATCATACATTTAGTCTATAGTACACAAAATATATGAGGTTCGTGATGACGCTATCTAATTAATAACTCTACCTTTTCCCTTGAGGCCGACGCCACTCCTGTTCTCGGTCAACGATCACATTGTGGTGATTTAATATAGTCGAGCTTATCCATTTTGTACCCGAACAATGTCTCACAGAGCAATTACACAAATCCTCGATCAGCGCGGGACGGAGAAGTGTGGCGCAACCATTGTATCACGTGTTGCGCGAAGGACTTGTGTCCTTATCGTCTTCCTTTGATATCGGTGTATTTCTGACGCAATAGGGAGTATTAGCTGGCGTCTAAAAGTGGTTTCAGCGATCAATATCGGTGGAATGGCTAGCGCTCATTGGACGAGAAGGGGTTTTTTGTTGGCCGAAAGTACTTTCAGAACTCAGCTAATACTCCCTAATACAGCACTTACCATAGTACCTCATTTTATCTTCATGTGTGATCGCCAGGCTTGAGCGAACAAATCAGCAATTGCATGGAAAAGGACAACTGGAATCATCGGAAGGTCATTGATTATTGTGGACGCAACACATGTAATCTAATAACAGTTGTATCTAGGCAACCTTTGGCCTAGCCCCCAAATCAATCTCGCCATCCCCCTTCCACGTTGGCCTCTCTGTAAATGTGTTGTCACCCGTCAGACCCACAGATTGCTTCTCCTCGGACGAGAACTCCTCAACGGGACCTTGAGTATCTTCTGTGTCTATCTCATCTTGGGGGAAAAGTGCACAGTCCAAGAGATGGTAAGCCGTCCTTTTCAAATACGGTTCCTTTGTCTTCTCAATATTGAGCACTCCGTATTGATAAAATCCGCTGGTGATCTCTAAGATACGTGTCAGTAATCATGCCAGGGAGGAATGCGCGTAATAGCGTACTGTCTACAGCCATCATAGGCCTGTATAAATCCGTTAAAACTCATGCATATGAATATAGAAAAACAAGCGTACCCTGCAATCATATCATATTTTGCATCGTCAATTTCCTTCATGGCTTTAGTTCGTTTAACATGATCAGGACAATAATGGGATGCGCAGAACTGATAGGAAGAACGGTCAGTATTCACGCGCAGTAGCGGCATTTGTCACTTACGTCCTTGTAGAAGTCCTCAGCATCGAACCCTTTCTCGCCGTATGACAAAATCTTCAAATCTTTCCTAGAATCTGTTAGTTGGGGATGAAAATGCAGTCACGGGAAATATATATACTGCGTTCCATCCCAGACATATTCTGGAGAATATTGGTAAGGTCTACTTGTTGGGATCTAAATGCACATACCAAATACAGCTGTTTGTGGGACAGGTTGTTGTCTTCCATGACAACCCCACTGCGCCGCGGCTCTCAACGAGTTCGTGAGGTAGAAACCACCTATCCCATTCCCCGTCAATAATTATTCTGCGACGACAAATAATGTGATTACCATTGCTCGACAAATCACCCGGGTTAGGGAAGATCTTGATGCCGTCGTATAGCGGGGCAGCGAACTTAGGAACCGTACCATGGAACAAGGTGATAGTAGTTCTAGGATCGGGACGGTTCTTCGTATCGAATCCACCTTCGCCTGCCCGGCGTTGGTGCGTCGAGAGGTTCTTGAATTCGGGAAATAGTTCGAGGAATTCTGGGTCTTTAAACCTGAGATGAGAACCACTGTTTGCTTGACAGGTGTTCTAAACATATGCCAGTATAGTGTGAGATGGGATTTGAGGATTTGAGTGGACACATACCCCATCCGACGTCTCGATTGAATATCCTGAGCCTACAGAATTCGTAGAACCGGGGGAGCCTGGTCCTGGGCTGGGGGCAGCGTTGGCGGACATCCCAAGAAGGATAGCACTGAGCAGAATTGCTCGGAAGGAAGAGGTGAAGGCGACCATTGTTAGAGAAGAGTTGAGAATATTTTACGACCTATCACTGGTAAGACAGGGCAAGTGAGTAGCCAGGGAAGGCTCACCTGCGTAAGAGTCTGGAGAGAAGTAATTGCACCGGGCAGATAATGTTGAAGTCATTTTTACTGCTCTTTTAAATGTCTCTCGGTGCTACGTGATTCCTATTTCAAAGGACAACCGTTGAAATCAGTATTGCCTTTCGGGGTCGTAGCACGATCCTCGTTAAATCGTTGCTTATCACCATGGAACATCCCCGCCTTCACGCAACGTGTTGCATAACTACTATATCAGGAGATTGTCGGCTAAGTATTGACGCAACCTCTCGTACACATTTTGGGCAGCGTTACTGAATCATGCCTGCCTGATTCAATAGTCGTCCGGAGCCTACTAATTGATCGGCGGGTAGGATTTTGATCTCTCAGATCCATTTTGCTCGTTGTATGCATTTCGGATGGTCTAGAAAAAGTTCAATTGTCCTGATGGTGAAGCGTATGGCAGACGTGCGCTCCAATTGACGAGTAAAATTAGCCGCTGGGGATGGCATCATGTGACATAATGAAAAGGAAAGGCGCGTGGTAGCCATATTTCGTGGTTGGTATTTTACCATCATCCTCCACGACAGTTAAACCTCCGAAGCCTGTTATGATTCGACAAGCTCATAGCGTCCTGATTGAATCTCTCTCCTACGGCAGATTTCAATCGGCCTAAACCGAGCTGCGTGCTGAACCGAGGGCCGAAGACCATTCATTCAACAAGGCATCTTCACTTTCCTTGTCCTGATATAGCCATAGTTCTTTGTCCTGACATATAGCCATAGTCATCTGTTTGGACGATGACCAACACGTAACAAAAGACGTTAGTACACCACGCGATAATAAAGGATGCCCCTCCATCTGCCACCTGCCCTCACCATATCAATGGATAACGCTACGCAGTCTTTGAGAGAGGACATTTGTCGAATTTCTGGGCTTCTCTATCGCCTTCAGCATTGGGATGTTTTCTCGAATCCTACGATCTCGTCGGGAGTATCTGTGAATCACCCCGAGCCCAACCTGTCGCTTTACAATCATCTCGCGATCCGTCTTAGTACGGATTCTAGGAGAGTCGCTGTCACTGGGCGTTTGACGATGGAGTCGGGTCTCGAACTTGTGGTTGCCTCTTCCGATAGCGCAACACCGATACGTAAGTACTTCTATCTATAATTTCCAGTCACTGGATCTGACAATCCCCAGGAGAAAAGGATGTCATATCTGTCACAACGGTGCCAGAAAAAGGTATATTTTGTGGCAACGTTGTGTTTATAACCTGACGAAATACTAGCTCCGATAGTCGATTCTCTAGGAAATCTGTGGATGGCCTTGAAATGCAACACCGGAGACCGACTATCCCTCGACCATATCACTAGGATTCGACAAGATGTTATTGCCTCTGATGCCCTTCTCCCGCCGGGGCCGGGGCCGCACACTGGTGAAATCCGCACCATACTCTCGCATTGGACACCTTCCTTTACAGAAGATACTGGTCTTTTTCGTGATGGCCTCTTCGTTCAGTGTCTCGACGTGGATGACGCCCAAATCTTCGCGACGGAGATTCTCCATCGACCTAACACTAGACCTCTCAGCAAGTGGCTATCTCTGGAGAGTATTGTTGAAGTTCAGCTCTTCGTAAACGGTCTAGGAAATGTGCTGGACGGCTTGGCCAATGCGAAAGAATCCAACGTGATGCCATATCTGCGTTTCCTGAAAACTTATCAGCGTAATTTGAAACAAGAAGAATTCAGGATAGGACTTTTAGGATATCCGAATCTTGCGCTCGCGCTGAGTGACTGTTATAAGGCCCATCCATTAAGCTTGGAGAGAAGTGAGTGGCTATGGAACTTTTCGAGCTCTAATTGATATTGCCTACTACAGCCGGGGATGGTACATTCGAATTGTGCCCTCTGCCTCGATTTCCGTTGACCGGACTCCCAAACATCCCAGCACTTCTCGATAATTACATTGAGAAAATCCTCGGCATGCTGAATTCCGCCGTTTGGTTACAGTGTCACTATAACCATCTATCGCGTTCGTCAATTCCTCCAGTTCGTGTCCTCTACGTCTTTACCGGTGAATCTCGTTTGGAATCGGATGAGACGTACTACGACGCTTTGAGATCGTTCCTTTCCGTGGTTGACGAGAAGGAAGGCTGGATCTTCACTCGACGTTGGGATCTGCAGCAACGGGTGTCGGCTTCTGTGCATCCTGAGGCGGCGCTCTTGTGTTTACCGACGTGCGAGACGAAGTCGAATCCTCTCGATCCCGCTATGTCATATTTGTTCGCCAATCTCGACGACGATATGGGTGTTTCCCATCAGCTTTGCTATTGCTGTTATTTGTTACGGACGGAGCAGTTTATCCGCAAGGGCGACCAAGAACTGTTGGACCTCTTTTTGGATTGCCCTTCGACTCACGGAAGAGTGTTACCGTGGGCCCCACCAGCATTTGGTGTTGCCAATGGAGCGCTGGTCAAAATCAGGCGGGTTTTGTTGTTGATGTTACGGGAGACTGTGCGTCGGTTGAGGGGTTGGCAGGATGGCATGGAGGTCTTATCGCTTGATGCGATAAAGAAGTTACATTAGCTAGCTGTTGGAGCGTATTCTCTTCTATGTTGTACATCCCAAATTACTAAGTTATTGATCTGCGCCACTCATTTATGACACGAAAAAAACAACCAGCTATAAATTGGTAGAGAACAAGAGGTAATAGTATCCAGTACATGTCTAATGTATAACACGCGCGACAGAGCAGCCGGTAAAGAAAGAGGTGAATCAAGGAATGGACGCCACACAATGGGTAGCTACGAGAAAACTTGAAGGAGAAAACTATCGATACATGGTGGTGGAGAGCATGGTCCGTATAACATGGAGTAAAGCTTATTTACAGCGACGAAAGGCTGAAGAAGGATTAGATATAAAGTCGGTGGGGACAGCAAGGACATAACGCACCAATGAAGATGACGAGCACGAAGAAGGGTAGGCGGACGGCTAGTAGCAAGCTCGGAATCCATGCCCCATGCATCCACGCTTCTCTTCAGGCGTCGAGATGAACTCAGTCGTCGGTGCGGAGGATAATGATGATGATTCGGTGCCAGCTGTTACTACGACAGAAATGCGTGCAGCCTATAAGAGACAATTAGATACGTTGGAAGGATAGGAATAGGGTCACGCACGACGTCTTCGACTGAATCTGCTCGTATCGGTCGGTCGAATGGGATGGGGGAGGACGAAACGAGGAGCGCCACTGATGACGATGGTTAAGCTAAAAATCCCGGCCAAAGATAAACGACATACTCGAACTGCAGATCAGCGCAATGAGAACTTTGCCCTGCATCGTAGGAGATGGAGATGAAATTCAGAGGGGGACGGTGAATTTCTTGTATTTGGGGAGAGGACAATGGAAGGTGCGTTTGATTTAGGGATGAGGGGATTGGGGAGGTATATGTAGCATGGTGCAGTGAAGGGCGCTCCCTAATCGAGACAGTCGCTTGTACAATGCGAGGTATAAGGACGCACCCAAAACGGGAACAAGGGCGGCGAGGTCGGTAGGGGACCGGGGTTGAGTTCAGTAATATGTCAATGTCTGTCAGTGGTAACCATGGATTCCGTCGGGAGTATGTACTAAAAACTGCAGGGTGGAGGCGCTTATTGTTCGAGGACAATGGCTGGCGTCAATTATTTGGTCGACTCGGAATGCGCAGGAATCGATACCAGCAGCTGGGGCGTGTCCACCGTTCTATACGGAGAAGTGTCAGTACCTATCAGCTTCTTCCCTAGTCTTGAGGCAAGTTTGTGGCGGCGGCTGGTCAGCAAAGGGAGAGGCTTGAAAAGGAAACGCTCGTGGTGCTGGGTACTCACCGTGGGCTTCCGTGAGTGACCGGCATAAGAGTCTGAGGAACGAACATAGGCTTGTTGATAGGTACAAACTTGGTACGTGTCGAGGTAAGCAGAATCTTGTGCGGAGGTAGACAATGTGGTTCCTGAGCACAGTTGAATCCGCTAATTTATCACGGTACCGTTTGAGATTTCACCAAATTCCGGTAAGTTCGTTGCTGCCGTCTAGCCTATGCAACGTCTGAAAGGATAAATTTAATGGACAGCGTACGCGGGGAAGTTTGTTCCCACGTTCTTGGGCCTGTGACGCATCGGAGCGCATTGTTTCCGGATTTGGAGATTCGTTTGAAAGCAGGAGCCACAAAGCGTTACCCAGATGCCGGCGCAATACAGCAATGCCGTACCATTTCGCCAAAGGGTACAAGAGAGCATATTGTTCTTGTTGAGTCTCAATAGCGCACATCGCTCCCATATATTAGCAAAGTCGGTCCTTGTTCAAAGTTATAGATAGACAACCCGAGATTCGCACTTCAACTCAGTAATCCCAAGGCGATGATCAATATGCTTCTGGAGTGGGACATAGCCATAAGCACGAGAAGCGTTCACTTTGCGACCACAAAGACTAGCGCAGGCGAGTATGAACATGTGGTTGCTCTATACAGATTACTTTGGGAAATCAGTCATTCGACGATGCTGCACAGCCTGGGTACGAGCCGTATGATGGTGCCATCGAATCAGACCGAGAACCGTCAGCCCACATCGAGCTCATGATTACTGTACTAGAATCCCCGCTGCCTCCATTCGAGAACGGCAGTTCGCGATAGTTTAGCGTCGCAACCAGGGTGTTGGCGTACCTAAACGAATAGGTTAGGTTATAGAGGTCAATGATAGCAAATAAGAGGCCTTACAACTTTCCCAGGATGAGGAAGCTAGTACATGGAATATGAGAGACTCGAAGTTTGAAACGAGAAATGCGCAACGTACAACATGAAATGAAGGTTCCATTGATGTCCCGTGCTGATAAACAGCACCAGTTGGACTATGGAAATAACACTGGTGATGAAGCCTGTCTCGACGTTGAATCGAATAAGCTTGTTTATGGTCCTCATCGTGTCTCGATACCCCGTATTCTTCTGGTGATTCTTGAACTGTAGCAAGTCAGGAAACGCTGCAGTCCCTTCGCGTAGAGGACTTACGATGCTGATTAGAGAGACTGTGATCATCATATCACATAGTGCGCCACAAGATAGCCAAACCTATACAAGTTTCAATAGACGGTATGAAAGGAAGAAAGGACACGTCAAACAATGATCCACGTTTCGAGCTCGAAGAGAGTTGGTACGTAGTGTCCTCGCATAAAAAACTAGCTGCCCGTCAGAGAAGTCTAAACGTTATCTGTGAGCGTACTCACCACAACGTCTATATAGATAATGGCGATCGCTGACGTGGCCCCCACCTTAATGCGAGGTCAGTGAACGGAGACCGTCTCCAACATTTGCGTGACAGACGCACACATATAACGCAAATGGGAAGCCAAATCTTCTTTCCCAAGCGCCAAATCCGCCATGCATAAAATGACTGCGCCACAAGCGCCACTGCTTGTGTTTAAGTCGTCACTGGCAGAGTCGATATAAGAACGACTCACAGACACCACTAATTGGTGGAAGAGGAGCCCAAGACCAATCAATGCGCCCGAGAGTCTCTGGGTCTCCCCATCCAGGACCGTATGCGTTCCATGCGGCGATGGTCATAAATAGTGTGAAAATTGACTCGAGAATGAACATGGACCAGACTACAAGCGACTGTTTATCAGAGACGGAATGAATCAAAAGCCGGAGTATGCGAACCAAGTAGTTTGAGTTGCAGTCTGTCATTCGGGAATTGATTACAATAGGTATCTGCGCGTCGTGTTAGTTTAGAGAACAAGCGTCCTTGCATCTTACAAAGTTGAATGATAAGCATTCCATAAAGACAGTAGCTCCACATGTAACCAAGAGCCTATTGACGCGTTAGTCTTCTCTGAGTCGATGCATTGGTGATGTGGACAAACGTTAGGTCCTGTTCTGTACGTGCTCCGTCAGGTTAGGTGGAAGGTCACAATAAGCGCACCCACAGCCATGCGACATTCTCGACGTTGGGTATATGCACAGGAGCCATCGCCTGTGCTCACATGAAGATGGAGGTAAATAGCAGAGAGATAGAATTTGAATATTCCGACGAATCACGATTGACCCTGCGCCTCCCTGAGGATGAATTTTTTGACGGTAGCCAGAGCTCGGAGCATGGCCATTTCTTACCGCTTGCGCGCTGAAATCCATGTTCAATGAGGAACTGAACAGGCTTGGAGTAGCGCTAGTGTGTCAAGAGTTCATTTTAATCGAATGTGGCGTCTCTGATCCTATCACACGTGTTTGATGCTATTGAAGCCGGCTTGACATCGTTCTTGGCCAGTGACCACGACTTGGCTCGACTTGGACGTTCTTGAAGTAACGATTCAAAATATCTGTGTTGTCCATTCTCCGTGACTTTCGTTCCGCTCAGGGCCACGATTATTGTCTTACACCTTATTGTGCGACCACCACTGCTGTACTAGTCCTTTGACATTGCTTGGGGTTACCTGGCGACGCTGTTAGCGCGATCTCGGTCGGCGGTACATCCCTCCCTTTCGGCGTAAATGGGCGTACGATCCACATCGATATCTAGAATGGCCACCACTGCGCCACACTTGCCTTTGACGAGCTTTGACTCGCGGAAATTACAGCGAATTCACGTGCTTACGACACTCACAGGGAGGGGTTTAGAATACAAATTGTCTTTTCTGAAGGTACACATCGCGTTGCGCTCAATACATACAAGGGATATACATTCTACTTGTTGATCTCCTGCTTGGCACTGCCCTTCTCTTCTTGTACGTTGCCTAAAGGACTATGAGAAAAATCCAATCGTTGGGAAAGGAAGAGACGCACCCTTAGCCTGCTGCGACGAGTCTCCGGTCATAGATCCAACGACGCTGTTGACGGCGCCCGTGGCGTAGTCGACGGTTCCCTGGACGTAGCCTTGGACCTTAGCGGCGGTAGTCTCGGCCTCTCCCTCAGCGTGCTGCTGTGAACCTTTGTTGGACAAGTTGGTGCTGCCGACGGCGTCCCCGACCTTAATAACGATGAGCTGAGTACGACGACGAGGGCAATGGACTCACTGCCGACTTGGCGTTTCCGACGGCGGAGTTGTACTGTCCACTGGTTTTGCTGATGAAACGATAAGGAAACACGTCTACGCAGCGAAGGGACGAGCGGGCTCACCTTGGGTCAGACATTGTGGTGGATAGGATTGGATTGGGTGGGTAAAGGGTGGGTGGTGGTGGTAAGAGGGAAAGAACTGAAGGACGTTTGTGACGACGCGCTGGCTTATATACTGAGACTCTGGCGTGCGATCGGGAACGACGCGTCCGATGACGCGTTGCATTCCAACCTACGTCAATATGGCTACTTTGGGGTTGCAGCGGCTTCTTCGATAGCAGCAATCACCTGGTCGGTGCGCATGCCATTTTTGCACGTTCTTTCGTTGCAAAACGAAGCGAGTATCTAACCTGGAAGCGAGGATGAAATGGGGGAGCCAGCTACTGTTGCGCATTCTGCTATGAAGCAAAGAGACCCCAAATGACCAGAATAAAGTAAACCCGCGGAGGAGCATGGGTGATGTCATTGATTGATCAGATAAACACGTCAATCCCGATGGCTGAAAGTGGTAATCAACGCTCGTTCTGCGTGTTGTGGAACTGTTGTGGAGAATGTCATGTCGAGGGGAACAGAGCGTTCGAGGATTGCCTGGCTATCAGATAGCGAATGTAATCTATGTAGGGACCAATTGCCTATATTTTCCACACGCCTTCTACTAGTCCCCGAAACCGCCTACGAAGGAAGAAAGAGACACTGCATTGCGACTGTTTTAGGTGGAACTGAGTGGTTGACATAGATACTCTCATATAGCAAACACTCCTCGTGGCATCCGACCCACCGCCCTTGTACATTGTTGGCCGCCGTGCTTGTTCCCAATTTGGATGTGTGCTTCAACTCCCCATTCAATCAATGTATTCACGTAGGACGTATATAGGCGGACGACACTAGGGGATCGAGTTCAGAACCCAATACCTGACCTTACCAACTCAATATGTCGCGCTGGAACGCGAAGACTCTAACGACGATCATCCTGATGGGTGAGTACCCCGTGGCGCTTGAGAACGATCTAACTCGTCTCTATTAGCAGCTGCGCTGCTCGTCTCGTCCGCTCCAGTCAGCTGGACATCTCTCAAAGAGACAGATCCATCGGTCCGCTTTCAAACTGATAGATACGAACACGATACTGAGTACTCATTAGTTGACCAGCATCCATCACAATCCACGGATGGGATGCAGGACGTACAAGGCCAAGTTTATGGGATGCTACTAAAGACTCACCTCGCTTGATCCATTAGACTACTCTTCACGTTCTGTTGAACAGTGCTTGGTTTTGCGTATGACGCGTCGACTACTCTACTTTACTCAGATACTGATTATCATTATTTGAAAATTGATAGCTGCATGAGACTGTTGCTTTGCATATGATTCGATTGAGTAATGTAGTGACTTTGAAGAGAACCGTCTTTGTATTGACCTGTATCCGGCGCCACAGTACCATTACGTCAAACCGGGAATGAGTGGGTCAGGCCCAGGCCTTTCTCGGAGACTATCACCTCTTTCAATTTACAACGACGTCGACGAAGGACCATTTTAATCTTCCGAGTTCGAATGGTGCCCTCTCGAGCTACTGACCAAGTGCTCTCCCAGTCGCGCAACTGTTTTACTGAGTATTAATTATCGAGCTGTAGCCTTTCGGTTCCCTAGCCGGTACGAATGATCTTTCTTCAATATCAATTGTCGCAGCAATTATGTCTACGATCATTACATCTTCATGTACATAATGACATGCTTACCCTCTTACAAAGCCAACGAAGACCGCGTCTCCCTAATACGAAGAACGGTTGAACGCCAATTCTGCGTCACACTCCTCTGTCATACGCGTATGCTTCCTATACAGAAATCGGCAGATGTACTACGTCTCTCGTCGGCTCTGCAATCATTGGTCTATATATCCCCAAAGCTCTTCCACATATAAATACCACAGGCGACCCAAAGGCTTCTCACTACTTCGACCTCGAAACTCATCATGTCTGAATACCAACGCATCATCCTCGTCACCGGTTCCAACACAGGAATTGGATTCGAAATCGTCCGACTCCTAGCTCAGAAGGGTCACACCGTCTATCTCTCAGCCAGAAACGAGGCAGCTGGTCTCGAAGCACAATCGAAACTCAAAGCTGAAGGGTTATCCACTGTCAAGTTCGTCGCCCTCGACGTGACCTCGGCAGCCTCCATCGATGCCGCCCGAGCTTTTATCGAGAAGGCCGAAGGCCGCCTCGACACCCTGGTTCACAACGCCGGCGTCAGCTGCATGGACCAAAGCAGAGGCGCCCTCGCCGAACCCTTCTCCGCCATCGAAACCACAATGGCCACCAACTTCTACGGCCTCATATCCGTCTCCCAAGCCTTCGTCCCCCTTCTACGCCACGCCAAACCCGGATACGCTTGCATCGTCTCCGTCGCCACCGACATGTCCAGCAACGGACACATGGCCAATGCCGTCGGTGCGTTGCACGGATTGATTGCGTATAACAGCAGCAAAGCCGCAGCGAACTCTTACCTTATCGCTCTGGCGAAGGAATTGGCGGGAGAGGTGAAGGTTAACTCGATCTCGCCGGGGTTCACGACGACCAAGTTAAACGGATTTAGAGCTGGAGGGAAGACAGCGGAGCAGAGTGCAGAGGTTATCGTTCCTTGGGCTCTTCTTGGCCCAGATGACAAAGACAAGACCTGTGAGCCTCTTCATCTTTTAGCTATCTGTTGTTGAAACTAAGCCTACGCAATAGGTATCTTCTGGTCTGCTGTTGGAGGAAACATATGGTGAGATGTTGAATGGGGCGGACCAAGGTCATATAATTAGAGACCCGCAGTGAATCTCAATGATCATTGACCATAAACACTATGTTCGGGAATGAGTGGGTCGAGCCTAGACTCTATCGGAGTATCGGGACGGAAGGCCGGATTTCTCCCATAAGTGGCTGTGCTTGAACATCGCCCGCTTCTGAACTGATCAACGAGGGATATATAGTAACGGAGCAATAACACGAGATTTTTGGCCACTGTATTTTACTGTGTCGTGTCTAAAAGCTAGGAACCAACTCGGCTATTTCTCGGTTACAAGCACCCTCTTGAAAAGCATCTTACGATAGCCTCTTTTTAATCAGTCTTACTTCTATGGCAGTAGAGAAAAAATGTGACGAAAAGGGTCAGTTATGTCCACTGTATAAATTCAATGTAATGGACCTGACAACGAATGTGATTTCGACTTCGCAATCGGGAATGAGTGGGTCGGGCCTAGAACTCCTGATCGGAAAGACGTCTTGGTTCCGTTTTTCTTCCTCCCATCATGTTGGACAATCGAGGACCTACAACCATGATACGAAAACAGCTGTTTGACCTAGCGCATCTTGTCCTTGTCTCAAGTCGCTGTGTGACTGCCTAGCTCAATAGGTGGCGCAATCCCAAAACCCCCTTTACGATTGCTTATTCATGGGTTTCGTCAAAGTCTCGCATATTCGATTCCATTCAGCCGGTATCTGCTGATTTTTATTCAACGGGTGACCTCCGAAAGTAAGTCACGGTGTTCTGTAAGACGCATAAATTTATCCACGATCATACGTCTTTCATCGGCACTGATGAGACTCCAATCCAGATATCCGAATCGTATATAAGGTCTACCCCTTCACAAGACATCTCAAATCTCCCAGTCTCAAACATGTCCAATTACCAACGTGTTATCCTCGTCACCGGCTCCAACACTGGAATAGGACTCGAAATCGTCCGGATCCTCGCTGAGAAAGGTCACATCGTCTACCTTGCCTCCAGAAACGAGAAATCCGGTCTACAGGCCCAATCCGAACTCAAAGCGAGTGGCCTGTCCACCGTCAAGTTCGTCCAACTCGATGTTACCTCCCCCTCCTCCGTCAGCGCCGCCAAAGACATCATCGAAAAAGCTGAAGGCCGCCTAGACTCCCTAGTCCACAACGCTGGACACAGCGGCATGGACAAAAGCAAAGGCGCGTCCGCCGAACCAATCTCCAACATCCAAGCAACAATGGACGTCAACTTTTTCGGCCTCATATCCGTCTCCCAAGCTTTCGTTCCCCTCCTCCGCCGTGCCAAACCTGGCTACGCCACCGTCGTGACCGTATCCACTGGTATGGCCAGCAACGGATGGATGGCCAGCCCCGCCGGCGTATTCCACTCGGCAGTGGCGTACAACACCAGCAAAGCGGCCGCTAATTCGTACTCTATCGCACTGGCGAAGGAGCTGGCGGGAGAGGTCAAGGTCAATGTTGTCTCTCCCGGATTTACGACGACCAAGTTGAATGGATTCATGCCGGGAGGGAAGACGACAGCACAGGCAGCTGAGGTCATCGTTCCTTGGGCTCTGCTTGGTCCTGATGATAAGGATAAGACATGTATGTTCTTCTTCTTCCATTCATATCATCACGTTGACCAAGACGCAGGTCTCTTCTGGGGCGACGAGGGGGAGATCATTTGGTAAAGGGGTTCGACATCAGATAGCACAAGTAGAGGTTTCGATATCATTGTCCATTCAAATGTAGATCTAGAGATCGGCTAGCCTCCAAGCTCAAATGTAACGATTCTTCTCGTCAAAAGTTTTTCGAGCTGGATCACTGGCACGTGGCCGTGTTTGACTTTGATTCCTGCCTCCACCGAGCTAAGGCCCTTTATCCGCCTCTTCGTCACACCTAGCGAATTCTGTGCCGTGTTCTGCGAAAAGTACTTCCTAGGTCGTAGGCTTCAAAATATCGTTTCCATGGGAACGAGCTGAACTCGAGCTGCTGGCGCCACATCTCATCGATCCATCTTAAGACCACCTGGACCGTGCCTTGCCTCGCCGTCTATGGACATCTCTACTGTGATGGTCTGACATTGTGAATGTCGAAGAACAATCGCCATATCTCGTCAGTCTCGAAGACCCGAGTTCTTTGCCCACACGAGAGAAACTATATGGAGCGCAATGATTCGGGACGTATCGAAGGAGGAAGAATGTCTATGGAGGCAACGCGAAGACGAGCTGGCGAAAAGTTTACTAGGATATTGATTGCTACGGCTTCTTGAACTCAGCTCGACCTAAGACTTTGTGGCGACATCAGTACATAGGACTTCACTGACCTGAACTGGCTGCGATCCGATCTCAGAAGCCACCATTTGCTTGGAAGATCATCGAACGGCCCCGTAAGCTGAGTACTAATGCCAACAAAGCCAACCCGATTCAGGCCATGCACGGATACGACTGCATCGACGAAAATGCTTTAAAGGAGCGGGAGATACCAGTTGGAAATCATCTGCCTGGTGCAATCACTCCTCTCTTACTCTCTTATACGCAGGTGAGTCCTACGTCCATACTCAGCCCGTATAACCTGACCATATACAGGTCGTATAAACTCTCCCAACCTTTCTATACACAATGGTCGCCTTCAACACCTCTTTCCAAGCTCTCGCGGTAGCGGTCGTACTCGGGCTATCTGCCCACGCCGTCCCAAGCCCCGGACGAGGAAAATCTCCCAGTGGTTCTACCAAATCCGATTCATCATCGTCATCCAGCTCTTCAGGATACTCAGTCATGACTGCCAACGGCGTCCGTATTCTGTTGCACTTCCCTCCATACACGCCACTGAAACATCTCACCAGAAATGTATTGCCAACAGCGCATCCCCTGACAGGTTTAAGGACAAGAAATTCCTCAAACTATTCCCCGACTTCGCCAAATCGAAGAGCCGTCGTGCTGGTAGTGATGACGAGGATGAGCCTGTCGTGGTCAAATTCGATGTCAAGAACCGCCCTAATCCCAAAACGAAGATCACGCTGTTCCATGGTACGATTCCAAAGTACGCCGGCTCGCTGTACAGTGGTATTAGGATATTCAACAATCCGGGAGATATGTCTGCCAATGGTAATTGTGGTACTCCCCCACCACGCCGAATCACGTCTCATCGATTCTATAGGCGGCTTCTATCTCACGAATTCGTTGAGAGCCGCAGGTCAATGGGGCTGCCATGGAAGAGGAACAGCCGTCGAACAAACCACTGTGTTTGGTGCGTACCTTCCCTCCTTCGCGTACGACTCCTCAATCATGATTATTGCACAGAATATGTATGGGATGGAACCCAGTATGTGAATGCCACGATGTCGATCTCGTCTTGCTAACCAGTTATAGAAAGGACTTGAAGATTCGATCCTATGAAGATTGGGAGAACCAAGAAGAATACATGGCTGTTAGTGTAACATATCTGGGCGGCGTTCGTCAATACTGACACTTGACAACGCAGTTCTGCACTTACAACCTCTGCACATCGCCAAAACTCAGTAAAGAATTGTTAGCCAACGCCAAGAAAGTCTCCGAGTTGGATCATGACATGATAGCTGGGCAAGTTTCTTTCAAAGGAGCGCACGTTCCCGCGGTCTAATTACTTTTTCTAGCCCGATGATGCCCGTTGGTGGAGGTACTGTCTTTCATTGGAACTGAAATATGGCATTAACATTCATTCCAGCAATTACCCCCACCTTCTATGAATACGCCCTTCTCAAAGAGGCCAAGGCCAAGTCACCATACTTGACGAGGACTGGCTACCACCTCCTGGACTGCGATAAGTTCAAGCAAGGAGATATCGACACCCACGACACCCAAGGCCCCGTTGCAAAGTTCTCGAAAGAGGAGATGAAATCCGTTGGACTGACGGGCAAAAATTCATTCACAGCTGCACCCCCAGCAGATTGGGCAACTGGCGATGGTAAGATAGATTTGGCAGCCAGGCCAAAGGATACATAATTTGTTCCCATATACAGTACTACAGCCTCTAAACGAATTCATTTAGTATTTCGTGTCTCATGATCATTGTGCCGTGATAAATGCTCGGATATTTGTCAGAGCCAAGTGTGGCGCATCGATGTGAGTAACCCTTCGAAGGTCAATTGACAACTAGCCCTAGCGTTGTTCTCGATATTCAAGGAACAACGGGTTCATTACACGTGTGGAATGTACCCCGACCACTCTACATCATTGTAAAGATTGCAAGAAGCAATTCGAAACAAATGAATTCTGGGACACATCTAACGCCAAGAAAGAGAGCCGTGTGTAGGAGCGTCGACGTCACGCCACCTGTATTGCTGACAATGTTGTGAGTCCAACGACGAAGGTGCACAAAGGAACGGCGCCTGATCATGATACAGCACAACAAGAGACCCTGGTCGATAGATTATAGCAAGAACGCTATCCACGTTTCAGGATTCGTGGCAGTTATTCGTTGACGCCACCCAGTGCATCAAAAAACAGGACTGTTCAGCATGGCTGAGCACCTGGGGTCTGAGGTGATGCAACGAGAGGGAGGATGGTGAAGGTGGTACTCAAGGAGATGTGAGAGAACAGTCGAGGTATTTATGGATACTAGCGGGTCACGGAGAGCTTAGCAGCCTAGTCGTATGTTGAGTAAGACAGAATGTTTCGAGAGTCGTCAAAGCTGTGCGGTAGCGCGTCTGCAATGGAAAATGTATTCTGGAAGCCCTAAAACAGAATTTCAAGCCGGTGTAGAGCGTAATGTGTCGCAGAGTAACTCAGTAAGGAGACGTTGTCGTCCATGAAGAGGCGGTATCCTTGTTTACCTCCATTTGGTCCCAAAGTCGTCGGCTTTGGCATGTCCGGCTTTTCTCTTCTTCCGCCTTTCCGAGTCCAAGTTTACGACGCGGACCAAACGCGGACGCAGTGTTGCTGTATAACCTCGACTGGCATTGACTCGCTGAAACTCCTAAGGAACGATATGTGACGAGTGCTGTTTGCTATCTGGCCGCTATAGCTGTTCAACTTACGACTATTATTCTCGTGGCTCAAACGTTCATATCCTCCAAAGAAATTCACGAAGGCTATGCGGTATACTCCATCCCTGGCATATTCCATGGGTTGCCTGCCGTGTAAGCTCCCATAGTAACAGCCTGTTTCGCCACAACGGTGCATGTCGATCTCGCGAACTTTTCGGCAATCGGTATCATTGTGCGGGGCTGTTCACTGGCTGTTCATGAGGCTTGGTTAGCGTTACGACCCAGGGCTTCCTTCTCTTATGCTCCTGGAAATCGAAACAATGTGTTCTCGTCGAGGGTGGTGCCCGTTACAGCTGCACCCAACGTTCGTCCAAGCATAGCACATAAATTTCGTCAGGTAACATCGAGGAGAGGTAAATTCTTCACCCACCCGAAGCCAGCAACGGTCGCACTAGCTAGTAGCTACTGGACGTTGTTTTGTGGCTGTTCGACTTGCCCCGAGCCTCGAGGTACGCATTGAATACATCTTCAAGATACGAATTGTTCCCTTACTCGTCATACTACGGAAATGATAGGATACTCGTAGAAGGATATACTTCCGCGGACGTGCTGATCTTGCACTGCATAATTCGCGGCGTAGTCAGGCGCTACCGAAACATCCTGATATAAAGGTCGCGCTCTCATCTCCATCTCCAGCATCAAGCAAAATGTACTTCTCATCACTCAACATCCCATTCGGCATCACATGTATTCTGGCAATCTGTGCGACCGGTCATCCGCTACAAAATTCTGGTACGGGTATCGAAGCTCGCTTGCCTGGATTTGGTACCAAAGGTGAACTGGGAGTGGAGACAAAATGTGAGCGCTGGACACCACATATTCCATCCTAATACTGATGTATGCGTCACAGTTCGTACGCAGGACCACAGTCGCAAAGCCGGCGATCTCATACTCGAAATAATATTCACAAATAACTACGATGAAGACATACAACTCTTAGAAGATAAAGACAGCGTGCTCTATAGTGGTGGGCCTGTTGATGTTCTGTCGTGGACTTCAAGTACCGTTGGCGTTCTTCCGACATTCAAAGGGGACTCGGAAAGCTCTGATGATGCTGAGTTGGAACTAGACACTCAATTGAACAAAGGCAAGTTCCTTCGCTTTCTACAAGCTGTTCGCTGAAACGTCCAGTAGACCCCAAGAAGGTGCACATTGCCATTAAGAAGGGGGACTCTTACACGTTCCAATATCACGGTTTGTTGCGCCCCAAGTATGCTGTTCAATCACTAACATCATGGAACAGTTGGAGATTCATACAACTTCCGAAACGTTGCCGCTGGGCACTATACAGCAGAGTTCAGACAAACTCAGTTTTGGATATCGATTGGTGGGAAAGAGGTCGAAGCCAAGGTGAATCTAGAGCGGATCATGATGCCCATTGAGTTAGAAGGACAAGGGAGCCAAGGACCGTCGGGTGCTCAATAAGATTACTTGACTGTTTAAAAAAGAATGTAGACAAAGTTCAACAATTCATGCGATCTGGCGCTGTTAAGCGACTAGGATACTCACGGCGGATTAGGAAAAATTGCATCTCCATCCTAATATTGCAGCTGAAATGGTATAGATCCCGCACACTGAAATGAACAAGGATAGTGTATGATCCAGCCCTCCTGAGATTCTTACGGAAACGCTGCGTTCCAGTAAAATCCAAGGTCTCCGTTCAACTGAAATGCGCGGGACGACCGGGCCGGTACGTTTCAGTAACGATTTCAGTGGTTGCGCCGTTTCCTTCGTCGTTTTAACGGGCGGGATACATTCCGTTTCGGGCTCTGTCGGAGTGCGGAAATGGTCACTGAAATGTATCATCTCTGTCATCGTATCAGTGCTTGTAAGATAGTAAAATTTCCTCCTCTGTAATAGAACTCCAGTTTCTATCATCATTCCAAAGCAGATATAATCCGCTCTGAGTACTTAGTAGTAAGAGGGGTTTGAGCCCCGAGGATAAACCTCTATCCAACGCCGATCGTCAAGTGTGGCCCGCCGCCTAATCGCGCCTTGCACTGGCTACGTTGCCTTCTGACAAGACGACGGCGGCTGTGTGAACAAATATCCTGTCCTATCCGTATGTGTAATGATTGGACACCGGCTCTCTAAAATGCGTTGTCACAGGTATATAACCATTGCCAAATATGTTACCAGCGCCATCCTGCATTCCGATGCGCATCGCAAAGAAACCGCTCGCCCTCGCCGTCGTGTGTATTCCGGCAATATACACGACAGCTCACCCACTTCGAGCCGCAGTCGAAATAAAATCTGGGCTCGTCCAAACAAGAGGAAAATCCAGCTCCTTGCTGGGTATCTCGCTAAAACGTAAAACGCCACACTTCCGTCCTGCTTGTTTTGTTTAATGATTGAAGTCCCCAGGAGAAGGATCACTGATATATACGACTTCATCATCAAGATCACACTCACGAACTACGACGACCAGGATATCCAGATTGTTAGGACGCCAAATACCGTTCTGTACAACAGAAAGGATTTCACGGAGGTCGATTCGGATAATGGCACATTGCCTCAAGGGCTGGCCGACTCGCTCCAGTGGATCGACTCGGGGGATGGAAAACCAAAATTCCGGGGCAAGTATGACCGTGAACAATGGGATATCGACAAGTTTGTGAACCCGATGAGGAAGGCCGTCAAGGATGAATCGACTGGGACTTGGAATCGGAGGCGCGATAGAGATAGTGACGCTAATGGCGATGTTGAAGACGAGGAAGTAAGGTCCAAACCCCAACCCGAAGAAGGGAACGACGAGGACGTAGATTCCGAGTCCACGCCCGAGGAGGACACTGAACGAGAACTAGACGGATTTGGGTTTATGCCAGATGCCGCTGAGAGAAAGAAGAGACTCGTTACTTTGAGGAAAAAAGGGCTGAAGTTGAGCGGCTCGTCCAGCAAAACCTTCTTGTATGACGGTATGTGCGTTGTGAACCTACATGATCTTTGTCTGATGACGAGTTGAAGTGGACGATGCGTACATTTTCAGCTCTCACACAGGAAAATATTCATTCCGGCTTAAGCCGCAGGAGTTCTGGTATACAAGGGATGGAGGGAGGACAACACTCCAGAAGACCGTGAGCTTAGAAGAGGAATTTACAGTGGAGATGGAATTGGAAGACTGAAGAAAACTAGTTGGTGAATGCTGAACATTCAAGGCCTGAATAATACGAAGTAGGCATCATAGCTTCAATGATCGTGGTAAAATAAGGGTGTTTGTCAATAAACAAGATAAAACTGGTTTATTACACGTGTGGAATATATCCCGACCACTCAACATCATTGTAGATATTGTATGAAAGACATCGCAGGGACGTCAATGCGATAACTACCAGCATGATGCGCGCGATCACGTATTCAGCAAAAGCAAGCATACCCGTAATCGCGTTCAACCCCAGTACATGGCCATGGATTTGTTCCTTGGTAGACGTGGCATACAAGACTCCCAATATACTCACCGATACCGGAACGAACATGGTGAGCCCACAGGCGGCAATCCACAATGTCTTCTGAAAATCATCGCAAAAATGGAACCCCGATCCAATAGAGCAAATACTAGGGCGGCAGTGACCTCGCAGACCAAGGCAATCAAGCGAAAGGGGGTCAGCTGGGGACCACGGTTCGCTGCTGACCGCAACGGGATTATTGAAAAGAGCCGCTGCAACCAGCTCCCCTTCCACTCCGGATACTCTAACGAGGACAAACTGGCCACATTAAGCCATCCCAATGCGTCAATCCATAAGTTCGGTATCCCTCTCTCAACGTAGGATGCAGCGGCTACATCGGATAGGCTAGGCACCACTGGACCGATGCGCCTCCGTGGGATAACAATTGGATGCTGGACGTCCACCGGCTTGTCCCACCACAAAAAATAGATGAAGAAGTTCAAGGACGTGAACGCCAACGTCGAGAGCTCCAACTCGGTGATGGGTAGCTTTTGCGCGACCCGAGCAAGACATTGGACGACGAACCACGAGGTCTGAACCAACGCTACCGTCTTGGATAGGACGTCGCTTTTGCTTCGGTCGACGATATCCTCGACGGGCACTCGGGCAATCGATGGGGACATGTGCGTAAGGATAGTGCCATGCGAATCTTCGAAACCTCCCATCAAGAGAAAGAATGCATGGGATCTGGAGACGGAGTGCTCTACAAGTTCCAGGAGGTCAGCGCACGTAGATAGGACACACAGAAAGCTGTCTCACCTTTCGTGATTTGGCGTACAAAGAGATATTGCCTCACGGCCCAGAAGACGATGATCTCGGGAGCGATGAGGGTGAGAAACATGATCATGACTCGACCCAAAAGCCTCATCAGCATACCCCAGTGAGAGGGTGGAACGTTTGGGTGCACGGCTAGCCATGTACACGCGAAGAGCGTCGCGAGACACCCCCAGACGATATCGAAGATCGTACGGCAGTCATGGATGTCATCGCAAGACTGGGGCACTGCATCCTCGTCCTGCGTCGTAGCGGATAGCGCGCTAGGGAGATGGAACAGAAGGATGCAGAGACGGAGCATAACGTATCGCCTAGGATAAGTAACTGGGCGGGTTGACGCTCTACTTATATCGGACTGCAGAGAGATCGATAAGGATAGTCACATCCGACAGCAAATGGCTATGCAACGGCAGGCATAGGAAACTTCTTCGTCCTTTTGGTATGGTTAAATCGCGTCAAAGAAGTTCATGATTGAATAGATACACAGCTATCAGTACTCTTCCAACTCGTGCAGTACCATGCCAGAGGTTGACAGCTAACTAAGCGAATACCAGAAGCAACGCCTTGAGGGAAACTGTCAATGAGCCTGGGTGACCGGTAAGTGTGGCGCACCCAGATTCAAAATCTCCAAGATCAGAGAGCCAGACGTCTAGGAAACGCTCAAAGTACCAAACAAACGCGGCCAGTATTTGATACTGAGCCGCAGTGTCCAGCCTGAGCCTATGGTCCCCGAGAGGATATGTCAATATTCCAGGATGATGTCGCCAAAATCTGCAAGGACATGATGATCGTGCTCAGGAGCAAACAATGCTGCGTACCAGTAACCACGTTATGGCGCTAGGCGGCGACTCCCCGCATAGAAATGATGCAGCAGGCTGCCAGAGATGAAGAGCATTCCGGGCCATGTAATTGCTGGCCTCACGACTGACGACGACGACTAACAAAAGCGATTTCGCCATAGAAATGGTGCATATATGCGACCACTACGACTAGGTCAAAGATGTGCGTATGAGGGCAAGAGACGACGGACCTAACAAGCATTCGTTCGACGCGTAGATGTCATATTATCGCATCGTGGTCACCGTGGCCGACGACGACGACGAACAAATCGGCAGCCCGGCGATGATGGACGTCGAGAAGAAGGAGCGATGTCACGTGTGACGGTGTTTCCATCACCGTGTTTGTCGACCGTTCGAGGTTGTCTTGCAACGTCCACCAGGTCTTCGTCGTCGTCGCCGTCGTTCGCTCTTCGCTGTCCGCAATGTCGTCGTCTCGCACTTCAACGCTCTCTATTCCGCAGACCGCTGCTGCTGGTGGGCTCACCATCCTGCAGCCACCGCAGACGGCAACGTCCTACTACAAAATCGCAGAAAACCAGATGGTCACCTTTGCATGGAATATGACATCCGTTATCGCCACGCCGACGCATCTCACAGTGTCGGCGCGATGCGACAATGCCAACACGTACCCAGTGGGCCCAGCGACGGATGGCGTCATTGACGGGGATGCCACGCAGGTCGTCTGGGACGTCTATTCCTACCAGCAGTCGCATTCGAGCAACCCGCTTCCCCAGGGAACGTGCACTCTCCTCATCTGCGACGACCGTGGCTTTGGAGCCAGCAGGCTCGGCGGATACATGGTCCCAAACAGTGCACTTACTTTTGCGTTCTATACACCGCAGGCGTACACACCTTTGGCAAGCGGTAAGCCTTTCTATCCCTTCTCATAGATCTCCAACTCATGCACGTACAGGTTGGGAATGCACGATATGCAATTCAAGTTTTTCGAGTTACATCGCACAACCAACCATTGTCACCCTCGCAGCCACCTTCCTCGTCGTATTCCTGTCTGGGTTCCAGCTCCTCCGAAACGCTGCTAGGGCACTATAGTATGTCCCCTTTTTCAACCCATTCACGTCTATCTCACCACAAAACAGGGATGTCTTTATACGGACCTTTCTCTTTTTACAAGGATTTTATGGACAACTCACACTACATATCGCATCGCTTTCTGCACTACCTTATGTTTCGGACCTCTCCTCACCTCCTCACCATGTCCTCTCATGATCTAATTTACGGTATAATCTGCATCTCACCCGTCGCAGGTCCGCGCTAGATTTCCACTTGCCTCGTAGAGGTACCGCTGTCTCAGATAAACCTATCACCACTGCTGCTCTGTATAATCCAGTACCCCTTCGGCTTCAATTATCTCCCAAGAACAATTCCTTTTCGTCCTCGCTTACGCCACACTTACTAATCATGATGACAGATCACAGCCGCACCGCCAGCAATACCGTCGTCTGGCTCGGCGATTGGATGTATAGCTGTTGACCTTTGACGCTCCTGCAACTCATGAACGTCTTTCATAGGCCATCCGAACGGAATCGTCGTTTCCAGTATGCGCCGTGGAGCGTAGTAGTCAACTTGATCCCTCAGTAATCCTTCCTTCCTTGATATGTGATTTACAAGCTCCTCTGGGAGCGATCTGTCATATATCTGATCATCTACCACAGGATAGACACCGCATATCAAAACTATTTGGGTTAACGCATGCTTCAGACTCCGAGAGGTACTTAAGTACGATCGGGGTGTCAACTTCGGTTCGATATGGACGGGGACTTCGACAGCCCTCGCTTCCCCGTAATCATCTCCACACTGATCATTATACCACCTTTATAAAGGTGTTGGGACTATAGCTGTCCGTGCATTGCCTCCTTTCTCATGCCTCCCGTCGAAATCCCTGGCCTCAACGTTACCTTACTGTGAGTATACCGCAGTCGACTTCAGCTTGTTCTGACTATTCCGTTTCACCAGCACCGGCCCTTTAGTGCGTCAACCATTTCTTTTGTCCGAGTGACTTCATAACGAACGCACATAGATCATCGGCGATATATTTGCTTTCTTCCTCTACGGGGTCTTCGTTGTTCAAGTCTGTGCGTCATCGCTACTCGTCCTGTCTTCCTTGTCCTTGACGCTCCCTTGGTTAGGTTTCTACTTCAACAGATTCCCCCACGACAAGAAGGCGCTCAAAGCCTTCGGTACGTACTTCGGCTGCGCACACTCTGCGGCATTGACGTCTTCACAGTCTCCATGATGTTTATCACCGAAAGCCTATTCATCCTATTCCTAATCATTGCGGTGTGGAATACATTTGGCTCAGGATGGGGTGATATCAACAAGCTTCTGAGGCTGGACTGGTCTTCTGTGATCATGATGCCACTCAACATCATCTGTATGTACCCTCTCTTCTAGGTTCAAGGGGGTCTCTCTAATTTGGATAATTGACAGTGGGCAGCCTGACACAATCGTTCTACGCCTGGCGTATCCGGTGTCTAACGAAGAAGAACTGGATACCAGCTCTTATCATCTGTGTACGTCTGTCAACCCTCCTCTGGATCTATCTAACTAAGCTCACAGTTCGCGCTGATGGAAGTAGTGGTCTTCCTGATCTTCGTCGTAAAGGTAAGGCTCGAGTACTTTCATGCTGTGACAGTCGTCTGACCATCCCACCTAGTTCAACCAGCGCGGCCGTGCCTTATCCAGTCTGAAGGACATGAAGCTCGAGCTGGGGGTACGTTTATCAACAATCCCAGTGAATCTTGCTTGTTCGTACTAACGCTATCACACAGATCTGGTCCGCGGGCAGCGCAGTCTGCGATCTCATCATTACTATATCCTTGGCCATCATCGTTAGTGCTACTCCTACTCCCCCTGAAGCGTTACTGACGATAAATAGCTATCTGGTCGAAAAATCAACAGCGAGTTCAAGGAGACCTCCGGCCTCATCCACCGCCTCGTCCAATTCAACGTGGAAACCGCTCTGGTGACAAGCATTGCAGCTACGCTAGATCTGGTGATGTTCCTCGCGATGCCGCGATCGACGATGCATATCATGGTGTTCGTGCCCTCTTCTCCCCCCTCTACTCCCGCTGACTTCGCGCGCAGATTCTTCATCCTAGGCGAACTGTAAGCTTGCCTTACATCGATATATCTTGATATTGATGCAGATGGGCTATGCCAGGTATTGCAACACCTTCATCGCGACACTGAACCTTCGAGCGGTCGTTTTGAAGGAGCATCAGGTGGTCGTGTCGATGCGGCGTAGCGACGCGGCGTCTGGGGTGCCGAATGTGGAGACCCCGACATCCAGCGTCCTGGTCAGTGAATGTGATTGCGCCTCTCGCGAGACTAACGCTACCTCTGTTATCAGGATATAACGGCCAGCAGAGATTCGGCCTTGCCGGTCATAAAGATGGAGAATGTCTAAATGTAGGAACTCTCAAAACCCTGATTTTTGCTGGGGGTGCAGTGGAATTCATATGGTGGTGATTTGATCTTTCAAGGGAAAGTCGACTCCTTCGTCTAGCGCTGTAGATTGATTCAGGCATTAGATAGGTACAAGCCTCTCTTAACGTCAAAAAACCCCAATATTTATTGTTGCGCAGAACCTTTGAGCTGCACTGTAAAATCCTCTTCCAAGGTCACTTCCGTCTGCGATATTGTCTTCCCTCCATTCTTTGTGTACGAGAACATCTGTGGCATAAGCCGGAAGCCATATCTGGCTACATTGGGATGGGATATGTACGCCTCGTTCGCTGAATAAACCGTTAGACAAAACGTCACACACACGCACCACGCACATACCGTCATACAAGAAGGTTTTGCTCGATGAGCCGCTCAACTTCAGCCCCCTTTTCTTCAATGTAGCGAGTCTCTTCTTTCTCTCAGCGGCATCTGGTACAAACCCAAATCCGTCTAGTTTTCGCTTAGTGTCATTCTCTGGCTGGGACTCGGAATCTACGTCCTCATCGTTCCCTTCTTCGGGTTTGGGTTTGGACCCTACATCCTCATCTTCACCATCGCCATTACCGTCACTATCACCACCGCGCCTCCGATTCCAAGTCCCAGTCGATTCATCCTTGGCAACCTTCCTCATCGGGTTAATGAACTTGTCGATATCCCATTTTTCACGGTCATCAATGCCTCGAAATCTTGGTTTTCCATCTCCCAAGTCAATCCACTGGAGCGAGTCGGCGAGCCCTTGAGGCAATGTGCCATTATCCGAATCAACCTCCGTGAAGTCCTTCCTGTCATACAGAACGCTATCTGGCGTCCTAATAAGCTGAATATCCTCGTCACCGTAATTCGTAACGGTGATCTTGACGATAAACTCATCGAACTTTTTGATTTTCTTGGGGGCTTCAATCGTTAGATAGGACGAGGAGAACGAAAAGTGTGGCGTTTCAATACCTTTTAATGAGATGCCAAGGAACGAGGAGTGGAATTTTGCTCTTGTTTCTATTATACCAGATTCTCCATCGACTCCGGCACGAAGTGGGTGAGCTGTCGTGCGTATTGCCGGAATACACACGAGGGCGACGACGAGTAGTTGCATCGGAGTGTCGACGACGTCTTTGGCAATCGTTATATATTGTGACAAACCGTGGAGATCCATACTCTGTTACCGGACTCCGATCAATACACATACGAGTAGGGCAGGAAATTTATTTACACAGCCACAGTCGTTTTGCCATGGTGCGGTTACGCCACACGGGAGGATCGGCACTTGATACTGATGATATGTATGTTTGGAGTCAGAAATGATCCGAGTCGCTTCACAACGCAAATCGCATGAATTATTGAACCAAGCCTGAGTTCTTTTCTTTCTAGTTAAGTAATCCCTCATGGAGAACCCGACGGTCCTTGGTTCCTTTGTCCTTCTAGCTCAACGGGCGTTATGATGCCCTCTAGATTCGACTTGGCTTCGACTTCCTTCCCACCAATCGATATCCAAAATTGAGCTGGTCTGAACTCTGCTGTATACTTAGTGCCCAGCGGCAACGTTTCGGAAGTTGTACACACATATACTTCTCCGTTCGGCATTCTGTACAGCCAGAAATCTACGCTCTGCTCCGTTTGTTTGTGCCGCCCTTCTCACCACGATCACTCTTCCAGAATACAAGTACTACCACCCTAGTTGAATTCCCGCGATGGGGTCACGCCACACATCTTTTTTGAGGACGGCCTTTTTCCGAAGCTGGAACTAGTACCGGCAAAGCCTCTTCCTTCTGAACCACACATGCATTCACGAATCAGAAACATAGCTAACTAAAACTAATCTACATACATTACTTGGATATCTGCTGAATCTTCCTTCTTCGGAGCTATCGCAATTGGTATAGGACATTCCACTTCAGGTACATACACCTTATCTACCTTCTCGCCATCCAACATTACCCAAAACCAAGGTGGTTTGAGGGAAGCTATATAAGTCCCCGCTGCAACCTTTGCAAAGTCATACGAGTCTCCAGCTGTGTCGCAACAGTCAATGATTGTATCCCATCTATAAACTATGACAAACCCTTGTAGAGAAATTTGTAAGACATGTCCTTCTTCAGCGTGAAAATATTCTCAATAAGATCTATGAGAGGATTAGTGAGGATGATTTTTTGGAAGGGAGAAACAGCTTACCGATCTCTGTACCGGCTGACTTCGAGTCCCCTTTGAATTGGGGGGTACCATAGAGTCCGGATTTCCATGTCAACGCATCCACAGGCGCCCTGTCGAAGAGGACTCTATTCCTATCCTTTAAGAGATGTAGGTCCTTGACATTACTTTGGAGAGTTATCTGAAGGACGAGATCACTGGCTTTGCCCGAGGGAGGATCAATATCTGTGACATGTCAGTATCAAAATGGCAAGGACAGGTACCTCTTTCCTGCTCACATTCTATCTTCAGGTCCAATGGATTTTTATTAGTATTGAATCCTGGCCATCGAGCTTTGATGTCAATATTCGTTCCTTGTACTGGATGGCCGGTCGCGCAGATTGCCAGAAGGCATGCAGCGCCGAGAGGGATTTGTAGGAACGAAAGGTACATCGAGTTAGATACCGATATCACATATTAGCCTGAGACATTTATACTTAGGTTAGTTGGGTAATTAACTACGCCAGGCAGTGCATACCAACTCGAAGCATGTTCCCGTAGTCATGTCCATCACCGGCTCTTACTTCGGTCTAAATTACCACTTCAACAACACCCCACCATGATTTCCAGGGATATTTCGAATAAGCGGGTGGAAGGAAAGCACTGCCCCTCTCGGAACCTTGACAGTCCTTTCCTTCCATAGAGATCCTTGACATTGGGTACATTGTATGAGGATAGTACCGGTTGCCGTTTCGGTGAGATCTCGTTTCGGTGAGTAACACAGAGAAGCAGTGTGTTCCTAAGGAAGTCAATCTTTCAGCAATAACAACACGGAAATAAACAACCAGGAAGTGTACAGATCAGGTACAGATTGCCTTTGGACGATTCCTGATGAGAAGATGACCATTCCGGTTTGGCGTGCGGACGAATGGTAGAGAAAAATGTCTCAGTAGTTTAATGATACAAGAGAATGCAAGAGTGTTACGTTTCAAGGTAGATTCATCTTACGGCTTCAACGTAGTGTGGTCGTGGCGTAGATGCTACAAAGCCGACGACCTCGAAACCAAATAGAGACAAGCAATGGCCTCTTGATCTTTAACTCTGTACTTTAAATGCGTCGCGACGCCGATACACTCGTTTACCGGGAGTCTTGTTGTGTTTGACCACCGTCCCCTCTGACCTAATATTTCCCATATCTCTTCATGTTTCTCTTGTCTCATCACTGCCTTCGACGTTCTGGCCATGGGTCATTGATAGTGCGTACCTTGTCTCGGGCTCAGAGCCCATTGCCAGCTTGGACTTGGTTTGTTCTTCGGTGGGCTCGGTCAATCTCTCCACCTCGATGACTCACTGCGCACTGCGCAATCCCCAAATGTAGGCAATGTTCTTATTGTCCCGATCTGGTCAGTCAAGCGCCACTATTTGTTCTCTGTATCAAGCAGTGACATCTTTCTGTCTGAATCCGTAAGATACAATAAACTCGCCAAACAAGACCTCCGCCTCGCCAGGCTATAAAAGGTCCCCGTACCAAAGCTTTTGTCCTTCACCTAATTTCCCCGACATCACCTAATCATCGACATCGCCTGCTAACAATCCTCACCCACCACTCTTGACATGGACACCTTCGCAATCATATCGTTCGTCCCCACTCAACGCGATCACGGAACGGAACCCAATACACAGTTCGCTGTAGAGATCGACGACTCTCTTCCGGCTCTCCCTCAAACGGTCCAGCTCTGGCACCGGCTGTGTAGTTGCGTGATGCATTGAGGCTCACGATTTGACGCAGTGAGTTGTGTCTCTGCTGACTCAAAGGCTCTTACTTACACCGTTTGCTCCTTCCACTATTAGAACACGCGCCAAGTGATACCCTCACTCTTCCATGTTTCGCAATTCGTTGATATACTTATTTCATATATATTCATTCCGTAGCTTTGACATTCGTTGTATTGTATCCATAGGATTTTATCAAGATGGCGTTGAATAACGTCGGACTTATTCGGTTTGGTAGTGATTACGTGACTCGTGAAGTATCTGAGCGCGACTTGTTTCGCGCCGACGGTCATTACCGTTTCTTAATCATCGACCACCATCATGCCCCGACTTACCACCCGATTGACTAAACTCCTTAGTTCGTCTGCGTCTTTCCTTCTCGGCCGTCGTCAAAATCAATTCCGTAGATGTGCGGACACCAATCGTAGTGGCTCCAATGGCGAACGTGTTTCATCCAAAGCTACTTGCATCTGCTGCTTCGGCGGGAGCGTTCGGCTTCATCGGAGCTGGTAAGGTCTCTCTAGAGCGTCTAGTAGCCTAACCTGATGCTCTTAGGTGCTCTCTCTCCGGAAAAGCTGACTGAGCAACTCCAAGTTATCCGTTCTGAACTAGGCCTTCTTCCCGATGCTCATCTTCCGGTCGGCGTCGGTTTCTTGTCCTGGATCTTGGAGAAAGACTGGTCCGAATCTGACCCCAGGGTATCTTCCGTCTTGAAGCAAAAGGTCCAAGCGATCTGGTTCGCATTCGGAGATAAAGTAGGAAACTACGTCGAGCAAGTACGCGCTGAAGCACCGCAAGCTGTCATCTTCGTCTTGGTCAATTCTGTCGAGGAGGCACTTCGGGCGACAAATGAATGGAAAGCAGACGTGATTGTTGTCCAAGGTGGGGGTGTATCGCTAGAAGTATCCATCTATCCTCTGACTTTCTATTCAGGTAATGAAGCAGGTGGTCACGGCTCAGCGGCTGCTCCCCATCTAAGCCAGCTGCTCATCGCTGTTACCCAAGCCATTCCCAAGGACGGACCCGTCATTATTGTAGCAGGTGGAATTGCCACTGGTCCTCAGATCGCCTCATACATCACCCTCGGGGCAGCTGGCGCCGTAGTCGGTACACGCTTTCTCATGACGCACGAGTCCGGCTATGCGCCTGAGAAGAAAGAGGCTTTGCTGAAAGCCGACTTGTTGTCTACCACTAGGAGCTATGCCTTCGACGAAATAAACAAGACCGTGGGCTGGCCAGAAGGCGTGGATGGTCGAGGGATAGCGAATGAGATAATTACGGATGAAAGGAAAGGAATCAAGATCGAAGAGAGGCTGGCCAACGCTGCGCGGGACAAAAATGAAGGTAAAACGAGCCGAGATGTCATATGGGCTGGGGTCGGAGCAGGTTTGGTTTCCGAGCTTTGCAGCACGAAGGTATCGGATTTTAGACATTTCCTCACTCAACACTCACCGTGTTTGAAGGAGCTCGTTGACGAGTTAAATGAAGGGGCTATACGTGCCCTTCAAAGCGCGTATTTGTCAATTCATGAATGATTAACATAAATTTGGAAAGACTCAGACGAATTAAAATACACAATTTGACATCATAATACCCGATGCGCCACATTTAGTCCACGAAAATGATATAACAGAACTAACTTGCTATCTCAGCACTAGGCGCAGCTTGCAATCTTTAATAACGACGCCCTTGATTTGGCAAACTCTAGACGCTTCTCGCGGCGAAGCTCCCGGGTGAGTGAAGCCGGTACCAAGATGTGTAGTGGATTCACATTGTGTGCTCTAAGCGCCCGCCATAGCACGAACCTATATACTTCATCGAAGCTACTGCTCGGAACGTCGAATTCTATCGTTTCCAACGACGACAGATGAACCTGTTCTCCTTCCAACGTGGAAAGTAGTTCACCATCAAGATTGTATCGGGGTGTGGCGGGAAGGTTTAAGGAGAAAAGGAAGCGCGAGAAGCTGTTGTCCTTGGCCCGTATGACGAGGTGTTTAAGCACTGAAAGGGAGCGCAAGAATCTCAAAGTCAAGGGAAGATACGGTTCGGGGATGAGCCCTTTGTACTGCATCATACAAATCATTGGTGTCGGGATATCGTCACAGAAGACGATGTGATCCAGCTCGAGCGTCTCGAGCCGAGCTAGAGGGAGGTGCGCCATCATCGCCGCGACCATGTTATCTGTGGATCTACGCGAAAAGGACGACGTGCCATTCATCAAATTAGAGGTATCGGAGATCGACAGCGTATTCAGACCCGGAGCGAGGATGAGTGGTAGGAAGTGAGCTAAGTCATTCGGATTATCATACGCGACGTAGAGAGTGTCCAATCTCGGAAGGTTGACGGGGCATGGGATCTTGTGTTGAGACATCCCGGACTGGAAGATGCCAGATAGATGTAAAATTTGAAGTGTATGGCTACAGGTCGACAACATCTGTTGGAGAAGGGCGTTGTTTGGTCGATTGCCACCTGGTTGGTTCCCAAGAGTGAGTTCTTGCAGGTTAGACGTGGGAAGCCTCGCCAGATCGTATGGTGCTCCTTGGATCCGGATATGAATGAGCTGAGGGTATTTTTCCCTGCCCCACGAGTTAACCTCGGCTCTGTCCGCGTCTTGTATAGGACATGTGAGTATTGGTGAATGAGCAGTAGCCCAAGGCGTGAGCTGGGTGAATGTGTCGTACTGTGAAAGATCACAATGCTGCCACATTATGTGGGAGAACGAGCGCAGGGCAGGCATCTCTTTCATGGTGAATCCTTCGAGTACGGCTAGGTGCATCTCCCAGTTATTCCCCGAGATGAAGATCGACTTCACGCGATTGGCTTCGGGACCTAGGAGGCGCGCCAGGGCGTACGCATCCCGGAGAGAAAAGGATGGGGTCGGGAAATCAGGGAGAAGAATTGTGAGGTCGATTGGACGATATGCTGAATTTTCTAACGCAATGGCGGTGCGCACGAAGATATCGTTGGGTTCGGCGTCGGCAGTTGATCTAGGGCTGACGCAATGCTTGTCGATGACAATCGACGTCCATAAAAACGGGGTGCTGTTGACGAGAATCCTCCAGTGGTGACAGACGGATGCGAGAACGAAATGAAGGATACCGCTGGGTGATCCAGACGTCGCTTCTGAGTCAAGTACATACTTGATAATTTCGAGTTGGAGCTCATTCGGAAGATCGAGAAGAGGGGAAGGCATGCTTCTATGATAGACCGTGAATAGAAGGAGGACGACGGGAGGATAGACAAACCTTAGAGAACAGCGAGAGGCAAATGCTGGCGGGAATAAAAGAGCGACACTTGAAGCATGACTATCCCTTTGATGCTCCTTGTCATGTTCAAGATTGTCCAAACAAAGTGACACAATACAATGGTGAACACCATTGTCCTTGAGCGTCACTTCTCACAACCCTGATGGCCATCGTCCCCTGTGGAAGTTTGAGCGCACGTCTAGCTAGATTCACAAACATCAGAGGAGATAAATTCGTCAGGTTCTCGTGGACTAGTGGATGAACCGGGAAAGAAGGTTTACACAGGTGGCGCCACTCGAGGATCAATAGCGCTCTTGAAAGTAACACTCCAGAAATGAGAGAGGGCGTGTATGTCCGCCAATAATTATTCGATGAATCGATAATTGGCAGGCTGATAGCTAGCGTAGTACGTTGATACAACTCCACGGTCTCGTCGTCTAGACGGACATTACATTGTAGGTTAGCTGAAATAGTGTCAAATCGCGTGCCGTTTCGACAGCGTGGATACGCACCTATGAAAGTGACAGAAGTTTTAGACCGAGTTTTCCCTTGAACAAAGCCAGGTTTGGTTGTCTGAGGCAGAGACGGGTACCAAGGTGAGTATTATTCATTTGTGACGTCGTTAAATGAGAATGGTACAGGACAAATGGTGGCGTAAGTGCGCCATCGTGATGGTAAAAGTCCAAGGCAAAAGATCGGCGCCTATCGGCAACGAGTGAGAGCGACCCTGATTAATTTTTGCTTTGGCACGTTCGTATGTACGTCAAGGTTGGTCGGTTGACGTGCAACGTTCAACATTCATGTATTTCCACACAATAAACCACTATCGTGTAGATATTTCAATGTTCACTGATCGTCTCGGACTCGGCCCGACTTGTCCCAGGAGGTGGCGCTAGGCAATCTCTCGGCCCTCGTCACCACAATGATACTGGGCTACGGTGGCTTATAGATTACATACTATCTTCCGATTCTTCCACATGTTCATACACCTTTGGGTCCGATGATATTCACTACATTCCACGCCACACAGGACCGTCTCAAGCTGCAGCGTGTGGTACGTACAATTTCAAGAAATCAAAAACGTACAATCATTTAAGTAAATACCCCTACGGGATATACTCTCGCTTTGAGACCCTCAAAATCCGTCAACTGCACTAACCTCGAACAAACTATAATCGCGACATACGGAGTCTGCAAGCCCTTCCGATCGAGGAGGTCCAGCCACTGTTTCTGTTCGAAGTCTATGAGGAGCTCCCTGGTTTGTTCCAAGAAATCATACCAGAACAACGTCAGCAAATCTACCCCAAGCATGGTATCATGGTCGTTGTCCGGCCAGCCATGGTTAATACATGTAAAGTTGACGACAATCACCTCATTCATGATACTAAACAACCATTTCTGTTTCTTGAACTCTTCACGGGCTAATATGTCCTTTTGCAGTTTCCGCTCGGCTATGGCGTGGATAAAGTCGATATCCCGAGGACAGTATGGCCCAAGGCTCGAAAGATCTATGGAGAAGGTGTCAAAGGCGTAGGAATATTGGGAATAATATTGGGATCACTCTACCTGCACGCGCTTTTTTGATCTTTGAACACTGACCCCGATGCCCACCTTCCTTCCAATGAACTTTCTGGCACGACAGGGAACAGTATTCCGCAAGGAGGCAGCCACTACAGCGATGCCCTCGCATCGGTATTGAGTCATTCTCTGTCCAAACGATGTGCTTGACACACTGAGAAGACTCGTTAAATGAGAAGACATGTGTAACACGCGTGAAGTACCGAAGGGCTGGTGCAAATCTTCGTAGATCTCCCAATTCGCTTCTCTGCCCCATACAACACCAAATGCGTCTGCAGGTGCGTGAAAGCGTTCCAGATATTTCCACTTGGCTTCAGCTCATCCCTCTCAACGAGGAGTTCGATGTACTTGATTGAGCTCTGGAACAAGCGACGACAAGACTCGAAAGCGGTGGCAGCATTCAGCTGCTCAATAAGATTGATCGAGCGAACCTCGATCTCCTGGGAGAGCTTGTGCCAATCACTGGATAGATGAGGAGTCGCCCATTTTGTCACCAAATGTTGCATGCGGAGGACGCTAGGCAGAAGTTTCTCGCGGAGGGCAGGTATATAACTGCTTTCGGGTGGGCCAGGAAGAAATGAACCTATCCCGAGCTGAAGAAACATGAAGATGTCTTTCATAAACTCGTACTCGTCATGCACGTCTATCTCGAGTCTGACAGCATTGTGGAAGGCTCGACAGAGTATTGGAAGGATGCCTGAGCGAGCGAGGCTGCGGCGAGCAGGTAAACCTCGTTTAGCGTAATGCAATATAAGGATCAAGGCGGAGAAGTGGCGGTCGGGGATTTTTTTGGTGGATTGGCCTACGCGCCCCGTAAGCGTCGAGAGCTCTGTGGCGAGCGTAGCACTGAAGTCGTCAGCACGTGCTTCAATCGCGGCAGCCCCGACATCGGCCAGTTGTAGCATTCTATCTTCATGGAATATCATGAGAAGATTGCAAATTACGCAATCGTACGTGTATGTAGCAAGTTCGTCGCGTGTTTGGGAACGGAGTTGGGAAAGGTAGATCCAGGTATCGAGGAGTATGGGGAACAGTGAAAGTATATCTGAGTTACGCGCGATTATTGGTAAAGCTGTGTCATCGGAGAGAAGCAGGCATAATGTGTTGCCGAGGGCCGCCACAATGGAATGACCGAGTTCTGGAGTGATTGGGAGTAATATGATGAACCAGGATATAATGGCAGGTGAAAGATCAGTGATGGATGCAGACAGTCGCGTATCATAGAGCGAGGTGGCTTTAATGAAAGTCCGTTCGACGATGTTGAGTGCAACAAGTGCGCTGGCGATTGAGTCTATGCCTAGCAAAGGTACAGAAGGTGTGCGCGCGGCGATATGACTGCTGGCGTCTAGTCGGTGTTTACTTGAGAGAAATGAAGAGAAGATTTTCAGCATGTCGAGGGTAGGGCTGAAAGAGGTATCGGCTATGAGGACAGCATGAAGATGAAGAAGGGCCGCGTGGTCCCCATTCCTTGCCGCTTCCTGCGTGATTGATTCCGAGTCAGTAGCCGTGGACCGTAAAGTCAAAGTTCTTACTTCGAGTACTGCAACCGACATCGCATTGACGATGAGCGTTGCAAGTGAACGTGTCCAAAAATGGCAACACATACAAACACTAAATGTCGGCAAATGCCGCAGCACAAATTACCGTGCGGCATGGACGTTCTGGAGAACTCTGTATACTCATACTTGCTCACAGTTGTCTACCCTATTCGAATATGAAAGTGTTACCCCAGTGTGAAATTTTAGATAACCCGACTAATCCGGACCGAATGGGGAAATACCTCCGTCGGGGGGAAATGAACGCCTACATATGCCTACAAACTACAACAAACCGACAGACTCTACCGTTTACCATCACCACCAATGATTTCAGCATCTTCATCAAGACAGGCTTTTCTTTTTCAAAGATAATGAAAACTCGGGCCTTTGGCCCCACTTCCCTCCCAGGTTTATTCAGTCATGCAACTCTCCGCAGGTCCACAACCTATGGCCATGTAAATGAACGGAACGATCGTCTGCCAGACTCGGGTGAGCTCGCTGAGGAAGGATGAGACCGATATATTGTATTCAAATGTATGACAGGCTTAGGGCTATGGCCTGTACTATGGACGGAAGGAAGATAGTCCCATCTTCAGGAACACCGGAAGGATACTTGCGACGAATTAACGTTCGGCGGTGCGGTAGAGACAGCTAGTGGCTGGCTATTGACGATGCGACGGGCGATGGCGCAATTTATCGGGCCGGTAGGTGCTATGTATCAACACATAAGTATCTCAAACACCTCCGATATCGTGCGAGGGAAGCGTGGAGCTACGAATGACAGCTAAAGTACCATCGGTGAGTATGCTCTTGCCCAGATTAACATTTGCCTCATCACTATCAATTATGGCGTGCGGTGTTATGTCGGTGGCAGTGTTCAATATTGCGAAACACATTGCAATGTGTCAGTCTGGTCAGTACTTCAGCATGTCATTGCATTGCTGATACCTACAACCAACATACGCATCGCATCCATTCACCCAGCCACGAACATTTAAAAACGCAGTGAAAATGAGCTGAACATTATCTGCCCGGTGCAATTGGTTCGCCCTTTCTCTTTTACGCAGGCAGGTTTCCACAACGCGCCTGTTGTTTCTGTCTAACCCACCATAGGTCGTAGAATCTCCAATACATCTCTAAAATGGTTGCCTTTAGCGCTTCCTTCCGAGTATTCTTGCTCGGCGCCGTCGTACTTGGAATGTCTGCCAGTGCTGCTCCTAACCCAGGAGGGCCTGGATCCCCCGGTTCACAAGGTTCTAAGAGCTCTGGTGGTGGTTCTTGGAAATCTACTAAATCAGGGTTCTCCGTCAAGACTGCAGACGGCGTGCGTATACCTTTGTGCATATGCATTTTATGCTGTACTTAACCGCGCTGTCAGTTCTGTATGGCCAACAGTCGATCCCAAGATAGATACATCGACAAAGAATTTCTCGAGCTATTCCCTGAATTCTCGCAGGCGAACCGCCGTCGTGGTAATGACGATGAATTCGGAGAGGTCGCATTCGAATTCGACACCAGGGACCGTCCCAATCCTAGTTCAAAGATCACGCTATTCCACGGTACACCACCAAGGTTTGCCGGCTCGCTATACAAAGGTGTCAGGATATTCCCCAATCCAGGAGATCTATCGGCCAATGGTACTAGCAATATCTCATTTACGCTGAATGATCAGTAGCTGATTGCAAATGTCATAGGTGCCTTCTATCTCACGAACTCGTTGAGAGCCGCAGCTCAGTGGGGTTGTCATGGAAGAGGAGAAGATGGTTCACATGCCGTTGTATTTGGTATGTACTTTCCGTTTCCGATGAGTACCTGCTCCCAATGACCATTCCACAGAATATGAATGGGATGGAACCCAGTAGGTCTACACAGTAGTAGTGTTTTCTTCATTCTAACATGGTTATAGAGAGGACTTGAAGATCAGGTCGTATGAAGAATGGGAGGGCGAGGAAGAATATGCAGATGTAAGTGCGATAAATCCCACCGTACCAGTTCTGAACGTTAGAATCACAGTTCTGCACGTATAATAACTGTCCTAATCGAGTCGATATCTCTCCAGAGGCCATAGCCAGAATCAAAGCCATCACTGACAAGGATTATGACATGATTGCTGGGCAAGTTCCACTCTAATGACTTCACTGGCATTCTTTGCTCACAGTTTACTTTAGACCGATGATGCCCGTCGGTGGAGGTATATAATGATTGTGACCTCTGAGAACGTTCACTGACATTCATTCCAGATATTACCTCTGGCTTCTATCAATACGCACTTCGGAAGGAAACGAAAGCGAAAGCGCCGTATTTGACACAGAAGAATTACCACCTCCTGTCATGCTCCAAGTTCCCGAAAGGCGAGATAGACACCCGTGACACTCAAGGTCCCGTTTCCAAGTTCTCGGATGCAGAGATGAAAGATATCGGATTGACACTACAGGAAAACCAAGACAAGCCGCCGGCAGATTGGGCGGAACCAGGTGCTAAGATAACCTTAGCGGCCAGGCCAAAGTACGACTCATAGAGATGGAAAAAAATCATTCGTACCATGTCATTGTCAATATGCAATTCACATTATTTAAATGATTTCATTTTTCCATGTCCACTAATGATCAGAGGTGAACCAATGGAATCGAGCGCCCACATATATACACAAAGCACAACAACCTCCTGCCTTTTACCGTCATCAAAAAGAGTCTGGTCCGTCAAGAGGTTCGTTCTCTGCCTTCTTTTGTCCCTCCATTCGTTTTCCTCAGACAGGAATCCTCAATTTCCACTCGGCCTACCCACCATGTGTTGACGATACTATCTCCCACGGCTTCCAAAAACCCCCATATCCCTGTCCCCGATGGATAGGCGTGACTGGCAATATTAACCGGAGTGCATCAGGCAATTCCCGCTACTTTAGTAGAGGGTCTTATACTCGTGAAAACACCACTTTTACCGCCAACATTTTAAGGCACCTGCCAGAATATGTGGGCTTGGCGCTCGATGGGACGCGAGTTACGTAAATGGTCACGTTCATTCGTTCTTTTCCTTCTTTATAGAACATTTTTCAAAGAAATTCCTTCTGTCTAGAAAGTCTTTGACGGTCGTCCTCGGCCGAGATTTAGAGTCGTGATGTAGTGTCCGAAATGAGTCTGCGAGAGCCGTTGCGCCACCAGCGCGTAAAGACTAGCCTCCAAACGATGTGGTTAGGCTCAAGGGCGCGAATTCAAAGCACAAAACTGTACTTTTTAGCAAACCCTAAACAAAGGGATGGTGTGGCGCTGGCTCGAGAGCACCCACCGCAGGTGGGTGCGGCAGAGCCGGGCGCAGCGATCATGAGTATTTACGATTAGTATAGTCAGTACGATATATGTAAGGTCCTTCTACTGACGGTGTAAAATAGGCTGTAGCAGTGTACTTAGCTTGATTGTAGCGGGCATTGCCGGTATCGGCCTTTCACGTTATTTGGACTCGAGTGGCCCATCGACATCCTCCGCGCGCTACGAATTATCTCCTCCACGACCATTCCTTACGCCCATGGTATCGCCAACCATAATTTTCATTCCCAGCCACCGAGGATTCGATTTTGAGGCCAGATTAGCCTCCTCCGCTCCTTGTCCGAGAATCTCATCCGCGACAAGTGTACCATTAGGACAATGCTGGGAACGAAACAGTCTTACGAGTACCGTGAACAATGCTGCTGAAATCTTCGCTACTTTACAATCTATCAAACTCGCTTGTTCTATATTCCAATTCTTCGTGGACTTGTATTCCTCTGACACGATGGCTTGTTTCTGCATCTCTGTCTTCCCTTTTTCTGTTGTAATCCAGAACTTCTGTGGCTGAAGTCAGAATCTATACGTACTTCCTCTAGACGGATGAGTGTATGAAGTGCCCGATATATTTGTGTCAAACTGAAGGTACTCCATAGTCTTTCTCTCAGCGTCGTCTCGTTCGAATTCTATTTGATGAAAAGGAGGGGTTTGGTCTGGATTCTCGCTCTAAGTGGATGAGCTGCCGCATTACCTGAACACACGCGACAGCGAGGGCAAGTGGTTGCTTTGCGAGGCGCATGCAAGTAAAGGATTGCGTTGGAACCCTCTTTAGATTGTTCTATACTCCGTAACTTCCGGCGGCGGGCTGTGTAGGGCCATGCGCTGCTAAAACGCAAGGTAACCAGGGCAAGCTGTAATTACGCCACAGATTATCATCAAGAAACAACAACCTGCCAGATACCGATGCTATTGGACTGCTTTTGTATTAGGTCAAGTAACGTACACACATTAGTTATTGACTATCTGGCGATTGTTTGTCTTCCTGTATCTCAACGGGTATCATAGTCCTGCTTAGATTTGCCTTGGCTTCGACTACCTTTCCCTCAATAGATATCCGAAACTGAGATTGCGTGAACTGGGCTGTATATGACCCAGGCATAACGCTTTGGAAGTCGTATGATTTCCCAACTGTTTCATGTTAGTTGTGTTTGAACCGCACGCGTGGATGACAAACCGTTGTATTGGAACACGTAGGAGCTCCCCTTTTTCACGGTAGTGTGCACCTTTGGGTCTGATAAAGGGCTAAGTGAATAACTTTTGAAATAACCAAACAAAATTGCCTTGTTCCGAATATGAATCAGTGTGATCTGAGTCGGAGCTGTCAGTGCCAGAGTCTCCTCTGAATCTCGGAAGAACCCCGATGCGACTTGAAGTCCATGACAGCACATCTACAGGCCGCGATCTATCCAGAACACTGTTTTCGTCCTCTAAAAGTTGAATATCCTCATCATACTTATTCGTGAAAGTTATTTCGAGTATGAGGTCGCTCGCTTGGCCACTGCCATCGGGTGTAACAACTGTGGCGCACCAACGTCAGGATCAATCTCAAGGCAACGTGTACCGGACTCACATTTCATATCCACATCAAGTTCTCCATAATTGGACTCCAAAGGAAGACCTGGAACGCGAGCCTCGAGGCCCGTACCGGTAGGATGGCCGGTCGCACAGATTGCCAGAATACATGTGACGCCGAGAGGGATGTTGAATGATGAAAAGTGCATTGCACTTGATACTGTGGATGGAAATGAAAGGACGAACTTTATAATCAGACTGTTTCCATAGTACAGACTACGCCGCGGATTATGCAGTGCAAGATCAGCACATCCCCGGGAGTATATCTTTCTACAAATGTCCTTTTGTCTCCATAGTACGACGATTAAGGGCACAATATGATTCAGTCCGTACCTTCCAGGTGTATTTGAGGCGTACCACAGGACAAGCGTACTACTCACAAGTCGAACAGCCACAAATTAATGTCCAGTAGCTAGTGCGACCGTTGCTGGAATCGGGTGGGTAAAAAATGAACCTTAGCCAAAAGTTAATCGATGAAAGTCGTGTCCATTGGGCCCAGCTGTAACGGTCACCTGCTCCGACAAGAACGCGTTGTTTTGTTTTCGAGGAATACGAGCGCATAAGAGATGATGGGCCCTCTATCGTAACACTAACAAGTCTTCCTGGACAGCCTCGTATAAACCGGTTCCCAAATTCGCAAGATCGACTCGGACATACAACGCTGCGGCGAGACAGTTTCTATGGGAGCCTACATGAATCCACGGAAATAAGTAATTAAGCTAGGAAGTTACCGAATAGCTGTTGAGAATTCCCATGAAGGATCTGAACGTTTGAGCCGGGAAAATAATAGTCGTTGGAAACAGCCAGAGCAGATAGATAGCAACCAGCACTCGTCACATAGGCAGCGGACAGGTTTTTATAGGAGCTTCAGCAAGTCGATTCCAGCTGGTTTTATAAAGCAGCACTGAGTCCGCGTTTGGTCCGTGTCGTGAACATTGACTAAAGCTTCAGAACGTCTTCGGATGAGGGCAAGTTGACGAGTGTAAGTCTCGTGATGAAGAGTTTTGTACCAAACAGAGATAAATAGACATCGTCTCTTAAGCTTCACCGATTACAGGCTACACTGAACATTGATGCATGTTAAACTCTATGCTGGCTCTACACTCATTGAAATACTGTCCGTCGCAGAAGCGCCACCACACAGATTCCCAACTTGACTCCAAGGACGGCGAGGACAGCACGCTAGACTAGCGAGCAAGAGTCTGTTCGTCGAGAGGTTCCTTCTCTGTCTGCGCCGTTCCATCCTTGAGTTGGCCGCCCCTGTCTGTCCTTCATTCTGTTTCCCCTACCTTGCTCGCTGAATTCTATCTTATTGTCAAACCGATTTGCTCTGTCCTTACACGATGCGTCGACGGGATATCCTAGTCGGCTTCCGTCTCCGATAGATAGATAGGCACTAGGGCGAGCACCAGTGGAACATCGTCGGGGATAGTGCCTGGGATACGCCACACAGATCGGACTCAAGCGACTCCTCGATATCCTACGTGCACTGAACGAGGCGTGTCTATCCCCAGTCTCCGAGGAATCTTCTTCCCTGCTTCGAGAACTAACACCCGCCCGCAACGAGAGAACTTGATATTCAATGGGAGGATGCTCGGCTTCTTGACAGAATACTATGGTGGGATTGTGGGTTATGTCGGTACGTACGTTAGTTTTAATATGCTTATCTTGACCGATGACATGCTGTTCGTGTATTATAGTCTACTAGGCGTGCTTGGCGACTGTGCCTTAGGTACTTGTTCATCTCAAGCAATCAGGAGATAACATTGAATCCTTAACTCTCGAACACGCCTATTGACACGGAACACTGGGATGTCAGCTCGAAACATAGATTTGTACAGGCATCTATGATCTCTGGGAGATTTACAGTGACAGTGGCAATCAATATCTGGATTTTGACGTTCTGGTTGATGCGTGTTCCGGACGGTGAGTATTGGGCTTGAAATCTGCATTGGATGACCCGAGAGTCAGATATACCTGTGGTACCCTTACTCCTTCATAGTAGGCGCTTCATGCAAAGCTGAACCAATCTTACCAGATATATTGCTTCAACACATGTCGCGGTCCCAATTGGCTCCCGTGACTAGGGTCGATGGTGTTTTTCTGATAATCAAACAAGGTACCAACGTTCTTCAGCATACTTAATTCTTCTCGTCATAATCTTCGTTCACGACTATCATGTCCTCCTCGGAATTTGGCCTAACAAACGAAGAACTCGTGTATGAGCTCCACTCCATCCTCCACTCCTACATCCTCGACATCTTCACGTATGGAATATACACCAGTATCTATTTCGTAGCGCTCTATCTAACGCGTATGTCATCCATTTTCTCAGCGCAGCCTTTGTTTTCTGAAGTGCGTGGACTGTAGTGTCTCGAGGAAACGACAGACCTCGCGTGGGGTCGGCGATCCTCATTACCGTTATGTGGATCCTTGTCACGATCCACGCCAGTATCAGCTGGGCTTATATCGACAACATCTACATACGCCATGGAGAGTCTCGAGAAGCGCAACTCAGCGCGCGTATGTTCTCCCAGCACGGGGAACTGTTTTCACAGGGCGTAGCAGATGCATCGGTGACGTTCGTCAGCCTTCTGTTGGCCGACATTACCATGGTGAGTAGAATGGCGCGTTGAGTTATCTATCTATCTCTTACCATGTGTTTGTGCTTAGATTTGGCGATGCTGGGTGCTATACGGCCAACGATGGTTGGTCGTCATTCCTCCTGGGTTGTTGCTTACAGCGGGATCAGGTACGTTATGCAAAGTCTCCTCGTGTGTCTACTTACATATCACCACATAGCCTGCTATCTCTGGCGAACTATCGTGGTCTTCACATTTGATCCTGTCTGGAGCACTGACCAGGTCACCAACCTCGAGCTCTCATTTTTAACCACCACTGTCGTAACGAACATATTTTGCACCGTGGCCATTATCTATCGCATCGTCGGTGTCAGTGGCTGGAGGAGGTCACTGAAGACGTACCACAACCTAATGGAGATCCTAATCGAGTCTTCCATCATGTACACCGTCGTCTATGCCATCAGGATTGGGATGCAGATCCATTCCCATTATTTCACGGAAGAGCTAGACGAGCGAGCGCTTTTTGCGAAAGCTCTTGGAGCTTCGATTACGGTACGCACTTTTACTATCGCTTTGTGCTTCGATAGTTGATGATGAGAATATGTAGGGAATTGCGCCGACTTTGATTATCGCTCGTGTGGCAGCTGGATTCGCGCGACCGGATGATTCGTGGGCTCGGACGTCTCTTCCTCATATACGGTCGACGATGCAGTCATTTGCAGAGAGTCTGCATTTTGTACAGCCAACCACCAATACTGTCGCGGACAGCATTGATCTCGAGCGTAGGTCGAAGGAGGGAGGAGGTCCCGGTGATTCTAGACTCAACCTGAGCTCCGGAGAAATGCAAAAAGAGAAAGGGGAAGGTTCTTACAAGGAATGATAGGAGGTTGATACGTTTTCTGATTGTTATTTGTTATGTATAAATGGACGATTGTACTTACGTGTAATTATGCTTATGTATTTTTGCGCCACTCTCGTGGTTTTTTTCGGCATTCATGTATTTGCTCCTTTGCGAAGTCTCATCTATAATGTGGAAGCGACGAAAAGGGTATGGGATCAAGCACCTACTTGTGTCCACAAACCACAACAATCTCCTGCTTCTTGCCACCATCAGTGTTGACGTCGTCAACATGCTCACTGGAACTTCGAACACGGCGCTGTCGACAAGGATTCTTGCCGTCGAATGAACTCTCCGCCCAAGGTCTTGCCTATCATATCCACCGGGAGAAGAACTGGCGCATTTGTTTTGGGAACGCTGGAGGCCAAGATGACGTGTCAACATATCATCGAATGAATCCTTGGTCTTTTTAGTGTGTCCTGATACGCTGAGGCGGATCAGAAAGTTAACATTCTACTCTTTTTTTCTAGCCAGATGCATTCTTTCACGACGAAATCTTTCACTTTCCAGCCATCTCTCTGTCAACTGGAATCTGAACTATGGACCATGCTTCTCTTTCCTTCCTGGAATGGCTGTGATCTGGTCTCCGGTTCGTTGAACTAGCCTTGGAAAACTTCTTTGGAGTCAAAGTCACTTGCAGGCAAGAACTTCCGTCCCATGTGGCATTCCTCCTCGCTCGCTGACGTCGACGAGGGTTAACCTCACTAGATCCACGCTCAAATGGAAGATGGGCGATTTCTTTGGATGTCGCTATGCACGATGCGCTGGGCTTACGGGAGCAACGATAGGATCTCAACAATTCCAGCGCTGAGAGCAATGCGGTGAATCTTGTTCTCGGGGAAGCAAAATTTAATTGTTTTGTTGGCCGCAAAGCTATGAGTTGGGTGATAAGCGCTCAGCAGCCCAACGAAGTTCCCTTGTGATGAACTCTGAAACGGCGAAGATATGGCTCGTTCATGATTTATGGGTTAGCGCTCTTTTATATCTTTGTTATTATTACCGACCATCTTTTCAGTCGACATGGATATCTTCGTCCAAGTTTTTGTGGGGGCGCCAGCACTTGAAAACGCCGTGCAGATGATCTGACTAGCGTCACTGAGGTGGGATGCTTCCATCCGGCTTGATGACGGACTGACGACGATAAGGCTAGAATCTCACCGTTCATAAGTACTGTATTCAACATGATTGCACTTCGAGTGTACTGTACAAGGCGATTCAAACATGTTCCGATGTTGACATCAGTCTGGACTCCTTGAATTGTATACTTACTGTAGGTCGATGCATGGTGCGTGTACGTCTTGTTGATCGATCCTGATTGGAAGAAGACAGCATTGCTGTGGTTTCTCTCGAACCCTTCGGTGTTGCCGAGGGGTATCTCTTCCTTTCCTTGCTGCGATGTTGATATGTCGCACGGTGAGACTTACTTAAATACACTCCCTCTCCTCACAATCATCAGAGTCCGCTGTATCATGTCTTCCCCATCGGATTTTGGCTTTACGGAAGAACAAGTCGTATACGAGCTAGCGACTACTTTCCATGCTAACGTCCTCGACATGTTGGTCTATGGAGTATATACGGGTGCCTATTTTGTAGCGCTTTATCTGACCTGTACGTGTTTCATTTTCTCCAGAGTTCACATTCTCAAAGGCCTGTTTAGTGTCTCGGGGGACTGAGAGGCCTCGTATAGGATCCGCAGTCATCATTACCGTCATGTGGGTCCTTGTCACGATCCATGCAGGCATCCGTTGGGTATATCTAAACAACATCTATCTTCGACATGGAGAATCTCGGGAAGCACAATTCAGGACACGATTATTATCTAGAACTACGGAGTTCTTCTCACAGAGTGTAGCAGATACTGTCGTATCGTTCATGAGCTTTCTGTTGACCGACATGACCATGGTAAGTACACGCTTTTTTGGTTATCTCCGTCCATTTCTCAGATGTATTCCTTAGATTTGGCGATGTTGGGTACCGTATGGACGACGATGGATCTTCGTTATCATTCCTGGGGTATCCTTTGTGGCTGGATCGGGTACGTTGTATACATATAACGGATCTCGTTCTGACCTCTGCATAGCCTGTTATATCTGGCACACCATCCGAACCGTTACATTCAATGGTGTTCGGAGCACTGACCAAATCGTCAATCTGGAGCTCTCATATATGTCGATAACCGTTCTTACAAACATATTCTGTACTACTGCCATTGTCTACCGCATTGCCGTTGTCAGTGGCTGGAGAAAGTCATTTAAGACTTACCACAGGCTGATGGAGATTCTTATCGAGTCTTCCGTCTTGTACACCGCCGTCTACGCGATTAGAATCGGACTGCAGATACATGCTCAGTACTTCACCGAGGAGCACGATCAGCGCATGTACTTTGCTCAAGCTCTGGGATATTCGACTTTCACGGTAGGTACTCTCGTTCCAGACAAACACGATTGTTGATCGCATTGTTTAGGGAATTGCGCCGACGTTGATTATTGCTCGCGTGGCAGCGGGTTATGCGCGACCCGACGATTCCTGGACGCACTCTTCCCTTCCTTATACGGGATCAACTACGGGGATTGTGGCGGATAATGTGCATTTGTCCCAACTAGCCACTGGGACGGTTCCTGGACACGTTGATCCCGAGCGGAATATAGGTTCACAGGCCGATGACAAAGTGTCTATTTAGTGGCGGACAATAGTGATATGGAAGTTGTGGACGGTAGGGAGAATGAGAGGGCGGAAGATTCCTTCCGGAAGGTACAAGCCTCTGGAAGCTCATCATAATTGTTCTAAACGTGTATTTTCCCCTGACGTGGTGCCAATCAAGTCTTCACGTTTCACGTGCTTGTATCCCGAATCGAGAGTCTGATATGTTCACATACAATTGAGAATACGAGGTACGATAAGATAGTAATACACTAACTGAATAATTAATGACCACCCCCAAGCACTTTGTTCACCAGGCCACCCGCTCCGCCTCCTGATCCCGTATGGGTACCTGTATGTGTCTGACCGTGGGTGTTACCACCTCCAACAACTTTATTCACCAAACCTCCAACTCCCCCTCCTCCAGATCCTCCGTGCGTCTGTGTACTCGTATGCGTCTGATGACCGAGTGGGTTGCTGTTGTGTCCGCCCGAGTGTCCGCCCCCGACTGCTCCAGCTACTTTGTTCAACAACCCCCCGCCTCCGCCTCCCCCATGAGTCCCCGTAGTATGCGCCCCATGCGTATTGCTCTGGTGGCCGCCACCGGCCCCGGCTGCAGCCGCCACTTTGTTGAGCAGCCCTCCGCCTCCGCCTCCCCCGGCATGAGTACCGGTATGCGTCTGGCCATGCGTGTTGTTGTTGTTGTGGCCACCGCTGGTAAGTTTGTTGACGAGATCCATAGTAGTTTGGTTGGTAGTGGTAAGATGGATGGTTAGCTTTATTTATCTAAGCACCGTCGCTTTTGGCCACTTATATACTCAAAACCAAGCCAAGAGTTCTGACGCGGTAGACGCGTCAGTGGCGCGCCTGGACTCTGGAGCGTCCGCAGGAATGACCCAATGAGGGTCATGACGAGTTTACAAATGTCGACAATAAGCAACAAATTGCGGAATATTGTAGGTAGACGCGACCAGTGAATAAGAATCACAAGAGTATGTATGTACCAGTACGATGCGAGATATGAGTAAAGAGACGAGACGACGTTATAAATATAGGGGCCACCGGGTACGATACGAATAACTATAGACAAGATTCAGCGGGAACCATGGACATGCATGTCTCAATGGCGCGCGCGCGTTGGTTATTAAGAGCACACGGTTTACCCCAAACTCTTCCAGCCTCCTCCAACACATGCAAGTCTCGATCCTGCTCTTCGTATCGCCCTCATACCTTCGTACCAGCCCATCAATCCCATCCATCATATTTGGCTTCACAACCGCATTGTCGTCCCCAACAGCGGTCCGTTCTGGTCTAGCGCTCAACCTTGTAGAGACCTTTTCAGCTCCAGGAGCCGCGAGGATGTATCGAAGAAAGCAAAAGGCGACAATTGAAACAAACATTTCAACACGATACGGGGAAGTTTACGGATGAGTATAGGCTCGTAACGGTCGCAAGTTGACATACCTCGAATATGTGGCGCAAGTAAATAGCAGAGGAGGTCTTGGAGGTTCCGAAAGAAACGAGGGTGTTGATATCACTCTCTTCCCTTCAACTATATCGCCGTAGTGTCTTGTCCATTGGGAATGCAAATTGTCTCTACATCCGAGGAAAGCAAATGGACTATGAAGCGTGGTAGGGGGTATCTAACGGCTTATTGAGATTCTAAGCATAGTTCGACATAGAACTAACATACCTTCAGACCAGATTATCCATTCATCCTCCTGGCTATACCGCTGCAAGAATGTGTAAATGGGGAATGTCGACAAGGTCTGAATGATGCGTCTGGGCAAACGTTAGTCTCTTTTCGGCTCAGTGATCGCGGAACCAACCAAGGTTGTAAAATTGGCGTGATCCAACGCCATCGCTATTTTTCTGGGACGTCCCCTCTACGCACCCACGCGTATGTTAGACAAGTTCGCTGCGATAACATTTGCCGTTGAAGTTCCTCGAGCAAGCTGGTCTAAGCTCTGGTCTACAGAAATATTCTTAGGCCAGAGCGAACGAGGAAGACAATGTCTGGTAGACCGCGGTGATGTGATACAGATCGTGGTAGTGATTGCGCCACATTGCCAAACAAAGGCCCACAAGTCCACGTGAGCGTTTAGTTCCTCGTTTCCTCCCGCCATGGTTCCACATTAGCGCGCTCAGAATCGTTCATTTCGACCTGAAATGCCGTCAATCAACGGTGCGTCTTGAACGAACTTGACGAAAGCTTCGCTGACTCTAGAACGTGTTCGATGTTACAGGGTTTTGCATAATAAACTGCGTGTTTGAGATTTCCCAAAACATATTTGGTACTATTTATTCTCATCACGGAAACGGGCCGGTTGACCGAATCGTTCAATAATCGTCGTACTTCCTCGTCCCATTCGAAAGGAGAGAGTATCTGTCGTGTTATGCTGACACAGAGATGCTTTGTGGTCAAACGGCAGAGGCTTGGTGGCCACCTCAATGGATGTTGGGCCTGCAATACGTCGATGACACCAGAACCTGGGCCCCTTTGTTGACTGATGGAAGCCGCGACAAACAAGTTTTGCGAATTACTGACTTGCAGTTTATTATGCAAACGAATGTACTCCGAGTCTCTAGGAACAGTGTCATATCTAAATCGCAAGCTTGGTCTCGACCTACGTAACACATCCGAGTATACGAATTGCTTGGGACTACCAATGGGCATCCAACGTATTGTAGGATTGGACTTCGGTATGTCTTCCTTGCTTTTGCGTATATTCTTCGCTAATGATGACACAGGTAATACAGTAATGGTTCGCGTACTCCTACTTCTCGAATGCACCTACTGCTCAAAAATTCACATCAAAGCTCGGGCACTCTGAAAGATACCAAGGGAGATCCGAGCGCTTCGTGGAAGTTTCTACCAACCATCTCACGATCAAACCTAGTAGCCTAGAGCCAGAGAACACGTCTGGTGACATGGCCTCGAAATGTGCTCTGGTTTGGATTCTTGGATCGGAAAACGATGGCTATGGCCTTGATCAGTGGCACTGATCAAGATGTCCTGATCAGTGGCACTGATCAAGATGTCCTGGATATTCAGTCGCTCACAGATAAGGACACGTCCGTCAACAAGAAGGTGATCACTCCAGATGATCGGTGCTTCGGATATTCCTACACGCAGCTTTCTTGAGGTGTTTCAATTCAAGTGTAGCTTCTTCAACATGTGTTCACCGATATTCCAGCTGGATCATGATGCGGGAAAGTATCATCGTTTCTCTTGCCTCGGGAATGATATTTCATTACAATAGGTGCGTCTTTTGTTTACCTTTCCATTGATATATAAGGTGTTCTTAAGCGCGAGTACAGTCGAAGTCCAAATAACCCATAGTCCTGGTACCCCATAATTCCCTCTAACCCATACTTTCGGGGTGTCCACCGACCTTGTTCGCGGGGAAATCTCATAACCACCCCATACCCCATAATCCATAGCTCGGAGGAGGTAGCAAAACCCATAGTAGGGCCATATGGGTGCCGGCAGGCTCGGTTTTGTATCCATATCGAGTAGGATTCTAGAATATCCACATCAAATTTAACCTTTGCTATGCTAATTGGTCGTGTTCGACGCGTTCGCAACCTGTCACGACTCTCCTCCACGTCTTTACCATGGCGAATGGCACCCTTGCAATTCTCAGAAAGGGACTCTCTACTCTCAAGCTCAATACGAAGAAGAGAAAGGACATCCTCATTGCCAGACTGACAAACAAAGAGAAGATCTTAGCCGCGGATGAGCACTGGCTTGACAACGCCGGGAACGAAGTTGACGAAGAGCAGATCCTGGATGAGCTTGAAGTGGCATCAGATATTGACCGTGCTCTATCGCATCTGGACTCGCAGAAGAAGACCATCGTGGAGAAACTAAAAGAGCTGGGAGGTGACGTGAAGGAGGCCGGGAAGGAAATTATAGGCATGCCGGGCAATAAAAAAAAGAGTGCGTCATCCATTTTCTTCTACCAATTACATGTACCTATGTCTCTTAGGACCTGCTCAACCTATTGAGAAGCCCTCGAAAGAGAAGACAAAGAAATTACCGGTCTTCACGAAGAAGGAAACCGCCACACTCGAGCAGCGTATCGAAATTCTGGACTGGCACCATGCGAACGGCAGTAACCAAACGAAGACGGCAAAGCATTTCAATCCCCTCTATCCAAATCTCTGTATCAAACAACCTCTCATCTCCGATTGGGTCAAGAATGAAGCAAAGTGGCGGTCACAGTATGCTGAGGCAAAGGCGAGGGGAGGAGCGGCAACGATGGCGAAGAGGGTGAAGCAGGTGGAGCATCCGGAAGTTGATGAGATGCTTGAGTTGTGGGTCGCAAAGGCTATGCGCGATAAAATCCATCTCAACGGCGAGATTCTTCGCCAGAAATGGAAGCGCTTCGCTGATCTCAACAACGTCCCGGAGGATGAGCGCTTAGCGCTTAGTGATGGTTGGCTCCGTTCATTTAAGAAACGTTGTGGCCTGAAGGAGTTCAAGCGCCATGGTGAAGCGGGATCTGTCAATCCAGCCGACGTTGAAGCTGAGCGCGAGCGCATTCGTCGACTCATTGCAAAGTATGGATATGCCTTGAAGGACATCTTCAATATGGATGAGACTGGGCTTTTCTGGGCGTAAGAATATCCCGTTTGTATCCTCTGTGTGCACTCTTCTGACGTGCAAATTCTTTAGCATGCCACCTGACCGTGGTCTCATGGACACTCAAATGGCTGGTGTGAAGGGCAGCAAGAAGCGGCTGACTTATGCTCTCACGATAAACGCAGATGGAAGCGAGGCCTTAGCGCCTTTTATCATCGGCAAGGCCAACAGACCTCGTGCATTCAAGAAGAGAACAGGCGCACAACTTGGGTTTTATTACAGGAACAACGCGAAGGCTTGGATGACCACCAAGCTGTACCAGGAGTGGTTGCGAGATTGGGACAAGAAGCTTCGCTTTCAGGACCGCCACATCCTTCTCTTACAGGACAACTTCAGCGGCCATGAGCCTCCGCGTGGCCTCACCAACATCCGTGTCAAAAACTTCGCCCCAAACCTCACCTCCCACATTCAACCCGCGGACGCTGGCATCATCCGATGCTTCAAGGCCCATTATCGACGCCTCTCTATGCAACGGGCACTTGACCGTTACGAAGAGAACATCCCTGCGGCGAACATTTATGAGATTGATCAACTCGAGGCCATGCGGCTCGCTGATCTTTCCTGGCGCGAAGTCTCCCAGCAGACCATCTTCAACTGCTGGAAGAAGACTGGAATCTTACCTGAATCCACACTTGCACCGTCATCTTCAGAGCACCCTTCCCGATCTCGGTTATCCTCACTGTCTACCCTCACAACCTGCTCCTCCGCCAGCTCTCTCGGTGATTCCGCCACGTTAAGCACAACTACGCCACCAGCCGGTGATCACACCATTGATGATGTCGCCCAAGCGGAGCATGACCTGGAGACAGCGCTGAATCAGTTACAGTCTGTTGGAGTTCTTCGTTTCGCAAACCGGATGAACATCGAGGAACTTCTTGAGGCTCCAGAAGAGCAGGTGATGGCCGAAGAAGTGTCGGATGAAGAAATCTGTGATGCCGTGAAGGAAAAACGAGCCCGAGAAGAGTTGCTAGAGATTCAAGGCGGGGACGACAATGATTACTGTGACGAAAGGGCCAAGCCATCACGACGAGAGGCTTTGGAGGCGTCATCAACACTTCGCAGATACCTCTCAGATCGCGATGATCCATTTGCACGCCAGTTTGAGGCCCTGTTGGCAGGCTTTGGACGTCAGACCCGCCTCGATGATATGAAGGCGATGCGGGTAACTGAACTTACTGATTACTTTCCTAAAGTAGGCAATACACGGTAGTATACTACTTGTTCTCTAATACATAGTACGCCACACTCTAGTTCGGCCCGGAAAACCGACCTTCCCCGCAGGCCATATCCCCTGATAACCCATACCTCTGGGCGTCCACGGAGGGGTATGGGTTATTAGGACTTCGACTGTACTTCGGTTAGGATCTCTCGCGACCGCTATCATGTCCTCCGGCTCCTCATTTGGTTTCACAGACACAGAAGTTGTATATGAGCTATTATCTCGCTTTCATTCCGCCATCCTCGAAATCTTGGCCTACGGAGTATACACCACCGTCTACTTTGTAGCGCTATATCTGACCTGTATGTCCTCTTGCCTAGCCTAACCTCCCTATCTCAGACTGCGTGTTTAGTGTCTTGCCGCAACAGGCCCCGTGTAGGCTCTGCGGTCGTAATCACCGTCATGTGGATCCTTGTCACTATCCATGCGAGCATTAGTTGGGCATACCTTGACAACATCTACATACAACATGGCGAAACCCGGGAAGCACAACTTGGGGCGCTTTTCTCTATCCAAACCGGGGAGCTATTTCCACTGGCTGTAACAAACTCAGTGATGGCACTCATCAGTGTTCTATTGGCTGACGTGACAATGGTAAGTACATACCCCGCTCGGTTTCTTCATCCTTTATCATAGAATCCGTAGATTTGGCGATGCTGGGTGCTATACGGCAAAAGACGATTCATCGTCATTATTCCTGGGTTATCCCTTGTAGCAGTATTCGGTACGTACTTACCTCAGAACAAATTTGGCTACCGCTCTGATGTCTGCCACTCTGTAGTCTGTTATGTTTGGCGGACCGTCATCATATTTAGACCCGTCATTCTGAGACCCAACCAAGTCGCCAACTTGGACCTCTCATACCTGTCGGCGACTGTTATTACGAACATATTTTGCACCACTGCGATTATCTGCCGCATCACTAGCGTCAGTGGTTGGAAAAAGTCGCTCAAAACTTATCGAGGGCTGATGGAGATTCTGATCGAGTCCTCCATCTTGTACACTACCATCTACATGATTCGCATTGGGCTCCAGGTTCATAGCCAGTACTTTACAGAGGAGCTCGACGAGCGGGTTCAATTTGCCCAAGCTATGGGATATTCAATCACGGTTTGCACCATCTTTTCCGATTCATATAGTTGTTGTTGTTGATGCCACCCTGTAGGGACTTGCGCCGACACTAATTATTGCTCGCGTAGCAGCGGGTTATGCGCGACCTGACGATTCCTGGACGCGTACATCCCTTCCTCATATAGGGTCGACGATACGGTCTTTGGCGGAGAGCTTGCGTTTCGCGCAGCCAGCTACTGGCACTACCGTGGATAATGTCGATCTCGAGCGTAGCATGGGGTCGGAAGTGTCTGTCGATGTGGACGAGGCAGACGATAGTTCTCGTGAGACTCCGAAGCATACCAGAAAGACCGAGCCGGCGGAAATTTCCAAGGAGGCTTAGTGAACGGTTCGTAAGCGTCCACAATTTTTTCGATGTTTCTTCTTCCTTCTACCTATTGTGTATCTACTCGTTCGATGGGCCGTACCTATATGAGACAAAGATTTCCACTTCTTCATTTGTCCCTCAAAGCATGTATGTACTATTTGAAATGTACTTTCCTGTCTGTTCTCTTCTTTGTGTGTCGATAAGTATCAGATAGCAATATGCTTGAACGATAGAAGGAATATAAGCGATAGATGACATGTTTGATAGCAAGAAGATGACGGACGTGAAGATAGTCTCCGCTGGACTTCCGCTGAGCGTTGAGCTGGATACAAGCCTGGTAGTGGCAAGAGGGAGTGACTGCGCCACAGTGCCAAACACAGGTCTACAAGTCCACGTGGATAATATTGTCTTCTTTCCTTCTCACGTCATGATCCCATCTCGCTTCATTTTCAGCTCTGCGTGTACGAAGGAGTGCGGACTATACCAGCAATAGAACGACTAAGGATATAGACAAATGTTTCTGCCGCCATCTTGGAAGTTTCGCCCTGCCAAATGGTACGCGTCCACTGCACATTTTGTTAGTGTTACGCCTTGTTCACCCAATTCTCAGCCTTTCTTCGCGTATATCTGTCGGTACAACGTCTGGCTTCACCAATAGAGCTCGTATAAGAGGATACGGTTACCGCCGAAATCGAAATGATTTTACGCTGTAGATCGTCTATCAGCTCACGTCGATCTTGGATCACAAGTGCGTATCTGCCTCAAATGAACGGAAGAGAAACAGGGTGCCGTCCTCTATATGTCGACCGCCCATCTGCCCACGCAGGCGCATTTCCACAACGAAGACGACGAGGGGATTCAGGATTGAAGGTATGGTCCTTCTGTAGCTTGTCATGCTGTCCGCTAAGAAACAGATAGACATACCCAACGCAGAACCATTCCATCATCGTCCATGACCGCTCGGCCGTCGCAGTCGTCGCCCGTCACACCCAGGACGCGTGATTGCCCTCCTCGTTGTTTCGCCCACACCCATCAGCAGTCAACGTTCCCTCTCTCACCTGTGCTTCATCTCGCTATCTCATCGCCTCCCAGTAGCCCCATCGGAATCCATGGCCACCTTGTTTTGAATTACATTGTGCCATACTTAGGCACCTTTGGGCCAGATGCGCGTAGCCGCATCTCTCTCGTCGGTTCGCTCAGGGCTCTAGAGAGGGAGGGCATATGTTGATCCAGTTGCGAGCTCCAAGCACTCGATAGCACCGGGTTCACTTGACCCAGTTTCTCTTGCTTTGTTATATGCCCCCGCAACCTTTGGATCCCGTGAGGAGGGCGTTCAAGGAGACGTAGATACAGATCGCCTTGATAAATGAATAAACGGGAGCATGACCGGTGGGTCGTCGGGATAGACATTGGGTGCGGTATGTGGCATTTCACTCTCGAATATTCCCTTCGTAGGTGTGTCCATCGCCGTCTTGGAATACTTGTTCTAACATTGCATTTACAGCTGTTTATGACAGCTGCGAATTCATTACTTTGGGCATGTGATTCGCAGATCTCTGTGATGATACCTATCTTCTACGATGGCGTGGCTATCCTTCGAATGTAGCTGGAGATCTTATCTTCGTTATCTGCATGCGAATCTCTGCCTGTGTCTTCTCCACGCTAGTCAACTGGGAGCCCCTGCGCATTGCATGGCTTCTCTTTTTGCCGTGGTACGTTGTGAACTGAATGTGTGGGGATATTTGCTGACCCTATGTTCATAGGTGGGTCCTGGTGCATTCAGGGTTTTCCAAGACTTGTGTAGGCGTGTCGAATCGCATAATGGAGCAGATGATGACACAAGGAGCAGTTCTATAGCACACTGTCGCTCGTTCACATCTTTCGATTGGACCCCGCGTCTGAGATTCCGGTCAGTTTCAGCAGCAGCTCGCGCTGCCGGTGTCTTATGCAACGAGGGTAAGAGTGATGCAATTTCCACTTCATTGAGGACTACGTCGTGCGGAACGAAGAACTGCTAGGGGCCGCGGTTTCTGAGGATGCCATATTGTTTGCGGGTTCGGTACGTCTGTATTGCGGGTGGTTATCTTCTCGGCTGATGAAAGCACAGGTAATGCTGTTCGTGTACTTCAAAAATATACTCATTGTTGATGAATCTCCCTCGCCGGCTGCTCCGTCGAACCACTGCCAGAGTAGGATATCAGCATAGTGGAAATGTGTTTCGGGACACAACACTTAGTGTTGGGCATATTGGGATCACTGGATCCTTGAAACGTTGCTCATATGGGCCTCTTTGTTGACGATCTTGAACAGAGTGATCGTCTTGTTCCATTACCTGCCAACAACTGGATAGTACACCGGATGTTGATCAATGAAGGGCGCCAGATATATCCAATTGAAAGTGCAGCCTTACTAGCATGGATAACCGTTGTGGTACACAGATAACCCGACAAGATCGTGATGTTGTTCTCTCTTCCGTATATAAGGTGTTCTGGAGGATGGTCACTTTCGTCAGGATCTCTCCACTATCATGTCCTCCGATTCCAGCTTTGGTTTAACAGATACGGAAGTTCTGTATGAACTGACAACATCGTTTCATTCTTACATTATCGAGATCCTGGCTTATGGAATATATACCACGCTCTACTTCGTTGCACTTTATCTGACCTGTGCGTCCTCCCACTTGGCCTGACTTCTATAGCTTTGATTGCTTGTTTAGTGACTTGCGGAAACAGGCCTCGTGTAGGCTCTGCGGTCCTTATTACCTTCATGTGGATCTTTGTCACAATTCATGCAAGCTGTAGCTGGGTCTTCCTGGACAATATCTACATACACCATGGGGAAACCAGGGAAGCACAACTTGTGGCGTTTTTCTCCCTCAAATACAGAGAGCTATTTCCGCTGAATATACCAAATTCTGTGGCGACACTTTCCAGCATTTTACTGGCTGACATGACAATGGTAAGTGCATAGTCACTATATTCTCTTACGCAGTTATTAATAAAATCTATAGATCTGGCGATGCTGGGTGCTGTACGGTAGGCGATGGCTCGTGGTCATTATTCCCGGATCATCCTGCGTAGTAGTATCAGGTATGTGCATTAGAGACCTTTCTACAGCTCTGAGACCCGCCTTCATAGTTTGTTACATTTGGAGATCTATAATCTCCTTCAGACCAATCATTTTGGCACCGGACCAAATGATCAACCTGGAGCTCTCATATCTGTCGGCAACTATCATAACAAACATCTATTGCACTACTGCAATTATATGCCGCATCATTTCGGTCAGTGGTTGGAGAAAATCACTCAAGACGTACCATGGACTGCTGGAGATTCTGATCGAGTCTTCCATCTTGTATACTGCCATTTACATGATTAGAATTGGGCTCAACATTCATACTCAGTACTTTACAGAGTATCTCGATGAGAGGGTGCGTTTTGCCGAAGCTCTTGGGCATGCAATTACGGTATGGACTTGTAACGATTCCTACTTAACACGTTCCTTATGACTCATATTTCCCCATCTCTATTTAGCATGTGATTATATTGACCATAGTTATATACCGCTCGATCTTTGCTCACGTAGATTAACTTTTTACCACCCACATCGCTTGTATCACTAAGTAGTCTTTAACAATAGTACCACCTGTTGTGCGAAGATCGAGTGAACAAAGCAAAGTGGGCCGTAACCCTTACACTTTTTTTCGCATCAGTATAAACATACTAGAACGCGAATAGACTACTTTTGAACGATACGAGAAACGTATCATCGACCTCGCTGTAACACGAGGCAACCACGCTGTTTTAATAAAACGCGTCATCTCGAGTCATCGAGAAAATCCTACGTCATTTTGATCGACGGTTCCGCTCAACATACCTCCGCGTGCAAACACGAGGCGAGGCGGACCGCCGCCCAACCCCAAGACATCACCGTATCAATACGCAAGGACTCGTAATAGATACGCCCACAATAACTCGTGGTTTACTGGTGTACTTAGCTTCGGGAACCCGGAATTAGGAACGCCTGAATTTACAAACCTATACACTCACCCGGCGCCACCAGTAGTACGAGCCATGGATAGTCATCCGGAAATCAAAGTTCCGCAGCCGCATAGGCCCCAATCTGCTGCAGTAGTTAGCGACCTCGAAGCGAAGGTAGAACAAGAAGAACTACCAGAAGAGAAGGCAACTCCGATACCCCCGCGCTATAAGCGTTCAACATCTATTAGAGCGTTATCTCGCCAATCACATAATATCAATACTGAAGACCTGAAAAAGGAAATCGAAAGATTGCAGAATATCGTAGAAAAGCGAGAACAGAAGAAGCCGTACAACCCGTTTGCGGGGTCCATACTATCAGCTAGCCCGGACAGACCAGTATCAAATCCATTTGCTACTCCAAAAGACGAGAAACCGTGGACCAAGCCGAAGAGTGAAGCTCACAGTGTTAAAATGCCGCCGCCGGCACCAGGAGACAGACCAGGTGCCAATGACGCATGGTTAAGGTACATGAGTGATCAGCAGATCAAAGGAATGGTAAACACGGCTTACGCCAAAAAGAATCATGGCCCTCACACGGCAGAGGAAATACAGTTCATGATGAACGAACAACGGAAGTTCCGTGCTGTTGCTCATCAAGAATTGATCGCTCAACATGAGAAGGCGTTGCGGGAATTAGCAACGCAACATATTCATACCAATGGAAAAACGTACACGGTGATTCCACCATTAGCTATCAATCGTTATTTAGCAAGCAATATACAACGCGATGGCAGGATAAGGGAGGAACCAAAACACGTACTAAACTCTATGTTGCCATTTGATCAGGAAGCAGGAGATTTCAGCGCGAATCTCCAAACGGCTCATTATTTTGAGAATGAGGAATTCCACCGACACGAGAGTGAAACTCAGTCAAACTACATCCGACGGATGAATACAAAACGCGCCATAGATGAATGGACATCTGTTAACTCATCTAAAACATTCCCAACAACGGGACCATTCAGTAAGGAAATGTTGGATGGAACCAGACATGCTATATTTGTAATGGGAATGAAGGAAGAACTCCGACGACATGATTTAGTGGTGTATGGTTGGTCGAAAATCCCAGAACAACAAGTTGATATTACCATCGCAGGTCTGGTGACTCACCATGACTGTCCTGGATTGTCAGTAATGATAAGTCGTTACGAAGAAAATCCAGAGGAATATGTTTGGGTAAGAAAGCAATTTCCTCCACCCAATGATGGCGAGCGTCCGCCGTCAAAACATGGGAAAGAGGATAAGTCGATAAAAGACTCTCCAAAACCCTCACGTATACCAGGCGATCCCGATGACCCAGGTGACGATGATGGATCGGATAAAGGAGAAAAACCTCCTCACAAACCAGATGGAAAGAAGCCACCGCCACGTCAAACGCCTGGCAACGGGGGCGGTGGAGGAGATGACGGAAGCAGCGGTGGTAACGGACGAGGCGCTAGTGATCCGGATCGACGACGGAAACGATCGCCCGGATCAAAGGGAGCACAACCCCCTCCAGGTCAATTCCAGAGCGCGCGATTTCAATCGCAAGGTCCCAACGCACACTCGTCAGTTGAGGAATTCAACTATAACCCACGTACCCGCTCTGACACGGAAGTAATGCTTCAAATCTTTAGTCGATACGAACGTATCATAAAGAAACACTTACTTTCTACACGAACAGGTCTGGACCCGAACGTTCAGAAAGCAACCATGCAAGGGTTGCATAAACCATCCAAGTATGACGGAACATCTGACATCGTTAAATTCGACGAATGGATTTTGTCTGTAGTATTATGGCTAAAAGCGGCGAATATATGCGGACCAGCATACTACATGGACGAAAACGGTGTTGAAGACGTCTCAAGTGTAGACGTTCAACGTACCACTGCGTTAGGAACATTCCTGGATGGAGACGCGCGCGCGTGGTATCACGAGTCAGTTGAGAATGTTCAATGGAACCTTTTTGACGAAGATAATGAGCCCGAACAGCCTACCTTTTCACAAGTAATATCAAGTCTATATCGAAGGTTCATTCATGAATCATCATTATACGATCTAATCAAGAAGTTTGATCGTGTGGCGTACCGTGTCGATGGAGGTATCCGTCAACTATTCGCAGATTTAACACGTTGGACCAGCATGATGCCATGTCCACCCGACGTCTATCGCTTCAAGCATAAATTAATGCTAGCAATCCCATCAGCAATTCGGAGCAAATTGAATCAAGATGGACTTACAGCAGAATCCGCATCCGTCAATGACATCATCCAACGTGCGCTGATAATTGAGAAAGGAATACGCGCTGAACGCATATACGAACGGCAAGCTAAAGAAAGCAATCAGAACGTAAGATTTTCTAGCGAAGCTCGTCAAGCACCTGCAAACAACACGGCAACACGCCGCTTCAAAAAGGTACAAGGCGAACGCCACAGTACCAGGCCGGACACAAGCCGTGAAAAGGACCGCTTGAACACAATGCAAGATGGGAAACCAAAATTTACCCCAAGACCAGCCTATCGATCGGCCACTCCACCTCGCACTGGCGCCCGAAAGAGCAGATGTTGGGGATGCGGTAATGAAGATCATTTCTCGAGCAATCCCAAATGTCCGAGATATGGGAAGCAACCACTTTATCCCAACGGGGAAAAACTATCTCGAATCAATGAGGAGGTCTCCGTTGACCAGAACACTGAGAAACCAGTAGATTGGGAATCTGCCGTCACCGCACAATCTAAAGAAGAGGACACGGGTGAAGAAGACCCGTGGGGAGGTAGTCAGTATGAGTCAGAAGACGAAAATGAAGCGCTAATGGCTCGTATGAACGAGACCGACCCATTCCCAGTGGTTGACGAAGACGAGTCGACGGATCGGGAAGACGAACCTTATGATGAACCCTTCGAAGACTCAGGAAGTATCGCAGAACATGACGAATACACCATGGATTTTACTGAATACATGGGAGCAATAACTGAGGAGAAGGATATCAAAACTTCGAGAACATATTATAGACCAAATATGGCAGAAATACCGAAAAAGCACGTACCTAAAGTACGTGCACGGCCACGACGAACTGCAGCGCAAAATCGTTGTCTGCCGGCATACATCATTCTAAATGGATTGCCGGCGTTCACACTATTTGATAGTGGTAGTACGTCTGACGCGATAAGTCCTGATTTTGCGCGCATTGCTAAGATTGATACGTTCCAATTAGCAAACCCAATACCATTGCAATTGGGAACGAAAGGCAGCCGTTCTAAGATAACTTTTGGCGCCGAAACCTCATTCTTTTACGGGAATGAAAGAATCAAAGTAGAAGGAAACGACTACTTTGATATAACCAATATTGATAGGTACGATCTTATCATAGGTACAGTATTCATGAGAAAACACAAAATAGCGCTCGATTTCGAGCACGATACAATCAGAATACGAGGGGTCGCCGCTCCAACTCTCTCGGAGGGGGAGGAAGCCACAGAAATGGCTAGACGATACGCGAAACGCGTAACTACCGTGGGAAAGTCAAACGACGAAAGTGACATTGAGATTAAATCACGTCCCAATAAAGCCCCCAACGCTCAGCTATCTGCGACGGTATCATCAGGAGCACGTCTCGCGGCAATGGCTACGGATATATCCGGTCATAATCTACCTACACAATGACTAGATGGTCCCGAGCACAACACCCCGCGAAAGGATCGTGCTTCGGTACCATGGAAAAATAACAAGAAAACACATATTGAAGATATTGAAGACGAAGAGGAGCCTCACAGTACGCGCCTAAATCGTCAGCTACCAGTGCTATTAGCACCAGATGATTACTTTACTAAGGAAGAGTTAGATGAATTAGTGAAAGATGCGCATAAACTAGACCTATGCAAAGAAGAGAACCGTATCGCGGTAAACGAGCTCAATGACCTCGTAATGGAATACACAACAGCATTCCAAGAACGAAAGGAAGCGATCGAGATCGAAACCGGTCCGAGCTCCGCATACGCCACGCTGCCAATGGAAACCATCAATGAACTTAAGGAAACATTAATGGCTACTACTGAGCAGTTCATATCTTTAGAAAATATCAATAAAGATCAATATTCGGAAGCTGACATTCCAAAGCTACGGACTAAATGGCTAGACTACTGCTCCGAAATCTTGCAAGGTACCCAAGAAGGGTTGCCCCCGCTACGAGAAATTAACCACAAAATACCATTGATAGATGAATCAAAACGATACAACTACTATATGCCTAGATGTCCCGACTCTATGCGGGAACAGCTGATTGATCGTATAGGGACATACACCAAAGCCAAGTGGTGGGAACCATGTACATCGGACCAAGCGGCACCAATGCTTTGTGTACCAAAGAAGGATAACACCTTGCGCTGCACCATTGATTGTCGTAAAAGAAACGAAAACACCATTAAGGACGTTACTCCATTCCCGGATCAAGATACTATCAGGTACGATGTGGCGCGCGCCAAATATAGATCTAAGATCGATCTATCGAACGCGTATGAGCAAGTACGCAATGTTACAGAAGACGTATGGAAAACCGCATTTGCTACCGTATTCGGAACGTTCGTTAGCAACGTAATGCAACAAGGAGACTGTAACGCGCCATCAACATTCCAACGTCTAATGACCGTCATATTCCAAGAGTGCCTGGGTCGATTCGTTCATGTATATCTTGATGACATTTTTGTATTTAGTGATACGATAGACGATCATGAACGACACCTAAAGATAGTATTTGATAAACTTAAAGCAAATCAATTATACCTCAAAGCGTCTAAAGTACAATTGTATGCTGAGAAAATTGACTGCCTGGGACACATTATAGATAATGCTGGAGTCCACGCCGACATGGACAAACTAGCAAATATACGGGAATGGCGTGTACCTCGCAATTACAATGACATTCAGAAATTCTTAGGTGTGGTCAACTATGTGGCACACTATCTACCTGACGTTACCGCCTACACTACACCACTTTCAGAAATCAATAAGAATGGTCAGCCGTTCTTTTGGAGACCAATCCACGACGCATGCTTCCAGTCTATCAAAGATCTGGCGTGTCGAACCCCAATATTGCGTCCGATCGACGCCCGACTTGATGAACCAATTTGGGTAATATGTGACGCATCCATTACGGGAATAGGCGCCATGTACGGCCAAGGCCCAACATGGCAATCATGCCGTCCTGCCGGCTTCATGTCTAAAAAGTTTACGGACACTCAAAGAAACTACCGTGTATTTGAAACAGAAACATTGGCAATCCTAGAAGCACTCCTCAAATGGGAGGATAAACTAGTAGGATATCGTATCCATGTGGTTACGGACCACAAAGCCTTAGAATTCTTCAAGACACAACGAAGACTATCCGCTCGACAGATGCGTTGGATGGAATACCTAGCGCGTTTTAATTGTGATATTACTTACATCAAAGGCATACACAATAAGGTAGCAGACGCACTATCGCGCTACTATGAATCTGATACCCCTGAGGATAGATATGATATCGCTGAATACGCGAACGCCGATGTCCGATTAGATAGTGACGGAGAAGACCTTCCAATTGGGCGTCTGGATGAGTATGAGCGTATGCTTGTTAGACGTGAATCATCTCGATTACGAGAAATGAAGGAACGAAAAGAAGAACGCGACCTCGAAGCCGCAGAGATGGAGCAAGCACGAGCCGAAAATAGTACAACGAACCCTGACACACCACCATACACAGCTCCCGAACCCACAGTGTTGGATGCAGTAGCAAGAGGTGACGACTTGGTTCAAATGCTAGAATCCACGCAAAGTGATTTCCAAGATCGCGTCAAGGAATACTACGGGAATGACCCACTACTGTCCAAAGTTTTGGAAAAACCTGAAGACCATCCACGCTTCGAAGTCACAAGTGACGGATTGATATGGACTAATAATGTAGAAGGAGAAAAAGTACTATGTATACCCAAGAGTCCCAAGGGAAAATCATCACTACGAGGTCTAGTACTCGAACAAGGCCACCTCACGGTAGGACACTTCGGACCCCAGAAAACGTCCTCATACATCCGGAGATGGTTTTGGTGGCCGAAGGTACATGGAATGGTACATGAATTCTGTAAAACGTGCCAAAAGTGCCATGAAGCAAAAGGGTCATACCAAGCACCATCCGGAAAACTTCATACACTACCGATCCCAACGCGACCGTGGCAGTCCGTTTCGATGGATTTCATAGGACCGTTTCCAGAAGTAAAGAAACGAAATTACCTATGGGTAATAGTGTGCAGGTTAACCTCACAAGTACATCTCATCCCTATACACACGACGAACACGGCAGCAGATTTATCACGGATTTATCTGCAAGAGATTGTCAGATTACACGGACTACCGGAGTCAATAGTATCTGACCGTGATTCTAAGTTCACCGCTGCATGGTGGCGGGAGCTGCATCGACTACTCGGAGTTAAGCTCCTTATGTCAACTTCCTACCATCCTCAGACCGACGGACTTACTGAAAGGACGAACCGGAGTGTGGCGCAAATATTTCGATCAAGCATCCGTCCCAATCAAGGGGATTGGCTCGGCAAATGCCCGATCGTGGAATTTGCGATCAACTCAAGTATTAGTGAATCTACAGGATACACACCATTCGAACTCACATACGGATACATACCGGCAATGATGAGAGAAGTACGTTATTCTACTAAAGTTCCTCCAGGAGTACGTGTGTTTGCATCTCAAGCTATGAATAACCTTTATGATGCACATGATGCTATAATAGCAGCACGTGTTTTCCAAACACATTATTCCAACAAAAAACGAAGGAATGAAATGAACATACCTGAAGGATCAAAAGTTTACTTGTCCACAAAGAACCTTAGTGTCCCTAAGTCTCGAACGAGAAAACTGGCACCGAAATTCATTGGACCCTATAAGGTACTCGAAGCGCATTCCGAGACATCAGTTTACCGCCTCGAGTTGCCAAAGTCAATGAAAGCCAAGAAAGACAAGTTCCACATCAGTCTTCTTAGGCCGTACCAAGAAAGTGACGAAATTCTATTTCCGGACCGTTCAAAACCAGAACCGTATGATTTCGGTGCACCCGACGACGCTGAAGAAGTGATCGAAGAAATCATCGATCATGAGTGGCGATCAGGGAAGTTATTTCTGACAGTGCATTGGGCATTGGGTGACAGAACACTAGAACCCATTAAAAAATGCAAAGGACTCAAGGCACTAGACGCGTACCTAGAACTTATGGGTACATCAGATCCTATGAGCCTCCCTAAAACACGACGGTGACGCGAGGCGAATCCAAGCGTTGAGTACCATATGGGAAATATGATTTCCCCATTTAGGTATAATGGTACGCCACGCCTCGAAGCAGCTCTTAACATGTATAAAAAGCGCTTATACAAGGCGTAAACCGTATCAGACATCGCCTGAACTCAAATCTTCGACGCCTAAGCTTTATAACATGCACTACTACGGATACCCCTACGGCTTCCCCATGCACGCGCTCCCAGGAATGATGCAGCAGCCAATGGCACAGCTAACGACGAGCAGCGCTGACGACCGCAATTACCACGTCAGCAACTCGCAAGAAAGCTACAAACCACCTTCTTTGGAGGGGGGGAACCCCATGACGTTCCAACATCATAGCAGTATGTTCGCTCCGCCGAGCACCCAATCCCAGACTAACAGGCGTACAGCAGCGCAGTTCCAACAGTTTCCCGGCTATATGCAAGCTCAAATGTACAACCCTGGCTTCACTAGTCAATACCCGGGATGGGGAGGTATGCACCCTGGAATGGCAATGCCCCCTCCAATGTTCCCGACGCACCAGCACTTCGTGCCGACGCAAGCTCATCTCTCAGTCGATCAATTAGACGACAGGCAAGTTAACATCACGCCGTCCAGCTTATTCCAAGCTGATGAAACATATAAATCCAGCGCGCATAACAACGCCACCTCCCCCCAAGCCGTCCTCCAGGACGCACAACGGGAAGACATAGAAATGTCGGGATCCCCCGACTCAGTGGAGCTTATCATTGACAACTCGTCAATAGGTAAGAACCACCCTATGGACGTAGACCCCGAATCTTATGCATCCCATGTAGGCTTTTATAGCCAGGCCCAATCGAACCAGCGAGCAATTACTCGCAACTATGAGCCGGAACAAATAATCCAGCCTCGACCACGCGTCAAAACAGCACGCATCGCACCTATCATTGGACCAATTCGGGGCACTAGTCGATCTACTCGAGGACGTCCAACCGCTCCTTCTCAATGGAAACGTCCCCGAAAGGACACACCTCACCCCGTAGTGGGATTGCTGGAACCAGTGTCTATTCCCCTCGCTATGAAAGCCCAATCGTTCTTCGACCCCATGGTCCTCCCTCACCTTCCCGTCATTCTTGACGATACGTTCATACATGACGGACGAGCGAATGGCCGCTTCAACACCATATCAGACGTCGATAGTGTATTTACCGACGCTCAGTCAACGGGAAATTTTACAGCATATCATGACTTCTCATTCGTACTAGTGGCGGCACAACACCTAAGCCACATACCTCCCTCTTCTGGCTTCGGCAGGGCAATTTCTGTCAGCGGGCGTAGGCACACCCCCTTGGCATTCAGGCGCGCTCTTCTTTTACAGAAACGCAACCCATTCCTGCTTGATTGGGCCAACCCTATACTTTCTGCGCCACACTCGGATGACGGCCTTTCGGGCAAGAACCTACCCCCGCTCAAACCCCTTCCATTTTCTACTTCCTCCACTCCACGAGGCGATCGTGCGGACTGGAAAACATTCATAGCTCACTGTATCACTTGTGGAACGGACCGAGCTTTACGCGGTACTAAACTAACTTTGGACCGCATCGACTACCGCACCTTCCTCGGACTATTTATGGTCCGAAATACCTTTCCGTCATACGGTCGCGTCCATCATAAACCCGCCGTGGACCTGATACTCATCCTAGTGGCTACTCTGATTGGCGCGCCCGAAATATACGGGGATCTCTTAGTCGCCGCTCGCCTGTCGGTAGCTCCTACTCTACAATACCAACTATTCCCCGAGGTGAATGTGACTAACGCGCGTCTGATTGACGTAGCCTCTCATATGGCCAACTGTGGCATCAACCTTCCTTTGATGCATTTTATTCGCCCATATGGACTTCATTTACTTCTTTGGTTCGTTGATCCCGTCAATGTCCCCTCATTCCATACCCGCGACATTGCCAAAAACGCGCTCACTCGGATTTCGATCGACTTCCTAGTACGGGGTCTCAATCCTAATTGGGATATCCGTGGCGCCCCCGACTCCCGACTTCCAGTTGGGTTCGCCAACATTCAGGAGGAGTTCCCTCACGATTGGGATCTGGTGAATATGGCCGAGCATCGTCGCCGGAGGTCGTTAGGATACCCCATTTGTCTTGAGGAGGCTACTGTAAGTCCTGTGGATGGACCTACAGATCCTGTTGATGGATCTATCCCGTCGCCTCCTCTTCCGACCCAATCCGACGATACCGACGCTAACATGGAAATTTCTCCGCCCATTGATTCCAATTAGATCTGTGGCGCAGATCTCTCCGGGGAGGGTGTAACGATTCCTACTTAACACGTTCCTTATGACTCATATTTCCCCATCTCTATTTAGCATGTGATTATATTGACCATAGTTATATACCGCTCGATCTTTGCTCACGTAGATTAACTTTTTACCACCCACATCGCTTGTATCACTAAGTAGTCTTTAACAATAGTACCACCTGTTGTGCGAAGATCGAGTGAACAAAGCAAAGTGGGCCGTAACCCTTACAGGACTGTCGAATCTTGATTTACGCGTCTCTGGTTATTCACTGGCATCTCATTGTGTAGGGGCTCGCACCGACATTGATTATTGCTCGTGTAGCAGCAGGTTACGCGCGACCCGACGATTCATGGACACATACATCCCTTCCTCATATGGGGTCGACGATGCGGTCTTTGGCAGAGAGTCTCCATTTTGCCCAGCCAGCCACTGGCACCGTCACGGATAATGTCGATCTCGAACGGAGCATCGAGGTGGAGGTGTCTGCTGCCGTGGACGATGGAAGCAATCGTTGCGAAAGTCCTAAGTCAACGACGGGCGGTGGAAAGAAGGACCCCGTGAAAGTGTACAAGGAGGTTTAGGCTGTTCGTATTCAAGTTACTTTGTCCGATTGCTCTAACTATGTTCCCCCTTCATTCTTTCTACGTCTTATACATTTGGACCAACCAACTTATTTACTTAGCTATCTTAAATATTTTCATTGACTTGCGCCACAGACTACCAGGTCCGGGAGCGATACCACGTATGCTACTTCCTCGACTCTAGTCCGCTTAGCGTCCATATGGATACACTGGCCTAACAAACGGCTTCTTGAACGAGACGTCAGTTCATCTACAAGTATCCACTTCGTGTGTTTCGTCTTCTACGAGCCCGACGCCATCTGTAGATTCTGTCGGGAAATAATGCCAAATTCCGTAAAGACAGCAGAGCCCAAGGATCCGTAGAGTCTTGCGTCAAGGGTACTACACTTATAGATTGCGGGGAGGAGGTTAGGACGAAGAGTAGGAAGAGAAAATGCGAAGGCGTCATGAGAGGACCTTACAGGTAGATAATGCGATACACAGTGGCAGCTAATACTAAGAGAAGAGAATATGAGGCCTCCACGTTGACGGGTAAATTATGGATCCCAGAGGCGCAATTGAGGTTGAGTGTAGTGAGCCCAATGGACAGACCCATAAAACAGTAAGCCTTCGATTAGCGCCGGCGCTCAAAGGTATACACAGTCGCGACGATAGACAAGGCCCTTGATAGAAATGAAGTGATGGGCAGTTAGAGACGAAGTCTGCGTACAGACAAGACTCCCGCTGAGCGTTAAGCTGACATTTCGGCATCGAATTCTAGGTTTATCCTAATGCGTCTGTTTGCGCCACGTTGCCAAACATGAGCCTACAAGCCCACGTGAATGTTTTGCTCCGTCTTCCCTCCCGTCATGGCGCTACCCACCGAGCTGCACTCACCTCTCCTTTCGCGCTCAGGATCGTTCCACTCGTCCTAAATTTCTGCCTTACTACTTGAACGAAAATGCATTCGAAGAACCACGCAAAAGATTGTCAAAATTCACCGTCTACAGCATACAAGGCCACCAGGATGCAAACAGATGTTCTTATGGATGTTAGCCTATGCATGAGTGCTGTATAGAAAGTTTCGTCGAAAGGTATGCGTCCGGCCGCGCACCGTTTGCGCCTTTCTCACCTCGTCCTCAGGCGTATATCCCTCGGTTAAGTGTCAATTTGAGCTCGGATGCATCCAGCATGGCAGGCAGATTTGAGGATAACTGTAATGTTCGCGTTGTGACAGGGATGCGCGAAGACTAGAGCCTGTAGAGGCAGTGATAGCTCGCGTCTAGGGTGGCACTCATATGCGTACGTCATGCTGCAGTTGAACCACAGTGGACTTTCCCGCGGACCTCAGTGATGTCGTCAACCACCACGAGATGGGTTCAAGCTCGTTCGCTCCTTTACCTTGAGGCGATTGGCAGGCCGTTAATATCTGACGAGACAATTTACACGGCGGCGGAAATATTTCTCGGGTCACGAGGGAGCCCCCCTCTTGCCTATGAGATGTTGTAGGCGCCGTCTGGTCAAAGCTTTGGTTCATGGCCCATGGGTGATTAGCTCTTCTGACGTGCGAGTCCCATGGTCGGTCCCCTCTATATTATGGTAAGTATGTTATAAGCCAAACATACAGTGGGACTTTCTGACATCTCTTAGATTCGTTCATGAGGTGTAGAACGGTATACCGTGGCAGGGGTCGAGTCAGATGAAGTTAAAACGACGAACTAGAAGTGGTCGCTGCTTAGGTTCGTTGCGTTCGAATCGTTGGTCTATAATCGTCCTTGACGAATTACAGGTGATATCATTTGTGGGTTATGAATACGCATAATGCCTGTCTTCAGTGACAGTGATCAAGAATACCAGTGCACATCTGCCGAGTACTTTCTGGAGTGATTGTCAACGAATCCTTGAAACGTCGTTCACTGATATGAGGCAGATAATGACACAGCCTTGGATTGGAAGGTGATCATTCAAGATGGAAGACACCAGTCGGCGCCCCAGACACAGCATGTATCGCACCTGTGGTACACTGATAACCCAGCAAGATCATATTCCGAGAAGGCGGCATCGCTTCGTGTACTTCGTCAATGATAATCATAATGATACGAGTGCGTGTTGTCTCATTCCGATACCCAAGTTTTCCTTAAATACAGGATCTCTCGACAAGCGCTCTCTGTGTCTGCTGCCACAATGTCCTCTGACTCCCAATTGACAGACGAGCAGGTTGTCTATGAAATGTCATCGTACCTTCATTCAAGCATCCTCGAGATCCTGAGTTACGGAATATATACCACTGTCTACTTCGTTGCACTCTACCTGACCTGTACGTCATCCTGCATGATCTGACTTTTATCCATTCAACGACATCTTTAGTGTCTCGTGGAAACAGGCCTCGTGTAGGCTCTGCGGTCCTTATTACCGTTATGTGGATCCTCGTCACAATCCATGCAAGCACTAATTGGGCCTTCCTTGACAATGTATACATTCAACATGGAGAAACCCGGGAAGCGCAGCTCGAAGCGTCTTTCTCCTTCCGATCCGGGGGGCTATTTCCACTGTCTGTAACAAATTCGTCCATGACGCTCGTCAGTATTCTACTGGCTGACTTGACCATGGTAAGTTCATGCTCATTGATTTGATCTTCGAATTTATCATAAAATATGTAGATATGGCGATGCTGGATGCTGTACGGCAAAAGATGGCTCATTATCATCCTTCCTGGGATATCCCTCGGAGCAGAATTAGGTACGCACAACAGGGCTCAAACAGACCGTTGTACTACGCTGACAGCTGCTTTCTAGTCGGATTTGTTTGGCGATCCGTCCTCTACTTTAGACCTTTCTTGTTGACACCTGACCAAGTGGCCAACCTGGGGATCTTATATCTGTCGGCAACTGTCGTTACGAACATATTTTGCACTACTGCAATTATCTGCCGCATCGTTCATGTCAGTGGCTGGAGAAAATCACTGAAAACTTACCGCGGGCTCTTAGAGATTCTGATCGAGTCTTCCATCTTGTACACTGTCATCTACATGATTAGGATTGGACTCCAGGTTCACGCCCAATACTTTACAGCAGAGATTGACGAGCGGGTAAAATATGCCAATGCTCTAGCATATTCAATCACAGTATGGGTGTTGATTCTTGCTCATATCGTTATTGATATCATTGTATAGGGACTTGCACCAACATTGATTATCGCGCGCGTAGCGGCAGGTTTTGCACGTCCCGATGATTCTTGGACCCGTACATCCCTTCCTCATATGGGGTCGATGATGCGGTCTTTGGCGGAGAGCTTGCATTTTGCGCAGCCAGCTACCGGAACGGTCACGGATAACGTCGATCTCGAGCGGAGCATTACATCGGATGTGTCTGCTGCCATGGGTGAGGGAGACGAGACTTGTCGCGAGAGTCCTGAAAAAATCACAGGTGGTAGGAAGACGGAGCTCGGGCAGGATTCCAAGGTTTAGATGGTTCCCGTTACTGTGTTCGCAACTCTTGTAGACATGTTATAATTATTGCATAGATCATCCAGCGATGCACAGACATCCCAAGATATTTGGGTTTGACTTGTCCATTCGTGTAAGACTGAAATGAATTTCTCGGCGCGCACGTCAGATGAGGCTTATATCTCTGACCAGTGGTTGAGAAAAAAACATGATGGTGGCGGATGGAGAGTTGCGCCACCAGTTACAGTGCCAAACACTGGCCTACAAGTCCACGTGAGCGTCTTGCTCCTTCTTCCCTCCCACCACGACCAGCTGCAGCTCAGTTTTTGGCACTCGGAAACGTCCATTCACGCTTTATTCTCTTGACTTTTTGGCCGGTCCGTATACGAAGGACTCAGCAAAAAGATCGCCAAAATCCACCATCTACAACGTCTTCAACGACTCTCCCAACCATGGAACACAAAGGACGGATGTTCTGTGCCGTAGCATACAGCAACACCATCTAGGGGAAGTTTTTCCCCGTCAACAAAGGTAATGTCGGCCGTACATCGTTTACATCTTACTCGCAGCATCTCATCACAAGTATTCAGTTGATCACGCATCCTCGTCCATTGGAACTCGGATACACCTAGCGCTTGAGATCGAGGACAGCCGACATTGCCAAAAATGCGCGTGAGCGCAGGATCGCGTAAACGACGAGAATGCTAGTGGCAGTGCGTACCCCGCTCAAGTCAACGGAAGAAAGACTAACGCTCGCCCAAGGATGCGTATGTATGCGCCCTCTACGCCGTTGAATCGCACAGGCGACCCTCGAAAAGCCACAGATTGAAGTATGCTCGTCCAATGCCACCTCCGACCAGCTCTCTACCTCTCGGCCTAGGCAAAGAGGAAAGTTGTCGTCGAGCTTGACCTTCTGCGCCGGTCGCATGCTATCATTGCTCCAAGCCATCGTCCGAACTGCGCCTGCGTCTCCCAGTCGCATTGCACCCACCGCCAATGTGCTCGTTATCTCCTGTCCTTCGTCTGCCTACCCCCTGCTCTATCCATTCGTTTCCGCCGCAATCCAGCTCATCTTTTCGCCTGTTAGATCGTGGACACGTGGCCTGGAACGGATCACTGTCTATTTGTTGTCGAAATCGTTCCCGAGGCGAAGCTTGCATGGGGATGGAAAAGGCCAGGGACAACATCTAGTGCTCCCTCCAAGGAGACTTCGTCTCCGCATGATATAGGCGAGCCACCAGGATGCTCTGTCGTGGACATGGTTGGTTCTTCGCACTATATCTCCGCGGCTCATTTTCACCCTACACCGGCCATACTCCCCTCCCAAGTGTCGTCTTGTTCTCGCTCCTGCCAGCCTACGGAAGATCTCATCTACGACACACGGAGATTTCATCTGAATCGTCGGCCTCGAATCCAGCTGAAGTCATCATAGCGACTCATCCTCCTCGATGTTCGCGCGGTTACTTGACATCAGGCGTCTATTCGTCCTATCTTCCTTTTACCCTCGAGCATCGACATCGCTTTCCGATTGGACAGAAGGTTCGCGAGCCCAATGGATGCCGCCATCCTTCTTGGGGCGTCAAGGAGCAGCGGTGCGAACTCGAGGCCTTGGCAGTCCTCAACATGATCTATCCGGTCAATTGGGCTAAAAGTGTGTTGCCTTGTATTGCTTGGAGATCATGGAACTAACGTCATTTATGTATAGGCTCGCTATACATATGTGCGCCGATGCTTGGTCAATTCGATACACAACTTCACGTGTATATCCAGCCAGCAGTATGTCGTCTTCAATCTCTAACCACCGTATATTCATTGTACCCATCCAGAGTTCCCTGGAGTCTGCTCCTCCTATCTATCGTTCGAAAACATGTATCGCCAGAAAGCTGCGATTGAGAGACGTCGCTCTTGGGCTGTCTTCCTTTACTTTGCATGCCAGGCTCTCTCCATTCGAATCGCCTAGCTTCGTAACATCTCTATGGTTGGCGCGGGCCAAGACGTCCTTACGTAAATCAACGTTATTCTTGTCTTTTCGTCCTGCGCTCGTGGACACGCACTACGGAACGAATTGTTCAGCTCGTTCGCAGGCCTCAAACCTGATTCAAGGACGCGTGGGCTGGAGAAGGTGCTGGAGGGGACGGGCGATGGCTCTTATTTGGTGGAGACGAACCTATGGATGCAGCTTACGATCATCGGAAATGTAACGAGTTGCGCCACCACTGGAATTAAATTCCGTGTTTGCGCTATTCCCCCAGGCTCAGTTATGAAACATCAATATATGAACCCTCTCGAATGTTCATCCTTCCGATGGGGCTGTACATCTCTTTGATCAACGTCTCTGTCCAGTTCGATGGTGCGTTTCTGGACGAATATGACGAAATCTTCGCTGGCTATAATGCATATCTGGGCGCGGGGGTGCTATTGGCTTCGATTTTACTCTGAGTCGTTAGGAACGGCACCACATCTAGATCGCGAGCTCGTTCTCAACTTGTATAAACCAGCTAAGTATACGAGCTATTCAGGACGATCAATGGGCATCCGGAATATCGTAGGGCTGGGTTTCAGTACACACTTCTTTCTCACTTCTGTGTATGCTCTTCGCTGAGGATAACACAGGCAACACATTCCAATTCACGTACTTCTACTTTGCGTACGTACCTTTTGTTTTGATTTATTCATTCGTTCCCATCGAAGCGCGGCCTCTTGGACGAATACCAAGGGAGATCCGAGCGCGTTTGGACCTGCCACCATCCCACGATCATATTCTCGCTGAGCTACAGTCGGTGAAAAGTGCCCTTGTTTGGATCCTTGGATCAAAAAACGATGGACGTACTGGCCAGGCCCAGGTTGGCTGCTCATATGACGATCTTGAACAATACAACTGATTGACATTCGGGGTATTTCAGATAACGACGCAGCCGTGAACAGGAAGGCAATCATCCAAGATGATAAGTTAGGCATTTCAATGGAAACAAAGCTTCTTCATATATCGCGCCTGCGCACCACTGATAATCCAGCGAGATCGTGATGGGGGAAAGCTTCGAATGATGAATTCATTGAAACGAGTGCGTCTCGTTCACTTTACGTCGTGATATTGTTATATATAAAGTGTTCTCGAGCAAAGTTAGGCTTGTCAGGACTTCTCGCGACCGCTCTCATGTCTTCCGGCTCCCAATTTGGTCTAACAGAGGAAGAGGTTGTGTATGAACTGTCGACTGGTCTACATGCCAAGATCCTCGAAATCCTCGGCTATGGGATATATACCTCTGTCTACTTCGTCGCACTTTATATGACCTGTACGTCCTCCTCCTTGTCCTGACTTCTGTATCTTCAACGATATATCCAGTGTCTCGCGAAAACACTCCGCCTCGTGTTGGTTCGGCGGTCCTCATCACCATCATGTGGATCCTCATCACGATCCATGTGAGTATTAGCTGGGCCTACCTCGACAATATCTACATACAGCATGGAGAAACCCGGGAAGCACAACTTGTGGCATTCCTCTCACACTCAACCTCGGAGAGGGAACTCTTTCCACTGTCTGTAACAAATGTAGTGGTGAATGTTATAAGTATTCTACTGGCTGACATGACGATGGTAAGCACCCACTCCGCCAATGCTACTAAACATTCATCATGAACACCATAGATCTGGCGATGTTGGGTGATATACGGCAAAAGATGGTTCATCGTTATTCTTCCTGGGTCATCCTTTGTCGCTTTACTAGGTGCGTACCTAGCAGTGGATCCTATCTACGTCTCTGAGAGCTGCCTTCTACTTTCTAGTCTGTTCCATTTGGCGATCCATCATCTACTTTACACCGTTCTTTTGGGTGCCTGACCAGCTCATCAACCTGGGCATATCCTTGCTGTCGGCAACTGTCGTAACGAACGTATTTTGCACCGCTGCGATTATCTGCCGCATCGCTAGTGTCAGTGGTTGGAGAAAATCACTCAAGACGTACCGCGGCCTCATAGAGATTCTCATCGAGTCCTCCATCTTGTATACTGCCACTTACATGATCAAGATTGGGCTCCAGGTGCACACGCAGTATTTCACGGAAGAGCTTGACGAGCGGGTGGCTTTTGCTCACGCTGTTGGGTTTTCAATCACGGTATGTGACATCATGAAACTATGCTGAGTGGGTTATTGATTCGGATTGTATTGTGTAGGGATTTGCGCCGACGCTGATTATTGCTCGCGTAGCAGCGGGTTATGCGCGACCTGATGATTCCTGGACGCGGACATCCCTTCCTCATATACAATCGACAATGAGGTCTTTGGGGGAGAGCTTGCATTTCGCACGGCCGCCTACCAGCACTGCCGTGGATAGTGTCGATCTCGAGCGGAGCATTGGTTCGGAGGTGTCTGTTGGTGGGGATGTGGAGGACGATAGTAGATATTGCGAGGGTCCCAATGGTAGGAAGACAGAACCAGGGGAAATATCCAAGGAGGTTTAGGCTGCCTTCTACCTATTATGTATATGCTCGCTCGAGGAACTTTCCGAAGTATATATGCCATACCTACCTAATACCTACCGTCATCAATTCCTCACTGCTTTTTTATTCGTCATATTCACGTATTGAGTTTCCATTTGCTCTTCTTGCTGGGTAAGTGGAACGAGATGTTAGATTTGATTAGAGTGACAAAAAGCTTAAGAAAGCGAGTCGGTACGGTATCATACAGAATGAGTTAATGGGATAAGTCTTTGTTTGAAAGCCAGGTGAGCAGCAGTGAGCAAAGCGGAATCCAGGATCGTGCTCAATTGCGAGTGTGGCGCGAGTGGCTGGCACGCCACAGACAAACAAAGGTCTATAAGTCCACGTGATTAAGATTGCTTTGCCTCCTGTTATGATCCCATCTCACTTCATCTTCAGCTATGCGTGTGCGAAGGAGTACGGAATTTGCCAACCTTGGAATGACTACAGATCTATTTTAAACAACCTTCGTCGCCATCTTGGAAGTTTGTGTTCTGTTGAACTGTACGTGTCCACACCATATTGTTACTAACCTTACTCACCCCATTCGCAGCTTTTACACCCACATATCACCATCTGGAGCTCGGATAAAAAGTATCTAAGAGGTCACGCTTACCGCCGAAATCGAAATGGTCGCGTCGATTGCAGCGCGGGAACAAGAGAACGTCTATTACCTCACGTCCACGCTGGATCACAGGTGCGTACTAGAAGTTACCCGTGAGACCGGGGAGCATAAAAGTGATGGTGGTTAACATTGCAAAAGGTTCTGAACTCGTTTGTAGCCAATCCAGAAACAGAGTCTGACACGTGGAGACAGTAAGTAATTGACCTAAGGCTATAAAGCGAGCCCGACCCGTGCGCGTGAGCAATTGTGCCAGCGCCACGCAAGTAACTTGTGAAATTTGAATTGCCCCGCTACGGAGGACGGTCCGAACAACGGAGAGAGCCAATGCGGATGGAGAAAAAGAGCCAATGAGGATCGAGAGATTGAGCCAATGAGAAGGGGGAAGAAGCAGGCCTCGAGGCCTTTGCGTTTTATTATAGTAGATATGGCCCAAATAAACAGAACACAAGCTAATGCTTGCAGTCAATAGGCTGTATATATCCTTCGCCATCTACCGGGCTTCCAAGGCGAGCCCTTCAAACACGGAGCTTCTGGATTGAAGGTATGTTCCTTCCATACCTCGCCATCTTGACCGCTAACAAACAGAAGCAGGCTGTCATCGATCAGCCGTTGCAGTCATCGCTCTTCACACCACCCAGGACGTGTGATTGCCCTGCTCAGTGTTTTGCCCACACATCAGCAGTCGATATTACCTTTCTCATCCGTGCTTCGTCTGGCAGCCTCTGGCTATTCCAAATGAGTACATATTCGATTTTTAAAGCCTCAAGCTTTAAATGTAACTAATGGTAGCTACAGTGCCAATTTGGCTTAGCAAGGCTGGGGAATAAGAGAGGCACGACCAAAGTTGTACAATTAGTCCGTTGAACGAGCTAAAATTGGTGTTGATGTACTATTAACGAGCTAAAATTGGTATCAATGTACTGTTAACGAGCTAGAATTGGATTGACACTCTGCCCACCCGTCAACCAGCTTAAATTGGTTATCCCGACGGTGGCTGTGCACCGCCGCGCTATCAGTGATGTCATCCTGTTCCCATCAGCGACTCGTTTGCCCCAGTCGCTGATGGCGACTGGAAGGGACATGGTGATGTGGAAGCTGACTCGAGTACGAGTACTGACATTGAAAGATACGCAGCGATATTTAAATATGTTTCTCTAAGGACTATCCGAGTCTTCCGCTGGCAGCCGGGGCGAAAATGCGTCAGGCGCTTCATCCGACTCGGCATAGCCTGCCCACTGACGTCTCCATTTCTTTTTAACTGGCGCCACGGCACTCTGCTGAACTGGACCCCGAGACACGGGCTTCGCTACCCGATTGGAACGTCTGATTGCTGGTGCTGCCGCGGGAAATGGTGCTTCGACATTTGTGGTTGGCGGCAATGCCATGCTGGGCTCAACACTTGGCCCAGCATTCGATGTTTGCCTGATAAATATGTGATCTGATGCAACTGAGAATGAAAAGGACGCACACTGTGTCTGATCCAATCTCCGGAAGCAGTACACTGGTACTCGCCAGCCAATTAGTCAGGAAATCTAAGTCGCTGTTGCTCCACGGGTCATGACCCAATACATTGCCTAGTCCGTCTTCCCAACATTGAAGTCCCGGTCCCCCTGACAGGTCTGCATCCACGTCGAACGGAAGAGATAGATCCAAGTCGAGATCTTCAGCGCCATCGAGCCAGTTTGGGATGTTGTCCTCAGGCGGTACATCCAGGAATCCGAAGTCGTTTGCGTCTTCACTGGCCAGTGGTTCATGTGGGAGTGCTTCCCCGTTGGATTCTGCCGGCTCATCATCGGGTTGGTCAAATTCCAAGGCTATAGAAAACATGAAATGAGTGATTTACATAAATGAGAGCCTAGAGGTGATGACTGACATCCATATTCCGAGGTAGTATCATCGCGTCTTGTCCCGACAAGAGGAGGCTCGTAATCTGACGATGTCACAGAACTATGTCTGTGCAGCTTGCGCGGACGTTTACCCATCTGCTTCAACGACTGTTTTGAAGCTTTCAAACGGTCCTTGCGCTCTGCAGCGCCAATAAGTGACTCATCAATGGATTTCAGTTCTCTGTAAAGTTCTGTGCGCCGGTCTCCAGTTGCATCCTTTAACTTGAGATTGATCTCCCGCTGTAAGCCTTTGGATTTTGTGTCGTTGTCGACATTGGCAGCTAGTATTGCTATGTCGTCCTCAAGATTAGCGTAGGATTTGACCCGGACAGTCCGAGATGATTTTCGGCTGATGGTTCGTTGCATGCGGTCAGCCATAGAGTTGTGAAGATTGTGAAGGATACCGTGGTCTCGCTGCCGGACATGCTCGCCTGCAGCTGCGAAATCATTATCGCGAGCGCTAGAGTAGATATTTGTCAGACAGAAAGTGTATGAGACTATATGTTAAGACCTACGATCTGATTGCCTCGACAAGAGGAAGATTTATACCCGTTGCATAATTAGTTGCAACATGTGCGCTCTCGACCAGATTAGATTGAGAAGGAGTAAGCGTCCAGCTCTCCCGTGAAATTTGAGATAAATTCTGATTGAAGCCTCCAAGAAGCCAGGGATGCTTGACTTTGTGTGCATACCAATCTGTTCAAGGTGTAAGCGGTGTGTACGGGAACATGATGGAACTCTCACTTCTGACATGTTCTGACGGATGCTCCAAACACCACTTATGCCAAGCTGCGATATCAGCTTCGTTATCGAGACCGCGGATACGTAGAGCAAAGTCGACGTCTGCCCGAGGTACATGTGTCGCGAGCGTTTCACCTGATCTAAACTCTGTTAATGACCATACTACTACGTCCAATGATGGCGTCATAAGCACATACCGATCCCAATGAACACTGCAAAGCTTGATGATGAACGAGACGACTTCATCAGGTGTTTCCAGATCCTGTCCCTGAGGGTTATTCATACCCAGCTGCAGTATCGCTCGTCCAAGACCAATAACTTGGGCTGCTTCCATGTCTAGAATAATGGCATGGCAATTGCCTTTCGAGTCAAATGGGAAAAGGCGAAACTGCTTGCTTGACACAGCTTGGATTACCGAGAAAAATTCTGCCCAAATGATCGTGAATGCCTCGCTTGATTGAGAATTGCAAAAGGCACGGGCAACTGTGATTCCTAACACAAATTCAGTCGATGAGGCTGTAAATGCATTGGAAATATACACATACGGTGATCAATCCCGGCGTCCCATATTGCAACTTCCCATTCATTTGTTTCGCCATGTACTCGCTTGAATGTAAAGTCTGCAACAAGGTACAATGCCAAATGAATGAGCTCCGCAAAGTACGGTACCATGCAGACCGCGACACAGATGTCGCCATGAGAACGAAGAGAATGCAAATATCTCTGATCCTGCGCAACCTTTTTCTCGTCTTCGAAAAGCTGCATGACACCTTCGCGCTGAATCAGGTAGCTGCCAAAATGTTGATGGATTCCACTCACCTGGCCACTCGAGTCCGGCGGGACTGGCTATCTTCTTGAGAACCTTTAACTCCTTTCGGATGTGGCGCTTGTTGATCAAGGACGGGTGACTTTCACTCAAGGTTTTTCCACCAAGAGTAGAGATTGTTGTTGGCGCTGCATAACTCTCCTCAGTTCGGATCCGACACAATAGTGGCAAAAGCATACCGTGATTGAGTTTGCCGCCGGTAATCCTTGTAGAGTTTGTCGCGACGAAACTCTTTTTGATATCGTCCCGGACCTCCTTCGTCACTTTCTCCTTTGGGAATGGTGGATGAGTATGTCGATTCTGAAAGACGATAGCAACTTTCTTGACAGCAGGGTCAATGGATGTCCACATCATCTTCTGTACTGTACATGCCCGTTTCACAACTTTGGCACTGTGAAGAACGGACTCCCGATAGTGTATTTGTGCTGATAGTGGGTAAATAGAATGATAGAGCAGAGAATTGAATCACTGACGACAATCTATTTGTGCATGTCGAGGGTGCGCAAGATATGCGCATGACGTCGTTTCCGCGGGACCACCCATCTTCTTTCCCGCTAACACTGCCTTCAGCAGCGTCTCATCTACATCTACTGGAATTGCAGCATAGCGATGTTCATACTGTTCATTCAGGTCCCACTGAGTACATCCGACAAACATATACTTCCCGTCGTTGTTTGGCCCCTGGCAAGAATGTGTTAGAGTTATGTACGGAAAGTAGGACAATCAACAGCGTACATTGGTTAGTGAACGCAAGGTAGGACTACCATTACATCCGATTTTCTTGCAACACATGCGTTTGACAACATTGAAAAACCTGTTCATCAAGTTTCAGACGTGGGAGTAAATTCAATAGATCCAACGTACGATGCAGCTTTCGATGCGAGAGAACCCTCGTCTGCCATGTTTTGCTGTGTCCGCGCGGCGAAAATCGAATTGGCTGTAGACATATCTGTCTCACTGCGACGTTCATAGTTTTGGAGCAATGTTTTGTCGAATAAGTCACATACGAGAGCGCCGTTGCACTGTGCACTTGATCGCTTTGTCGGAATCCCAGGCTTTGTGTTGTCTACACCCTCCTCAAACATCCGGAATGCGATAGGTTTCGTCGAGCTTCCACCGGTACCTTGTCCCCATGAATCATGATCCTACGCAAACAGTAAGTATACAACATGATGTGCTTCAGGAAAGGACATCACCTCCGATTTAAGGAAGTTTTGCATTCCACGAGGTTTTCCGGATCGTGATTCACCAAGATTCACATCAGTGAGATCCAGCACATAGCAGACATCAGGCTCGCATGGCATTCGTTCCGGTAAACCAGTAAGATACACAACCTCCTTCACCCGAGTAATTGCCGTGATGTAGATAGTGCATTGGGGGTTCGTCAGTTGTTTTGACTTGGTCGGCTTCTTTGCCTTCGACCCGCCAAGAGCCCGTCCTGATACATCTTGGATTAGTGACTCGGCCGGACAAGGATGAATAGGATTTACCATCAATGAGCGCCATCTCGTCATCAGAATCTGGCTCGGGCTTGCTTAAAGGAGGATCATCATCATCAATGTCGATGACGACTGGTTCGTCCTTCACCACTGCAGGAATAGCAAAGCTTTTGGTGCTGGATTGTAGACGCGCCTTTTTTGCAGGTCTTGGATGTGTCGGAGATGGGCTGGGGGGTCCGTCAAGTATCTCTATGGAAGGAGAACGCACGCGACGAAGCATATTGGATGCCGGTAGGTCGTTTGGCCTTTTCGGGGTAATTAGTCGTAAGCGATGCTAGGTCCATGGACCATGATGCACGTACATAGCTTCGTTTGATTCTAGGCTGGTCAAAAACTCTCGATATCTTTTTGGATCGACCCAATCTAGTGACCGTGATTCATCACAATAGCTGGACAGCTCGGGTGGGAGAGCTGAATGAAAAGTGCATCAGTGAATAATATCTAATGTCTAGGTATGACACACCCAGGAAGGCTTTGAACCGTCCAATACGTGCAGGACTTGCTTGAAAGACCCTGAGCATAGTCTGTTTATCATTCTCATCCATCGTTTCGCGCTTCTGCAGAGTGTGGAATCTCGATGGCGGGAGGAAAAGGGAAACAAATCTTCCGTCCCACTCATCCTAATCGGGAAACCATACGGCGGCGGCGGCGCAAATGTGCCAATTTTAGCTTGATGTTTGGTGTGATCTGATTTTAGCTCGTTCGCTTTGGGACACTCCAATCTTAGCTAGTACTACCGATTTTAGCTACTTACAACGGACTAATTGTACTACTTTGGTATATACTCGGAATAAGATGAGTATGTATTCTAAACATTGGGTAACGGAGAACTCACCTTCACCAGTCAATGCCGACGAGCAATATGGGGCTAGCACCGGTGACGCAAAGGTGGTTCATCCAATTGGACATGCGGGAATGGAGGCAGTGGATGGTGGGGAGCCGTCGCATTGACGTTAGGAGCAGACCTGGAGCTGGATGGCTTAGAGGCCTGATGATGATCACGAACGGTCGGTGGGTTGACGTTGTGGAAAGAACCGGAGCCGGAGCCAGATGGCGTGAAGGCGCGAGCGGAGTGATGAACACGGGCGGGAGGGGGGGACTCAACATGACGCATCTGGGCCCGTCTACGTTCAACAAGACTATATACGCCCGTGTTCTGCTTGTTCCTCTTCTCTCGCATACGCGCGTCTCTGACCGTCTTCTCTAGCTCAGCCTCGTGCTCCTGCTGGATACGCAGCTGGTGATCAGCCTCTTCGTGTGCTCGGTGCGCTGACTGAGATGCTGCTTCGCTCTTCTGTGGGGCTATACGTGCTTCTTCCTCGACCTTCCGAGCCATTACCATGCGCTGGCGGTGACGTCCCAGTCGCTCATATTCATCGTACTGTGCCTTTGCCATGTTTTGCCTACACTTTTCTTCTCCCAGGAAAAAGGAGGAAATGAATGAATTGTCATTCTTGGCTGCAAGACGCTTTCTCTCCTCATCGCAGTGGTGGCGCTCCTGTATCCTCAAGGAGCTATAGGTGCAGGCGGCAGCTTCTTCAGTGGTGATTTGATATGTGCCTTTCTGGCAGTGTAAGCATACATATTGCCCCTCGACGGCCTGCGGTGAGTTGACTTTACGGCAGCGTCGATTATCGCACTCCCTTTCCAGTTTAGGCATACCGAGACGGTTCATGAAGGGCGAAAAGTGGGATAGTTTTGAGTATTTGGGATTCGAGGGCTCCCTTTATGTAGTTCGAATACAGTGACAATAAGCACACAATGGTGGATCGAACTACGGATCAACCAATGTCAATGCACCACTGAAAAATATATTCTCGTTGTCGAGAATGTGGATTATAAGGCTCTGGAGGTGGAGAAGGGTCCGCGAACAAACAGTGTCTTCAAGCTTGAAATTCAATTCTCCAAATGTTATGTAAACAAAGCTGAAGAGCTCTAGGAGAGTCAAAGAGCCGAAAAACAGAGTTCGGCAACAGTGGGACCGTCGCGTAGAACACAACGGAAATGAAGGTAATTGTCTTCTTAGAATTAGGGGGTGGACTCGGACATGCCTTCGCGAGACTTCCCACTTGAGATCAGTGGCATTAACTCCATACTCCTCCAGCTAGTGGGAAGTTGTTGCAGCAGCTTCAAAAGATGCCGTCAGGTCTAAGTTATAGGTAAACAGATAGCGGAGAGGAGACCATCTTTTCTGAATTTGAGCCACTACGTGATCATGGTATATTTCTCTGCACAGTGCAATCAGAGTCGCTTTCGGTGGGGCACATGGTTTAATTCATGACAAAGGGACGAAGCATAATGCCTTTGTTTGGCCGGGAAGGTCTAGTCCCGACGATTGACAGTAGGTTTGCACAGGAATGGTTAGGGAAGTTCACATGCAGATTAGACTCCCGGGGGGTCGTTGAGCGTCGACGTTGAGGTGGCTCGATATTGCCATCTGATAATGATTTGGTTAACTGAGTTGCAAAGGCGTAAACAGAGAAAGTCATCTGCAGAAAAGTATGATGATGGCAAGAGGCAGGATGGGATGCGCCACAGTGCCAAACAAGAGCCTACAAGTCCATGTGATAGTTTTGTTCCGTCTTTCCTCCCAATTTCCTCCGGCCGTGTATGTACCCACAGAGCTGCTACCTCGTCTTGCGCACTCTGAATTGGTCACTTCTAGCTGACTTTCTGTCTTAGTTCGTCTACGAAGGATTTCTCAGAATAGAACCACTAGACCATCGCCTGCGGAATTCTCCCACTCATCATGAACGACTCAGCGTACAAACGACCATTATTCTGGGCGGTAGTCTCTGCGCGAGCGTCTTGGATGTTTTCGTAACTTGCATATTGTTTGTGCGTTGCCCACAGCATCCCCAAGCCTCCACTCCCTCATATCCGGAGGTAACACGTGTCTCGATCCAGCATGGAGGACACACACCTGGATAGCTGCGCTGAGTGCAGAGTAAGAATATTTGAAAGCTAGTGGCGATGTCGCGTCTGAGTTGGAACTTCTGTGCGTACCTTTTTCGAATGAACGACAGGGAGACTAACACTCACCCAGGTGCCGTTCGGTATGGCGATATCGCGCATATGATGGTATGCTCATTCTATTCCACGACCTGGTCTACTACTACTGAACGGTCAGATCTTCTCAGCGGACTACCATCGTTCGACACATGGAAGGGCCTTCCGCCGGGCACATATCATTATCGCTTGAAGCCGTTGTTCCTATTGTGACTGCGTCTCCCAGCTTTTCGCACCCATCGTTGTAGTCAGCTTGTTGTTGTTCCCTCCCCCCATTCTTCATCTCGTATCTAGCTGGCTGGTGTCGTCGTACAGTTGCTCTTTACAGTCATTTGGCACAATGCCTGTCGACAATCGTTTTCTTGGAACCTACCCACTTCATGACCACCAGCCATCCAGGAAATCTCACAAGATAGGACCGCGGTCGAGTGTGTCACCCCGGAATGCAATCCGCGTCAACCTTTACTCATACTGTACGCTGTGGGTGGCTTTCGTAATCGGGACGAAAAGCCCGTTTGTTCTGGCCGGCTAGATATCATTCTGCAATCGGTGTTCGCTGTCTTTATCCAGACGATTTCTGTCATCGAACGTCTGTACGCCAGATTTGTGGATCCCGCGGTTTCGTCGACTGCTACGCTCTGCTTTCCTGTTCGTTCCCTCAGGACTTCAGGTAGGAAATCTCATCTTTGGCGCCAGAAGTCAGTGTTTACGCTATTCTTCCAGGCTGGGTCATGAAACATCAGCACATTGACCCTCTCAAACGTCGATGGTGTTGTATATCTCTTTGGATAGTGTTCCTAGACGACTTGATGGTGCGTTTTGAACGAATCTGACGAAAGTTTCGCTACCTGTAGTGATCTAGACGTGCGGGTAAGTACCATTGGCTTCGAGCTTACTACGAGTCGCTAGGAACGGTGTCACATCTATATCGCGAGCTTGCTCTCAACCTGTGTAACGAATATATGATCTATTCGGGACAGCATCCAAGACGCCTCTGTGTATATACTTCGTTGAGGATACCTACTTGTGATCCGTGGATGTACCTACTGTTTTGCTTTCTTCGCTTGTCCCGATCAAGGTGTAATCTCTTGAACGGCACAATGAAGGATAGCAAGGTAGATCAGAGTATTTCGTGGAAATTCTACTATTGAATCATTGTTGAGCTAGAGCCGGGGGACACGTCTACGAACGTCGAAGAGTGTCTTGGCTTGGATCCTTGAATCAGAAAGCAATGAACATGCTCCTGGCCCAGGTTAGCTACTCGTTTGATGATCTTGAACCACACCACTGATTGCCTTCTGGGGTATTCAGTTGGTAGCAGATAACGACACAGCCCATGATGAATGGGATGATGATCACTCATGCTCAAGATCCAGGGTGCAAAACATTGCTTCTTCAACATACATTGTGCTTGCAGTACACTGATAATCCAACACGATCGTGATGCGGGAACGCGTCTCCAGGAATCACATTCTCCCGAGTCGTTCAAACGAGTGCGTCTCGTATTTTCTTTTCCGTTGGGATGCTTATATATAAGGTACTCTTCAGCACAATTACTCTCGTCAGGAACTCTCGATAACGCTACCATGTCCTCCGATTCCAATTTTGGTTTAACAGACGAACAAATCACTTATGAAGTGTCGTCTGTTCTTCATTCTCACATCCTCGACATACTGGGGTTTGGAATGTATACCTCTGTCTACTTTGTCGCACTTTATTTGACCTGTAAGTTGCCCCGCTTTATCTGACTTTTATATATCTCAACTGGATGTGTAGTGTCTCGTGGGAGCAGGCCTCGTGTGGGCTCTTCAATCCTCATCACTATCATGTGGATCCTTGTCATGATTCAGGCAAGCAATTCCTGGGCCTACATTGACAAGGTCTACATTCGACATGGAGAAACCCGGGAAGCGCAACTCGGGTCACTTCTGTCCTACCGACACGGGGAGCTATTCCCGATCTCTGTAACGAATTATGTGGTCGCCCTCATCAGCATTCTACTTGCTGACATGACAATGGTATTTATCCACTCCACCAATCTTCGTGATTATCTGTAATGAAATCTGTAGATTTGGTGATGCTGGGTGCTGTATGGCAGAAGATGGCTCATTGTCATTATTCCTGGGTCATCCTTTATAGCAGTACCAGGTGTGTACATTACAACAGACCTTTCTACCGTTCTAAGATCCATCTAATTCTAGTTTGTTATGTTTGGCGAGCCGTCATTCTGTTCAGGCCGATGATTTGGAAACCTGACCAAGTCATCAACCTGGAGCTCTCATTCCTATTGGCAACAGTTATTACAAATGTCTTCTGCACCACTGCAATCATCTATCGCATTGCTGCTGTCAGTGGCTGGAGAAATTCATTCAAGACTTACCGTGGATTGATGGAGATTCTGATCGAGTCTTCCATCTTGTATACAGCCATCTACGTGATTAGAATCGGGCTCGACGTTCATTCCCAGTACTTCACGGAGGAGCTCGACGAGCGGGTACTATTCGCGCAAGCTCTAGGATATACAATCACGGTATGTATGCACTATCCTTTCCAACTTGTAACGTTATTGATATCCTGTACGTGTAGGGACTTGCGCCAACCTTGATAATCGCTCGCGTGGCAGCGGGTTATGCGCGACCAGACGATTCCTGGACGCGTAGGTCACTTCCTCATATGAGGTCGACAATGAGGTCTTTGGCGGAGAGCTTGCGTTTCGCGCAGCCAGCTACAGGCACTGTCACGGATAGTATTGATCTCGAGCGGAGTGTTAGGTCGGTGGTGAATTTGTCGGAGGACGATAGTCGTCACGAGAGCTCTAAGCAACTTGCCGGTGGTACGAAGACTGAGCTTGGGGGAGTGTCCAAGGAGGTTTAGGCTGCTCGTGTTACCTTGTGCAATTTTTCAAATATGGTTCCCGCTTACTTCGTCTACGTATAAAATATTTGTTCTGTCGAACTTAGCTACTTGCTCTCCTAGAATTGATTCTCATACTGCCGTGCGCCATACATGTCGGACCCGGTAGTCATTCCCCAGCTCTGTATTTTTTTGCTATGGATTTAGATTTGTGGTGCACGGCCACGTGATCGTGATGTGCACGCTGTTGCCGAAGGTGGTGGCGAGTGTTTCTGTCGAACATTGCTACTTGGTGCTCATGAGACGTAGGTTATGAGCGCAAAAATCGATCTTAGATACGAGAATGAAGGGGAACAATCTATTGAGCAATGTAGTTTCTCGTCGAATTTCATCGGGTGTCGTGGCTTGAACGCTTACCATGATCCAATTTCGGAATACATGTTGGTCTATTGCTTCATCCACCTTTTCTTGAACAACACAGACTGTGTAGTCACTCTTCCATCCGTGCATATTACTCTGATCATTAACGAGCCATTCCCGCAGCCTCGCGTCTTCGCTTAACCCTACGTGCAGATGCCAAGCTCCCGATCCTCACTATATGATTAATTAGTTCTGGGTAAGGATGATCTCTCTCTGACTTACGGCCGTAATTTGTCATTGGAATGCTCCAATGCTTCCAGCAAGTGTTTACAGGTGACCCTTGTTGGGATGTACTTTGATAGGAAAAATTCGCACTTCTCTATATCGCCCTTCTGTCTTACTTCTGTAATGCCCGGCATATCACCAACGGCTGGTCCCCAGTCTATCGGCATCACCGTCTCGAGGCCCTCATCAACGTATATTTTTGAGAAGTGAATATTCTCGTAGCTGCCCAAGTTCAGCCAATGAAAGTCACAGTAGAGTCAGACATGCTCGTACCATAGCTTCCGCTCTTCTGCGTATTTTATCAACCCCCTTTTGATATTTGTTCGCAATTTTCCCAGATCTTTGTCCAGGTTCCTGCTGCTGTCTTCGAGATACCATTCCTGATACGGCTTCAACGGAGATTCATACTTCCGTACGTCCCGTATAACGATGAAATACGCGTAATCATCGATTTTGGTGAATAAATGTAGTCCAACCTGCTGGATGGTTGATTTCATTTCTCTCCAATGATAATACACTCACGACTTTCAAGTGGTCTATCTCTTTCAGGGCATCAGCCTCCGAGTCTCGATTACGTTGGATTATCTTCATGATAGCACTGGTAGACTCAGATCCATTATCCAGTCGGAACCCGCCCAAGATAGCAAATGTGCGGGTATCTTTACTCTGAAGCTTTGGCAGTTCCTCGACGTTGTAGTTGTTACCGTTGAGCGGTATCGACTGGGAACGTCTGTCCACCCTAATCAAAGATTCCTTATTCAGGATGGGAAAGGATACGGGAAAGACGTACTGCGTGCGAGGGACTACACTAGCACTTACAGACCCGGCAAAAAGGGAGATGACGAAGAAAACGCGAGTGCTGTAGAACATGGCCCGCAAGTTCTAGATCGCGAAATGGACAGGATAGTAATAGCACGTCGTGGTATTTATTGTCTTTCTTGTCAGTCAGCATTGCTCTGAGTCTGAAACAAAGCTCCTTTCAAACACTGGCTGACAGCGCCATAACTAAGTGTCATAAAGTGGGTAGCCTGAGGCTTTGATCTTAAAGACGGAATTAGGAATGGACATAGAAAGTGGCGTGAAGTCTTGCCCTCTTATGAGGATAGTGAATTGAAGGTACACGCATAGTGGGTATTCTTTGAGACTCGGTCATAATTGATTGATCGTGAGTGCAGTGTCGCGTACGACGTCCTCTGACAGACGCATAGCAAGCGAGAGAGACGCTATGTACGCAAGTCGTGATGATGGTAGGAGAATGCACAGGATTATGTAAAACACAGTAGTACAGAAGGCGTAGCTAGCGCTGCAGTTTTCCATAGTATATGAGCTTGAGAATCAGATGAGTTGAAGTAGAGTAGCCCAAATCATATGCACTGACCGTGGCGAACAGAGGCTCTCCAGTGGCTGTGCTACGGCTGACCATGTACTACGATTGAAGGCTGAGCGGAAACAACACGGTGTGTAATTACGAGGACCTTGCTGATCTTAGAGTGGAATATGCTGACACAGAATAAGACGGGCGAGAGGAGACCTTGTCGTATAGTAAAGAATGGACCCTAGAGGCGTCGGCATAGATGGAACTAGCGAGGAGAACACATCGAGTAGACCCGTTTATTGAAAGGCAACCTGAAGGATAATGAAGCGACGAGTGGTTGAAGAAGTCAGCAATCAGACTAGACTCCCGTTGAGCGTTAAGCTGTTTCATTGCCGTCGTTGAATTTGAGCTTCATTTACTGAATTGCGAAGCCCTGAATAGAGAGCGAGTCGTTTAGAGAAAGCATGATGGTGGCAGGAGGCAGAATGAAACGCGCCACAGCGCCAAACAGAGGCCTACAAGCCCACGTGAGTGTTTTCCTCCGTCTTTCTTCCCACCATGGCACTACTGTTGCATAACCTTTCGTGCTCAGAGTCGCTCACTTCGACTTGGCGCTCTAACCTACTGCGTGCGTACGAAATTGCCTACTTGTATACGAAGGACGACACGAAAAATCGCCAAAATCTGTCAGCAGCATCATTGAACGCCCAAGGATGTGATTCTGGGCGCTAGTCTTTTCGCGAGCACCGTCTCAGGTTTCGTAACAAGGTAAGCGTCCAACCGGATACCGTTTGCGCCTTGCTCACCGCGTCCCCAGGCTTTCACGCGCTCGTCCCTCTGTTTAGCGAGCTCGACTCGAGGATAGCCGTATTAGTCGCGCCGTGCGCAGGTCCGAAGACTAGAGGCGATGATATTCCACGTCTAGTTGAAATTCCTGCGCGCACGCTATGCAAATGGACGACAGAGAGGCCGACGCTCGCCCAGTGTCGATAACACCCATCTATCTGTGCCAGAGCATTTCCATGAAATGTACGGCCGTAAAGGCAACCTTCAAGGACTCCATGGACCATGGATCAAGGTATGTTCACTGTACGCCACACCATTTTGTACCGTTAATGAATTTCCGCACAGACTATCAACAGCCGACGGATCTACGACCAACTCTCTGTCTCGAGGCAAAGGGAAAAACTGCTTTTGAGCTTGCTTGGCCCAGCATGGCCTTACCGACCACTCATTGCCCAGTCTGTTCGTCCACAGCTTTGCATCACATCCATGACCCGTCATTTCCCCCTCATCGCTCTGTCCCACAAGTCAACATTTCCTTGCCACACCCGTACTTTGTCCATCTCCCTCCTGGTGGCCATACACCCATTATCGCTGTTGCGACGTTCCTCCAGCCCAGCGAACACCACGTCTCTGTCATCGGCTCGGGAGTTTTGCGAGAGAATCGGATGCTCGAGAACCTACTCTCACCTGTCGCGAAAACGGGACTATGGTACATGTCAATGTGCAACTCGCCTCTGTGTCTCTTACGAGGGCAGACCACAAGGATCTCAATTTTGTATGTTTCCGTATAATCAGGAGAAGCCTCATGTTAACGTTCATATCTTGCAGGCTGTTTGAGCAATGCGGTGGAATTGAGAACGATAATCGATTTATATGCCTAGAGTTACAACCTTATGCGCCTTTGAAAGTCTGCTCGTTTGCTGTAGATAACAACTTGAAGTTTTCGTGAACATGTATCAAATTTCCGTACAACGATTTTGTTCTTAACGTCTAGTCATATTCCTCTACGAATTTCCTGTATGTATCTATTTTTTCACGGTATCCCATTACGGACTTCCGGCCATTTTGTAGTGTGGCGCATCTACGGAAAGTAAGCAAAGGAAGCAGATCATGCAAGGGGGAATTAATCACATCGTTGGTATATATGTCGCGGAAAAATCTTCATCGGTATCCCATCACGAACGCCGGGTTAGAATTCTGCAATTGATTAGATGAGAACAAGGAAATGGGAAGAATGGAAGCTCACATAAGACAAATATCGATGAGACTGGGTATGTGGTAGAATGATATCGGAAAGAAAGATTAAAGGCGGAAAAGGGGTATCACGAATCCAGAGAATTATGCGAGTTGTAGTAATAAGGGTATTCGAGTCTATAAAAGTTGAGCGAGCCTGTGAAAAGGCCGTTAGAATCAATAATCAAGAACAGTATCGGAAAGAACGAACAGCGACAAACTAGCAGTCATAATCCCCATCGCTGTCCTCAAGAGGGTTGTATAAGATAGCACCCTTGTCGTCGAAGAATGCCTTCAAGTTTCCTTTCGGCGCGACCATAACTCGTCGGCTAAAATCTTCCACACTTCTCTTGCGCTTGAGGTTTGCCGGCGCTGGAGAGGGCGCTACGGGCAGCGGGACATAGGGGATATAGTCGTCGTCGGAATCATACGAAGAAGTCGACGAAGAGCTCGAAGATGCGTATTTACCCTTTCGCCATGATCCAGTCCCGTCATAGTGCCCGTGCTGCGTGAGGTATTCCTTGGGCGAGAGAATGCCGTCAACAAGAACGTCGCCATATCGCTTAGGAGGCTGCCACTGTAGGATGCGCTCTGCAGCAGAAAGTATTGGTGTGGGAGCTTCGCCGACGATATGAGGCAGTTGAACAACGATGCGTGGGCGAGAGGCTGAAGACTTCTTCGCCTTAGCCTTGAATTTGGATTTCGTGGAGGGTGGAATAGGAGTAGAAGCGGCGGCGACGATGTGTGGCAGCTGAACGACAATACGAGGACGAGCTGGTTTCTTAGCCTTGAGCTTCAGAGCGCCTGCCACCTTGGAGAGAGTAGATTGTTGCCCAGTAACGGTGTTGGTGATGTTAGAAAAGACCATGATAGTAATGTGGATAGTGGTTATGGGTTAAGATGTGAGACTCATTCAAAGGTAGGTTTCTCGTCGGTCAAACCTCTAACGCCACTTCGGGCCGGGAGGCCGAAATGCTTTATCGTTCAATGTTAAAGTGGGAAGAGCGAGACACGAAACCGCCGTGAAGGACTGGAAACGGGAGAACGTGGTGACTCATAAAATGAGAGGAGATGAGAAAGCCTAGTTCTGGAGAAACAGAATGAAGGGTGAATCGGTAGTTAGAGTCTTAGACTTCGGTCGGAGTGCAGACTAAGTTCGGCAGGGCTCTGAGCGGTAGGCTAGCTCTACGCCCCAGTTTGTTTGGCTAAGAATTTGATGGTTAGAGAGAGAGCCAGTCTTATGATATAAAAAGAAAGCCATCATGCTGGCAAGAGGCAAGTGATTGCGCCACCGGGCCAAACAAGAGCCCACACGTCCACGTGAAAGTTTTGCTCTCTCTTTCTCCCCGCCATGGTGCTGCCCGCAACGCCATCGCCTCGTCTTTCGCGGTCAGAAACTTCGACTTGACTTCCAGTCTTACTGCGCGTAGCATGGAAATGGATGGCCCCGCCCAAGACGAAACGAAGGGAGGGATACATGCGAACGCGTGCGCGTGAAAGCTAGCGATGATGATAGCTCTCGTCAATGTTGGCACCCGTTCCAAGGAAAGTAACTTAATTGAAACTGACGCTCACCCAGGATGTCGTCCGCTATGTCGATACTGCGCATATGTCTGCCTCCATCTGCGCCAGCGCATTCCCGTCCCATTTTATCGGGGACCTTGAAATAAATTAGAATGACTTGAAGGTACGTTCACTCTATTCCACGCCTTGATCTACTGCTAATGAACCGCTAGCTCTTCAGTATTGAATGGCACACCGTTCAGATCGCTCCTGTATCTCCCATCCTCGCCTGAATGTCCCCGCAATTGGAGTTCTCTCGGCGCCCATGTCCTATTTTCCGCCTCTGATTCCATCAGGCCCGTCTTCTTCTTCACTGCGATACCTGTGCTGGAGTGTCACATATTCCGTCGGACCAAATCCATGCAACCCCCCGTAATCGACTAGGGAGATTCACTTGGATCGGGAGATGGAGATTTGACATCGACAGACATGGATATCGCGCCTATCCAGCTGGCTCAGGTTGCCCGGCAGCTGCTCGTTTCCTATTCCGTCTCATATCTCCCCGCAACCATACACACGACCTGCAATCCTGCGATGGTCTTCCGACCAGGTACATAAGTAGATGCAACATCGGGTCCGATTTTGGTTCGCTTTGCTGTCGCGACGGATACGGACATTGTTCTCTTCCAGCTGGCTTTTTCATATGCAGACCGTCGCTTTTGAATTAGTTATCTCTGCCAGTCCGTCGTTGGGATAGGTTTCAGATGGTGTTCCACCTTCGAAGGTACCCTTCGATGCAGTCGTTGTCGAAGAAATGCTTGGCTACAGCCTACACGCCAGCGTGAAGAAAGCGGACTTGTACGTGTCCGATACGAGGGTTTGTCTCCCCCCTACGCATGCGGTTCAAACACTAACTGACATTAAACAGTTGGAAAATCATACGATTTTCGAAGCGTTTTGCTTGCGTCCTACAGTTTGGTTCACGCGATCTTGATTTGAGGGGAGCCGAGCAAGAACCAGATCTCTGGATCTCGAGATTCCGGCTGTTCAGACACCCCCCTCGAGACCGTCTCGAGACTTTGTTCTTAGTTAAATCATAGTAGCCATAGTATACAATAATTCATGTCAATATAATTCAATCTACTCTATCTAAATACCCTTGAGGCTACCTGTACAGTCTCCGAGTTGTTCTCGAGACACCCTTTGACACAAAGCTCGAGACTATCTTCAAGGATTGTCTCGAGCATTGTCCCCGCACTGTCTCGAGACAATCCCCGAGACAAAGCTCGAGATAATCCCTGGAGATCATCTGGAGACAATCTCAACCAACAATCCCGGTATTGTCTCGAGACAATGCTCGAGACAGAGCATTACGAAATGCGCCACTCGACTGATCTTACCCGTGTCCTCCACATCTGCGTAATAGCATCTACACATATCTGTTCAACGATCCTACCTTTCTGCCAGGGAGGCGTCTTAGTTGAAAGATCGAGTGGCTGCCATGAAGGTAAGAGGAAAGAAGCAAAGGCTGGCACATGTCTCCGCGTCGATTGTTTTGTGACGACGAATGTTGCATTCACCGGCACATTCGGCTTAATTCACTCTTTGTTCGTACCAAGCTTACATTGATCACTGCGGCGCATACTGATACAATCTACGGCGGTTCTTTGTAGCCCTCAGCATCACCTGATGCTTTCCGTTTCTTCCCATCGTGCCGGTGAATACAACATTTATTTCCATAAAACAATCGAGGCAGAGTCATGTGCCAGCCTTTGCCTCTTACCTCTTACCTTCATGGCATCTTTCAAATAAGACACCTCCATTGAAGAAAGGTTGGTGTTCACATAACCAGATGAGCAGATATACATAGATATGATCTTATTACGCAGGGAAGGAGACGGGTGAGATGATTCACGTGAGTGGCGCATTTGTGATGTCTCAAGCATTGTCTCGAGACGGTGTTACTGGCGGTCTTTGTCCCAGGACATTCCCCGGGATTATGTCGAGCATTATCTCGGGGATAGTCTCCATTGTCTCAAAGACAATCTCGAGATAATCCTTGGAGATAGTCTGGAGACTAGTCCCGGGGATTGTCCCGGGACAAAGCCTTGGGGGTTGTCTCCATGATCGTATAGATATAGCCTCAATGACCTTCCAGTAGTTAAATAAAGAAGATTGAATTATATTGACATGATTTATTGTATACTACTACTACTACTAGTGGCTACTATGATTTAAATAAGAACAAAGTCTCGAGACTCCCGGGATTGAGAGTCTCGAGACGGTCTCGATGGGGGTGTCTGAACAGCCCGAATCTCGAGATTCAGAGATCTGGTTTTATAGCCGAGGTGAATCTGAGCTGGACTACGATCTCTGTTGAGATAAAAGACGAACAGTCGTCAGATAGTCAATAGGTAATATGTGTAGATTCCTTGACTACGAAAGCAGACTTGGTTAAACGGTCCAACAGGCATCGCTATTCAAAGAGTCGATCCTCAATGATGAACTGTGGCGTAACTACGTTACCTTCGTTTCAGCAGTGCATAGCCTTGCACGGTGCGCTGTTAATTCGTATTGGGTATAAAACCATTATAGGACGTTTCCGACACACTCCTGCACTCAGATGCGCATTGCAAAGCAATTACTTATCCTCGCCGTCCCTTGTATTCCGGCAATATACGCGACAGCTCACCCACTCCAAGCTAGAACCAATAGCGACTCCGAGCTGCAAGAAACCGGGAATTTCAGCTCCGTGCTCCTGGGCATCTCGCTAAAAGGTAAGACGCCACACTTTCGCTCTCATTGTCCCAGTTAAGGATTGAAGTCCCCAGTAGAAGGATCACAGATACGAATAAATTCATCGTAAAGATCACGCTCACGAATTACGCAAACGAGGATATTCAGATTGCTAGAACGCCAGACAGCTGTCTGTACGACAGAGCCGATTTCACGGAGGTTGATTCTGATGACCAGTTGCCTGGAGGGCTGGCCGACGCGCTCGAGTGGATTGACTCGGGGAGAGGAAAACCAGAGTTCCAGGGTAACGTTTTCCATCATGACAAGATAGATTGGGATATCGACACCTTTGTGAACCCAATGAGAAAGGTCGACAATGGGGAATCGACAAGGAATCGGATCCGGAGGGGGGATAGTGGTAGTGTTAGGGATGGTCAAGATGAGGAAAAGGACTCCGAGTCCAAGCACGAGGCGGAGGCTGAGCAGGAACTAGAAGGATATATCCGTGATGACTCTGAGAGAGAGAGGAGACTTTTCACCTTAAGAAAGAAGGGGCTAAAGTTCAATGGCTCGTCGAGCAAGACGTTCAAATATGATGGTATGTACATTGAGGGCATGCATAACATTTGTCTGATGATCAATGCAGCAGGCGACGCGTACATGTTCTGGTCCAATACGGGAACATATAGATTCCGGCTTAGGCCGCAGAACTTCTGGTACAGACGGGATGGCGGGGAATTTCAGAAAACGGAAGTGATCTTAGAAAAGGAATTTGAAGTGCGGATTGCATTGGACTTTGATTGAAGGAAGCTGGTTTATATCGCTGCAAAGTAGTGAACATTACTTTACTAAGAACAGGATCAAATGCTGAACGTTGAATACCTGCATAATGCCATGTAGGCATTACAACTCAGACATAATAAAATCGAGGTATTAGAAACGTTCATACATCCAAACGCTCTCTATCGTTATGATCGGCAATGTCGAATCACTGCCCTTGGGGCTGGCCATGATATCCTGATAACAAAAGTATCGTTAGTCTCGTGAGAGGAACAATCACATTTACTGGCAAGAGGCTCTCCAGACGCCGTGTTGCGCTACCCTCAGAATATTCACGCCACCCTCAAAATGTGCACGCCATCGCAAAGAAAGGGAGCCTTTACGGGTTCCGATACGTGTCCAATATCACACTTCGTCACGGCCCGGGCCCCCACGCATGCGGTTCAAACACAGAATAATACGAAACAGCTTAAACCGCCCTGCAGTCATCGCTATCCAAAGTGTCGATCCTCAACGACGAAGTGTGGCGTAACTAGGTTACCAGGGTTTCAGTAGTGCACTCTCACAGGTTATTAAATACAAAACAACTTGAAGATGTTGCCGGCGCAATCCTACTCTCTAATGTGCCTCGTAAAGCAAACACTTTCCCTCGCTGTTGCATGTATTCTGGTACTATATGCGACAGCTCACCCACTTCGAGCTGGAATCGACAATGAATCTGACCTACAGGAAAGAGGAAATTCCAGCTCCGCGATCCTGGGCATTTCGTTAAAAAGTAAGTTGTCACCCTTTTCATTCCAGTCCTCCAAACTTAATCTTGAATCAAGCTCCTAAGGAAATCCGAGAAACCTACAATTTCACTATGAAGATTACGCTCACGAATAAAGGCGACCAGGATATTCATATTGTGAAGGCGCCAGGCACCTTCTTGAACAACGAAGACGACATCTTGCTCGATCTTCTTGAGTGGGACGAGGGTAAATGGGAGCCCAAGTTCAGAGGTCAACCGAACACGATTGCGAATCGGACTACTATTGAGAGCTTTATGAACCCGATGAAGAAGAAGGCTACAAAAGGATCATCAAATGGAGCGGGGACTCAGCAAGAAGAACTCGAACCAGATGACGTTGAGAGAAAGAAAAGATTCATCACCTTGAAGAAAGCAGGGCTGACGTTCGGCTCGTCGAGCAAAACGTTCGAGTATGATGGTATGTGCGTCGAGAGCATATGTACCTCCGTCTGACGATGAATATAGCGGGCCTTGCATACAGTTACCCAAATAGGGAAGGAAATTATAGATTCAAGCTTAAGCCACAGAAGTTTTGGTTCACAACAGACAAAGGGGAGACCATATCCGAAGAGGAAGTCATCTTGTCAGAGGAATTTCATGTCCGCGATGAACTACACATGAGGGAAAGTGTGTACTCGGGGTATACTGTTTAAAGCTTTGTCACCAGCAGCGTGGAGTACCAGAGGGGTGAGCAATAGACATAAGTTGTTCGTACCATACTACAAGAGATATATGCTGAGGCGACGATGGAGGCGGTAAGTAGACTGGTCCGTCTGGAGGTTGGCCACACCTTCCAATGGGCCGTAAAGCGGTGAAGACTTCAGCAGCAATGTTCACGGGACTCGTAGGATTGAATCATTGCTAGAATTGCTCTAATGGTAGTTTCCATCCGGACTTGAAATCGAAATCCTCGGTGGCGGCAGTCGATGATACCGTGTAACTAGTAGGCGGGGAAGGGGGGTTGACTAGAGAGCAGAATATCGATCAACATGGCCAACAACGAATGATAGGTACTGCGTCAAAGGTGAAGATGTGAGGGCGAGGCCACCGCAATCTGGCTCACGATACCGACATGCTGTTGACCCAATGATAACTAGCTCTCAACTTCCAGCGACTACCTCTGGCCCAGACGTGGACGGTCACTGAGCGTACGGAGCCAGAGATGAATGAGAAGCTGGAGCAGGAATGACGTCGGATACGGCGATTGACGATCTTTGGCTTCAAAGTTTGAACTACGGATAGGCAATGGTGAAGCGCGTTGACCAACGGAAGATGGAAGCCTAATAGAAGGTTCCTCAGCGGGACCGGCTATGGAATCCGTCGATTAACATACAAGGACTGTGCGAAAAAAGCAGACATGCCTGCTGAGTCGCGCCAAGCATCTACGAGGAATCTCCAGCTATGACCAATGGCTCAGCGGTCGAGTCTTCGCCAGCGATATGCGATAAGCAGCGTGAACAGAGTGGAGAGGGGAGGGACGCGTCCTACGGACGATATGACGATGAAGGAGCTCCTCGCTGTTGTCAATTTAGTCGTCTGGATCTAGGCGACGGTCGTGGGCGGACTTGACATAGGTAGTCTTCGACGTGTTCTTCCCTGTTGTGGGTACAGTTGAGAATATCTAGCATTTCTTCAGCGGAACGACACAATGTGGCATGTAAAGAACATACCTTGAATCTGCATATGCGCTCGTTTCTCGTCCTTGCAGTGCACCTACCACGGAAAGCCAGGACGTCCGTTCACTTGTGTATTGTGCACTTGGGCAGTAATATTGACGTCCTGCCGGTTTCCCTGTCGTCCAAGGTCTGCGTGGCTTCCGTGGCCGTCTCGGCCAGACCACAGGGAGTCCGAGCCTCAGCCAACAATGGGATGCATTTTGTGAACGATTGGAGAAATACTGAATGTCGTTAGTATAGCACAACAATATCATCAGCTAAGCATCTACCTCGCAGTAAAGGCTACCCAGATACGTTGTTATCAAATCCATGGAGAAGCACTCGTCGAGATCTCCAGTTGTTCCACCTGGGTATGTAGCGAAATAATAATGTGCTATAACAGATTTCGATGTTATACGCCATCCTGTCTGCAGAATACCGTTGCCGTACACACGAATAGAGGTCAGGGCGGACAATTGCCAAGCCAGAAGGTGAAGCAGCAGCGCTGAAGAGGGAAGATGGTGGGTCGAAAAAAGGCGCAATGTCATCACGTGGCTTTGTGGGCCGCTGTTTGGTGACAATGTGGCGCAGCCTCTTCTACTTGCTACCACCATCATCTTTCTGTCTTACTTAGACGGCACAGCTCACAGATAACTGACGAAACGACTGGATTTTCAGTGAATGCCCCGCAGATCTCGGAGTCATTCCACTGATGCTCACCAAGTCCACGATTTCTCGTTTCGGTTATCATTATAAAACACGACTTCTTCTACTGGCCTAAGCTCAAGGATCGTCCTGTTATCGTTGAGGCTAGAGCACGGGATAATATAAACACTGTCTCAACATGCCAGTGGTCCCCACATGTTTGCGGTCCAAAATATTCGCGCTGGATTCACAGAGGCTCCCCCTCATTCTGCGTCTACCCCCTCTTCTCTCACCCAACCTTGACGAAGACAAGACATGCCATCCTCCGACCCGTTATGTAGGCTTACCTTTACGCGCGACGCCAGCAGTGTTCTCCTCTTGCCGGCTGGGGCTCTTGGACCGGAATGTCTGTCCATCCTATTATGTTGCGTATGAACTACTGTTTCGTCGAACCAAAGGTGCGCCTTGAGAAAATACGGTTTCACCGTGTCAATTCTCATGAAAAACATCCGCTTGGTGTTGAGGAACTTCTGCCGCTTGATAGGTTGTCCGGATCGTCCAGTTGCATACATACTGGCTAGTGGCGATGTATTCAAGCTTCCTGGCCACAATTCCAAAGGTACGTCGTCGTCAGAAAGCATGTACCCATCTCATCCTTTCGCCAGCCTGCATACGGATGACACGAAATTGTAGGTGATCCCGAACCACCCCTGTGCCTTCAACAGCGAATCCGACGAAAGATTCGCCCGCTATAGTTATCTAAACGCACGGGTACCATTGACTTCGATAATACTCCAAGTCATTGGGAACCGTACTACCACGTCTATACAGGGTATTTGGCGTCGGCTGTGTAACACACTGTTACACAACTGAGTATTTTATGAACTGCTTGAGACCAATGAGCATCCAGCATATCATGAGATTGGGCGGTATGTCTTTCTCGCTTCTAGATGTGTTCTCCGCTGAAGATAACACAGATTCTACCGTCGTCTGTTCACGTACTCAATCTGTTTGAATACACCTTCTGTTTTACTTTGTTCCGGGCCGTTTCATCGAATCGCGGTCTCTTTAACAGGATGGCCCACAATCTCACGTTTGAATCGACCTTGAGCTAGAACCAGAGAACACGTACAGTGATGGAAACCTGCTTTCGTTTGGTTTCTTGATCGGAAACAACGCACATGTTGGCCGCTCTTGAACAGCGCCACTGATCGACATCCGGAGTATTCAGTTGGTCTCAGATAACGACACAGCCATCTACGAGAAGGTGATACAGACCTGCACTGCGGCCTTCTTTGGATGCTTCCATTCAAAGTGTAGCTTCTTCAGCGTGTAATGTGACGGGATAGGGATGCGGGAAAGTGACATTGTTTCTATTCCTTCGGGAATCTTATCTTCATTGAACTGAGTGCGTCTCTTGTTTGCTCTCCCATGGGGCTGCTGATATATGAGGTTGTCTTGAGCACAATTCTCGTCAGGATCTCTTGTGACCGATATCATGTCTACCGACTCCAATTTTGGTTTAACAGACAAAGAGGTCGTGTACGACCTGGGGGCCGAGCTTCATTCAAAAATCCTCGACGTCTTAGGCTACGGGATATATACCGCGGTCTACGTTGTCGCACTCCATCTGACTTGTATGTCCTCCTGTGTGGTTCCATTTTCATATTCTCAATTACATGTTTAGTGTCTCGGGGGACTAGCGACAGACCTCGTGTACACTCTGCAGTCCTCATTACCATCATGTGGATCTTTGTTACACTGCATGTGAGCGTCATCTGGGCTTATTTGGACAACATATACATCCAACATGGAGAAAGTCGGGAAGCACAACTTGATGCTCGTTTCTTCTCCCGTTTCGAGGAAATGCCTGTACGGCGCCTAGTAGATATGACAGTGATACTTGCTAGCCTTCTATTCGCTGACATTGCAATGGTAAGTACTGTGTTGTCTTTGTCTTGTCCATTTATGAGGGCATTCCCTAGATTTGGCGATGTTGGGTGCTGTACGGTAGAAGATGGTTCAGTGTTATTGTTCCTCTGCTTTCCCTTGGATCAGGATCAGGTATGTAACATCTGATGAGTATATCTATGGTTTTGATGATACCGTTTAGCCTGTTTTATTTGGCGAATAACCATCGTCTTTCGATCTCACAGCATTGTGGCAAGTAATAAAAATACTAACCTAGAGCTCTCATTCCTGTCGACCACTGTTCTTACGAACATATATTGCACTACCGCCACTATCTACCGCATCATCAGTATCAGTGGTTGGAGAAAGTCACTGAAGACTTACCGTAGGTTGATGGAAATCCTAATTGAATCTTCCATCTTGTACACGGCTACCTACGTGGTCAGGATTGGACTAGAGATTCACACCCAGTACTTCGCAAAAGAGCGAGATGACAGGGTGCTTTTTGCTCAAGCTCTGGCATATTCGATCACGGTATTCACCATCACTCTGAGCCTTTCCCAGTCACTCACTGACAATGTTCCGCATGTTAGGGTATTGCACCGACATTAATAATCGCGCGTGTGGCGGCAGGGTATGCCCGACCTGATGATTCCTGGACTCGTACATCCCTTCCTCATATGGGGTCGACGATGCGGTCGTTGGCGGAGAGTCTTCATTTCGCCCAGCCGGCGACTGGTACGGTTACTGATAATATTGATCTCGGGCGGAGCGTTAGGTCGGAGATGGAGTTTGTTGCTGTGGAAGCCGTGGGTCCCAAGTCAACGACGGGCGGCGGGAAGAAGGAGCTCGGGCAGGTTTCCAAGGACGTTTAGGGCCTAGGATATTCACTGCACTATACAATTTGATATGTGTTTATTCCTTCTATTTATTTTTATCGTTTTCTCCTCGATGATGTATGTACCTACCTGTCTACTATCTCTCACACTCTCTCACCGTTCTCTTTCCCGGTTCTTATTTGAAATTGATCGGCGAAAGTGAACGCCCATAGGTATACACAAACCACAACAACCTCCTGCCTTTTACCATCATGATGACCGCCGGGCGACGTACCTTAGCTATGTACCCAAGTGCGCATGCCTATGTCTGAGCTTCAAGCCGTACCGACGATAAATTCAGGAGGCCTGCCCTCTTCAGGTTCTCGGTCTTGGTGTCGTAAATCCTGCTTGTAGGTCGTGGGAGGTAACGACGGAATTATAAAAACCACTGGTATCGGCGTCTAACAAACTCGGTTAGGTGCAGCTTCTTTCCTTTTTCTGGGCGCAATCTTGGCAGAGAGGAAACAATTTGGTGTACAGTACAAAAATGCTGATTTGAGTTGTGACAGAGCTCAGCTTGTGGGCCAGAAGGACCAAGGTGAGTCGCAGCGCGTTGTAGGTGGATCGTATAACTAGCACTGTTGTTGACTATACAGAGATATACATCAGTGCTTACTTCTCCCGTCATATCGAGCAGTTCGGAAAGGTGACTAAGACAATTGCGCAAGATAGGATCTCAGCTAGATCGCAGGGTCATCGGGATGCTTCATATTACGCCAAATACGATGCCGACTAGGAAATAATACTGTGACGGAATAGAAGACGATCTCATCACCTTTGCGCTACAACCTGTGAGACGAATCATCCGAACAAACACATCCATCCATGCACTGCACTCTCCTTTGATTTTCGTCCAGATGATGGACATGTGTGATGTTACACAGCCTGGCTCACGGGGCGGCGGGTTGTTGTTTAGATGCAGTTCGTGATATCATTCAATGTCTGTCTTTCGTCTAATAATAAAACAGGCCCGATTGTAATGTCGGGAACCTATCGACATCACTGCAATCAAGGGGACCTTGGTCGTGAAACACTACTATCTCTACGTGACGGTCTTAAAATGCAAAGCCTGGCATTACAATCACTAACATGTCCTCTAATACTCACTTTGGTCTAACTGACGAGCAGACCGTGTATGAATTGTCGTCCACCTTCCATTCACGCCTTCTCGACATCTTGGCTTATGGTATATATACCGGTGTATACTTCGTCGCACTCTATCTGATACGTAGGTGTTTGCATTTGACATGTCCATATTCTCAATCGCATTTTCAGTATCTAGTAAAAGCGAGAGACCTCGCGTAGGGTCCGTAGTCGTTATAACTGTTATGTGGGTCCTCGTCACGGTCCATGTAAGCATAGCCTGGGCCAAGCTTGACGATACGTACATTCGACATGGAGAGACCCGGGAAACACAATTCATGGCGCATTCCCTGTCCCGATTCAAGGAGTTCTTTTTGCACTATGTTGTAGATGCGATAGTGATGTTCATAAGTCTTCTGTTGGCCGATATGACGATGGTAAGCGCCTTTGTGTTTCGATTCTCCGCTTCGTTCTCAAGGCTTTGGATAGATTTGGCGATGTTGGGTGCTATATGGCCGAGGATGGCTTGTCATAGTCGTTCCTGGGCTTTTCCTTGTGACAGGATCAAGTACGCCACATGCAACAATGTCTGTCTACCACTCTGACTTTCCGTCTAGTCTGTTATATTTGGCGAACAATTCTCATCTTTACCCATGACGTCCTTCTGAGACCTGACCGAGTCTCTAATCTAGAGATCACATTTCTATTGACAACCGTACTTACAAACATATTTTGCACTGCAGCCGTTGTCTATCGCCCAGTTAGGGTCAATGGCTGGATGAAGTCAGCGAAGACGTACCGTAGGATAGTGGAGATTCTCATTGAGTCATCCATCCTGTACACGGCCATCTATATGATTCGGATTGGGCTACAAATACATACACAATACTTTACAGAAGGCATCGATGATCGGGCCTTTTTTGCCCAAGCTTTGGGGGCTTCAATTACGGTATACTTTTCGTTTATTGTACTAAATTCAAATCTCGCTCATCACACCATTTAGGGTATTGCACCGACTCTTATCATAACTAGTGTTGTCATGGGTCAAGCTCGCACACGACCTGAAAAGACCCCGTCGCACACTTCGAACTTGCCCCCTATGAAGTCGACAATTCGATATTTCGAGGAGACCCAGGCGCCACCCGACGAGCCAGCGACAACTCGCACAGTGGAAGATGTCGAACGGAGCTGTTTCGAGGAGGATTCTAATGACCACATTGAGCCCGGGGACCATTCACGTGTAACGAATTTGGCATCTCAGCTAGCAGATAGAGTATGGGGTACAGGGCGTAGCCGAGTGCCTCTTGAAGGTGTTCCAGTTTAGCCCAAGTTTGCTTTTTTATTCACCATGGATTTCGGTTACATCTGCTGCACAATTGTAAACAAAGGCTCTTGTTTTCTACGTCGTGTATCTTACCTATCTTTGGATGTATCGTTCGAAATTCATGTACTTGCGCCTTAATCCCTCTTGTTGGCCTCTGCTTGTCGCCCTGCGGGGTATATAGCACCCGAGAGTTATGGGTACAGAACTTGACATTGCTTTCTGCGCTTCAATGCTTGATTGCTGGAATTGACTGCCGGCGGAGAAGTGGAGGACAGCAGCAGCTTCAGCAGCTGACACCGATTCTGCGTCGCGGGGTGTAGTGGTGCGGGATGGCACCATCTCGTCGAACTTACACCACCCACATGAGATGCTTCTCTCTATGTCGCCTTCTCCCGCATTTCTATGAGAGCAGAACTCGACCCGCGCACATAACACCGAATATCGAACGTGTTCTAGTCACAGGGGAAAGTTCAGCATATTTTGACCTTAAAAAGTACTGAAAATATGTAAAATATTTCGGCCATCTTTTCGGGTGTCGAAATTGTGGAGAAATACACTAAAAGCCTAGAGATTTGTAAGAAATATGCTAAATTAAGGATATTTCTTGTATTCTATTTGACTTTTCTGGGCAAAAATATGCTAGAAAAACTTTACATACTTTTACGATATTCTAGGGTCAAAATATGTTGTATTTCTCTCAGTGAGTCGCCGAGCTGGGCGAGAATCTCGTTTTGTTTCGACACCATTCCTCCACTGCCTTTTCACAAGTGATTAAATCTCGCTATATATCCGACAACGCCTTGCATATCATTTCGCTATTTTGCCTTTAACCGGTCCTGAGGTCGCTAGCCTCAAGGCAACAAGCAATGTCCAATTATAATCTCCGGAGGCATATGAGCCAATGACAAAAGGAGAATCAAAGTCTGCCTGATGCTAAGATAGACGCTTCACGGCCAGCGACATGTCAATGTCGCGGGGGGATGGAATTATAATATGAGCATTGTAGCATTTCGCGTAACTGCGGTGGCACAGATTTTGATCCGTTGTTCCTGATCGCTGATCAGCGAAGCTTCTTACCGTTTGGGTTGATTTCAAGACGTTCACAAACAACACTGTCATCCACTGCATACGAAAGATATATCTTTCGTGTTAACGCCCCGGTGTGTTGTGGATGGTGAGATGGGGGGAAAACATAGCATGACAGATGCTATGATTCGACAGGCAACATTTGTTGGTGACTACGGACAACAGTATTTAATGCCCTCTCGAAGTCATAGACTCTGTACATGATTTATCACTTGCAGAATGTCGACCAGCTATGATGGTATGATACTCGCTCACACCGGTGCATCCATCATAGGGCAGACCTTGGTTTATGGCATGTCTTCTTCAACGTCTTCCCTCATTAGTACTTGCTACTCATCTTGTTGACGTCAAGGCTCTTACGCGTCCCTCTTCCCGCTCGCGGTCTATATTTATGTGTATGTCTATCTCCATCGCTCGCGGACTACCGTTAACCTGATTACCCGTTTACCAGAAAACACCGCCGTCTCCAACACCGAGAGAGCAAAATCACATTCGCACTTATGGTCTTCACGTTCATCCTATCCACAATCTACTGGTCAATATCCGTAGTACACTACTTTACCCGTATCAAAACCTGGATCATCGACCAAACTCCCGCCTCCGAAAGACATTTATACCCAATCCCGACGCTGTTCAATGTGATTATCCTTCTCAACGTGTGCTTATTCTCCCTCTTCACTCTTCACATACTCTAACACCGATATATTCTTCTGGTAGCTAGTTTCCACTGACGTGGTAGTACTGTGGCGCGCATTCACAATTTGTCGAAATCTTGTTATCGTGAGGATACCATTGATGTTTGCGTCGTTCTGCCTCTGTATATGCACCTGTTCGTTCTCATTCTGTGACGTTCTCTATACTAATTGTGCGGTACAGTGCTAGTCTTCGGCGCGATGGGTGTACGGGCTGCAATCAATGGATACGAGGGGCTCACCGGGTTGATAGAAAGCGCGCCACCCGCTCTTCGAAGGTCGATCGACGTACTTCAGGTCTCCGCTGCGGGATTCTCACTACTGACAAATATTGTCTCGACGCTTTGCATTGCAATTCAGACATGGTGCGTGATTCTCTACTATTCTCTGTTATAGCGCATGGAAGTAAAGTGACAGGTATCTGTACAAGGCGCCCAGCGTGACGAGTTCCAACGGAAGCAGCCGTGGAAGTACTGTGAGGAAGGTCATGATCTTCCTTGTCGAGAGTGGGTTGGCATATTGTTTGAGCGCGGTACGGTCTACTCCTTCAGCTGCTGTAATCTATAATGTTTGCTCATAGTCGGACCCTCATAGACCTTGGCCTTTTCCGCACCAGTCATCCAAACGTCGTATCGTCCGCTTGGAACCATATACATCCCGATACATGCTCACATCGCCGTACGTCCGACCCGAGTCCGTGTAGCGTCACTTGACTTGGTTAACTTAAAACAGGGAATATACCCAGCTATCGTGTTAGTTCTCATTCACCAAAGACGGATAATCGAAGAAACCTTTGTGGCTCGAAGGTTTGAAGCAAATTGTACCGCAGAGACTATGCGCTTCAGAAGTGCTCCCGCCAGGACCATCGAGTCCGGACTTGGGTCGCGGGAATTGCCACAGAGTAGTCGCTCATCTTAGTTTCGCACGAAGCTAGCACGTCGTGGAAAGGTTGATAGTGCAGGATGATACACTGATCAAGGACACCTGAGGGTCTACGAAGACTGTCAATACAGGGATTTGGCAGAACGATCCGATATATGTACCTTCTGATATCTATGATTGTCCACTAGCTAGAAATGGCTGCGCGAAACATCTTTCGAAGATACCAAAGTATAGACATCGTGCCATACCACCTTGACATTCGATACACCGAACAAGAAGCACCAAAGATACACGAGTGTTCGCCGGTTCCGCTTCAGGTGATCTTACTCCCGGAAATCAGGTGGTCACATACACACAGGGAGCACAAGATGCTTTCGTTCAACAAGATGTTCTTGATTCCTGCCAATGTTGACTCCAAGTCCATCCGCAAGATCCGAGCCTTGAGATAATGACCCAGAAAGCCAGAACGAGTCTGGTCTTCCTTCGATTCATGGTAAGCCAGCAAGATGACTCCCGTGACGAAGAGGGGATAAGCGCCAGGAAGGAAGCTGGCGGGCACGGGCGATGGACGGACACAACAAGTTTGTAATCTTCCAAGGTAGGATATGGCGACGAGCAGGTTTCGCAGTGATTCTGACCGCCGTCCGTGCGCGTCGAAAGACTCGTAATGTAGGCGACGGACGTGGGCGATGCCACCTCATCAACCTCGCCAAGCTCAGAGTTATGGGGATTCATGATGACGGTAGGAGTTTTGCACCATCCGAGAATGACAACATAGAAAACAAAAGAAATAGACCCATCAATACTGGAAGGCACCGTTAGACCTTTGTTTGGCGCTGAGAAGATGTAGACGCGACGATATACAGCCAGCATATAGAATGGTAAAAACGCAGTTTTAGAGAAGTCAGACTTCCGCTGGGTGCTAAACTGGTGCAATGCCGCCAGTCAATGATTGGTTGATTGGAGTGCGAAGGCCTAGATATAGAACGAGTCATTTAGAGAGAAGCGTGGTACATAGCGGCAAGAGGTAGGAGTGATTGCGCCACTGCCAAACAAAGGGCTACAAGTCCACGTGAATAATATTGCTATCTTTCCTCCCGCCATGATGCTATCTCACTTCCTCTTCAGCTATGCGCGTACGAAGGAATGCGGACTTTACCAGCCATGGAACGACTGAGGATGTAAAGAAACGTCGTTGCCGCCATCTTGGAAGTTTGAGCCCAGCCAAACGGTACGTGTCGACTGCACGTTGTTACGCCTTGGTGACCCCGTTCTCAGTCTACATTCGTGTATATTCGTCGATACAGCGCTCGCATGAGGAATATTTGAGGATGCGGTTACCGCCGACATCAAAACGGTCGTGTCGAGTGCGGTACCGGGAGAGTGTCTATTAGCTGCGTCGATGTTGTATCCCAAGTACGTATCTGATCAAATGAGTGGAAGAGAAACTGACCCTTGTCCAGGATGCCCTCTACTATGTCGATGACTCCCATGTATCTACGCCGGTCAATTTGTTCGGATTTCTGTATGCTTGGAAGGTATGGTCCTTCCATGACATGCCATGATGCCAGCTAACGAACAGAAGCAGACCGTTGTCGTTCAAACGTTCAGTCGTCGCAGTTGTCGCCCGTCACACCCAGGACGCGTGATTGTCCTCCTCGTCGTTTCGCCCAGTGCCCACACCCATCAACAATCAATGTTCCCTCTCGCCCTTGTCTTTCGTCTGGCCATCCCATTCCCCTCCTGGCCTCCCCATCCTATATTTCCATAACGACCCTTTTTCGTGCCGGAGTGTGGTGTACGTTCGGACCAGATACACGTAGCCGCGTCTCTGTCATCAACTCGCTCAGGCCTCGAGAAATGCAGGCGTGTCATCTACTGCCGCAGAGCCCATGTTCATCCAGTTGTGAGCTCCAAATACTCGATAACACGGAGATAACTTGGCCCATTCTCTCTACCTTTTTGGATTCGTGAGGATGGCATTCGACGCGACGGGGATGCAGATCGTCTTGATGAATGAACGAAAGGATCGTTCTTGGGAGCATACGTGGTGGGTCGTCGGGATAGATGTTGCAGCTGAAGTGGCATTTCAGTCTTGAAGGATTTCCTCGATAAACTCGTTACCGTTGACGGAGCTATGTTGTACCGTATGGTATGTGTACTCGCCGCCTTTGAATGCATGCTCTAACTTTATCTTTACAGCTGTTCATGACGATATTACTATTACTGAGTAATGGAGACGGATATTAGGTCGCATTGTTCGTTCCTCTGAACCGCCGACTTATGCGTTGGCCAGTCGTGGACTCTTCGGGCTTCGTTCGACAGTCAAGTGGCAATCGCTTGACGACGGGGCGTCGGACCTCATCTGCCAGATGACATTGATTCTGATTTTATGGCGTGTGTTAGATATACCTGACAGCCCCGCCACAAGCAACGGGAAAGGGAGTTCACGTCTCGCGAGATGAGGTGGAGATGCCACCAATGGCTAGTCCTACCTACGGTGACGGGGCCATCTTGGGGCTACTATTGGCCGCTCTGTTGACGATCTTGACCAGTCCCGCTGATCTAAGCTTCGTCATACCGCCTGCTTGTTCATGGCTGTGTCGCTATCTCGGTACTCTCTTAGGCGCTTCAATGCAAAATGTAAATTTGTCGTCATGTATAGCGCTTGTGGTACACTGGTAATCCAGTGCAGGAATGTGTCATCGTGTCTGTTACCTCGGGAACCATAGTTTTATTGAAATTTGAAACGAGTACGCCTCTTATTTTCTCTTCCGTTGGCATGTTGACATATAAAAGCACGATTAGTCTCGTCAGGATCTCTCGCAATTGCTATCATGTCCTCCGATTCCGACTTTGGTTTGACAGACCAACAGGCCGTATATGAACTGTCGTCGTATTTTCATTCACGCATCCTCGAGATTTTGGGTTATGGAATGTATACTGCTGTCTACTTCATCGCACTTTATCTGACCTGTACGTCATCCTGCTTGTCCTGGCTTATATATCCTTAAATGCATGCGTAGTGTCTCATGGAAACAGGCCTCGTGTAGGTTCCGTTGTCCTTATAACCATCATGTGGATCCTTGTCACGATACATACAAGCATTAACTGGGCCTACCTTGACAATGTATACATTCAAAATGGCAAAACCCAGGAAACACAACTTGAAGGGCTTATCTTCCTCCGATCCGAGGAGCTATTTCCGCTGTCTGTAACACATGCAGTGGTGACACTCATTAGCATGCTACTGGCTGACATGACAATGGTAATTACCCATTCCTCTGATCTTCCTAACCATTCATCGTGAAATCCATAGATCTGGCGATGCTGGGTGCTTTATGGCAAAAAATGGCTCATCGTCATTATCCCTGGGTCATCCCTTGTAGCTGTATTGGGTACGTACATCAAAGCTCACAACAGACCTTTCTACCCATCTGAGAGCTGCCTTCTAGTCTGTTACATTTGGCGAGTCATCCTCTATTATTTTAGGCCTTTCGTTCTGGTACCTGACTTGGTCGCCAACCTGGAGCTCTCATATCTGTCGGCGACTGTCATTACAAACGTTTTTTGTACCACTGCAATTATCTGCCGCGTTGTTGGTGTCAGTGGTTGGAGAAAGTCGCTGAAGACTTACCGCGGACTTATGGAGATTCTTGTCGAGTCTTCCGTCTTATACACCGCCATCTACATGATTAGGATTGGATTCCAGGCTCACACCCAGTACTTTACAGAAGAGCTTGATTTCCGGGTGATTTTTGCTCAAGCTCTGGGATTTTCGATAACGGTATGTATTCACCATCTTTGTTAGCTTGTACAGTTATTGATCATGTAACTGTCTAGGGACTAGCACCGACACTAATCATTGCTCGCGTAGCAGCAGGGTTTGCACGTCCCAATGACTCCTGGACGCGTACATCTCTTCCTCATATGGGATCGACAATGAGATCTTTGGCGGAGAGCTTGCATTTTGCGCAGCCTGCTACTGGCACTGACACAGATAATATCGATCTCGAGCGGAGCATTAGGTCGGATGTATCTGCAGCCGTGGATGAATCTGATGGAGACGAGACTCGCGGGAGTCCTAAGTTAACTATGGGCGGTGGAAAGACAGAGCTCGTGGAGGCGTCCAAGAATGCATAGGTCGTTCATGTTACCCTGTGCAATTTTTCTCACTATTTTACTCGTTCGCTTTGTCTACGTATTATATACTTCATCCATCAAAAGTATTTATCTGTACAGAATGTTATTTTTGCGCCACATTGTCAGATCCAGTAGCCATACCATCCTTCCCGAGCTCTGGATTATTATCCTCCTTAACGCCTAGCCTCCTGGGTTCTCAGGTTTATCCGTGGAGCCGAGCGACACGCGCACTGAGGCGGCGCGTCCACACTGAGGCTCCCGCTATGTGACTTGGGTGGAACTGAGATTGATGAAGGCAGCCTTTCGTGTCGTCCGACATAAATGCAACTCGTGGGTGTTGGTTTACCTGGAGCGTGACAGCATCCAATCTTAGCTCACCACCGCCCTCGAGGACACGAGCGTTAGAGTAGGATGTCGTAGAGAGCATGGACCACTGGCAAGAATCAAGATATCCATGAAAATGCGGAGATCTATATAGATGGTAGTGGCAAGAGTCATGAGTGATTGCGCCACAGCCAAACAAAGGTCTACAAGTCCACGTGAATATTATTGCCATCTTTCCTCCCGCCATGATGCCATCTCGCTTCCTGTTCAGTTCTGCACGTATGTACGAAGGAGTGAACCATGGAACAACTAAGGATGTAAACAAATGTCGTTGCCGCCATCTTAGAAGTTTTCGCCCTGCCAAACGGTACGCCTCCACTGCAGATTGTTATGCCTTGCTCACCCGTTTTCAGCCTACATTCGCTTATATTCATCGGTACGGGACTCGCAGGAGGAATATTTGAGAACGTGGTTACCGCCGACATCTAAAGTCGCGTCGAGTGCAGTACGAGGAGAGCGTCTATCATTAAATCGCGACGATGTTGTATCCTAAGTGGGTATCTTGTTCAAATGAACGGAAGACAAGCTGACCCTCGTCTAGGGTCCCGTCTACTATGTCGATGACTCCCATGTATCTACGCCGGTCCCTTTGTTTGGATTTATGCATATTCGCTCTATGCTGGAAGGTATGGTCCTTCCATGGCATGCCATGTTTCCAGCTAACGAACAGAAGCAGATCGTTGTCGTCCATGACCGATCAGTCGTCGCAGTCGCCGCCCGTCACACTCGGGACGCGTGATTGCCCTCGTCGTCGTTTCACTCACACCCATCAGCAGTCAACGTCCCCTTTCTCATTCGTCCGGCTGTCCCATCCCGCCTCACTGCATACTTCTCATATCCACCTTTTTCGTGCTGGAGTGCGGTGTGCCGTGGATCACTTCGGACCAGATGCGCATAGCCGCGTCTCTGAGTTTCAAGCACTCGATAACATGGGGGTCACTTGGCCCAGTCTCTCTTACTGCACGCGAATCAGCTCTCGCGACCTTTTTGGATCCGGTGTTCGAGGCGATGATGAATGAACGAAAGGATCGTTCATGGGAGCATGCGGGTGGGTCGTCGGGATAGATGTTGCAGTTGGGTTGGCATTTCACTCTCGAAGATTCTCCTCGATAAAGTCGTTGCCGTTCCGTATGGTGTTTATACTTATCGCCGCCTCTGAATGCTTGTTCTGACATTATCTTTATAGTTGTTTATGACGACATTTCTGAATAATGGAAGACAGATATTAGATCGCATTGTTCGTTCCGCTAACCTATGTGTTGGCCAGAGATGCAACCTATGTGGTCCATTCGGGCCTCATTCGACAGTAGAGCAACTGGTTGACGACGGGAACATCATCTGCCAGCGTACGTTAGTGCTGCCTTTGTGGCATGTCCTAGACATGCATAACAGCCCCGCCACAAGTAATGGGAAAGGGGAAAGGGGGATACAACACTAATTCCTATCTCGCGAGATGAAGTGGAGCTGCCATCGTTGAGTTCGGACTAGCGCTGGGGTAGCAGTGGCTCATTCGCTGTCTCTATTCATCATGTCTTATCAATTTCGTTCTGCAATGTCGTCGCTCAACTGTGATCCAGTTCCGATTTCGTCCTGGCAATCAATTCGCAGGTCTCCATTGTCTTATGAGACCTATCTTCCACGGTGACGGGGCCATCTGGCGGCTATCCTTCAAATACGCTCGGGATCCCATCTTCGTGATTCGAATACGAGTCACAGCCCGCGTCTTCTCCGCCCATCTAGGCTCAACTCAACTGGTCATTGTCATCTCAAGCTACTCTACATATCATGAGGTCGTCGGTAGTAGAGGTCGCGCGACGTGTTGGGCGAAGATAACATGAGGTATGTGCCACCATGGGTCGAGGCTATCTTCTTTACTGATGAGGATACAGGTAATGTTGCTCGCGTACTATCTATGCTTCGAAAACATACCTACTGTTTGTAGCATCCCCCTCGCCGGCTGCAGTGTGTCTAGAGATGTCAACATAGTGGAAATACGTCCCCGCGATACCAAATGTCAAGCTGGAGCTAGAGAACGTACCCCGACGATACAAAGCATATTGGTCATGTTAGCTTCGCTGGATCCTTGAAATGTTGCATGTATTAGCCGCTCTGTTGCTGTTGACGATCTTGAACAGTACCACTGATCTTCATCATGAGTGATCGCCTTCTTGTTCATGGCTGTGTCTTTATCTGCCGCCAACTGAATACTACTACGGATGCTGATCAATGGATGACGCCAGATATCTGTGAATCCTACGTTCTTTTAGGCGCTTCAATGCAAAGTGTAGGTTCTTCGACTTTCTATCATGCTTGCGGTACACTGATAATCCAGTGCGGGAATATGTCATCGTTTCTGTCTCTTCGGGAATCATGTTCATCGAAATGAGGGCGTCTCTTGTTTTCTCTTCCGCTGGGATGCTGATATATATACTGTGTTCTTAAACATGATCACTCTCGTCAGACCACTATCATGTCCTCCGACTCCGACTTCGGCTTCACAGACACAGAGATTGTGTATGTGCTGACATCTTACTTTCATTCTTACATTCTCGAGGTCCTTGCTTACGGAATATACACCACAGTCTACTTTGTAGCACTATATCTAACTTGTATGTTTTCCTACTTGGCCAGACTTCTATCTCTTTAACTGCATATTTAGTGTCTCACGGAAGCGGGCCTCGTGTAGGCTCTGCGGTCCTTATGACTGTCATGTGGATCCTCATCACAATCCATGCAAGCTGGAACTGGGTCTATCTTGACAATACATACGTTCAACATGGAGAAACCCAGGAAGCACGACTCGAGGCGTTTCTCTCCCTTCGATACGGCGAGCTATTTCCACTGGCGGTAACAAATTCTGTGGTGTCACTCATCAGTATTCTACTGGCTGACATGACAATGGTAAGTACAAATTCACTAAATTCTTTGGTGAATTTATCATAAATAAAATATATAGATTTGGCGATGCTGGGTCCTGTACGGCAAAATATGGCTCATCGTCATGATTCCTGGGGCATCCCTGGTAGCAGTACTAGGTATGTACATCAAAGCTTGCAACAGATATTTCTACCACTTTGAGGTCTGTCTTTTAGTCTCTTTTGTTTGGCGATCCATCCTCTACTACAGACCTTTCGTTTGGACACCTGACCAAATGGTCAACCTGGATCTCTCATACCTGTCGTCAACTGTCATTACAAACATCTTTTGCACCACTGCAATTATCTGCCGCATCGTTGCTGTCACTGGCTGGAGAAACTCGATCAAGACATACCGCGGGTTGATGGAGATTCTGGTTGAATCATCCATCTTGTATACTGCTATCTATATAATTAGGATTGGGCTCCAGATTTACTCGCAGTACTTCACGGAAGAGCTCGATGATCGTCTTTTTTTCGCGCAAGCTCTTGGATGTTCAATTACGGTACGTACGAGTATCACCTCGAGTTTTTCCAGTTGTTTACCGCGCCTTACAGGGACTTGCGCCGACATTGATCATCGCTCGCGTGGCGGCAGGTTTTGCACGACCTGATGATTCCTGGACGCATACATCCCTTCCTCATATGGGATCGACGATGCGGTCTTTGGCGGAGAGTTTGCATTTTGTGCAGCCAGCTACTGGCACTGTGACGGATAATGTTGACCTCGAGCGGAGCATCAGGTCGGAGGCTTCTGCTGCCGTGGGTGAGGGAGACCAGACTCATCGCGAGAGTCCCAAGTCAACGACGGGTCATGGAAAGACGGAACCCGTGGAAGTATCCGAGTCTAAGGAAGTTTAGGCTGTTCGTGTTGAAGTTACCCTATCCGATTTCTCTACCTATGTTCCCTTTCGTTTTCTCTACGTAATATATATTTGGTCTATCAAACTTACGTACTTGTTCTAAAATATATTTCCCCATCAACTTGCGCCACATATGTCGAATCCGGCAACGATACTATCCTTCTCCAGCTCTCGGATCGTAGGGCGTCAGGTGTTGTAAGTGCACTGAGCTGGCGCGTCCTCTCGTTATATGAATACAGGTGACACCGTGTGTGGGTCTTCGAGTTCGGTCGTGTACCGTGGCACACATGATGATGAAACTCGTCTCCAAAAACAAGCAGTTCGCTGCATGTTGTAGACGACTACGTACCTACCCTCATCATCCCTCCCGTGGTCAAAACGCAGGATATCCGACTTACTCCAACGAACTCATCCCCGTCTCTTCAATTTTCGCAATGGATCCAACCTGGATGGACTCGAGATCAATCTTTCGTCTCCGAGTAGCCCAACAACTAAGCGAGACGTTGATCTGTCTGGAGCGTCGTGCTATTCAATTTTGGTGTTTCGTGTCTGCAGATCATCGTTAGAAAAAGACGTCCGATTTCGTAGAGGCAGCACGATATTTGAAGAAATCGTCATGGGTGGTGGATGATCGCCTTCGCGGGACTTTCCCTCCTTCATCTTTGGAACGCGATGGCAATGAAGGTGACATGTCGTCTTGCCTTAACCGCGGACCGTTCAGGCCTCGTCGTGTCAAAGCTCGTCGATACGATCCTCTAGCTTCCGCTACTCAAGTACTATCGGAATGATATGTGCGCCAATTGCAAGTTGAAGGCCTTAGACGTCCAGCTCTTGGAACACATCAGAGAGCATCGAAGAGTTGCTTGTCGTCAACTGGACCATTCGTGGCACCGAAAGGCGTCCACTGTGAATTATCCCATCGGAGGGAAGCGCTGCGCCATGGATACTCTTCCGCAGTGGACCAGCGACAGAACACAATGTCCGAGGTATATGCCTAGCGGAACTCGACAATGAGAAGGAAGGATATATTGCGTTTACGACTTGAAGCGAAAGTACATCTCTCGGTATACGTGCTTTCCGGACACCTAACGACAGAAGCAACTTCAGCCAGCTGGACAAGTTTAAGCTCCGGTATGCGCGACATTTTCATTTCTCAAGACTGGAGCGGTCCTCCCGAAATGGCGACGTAGACACGAACGGAAGGGCGTACTGATTCGAAGAAATCCATGGTTATTGCAAAGGTGTGGCGGGACGGGATAATAGAATGTTGAGTACTGGGGTGTATAACAAGTAGCGTAAACAGAGAGGGACGCGTGTGGGATGCGTCTGGATCCAGGTAAAGGTCGTGGGGGACAAGGGCACCACCGAACAGACTCGACGACAGGCCGTCTTTGACCTGGGCTTCCGTGATATTTCGGACGCTGACAGTGGGGTCGTGAATATCTAGCATGGCATATAAAGAACATACCTTGAAAGTGAGGGGAACTCCATGCGTTCAGTCTGGCGGCACCGACCAAAGCCTGAACGTAACGTCCGTCCACATGTGTATGGCGCACTTGAAGTCCAACCTTGGCGTCCCGCTGGCTTCCCCGTCGTCCGCGCGGCTTCCATGGCCGTCTCGGCGACCTAGTCTCCGCCTATCTAGAGTCCAAGCCTCAGCCAAAAGCGGTATGTGTTCTACGAACGATTGAAAACCCAGATAATCAGTTGTGCAGTACCTCGCGTCGAAAGGCAATCAAATGAATCGTTGTAAAATTCACAAAGAAGCGCTCGTCGGGATTCCATGACCTGGGAATGCTAGTTCCTTCATGTGCCGTCCCATCTGCAGTCCAGCGTTTGATATCGACAGAATACACGCGAAGAGATGGCAAGATCCATTGCCAGGCGAGAAGATGAAGCAGCAGCGCTGAAGAAGGAAGATGGTGGGACGAAAGGAGGTGTAATGCCATCACGTGGTCTTGTAGGCTGCTGTTTGGCGACACTGTGGCGCAATCCACTTTGCTTTCTACCACCGTCATGCTCCCGTTTCGCCTGGTTTACCTTCGAACGAGAAAGAATATCTCTATGTAAATTTGAATTTCATGGAAAACCCTACAGTCCAGGTGAATGCCTTGCAAATTTCCCTGTTTCTGCATGCTCACAGAGTCCACAGTTTCCCCTCAACGGCGTATTTCCAGAGGCAAGGAAACATGCCACAGTCAACTGGACTGAGTATTGTCTTTGTGTGCTAATTGCTACAACCTATAGAGCGGTACAAAATGAAATGGTCCCTTCAACGCGCCAGTGACCGATATCTACATTTCGCGGTCGACACTACTTCGCGCTGGAGTCACAGCGGCTCCCTCTTATTCTGCTTGTTCTGCGCCTACCCTATCTTCTCGTCGAGTTTGTCTACCGCTACGATCCTTTGGTCTGCTCGTTCCTCTGAATTTCATACGACACCCATCATCGTCAAACGGCGCGGCTCAAACGAATCTGTGGCAACGTTTCCTGACATTATAAGCATAGATAGGCATATTTGCCCTAGCGTTTTCTTAATCGTCACGCACTTCTGTTGCAAAGAGCGCCGTATCGTTGCCACGGGACATGGGCGAAGAGGAAATGATGAAAATTCACCAGCTGTCGCAATTTCTAGATAAGTACCATTGGTAGATATCTTCCTCGCTGATTAGTTCATCACAGGGCCTACTGTTTGCGTACAACTTGTACGATACAAATGTACATGTCTTTCGAAAGATCTCCTTCGATGATTACGCATTCTGCGTCTGGAGATATCATTGCATCGGGAATGTATATGTATTTTCGTCGAATCAAGCAATATCTGGGGGAACACTCAGAACACAGCTTTAGGTATGCTCAAGGCAGCTTCGTTGGATCCTTGAAACTGAACTCGATCATATGGTTAGGTGTCCTTCCTATCTTTGACTTCAGGTAAAACTTCATTCTCTTTGGATCCTTTTCATGAGTTGACCGTGTCTTAGCCAGTGGTTTGGACACCCACGCAAGGTAGTCACTTGTACGCATACATCGAGTCTCTCCACTCTATTTTCTCCTTCGTCGAGTCTCTGTCTCTCCACTCTCTTTCTCCTTCGTCGAGTCTCTCCACTCTCTTTTCTCTGTTATCGATTCTCTCCACTCTTTTTCTCCTTCATCGATTCTCTCCACTCTTTCTCTCCTTTGTCGATTCTTTCCACCCTCTTCTCCGTTATCGATTCTCTCCACTCTTTTTCTCCTTTGTCGATTCTCCCCACTCTCTTGTCTCTTTCATTGATTCTCTCCACTCTCTCGTCTTTTGCATCGAGTCTCTCCACTCTCACGTACCTGTCATCGAGTTTCTCCTCTCTCATAGTCATATGTAGACGTGGGTGCTCCTCGATTGGACGAGAACGCACACTTTTGGGTCCTGTTATCTGCCGGACAAGAGCATGCGTTTCTGCATCCGGTCATTGAGCATGGTGCGCTGGGGATGTTTGGGTTGGGGTGAGCATTGTCACCTCTCTCCATTCAAACGGGTCACACAAACCTGTCGCACGGTTGCTCAAGATGGGCTCGTCGTTAATATGACTGACAAGCCTGATATTGACTAGTGAGTAGGCGTCTGATATACAGTCCATGACTCTAATAGCTGCCCGAGGAGGGACACATCCCCGGACGCATCCTTGGTGCCAAGCCGGGCTAACACTACAGTAAATGTCGATTGTGCCTGTATAATATTTAATCAGACCTATGATGACGATGGTACACGCCAGAGACCACTCACGACATCTAGACTGAGAAGTGGCGCAATCTCGAGCGGGTGTCTAGGAAAATAAGGGGAGACCAAGAGGTGATTTGGCAGACAGTCTCGAACTTGTCTCATAGTCCCCGAACGTCCTTGGTTCAGCACTTGCAAATAACGTCACCGTTGGCCCGCAGATGCCAATTTAAGCGGGAGATGCAGACAGGGTATCCCCTCAAGCTGCAATGCCGTCCTCACATGATCTTCACGACTCCATCAATGATCTCCTTGCTCGCTTTGCCACTGAAGATGCAGCAGACCACTTAGAAAAGAACACTATGGACGTCGACAGAGGGGACTTGATTCACATCAGGTTCTTATGGTTTGGGAACGGAAACATCAGCAGCTAGCACGGACTCATAAGTGGCGCAACTGGGAGATGCGTCTCTTTTTCTCCCTCGTGCTGTTGGTACATGACGCCACGGCTATGTCCGATGGTGAAACTGGCCAGCGGCACGGGGTCACACGTAAAGTGTGAGCGGGCAGTTTTGCTATTAGTAGCATAACTCTCTGTGTACCCGCCATCATCATCATCATCATCATCTCACGATCTTGAACAGCATCACCGGGGATGCATGTTGGCTGTGCGAATAATAACCCGGTGCTAGTCATAAATAACTTGAAGGTGAAAGGTGCGACCAGTCGTACCTTCTTTAGACGCTCTAATACAGAATGCAGCGTCTCCAACAGCTATCACTGTCATGGCACACTGATAAAACAAGATCACGATCTAGTAAAGCACTACTGCGTACCCAATGTAGACACTTCAAGACGGTGCAGAAACTCCAGGTATATTTCACAGTTCATATGTATCAGACACGTTCTCCGGGACAGGGTGTCTTGTCCGTCTGGCAGTGGTACGCAATCAAATTTGATTTTCGTGATGTTTCTATTTCTGAACGGCTTGATACGAACCCGTTCGGGCCAGAATCTCATGATTCCTTCAGCATGTGCCGTCACATAATGGCAATGCAACTTGTCTTCTCGAGTTACAGAATCCACCTGGAACTCACACTGGTGAGCTTCATACTTGGTCTATGATGTCGCCCGTCCTATCGGATTGCTCTGATAATCTCACAGAGATCATGATGTCGAGAAGGCAGCATCGCTGCAATGGACTCTCCGATTAGAGGCCTTCATAGCACACGTCCGGCTGGTTACATCAGCAAAACTCTTTGCCGCCAGCAACTGATTGTGATGGCTGCAAGTCGATAGCGGACCGATGAGGGTCCGGAAGTGAATAACAAATGTATTGCAATTTCTGTCTGAATTGTAATAAACGGCAACGGCTTGCAGTATGGCTCCTACTTGCAATGGGTATGCAAGAAGACGTCAAGTCTCTGGCAAGACGCGTGTAAGGATATTGCCTCAGAGCGCGAGTAAGGCAAGGCTCGGAGCTCAGGTCCGGTGCTTGATGATGAACATCCCAATGCGACCACGCTCTGTGAACAACCACCACCATCCAAATTCGACGCGACTCTATGTTTCGTCAGAGTCTGGTATTCAACACGGTATGACTTCTACTTTGGAAAACTTTCAACTGACCGACCTTGACCATTCCAGGGCTACTGGTACCCCGGCCGTGGCACTCGCGCTATCAATCATTCATCGCGGTTCACTTGTAGTCTTACGGTCTCGGAGTCGATGATCCTCGCCATTCGACAACGAGTACTACTATACGACATGTATATGCTTCTGTGGCCGCCATCAAACCAATGAAATACTATTTGCAAATTCCACCTGTTACGACTTCCGGCCATGAGCTCAGATTCAGAGCATGAACTCCAGTGCGCAGGATGCAGAAAACACTACTCGAAGAAGGCGGACCTGAATTGGCATGTCTCCCAGTGCCAAAAGTATGCCGACTACTTCAAATCTTTTGGCCCCTCCACCCAGGCAGCTGCTACCAGCTTTCGCAAGCGCCGTCGAATACAACAACACTCCCCATCATCAGATAGTGACTCCTCTACAGGCTCTTCGTTGAGTGGACGCAGTCACGACATCCCAGCTGCATCGTCCGGCGACGAGCAAACTACTGCTCATGCTGCTGGAAATGATGACTCTGAACCTGTCTCTGCCAGTGGTTCAACTCGAAAGGGGTCTCAAACCGTACTTGACGACGACAGTGATGACCATGTTTATTCCATGTCAGATGTTGTGAGTAGCTCTGCTTCTTCTCGCTAGCAGCATTTTTGACTAACATTCTTTGGGTACTGTAGGACGATAGGACATTCCCTCTCCCCGAGCGCACTAAGGCAGACGAAACAGTACCTGGGGCATTTCATGCAGATTCCGATGACATGGACGCCGACGCCAATCTCTCTGATCCCCAGTTATCGGAGACGTCTTCCATTCGTCGTCGTCGTCATCATCATCATGGCATACATGCTCCCTGGCGTAGCGGCGTGCCTACACAGACCCCATTACAGGATGAACTACCGGAGGGTCCATCAGGGGACCTTGAATCCGACGTTGAGGACGATTCAGAACCTGAGGGAGTCCCGATGGACATTGAGCCGAGTGGTCTTCGCCTTCGCATTGCTCTGAAGGTCAAAACTGCAGTTAACAGGTTTGGCATCTGGCGCGTCTACGGCCGTCGTCCCACCGCTGTTCCCGACCTCAACCTCCCCCCAAATCAACTCAACAATCCCAAGCTTCCACTTCGTCGCCCTCGCAAGATCCTTGACATCATTTGGCCTTTCCCGAACATGTCAGCCTTTATGTTTGGGCATTGGAGGCGTACCGGGAGCAACCAAAAAAGCGATGGGGAGTGCAAGAAGCTGCAAGAAATTATCACCAGCCCTCTTTTCATCCCCGGAGACATTGCAGGGGTAGACTTTGCTGCGATGGACAAACTTTTGGCTCAGTCGGACTCTCGCTCAGGCGCCGAAACTGGGCTTTGGCATGGCTCGGGGTGGAGGACAAGCTCAGTCTCAATTTCTGTTCCGCGGGGGCAGAAGCAGACAAAGGCGGCAAAGAAGCAGCTGAAGGAACATGCACGCAGACAGGAGCGTAGGCAGAGACTGGGTGGATCGGATGACGAAGACGACGACAGTGGAATCACGGATGCTCTTGAGTTCGTGGTCAAGAACGTTCACACCCGATCCCTCACCAATATCGCAGAAACTTGGTTGACGGATCCAACTTCCAAAGACTATCACTGGCATGGGTTCGAAGAGTTCTGGAAACCTCCCGGCAATCGCTCAACTGAGCGAGTATATACGGACATTTGTAACTCCCCGGCTTTTGTAGCAACCGAAAAGGAGGTATTATCACTACCGCCGGAACCAGGATGCGATCTTCCTCGTGCTGTATTGGCTATGATGGGCTGGTCGGATTCAACACATCTCGCGCAGTTTGGCGACGCCAAACTTTGGCCGTTCTACTTCCTACCTGGGAACCATACCAAGTATGTCAGGTGTCAGCCTAGTGCTCGTTGTGCTGCTCATGGGGCATTCGCGCTATCTGTATGCTCTCTACCTTTTGGTGTAGCAAATGTACTCACATCGTCGCTTAGCTAGGTCCAGAATTCGATGATTTCCTACTCAAGCATGGTATCAACGCTACACCGCAACTGAAGGCTCACTGCCGTCGAGAGCTTTTTCATGCAGTCTGGCGTCTACTGCTTGATGACGAGTTTCTTCACGCTTATCAACACGGGATTGTTGTGGACTGTGGAGATGGCATTCGACGCCGTGTCTATCCACGCTTCTTTACCTACTCTGCGGACTATCCCGAGAAGTTCGTGTTCATATTGTTGTGTATATATGTCAACTCATCAGCCCAAAGGGTTCTCATCGCTACTATTCGAGATATGGGTAATTGCCCATGTCCACAATGTACTATGCCCAAGGACAAGATTCGGAATATGGGCTCGATGGCGGACAAACGAATGCGCTCAGTAATGGTAAGGAAGGACGATGACGAACGTCGCAACAAAGTTGAAAGGGCTCGTTCGCTGATCTACGACAACGGGTATGCCGTCAATGGTGAACGGATTGAGGACCTTCTGAAAAGTGAATCTCTTGTACCAACTGTGGTCCGTAAACAAGGTGTTCGCATATACTTTCTCATTACTCACTTTCCCATCTCTAGAACACCTTTTCAGCCCGCCTTGGTAGCTTTCTTGCTGTGTTCCTTCTCCTTGTTGTGGATCTGATGCACGAGTTCGAACTTGGTGTCTGGAAGGCTGTGCTGATCCATATTATTCGGATATTGAACACTTTGAAAGACAATCAAGTGCAAGTCTTCAATGAGCGGTGAGGTGATTCTTGTCTCGAATTTAAGATATTAACTCCGAGTCTATGTCCAGTTTCCGTCAGATCTCGTCATTTGGACGCGACACCATTCGGCGCTTTGGCCACAATGTTTCGGATTTGAAAAAGCTCGCTGCGCGGGATTATGAGGATATCCTGCAGGCAAGTATTACCTCACACATGTATTGTAAATATCTGAAAGACTCTGTACAGTGTATTATACCATGTTTGCAGGGACTTCTACCAAATGCAGCTGATGAGGAATTCCTGATGGATTTGCTGTATGTCATGTCGTACTGGCACGGCTTAGCCAAACTCCGGATGCATACTGATTCTTCTGTGAACGAGCTGGATCTGGTAACAAAAGCGCTTGGGAATTGCTTACGCCATTTTGCAGATGTGGTTTGCAGTCATTATCAAACATACGAGACAGACAAAGAGCTAGGAGCTCGGCAAAGGCGTCAGGCGGCAAAGGTGGCAAAACAAAACCCCAAACCAACGACTGGTGCCGGTGGTCGAAGGAAACGAACATTCAATCTCGAGACATACAAACTACATGCACTTGGATATTATGTACCTACTATCCGGCGGCTGGGCCCTACTGATGCGTACAGTACACAGCTGGTATGTTGGCAGCCTATTTATCTTCAATATCTCACATGTTTCAGGGTGAACTTGAGCACCGGCGCGTCAAACAGCGATATGCACGGACGAACAAGCGTGACTTTGTGGCGCAAATTGTCAAGATGGATTCTGTCGACCGTGCTTTCCATCAAGTCGAGAAGGAGCTTGACGAGCTCATCAATCACAAGACTGAAGAAGAAGAAGACGACATTCCATTGGATTCCGTTGATACTGACATGCAAGATCAGTATCACATTGCTAAGGAAGAAAGCAGCAAAAACACTCTGTTTCTCAGAGAGTGGTTGCAGCATAGTTTTGACCCGGCGCTTCAGGTACGAGGCGATACATTTCTCAGTACCCCGGAGTCAGAATAGCGACTAACTTAAATGCTCTCAGGATTTTGAACGCCGTCTAAGATGCCATATCTTGACGCGGTTGAATGGCATTGTAGATGTTGGGGACGAAGCAGAGTATGCCGATGAAGATTTATCCATGCTGAACATCGATAGAGATGTCATCTACTCTCACGCCACAGCATCCTTCAACTACACGACATATGATGTGCGACGCGATCAAGATACAATCAACACAAACACTGGCCGGCGAGATATAATGTTGCGATCTCACGAAGCTATGAGACACGGCACCCATCCCTACTGGTATGCACGCGTAATGGGAATCTATCACTGCAACATCCGCTACAAAGGAGAGCGCCAGCGGCGGAGGGTTGATTTCCTCTTTGTTCGCTGGTTTGGACAGGATACCGAGTGGATCGGTGGGCCTCAGACACTTCGTCTCAACAAGGTTGGCTTTGTCCCCGATGGTGACGAGTCCGGAGCTTTCGGCTTTTTGGATCCATCACAGGTCCTTCGAGCTTGTCATTTTGTTCCCGTCTTCGCTGAGGGCAAGACTACTGCATTACTGGATGCACGTTCAAAGTATCGGGATTCAGTAGAGGGTGACTGGGCTTCATACTATGTCATGAGGTTAGCATCGTGGTTGCATTTTACTCAGTTTTTGCTGAACGCCTCTTAGGTTTGCTGATCGGGACATGATGATGCGGTTTTTTGGCATTGCAATTGGCCACAAGAATCCGGATGATTTCCCTGTTGAATGTGGTACACTCAAGAGAGAGGTACTTCAAGACAATACAACTGTGCCATGGGAGGATTTAGGTCGGGAAGGTGAAAGTTCTGAATCTAGCTCGGATAGTGATGAGGAGGAAGAGCCTCACGCCACTGCATTCGATGAGGATGATGACGACGACGACGAGAGCGAAGATGATGACATTGTACAATTTGACTATTAGCACAATTTGAAGAGTTTCTGTCGTGGCGCTTTTAGTCACATGATGAACGTGAGACGCGTCAATCACATGTCATAAGATTGTTGACTTGCTTGTTTGAGTTTGGCTTCCTCTTCTTTATAATCGACCATGGTGCACCCACCTTTTCTTCCTTCCGTACCACTGGTTCAGTCCTTCCTTTTGTGTAATGGCACCTTCCAACTCGGCATCGGCTGCTCATCGTGGTCATCATAGATCTTCTTCACCTTCGACAGCGCCATCACCACCACGTTCGAGCTCACCGCCAGGTTCTGATAACTCACTCGGGAAGCGTTCCAACGACGACGACCCCGATGAAAGCGGCGAGGAGGAATCAGGAACATCCCAGCCAAAGAAGCGCAGGTGTGTTGACATCTATGCATTATTCGAGTCACTGATGTTGCTACAGGAGGACGCGACAGAAGCCTGCAAGCCTCGATCCAGCTATTGCAAAGGATGTTGAACACCTTGGCAAGAGTGTAGCTCGCTTCATTGAAGCCTTTGACCCCTTCGAAGACATCTTGCGTACGGGCATGACTGTTGATCATAAGATCCCCGACAAGGACCTAAAGCCTCGGTATGTGGTCTATCTTATTGCGGCCATCTCTGACTTCAGCCATAGGGCTCGGCGCCTACGGAGTACTTTTCAGCAAATTCTTGTCATGGACAAGGCAAACCTTATCGTCAAGAACCTTCCCAAGGACGTTGACAATATTCCGCCAGCTATCGCGCTGCTTGCTCGCAGTGTACGTTATCGATTTCATTGCCTCTTAGTATCTCTTCATGAATTCTAGCTCGAAACTGGCCGCAGTGACGCACGTAGCGAGGATGTGTCGACGTTGAAGCGGCACTATACTCAATGGCCCGGTGTGAGTCCTTTACCTGGCCCTTTCGCTGCGAAGTCGCAAACTTTTGGCTTCAACGACTTCACATTGGGTTATCGCTTGTGCCCTCCTGATATTGACTGGAACGATGAAAAGTAAGCCTACCTTTCTGATTGAAATGCCTCCTATTTACCGTGTTCTATACTATAGTGTTCGTGCCAATATCCGCTTAGGCAAACATACCATCAAGCCCGATATGCTCCCGAGGCTTCTCTGGAAGGCCGATTCATATGATCCCGACAACGAAATCAACGGCTACCTCGAAGACGAGGAACTGGTGACGGTATGTTGTATAGATCATCATGAATTATATACTAACCTATCTCTGTAGTGCGCGACTGGGCTTTTACTTGGTCCATCAGTCCCAGCTTCTGCGGGAGACAACAAGTCCAAGCGAAAGGGCCTTGCCGCGCTCGCTGGTGTCAACAAAATGACCTTCCCCGCTGTCGCTTACATTGCCTGCCTCGTACGTCGTCAACGTCTCGCTGCCATACACTTACTAAACCATGACAGTATCATTTTATTATCTCATCACAGGCCATGTTCAATCCTGATACCTCTACGTCGTGGCCATATGGCAAATTCTATCGTGAAATTCTCAACATTGCCACCCTCCTTCCTGACAAACGGCAGAAGGACCTATTAGACTGGTGGTCAATGTAAGTGGCTGATCCTATGACACACTCCTACTGATTCACATCACATTAGGTCTATATTCGGTCACCGTGAAGACGACGACGAGCCCGCCGCTTCCACTTCTGCATCAGCTCCGACAAAGAAGCTCTCGCTGGCCGCTCGCTTGCGTCAAGCTGCCATCAAACAGAATGAGCTCGAGGAGAAGGAGAAGGCGGCAGAGAAAGCAAGGAAGAAGGCAGAGAAAAGAGCAAGGAAGGCGGCAGAGAAGGAAAAGAGGAAGAGCGGGGACGCCGCATCAAGCGCTGACGGCGCTGACGGCTCGGCTTTGCCTGAAGACAGTCGCGCTCCTGACAATACTGACTGATCGTCTTTAACCATATACTTATTCATATCAATATTTTTCACCATGCTATCGGAGTGATTCTGTGGATTTGCAGGCTTAGCTATGAGGAATGATCAGAGGCCTACAGTTTACTTGGAAGACTTTGCAATGTATGCAAGTCTTGCCGATATCTATAGGAAGGGTATTCCTTACAATTGACGGCAATGTGTTTCCAGTGCGCTTGTGATCGCCTTGCAGTGATCTTGCCAAATTAAGCTCAAGTTGCACTGCGTGCAGTCCTTCCATTTGATTTCACACCTGGCATCTACTTGCCTACTTCCGGCAAACTTTTAAATATTTTCGTGATGTATAATACAAGGCCCACTGATAAATTGCATCCATTATCGAGCACTTTCGCCGCATACTATCATGTCTTGGTCTTCGGAACTTGGTTTAACGGACAAAGACGTCAAGTATATCCTGTCGTCTGACCTCCTCTCCTTACTTCTGGACATCATGGCTTACGGAATGTACACTGGCGTGTACTTCGTGGCGCTATATCTCACCCGCACGTTTTCCGTCTAGATCTGCTTTTCTTTTCTAACATGTATGTTTAGTATCTCGAGGAGGTGACAGCCTCAAAAGGCCTCGCATAGGCTCTGCAGCCCTCATTACCGTGTTGTGGTTAATTGTCACTGTTCATATGGGCATCATGTGGTCCTTCCTCGACTATCAATTCATCCAGAATGGCGAATCCCAGGAAACACAATTCAAGTCGATGCATTCTTCAATGGCAGATGAAGCCGCTCCTCAGGATATAACAAACATTACGGCAACATTCAGTAGTGTCTTATTGGCTGATGTTATAATGGTATGGACGAGTCACTGGATTTGTGCTCCATTCAATCCCTCATGACCATGTTTTCTTCAATGTAGATTTGGCGATGCTGGGTGTTGTACGGCCGGAGGTGGCTGGTTATTATCCTTCCGGTTTTATCTCTCATAACGGGCTCAGGTATGTGATACAACGCGGTTCATTCCACACCCTCTAATCCGTATTTTGCTTAGTGTGCGATATCATCCGAATCGTTTGGAGATACACATTGGACGACGTCTCGAGGCCCGACGAAGACGCCAACATGTTGCTCATTTATCTATCAGGAACCGTGTTCACGAACGTGTATTGCACTACAGCAATCATCTCACGTGTTGTGAGTATCAGTGGGTGGAAGAAATCCTTTAAAACATATCGTGGCCTTTTGGAGATTCTCATCGAATCTTCCATTCTATACACCGCCTCCTACCTTCTCCTCATTGGACTGACAGTCCATGCTCAATATTTTGCAAAAGGGCTTGATTTACGGAGCTGGTTTTCCGAAGCTGTAGGGTGGTCGATAACGGTAAAGATCAAATTTCCAAGTGTTTACGATTGCTGATTGTGCTATTAAGGGATTAGTCCCGACACTTATTATCGCGCGCGTGGCGGCGGGTCACGCACGCCCTGATGACTCTTGGACAGATCCATCTCTCCCTGATATGCGATCGACCGTTCAGTCTTTGGCGCAGACTTTAGGGTTTGCCCAACCGAGTACTGGTAACATAGGAAGTAACACTGATCTGGAACGGAATATCAGACTGAATGAGTGCGACGAAGTATTTGTCCCTGTCTCCGGGCAAGACAAATCTCGTCGCTAGAGCCTCGAGCAAACTTTGAACCATGTCGGCGCCAGAGAACCGGGCTCGGACTGGGGCAAGCTCTCCTGAAAAATATGTAGGCTGTTTGGGAATCTAGATGTGTATTCCTATTTGATTACTTAGCACGACTTACTTAGACACGTACAGAAACTCTGCTATATTTGCGCCACATTAGTATTTAATGCAATTCATATTTACTTACAGTCTCTTAAACGGTGGACACCGCCGGGATATGAAACCGTGATGAAAGATGAACTTATGACTACGACAGTACGACTCGCCTCGCGACTTTACTCGGTGGTAGCGGCAACATCATCCGAGAAGAGAGTATCATGGTGCACCCAAGCAACGAAGCATATCTGCCAGAATATAAATGCATGCGTATTTTTCTATTATTTCTTTTCAGAGTCTTGGCTTAGTAGGTCACTCTAAGCCGGCAACAGACAACAGTGATTGCGCCACATTCATTATGCCAAACAAAGGTCCACAAGTCCACGTAAATAAAATGTGCCCTCTTTCCTGACATCATGGCGCTATCTACAGTGTCGTCTTATTCTCAGCTAATACCTTTGCCAACCCATTAAACAAGTGTCGTTGTCGTGCCAAAACGGTAAAGGTCCAGTACATATTGTTAGGTTATTCATCCCATCCATAGCCGTTCTTCATTCGCGCATGTCCGTTGGTATGACACATGTCTTCACCAACTGTGGCTTCGATAGAGATAGCATGGAGGTCAACCACCACATATCGCTGTTCTGTTCCATTTCTTCTCCTTCTCGTGCTCTTCTGTTTGCAAGCCAGCGCGCATTACAAAACTGTGGGGGGGAGAAATCAAAGCATAAAAGGCCGATGTCGAGCTCGCTAGATGAAGCAGCAGCGCCGGAGTTGGAGGTTGGTTGGAGAAAGAAAGCGCAATGCCATCACGTGGCTTTGTGAGCCACTGTTTGGTGGCAATGTGGCACAATAGTGCTCCTCAATTCTTAGTTTATTGCGTTCAGTTTATTTGGCTCGCTGATGGCGGACATCGAAACTCTCATGGCAGTCTCCGAGCGCCTGTTCCATGCCTTTTCGGGGCCGTGGCGGCGTCGTTGAGAAGGAAATCCCAAAGTTCATTGTTTTGCCCCGTTCAAGTTCGAGGGCTTGTAGGCAGGCTCTCTGAGTAGTTATATCTATTTTGATCAGTGAATATCTTCGTTACCTTGCTTCATATGCCAGCGCAGCGTTAAAGGATTTTAAACTGGCTTTTAGTGCGATTTTGAGCTCCGCTGATTCGCATCACACGGTCCGAGCTGGACCAAATAAACTGAGCGCAATAAACCAAGAATTGAGGAGCACTAATCTTTTTTGCTTCCTACCATCGTCTTGCCATCTAGCCCAGCCGACGTGGCGCGCAGACACCTAAACGAACGACTGCATGCCCCGCTGACCTCCGAGACCTTCTGCGCTCGACACGCGTTCCGCTCGGGCATTGGGAGACTGAATTCCCACCTGAACCGAAGACGAGAGCCACATCCACGAACCTCGTGGAATTCCGGCGTTTTACAGCATGCGTGGTGGGTCGTCTGGAATGACGTTGAGCTGGCATTCTACTCTCGAAGATTCACCTCGATAAAGTTGTTGATGAAGACGTTATACTATATGGTGTGTGTGTATTCAACGCCGCCTTTGAATAGCTGTTCTAACATTATCTTTATAGCTGTTAATGACGGATGTTGGATCACGTTGTTCGTTTCTCTGACGCCTGCCCCACACAACGGGAGAGGGAGAAGTGACGGGTTCATATCTCGCAAGATGAACTGAAACCGTCGCCTAGTCCTAGCACTGGGGTAGCAGTGGCTCATTCACATTCTCTATTGTGTATGTCTTATCTACTTCCATCTCGCGATGTCGTCCCTCAACTTCGATCTGGCTCTGATTTCATTCCTTCAGACAATTCGCATGTTTCTCTTGTCGGATGAGACACATCTTCTACGGCTATGAATCATGCAGGCTGAGGAGATCTCATCTTCCCTGAATATCATTTGCGTGTTCTCTACGCTTCCCACCTAAGATCATCTGTGCACCGCCATCTGAAGTGTCTATTCCATAGCTTCTCCCTTCTTTCCCTTGTACGTTGTCAAATGAATGTGTCGGAGGACTTGCTGATACTATATCCATAGGTGGGTACTGGTTTTCCGAGACCCGCGTGGCTCGGGTAGGAACCCATTCCACATTGGCACTTCCTGTCGTGAGGTGTCGAATCCTGTAATGGGTATGATGTGCGAAACGAGGAACCGCCAGGGGTGCGGTTTCCGAGGATGTCATAATATTCGCGGGCTCGGTAAGTTTGTTTTGTTTGTGGGTATCTTCTTTGTTGATGAAGACACAGGTTATGATGTTCGCGTACTACCTATGCTTCGAAATGATAACCACTGTCTCCTTCTCCGGCTGATCTGTCAAAGCACTCCTAGTGTCTGGAGATACGGTATAGTGGAAATGTGTATTCACATTCAATTTTGTTAGCAGGAGCTAGAGAACGTCCCCAGGCAACACAATGTAAGCGGTGGGCTTCGCTGGATCCTTGAAACGTTCACATATTGGCCGCTCTGTTGACGATCTTGAACATTGCCACTGATCTAAGCTTCGTCAGATATCAGTGTGTAGGGGCTTGCGCCGACATTGATCATCGCTCGCGTGGCGGCAGGTTTTGCGCGACCTGATGATTCCTGGACTCATACATCCCTTCCTCATAGTCTACGATGCGGTCTTTGGCGGAGAGTTTGCGTTTTGCGCAGCCAGCTACAGGCACCGCCACGGATAACATCGATCTCGGGCGGAGCATTAGGTCGGATGTGTCTCCTGCCGTGGACGAGGGAGATGAGACTCGTCGCGAGATTCCCAAGTCAACGACGGGTCATGTAAAGACTGAGCCCGTGGAAGTGTCCAAGGATATTTAGGCTGTTCGTGTTCTGTCCGATTTCTCTAACTATGGTCTTCCTTCACTTCTTCTATCTGCATTATATATCTGGTCTCGAATTATATATTCGGTCTATCGAGCTTGCATACCTATTCGCCCGAGAATGTATTCCCAAAATCCCACCACACCTGTCGTATTTGGGAGTGATACCATCCTCCCCAAGCCGAGAATTGTTTGGCTCGCTGACATCCAGCTTCGTGATACCATCCAGTCCTTGGACAGGATATCCGCCTCTCTTCGTATTCAGCGCCAAAGTCAGTGGAGCTGACATCAAAGTGATGTGAACTTGAATGAACGCGGCCTTTCAAGTCGATTCGACTGAAATGCCATGGCGCGAACGTTTGGGTACTTTGCCTTCTTCGAGGGGCCATCTGCAGCTGCAGACGTTCATCAGGGAAGGACGTCAGAATTTGAAGAGAGGCGTACTTAACACGGACCGCGAGTCCAAGGACACCTCTTGGCCGAGTGGACAACCCGCCTGCGGCTGCGGGACTAACTGCTTTCGCTCTCTTTAGATCCTGTGGAATCTTTGAACTCCGAGATGGGTAGCCAGTTGTCGTGGTAGCTTTCGAAGTTGTTGGTGGCGTGGATGGGAACGTCTCGTGAAACTCGAGCCACCACGGTCCATCCGTTTCCTTGTGCCACGGAGATGGTTTATTCGAGGCGGGCAGTCCAACACAAGTGCGCGATGATGCATGTAAAAGAAGCTGGTGCGCTGAGAATGGGATACGGCGGGGAATAAAGAGACAGAGGAGAAATATGAGGTCTCCGCTTCGACGAGTACTGGATGAAGATAGGTCAACAGTGACGCGCGAACAAGGTCGACTGAGATACACCCATGGGCGAGATTAGAGCAGCATATAGAGTACGAGGGATAAAGACCAAGGTATTTGTGAGGTTTGATAGTAACAGGCGTGATGGTCATAGATAAGGTATTGGAGACCAAGCTCGGCAGGACTCCCGCTGAGCGGTAGGGCAGTTCAATGCCATTATTTAGATCTACCGTTGCTGACTTAGGTTCCTGTTCCTAGATAGAAAGAGAGAGCGTGCCAGTCATATAATATGAGAGGAAGGCCATCATGGTGGCGAGAGGCGAAAGTGATTGCGCCACAATGCCAAACAAGAGCCCACACATCCACGTGAAATTTTGCTTCGTCTTTCCTCCCGCCATGGTGCTACCCGCAGTGCCGTTGCCTCGTCTTCCGCGTTCAGAAATGTTCTCTCCGACGTGGTTTTTTCCTGTCTTACAGCGCGCGTACAAAATCGCCGGATACGCAAACCCCGCCAAAAACACCATCCGGAGCGTATTCTGCGAGTCTCCCGACCAGGATACAATTGAGTCTTGGTCTGGGTGCTGACCCCTGCGTGAGCGCCGTCTTGGAGGGCTTCGTTCAGGTAAGCATCCAGCTGCATATTGTTTGCGCTTTGCTCACAACATTACAGTCCCAGGCTTTCACTCAGATCCGGCGGTGTAATCATGGTTAGCATGGAGGACATATTCAAGCAAGATTCAAGGATGGCTGTCCCCGCCCAAGACGAAATAGACAGATAGCGCGTAAAATCGAGCGACGATGATAGCTCGCATCGATGCTGGAACCCGTGCGTACGCTGTTCAAAGGAATAGAGGTGAAGCTAACGCTCGCCCAGGATGCCGTCCAATTGTCGATACCCGCGCATATATCTGCCTTCACCTGTGCCGGCCCATGCCTGCCCCATTGTGTCGACCACCTTCCACGACTTGAAGGTACATTCTATTCCAGGCTTTGATCTACTGCTAACGGGCGGCTAGATATTCAGTATTGAATGGCCCACAGGCGGTCGCATGGCATTATTTTCCTAGGATTGCGACTTTGTCTCCCAGCTTCGCCTCGGGTCCAGGACCCAACGTCGCTGCAATTGGCTTCTCTCCGCGCCCACGTTCTATTACCCATCGCAACTGCTATCAGACCTGTGTTCCATTTCGCCCTGGAGTACCAGGTATCCGTTCGCACCGGATCCATGCAACCAGCCTGCGTCTCTGCCATCGACTCGGTAGAGAGTGAAGGATATTCGACATCGGTCGCCGTGGACCCCACCCTTATTCAGCCAACTCAAGTATTCAGAAAGGAAACGTTAGCTGGATGCGGCTGGATGCTTGAAATTATCGATAAAGGTCAACGGTGGAGAATATCACGACCATCGCTTTCGGATATGGGCTAATCAGAGGTATGGCTCAGTCTATACCACACCATATTACACCGCTAACGAACCTCTAGATACTCCCGAACAGGCTACCACTGCTCGAAAATAATACGGCGAGCGCTCTACCTCTGGGCACGGAAGTCTAGATTCTCGAGGTCGTCGCGGAGAATGGCCAATTACCCTCCAGGCGGTCGCGTCGCCTCAGTCGTCGCCCGGATTGCGATCCTTCCGCACGACGCGTCTATGTCCCGCCCAATGGAGCGACGACGTGCGTACCCCGTTCAGAGGAATGGACGCTCGCCCAGGATGCCGACCACTGTATCGATAGCGCGCATATATCTGCCTCCATCTGCGTCAGCGCATTCCCATCCCATTGCATCGGCGACCTTCAAACAGATTCCATGGCTTGCAGGTATGTTCATTCCAATCCACGTCTTCTTCTACTGCTAAATGAGCAGCTAGATATGCAGTACCGAATACCGCGGAAAGGTCGGCGATCGCATGTCATTCTCGTCATTCAGATTGCGACTGCGTCTCAGAACTTCGCCCCGCCAGGACCTTCTATCATGCCCGTCTTTCTCTTCGCTGCCATACCCGTGCTGGAGTGTCATGTATTCTTTTGGACCAGATCCGTGCAACCAGCCCGTCATCGACTTGGGAGACTCGTTTAGGAGATTTGACATCGACCAACGTCAACGTGGAGCTCGCCCTTATTCTACTAGCTGAAGTCACCAGAGAGCTGCTTGGTACAGCCATCTGGCGCAATATCTGGACACTTGAATTTCAGCTCTCGCTCTATGATGTTCTCGACGCGAAACCTATTCGAGACGGTGCCGATGGTGTGAGAGAAGGCGAGGATAGACGTCGATAAAGGACCTTCGTTCTTGGGATGATCGTCGTTGGGGGGTGCTGCTATATCCCGTTGGCATTCCACTCTCGGACAATCCCTTCGATAGAGCCGTTGTCGTTGTTGGAGATAATACGTACGGTATTTGTATGTACCGCTCTTTGTATCAAAGGTATGCTCATTCTACATCACACTGTACCGCACCCTAATGCATTGCTAGATGCTCTCTACCAGACTATTATTGTTCGACGAATGCTCTCCTTCAAGTTCTGAGCAACAAAGCGATTCCCGGAAGACCACATCCAAGACCGTCGTGGAGAATGACCATTTGACCCACAGGCGGTCGCATTGCGACCGTTCTGTTCACATCATACCCACTACGCGTCTATGCCCCCGCCCAACGTCTCCCTTTGTCGCCTATATTCCATATCCCCCAGTGGCCATACACACGCCCCCGTCGATGGTCTTAAGACCAGGTACACTACCGCGTCTGTCATCGACTCGATTCGCTCAGGTCTATCGCGACGGATGCGGACATCATAGGGGGGGGCGCGACCTTAAACGCACTCTCTTGTGTACCCCAAACAACATCAACATCAACATCATGTTCATCCAGCTGGTACATTCTAACGCAGAACGCACTCAGTACTAGTAGTGCGGCGGTCTCTTGGTCCAAGATTTCGATCAGCTGGATCCTCAAGCTCTTGCTCTATGTCGTGTTTTGATGACTTGGAATGCTGGGGAGGCGACGGAGACGGAATCAGACTTGTTAAATGCCGGAAAACTGGGCGAACATCGCTCCCGGGAGCAGGTCGTTGTCGGAGATACTATGATACGGTATATGTCTTTGTATCCAAGGTATGCTCATTCTACATCACACAGTACCGCACCGCTAATGAATCGCTAGATACTCTCGACCACACTATCATTGTTCACTAGTAGTACGACGAGCGCTCTACATCTGAGCATGGAAGTCCAGATTCTCGAGGTCGTCGCGGAGGGTGGCCAACTGTCGATCACATCGCCCGTTCTGTCCCAGGATGAGTCCATGTCCACGCCCTTTTCCCGTCTGTCTTCCTCCGCCCATCTCATTTCCCCATTCTGTCACCCTCAGACCAGATACACGGACCCGACACCGCGTCTTCGAGGGATTCACTCATGTCTCGGGAGAGGCATCACGACGGATACGGACATCATGCTCAGTCGCAGGATGTGCTTGGCGGTCTCTTGGTCCAGCATCTGCAAAGAAGGCAGTTCGATCACATCGCTGGATCCTCGAGCTCTCACTCCATACCGCGTCCCCATAGCAAACCTGGGGATGGATGGAGTCAGCCTCGTTAAATTCGGCGAACTTCGCTCCTGGAGGCATGTCCGCCTCGTCGTTGGGATAGGTTTTTGGACACTGCCCCTCGAAGATGGAGTCGTTTCCGTAATCGAAGACATGGGCATAGTATGTATATCTATCGTTTTCTTTGGATATTTGTTGAAGACCTCTTTGTTGCAGCCCTTTCTGATGGGAATGGAGGAGACGTGTCGAATTCCGTTGACTCTTCGCTCGAGCAACGGGGACTCGTAAACGCAGGAAACTTCGCCAACTCGCCCTGCCTCGCGCTGGGATAGGTTTTGGACGCGGCTAGTCGTATTGCACTTTCAAAGGTTCCCTTTGATGGAGTAGTTGCCGTTATCAAAGATGTGGTATGTGTGTTTATCGCTCTCTTTTGATTTTTGTTGAAGACTTCTTTTGTAGCCCTTTCTGACGATCGTACCAAATAATGAGGCATGGGTGGCATGTTGGCGTGCTCCTCCGTCGGTCAAAGATGTCCAAAGTCGGTGTGCGCCCTCGGGTCCGGATGGTCATCGTTTGAGGACGGGTTTTGGGTCTCCAAGGTTTCCTTCTGAGATGGGCATGTTGGACTCGACATGTCGCTAGTATCCTCCGAGATTTATCTCGTCAATATCTGCTTTCGAATGTATGTCGTCTTCGAGCTCTTGATGCCTATATTCATCATATCTCAGCTCGTCATGCGCCGTACTATCACGCGCATTACATAGATCTCGTCAACACCGGAGCTAAACTCGAGATCTAATACCCTTGCTTGGCTGCGCTCTCGTCATTCGCGTGTGCCTTCCGTTTGGGTTACGCGGAAACTTCCCTCTCGCGTAATGCGTCTTTCGGCACGCGCTAAGAAACGTATCATCGCCCACAGGAGCCAGAGCTCATGCACCTTGCACCTAAGGACAAGGATAACGAGATGAAGAAGGTGTTGGAGGGAATTGATGATGGCGATACGAGGTCTTGTTGGGATTGTAGACGAACCGCATGCTGTTCACCATTGACACGCACAGCTCCTCCTCTATCTCCTGGAGATACGATACTGCCTTCCGCATCACCCAAGGATTTACTATCATTTTTCAATCGCCACTTATTTCAACTTATCATATTGTACGAACTTCGTCCGATACCATACCTTCTCGCTTACTATCCGCTATTGTACTTATTTTGTTGGTTGATTAACATTTATGAACTCATCTCATCGGAGATGGCGTCGCGTCTGTTGAGAGATGAGGCGTCCGCGGACGCTGAAGGCTATTCGGATCCATGTTACAGTATGTACTTGGATTAACAGTACTGTGCTAGAATTTAGGTAGCGAATTAGAAATCAAACATGGTAACGTGTACGATGAGATGGGACGACGTGATAAATGTAGAAACTACGAAAGTAGGAAGAAGATGTAAAGTCCAAGATGTCCAAGAAGGTGTATGTTTCGGCGGGCTGCCTGCCGTTACGACGAGTCTGCAGTTTTCATCGAGTTTCAGCCTCCGCCACCTCAGCGACGTGCCTGTGCTGATCCTGCTGTGTGGATGGCTTCCTATGCATTCACCAGCTCATCTCCACCAGCTTGTCCGTTCCGTCCTTGACTTTTCCATCCCCCGCCAGCTACGTCCTGAAGCTTGAGGCTCGCAAGATCCATTGGTGCGAGTAGATAGTACAGGACGAAGATCCAGTTTTCCATGGCCAAACGACATCCCTAAGACACGGCTCTGAACGATATACAAACATCTTCGCGCCAGCAACCGCGAAAACGTATTGGTGGGCTGGGCCAGTGAATGGCGAAGCTTCGGGGGCTTGTTGACGATACGAACTATGGGGAACATAAAAAGTGAAGGGCTTGTAAGGGTCCAAATATGACATACCTTCAAGTACGATTCAGCGTCCTTGATCTTGTGGTAACATCTTGCTGATATCCAGTGCCAGAGGCGTCTCGCATATACCACCATCCACCGAACTGGGAAGTGTGAAGAGATTGTGTAAACGAAACAACTGCGAGGGAAATAGAACCCGAGATCGTGCATGCGGGTGCACGTTCCTATGAGCCTAGGACGTTTGGCTCCGACTTCCTCCACCACAACCTCGACACCGTGCAAATGCTGGTCGCATCGCTTCTCGCGGCAGCCCATCTCCACCAACTTCCATCTATCCCCTCCGACTCCTTGACCTCTTCATCTACCGCAGCTGCGCTTCGAAGCTTGAGGCTCACAGCCTTATTTCGTCCGAGTGGATCGCGTACGAGATCAACGCACAACGATCACCTGGCGTGCTCCATGAGTGCGTCGATGACCGAGTGACAGCCCCATAACGCCGCGCTCATCCATGTAACTCGGAGATATCTTGGCTCCAGCAGCAGCGAGGATATATCGAAGAAGGTCTAGGCCGGTGGACGGCGACGATGCAGAGAGACAGGCGGACAAAGGTCATTCGAGGCGCTACAAAGGCTTTCTGACAATACAAACGAGCGGATAAGTAAAGGCTCGTTATGGCTCAAGGGACGGACATACCTTTCGAAGATCTGATGCAGGGCAATTCTAAAGTTTCCCGCTGCCTGGAGAAATGAGAAAGGAGGTTGCATGTCATTCCCTTCAATATCGGGATCACGCTCTCCTCGAGCTCCAAATAACGTATCATTCAGCGTCCTCGATTTCTGGTCACTCCTTGCTGATACCCAAAGGCGCCTCGCATACACCCCGTCCACCGAACTTCGGGAGCAATGGCGCTACTCGTCCAACGGAATCATGTTTCAGTAACAGGATGACGTCCACTACGCCGAGGATGGAGAGGGAAGAAGGGAATGCCAACGGCGGGCGGCAGAATGAGCTGGCAACCAGCGTGGATGATGAAGGGGAAATCGCGTCCATATTCTCCTCCAGGAGCGACACGACGATGAGAAGGATTCAGAGCACTTGCATTCCGGCTGGACAGACACACATCGACTGTCGACGGTGCCATACTTGGTGATGTCAGAACGCTGTGCCGGATGTATCATTTTGGTCGCTGCAAAATATCAGTCGTACATTTTGAACGAGCAAGGTCATCACGTACATTGCTTGGCGTCTTGCGGCTCCGAGGGGCCGTGAAGCTGATCTGTTCCTCGTGAACTGAGCGATGGCAATCTAGTCGGAGGTTCGTCAGCGGTAGAACATAGTATCGGTATATAAAACGGCCATACCCACGAGCCATTAATCCACTGGCAGCATCCGTCCGTCTACCACCTCCTTCTCCTCCCCCAAAGCTACGCCTTGAGCTTGGGGCTCGCAGCGTCTGCTATGTGATCCGTTTGAACCTCAAGTTGCCAATTCAACTCCACCCAGGTAGACGTCTTGGGCTAGGCGAGCAAACGACGACAATGCAGTCATTCACAGGAAGATCATTACGGAGCGACGGGAGCTTTCTGGCACTGCGAGAACAATAAGCATAAGCTCGTAACCGTCCAAAGACGACATACCTTTTGGATTCCGGTGCAGGGAAATAGCAGATGGGCTTTTGGTGCTTTCTGGCGAAACGAAGGTCCTGGTATTCCCTTCAACATCGGGATCTGGTACTCCAACGCAAGAATCGGTGCGTCTCCTCGACTATACACCTGTCTCTCGAGGTTTGAGCTGATCGACCGAGTTGACGAACTGGGTGATTGACCGGGCACCCCGTCCGATGAAATCCGCGGTGAACTCCAGCAACAAGGTCATGTCGAGGAGGAAGGAGGCGGAAGAAGGGAATGCCGATCGGCAAGAGCACCCAGAGTGGACGGGAGAAAAAACGACCGTACTCTGCGTTAGGTGCGAAAGGACGATGGAGGGCGTTGACACTATTCGCAATCCAAGCGAGAGATGTGGATGATATCGCCACGGTGCCAGATCGCTTGCAACCTGAGCCTACAGAAGCAGACATATCCCGTTCGTTACTGCAGCGGTATGGTTGGAAGAGAAATGGTGTCGCGCGAATTGGTTGACGTCTGGGAAATGACCAGTCGGTAATAACTAGCATTCGTCGAGTTTGAACAGAGGGACGATGACAGTCTAGTCGGAGGTTGGTGAGTTGTAAAACATAGCACCACCATGTATTGACCATACCTTCGTTTCTCGAGCCTTGCGGCTGTTTGGCAAGCAGAATTGACCCAGCGTAATAGAAGAGATATGAATGTACATTCTGGATGATCCGCTAAAATTAGACATCAGCATCTCTTCCGTTCGCATAATACACCTAGTACATTCCAGTATCAACGAGCGTTGCTCCTGGCGTTCCTGTTGAGCGCCCGTACTTGAGACGAAGACTTTTGGCGCACTCTTGGTCGACAGGCTCTGGTTTCCGTCCTCCAGTCGACGAGTTATAGAAATCCTTCGCGGCTCGGAAAATCATATAATACGACAAGCATTCTGTGGTGTTCCTTCGCTTGCAGGCCAGCGACACACAGAAAGAAGAGCCAAGGCCAGCGTGAGCGTTGGAGATGGTGGATGGAAAGAAGGATCAATATTGCCACATGGGTGGTGTCGCTACTATTTCCACCATCATGTCTTCTTGTTCGTATTTCGCTCACTCTATATCCAAAGGTACGCCGTATTTCTTCTCATCTTCGCTCCTCATATGTTCTATAGGTGGTAGCATTTCTGTTACTATTTATCTCGCTATGTACTCTGCTGTCTTCACATACTTCAATTGATGTGATAAGCCTCCCAAACTTCACACGCACCGCTGTGTTTCCCGTGCCGTGCTATCATCTGCCTCGTGTTTGCTCTACTCTTTGACAGTGACCACCATGCCCTCAGCAAACAACTCTTCACCGTCGTCGAAATCAAGTCTCTTCAAACATATCTTCCGCTCGCGGAAAAAAAATCGATTGGCTGCCAGCGCTTCCACCCCGACAGTCAACACACCTCAGCCGGAGGATGAGAACGTCCCAGAACAGCAGGGAGGTTCTCTTCCTTCGACTCCCCCTCCTGGTTCCGGTCGTACCAGCCCTTTGGAGATCCTGTCAACGAGCAACCTACAGGGACAAGGTGAGCAAACTCGTTTCGTTACACTAGATTTATCTCAGTCCATTAATCCACTCTACAGGTCAGGATTCGACCACCGCCCCGGGGGATCTTAGCCTTCTGCCCATCCCGTCGGCGAGCAACATTCAGACCGAAGGTATCGCTGCCGATAACGTTCATCAGCCTACGTCTCAGCAACCAGAAGGTTCTAGCGCCGTTCAAGGTAGGAGAATGCCATCAAATATCCCTCAGTCCGCTAATCCGCTCTATAGGACAGGATTTGACCACCATCCCCGGAAATCTTAGCCCTTCGCCAACTCCTGGACCATTGACGAGCAACATCCACGAAGGTAAGCAAACTCTCGCAACAGCTTTATTTATATCAGGGTGCTAATCTACTTTGTAGTAGGACCAATCGCAGCTACAGCCTCATCGGAGGCCGTCATTCGTACGACCTTTCACGATACCGGTGATACCATCCTAATCTACAAATCAGCCGCTCCCGATCCTGTTCATACTCTTCCCCAGGCGCCGGAAGCTTCCAATACCGTTCAAGGTAGAATATCACCCTCCGTTCTGGATAACATACTGAATTCCAAAGGTCCCATCGAACCGCACCCAGGAGCCGAGTCCCCGGAGATCACATCCGAGCACGCTAAGACGCCAGGTCCGTTGCCACGTCTTGCATTCTTCTTCAAAGCTCATGTATCGTTCCACCAGCTTCGCCCGCACTATCCCAAGCGAAGAAAGCCGCCAAGTCGGCGTGGCACGGATTCAAGGTCGTCTCCAAAAACGTGGAGCAATTTCTCGATGGCACGCCTTTCAAAGTTCCCCTCTCTGTGATCAACACTGTCATCGGGATGGCAGATGTACGTTGTCTTCCCGCCTCCGTCGTCGGCATGCTTAGTTTATGTTTCAGACCGTCATCGACCATAAGGAATCACTGGCGACCGCCCTCATACCCATCGGCGAGCGTCTGAAGATTATGGGCAGCAATATCGAATCACAAGCACACCATCCTGGCATCGGTCCGACCTGTGAGCGTTTCAAGACGTACGTTCTCTTTCGCCGCGTAATTTCAAAGGACATCGCTAATACCTATATAGCGCACTCGAGCGTGCCGAGCTGACTTCGCTGGGACTTTGTGGCAACAAAGGGCGGGTGGACCCCAAGGTTGCAACGGGTCCGTTACAACGCTTGTTGCCACATGATCCCCGATTCCTCCCCCGCCTAACCATTTTTATTGGCGCGCACTATCAATAGTTTACATAGGATTACAATAGTTACTAATGTACTGATAATAATGCGACTATTTTACTTCCCGGTGGCGCGCTAACGCTAAAGCTCCTCCAACAACGTCTGTTGCAACGTACTGGGAACGTATTGTTGCAACGTACTGGGAACGCATTGTTGCAACACACTTGTTGCAATACATACGTTACAACATACGTTGTAACACGCTTGTTGCAATACATTACGTTACAACAAATGGTGTTGCAACGCTGTCATAATCAGTCTGTTACAACGGCAAATTTCTACATAGAAGACCATTGAAACATACGTAGTCGGCGCCTCAGAGCGAACAGCAGAGTGGCGCATTCTGACCATCATCAGTGGCGCCTCCGGATGGGTGAGTGCAGGGAATATCAGGCCTGATGCATTACGACGTACGCGAAACATTGAGCAAGAACGGTGCACGAAGAAAGGCCACTCATCAGTGGCATGGTGGTGGTAAGAAGCAAAGCCAGGTCGCGTCACATGATCACAGCGAACCGTACTTTGTTATCCTTCATTGTCGACTTTCCGAGCGAATCGGCCCTCTTTGTTAGCAATCACATGATATATTCGTGGCGGTCGGTACTCTACACTATGGGATCATCTATCGCGCCACCCTCTGTTTGCCCGTAAACTTCCCATATCTCCCTTTCAAGCTCGTCTGTCTTGTCCGGAGCGACCGCCTCCGCCTCCCAGTCGACGTCAAATTTTGGTCGTCGACGCTCCAAACAATCCCACGTGGTTTCCCCCTCCGTTGGGCTGACACAACCACATCCCCTAGCCACACCCGATAACTTGGCCGCCATCCTCTCGTACATTGCAGCCTTCTGCCAAGCGTAAGATGTATAACCTGAATTCCGCACTCCGGAGTCCGACGATATCAACGATTTCTTCAGCTTGCTATCGGGAGGTACTTTCTCGGCAACCTCATTCCAGAAAGATTCCATGGTCTTGCAGCTGGCGATTGTGCGACGAAATTCTGTTTCTAGTATCTCAACTTCTTCCATCCATCGCATTAGAGACGCCCGAGCTCGGAACCACTTGACTCGCTTCACTACTTCAAGCTTCAACATCGTCCCAAAGATAAATGTAAGAGAACTTACCTTCGAGCAAAAACTCCGCTCTTTCACCATCCTTCATGTTCTTCAATGCCCCAAATGTCCATATCCAGCTATCCTTTATGGAGGAGTCGCCCAAGCTGATCGCCGACGTGGCATTCTTAGCCCATAAGTCGTCAGGTTTCAACTTCGGGTACCCTTCGATCTCCCCATCGTCACCCTTCCCTGCTAAGCGAAGAATACAGCGTCGTGCATGGGAATAGGTACCCGCATGGGTGTGCTTCTTTCCGATGACTGTCTTGATGTGCTTCATAGACCGTAGGTTGAGAATGACACCACGAGCATGGCGGTTTTTGGTGTCCTTCAGAAACATAGCATGTATGATGACGTTGCATAGGAGCGTGATCGCGTCGTTCACCTGGCCGTCTCGCAGTTTATATTCCAGGAGGGCACATTCTTTGAGCCGCAATTCAGAGAATAAATCGCTGTCCTTTTTGATCTCGAAATGAAACCGCTTTTGCACGTCCCGGCGCATCAGGTCTGACGGGAGAAACAGCACTTCTTTCTCGACCGGTTCTTCGCTTTCCTCCAACAGTGAGACCAATGATTCCATCGCTGGAACGTCGCGTAGTTGCAGCTTGCGGAAACGCTCGAGATCTCGAGATAGGCTACTGCGGGCGACGTCGATATCGTCCATGCTCGCATTATGAGAGATTTCACGCAGTATTTCGCGCCTTTTCACTGTTAGAAACTAGAAAAGAGCTCAAAATGAACAACCTACTGCTTCTCTTGAATCTCAATTCCTAGGTTGATCCAGCTGACCAATGGTGTTTTCTTTGACCAGCTCTTTGTTGGAACCTTCATCTTCTTCTCGGTGTCTTCAAGGCTCTTAAGGACCTCTTCTCGAGTGGGTACTATCATGATTCGTCAAGCAGAGCGAAAGACCTAGACGGGGACATACATTTCTTCAAGCTCATTTGATAAGGGCTCTTCCATTTGCTCTCAGCCTCTGTGCTCGGTGACGTTTTCTTGAACATTACCCAATGTACGTCGTCCATAGAAGACCAGGCTGTAACAAGGTCGCTCCCCATAGTCCGGGATATGTTCGTGAATTCTTCCACCTGGGCAGCAAGTTCCATTCTCGCGCTGTCAAGATGCTCCTTTAGATGTTTTCCTGAGGGTCATCAGCATCACTGCACGAAGCTATAGATCAAGGCGACCCACCCATCAACTCCAGCTTCCTCCAGTTCCAGAAGTTATGGTAGTCCGTCAACTTGTCGTGACGATGCCCATGATTCATCTGACGAGTGCTGCCACCCGATTGCTTCGTTTCAGCCCAACTCGTCTCAATTCCTTCACCGTGGGTTCGTCCAGCGCCGGGGAAAAAGTTGAGACTGAACATATATCGACAACGCTCGATATGCCCCATGAGGTGCATCTTTGGGACAAGCAGGTATATGACGTCGATGATTGACGACAGGGGAAAGAGCTCCTCTGCCTTCTCGAATCTAGTCTTGAGGAAGACCTGATATTGACATGCCACGTCGTAGGTCATTAGTATACGTCGGAAGTATCGTGCTGCGTTGAATGACTGTTGTTCGATGCTCCTGCGTACCCGACGTCGAAGAGCTAAAGCAACGGCATAGTCTGCGTGGGCAAATCTGGCTCGAACATGATCAGTTTACAAGCTGAACGGAGATGTCGAGTACCTACCGTTCACCTTTATAAAGGTCCACCATCGACAGAAACGTTGAATGGCGTCCGCATTCGATGGCGACTACTCCTGTGATGACACATCCTTTGAACTTCAGTTTGTTCTGCATGTCGATTGCGTTAAAATTTGAGCATGATGCTTTCTTTTGAGAAGAGTGATCAATAATTCAAGCTACGCATTAGAAACGTCAAGACCAACCTGGTCTGAGATGCCAGCCACTCGTTCGGAATACGCTCGGTACACGGCGTCCTCGTCAAAAAAACCTTTCCCAGCTAGCAGAGAAACATCGTCTGGGTCGTCGACTTTCCTGAAACGTTGCAGGCCAAAATGACCGTCTCCTTGTATGGATGTCTGCACCGTATGACTGAAAGGCGTGATGGTGTTAGTTAGCCCAGTAAGAAGAGAAGCAAACAAACCTACATGAACTTCTCTGGCGCTCCATCCATCTCGGTATCATCAACATTGAATCCGCGCTCGGGGCATGCAAAGCACGGGACTACTACGCTGTCCTTCCCGCGTTCTGGGAAACGGTCGGGAAGGCCATGAGGAATTCCAGCACGTTTGAGCGCAACCGCTGTGATCCATACTCGATGAGCTGCAACGAACTGGCGATATACGTTCTGGAAAATTTGTTAGGCTGGGATTGCAAGCGTTAGGAGTAACGATACTTGCCTGAACACCGTCCGGGTCCCAATTATTAGTTTTCCTTTGCAAAGCTCCAACATAATCGTACGAGGACTTCTTCGACGTCAGAGTATGAAGGTGAAAGTCCCGCATGACCTCAAACGTGAAGCCTACTTTCGTCCCTCTAACCGTCGCAGGAAAGATGCGAGACTGTAGAAGCAGCCCGAAGCGTGCTTGTTCCCCAAGCTCGGCGCAGAGGCAGTAGAAGACATTGACGTCATGGATTCCATTGGTGTGGACAAGGGTGAGATGAACCGTAGAGGGATTATCGAAAAGGTACTGGGGGCAGACGACATTGGTATTGGCGCGACTGTGGCCTATCGTCACGACTCCTTGGCCCGGTACCAGCTGGCTGATCTCCTGCTGTTCAATGTACTTCCCATTCCAGACCTGTGCCCAATGCCATGGGTTGTGCAGATGAGCGTCTACGAAGCATTGACGGCAACAAGGCTTGAGATGTTGACAATCGTTGCAGAGACACGCTATGAGGCCCTTACCACAGGCGCAGTTTGACCCGAGTGAGGAATCGCTCTCATGCAAGAGCATGTAGTCCAGGATGACAGGCATCTGCTCTCGGAACTCGTCCATTAGAATGTGTGCTCCCTACCTTGAAATCAGTCAACATCCACTACCTCGAATGTACAAGCTTACATGGGGTTTGAATGTTGATACTTTGTTCACATCCCCGCCCTTCCGTCGTTTGGCAGGCGGCTCCACAACCTCATCCATTGCTTCTGAATCTGTTGACCCGGCCACAGGCACTGGCTGTACAGTTGCAGCGGCGTCCCACCCAGGCGGGGCAGAATTAGCCGCCATTGGCGTATTGCGTCCTCGCTTGACCGTCACCGACGGCTTCGTATTTGGGGTGTGTGTCTTCGCCATGTAAGTAATGTAGGGATAGCTCGTACGGTATAAATCACTGAAACTTCGACGAGAACAATAGAGTAGTCTGAGAACAATAGAGGGAAGGATATAACCAGGTATACTATTATGATCGATATTCTGATCGGTATTCTGATGACAAAGAAACAAGGACCACACTTTATCACTGTATTACTAGACACATTTCTACGTATGCAAGAGTACGAGCAAGGTAACGTACAGATATATGAATCGGCTTGTAAAAACACTACTCGATAACTATGGCCTTATCCTTAGTGGTCCCGTCGCGTGTTGCGTTATCCCTCAACGGGGACAGTCGAAGATCCAAGAAAGGATAAGGCTTTGGAACTAATAACACGGTCAACGACAATCCCCAGTATGAATAAATATACTAACCCGGTGGTTTATCTTTTTCCAGGCGAGCACGCTTGGCTGGATTGACCTGATGAAGCGCGTCGAGACTTTCAATGATCCGACCCACTGCCTTCGCCGGTGTGGCCTCTGGCTTGTCGACAGTGGTTGCGTCACGTTTGCGCTTCGCTGCTTTGTTTACAGCGGAAAGACCATCATCGAGGGATTTCTGAACATCGGCGTCCAATGCCATCGGCCGAGGAAGCGAGGCAGCTACTAGAGGTCAACGAAAGGCTGACTTCCTAAGTGTATGGGTTCCTACCGAGTTTGCGCTGGGCCCCTACGGCTATCGGTTGACGCACTGCATGACAATTAACGATAATTTCAACCTAAGAAGTGGCTGACTTGCCACCATAGGTATCACGATAACAATCAGCCAGCTCGCGCAAGGAATCTGTTTGTAAGATGAATGCGGGTGGCCAATCAACGATGTGGAAGGATTTACCTGTGCTGATACGTTCCCAATCCAACTTAGCTTGGTCGTAGTTGGCCTGCGCCTTCCTGTAACGACTGGGTAAATTCTTCTGGGTTTTCGGAGCCAAATCATGCGGGTCGTTGAGATTGTTGATAGTGGTGTTCAGAATCCCGAGCGCGGAGCTCAATGCTCTCCAGGCGTCGTCAATTATCTTGATAATGAGAGCTTCCTGAGGCGATGGGATTCTCTTGTAATTCGGGCAGATTCCACACTACGATGGTTCAGTCGCCAGCGCGTACGAGTGGTCGTCTGGCTTACCGTGGTTTTCTGCGTTCCAATCTCGTTTCCTTTGAGGACGCCGGTCGTAGTATGCCATTCGTGAGGGTGGCTGGGTCTGTGAGAGCCGCGGATCTGGTTGAAGTCGGCAAAGTCGATGAAGCGCACGGTACAGAGAGTACGTATGAGGTATGCGTGTTCGGTTTCATTCGGAAGCCTTGGATGAAGATACGAGGGGGCCATGATGTCTGGGGCACGGTTAGCTGGCGTATCAGGCTTTTTAAATAGGTACTCGCCTAGCTCGTTGAACGCTTTGACGAAGAGATAACATTGCTATTCGGCCAAAGCGCGAACTTCGGCTGATTTTGCAATGGGAGTGAACGAAGTACCAAAGGAAAGCAATGAACTCACAATAACTGGCCTTCAAACACTAGCAGTCGTGCACAATCTCGCTGGCGCGCAATGCATGACATGGTGGTTCCAGGCGCAGCGAAAAGGCGTGAGAAAAATGAGTCAGCACACCTGATCTACCAGCCGAAAGTAGAAAGTCCGAGATGTCCGGCACTGATATCATTCATCGTAGAATAAACATCGTAAATTATCATAATGCCTCCAGGTGGGAACTAATGTCTTCAATCCAGGTAGGCGGGAGTCGCTCGTTTGTAGCGTGAAAGAAAACAGGAGTATCCGGGTTATTGGGAACGTCAAAGAAGCTGCGCCAGCCATGGCTGGACCACCAGAAAGAGCTGGTCGAGAAAGTAAGGATGCGGAATTGAGGGCGCTGCGCTACCCCAGCGGCAGCTAGAACAAATGCGTGATCCGACAGACGAACTCTGGACGCCACATTTCTTAGTACCACGACGGCCTTGCGACCTCCCTAGTCTGATCTTAGTGAATGAGAGTGTGGTAGAACGCTAGCCCACCGTTCTATAAAAGACCAAAACCACTGTCCTCCCACTAGTCGGTGGTGGGCGACGCTCTTTGATCCTAGCTTTGAAGTGCTTGGTGATCTTCTGTTGGAAAGGCTCGCGTAAGAGGCCCCCACTATTCAGGCGCATCGTCAACGGAGGGTGAGCGGGAGTGAGAAGATGCTGTTGGTTAGCGGGAGACAAGCGTTCAGCCACCAAGCGTCCTCGACAATGCACATCTCTGGTGTTGTGACCTTCGTTTGACCACCCATTTTCGTTGTAGCAGAATTGTTAGTAGTATTACATTGTATATAACTATATCACATGACTAGAATCCATGTCCAGCCGCTGGCTCCTTCAATTGACGCGCCTGTGGATCATTTCGCTTCCTTCGTTCGTCATCTTCATGCACCTCACAAAGCCAACTTGTCCGGATGACCAGTTCTTCCTCCAGCATACTATCCACGCCGGTCTCACTGCGATCGCAGACACGAACTGTCCATTGCACAACACTGTCCAAAGTCCTTTGTCGAACAGGGCGCACGTACTTCCCCACATCACTACCTGCGATGATCATTAGTGGTCCGGCCCAGCGTGGGCCAGGATGTCGAGGATTGAGCCCGATTGCCTCTGTCTCCTTCAATTTGTTCCTGTATATCGTATTGAGAACGATATTTTGTCCTACAACGGCCGGTATCCCGACAATAGGTTTTTTGGAATTGGGATGAGAGAGGCGAAGTGGGTACCCGACAAACGCTCGGTTCAAAACCCACGGAATGTCGGCCTCGTACTCATGAATGCGAGGGTCCCAGGCGGGCGTAGCAGCTTCCGTTATATCGGGAACGGGTGTCTTTGGACAGTCAAGGACTGGAAGAGGTTTTGCAGGCGGGATTGGGCGAGAGAGTTTGTCAAAGGTGTATTCGGACTGTGGAAAATAGGCGGATTGGTTGGCGCACAGCGGGTGACGAAACTGAAGAAGCCATTGAGTCCTGGTCAAAGAATGTGAGATCGACGGAGCTACGTGTAAAAATGTGACGTACTCTGGATCGACGACCAGATCATAGTCGATAGTCTGTAGTCGACGCGGCATGGCAGCATTATAAGTCGTAATTTCCAGGATGAGTTTCAACCCGCTGGCGGTATCTTGATGAATTAGGACATCCTTCACAACGGCCGGATAGTTGCGAAGGGGATGACCTTGTTGAGTTATCGTCGCTGCGACATTGAGCCAAGGTGCGGATCCCGAGGCCATCGCCCTTTTCCAAATGTCTTCCGCTGGTTGACGACGATCTGGCATCTCCGTATTCGTAGTTAGCGTCAAAGAATTGACGTGACAAATATAATGCTATAAGGGATGAGGGAGGTTCAAATGGAAACGGGTTTGCAAGCACACCTCGATATGAGCCACGATCTGTATGGTGTCCGTGGTTTTCACTATACGTAGAACATGCACATCTTCGTTCTGCACATGATGAACCCAGCCTTCCCTCCCCACCGACGATCCAGCAACGTCCCGTGTGTATTCTCCTAGGTACTCCTTCCCCACGGACGACCCAGCGAGAATCCGGACGTAGTCTCCTAGGTAAAAGACCTTGACGATGTCCTGCCAAAAGACATTGATGACCTTGTTTTCAGTCGTAGTGACTGCAAGACTACGAACGTCGACTGAGTCAACGGTGGCTTCCATCCCGGAAGAGAGGCATTTGACGTGTTCGCCAGGGTAAAAAAGCCAGTCGATGGGGCGGGGCATGGTTTCGATGTTGACAAGGGGATGCTTGCTCTCCTTGAAAATAGTAGCAGCAGCGACATCGATGGCGCCCACATCACTGGAGAGATAATCGGAAGGGACCAGCGCTACCGCCAACCCATGCCAATACACCACTCCCCTATACTTGTACTTTGCTGTATCCATGTCAATCACGATGACCTCGGAAAACTGCCAGTCATTCTCTCCTTCTTGGAAGTCCTCGTACAATTGGTAAGGTCCTCGCTTCTCCCGGGCTTCAGCCTCCACGGGATCAAAGAGACGGGGATGAGCCCAAGGCTGACGCGTTCTCTTCCTTACGAGTGATGACCTGAGACCCAATGAGTTTGGCGTGGATGGAATAGAAAGAACTCACAAAGCTGGCGCAGCCCAGTTTGAGAAAGGTACCAAAAGAACCGAAGCACAGACATTAGAGGCCACAGTGACAACCCCAACTGAGCCACGAAATCTACCCCTTATTACACGCACCCAACAGCCTTTCGACAAGTGGGGACCAGCGTCTCGTAGGCATGAAACTATCTTTCTAATTTCTTCGTGCGGGACTTCCAAAATGACCAGCTTTCCGTTTTCCTTGACTATGCCCGCTACCTCGAAAGGATTGACACCATATCGCAATGCAGACGCTGGCGAGCGCGACCAATACACCCAGCCTGGTGTACTGGCTAGCGTGAAAACAACATCCGGGCTGGTAGAAAACAACCAAGCCCGAATCCTGTTGCATATTCTATCCTCCCACCCGCGCTAAGGGCAAGTAAGTATACTAACATGTCAATGGGACGTCAACTTACGAAGCATTGGATACGCTGCATGGCGTGACCAGTGTTAATTTCAGGTATATCTTCGTTCGGTAGGGAGGCCTCAGGTGAGCAGCGGGGCGAGTTCAATGAATCATCCTTTGCGCGCGCGTGGCGCTGTAGCAATTCGTTCGTCCATTCCTCAAAGGCATCGGGAGCATTGGGGGGATTCTGTACAGAGCTCTGTATCACACTCTCTGCATCGGTGATATCGTCGAAGAAGTCTGGATGGATGTTAGTCGCGACAGGCAGGTGTATATAGTAGTACTTACCGTCAAAATCTTCGTCGACATCTTCGTCCTCACTCTCCGTATCGTGACGCGTCGCTTCTAAGTCAAGAAAATCGAAGACTCTCTACATTACAATGTCAAGGTTGGTTGAAACCCGGGCTGAGAGCCTTACTGGATGTTTGGACATGGCTGGGAATAGAGATCAGTACCAGTTCAAATCTCTATATTTTGGCCGCATGTCATCATATCTCTTCAACGTTCGACGTTCAGATCTTAGATTGAACAGGACAATAACAGCGTGTTTTATTGCAGGCTATCTAGGCTGAGTTTTGACTTACCAGGGATGACAGTTTCGATACAGGAGGGAAAGCGTGAGAACTTGTTTCCGCAAACAACAAGTACACGTCTGATCTGGTAGTTCCGAGTTCGTCGGAATGGCTTGTTTCGGAAGGCTTTTCTATTTGCGGATGGACACGCGCAAACCCTTCCACACTTTCCTTCTACCCATGACGATACTTGGCGCGATGGCTAGGTAGGTTTCAGATTTTATTGTTTGTGTGTTTATTGTTCTGGGATCCAATATAGGAGCGTGAGGAGTGTTCGAAGACGTGCAATTTATCCGTCATGCAACCCACTTCCCCGACTAACACCTCGCGGTATGTACATACCCTGCCCTCAGAGCGCAACGGACCTGACAAATCCTCAGCATCTCGCAAGATGTCGCACCAACTAGGTGTCTCTGCAGAATGGAACTCGTCGGGTAGGCCGTCATTCATTCTTCGCCAACAAATTCTGACCTTTGTTTATAGATCTCACTCATATGGAGAGAATGTCGAAGATGCCTGGGGCGGGATCGTAACCAAGCATACGGGCATCCAGTATGTCATCAATCTTTCCGATTTGCGCAGCTACTGAAGTCGCACTGTTGGTAGCTCTGTGCGCATCCATGTCGATAATACAGATTCCGATGTCGACAATGACATGCCGCCTCTCGAGGACATGCCAGATGCGTGCGCTACTGCCGGCTCAGTAGACGCTACGGAAGCTCTGGGGAATAGCGCCATCTATCAGCATGGGAAGGAGCTGACAGGTGTGCGGGTTATTTCGGTGTCTTACGACCTTAGCTGTCCGTCCGCTACAGGATGTACGTATGTTGTTCACTTCCTCCAAGACGGTGCTAACGTTTGCTCACAGGTGCGGCGCTCGTGAAAAATAACGAGGAAGCCAAGCGAGAGGAGTCCACCCTTGCGTCGTAGAGTACTTAGTTTAGCCCTACCCTACCCCTCCTATCACATTTTCTTCCGATATGTTTGTCTTGTTGTATCTATTGTTTCTACGGTATCTTATTGTACTTATTGTGCTCGACAAAACATTCTTATAAGGATACGACACTATAGAGGTACCCTCAACGTTCCTATGCCCTCCATCATCATCACCGACGATGACCTCTCCGAAACGTCTTCCCAAGCGTCCGAGACGAGCGACGATGCCTCTGACGCGATTTCCATCACCTCATCGGCCAGCTCTGATGACATGCTACTGTCTCCCAGCTATCGAGTAGAGACACTGGTGTTCTGTGGCCCGGTGAGCTTTTACCTTCATCCACTTCTCCAAGCCTCACTAAATTAGCAATCGCAGGGTGAGCCCATACAGCTTACTTTGCTCATGTGCGACTTGGATGCGGGCACACTGAGCCTATCCGAGAACTCGCAAAGGTTGCGGGACACACCACTATCGGCCGGCGCCACACTTTGGCGTTTTATTCCTACCCACGATAGATGGGAGGAATGTACCCGTTACGGAGTGCCTTTCAAGGTCCCGCTTGGAAGTCGCGGATACCTTGCCCTCGCCACAGATGAGATGAAGGAGAACGTGCAATGGGGCAGGTGGAAACGTCGAGTTTGTGGACCCTTCTATCGAACTGTCGTTGACAGAGCTCTGAATCTCCAGATACACCCGGGGATGTTGACGGCGCCACTGGGACTCACTCACAAGTGCGTCTTTCTTTGCTATGTGAGTACTCTAGCTTCCTGCACTTGTCAGCTATTAAACACCTACCTAGCATCCATTCAATCCTGTGGAGATCGAGCTGGACTTGAGGGAGGACGGACATCTTTGTCTCCACGACAATCGATCCAAACTGCTGGCGTTGCCCGTCACCGCGGGTGCTACCCTGTGGCGTTTTATTCCTGGTGAAAGAGAAGAGGATTGTCGTTGGGAGCGATGCTTGTACCGGACTGCCTTTGAGCTACCGGCGGGGAATGGATACTTGGGCCTGGCCATCGATGAATTGCTCGTGCAAGACCCAGAGGAGTGGGGACGATATCATGAATATATTTATGGAGATTTCTATGGAAACTACTGAGCTTAGTATGCTGGCGCTCACATATTCATATAGTTTTTCTGTAATAGTAGGACGAAGTGTATAGAAATACCTCTTGTCGCCATCTAACGCATGCATTGACTTTCATACGATCCTGAATACTTATTGAGCTATCCCGCGGAACTCGGAAAGTCCAGATCAGAGCTACCCAAAGCACGGGCCGAAACATTTCCCACGCTCTTTTTTGTTGCCTGACCCCGTCATGGTCCAAGCAGGCGTCAAAGCGTCTATTGTCCACCTAACAATAATGGCTCTCTTTAAAATTGCCTCCGTTCGTGTCGTCGCGTATCTACTCTCGACATGGCTCCTCCTCCTACGATTTCTATCAAGACCAATACCATCTGGATTACTTTGCCGTCGAAGGCGACTACGGAGCAGAAGCTGTTGGCGTCGTGCTCTCCAATACAGGGTATGTCCCAGGAGGACTACAACGCGGCTAGAATTTGCGACAAATTCCAGCGCTACCATGAGCATACCATCGAGCAAGATGGTCCTGGGACTGGCGATCACAACCTGATAGTGCGTCCTCATCTACCTCCCGACTGACCCTACCACTTACTAACACGCATCCATCCAGTGTCTGGCCCCTCGTTATCAAGCCAACGTTGAGCCTTGCCGACCTCGCAAGATAGTCGCAGCACTTACCGCCGAACAGCGCCCTTTGTTAGAGGAGAAGATACGAGGGTTTTCAGGCCTGGTCGCCTTGGTCAACAACAACGGTGCTGCTTCGACGGGATGGGAGAAGGACTACGTCTCTTTGACTCGCGCCGTTCGCAAGTTGGATTTGGATCTAGTCCTTGCGCAGAGCTCCTTGGGCAAGTCTTTGCAAGATACTGGGTTGCTTGCGTTAACCATCTCTACAGCGCCTCTTGAAACAATCCGTGAGCTGGAGGAAAATCTGGCAGCGAGAGAGGCGGAACTGAACACGGTATACCAGCGGATAGCCCGACTGGCTGACCGACGCAAGGATTGGTTGAAAGGTAAATCTTCCATCCAGCCTCCACCCAGCCTCAACTGATCATCCCCACAGCTATGAAGGACATAGCAGAAGACCTCAAGGCGGGCAGGCTGAACCCGACTGACAGACAACTACCCAACGAAGGACGACCTTCCGCCGGTAAGTACATCCCCGCTCTCGCTTGCACTAGACTTATTAAGTATAGGTTACATCCAACCGTCAGTCAGCAACGCGAGCAAGGAGCGTACACTGGGTACGTCGCAATTATTCTACCGAGTCTCATTTCTTTTACTCATTCCATGCTAGGAAAACGTCCTGAGGATTACGAGGACCAACCAAGCGCTTCTGGCACCAGCTTACCAACCACGGCTGGCACCAGCTTCACTCCCAACACGTCTTCGAGGTCCCGCTCTCCGTCGATTGAATTTCTGACGGACATCCAAGCGAGGAAAGTTGGGGAACTAGCGTCGGCCAGACGCTCCGCTGCTGGTTTGAAAAGAGCAGCAAAGGACCGCGCGGGCAATACGCAACCAGCCCAGAAGAAGAAGCGCGTGTAAATGTTGTTCAATACTGTATTCACCGCCGTAGCGCACGTATTGTATATCTATTGTACATAGATCTTGTGCCTCAACTACTGTAAATTGCTTGTTATTTACAATATGCCAGTGAATATAAGCATGGTGTGAAGGCTATTGTTTATCGACAATGCCGGGTCAAAGGCCACGGTCAAAGCAGAGTATAAGACGAAGAGGTGAGCATACGTTGCAATGATTCAGCCATGGAAAATACTAACGAGAAGTCCGAAAAAGGCCCTTTCACGACAGCCCAGAGGGCGTGGCTGACGGAGAGCCATACAGACAGATTCCTTCCCCGCTTAGGCGTGATCGCGACTTCCTGGAACCTTGGAGATCCCTTACCTGCGCCGGAATCCAATCAATCGTGGCCTAAGACTGAGGAGTGGCCCAGGTTCCAAGCCGCCTTCGAAAACGATGAGAATTTCAAGGTGAGTAGGGAGCAATTCCCCTTTCTCCAGGTCCGAACTGATGCTGTTGTCAGAGGAAAGGTGTGAAGAAGATGGCTGAGGTGAGGGTTGAATGTTTTGGATGGTCTATGTACTTACTGGATACCAGGCTTTTTTGGCGACGTACCGGACATTCAAATTCAACAAGATTAACGAGGGAGGACGGCACGTTATCGAGCTCCTACGCAAACAAGGGACGACGAAACCACCAGCTCAGCGCAGCGCCGGCGAGGCGACCCTCCAACTATACACCGACATCGTACCTGTGACCGGGCGACAATTATTCGAGAAAGAACATCGGCCTGCTGTGAAGATCGAGGTGGCTAAAGAACGGGAGGAGAAGGGAACACCTCATTCTCAGACGCTTGGGATGATCAGTCACCAGCTCAAACTTCTTTGGGAGGCAGCGGACCAGGATGAGTGGAATGATAAAGCGCAGGCGCTCAATCATGATACTTCTAACGTCCATGCGTACGTCTTTCGTTCTTTGTCCAGACAAATAAATTCTCATCTTTGTTGACAGCAACCAGGATGCTTTACAAGTCATGTTCGAGGCGAGCTTTCCTCGACTTCTGGGATATGGCCCGAACTGTGTGGGCGACGCCGCTCTTTCGTTGCATTACGGGTTTTGGAACAAAGACGGGGAATTAGAAACCGGCAGGTATCGTACTATCTCGACTATCGTCTACTACTTCGTGCTGATCAGCTCGTTAGAATCTATGCCAACACAAATATCGAAGCCGATTGGAACTGCTCTGAGGTGGAACAGGCGTGGTATACGCACTGTGCCGAATCAATCCCATGTATGTTCGTTGTGTCTCCGTGTTGGCTACGTTCTGAATCAGCCCAGCTACCTATGTAGAAAAGCGCGTTCATCGAGATATGTCGACAGGATATTTCAGATTCCCTGACATTGTCTTAAGTGAAGAGTTACCCAAGAATGTATCTTTTCACGTTCATGAGTTCATGACTAAAGAATGGGGTACGTTGTTATTTATTCAGTTCTCATCATGTCTAATCTAAGGCATCCCCTTCAGCATGTCGTCGCCCAGAGCCGTTCTCTTGGACAACAATTCAAGTGGCACCAGAGGACTTTCTTGAGGAGAAGCACATCGAACTGCTGCCGCTTATCAAGAACTGGCCTTCGACTGTTTCCGCCTATGGGATTGCGGAATATTTGCAGAAGTCTGAACTCTGCCCACTTTTCCAAAATTCTGCAGTGCCCCCGCCGTTGTCACCAACTCACCCTCCCGAAACTCCGAAGAAAGCTCCAAAGGGCCAAGGACGCTCGACTGATGCCACGGAATTTGCCAACGGGGAACACAGCTCGCCTCTGACAGACGCGTCCTGGCAGGATTCACCAAAATCTCCTACCAAACGCAAGGCAAAGGCTAAAGATACTGGAATGGGATTTTCATTATTGGATGATATGTATGTTATGTTTCCCCCTGCAGTAAAGTCTGATTGTGAATACTGCAAAGAGCTCCTGCCCATCACGACCTCAGCGAAGGTGCGGACCAAGGCGAGACCGCTTGTCAGGACGAAAGCGACCGTGCTGTCGAAGATGTCCTAGACGAAGATATCGACACTGAGGCACCGACTGTGACCGAGAAGAAGAAAGGCAGGACTACGAAACTGTCAGCCAAGAAACCAAGGTACGTCTATCTTGCTGACATTTCCAGTATATTGACGAGGTCTGGTCTGTAGTGGAACGGCGGAGACGGTCGCTGGCGATGCCACAGATGAAGACGTCGACACTGAGGAGGAACCCGTTGCAACCAAGAAGACGAAAGGTAGGACCACGAGACTGCCAGCCAGGAAACCAGCGTACGTCTATCTTGACGACCTTCACAGTGTATTGACGACTTTCCTCTTCAGGACGGCGGCAAAAGCTGCGAAGAAACCTACCGGGACTGGGAAGAAACGCAAGCAACGGTGTGTTCATTAATAGTGTGTCCAACTGGTATTGACTGTCTACGATAGAGAAGAGGACGAAGGGGGACCCAAAAGCAAGCGTGGTCGTGCCGAGTATGTGCAGCTTCGATCACACTTGGAACTTGCTAATGATTCAATCAGAATAAACATGGACGAGACCAGTAGGCTGCCCAGCGAGAAAAGGTATGGACAATTGTCATTTGGTGGTCTCATCGTAACTAACACGCCGACAGATGGTATTGGGAACCGGTGGGCGTTGAAGAGGAACCAAGTCCGCCTCGGGCCAGGACACGACGCGCCACTGCCGCTTCAAGGATTGAAAAATTGTAAATTATTTGTAGAACATATTTATTTTCAACTTAAGACACTTGAACGACGGGAACGCCTGGTACGGGAACGCCTGGTACGGGAACAACGTCTGAGTCGCCGGCACACTTACACCAAAACTCACTCATCATGTTGCAAGCGTTGGATGCTGTTTGGACACGAATTTACTATGTATGTACACTTCTTAACTTGTTTTGAGAGGGCTACTTAAAGTTTTAGTCGCCTGTTTTCAATTCAATGCGTCGCGCCAACGGAAGGAACCATTTGATTCAAGATTTCACCAAGTGGCGCAAGACGAAGGCACGTCGGGGCGTTCTGTGGGAGACCGAGCGGTAAGATACTTCCTGCTACTGGAATATTTTACCTGATAGCTATAGTCCGTTGGTGCCTGTCTTGACGTGCTTGTATCACGTACCCTTCCCTCTGCACGCGCCGAACAGCCATCGCGTACTTGGAGACGCTGTCGCTTGCAATGTATGTCGCGTGAATCGCCTGTGGCGTCAGCGCCCTTCGGCAAAGATGGAGGTCAGCTGGAAGGAGATTCCCGCAAAGGTAAGGCGCCACAGTAGTCCCTACACCTCCAGTTGACGGCGTGACAAGTGTTGGAAATGAATATGATTGATCTACCGTACCAAAAAAGCTATCTCTGATAAATAAACCCCCCTCATTGTTTCGCGCGTGGCAACATGAATATTACTACTGCAAACGCAACGGCATTGCAACGCGTCGTGCTCATTCGTGTTGCAACACAAATTGTTCAGTCAAGTCGCAACGGCAGTTGCAACGCCGTTGCAACACTTAGGTTGTAAACACATCGCGATTAGAGTCGGTCAATAGAAGGGATATACAATGGCACTAGCACTCAGATTTAGGAGGGTAATGGTCATTTTCATTGCAACGCGCACTAACAAATATGTTGTAACAATGTGGTCAACCCGCCCTTTGTTGCTACAAAATCACAGATATTGCTGTGCCGAGGCTGAACTTCGGAAGATGGAAGGTGAAGGAATCATCAAAAGGATCTTGGAGATGGACGAGAATCCTCAGCGACTTGAGGACATCTTCAAGGCAATCGATGAAGCGACCAAGAACTTTCAGGTATGTCCTAACAGCAGCGGTAGAGATGTTATCTAACCCGACTCCTAGCTCGAGTTGATACTCGTCAACGTTAGGATGACGGAAGGAATCAAGATAGACACCGAGGTGAGGGCAACAATGTCAGAATCACGAAACGGCCCATCTAACATTGTTATAGATCATTCGTCTTCGCGACCTTCAACCAGTTCGGGATGCTACATACGCAAAGGTCAATAAGGAGGCGTGCGTCGAGGGCACCCGGACGGATATCATTGAGCGTGTAATGAAGTGGTGCAAGGAGGACCCCTCTCCAGAGAGCCCTGCCATCTACTGGCTTAGCGGGATGGCTGGCACAGGAAAGTCGACGATCGCGTACACGATCTGTCAACAGCTATTCGGCGGGCAGAGCGAGAACAAGGACGCTGCTCGACGCCTTGGTGCCTCGTTTTTTTGCTCCCGCCAAGTTGAGGCCGCTCGTGCTCGGAAGAATGTCATCCCTACCATCATCCATGATCTTGCGCACAGCTTTCCCGCCTTCGGGCGCGCTGTTCTCGCTAACAAGTTTGATGCTGAACCACTACCAATGGAGTACCATATCCCCAAGATGCTCCTTGATCCTTGGAGCGAAGCCGTCCTCACCAACAGCAGCCTACCTCCGTTGGTGGTTGTCGTGGATGCGTTAGACGAGCTGGACGCTGATGAAGGATCTGCCTTCTTAGAGCAATTGATTGAGGAGGTCACGAAGCGTCAAGATATGCTTCAAGGCCTCAAGTTCTTTGTCACCAGTCGTCAGGATCCCCGCATCGTGCAAGTCTGTAACAACCTCAAGTCTGATGCCGTCTGTCGTCTTGAGGAAGTTTCCACCGACATCGTCGAACATGACATCAACCTGTACCTTCACACCAAACTCCCTGATCTTGTCGGGCCCCAGCTTTATACTCTTGCGGGCCAGGCATCCGGGCTTTTCATCTACGCTGCAACTGCGGTTCGTTTCATCATTCCATCCCCTCGGAAATCTCCAACCCAAGTAGTACAAAAGCAACGCTTGGACATCCTGACCAAAGCATGGCCAGGAAAATCACAACGCACCGGGGATGGACTGCTTGTTGACCGTCTATATGAAGAGATCCTTGCCTCTTGGCTTTCTCCCATGTCGGAGGATGATCAAGTAGTTGCTATTTCTATTCTCCAGACTATTGTCTGTGCCGAAGAGCCAGTGCTTGTGTCTGACATATCTCATCTATTGGATGGACATCAAACACCATTAGAATTAGTTCAGGATCACATTCAATCTCTCCATTCTGTACTTTATGTGTCCAATGACTGTGCCTACTTGTATCACAAATCCTTTGTTGATTTCATGTTTGACAGCACACGCTTCACAGACATGAAGCTGGCTGGGCGGATATGTCCAACAGCGGAGCATCAATTCCAGCTTGCACTGTCTTGCTTCCGAGTCATGGAATTGCTCCGCTTCAACATATGCGAGCTTTCATCCTCATATCTCAATGATTCAGAGGTGCCAGGGCTTGCTGATTGTGTCAGCCAAAACATCTCCTCTGTCCTACGCTATACCTGTCGTCATTGGGCAACACATATGTTAAAGACAATCACAGATGACAGGAATATGAGAGGGGCACTAAAAGAGGTGTTTCAAATTTGGCTGGAGAAGAAGTCATTGTTCTGGATGGAGGCAATGAACCTGCTTGGTGTAATGAGTGAATGCTATTGGTTGCTGAGAGCAGCCCATGAATGGTTGAAAAAGGTTAGTTCTACAATTTACTAATGTTTTCTGCTCCAAACTAACTGACTATCACACAGGAGCTCACACCAGAAGAGAGCCAGGATCTCATTGCAATGGAATACTTGGCTACCACTTTTGGGGGGAATGTCACTGCAAAATCTACTCCACATCTGTATATCTCAGCATTGGCAGCCTCAAGAAGGTCAAATGTGATACAGACCTGGTTAACCAGATTTCCAGGAGTACCAAAGATAACTGCTGTACTGAACATAACACAATCATTGTTGACTATCCGTCAGGATTCTGGGGTAAACTCTGTCTGTTTTTCATCAGATGGAAAACAAATTGCATCTGGCTCAGATGACAACAGTATACACATCTGGGAGGTGTCATCAGGAAGGCAGCTGCAGAAGCTGGAAGGGCATGATCATTCTGTGCAGTCAGTCTGCTTCTCACCAAATGGGAAACACATTGTGTCTGGCTCAGGTGATCACAGTGTGCGCATCTGGGAGGTGTCATCAGGAAGGCAGCTACAGAAGCTGGAAGGACATGACAATTGGGTGCAGTCAGTCTGCTTCTCACCAGATGGGAAACAAATTGTGTCTAGCTCTTACGACAGGAGTGTGCGCATCTGGGAAGTGTCATCAGGAAGGCAGCTGCAGAAGCTGGAAGGACATGACAGTTGGGTGCAGTCAGTCTGCTTCTCACCAGATGGGAAACAAATTGTGTCTGGCTCTTACGACAGGAGTGTGCGCATCTGGGAAGTGTCATCAGGAAGGCAGCTACAGAAGCTGGAAGGACATAGCCATTGTGTGCACTCAGTCTGCTTCTCACTAGATGGGAAACAAATTGTGTCTGGTTCTGACGACAGGAGTGTGCGCATCTGGGAGGTGTCATCAGGAAGGCAGCTACAGAAGCTGGAAGGACATGACAATTGGGTGCAGTCAGTCTGCTTCTCACCAGATGGGAAACAAATTGTGTCTAGCTCTTACGACAGGAGTGTGCGCATCTGGGAAGTGTCATCAGGAAGGCAGCTGCAGAAGCTGGAAGGACATGACAGTTGGGTGCAGTCAGTCTGCTTCTCACCAGATGGGAAACAAATTGTATCTGGCTCTTACGACAGGAGTGTGCGCATCTGGGAGGTGTCATCAGGCAGGCAGCTGCAGAAGCTGAAAGGACATGACAGTTGGGTACAGTCAGTCTGCTTCTCACCAGATGGGAAACAAATTGTGTCTAGCTCTTACGACAAGAGTGTGCGCATCTGGGAGGTGTCATCAGAAAGGCAGCTACAGAAGCTGGAAGGACATGACAATTGGGTACAGTCAGTCTGCTTCTCACCAGATGGGCAACAAATTGTGTCTGGCTCAGATGACAGGAGTGTGCGCATCTGGGAAGTGTCATCAGGAAGGCAGCTGCAGAAGCTGGAAGGACATGATAATTCTGTGCAGTCAGTCTGCTTCTCACCAGATGGGAAACAAATTGTGTCTGGCTCAGGTGACAAGAGTGTGCGCATCTGGGAGGTGTCATCAGGAAGGCAGCTGCAGAAGCTGGAAGGACATGATAATTCTGTGCAGTCAGTCTGCTTCTCACCAGATGGGCAACATATTATGTCTGGCTCATATGACAGGAATGTGCGCATATGGGAGGTGTCATCAGGAAGGCAGGTGCAGAAGCTGAAAGGAGATGGTAATTCTGTGAAGTCAGTCTGCTTCTCACCAGATGGGCGACAGATTGGGTCTGGCTTACGTGACAAAAGTGTGCGCATCTGGGAAGTGTCATCAGGAAGGCAGCTGCAGAAGCTGGAAGGACATGATCTTTTTGTACAGTCAGTCTGCTTCTCACCAGATGGGCAACACATTGTGTCTGGCTCAGCTGACAGGAGTGTGCGCATCTGGGAAGTGTCATCAGGAAGGCAGCTGCAGAAGCTGAAAGGACATGATAATTCTGTGAAGTCAGTCTGCTTCTCACCAGATGGGCAACACATTGTGTCTGGCTCAGATGACAAGAGTATGTGCATCTGGGAAGTGTCATCAGGAAGACAGCTGCAGAAGCTGGAAGGACATGATTCTTTTGTGCAGTCAGTCTGCTTCTCACCGGATGGGACACAAATTGTGTCTGGCTCAGTTGATAATGATATTCACATTTGGGCAATACCACAATACTCCAGTGTTGTGAATGTCAGTAACTCTCAGTCTGCAGAAGTTCAGTGGCTGCCTACTATGATCTCATCATTTCAAAAGCCAATCTCCTTAGATTGTGTCACTCAATGGACATTTCATCAATCTGATTCAGGTAACCATATTCTATCTTTTCAGATTTCATTTGTACTCATGACATTCTGCAGAAGCACATACAGATTGGTCTATCTCCTCTGATGGATGGATCACCTCTCTTACAGGTAACCACTATGTGTGGATACCTCGTGAGATGTATAAATATCTTCAACGTCCAGATCATCGTGTTATATCAACAAAGGGATCTGTCACAATTGATTTTAGTCATACATATTTTGGAACAGCTTGGGCCAAGTGTTATGACTCACAGAAATAGAGTACTCTTTTGATATGCTTCAATTCTCTCTTATTTAGTTGTACCTAGTTCTAGTTATAGCTCTGTTAAGTATTCAGAAATCTACAAATTCTAGTGTACCATTCATCTTGACTCTTGAGTGATCAGTTAAACAGTGAACACTGTCGAAAGAGTCAGGTAGGTGCCGGGCCCGGGCAAGTCGAACAGTTCCACCAGTCCAGTCTCTCAAACAAGATAGGAGAGTCTGAGATCCAATTGCCTGGAGTTCTCCAGCATAGACAATGACATGTGTGTGAGTTCTACTGACAACATGGGCACCAAAAGCCTGCACGATAATCAGTCTCTCTTCTGCTGTTTCAAACATTGAACGTACCTGCACCTGTGTCAACATCAACACAAATTATTCCTCCTTCCTGTCACCCAGTACGTAGCACCATACAGACCCATTTTTTGCATGGCAACAAAGACAACCCATTTTTTGCATGGCAACAAAGACAACCTTGCCATCATTGTCTCCGCTGGTCCAGCTTCTCGGATATATGAGGACTGTCTGAGATACAGCCAGTATGTTACCAGTGCGATTGGAGAAACACTAGCCACAGATTATGATATTGTTAGTGTACCGCAGTGATATCGGTTGAGTAATTACCTTGAATTGTAATGGTCTTGCGCACAAACTAACATGCAAAGGATGCACAAAGGGGCACTGGTCCATTCAGTCATTCCGTAACCTTGAAGCATCATGATATGCATCCAAGAGTAGTGCATTTTGGTGTCTCCTTCTCGTGCTCTTTTATCTGCAAGTCAGCACACATAACGAAGCCGTTGGAGGGAAAGATCAAGGTAAATATAGACAGTTTTGAGCTTGGTACATGAAGCAGTCGCGCCAGAGATGGTGGGAGGAAGGAATGATGCCGTCACATGACTTTGTGGGCCGCTGTTTGATGACCATGTGGCACAATCCCTTTTCTGATTCCTCCCTCCATGGTGCAGCCGTTGTGTCGTCTTTCGCGCTTGGAGATGCTCAACTTGACTTTATTTCCATCTAAATTGTGTGTGTGTGAAATTGCCTTCCCATATACAAAGGACTACATGAACAAACCGGCCAAAACCATGATCTGCTGTGTATTTGGCGACTCTCCCGGTCATAGAAAAGAATTGAACAACCCGGAGCACTGCATATGTACGAGTACTTGGCCCAGTCGAGAGGGGTAAGCATCCAGTCCCATATCACTTGCATCTAGCTCACAACATTTCCAGGCTTCACTCATATTTGGATGTATCAGTCAAATTCGGAGGTATTGCATGCGTCCTCAGCAGCTCTTAGAATCGACATAGCATGGATCAACCGAAATGATAATGCGCAAACTGTGGTGGTGGCTCACGTCTAGATTGCAACTTGTATATGTGTGCTTCCCCCAACGTCGCCGCAATTGGCTTCCTCCACACCCATGTCCCATTTTCCAATATCACTTCCATCAGGCCCGCCGTCCTCTTCACTGCTTTCTGCAGTGCCACGTATTTTGTCAGGCCACATCCATAGAACCTGCCCGTCATCGACTGGGATAATTCACTTGGGTAATTTGACATCGACCAACATAGAACTTGCTGCTGGCTGAAGTCGCCAGGCAGCTGCTTGGTACAGTTATTTAGCCCAATATCTGGAAGGGATGTGTAGCTGGATACTTGATTCTCGCCCCACGCGATGCGAAACATATTCGAAACACTAAAGAGGGTGTTTGAGGCAGTGGGGATAGAGGGCAAACCTCATTCCAGGGATAATCATTGTTGAGGGTTCTGCTATGGCCCACTAGCATTTCACTCTCGGAGTTTCCCTCGATGGAATCGTTGTCATCACCGGACTCATGTTTGATGTTCTATCGCACGGTCTATTGCTCTATCACTCTCCTCCTGGATCAAAGGTATGCTCATTCTATACTACACCATCCCACACTGCTAACGAACCACTAGATAGTCCTGACCAGAGTACCATTGTTTGACGAGCGGTCTACTTCTGAGCAACGAAACAACTCCTGGAAGCTCACATCCAAGACCGTCGTGGAGGATGTCCAATGGCCCACCGATCGTTCTATCGACATCATACCCAGGACACGTCTATGCTGCCTCCCAATGTTTCCCTTTGTCGTCTGTATTCCTCTGCCGATCTCTTACAACTCCTTGACGAATGTACGAAAGCCCCATCAATGGTCTTCAAACTAACATACAGTACCACATCTATCATCGACTCGATTTGTTCAACCCCCGAGGGAGGCATCGAGACAGATACGGGCATCATGTCCTTCCAGCTGGCACTTCCAACCGCAGAATTCCACTTAGTTCAGTATCTGCATAGGACATGTCACGATTATATCGCTGGATCCTGAAACGCGCAGTGAGGAGGCGACGGGGATGGGCTCTTACAGTTTGAATGCAGGAAACTTTGCCAACCTCGGAGCCCGTCACTGGGATAGGTATCAGACGCCGCTAGTCGGATTTCACTCTCGAAGCTTCCCTTACATGGAGTCGTTGCCCCTTATCGAAGATGTCCTATGGGATGGTAAGTACGTGTTCATCGCTCTCTTTCCATCCTTGTTGAAGACTCCTTTTTAGCCATTTTTGATGATCATACCGGAGCACGGATGATGGATGGCATGCTGGCGTGCGCATCTGTACCAACTGTTGGTCCATAGTCAATGTTTAGCCTTCTTCGAGTATGGCATGCTTGGGTTTCTAGCATTGAGGTTGGGTCGTCTGCATGACTTGGATGACCGTCTCGTCGACCTAGTCATCGCTTATCCATACACCTCAGGCAACAATGGCACGAGCGACTGGAGAAACTGCTGTTGGCATAGCGCAACGATAACAATTAAGCATTTACCTCGCAGCGAAAGCTTGCCGGGTATTTCATGCTCGTTTCTGGAATGAGAAACGCAGGAACGTTTGTTGAAATCTCCAGTCAAGGAGATGGAGCATGAGCAGGGCGTCAAATAGAAATGAAGACAGAGTGATTCGCGTGCGTTTAAACGAATTCCTTCATGAGCGTTGATTGGGTTCAATAGCTGGATTGGGCGCTGAGAGGTAAGATTTAGGTATAGAGCGAATCACCTAGATGAAGCGTGATGATAGCAAGAGGCAGAATTGATTGCGCCACAGTGCCAAGCAAGAGCCCACACATCCACGTGAGCGGTTTGCTCCGTCTTTCCTCCCGCCATGGTGCTACCCGCCGAGCCATTGCTTCGCCTTTCGCGCTCGGAATCGTTTACCTGGACCCAGTTTTCCGTCTAATAGCACATCTATGAAATCGCTGGCCCGTATACGAAGGACTACGCAGACCACCCGACACCCACCATCTGCAGCGTTCATCGCGAGTTTGCCATGCACGAAACGACCAGGGATGTAAACGAGGGTTGTCCCGGGTGGTAGTTTATGTGCGAGCCTCATCCTGAGGGGTTTTCGTCGACAGGTAAGCGTCCAGCAGCACATTGTTTGCGTCTTACTCACCGTGTCCTAGGCTTTCGGTCACTCATCTACGGTGGTATAACGCGTCTCTACAACTGGAGCTCGGATCGCCTAGGCGTAGAGAATAACCGCAATAACGGTCGCGTCGTGCGAAGCCAGGCATATGCGAAGACAAGCGGCGATGTTAGTTCGTGTCGATGTTGGAGCTCCCGTGCGTACCCTTTCAAATGAACGGAAGATAGGCTGACGCTTGCCTAGGCTACCGTCCAGTATGGCGATAGCGCCCATATATCCGTCTCCCTCGGCGCCAGGTGTTTTCGTCCAGACCTACAGGATTCCATGCACTGAAGGTATGCTCGTTGTATGTGTTATCGTCTCGTACTACTAACGGAATCCCGCCTAGAACTATCGTTCGACAGATGCACCTACCTGTAGGCAAAGGGGGAAGACATTGTCCTCAGGCTCGAGCATGATCACTGCCCCACCGGCCGTCGCACGACCCCAGCCGCTGCCTAGTCCACAATTGTATCACCCGCTGTACCGCACCGCACCCGAGACGTGTCAATCGATCCCTCATCTTTCTGTCTGCAAGTTTGTCGCACTCGTACTTCATCTGTCTATCCCATCTCCCTCCTATCGTCATTGCAACGTTCCATGGAATCCTTCAGCCCAGCCAGCACTGCGTCTCTTTCATCGACTCGGGAATTTCGCAAGAGATAGAAATGTTGCCGATGTGGTGCCCTATCCAGCTTCAAGCACGTTCCGGGTAGAATGTGCTCGATAGCACTAGGTCGGGCAGGATCTGCCAGTAGAAAGAATGCTTGTCGAACGAAACGCTTGAACACCCACTGCCGCGTCTTGACAGTAAACACAGTCGGATCACTGAGGAGGGCATGCTCAAGCCGATGACAATGAAGACAAGCATCGCGAGCGCGATCATATCAGGTCGTTCGTCCATGGGATAGCCATGGGATAGAGCAACATTCCCCTCTGTCGTTGCCGTTGCTCGATTTATGCTTGTATGTATATTCGTTGTTCTCTTTGGATACTCATTTGACATTGCTTTCGCAGCTGTTTATAACGATCGGGATATAACATTAATTGCTTTACCACTTCATCTGGAACGGCTCTACGTCTTGGCCAAAGATGACCATTCCTGCTGGCTCCGTGTCGAACGGCTATCGTTTGATTACGGGTTTCGGGCTTCGTTTCCCAGATTTGGAGTACACTTATGCTTCTTCTGTGGGATGGGTATCGTGGGCTGCAAGCCAGGATAGGTATCGTCAAAGTCTATTTTTTATAATCAAAAGGTATGTTGTCGTCAGACTCTTACCCATCCATATTCATCGTGTACTCGTATAGCTCCCCGGACGCCATACCACAAGTCGCCTTTCAATTCGTCGCGTGTGAGATCCTATGCCGGAAGTGAACTGCGCCGCTCCGAGACTTCTTTTCCAAGGCTGCGTTCTCGATATTAGCTTGTGCCCGTCTTCGCTACGCCAATCCTTCCCTTGCTTAATCCAACATTCGGCGTCCTATCGTCCCGCCGGCTCTGGCTGGATATGCGCTATGGAACGGATCAGCGCTCCAAGGCTAGAGTTCATACACCTCAAGGATCAGGGGATGGTCTGTGTTGGAGAGAACGGATTATGCTATGCAGCCAACCTGCCCCTCTGTCGGGAGGTTATGGCATTTACCGACGCAGAGCTCACGCTTCGAGTTGTTCGTCTCGCTGGCAGTTTCAAGGGCATGCCGAATAGAACTTGCTTGATCACTCGGTCGGGGATCCGGAAGAAAAGGCACGTCCAACGGATGCTCGAGAATCTCTTCTCGCTCCGTGACCTGAGGAGCAGTGTGTTTGTTGGTGGAGGGGTGGGGAGGAGAGGAGGTGTGTGATAGGGCGGGACTCACTGCATGTTGCAGAGGGCGGGGAGGGAGGACTAGTCGGGTCGCTTAGGACGGAGTGTTGGAGGTGGGGATGAAGACGAACAGCATGAACTTCGCGTTCCAAGGAGCATGGAAATCTCCGGTCGTTTAGGCGCAGGGTGGAGCTATTGGCCTCAACATTCCCCTTCGGTCGAATCGTTACCGTTACTCGATGTCTGTATGCTCGTACTTACGTCCATCCATCGCTTCCTTTGGATTCTCGTTTAACATTACTTTTGCAGACGACCGGGATGTTTTGTTGGCCAATGAAGTCCCCAAGGCAAACTTCTGGCCGTCGACCGAGTGGCCTGCGATATTCGAGTGGATATTGCTTGACGCTGGTATTGCTTTGGTGGCATGTGTTAGATGGACATGGCGCGCTGGAAGCCAGAGATAATTGTCAACACCGTCCGTTTCATCCCATATCGAACTTACTTGCGCTCTCGTCTTTCGCTGTCCCCTATCTGTGCTACGCCAACGCTTCCCTTATGAAGTTCGACATTTGGCGCCTTTGGATATCCACTTTGGAGCGAATTATTGCCCTGGATATCATGCACCCATCCAACTCGATCATGAACGTAGAAGCCTCTGAATCGATTGGCCGATGAGGAAGCGGGTGGTTGACAAGCGAGTTGTGTGGATCTGGGAACGAGAAGGTGTAGGAGGACTCGGTTACAAGGTCCGCGGGAAGGAGAATGTGCTGGAGGATGTCCATGAGTTTGGGGAAAGGAACCTGTGGGCGGTACGAGAACCTGACTCCATGCTTGTGTTTCGAAGTTGTAGAAGGATCGCATGTCGCTGGCTGTCTACACGCCCAGTTTTTTGGGTTGCCCTCGAAGGCGGTCTTTCGTGATCGTTGACATCGTTTTCGACCATTGTCTCGTTCGTTTATCATGTATCGCACGATATTCCGATTCACTTCCTTGCCACTACTTATTGTTGCTTCATTAACGCCTACGTATAAACTTGTCCTAGCCTGTGTCGGAGGGGGCGTCTCTCCGAAGATGAAAGTCAACTTTCTTTGTACGCTCGTCTTTCAACGGGATATGTAGAATACGTATAAAGAACGAATAAGGAAGAGTATGGTACGATGGATCGTATACTATGCGCGGAAGGATAAGACGAAGTGCGAAGCAGAATCCGATATCGTGTATACGGGCGCTGCCACGAGCCTGTGGTTTACCTCAACTTCCAGCCTCGACACCATGGAGGTGTAGATCCTGACTTTCGTATCGCTTCTCGTGCGATTTCATTGCCACCAAGTTCTGTCCATGCCCCCACTCCGAATCCGTGACCTTTCTATCACCCGAAAGCTAAGCTTCGAAGGCTCGCGATGGTGCAAGGGTGCGAGCGAACATCACGACAATCCCGCATTGACATGTTGTAAATACGTCCACGGCCGATTGACAGCTCTACGTCGCAGTGCTGAACCAGATAGAGATAGCTTTGTCTCGGCATATCGAAGGCGGGCTATAGAACACCATAGTCATGCAGAGAAAGAATAATCGGTATACTCGACAACGGCAGGTCACTCTCAGCTTCCAACGACTCTCCTCAGAAGTAGACGGTTACTGCGCGCACATGATGGAACGCTGGACAAGGAACGCTGACGACCGACGACATGGGGCTCCGAAGTTCGAACTCCTCTCAAGCTGAGTGGCAATGGTGTAGGGCAGTGGCCAATGGTTAATGACAGATGGTAAAGAAGATCCCCGAGCGGCATCGGCTATAGAATACATTGATTAGATTGATAGACAAGGAAGGTGCGGCAAAATGCAGACTTACATACCATATCGCGCCAAACATCTACGAGGGATCCCCAATGAGGACAACAACTCTCCGGTTGAAGATTTTTCGTCGCGATATGCTGACAACCACATCCAACTCTCGCATCAACGCCAAAGGTCGTCAACATCGCAACTCTTGTCTTCCAAAGACATCCAGATCTTGAAACACATCGGAGAGTCGCTCGGTGAATAGCGTCAAAAGTGTCCACTGCGCGAGATAGAAAGATCCCATAGGACACGGACGAGAAGGTACTCGTGGAAGAGCAGAAGCGCTACGTCACGAATAGTCTTCCCCAGCGGAAAGGCGACGGTGGGGGGATCACATGTTTATGGCGTGGAGCGAGAGTGCCCCGCTGTTCGAAACGAGTACTTTCCATAGCCTGCTTCAGCCAGCTGGACAAGCCTGAGCTCCGCACTGGGACGGGCGCATGTGACATTCTCAGCGGCAGTTCTCCCGAGACGGCAACGAAGACGCGAGCACAGTTAGGGTGGGTTTATGAGCTGGGAGCGGGACGGGAGAATAAAATGTTGATTGCTGAATGCATGACAAGTAAATCCGAAAGATAAGTTGCGTGGACAAGGCGATAAGGGGAGGGACGCATCCTGCATGCGATACGATGATGGAGCTCTTCGCGGTTGTCCGGATCCAGTGGCGGCCGTGGAAGGACTCGACAAGGGCAGTCTTCGAAGTGCGCTTCCGTGATCTTCCCTGTTGTCGGTACAGTGAAGAATATCTAGCATTTCTTCAGTGGTACAACACAGAGTGGCATATAAAGAACATACCTTGAATCCGTACTTATATGCACTCGTTTTTCATCCTCGTAGGCTGCTGAGGGCAAGCCCATGCGTTCAATCGACTCCACTGACCAAAGCTAGGACGTGTATTGCGCACTTGGATTGTAGCATTGACGTCCTGTTGGCTTCTCCGTCGTCCGCGCAGCTTCCATGGCCGTCTCGCTGACTAGCCTCCGCCTATCTAGACACCAGGAGAGTCTGATCCTCAGCCAACAACGGCATGTGTTGTACGAGCGAAAAGATACTGGATGTCGTTAGTACAGGGCGACGATATTATCAGCAGAGCATCTACCTCGTGGAGAAAGGCTACCCGAATACGTCGTTGTCGAAGACACGAAGAACCGCCCGTCAAGATCTTCAGTCGTTCCATGACCTGAAGAGGTCGCCAGACATGCTACAGGCAGCGTATTTCGACAATTCCTTTACATGCCGTCCCATATGTCAGTCTTTGATAACGACGCCATTCTCGCGAAGAGAGGGGAAAATGGACCATCGCCAGGCGAAAAGACGAAGGAGCAGAGCTGAAGCGTGAAGATGGGACGAAAGAAGGCGCAATACCGTCACGTGGCATTGTTGGCTGCTGTTTGGCGACACTGTGGCGCAATCTCTTTTACTTCCTACCACCATCGTGTTTCCATCTCACCTAGCCGACGTGTCACACGGATAACTAGCGAAGCCACTGAACTTACAGTGAGTGTCTCGCTGATTTCCGAGTCCTTGCATGCCCACGAAGTCCACAGCATAATCACTCGCTCCCGCCAGGTCCCAACCCGACTTCGTGAATTGGATCAAGCTCTAGATCATCTTGCTGTTCACCAAGCTAAAGGACGACTCCAGGGAATGCTCGTGGTCGACAGTACTTCTCACTGGGTCACAACCATGCATCCATTATATGCGAAAATTCCGCTAGCAATGTTCCTAGGTCACGGCGGCGAAGGTTGAATCATGGAAGCTATTTTTACAGCTCTGTCATCTCCAGCCAACACCAGGGGTCGCTTCAATGGTTGTTCTCTTTTGCTAGTTCTAGCTAGAGAATGGTACACTATAGCGTCGGCTTGATCTGTTGCTTTTGCGGGAATAAAGGTACACCATGATGAATTGCGAGTAAACTGAGAGACTGAAGTTTCTCATATATAGGCTCTCGCTACGTGGACAACATGGCCCGTTCAAGATATGCGGGGTAATCTTCGATTTTGTCAATTGATCGGCTCTACCGACGTGACGATGTCGCAGTGGCTCATCCAGTTCGCAGATCATCTTCATCTTCTACAACGACGGGACTTGGATTACGTGTTCTATTTGAATAAGTACTAGCTTCTCCATGCTTCCGGATTAATGGCACCACCATCTCAGGCATTTGTCCGTCACATTGCTATTCTCTTCTAGGTTTGCTGTTATTGCTTACATGGATCAGAACCAAGCTTCTCAATGACTTTACTGGCTAGAGAAGGAATCCTTTCGCTCATTTCTCGGGAGCCTGACGTGTCGAGTCGTGAAATGGAAGCCTGGCCATGATGAGAAGATAACATATTGAATGACCGCAGATCGCGGCGTCCGGGCATGTCATATCACTCGTCGTGGGTTCGGTACGTTCGTATCATTTATGGGCACCCGTCTCGCGCTGACGAAGACACAGGTAATGACATTGGTGTACTGTCTCTGCCCTCGGAATATATTTACTGTATGTAACGTTTCCGTTGGAGCCAGAGACTGTCCCCAAGCAACACAAGACATAGCTTCCGGTATGCTTACCATTGCTGAATGTTGGCTGCGTCTTTCATGATCTTAACCAGTGCCGGAAATTCAATTAGTGGCAGGTAATCACATAGCCATGAACGAGAAGGTGATCGTTCAAACGTTCAGGATGAAGGGTATGACATCTCTACACACCTTCTTCTAGGCACTCCAATGCAAAACATGGCTTCTCCAATTAACAGGCATTAATCTTCTGGATTGCCGATGATCCAATAGAATGGTGATGCAGTGATTCTTATTGACTTTCTTGCTGTGATGCTGATAGCTAAGTGTTCTTAAGCACAATATCTCGTCTCAATATCCCGCAACCTCGTCATGTCTTCCAACCCGTATGGCCTAACGAACGCAGAGGTCGTGTACGAACTGGCGTCTACCCTCCATTCAAGCCTCCTCCAAATCTTAGGTTATGGAATGTATACTACTGTCTACTTCGTTGCGCTTTATCTGACCTGTATGTCCCCATACTACTTGATCTGAGCTCATATTCTCACCTGCATGTTTAGTGTCTCACGGAAACCATCCCCGAGTAGGCTCTGCGGTTCTTATTACGATCATGTGGATCCTCGTCACGATCCAGCTGAGCGTTGGATGGACCAATCTTGACAATATATACATCCAACATGGAGCCACCCGGGACGAGCAATCCAAGGCGCTTCTCTCTCCTGGGCACAGGGAATTCTTTTCACTGCAGGTAGCAAATGCAGCAGTGACGCTCAGCAGCATTCTACTAGCTGACATGACAATGGCAAGTACACCCCAGCCTGATTTTTCAGTTCCTTCTTGATGGAATTCATAGATTTGGCGATGCTGGGTGCTATACGGCGGACAGTGGCTCGTTGTGATAATTCCTGGGTCATCCCTTGCAGTGATTACAGGTACGTATCTATCTTTGAACAGTGTTTGTCTGCCATATGTACTGAGATGGGTCCATCTAGTCTGTTATATTTGGCGAACGATCCTTGTCTTCAGACCGATCCTCACTGGCGTGATGCCCAACCAACGCGCCAACTTGGAGCTTTCATACCTATCGGCAACTGTTCTTACGAACATTTTTTGCACTACTGCTATCATCTGTCGCATCACTCGAATCAGTGGTTGGAGAAAGTCGCTGGAGACTTACCGCGGGCTGATGGAAATCCTCGTTGAATCTTCCATTTTGTATACCGCCATCTACGTGATCAGGATTGGGCTACAAATCTATACCCAGTACTTTACGGAGGAGATCGATGAGCGACTGCTTTATGCCCATGTGCTGGCACTTTCGATCACGGTATGCACTAAGCTATTGATTCGTACTTGCCTCATGAATCCATTGCGTAGGGACTTGCACCGACATTGATTATCGCTCGCGTGGCGGCCGGCTATGCACGACCTGACGATTCATGGACGCGCACATCTCTCCCTCATATGGGATCAACCATGCGGTCTTTGGCGGAGAGCTTGCATTTTGCGCAGCCGGCTACTGGCACTGCTGTGGATAATGTGGATCTAGAGCGGAGCACTAGGTCGGAGGTCTCTGTTGGTGTGGATGATAGCCGTCGCGAGACTCTCAAGGGTACTACGCAGACGGAGCCCGACAAAATGTCCAAGGAGGTTTAGGCCGTCAGCGTCCACGGTTTTTCTTATATGTTTATTCTTTCTCTTCCTATTATGTATCTGGTTGCTCGAAGCATCTGCCGAGTATCTGGGCCATACCTGTATAAGATCCTCCACATATATATTCAGATATATTGTTTCTACATGTTATCAAAATCTTCTCAACTGTTTTTGCGCATGGACTGAAACTTTAGGAAGAGCTACATATGTCGCCGCCAGTAGTAGCCCTTGCCCGAACACCCAATTGAACAAAGGCTAGCGTCTCCGACTTCCATCCGCACCATGCTTATGTGAATCCTCGTATTTCGATAGCAAGTGGTAAAAATAGGTCAGAAGTAGAGTAAAAAACAGCAAGAAGAAAACGAGTATGGTATGGTGCATCGCAGACAAAGATGAGACGAAGTGAAAGGCCAGCGACTACGTGAGCCCCTGCGGACAAAACAGATTCCAAGATTGTCTATCTCCGAACGATGCGCGCGTGCTGCGACCACCATGCAGCCCGCCCCGGCTTCCGCGTCCACGCCATCGTCATCATCACTTCATCAGGTAGGCTACTCACGTCTCCACAGGTCCTTCTCCATCAGCTCAGAGACCTCTTCCGTGCCCTCTACCGACACCCTCTCCATCCCCTGCAGTTAGATTGTTTCATTCCCTCCCGTCCCCTTCCTCGTCGCAGTAGACGTCCTCAGCAACGTGGGCACGGGAAATCGCGTCCAATGCGAAACGAGGTTCATTCTCATCGCAATCCAGGTTATGGATGTGGGCTTAACCACCATACTGCTGGCCAATTGTCGCCCTCGGATTCCCCCGTGCGCAGGAGTAGACGGGTCCTTTGGCTCACTGGGCGCGACGTGCATAGCAGAGACGACGCTGAAGCTGGCTGGCGATCAACTGACTGGGCAAGATCTGGGGCTTCCTGTCGAGGGGCATCGACGGACAATGTCAATCTAGTAGAGCATTCCTTATAGAAACCGTTAATGAACATTCAAGAGAGAGAAATGTAGACATACCGGACTGCGTCAAACATCTACGAGAAACCCAACACCCAATGTACACGCCCACCCAAACTCGACATCAAAACGAGGGGAATTGATCCAACTGACAGTTTGCCGTCGACATATGGCTGGGAGCGATAGCAGATTCTCCAGCGCCCGGAAATGCATTCGACCTGCTTGCTATTTCACATCAGCACAGTGACTGCACGCGCTGTCTGACTTTCTTCTTGCGATTGGAGCAGCAGATGGACAAGTCTGAGCTCCCATCGGTACGTGCGGCATCCTCGTTCTTCGAGGCTGGAAGGAATCTATGGTGTGTTGTATCGCGTAACGAGGACAATGGTTGTGTCCATAACTGGCAAACGAAGTATGGACGGTATGGCAAGGGAACCGGAATGACAAAGGGGAGGGACGCGTCCCGCGACGAAGAGCGGGTTTCTCGCCGTCATCAGTGTAGTCGTCTAGACAGGCGATCGTCGTGACCATGGAATCGACTCGACGATGGCGGTCTTCCGAGATGTCCCCTACTGTGCGATGATCATCTGTTCGAGTATATCTAGTATTTTGTTAGCGGTACGACACGGCGTGGCCTATAAGGAACGTACCTTGAATCTGTGTATGCAATTGTCTCTGGAGCCTTGGATCTCGTAGCTGCTGAGGGCAAATCCACGCGTCCAATACACGTTGTGGGCGGCACCCAAAAGTCTGCACGATGGTTAGCCTCTTTCACACTCGTCCAAACATTGACCGCACCTGCACCAAAAGGAACGCAAACTAGCGCTGCTAGCTTTCCCGTCGCCCAGTGTTCTGCTCCATTTCTTCTTTGGCATGGACGACCATGAAGACGGTCTTGTCTCCACCTGTCCAATGCCTCGAACAGCTGAGGAGAGTCCGAGATCCAGTCGATAATGGCATGCGTGCTACCGGGCGCGAATGTGGGATTCACTGGATATCGTTAGCGTACTCCAGAGACATCAAGTGGCATTTACCTTGCGGTCGTCACATACGTACTAACGTGCGAGAAGGTGTCGGTCCATTCAATCGTTCCGTAACCTGGTCGTGATACATGTCCAATAGTGGTGCATTTTGGTATCGCTCTCTTCTGCAAGCCAGGGTGCATAACGAGGCCGTACGGAAGAGGAATGAAGGCAGATATAGACGATTGGAAGATGGTGGAAGGAAAGAAGAAGCAATGCCGTCACGTGGCTTTGTGGGCTGCTGTTTGGTGACAATGTGGCGCAGTCTCTTTTGCTTTCTACCATCATCATGCTGCCCTCGCCGACATGCAAACGAAAACCAATTTATGGATCAACTACCCTTACTGGTGAATTTACTGCAGATTTCCGAGTCCTTGGGTGCTCACCGGATCCATAGTTTCCCATCCATTGCGTTTTTCCGCAGGTAGGGATACATCTTTTTCAACTGGTTTGAGGACCTTATTGCAGTGGTCGAAGCTAGATCATGGTCCGAAATGAAGAGATTGTCTCAACGCGCCACTGCCCCCTCCCTCCTCAAATACAAGTTCGCGGCCCATTATTGTTCTTCGCCCACTCCGTCTTCTCAGCGGCTTTGTCGACAGCTACGACATGCCCCTTGCTCGTTTCCCCATCATTTCAATCACTCAGTGCTTGGCATCGACGACATGACTATCGTGCGGGTTATCACCTCTGAGCACAGTCTTAGACACTGTCTCTGTTTACGCATCCTCTCTGGTCGGTTAGGGCTCTCGGATTTAAAGGGCGTCTATGATGTTGTGCATGCACTTGTCGAACAGCTAAGGCGCGCCGTGACGAATATCTGAATAGCTGTATTGATGACAGTGATGTTTGGACCAGGAATTACACATCTATCGCGAGAAGGTATCTCGTGTGAGGGACGCGGATCATAGATCCTGTTGGGCGAAGATACGATGAAAATCGACCAGAGGCCGCGGATTCTGGGCATGAATATTTCTTGGGGACACGTACTCGGTACCTTTGTATTATTGGTGGATATCTTCGCCACTGACAAAGTTATAGGTAATACCGTTCGCATACCACTCATACGGTACAAATACCGATATCGTTCGAAAGATGATCGCCCTCGACGATTGCCCCGACGGAGCGTCCAAAGATATCAACGCAGTAAAAATGTGTATCCGTCAAATCAAACAAGATCCAGGGGAACACGCGGAACGTAGCTGTAGGTATGTCAAGGACACCTTCGATGGATCCTTGAAACTGAAAACATTTACGTGGTTAGGTTATCTTTCAACAACCTTGAATACCCTCAGTGATCGACATCGAGTGTATTCAGTTGGTGGGGAATAATGACCCCGGTACTACTAGTGATAGATGCGAAGGCGATCACTCAAGATGAAAGATGTGACTGGGCGTCTAATATGTATACTATGAACGCTGCACGTTTCAAACAAGTTCAACACATATCACATGATTGTGATGCGAGGAAAGCGACGTCGCTTCTGTTACTGTGCGTCTCGCATCTGCTTCCCTGTTGTGATGCTGATATGTGAGGTGTTCATAAGTGATTCCTCTCGTCACTATCTAGCACCTACTATCGTCATGTCCTCTAACTCCTCGTTCGGTCTAACAGACACAGAGGTTGCATATGAGCTAGTCTCTCAGTTTCATTCAAAAATCCTCGACATATTGGGGTATGGAGCCTATACCACCGTCTACTTTGTGGCACTCTATCTGACCTGTACGTGCTCCTGCTTCACCTTATTTTCGTGCTTTCAATGAAATATTCAGTGTCTCGGGAAAAGAGCAGACCTCGTGTAGGCTCAGCGATTCTAATTTCTGTTATGTGGATTCTTGTTACGATACATGCAAGCATTGCGTGGGAAAGTGTTGACAATATCTACATACAACACGGAAAAACCCAGGAAGCACAAATCGGATTCTACCTTTCCTCCTCTGGACCCTGTCCCAAGAATATAACAAATGTCGTTGTAACGTTCATTAGCCTTCTATTGGCTGACACAACAATGGTAAGTACTGGCTCGATTCTATATATCCATCTATAACAAATTCATAGATTTGGCGATGTTGGGCGCTGTACGGCAGAAGATGGCTCATCATCATCATTCCTGTGTCGTCTCTCATAACAGGTTCAGGCATGTACCTAACTTAGCTTGAAACAGAGCTTTTCTGCTCATATAATAATGACATACATCACCATCTAGTCTGCTATATTTGGCAATCCGTCCTCATCTTCGAATCTTCCGAGCTGGCGCGAACCAATCAGTTCGCTAACTTAGAGCTCCTATTCCTGTCGACTACTGTTCTTACGAACATATTCTGCACTACTGCTATTATTCGTCGCATCATTGGCGTGAGTGGTTGGAGAAAGTCACTGAAGACCTACGGCAGGATAATGGAGATTTTGATAGAGTCTTCTGTCTTGTACACTGCTACTTATATGATCAGCATTGGACTGGAGCTTCATACTCAATATTTCGCAACAGGATTGGATGAGCGGCTACGCTATGCGCGAGCTCTAGGTTACTCTATCACGGTAAGGACTATTGATTTGTGCTTGCGTTGTCATTGTTCTTGATCTCATCGTATAGGGCCTTGCGCCGACACTTATCATTGCTCGCGTAGCGGCCGGCTATGCCAGACCCAATGATTCCTGGACGGATGCATCACTTCCTCACATGGGATCAACGATGCGGTCTTTGGCGGAGAGCTTGCATTTTGCCCACCCAGCTACCGGCACTGGGACGGATAATGCTGATCTTGAGCGGAGCATCAGGTCAGCGGTGTCTGTTGGCGAAGATGAGGGAGACGCGGTGCCCAAGGAAATATCCAACAATGCTTAGGCCATTCGTGTTGTTGACAGTGCCCCGAATCAACCTCGGACCCTTGGAGGTTGGTAACTTTCCAAAACAGCCAGGAAGTAATGGCTGGTGTCTGTCATTCACCCATGCTTATTTAAATTCGTAAAAAGTAGAGTAAAGATACAAGAAAGCAAGTATGGTATGATGTATCGCAAAAAGAGAGGAGACGGTGTGTCAAGGCCAATGTGGATAAACAGGGATCTAATATTGTGAACGACACTTGCGCGGCGACTACCATGCAGCCCATCCCGACTTCCACATCCGCACCGTCGTCATCATCACTGCAGGTGCCTGCTACGGCTACTCACGTGTCCACAGGTTATTCTCCATTAGCCCACCCTCTATCCCTCGCAGCTAGGCTGCTTGACCCAAGCTTGACCAGCACCTCATCCACACCACATCCAGTACCATGAGGACATCTACTGCGACGAGGAGGGAGCTCGATAGACGCCAGGAATGATATGCCATGGAAGCAGGGATGGGAGGAAAAGAATGTCGACTGCTGGAGAATAACCGGGCAAGACGAATGACAAGCAACGTGAGCATGATACTGAGTGGGAAATCACGTCCAATGCGAGACAATAGGTTCATTCCCATCGCAATCCAGAATACAGATGTGGGCTTAACCATCATACTGTCAAACAATTATCGCCCTCGAATTCCCCCGTGCGCGGGTCGAGATATGGCTGGGAGAGATAGCATTCTCGAGCGTCCGGAGAACGAAGTGACTGCACGCCCTGTCCAGCTTCCTCCTTGCCTTTGGAGCAGCAGAAGGACAAGTCTGAGCTCGCATCGGCACGTGTGGCATCCCCGTTCCTCGAGGCTGGGGCGGATCTCTTGATACGGGGACGAAAACACTGATATCAGGGTACAAGGGATATATGGGATGTCGTATCGCGTAACGAGGACGAATGGGTGTGTCCTCAACTGGGCGCTGGGAGATGCAAACGAAGTACGGATGGTGCGACGAGTGAACCGGAATGACAGGAGAGAGGGACGCGTCCTGCAACGACGAGAAGATTTCTCGCCGTCGTCAGTGTAGTCGTCTGAACAGGCGATCGTCGTGACCATGGAATCGATTCGATGATGGGCGGTCTTCCGAGATGTCCCGTACAGTGCGATGATAGTCTGTCGAGAATATCTAGTATTTCGTTAGCGGTACGACATGGTGTGGCCTATAAAGAACGTACCTTGGATCAGTATATGCGATTTTTTGTCGAGCCTTGGATCTCGCATGTCCAATCTACATTGTGGGCGGCACCCGCCAAAAGCCTGCACGACGGTTAGCCTGTCTTCCACTCGTCCCAGCATTCACCGCACCTGCACCAATCTACTCAACGCTGCTGGCTTTCCCTTCGCCATGCGCGTATCGCTGTGATCGGACTGCTCCATTTCTTCTTCGGCATGGACGACAATGAGGACATTTTGTCTCCTCTGGTCCGAACATGTCAGGAGAGACCGAGATCCTATCGATAATGGTGCTACCAGGCGTTAGCGTACTCCAGCGATATCAGCTAGCTATTTAGCTTGCGGTTGTCACGTATGTACTTGCGCGAGACTGGAAAGGTCGCTATACACGTTCAAGAGTGGTGCGTTCTGGTGTGGCCTTTTTGTGGTCTTCTTCTCCTATCTACGAGCCAGCGCGCATAACGTTGCCGTACGGAGGAGAACTGAAGGCAGACATGGACGACTGCGAGCTCAGTAGATTGGGTAGCAGCAGCGCCGAAGATGGTGGGAGGAAGGAGTGAGCAATCACGTGGCTTTGTAGGCCGCTGTTTGGCGGTAATGTGGCGCAATCCCTTTTGCTTTCTACCGTCATCATACTGCCGTTTCACCGAGTCGACCCGCAAACGAGGATGAATTCTCATGCGCGAATCTTTAATTCATGGAACGACTGAACTTCCAGGTGAATTCACTGCAGATTTCCGAGTCCTTCAATGCTCACCAAATCCATAGTTTCCCAATCGCGCTTTTCCGCAGGTTCAAAGTACGTCTTCTTCAATTGGTTCAAAGACCTTATTTCTGTGGTCGAAGCTAGAGCACGGTCTGAAATGAAGTGATTGTCTCAACGCGCCAGTGATCCTCATCATTCTGCCAGTGGCGGTGGTCTAAAATAGTCGCCGAAAGATATGCATTGACCTCGGAGTCGCTTCGTTATTGAGCCATCATGACGGTAGGACGGTTGATTGTCGAGAAGCCCTACCGACGACAAGCTCAACGTCACTCGTTGACCTGCCCTCTTCCCGCTCTCGGTCTTGGTATTCGGAATCTTGCTTGTGGACCTCTGAGGGCGACGATGGGAACGTGAAGATCACTCGAGGAACTCCAGAAAGCTCTATTAGGTACGCCTTTCTCACTCTGTCCGCCCGTGGTTTTGGCTGAGAGGAAACAGATCGGTGTACGACGGGATGATGTTGATATAAGCCACCGGGTTCAGATCGTGAGGCAGAAGGACTAAGGCGAGCTGCGCCGCATTGCAAAGTGAATCGCGGAACTGATCTTGTTGGCGAACTCTACAGGTCGACCGGTCAACACTTGCTCTTCCAGTCTCATCACGTTCGGAAGGCGCCTCAGGCAATCGCAAAAGATACGACCATTGTCGATACAGCTCCGAGTCGACCACAGAATGAAACGAGCATCGATGACGACGAACGCACAACTATGGTCAAAGCTCTGGAGACATCTTTGTCCGTGTAGATCTCGCCTGACGCCGTCTTGTAGTATTTGTGTCGGCGAAATTCGTATTGGCCACCAGGTTTCCAGATGCAATGCAGATCAGGAAAAAACACCGCTAAGAGATACAAGATGATCTTACGCCTTGTCTTAATTCTTCGAAAGTGCGTCAAACACATCCACACACTGCCTCTTTCTCATTCGTTTTCACCCAATAGACGCTGCGTGGGCATCTTCTTTGTTCGAAGTCACATTTCATGTCGTAGTTCCGGCTCTGTGGCTTCCATCCATTGAGTTAGTACCGCTGAGGTTCGTTGATCATTGGTCGATGGTATCTTTGCGCGCTTCTTTCGTCTGATAACTTTCAAACAGGATTGCGCTACTGGAAGAAGTCTGAAACACTATGTCTTCCGATCCGTAACCTTCTTAAGTACAAGGCCTCTCGTTACGAATCTCCGCTCGTCACTGTCATGTCATCCTCTTCGGACTTCGGCTTCACAGGAGAACAGATTGCGTATGAACTGGCGTCTGTCCTTCATTCAGGCATTCTCGACATATTGGGCTACGGAATATACACGAGCATCTACTTCGTCGCGGTCTATCTGATATGTACGTCTTCCGCTTTGACCTAATTTCCAAGCCTCAAACACATATTCAGCGTCTCAGCACACTGAGAGGCCTCGCATAGGCTCAGCCGTCCTTGTCACCATCATGTGGATCCTTGTCACGATCCATGCGAGCCTCCGCTGGGCCATACTTGACAACATATACATTCAACATGGAGAAAGTCGGAAAGCGCAACTCGAGTCGAGTTTATTTTCCCGATTCGAGGAATTCTTTCTACAATATGTAGCAGATGCAGCAGTTACATTTATCAGTCTGCTACTAGCCGACATAACTATGGTAAATACATACACCCTTTTCAATTGTTTATGTCTACGGTCTTACGACTTCCACAGATCTGGCGATGTTGGGTCCTCTACGGCCGGCGGTGGCTCGTCATAATGATTCCTGGAATATCCCTGGTAATAGGATCAGGTGCGCAACAAACTTCAAAGTAGAATCTATCTTGTAATCTGAGATCCGTCTAGTCTGTTATGTTTGGCGATCCATCCTCGTGTTTACACTTCGCGGTGCTCGGAAAACTGATCAAATTGCAAACCTGGAGCTCGCATTCCTATCTACAACTGTTCTTACGAACATATTTTGCACTAGTGCAATTGTCTATCGCCCGATCAGGGTAAGTGGGTGGAGAAAGGCGGCAAAGACATACCGTAGGATAGTGGAGATTCTCATTGAGTCTTCCTTCCTTTACACTGCCATCTACGTGATTAGGATCGGGCTACAGATCCATACGCAGTATTTCACTGAGAAGCTGGACGAACGTGTCTATTTTGCGCAAGCGCTGGGATATTCAATTACGGTATACTTCTCATTCTTTCGCCAGCCTCAACGCTCGCTCATCTTATCATTTAGGGTATAGCGCCGACTCTCACCATCACTTGCATCGCCGTTAGTCAGACTCCTACCCGACCTGCGAAGACCCCGACACGCACTTCCAACTTGCCGCCTATGAAGTCGACTATTGGATATTTCCCAGAGAGTCAGACGCATCCCGAGCAGCGAGCGACATCTCCCACCATGGAGGATGTCAATCCCGAACGAAGCTGTTTCGAGGAAGATTCCGATGGTCACGCTGGTGACTATACACGACCTGCGGGGCCGATAGCGTCTGTAAAACGGAGTACGGGACATGGCCGAGTGCCTCTTACAGCGGAAATTCCAGTTTAGCCCACAAAACTTGCGCTTTGATTTTATTATACTGTTCGGTTACAATTGCTGCAGCTTACATCTTGTTTTCCTTATCTATTTCGCGTATCTTACCCATTGTTTAACGCATCGTTTGTCATTTATGTACTTGCGCCACCACCGTATCGTTCCCTGCGTTGGCATTTGCTCTTTGTTAGTCAAGGATAACAATACGATGGAACCTGGAAATAGATATGGTGATGTGGTCCAGCTTCTCAGGACTTGATGTAATTGGCCTATCGGCAACAAGTAATACGTAGGTTAAGGTGCGCCACATCTCGATCACGGCACGTCGTCGTACGGGTATGGGGATGATCCCACGTCATTCTTGTTATTCTACGCAAATAATGTTCCCGTATAAGCGCGTGCATAGCTTGAGACTCATTCCTTGCAGGCAGAGGTCTTGCAGCAGGGGAATGGACTGCCAATTCTCGAAACGGCTACGATGTCAGGGAAATGTCAGAGCCTAACTCAGAGTGATGATGTATCTTCTCCGTTATACGACATTCAAGCCGTCCCACGTACAGGCGAATGTCACACACTGAAACGCCGTCGTCAATGTAGTCGTCTGGGTCGAGGCGACGGTCGTGGGCGACAAGGCCATGGAGCGGACTCGACAAGGGGCAGTCACCGATCCGTGCTTCCAAGATATTCCAGACACTAGCATTGGTGTCGTGAATATCTAGCATTTCTTTAGAGGTACGACACGGTGCGGCATATTAAGAACATACCTTGAATCCATATATGTGCTCGTTTCTCGTCCTTGGAGTTCACTGAGAGCAGCTTCATGTGTTCCATCAGCGCTGTGGGCGGCACTGACCAAAGCCTCGACGTTGGCGCACTTGGTTGCTAACATGCACGTCCCGCCGGCTTATCCGTCGTCTGCGAGACTTCCGTGGCTGTCTCGCCGACCTAGTCTCCGACTATCTAGACACCAAGGGAGTCCGAGCCTCAGTCAACAACAGCATGTGTTTCGCGAGTGATTGTAGAACTACCTGGATGTCGTTAGCATAGTGCAACGATATTATCAGCTGAGCATCTACCTCGCGGCGAGAGGCTATCCAGATACATCGTTGTTGAATCCACGAAGGAGCGCTCGTCGGGATCTCCAGTCGTTCCATGACCTGTGAATGTTGCGAGATATGCTACAGGTCGAAGTTATGCGCCGTCCCATCTGCAGGCCGGTGTCTGATACCGACGCCATACGCGCGAAGAGAGGTCAAAATGGACGATTGCCAGGCGAGAAGATGAAGGGGCTGCACTGAAGCGTGAAGATGGTGGAACGAAAGAAAGCGCAATGCCATCACGTGGCCTTGTAGGCTGCTGTTTGGCGACACTGTGGCGCAACCACTTTGCTTTCCACCATCATCATGCTGCTGTTTCGCTTGGCTTACCTTCGAACGATAAAGACACTCTAAATGAATTCAAAACAGTTAAAGAACACGCCTCCGTCAACTGAGCTGAGGATTGTCTTCGCGTGCCAATGGCTACAGCCTAGAGGGCGGCGCAAAATGAAACGGTCCCGTGAACGCGCCAATGATTGATATCTACCTTTCGCGGTCGACACCACTTCACGCTGGGCTCACTCGCTCTCGTTTCGCGCCTACCATATCCTCTTTATGGCTTCGTCTACCGCTACGCTCGTCTAGGACTTCTTACAATGCCCATCGTCCCAACGTGATCTTCATGGGGGTTGCTCTTTCGAGGCTCTGAACTTCTCCGGGCTACGATTGTTGAAGCCAAACCTCCTTCCATGAGGCACCTTCTTCCCATCTAAGCTGGTGTCAAACCAACGGTGCGTTCCAAACGAGTGTGTGATGACATTTTCTGACGTGGCATACATAGACGGGCATAAATGCTTGAGCTTTTTCTGAATCGCCACACACCTATATCGCAAGGAGTCGTGCGCCGTATCATCGCCACGGGACACAGTCAAAGAGGAAATGAAAACCCACTAACGGCGATTCCATAACGCAGGCTATGGGCTCGGTACGTTCATACCCTTGGTATATATCTTCCTCGTTGACGAAATTACAGGGCATACTTCTCGCTTACAGCTCGGTACAAATACGTATGCATCTCGTTCGAAAGATCTCGTTCGATGATTGTGCCATCTGTGTCTGGACTCTGGAGATATCAATGCACCGGAGTGTCTATCCGTCAAAACAGACAAGATCTGCCAGTGATGGAACACAGAGCCCAGCTTTGGGTAGCTTCATCGGCTTCTTGAAAATGAAAACAATCATGTTACTCCTAGATACTCCCGGCATACTGGCCTTCGACACAGCGTTTTGAACAAGTTTGACGAAAGCTTCTCTAACTCTGGTTCTCTAGAATCGCGGGCACAATTATCCTCCCATCGTTACTCTGAGCCACTGGGAGCCGTGTCATGTCAATATCGCGACCTTGGCGCGACTGAGATTGAGAGCCGTTCTGGATGGGCATCGAACCTACATGATAATCAAAAGGTTATCGCAGGATTGGGTCTCAGTACGCCGTCCTCATCTATACCTAGATTCTCAGCTGAGGACACTGAATGCAGGTCACCGTTTCGTTCACGTACTCAAGCTATCTGAATACACCTGCTATCTTTCTATGTTCATTTCCGTTGAACCACGGACCCTTTGACGGGGGATAGTATCAAGGAACAACGCCACTGATTGCCATCCGCGATATTCACTTGGCGGCAGATAACGACATCACCATGAACGAGAAGGCAATCATTCAAGATCCAGGACATCTTCGCACACAGCCTTCTTTAGGTGCTTCATTGAATTAAAAGTCTAGTTTCTTCACTGGGAACATGTATCGCGATTACGGTTCACTGATAATCCAGTGGTATCATGATGTGGGAATCATTTTCAATGAAAACAGTGCGTCTCTTGTTTGCTCTTCTATCGGGACACTGATATTCTAGGTGTTCTTAAACGCAATGACTCTCGTCAGGATCTCTCCCAGCTGCTATCATGTCCTCCGACCCTAACCTGGGTTTAACAGACACAGAAGTCGTATATGAGCTATCGTCCCAGTTTCACTCTTTGATTTTAGAGATCATGGGGTATGGGATATACACCACCGTCTACTTTGTAGCGCTATACCTGACTTGTATGTCCTCCTTCTTGTGCCTGACATCCATATCTTTAACCACGTCTTTAGTGTCTCGCGGTAACAGGCCTCGCGTAGGCTCTGCGGTCCTCATTACCGTCATGTGGATGCTTGTCACGATTCACGCGAGCTTTGGCTGGGCCTACCTCGATAATATCTACATACGACATGGGGAAACCCGGGAAGCACAACTCTGGGCGCTTTTCTCCCTCCAATCCACAGAGTTATCTCCACTGGCAGTAGCAAATTCAGTGGTGGCAATCGTCAGTACTCTACTGGCTGACATTACAATGGTAATTACCCACTCAGCCAATCTTCCTACTTATCAATTTACCCTAGATTTGGCGATGTTGGGTGCTGTACGACAAAAGATGGCTCATTGTCATTTTTCCTGGGTCCTCCCTCATAGCAGTGTTAGGTACGCACATTGGAACTCAGACCTTGCTACAACTCTGAGAGCCTCCTTATAGTCTGCTACGTTTGGCGATGCATCCTGTTTAGACCTTCCGTTCTGGTAACTGACCAAATCATCAACTTACAGCTCGGATACCTGTCGGCAACTGTCATTACAAACATCTTTTGCACCTCTGCGATTATCTGGCGCATCACTACTGTGAGTGGTTGGAGAAAATCACTCAAGACGTACCACGGGGTGATGGAGATTCTAATTGAGTCTTCCATCTTGTATACAACGATCTACATGATTAGGATTGGGCTCAGCATTCATACCCAGTACTTCACAGAGAAGCTTGACGAGCGGGTGCAATTTGCCGAAGCTCTGGGATATTCAATCACGGTATGCACTACCGTCAATTCATGCTTGCATCACTATTATTAACTCGGCTCGCATCGTGTAGGGACTCGCACCGACACTCATTATTGCTCGTGTAGCAGCAGGTTTTGCGCGTCCCGATGATTCCTGGACGCGTACTTCCCTTCCTCATATGGGCGCGACAATGCGGTCTTTGGCCGAAAGTTTGCATTTCGCGCGGCCGACTCGGACTGGCACTGCTGTGGATAATGTCGATCTCGAGCGGAGCATTAGGTCGGAGGTGTCTGTCAGTGGTGATGAGGGAGACAATAATTGTTGTGAGAGTCCCAAACGTACTAAGACGGAGCTCGGGGAAATGTCTAAGGAGGTTTAGTAGGCGGTTCATGTTGCAGTGTCCATGATTGTTTTACTGTTTATCCTGCCTTCTACCGATTATGTATCCGCCTCCTCGATGGCCTTACCTTTATACGAGTCTACAGCAGTAGCCCGAGTGTATCTATTCTGTGTCGAGTTGCCCGAACACCCTCTAGCCTTCAAGTTTCCGATGGTTGGTTGACACACACGGAACTCCTACTATCTCTTCGTACAAGATATCAATAACAAGTGGCAACAAAAGGACAAAGGAAGTAGAGTAAGATGAAAGCGAATACATAAGTATACTGGATGATATGGTGTATCACAAGAAAGAGACGACAAGAAGTGTAATGGCCAACGACGATAAGAACAACGGTGAACAAAACGGAATCCGAAATCATCGATCTCTGAACGACACGCGCGCGCAGCGACCATTATGCAGGTGGCATCCGGCGAGCGCCTGCTATGCCTACGCACATCTCCGAAGGTCCTCCATCCGCCCATGGACTCTCCGTTCCCTCTTGGACTTTTACCGGCACACTCTCAATCTCTCCAACCCCCGCAACAAGGCTGGTTGACCGGCTTCTCGTTCGCACCACGTCCAGTACTACGAGGACGTCTGCGGTGACGAGTGATGCGTAGAGGCGCCAGGAATGATGTGCCACGGAAGCAGAGATGCGTGAAAGAGAATGTCGACTCGAGAGCAAGAAAAGGGAAAACACAGGCACAATAATGACGTCCAATGCGAGACGAGAGGTTCCTTCTCATCGCCAACGTGGATACGGATGTAGGCGCAAGCACCATGCTGTCGATCGATTGTCATATTCCTCGCCCTCGGAAGTCCCCCGCGTGCGGGAATAGACGGATCCATTGAGTCACTGAGCGCGATGCGCATAGCGGTGATGAAGGACGCTCCGAAGTGCACTGAAGCTGGCTGGCGATAAGCTGAATTGGTCAGGATCTGGCAGTTCCAGTCGAGGCGCATCGACGGACGATGTCAGTTTAGCGGAAGATTCCTTGGCTACAGAAATCGTTAATCGATATCCAAGACAAGCGTGAAAAATGTAGACGTACTAGGTTGCGCGCAAACATCTACCCCAACGTACACGTCCATCCGATTTCGATATCAAGAATTGAGGGGAATTGATCCAACTGTACGGTTGGCCGTCGAGATATGGCTTGAAGTAAGAGTAGATTCTCAAGTGTCCGCAAATGTATCTGGCATGCTTGCTTTCAGCATCAGCGAAGCGTGCCCCGCCCACATTTTCCCCTTGCGTTCGAAGCAGCCACCACTTCGGCCAGCTGGACAAGCATGAGCTCACATCGGTATAAGCGACATTTCTATCTCTCAGGACCAATACGGGTCTCCCGATATGGGCGGATATGACAGCAGAATGGTTGAAGGCAATCAATGGTGTCTCGTGCAGTAGAACAAGGACGATGTGCGTGTATAGTTGCGCGCTGGCCCATGGAGAGGCAAACGAAGTGCGGATAGGCAAGAGATTCGAAATGACAAGAGGTGAGGGTCGCGTCCTGCGATGAGGAGGTTTCTCGCCGTCGTCAATGGAGGCGTCTAAACCGAGGCGACGGTCGTGACCAGGGAATCGGCTGGATGCTGAGCGTCTTTGACCTGGGCTTCCTTTACTGTGCGATTCTGATCTGGTCGAGAATTCCTACCCTTTCGTAAGCGGTACGACAAGGTATGGCCAATAAAGAACATACCTTGGATTTGTATATGCGACTGTTTCTCGAGCTTTGGAACTCGCAGCCACTAGACAGTGTTTCTCCAGCATCGACGGTATGTATCGACATTGCGGGCGGCACCCACCAAGACCCTGCAAGTCAGTTAATCTCTCTTCCGCACGTCCAAGCAGTGAACGCACCTGCACCAACTTCAAAGACGACCTTGCCGTCCTCTCCTTGTCTCCGCTGGAACATGTCAGGAGAGTCCGAGATCCAGTCGACAACGGCATGTGCGCTGCCGGCGCGGATTGGAGAAATACTAGATATTATTGTTAGCGTACTGCGATGATATCGGTTCAGTAATTACCTTGCAGAGTAGAAACTTCCTAGATACATTGTTCCACGTACGGACTAGCACACCATTCCATTCGGTCGTTCCGTGACTTGTAAAGTTCGTGATACACGTTCAAGAGCGGTGCGTTTTGGTGACGCCTTCTCGTGCTCTTCTGCTCGCAAGCCAGCGCGCAGATAGATGCTGCATGAGACGGAAATCAAGACAGAAAAGGGTGATATTGAGCTCGGCGACGGTGAATGAAGCAGTCGCACTGGAGATGGTGGGGGAAAAGAAGGAGCAATGCCATCACGTGGCTTTGTGGGCCGCTGTTTGGTGACCTTGTGGCGCAATCGCTCTTTGCTTTCTACCACCATCATGATAGCGTCTTACCTGGGGAATTTTCACTGGTCTTGTGTTCAAGTCAAATTTTCTCATGGGCATCTCCAAGCTCAACTTTATGAATCGCCACTACGAGTCCGGCTTAGGCAGTCTGAAACCTATTTGCTTTTATCTGCGCTTAGTGTTAGTGCTCCTCGACGCTTGTCTCCCGCTCGTTTTTAGCCTTACTACTGGGATCTCCTCCCCTCTACCGCCAGTCATTTGCCTTCTCAATTTGCATGTCTTCCCGTCGCTCTCCCGTAGTACACCCTCCTCTCGCAAAGACATACACCCTCGATTAAGAAACCTTTTCAAATCGATGTCACTCGTTTGATTCCCTCTCCTTTTTCCCTCTCTTTCGACTGTTCCGGTCTCCAAAATACGCACTCCTCCAAAACATTACGCATTGTCAGACGCAAGGAATCTAGCCAACCTGTTCCGCCCCATGGCTGCGCGCCCCTTTTCTCTTCTGGTACGTTATAGACTGCATGCATTGTGAGATTTACTGATGTTGTATGTGCAGATGGAAATTGACATATTCGAGGATACCGTGCCAATCTTGTATAGTGATGCGCCGTTGAATCACTGTATATGATCTCAAAAACTTGTCGGAGCCAATTAACTTCCCTGGCGACTCACCGTGACAGCTTTAAGAACGTTGTTTTTGCTGGAACCTTGAAACACCAAAGGTATTGGGCGCTCTTTTGACGGTGTCCATCGGTGCCACTAATCAGCGCTCAGCATATTATTTTCAGATCAAACTCAGGCAGATAATAACACACTCGATTGGAAGGTGATTGTTCACGATGCAGGACGGCAGTGGGCGCGTCAGACACAGCCTTTGTAGGTGCTTCGGTCAAACGTACAGCTTCTTCAGCATCTATCGCGCCTACGGCACACTGTTTTCCATACAAGATCGTTATGCGACAAGGCGAAGCCGCTTCCTTTACTCCGGGAATGATTGTTCTATTGATACCAGTGCGTCTCTTGTCTTCTTCCGATACATGATGTGTTCTTAAGTACAGGATCTCCCCACAGTTTCTCACAGTTGCCATCATGTCCTCCGACTCCAATTTCGGCGCGACAGACGAACAGATTGTATATGTACTATCATCGAGCCTCAATGCGATCGTCCTAGACGTCTTGGCCTACGGAATATACACCGCTGTTTACTTCGTTGCGCTCTACATAATCTGTACGTGGTCGAGTTTGCTCTGACTTGCTACGTCTGACTGCATGTTGAGTGGCTCTCGAAAACAGTCATCGTATAGGCTCCGCGATCCTTATTACCGCGATGTGGATCCTTGTTACTATCCAGACGATCATCATCTGGATCTCTGTCGACGATATGTTTATTAAACACGGAGAAACCCGTGTGGCGCAATTCGTGGCGTCTTTGTCCTATCAAGACGGGCATTCAATTTCGCTAGCTGTAATCAATGGTATCATGTCATTCTTGAACGTTCTACTGGCGGACATGGTCATGGTGAGTACAAGCCCGCCTGAGTCTTCTCCTCATCTAACATGCAACACACAGATTTGGCGATGCTGGGTGCTTTATGGCAAAAACTGGCTGATAATAATCATTCCTCTGACATCCTTTGGAGCACTATCAGGTACGTACTCAGCTTGAAACAGCCTTGTCTACTACTCTAATATACATCACTATTCAGTCTGTTATATCTGGCGAACGATCCTCACCTACAGATCATTCTCCAAGACACCAAACCAGCTCGCCAACCCAGAGCTCCTGTACGTGTCGGCAACTGTCTTCACCAACATATTCTGCACTACCGCGATTATCTACCGCATCGCTCGCGTCAGTGGTTGGAGGGCCTCACTCAAAACTTATCGTGGGCTTATGGAGATTCTCGTCGAATCATCCCTCCTGTACGCTGCTATCAATGCGATTAGGATTGGGCTGCAGGTTTACAGCCAGTACATTTCCGAAGAACTTGATGTGCGGTATTTTTTTCCCAGAGTTATAGCGATTTCCATTACGGTAGGTACTACCTCCCTCGATATATACAGTTGCTGATGACAACGTGTAGGGGCTTGCGCCGACACTGATTATTGCTCGCGTAGCAGCGGGATATGCACGACCGAATGAGACCTGGATGTGTAGAACATCCTTGCCTGATATGAGGTCGACGATGCGGTCTTTGGCGGAGACTTTGCATTTCGCACAACCGGTGACTCCTAGGACTGTCACGGCAAATAATGTTGACCTCGAGCGTAGCATCACGTCGGAGGTGTCTGCTGGAGTTGGGGTGGAAATCGATTGTCATCGCGAGAATGGTGGGAAGACGGCACTCGGACAATCATGAGCCGCAGACGAAGTCACCTAATCCCGCTGAGCGTTGAGCTTCAAGTTCGACGTCGCCATTGAATTATTGGCTGGATTAGTTGCTGCTGTATAGAGACAAAGCGTGCCTCTTAGAGAAAAGCCACTGAATTTAGCGCCCATAAGGATACACAAACCATAACACTTCCTGCCTTCCACCGTCATCACGACTATTCAGCGGATGATGGGTCCTTGGACGCCATATAAGACGCTTTGTTCCACTCGCCGTTGGAAATGTTGCGCCTCCTCACGGGCTCGACATGGTAGGACAATCGACCGAACATCTTCCATTTCTTAAGAAGGTAATAAGACACCCTTGGCTTTCCGATTCCACCTTTTTTACTCAGGGCGGAAATTCGAAGAACAGTCTCTCGCGGTTGCACGTGGGGCTGCCAGGTCGTTCTTGGGTCTCCGTATCATGTATCATCACAAGGATGTGATTATTGAAATGCCGGACTCGAAGTCATTCTGACGTCCTGTGTCAAAGGTGCGAGGCAAGTATAAAGAACACAATATATTTGAACAAATGACAATCCAGTTACACAATCAACGACGGAGAATAGAAAGGGAACGGTAAGAGTTGGGTAAGAGAAAAAAAAAGTGCCTGCTAAATTCCTTCAACGCATCAGACTTGAATTAGGCGAAAACGACAGGCCCTCCCTGGTTGCTGTCCTTGACGAGGGAGAGAGAGGTGAGACCGTCTAGATTTTGGCTACCGTCAAGTTTTGGACGCAAGATGAAACAAGTAACCCACCAGAGTTGCTCTCGGTACCGGCGAAGGCGACGATCTGCCCGAAGGTTCCAAAAGACGTGTCGGGCTTGGGAGGATGGGCCGTATCCGACTCTTAAAAGAAACATGAGCCTTCGATTTTCCACGCGAACGAACGCTCTTACCTTTGATGACAGCCCTTCCATTGTCGGCCTCAAAGACGACAAAGCTCAGGCGTCCGATGAAGCCTTGTTTGTCCTTGCGCCCGAAGACACCGACGATCCATTGGTTTTCTGTGAGTGGAGTCAGCATTTAGCAGGATGACAACGAGTGAAGAAAGTCAGACCATCAAGATCGAAGGAGTAATAATCCTTCTTGGCCGTCTCGTTCCCGTGCAACTTGGAGACAGGCGAACCTCCAGTGATTGCGTAGGTGGGCTTAATGCCATAGACACGATCGCCCGCCCAAAGTTCAATCTTGATGATTCTTTCGATGTTCTGCTCGACTGGGAAGTTTCCGTCTGGAGGATGGAAGTGAGGATAGTGTTCGGCTGAGTGGATTGGAAAGGTAGCTTACAGTCAATGAGATCGTTGAAGGACTTGTTTCCTGTCGCGTTCAAACCGACGGCGGCGGTCTGACTGATGCTTCCGAGGAGGCCTGGAGCGGTGGAAAATTTGAGGGACATGTTGTAAGTGATGCTGTTAGGAGCTTTGTGTTCAAGAGATGAGGAGCTGGGATGCTGTTTTACGACCAAATGCACACCTCGTCTTTATACCTCTCAACGAATGGTCAAGGATATTCCGTCGAGTTAGCTGGAAATTTCCGCATTCAATAGAAATGACTGAAGACGAGCAGATTGACAAAGCAAGACACAGGCGTTTGGAATATCCGATGTTTCTTTGGATGGCGACATGGTCAGACGCCATTCCCAAGAGACGACATACCTAGCTAGATGCAAGATGGATGTCATCGGGAAGTCAAGCTTCCGATATGCAGATGTCGCTTTTGCACCCATGAGCCATGGTCCCTAGTCTTGGACAAGTATTCGTGGCCATGGTGCCACCCCTTCCATGACAGTCCTACCGGTGCTAGCGCAAGCCCTAAAATAATGTTCACCAATACCTGTGTCGAACCATGTGTAGAATACCCAATGTAGGGATGATCAATGTGGCGCACAAAATATACCGTCTACGGCGGAATTGGACACAAAAGCTAGAGACGTCAAGCGATCTATTAGTTCCTCATCAGTTTCTGTGACCAGGAGCAATAATTACCTGTTTTCGTGTGTAACGCCAGTGGCATCATGGGTTCTATGAAAGAGTTAGCATGGCGGGCCGGTCGGCATCTTCCACGACCAACCATCATGTGCACGTATCTTCGCTTCTTGGAGTTGTTATCGACAGCCCATCTACTATTGATAGAAGTTGTAAAACCGCAGAGCAACACATCGTCTGTGAGTACCCCGAGAGCCATAAGTACTACTCACGGTCTCCAATAGAAAACATATCTTTTGCGTCTCAAATTTTCCCAGTGACACTTTGACATCATCCACTCGTGCAAGCGTGCTCTCGCTTCTGGGCCCGCCTCAAGCACTTCCGGGGACATCAAGTGAACATCTGGTTATCGGCAGTTTAACTTCCCGATGACAGGAATCTTGCATCCAGCTAGGTATGTCGTCTCTTGGGAATGGCGTCTGACCATGTCGCCATCCAAAGAAACTCGGATATTCCAAACGCCTGTGTCTTTTTTGCGAATCCTTTTGTCTAGAGTCATTTCTATTGAACGCGGAGAATTTCAGCTAACTCAACGGACTATCCTTGACCATCGGTTGAGAGGTATAAAGACGAGGTATGCATTTGGTCGCAAAACAGCATCCCAGCTCCTCATCTCTCTTGAATACAAAGCTCCTAACAGCTTCTCTTACAACATGTCCCTCAAACTTTCCACCGCTCCAGGTCTCCTCGGAAGCATCAGCCAGACCGCCGCCGTCGGTTTGAACGCGACAGGAAACAAGTCCTTCAACGATCTCATTGACTGTAAGCTACATTTGCGGTGTACTCAGCCCGACCTACCCTCACTGATATCCTCCAGACGGAAACTTCCCAGTCGAGCAGAACATCGAAAGAATCATCAAGATTGAACTTTGGGCGGGTGATCGTGTCTTTGGCATTAAACCCACCTACGTGCTCACTGGAGGCTCGCACGTCTCCAAATTGCACGGGATCGAGACGTCCAACAAAGATTATTACTCCTTTGATCTCGATGGTCAGACTTTCTTCACTCGTTGTCCCCCTGCTAAACGCTTACGCCACTCTCAGATCACCAATGGATCGTCGGTGTCTTCGGGCGCAAGGACAAGAAAGGCTACGTGGGACGCTTGAGCTTTGTCGTATTTGAGGCCGACAACGGAAGGGCTGTCATCAAAGGTAAGAGCGCTCGTTCGCGTAGACAATTGAAGGCTCACGTTTCTTCAAGAGTCGGATAAGGCCTATCCTCCCAACCCCGATATCTCGTTTGGAACTTTCGGGCAAATCGTTGCCTTCGCTGGTACCGAGAGCAACTCTGGTGTGTTTCTCATTTCATCTTGTGTGTTACTCCAGCAATTGACGGCGGCCAAAATAATCTAGAAGGTCTCACCTCTCTCTCTCTCGTCAAGGACAGCAACCAGGGAGGGCCTGTCGTGCTCGCCTAATCTTCTACATCGAAGGAAATTAAGTAGTACCCGTCCCACATCCTTTCTCAAACCTCTTTCATTCTCCGTGTTGAATTTTGTAGTTTCATTGGTGTTCGTCGAAATATATGGGTTGTTCACCTTTGTGCCAGAGCAGAGCCTATACCTTGCCTTTTGGCTTGAACTCTCCATCGTTTCAAAAGTCATCGACTCGCGTTACATAGCCTTGTTCCGTACGAAAGTGATGTGTCCGGGAAACCGATCGGGATCTTGTCAATCCGTACACACTTTCAACAAGTGGTGGCGCGTGAGAGTTAGAAAGGACGAAGCCTCCGCACTGACAAGCAATGCAAGAATTTGCAGAGAATGTCATACAATGCGCAGAGAGTAGTCACTAAGGAGAGGCAGGAATGATTGCGCCACATTGCCAAACAAAAGTCTACAAACCCACGTGAACATTATTCTGTTCTGTCTTTCCTAGGGTGTCGGAAGAAACGACTACTTATTTACCAACACCCTTTTTTACCGTTTTTTACACTGTAAATTACGTGTAAATAATCACATGACATGGCCCCGAATTTCGAGGTGTTATTTACCGCTAATGCTACCACGTGAGGTGCGCCACACTAAATAAATTTCCTTTGCTGTAAAAACACACAGCCATGTCTTTGTATATGTGATAGGAGCCTTCACCATGACAGAAATGCATACTATAGAATGTCACTTTTTGATTCTATGGCCCATTGACTCCAATGAAAACCAGGAAGACAGATCTATTCATTAAAATGCAGCAATTGGTGAGATAAACAGGCTGTTTGTTCTCAGAAATCAACTGTTATTACACACAGATGTCCGTGGCAAGAGACACGTCCGGGACCTTGTTGGAAAAAAATTCAGCTTTCCAGGTAAGGCGGCGCCACAATTACAGTCACATGACCGCAGTTTTTTACAGTTTTTTACATGTAAATTACCAGGGCCTTGACGAAATCTCGCGGTAATTTACGGTAAATTATGTATCTGGGCTTTCTTACGGGGCCCTAGTCTTTCCTTCCGCCATGATGCTCCTCTCATTTTTCGTGCTCAGAATGGTTCACTTCGACTTAACTTGCAGCTTTACTGTGCGTGTATGAAAATGGCGACCCTCTACGAAGGACGACACCGAAAAACGCGAAAAACCGCCGCATGCAGTCCACTCTCCCAACCATGGGACGACTAAGGATACAATAAAGTGCTTCTCTGGGCGCTACTCTATGGTGCGAGCGTCATCTCGGAAGTTTTCGTAGAGGTAAGCGTCGAGCCGCACATCGTTTGCGCCTTGCTCACCACGTCCCCAAGCGTTCACTCGCAGCGTAGCGCGTGTCTTCACTACCGGGAGCTTGGATAGATCTAGCTGCATGTAGGACCTCCCCGGCCCTCAACGAAACGGTCGTGCTGAGTGCTTGGTATGGCTACGTGCGAGCAATGAGAAAGCTAGTGGTGGTGGCAGTTCACGTCGATATTGAAAGTCAGGTGCGTACCTTGCTCAGTGGACAGGAAGAGATGCTGACACCCGCCCAGAGTGCCGTCCGCTATGTCGATATCTTGCGTTTATCCGTCTCCATCTACGTCGACACCGCTCCTGCAAGGTTTCAAACATCAGTGGACGATACAGATTGATGTACGCTATTTCTATGCTCTTCCACGTTACACCACTAATGAATCGCCAGATATCCCCCATTACGTTCGTCTAGTGCCTACCCACTTGAACAAGGAGGCAAGTCGCAGAAACCGAGAATCAAGTCCTTCGAGCGTGTCACATGCGGGTGGATGGCCTCGTCGCGTAGCGTCCATCTCCCCCCAGGCCACGCCTTTGTCATGCATCCCCTCATTGTCAAAGTATCCCCTTTTCCGCGTCTAGTTCGCCTCCCAATCTCATCTCTATCCACCCGTATGCGCCCTATCTGTCGTTCATGTATTGCAGTGCGAAATTCTGTCCATTTCTTGGGGCCAGATACATGCAGCGAGCACCTTATCTCTATCATGCACTCGGGAGATTCGCTCAGGTCTCGAGAGCCGGAGATAATGCGTCTGCGGATGTGGAATTGACATCTATGCAGCTAGCTCATGGCCAGGCAGTTACAAGCGCGGGGATCAAGTGCTGGGCAGAAAGCGCTCGATCACTGGGATCCAAATGCGTTCCGGATGCTCGAGGGCCTGCTCTCGCTCCATGGCATGTCTTTGGCAGAAGACTGTTGGACCACCGAGGAAGGCGTTCGAGGCGGTGGAACGAATATTCTTGTTGAACGACGCTGGCGTCATGTTTCCTTCGTGGTCACTGGTCCTTGCGTTCGGGATTCATTATCTTCTTTATCTTCCTGTTATATTTTGTTTCCCGTTACAACATTCGTTTCTGCTTCGCAGTGTGTTATTTCCCGATACATTTATGTTGATCTCCTCAGGCTGTCCAGTTCTAGATTTCTTGCTTTCATCTGTACGAGTAAGTAAGGCTGGAACTTGTACCTTACCGGTTTTAGCGGCTCGATCTTCGAAGAGCGTTGTACTGCAACAACTCGATGACTGGCAACTGCATGGCGAAGTATCTATTCCAACATATGTGGCGCATTTATCTGCGTCACACTATCTGTCAATCCGATTCGTTTACCCGTTCGTAAAACACAGACCTGAGTGATGTATACTCTATCTGAACCAGTCCACATTGAGCCTATGGTCGTTCTCCGATTATCCTACTTCAAGTTGAACACCGCAGGCCTAGGATGTTTATGAGAGCGTGAGATAGGAAAATAGGAGAGCAATCGGAAATCCAGTACCATTTTCATGTGGGCCGTTACCGCAGTGGTGATGCCATTGAGCGACCTCCCCATTTGCCTACAAGTGTGGCGTATAAACGAGAAACAATTCTCTTGTTCTGCATATATAGGCCACATTGGTTGGCGGGCTGTGTATCAAAGAACGGATTCAACAGCATTAAGAAGGACCACTTTACACCTACCATAGGGTCTAGCCGTTGATGTGGCGAACTCGGAATCGCGGACCGCGAAAGCTGTGTTTGGTTGGCCTCCGTCGTTCCTCCGTTCATGCCGAATTCGACAACTCCTACAGTCACCGTCCATTCCGCGTCAACATAACGACGGCGAACGAAGGCTTATTGTCTTTCCTATGGGTCTATTGTAATCTGTTGTCTATTGTTACCTTGCTTTCGACGTTCGCCGTATGTTATTGTTTTCTTGACACACCGGTATATTTATGTTGATCGTTCGCTTGATTTCAGGTCTCCTGCTGTATTTCCCATAATCTGGATGTCTTATCATCGCTACACATCTACTGGACCTCCTCAACAGCCTGCGCGTTCTATACTCAAACCGTCGAGGTCTTCTCACCCCACTTCCGCATCTCTTTCCTCCGGCTCTCTTCCAGCCGTCAAAGTACGCGATCCCCCCATACCTACTCAAGCTTCTCAGAGAGCTGTCCAGAGCTTGCAAGACGTACCACTAGAAGGTCCCATCCCCGCCATCTACTTTCCACCGACGCAGAATAGGCAGCAGCTCCTGACACTGTTGCACCAATTCACTACTCAGCTTGAAGCCGATGGAGCTGGGAAAGACCTTGATTGCGAAAGAGAGAAAATCTCGAGACCGCAAGCAGGTCGGCCAACGTATCAGGCGGACGGGTTTCCTGAATTCTGTATGATCCTTATGGGTCCATGGGCTCCGGGTCTGTGCTGTCAGTTATTCCCTTCACTCATCAGAAGCACGTTCTGACGAAGCCCTTTAGATGGACCTGTTCTTGAACCGCGGCTTGCAATGAAGTTACCCACGCTACAGATAAACCGATGCCTAGCACCGCCGTTGAGTGCTGCCAACGGACTTCACTGGGACGTAACTCAACCAGTCACTTCTGCGAAGTTCATGGAAGATGGGAAAATACTGAATTTCGAAGATTTCTGCAAGGAACCGGCGACCTCCCCTCGGATTACACAGTTCCAAATGATCTCTAAAGAGATTCCTTGGCCGTTCATGGCAATACGGACAGACAAGATGGCAGGAGTTACGGTTGGAGACGTCCTTTCCAATTTATCGCTTGCCCTTCTGGTTTCTATGTCGGATTATATTGTGCGCGGCTTGAGCGAGGATAATCGAGCCATTCTACTTCGCGCGCACCAGGAACGATGTCCTGACAAAGCAGAGAGGCCGAAGCCTTTCGATCTGTTGGCTGGATGTACCACATTCGGTGGTTTAACTTATGATCGCGAGCGTGAGGAGCAGTGCAACTTCTCAGATCAGAAGTGGGAGATACATTGTTTCATTGATTATTTACATGGAAGTACTTAATGAATATCATTATCGGAACAAATTTTATCTATGGTATTAAATACGTCTAGCTTTTCATCACTCATGGAGCTGTGACGCCACTCGTTCAGAAGTAAACTCCCTCGCCCAACGATCCATGCGGCAAGGTCAGCAGCATGGAGGCCCAAACGAGGTGTATCACAAGTTGCTGATCGTCGTCGTCGGCACTGGCTTGTAAAAGTGAAAGCACCAGCAGATAGATCTCATGGTAGACTATTTATGATACTTAGCAAGCCTTCTGGCTGATCAAGTTGTCGTGGCCCTCAATTTCAAATGTCAATTCGCCATCCAAACAGCATCATGTGATCGTGCTGCCGGGTATCGCCACTGATCGGTCATGTTTGCCGCTCCGCCCGCCAAGAGGAAAGCCCGATCCAGATCTTGGACACTGATCAAGCCACGCGAGCCAAATGCCGATCAGGCGGCTGGCCACTGAAGGGAATTTTAGTGGCGCAAACCGTCGTCCATCTACCTTAGTATTCCGATCTCAATTAGTAGTGCTCTCTCATGAAAGAAGGTTTTCTGCGAAGACATGTAACTTTCTGTGACCGATTCTTGCATAACATACTGGAATCCTTTCACTCAGATATCTGGTATATTCTCACAGGTTGGGAGACCTTCTATTAGATGTGAGGTGAGATGATATGGCATACAAATGGCTCTAAAAATTGTATTTTCTTGTGTCGTGGTAGACGAACTCGATAAGTGGCGCAGCGGTTGTAAGGACCGGAATCCTTGATCCATTGATGGCCGTGAAGGTCACGAGATCTTCCTCCTTCCTTTTTCTGGGGGTGGGTGGGTCGTGGGAATCGTTTCCAAGATCTGAATCGGGCTTTCCTCTTGCCGCCCGCTCGCAGTCGCGTTCTTTTTTGCGTACCTTCGATGTCGATCCGTGGACGTTATGAATGTTCCGAGTAAGTATATGAGCAGGCTTCCGGGTCAGTGTACGTCACCACTGTCAATCACAAAAAATATCGACCTCATACATTCATATGCGTCTCCCCGGTGAACGGTACGACATCTTCAATGTCTTCCCATTCATATGTTCTGAGTCCCTCCCTTTTTCTGTGGCCGCCAGTAATTTAAAAGAATGCTTTACACATCGTCACTTCAGGACACTGCTGTCTTTGTGTTTGACGTAACCCAGAGTAAGTACGTGCGCCGTGGCCCTCCATACGACCAATGCTTATAACAAAGACCTCTTTCTTTAGCCTATGCTTTTTGAATGCATCCAAAGATGTAGTCCGTCTCACCGGTAATTATTCCCCACTTCGTGTACAACAGATCTCCAATCTTCGAGAACTTAGTGGACTCGGCGGCGTCAACTCTGGCGGTAAGTACATTGACAAAATCGACATCACTCATTGGCTGACAATGTACCCGCTGCTGTAGCATGTTCACTCAGCTTAGGCCGGAATCAGATTGATCGTTTTGAATGATGTAATATTTCTACCGTTGAATTCTCGCCTGGATGTCCAAGCGATGGTACATTCAATTGCTAGACCATCATGACATGTAAGCCACAATACTAGCTTCGGAATCTTCAGGTCTAACGCGCTGAAAAATGCTCAAACCTAGGCTACTAACCCACCACGAAGCAATCAATTCAAACCGGCTGTCCTCGCTGCATCCCTGTAGATGCTGCACTACGGTCAATACAGCTGGACATGTGTTCATAATCAGCTATATACAGGACACCGTAACCCTCACCGACTCCGAGTCTAAGCTAATACATTCCTACCCAGACGTTTCCGGTTCTACATTCGCACCTGTCAAATCGCGCATCTTCCTTCCACATCACCGGCATTTTGAGGTTATCCAAACGCTTGCGATGATTGCTTCCACGCCCGGGTGCGACATACGGAATTCAGTAGAAATGAGGAAAACATCCCTCAAGAAGTTACAAGCTTCTTTTGAAGCACTTTCATTTCGTCGTATCTGTTGAATTGATATATGTACGGGAAAGTGTGCGCCTTCGTGAGTCATGATACACGCTCCAACTGCATGTTATCATCAGTGTCTCCTCCACAGATCTGACTTGGGTACATTGCCTCGCTGAAACGACATCACAATTTCAGTGGTATGCGAGACTTTGTCGTGGCCTTTTTTTCTGCCTATAAAGTGCGTCCGCCCATCCTTCAAGCCATCCATCACATCATGAACCATTCCCAGAGCTACGGAGACCAGCCGCATTCTACCGTGTATTTGACACCGTTCGCCCCGCTCCAAAACAATACTCTTCAGACCAACGGACCCGATCGCATGCCTATCGCTGTGACGATGCCTGTGGCAGAGCCACTTGTACGCAGTCACAGTGCGTGTCTTCGTCATCATCTAATCAAGAAGCCTCAAACAGCAGGAAGGCAAGTTCACGGAACGATACGGCGAAGATGTTCCGCGCGCGCCTGATGGACCGTACAGAAGATCCCCAAGTATTTAATATCCAAGTGTCTGTGGCTTTGATTCATTGGCTGATGCATGATGCACAGGCCCTAGTCAGCGATCTGGATCACCTACTGCCAATGGACATGACGCGCCATCAGTAAACAACGCTCAGACGCTACCCAGGGGTCCAATGGAATGCCATACAACAGCTACAGTTCCGCCGTGCGTACCTTCCTTCCCCTCTCCCGCAACTAGTAAACCCCACCCAGAGAAAAAAAGAAAAAACACGGTTTTTGGCGGAGGATTTTCTGTGTGAGTATTTGATGATAGGTGGCATTTCATCCTGGTACTGACCATCTGAGGTAGTGTTGGGGTTGAGGACCTTTCTTTATGGGCGGGAGTATGGCAGGTCTGTATCTTTCGTTCGACTCTTAGAACATTATTATTATAGCAGAATATCATTATTACCATATCACATTGTATAAGTAGAGCCATTGCAGTTTCCCAGCCTCTCGCGGGAACCATTCGGAAGTCTGTTCATTTGCACAATGACACCAAGAATATGTAGTTGCACGTATCCGTAGATACTGAGTTTTCGGTTAGGTGCCTACGGAATAGTTTTCCGTAAAACATTCACCAAAGGTCCCTTTGTTATTCCTATTTTTTCTCTATATCCCAACATGCACTTCCAGGGATTCATGGTGTGGCGCAATCTACAAGCTTTCCGGCGCATCGGCCCGAGGTCCATGCGAACCGTGATGGTGATTCGTAACAAGTTTTCGATTTTCTCCATGACTCTACTAGTCCTGTACTCGTTCTTCGTGTTTGCTCATAGCATCCTAGATACTGTTACACCAAGTCCTTTGCATGATGTGGCGGCCTTACTCAAGTTGGGTTAGGGTTCGGCATTTTGGAGTCTCGAACGCGCGTCTCATCGCGGTTGACTGTGCATCGCGTCATTACTTGGCTCACCATTGAGTAAGGTGAAACTCGGCGATGTATATCTACCTCGCTTCGTCTCTTTGCTTCGCCTCTACCACGACATGTTGCCCAAACTCGCAGTTGGCCTTCACTTCTGCCTCTTGGCCGTCAATGCTCTCCCTCAGCCGCCTGACTGGCATATGGGTTGGTTTCCCACTCAACAGACACTCGACGTGGGGGCCGGGAAGATCAAACACCTCGTAGACTGGATCTCTAGCAATGCCGACTATGGGATCCAACAGGAATACCGCCCATATGGTGCTCCCAACGAAAACGAGAACAAAACTGTCTGGCAAGTACTCAACGACAATCCCGAGTGCGTTTCCCCTTCACGTATGAGGCCTGTGTTAACATGCGCGCTTCCAGATTCTCCAAGGTATTCAAGGCGGTCAACTTTGCCAACAAAAGTGTGGTGAATGCTTTGAACGATTCTTCTGCCAAGTGCGTATTTGTAGACTATACGCGGACTAATTTTCCTGATCGTCATCCTCAGACTCACTTTTTTTGCCACACCGGACTGGGCGCTTGAGCACCGCGGAAAATACGAGTCTGAAGACAACGCTTATGGTGACGAGTCCTATCATCTCGCCTCTGCCTTGAGCGACCTAGACGCATTGGAGGGCGATGGAAAACACGACGAGGACGATGACAAGAAGCGACGCCACAAGATCATCAAGGCCATCATCACGTCCATTCTGGAATATCACATTCTGCCAGAAGAGACCGACGTCACTAGCCTCGCGGAGGTCTCGACGCTGACCACGAAACTCAAGTTCCCATGGACTCTCGGCGACCAACCGCAGCGTATCCGAGTCCAGACGTCTCTCATCCCACCCAGAATATCCCTCAATTTCTATAGCAAAGTAGTAGCTCCGAACGTCCGGGCGAAAAATGGTGCGTCATACCCTACCTCCATTGCATTATATGATGCAGATATAGCGTTTCCTAGGTCTTATTCATGTCGTCAATCATCCTCTTTTGCCACCCTTGACGTCTTTCCGCGCTGCATATCTTCTCCCATCTCGATTCTCTTACTTTGTGAGTTTGTTGTCGCTCCTCGATGTATCATCTTGACGTCTATCGTCAGACATCTGCTGCTCAGCGCTCAGGATTGACGACGGGACTTGATCTTTTGTTCCACGCGCGCAAAAATTCGGACGACAAGATAAGCGTTGAAGGTGCTGGTGTCGTCACAGCTTTCCTTCCTGCGAATGGCGCATTCGAAGCCCTCCCGAAACGGCTTCAATTTTTCCTCTTCTCGCCTTTCGGAGAGAGAGCATTGAAGAAATTGCTCCAATTTCATGTTGTTCCCGACATTGCTCTGCTCAGTGGTACGTTTCATGATTGTTGGCTACTGTGCACATCACTGACTGTCACTTGCCGTCAGATTGGGTATATAACTCCACATCGGCAGTCACCACATCGGATGTCGTTGATGTCATATCTACTGCAAACTTCACCCTCCCGACTCTCTTGACGAACCACACGCTCGAGGTGAACATCATCAAATATAACGTCTCGCTTCCGTTCCCTGGTCCCCACCGCCCTCATCGTACGGAGACTAAGGTCTACGCTAATGGGAAGATCGTTGCGGTCGCTGACATCCCTACACTGAATGGCGCCGTACACGTCGTAGATGCGATTCTAGACCCTCGTGGCGCTAAGGGAGAGAAAGTTGACGGAAACGATGCCTGGGAGGATTGGGAAGACTGGTTGCCTCAATGGGCGGAACGAGATTGAATCGAAGTAGAATGAATGGTAATGTACCCCTCTCTTGACCATATATGTATAGTACTGGACCTCCCTCCCGATTTGTACTTGATATTTTGACCCTGCATGATCTGATTGACATGGAATTCCTTCTTATCGCCGTCCACGATGACTTTGATTCCTCCGGAAGTTAAGGCTCTCATTATCGCAGAAATCTGGAATTCTGAGAATCACAATGATGGGCTATCCGCTCTGAGCCTTGTGTGGCCAGACGCCATCCCTCTCATTCGCGAATACCGCTTTCGTGCACTCCGAATCGTAATCCCCGACCGGTCCAAATCTCTCCTCGCGCTTATAGCTGGCTCTCCAGAGGTAGCCAGCGCAATTCGCGTATTGACAATCTCATCTCAGTTCATCGAAATCGGTCATGTCATCCGCATAATCTCTACTACAGTCAACCTGGAAAATCTGGAACTTATTGCCTTTAATACGGGCTCGGATCTGGAGCTGCTTCCAATCTTAACATTATGCCAATCACTCACAACAATCTGGCTCATCAACCTCACAGCGAGTACCGTGTCCGATCTTCTCCACATTCTTCACTCTTTACCTCATCTCACCAGCCTGAATCTCAGCGTTTTGAATATTGAGGAGTTAAATCGTATCGCTTCAACCACCTTTCCCAACGCCGAGATGCCTCTGGAGTTGAATTATGAGGTGTGCGCACCGTGGAACACAGCCGCGTATGCATACGAGGCGGAACCGGTGGCGCATATCTCTTACTTGAGGCTCGAGTTATACGGATCATCGGATTTACTACTCTACGACATAATATCGAGCCAGAAGACACCGTTTCCCAACCTACAGGAGATCGTATTGATCGATTCTGGCGTCAAGTCGCATCGCTCCCTGCGTCTGTCTACTCTCTTGGGGAGATACAAGACATCGTTGCGAACACTGGATTTAGAAAGTGGTGTGGATGAAAACTGTAGGTCAGACCATCCACTTGCGTTGTATTATTCGCTCAATCGCTGGATTAGCGGCAAAGCTCATGTTACCCGCCACAGTTGAACACTTCAAGTTTGGTGTGGGTTTCACATCTTCGGTGGACTCCTTCTGCTACGCGCTTTCCTCCCTGCCGGACAGCGAGAACTTGAAGTCCGTCACTGTACGGCTTCATTCGGTCGACCTGGGGATTCCCGACGACATAGAACGGTTGGATGAGGTGCTCGCAGGTATGGAATGCTTGAACAGGTTGAATGTGGAGGTGGATTTTTATCGTGAACGGTGCGAGGGTCTGGCGAAGATAAATTTTCCGAGATGTGTAAGGAGGTTTGAGACGGGTGAGTTATCAGGAGGAATTTACGAGGAAGTGTGGAATCGGGAGAAGACGGAGCGCATGGGGCGTCTGATGCGCCGCACATAACATGGTTCGGGAATGCGAGGTACTGGAAAAGTGTTGTCGTGCATCGCAGCTACTCCTTTCTTTGCCACCATATCGGACCGTACCGGACCGCAATTTGCATCTTCGTCTCTTCTCACCATGTCGTCGATGTCTATTCCGCGCAAAATCAATGCCTCCTTCCTCGCAGAAGCGCCCAGAAGATATGGAAAAAAACACTATCTAACTTTGGTCTCGCATGTCTGGCCGTCGTCCCTATCATTCGTGAACACCGCTTCAACCACTCCAGGATACGCTCAGAATCCGAGTTGGCAGCTTTCATCACCATCATTGAATGAGCTCCTGGAGTCGCCTTAGCCATTAGGAGACTGTCAATCTCCATCGAACCACCCTCGATCATCGCACTCGCTCAGTTGTTTGGGTTGGTCTCTAGTACAGTTAGTCTCGATTTGATTTCCACATCACCCTTCGGATGGAACTTGGATAGCTTGCTCTCCTCCCTACACACGCTGAATCGCTTTACGACATTGTTCCTCTGCTATATCGTTATAAAACACCTCTCCGACCTCCTCCGCACTCAGCGCTGTACCTTATCCTTACCACTCTTCGATTCATCTATTTCGACATCGAATATTAGTGATATTCCGGTGCAGCTTGGATACAGGACGAAATAAGGCAACGACTGGGCACCGTGGGACACACGGGATCGTAACGCACCGAAACCTGTGGCGCAGATCACTTGTCTGAAGCTGGCGCTGCACGACCCAGCAGACTTTCTGCTCCTCGATCTCATACTTTCTCAGTGATTACTGTAGCGTCGAAATATCCTGCACGGCGCCTTCTGGCCCTTCTGGAGAGATACAAGGATATTTAATTCGGAGGCGCCTGTGGGTACATAACTAAATTACAAAGCGAGAGGTCGATTCTCCTAAGACTGGATTCAAAGGCATAAACCGTCCCGAATGATGTCGAACAACCTGACTCCCTTCACTTCTTCCTGGAGGACTTTCTTTCCCATGTATCCAGAGAGCTTATAGAGAAGCTCAACCCACTGGTCGTTGTCGACCATGCCTTCGTGTCCCATATCCTCAATGACAGCCATCATAACGTCCTTCATCCCTTCAGTTGAGTGGGTGTATACATCACGCCTCCGATCCTCGCTCTCATATAACTTGGCAGCTGCCTCCCCACGCTGCGTCCTGCGCGAACCTCGATACTCTACCGTCATTTCTGCCTGCCAGCACCCGCTTGCGGTATTCCTCACGTGCCACATGTCCGCAGAGATCCTCAGAATCTTGTGGTTTTCGCTACGGGAGGGCACGATCCTGAAAGCTATCTTTATTCCATCGAGAGCGAAAGCGCCATCCTCTGCCCCATTTTGGCGAAAGATCCTAGTCTGATCAGACGGAGCTTCGACGGATATGGAACCGGCGTAGGGTTGAAGAAATGGTGGGAGCACCGTATGAATCTGCTTGGTCTGAAGGCGACATCTAGCGGCCCGGATGACCTTTGTCCGCTCCTCGATGAACTGTTCGTCGGTTAATTGGAGTGGTGATCTATCATAACACCGTCAATACTCTCCGAAATAACAATACCGATTGAATGACATACACGGACTCTTTATTTGCAGACCCGGCTTGAGCTTGGTCCATCTAGCCACAACATTAGTTCCACATTTGGAAAAGATGAGTAGATGATATACCTTGAGTTTCTTTTGAGGCATCTCTGACAGTTGAGTGTGTTTCTTCCCATCCGTCGAAGGACCAGGTGCGATCGTTGCAAGAATGTGCGCCGCGTCACGGCTCGAATTGCTGGTAAACATAGGAGCCCGTAGCTCGGAGGGTATAGAGGACATGGTAGTAATATGAGCGACTGACGCGTGCAGCAAGTTGCTCTTGCTTATATACTTTGCGCCACGTGTTTTTACAAAGGCCATTGTACTCTTTGATTGTTCGAAGCGAATCCACGTCGAATGTTATAATTTTTTGGAATGCAATCAATGAATCAGTATTTCTGTGATATAACTGACATTACCTCGTAGTAGAGCATTACGGTCAGCAACCGTTTGAACAGTATATCACTTCTAAGTTGCGCCACATAAGTGCCGGCTCTTTTTGTTGTCAGACTGTGCTGCAGCATCCTCTCCTCTTTCAGTTGAAAGAAGGTATATACGATTAAGACTAAATACCCGAACGCTTTGATGAAAAGGATATTGCCGAAGATTAAGATTTCACTTTACAGGACACGAAGCGCCACGCTGAGTCATCGATCAGGCATCATCAATACTTCCGATCAATTTGACAAGGGAACCCAAACATTAAGTATTTTCCTCTCGACGGTCATCGCGTGCTCTCCTGAGTCCTCCTAGTCTCCCCCATTGAGAACGATACTTATATTCATCTAACATAGCACGTATTGTCTTTTCTCTCCCGCTGTTCTACTTGGAGATATTTGGAAACTGTGGTACCGTGCGGATGAACGTTAGTCCCCGTGGGTCTCTCAGCACCGAGGAGCACGTATGCGGGAAATGACCAGCCCGCTCACAACTGGGGAATAAGGACCATGGCGCTTTGTCCGTCTGACCGGAGACACACAAGGTTACGTCCAGATTGGGGTTGCCTGTATTTGGTGATCTGAAGGTGATGTCCGTTTTGGGAACGACGCCTTCATAGATAGGACAAGGGATGCGCCGCTTTGCGTACAAGAGACAGGGCATAGGGGACCTTCTATTAAAGAGGGATATTCGAAGGCTACGAAGGCTTTAGTCCTTCCTTCATCACCCTCGTCCCCCCTCCCTCGTCCTCCCCACTGCAATGGCCGGCGCTCCTGGAGACAACTATCCGCCGAATGAAGTGTTCACGGCATTCGCATTTGTTGGTTTCATACTGTGTGTGATCCCCCTACCGTGGCATCTGCAAGGTATGTCGATATTTGGGCGATCATTAGTTTCGCGAACTGATCATTGGACTCGGAAGCTTGGAATGTCGGGACTTGCTCGTACATGTTCTGGGTCGGATTAGGCTGCTTCAACGCCTTTGTGAACTCCATCGTCTGGAACCATAACGCCATAAACTGGTCGCCCGTGTGGTGTGATATATGTACGCTCTCCGATTAGCTGCGACGAAAACCTATAGGCTTACATGAGTTCAGCATCCCGGATCCTTGTAGCGGAGAACGTAGCGATAGCCATCTGCTCACTTACTATCAATCGCCGGCTATTCTTCATCGCCACCTCGGATAGTGTCATTTCCTCGAGAAAGGAGCGACGACGTGCAATAATCACCGACCTATCCCTTTGCTTTGGTGTGCCGCTCTTGCACATGATCATTAGTGCGTCTATCATCACACTAGTTCCAATGCATGTCCATTAATTGCTTCTTTATAGGCATTGTTTGCCAGGGCAATCGATTCCAGATTTTCGAGGACTACGGTTGCGCTCCGTCAATCTACGCTACATGGGTCTCCATCGTCCTTTTCAACGTGCCACCTCTTCTCATTGGCATCATCTCTGGATTCTATTCAAGTTCGTCTTCAATTTCATTGCGTCGTATGCTCGCTGACGTCTCAAAATAGTTCGTACCGTGCTCGCCTTCAACCGACGCCGACTCATGTTCAAGGAAATGCTTTCCGCGCATTCCAATCTCAACTCGAGCAGATACTTCCGATTGATGATTATGGCCGCAACCGACGTGGTCTGCGTCGTTCCTATCGCCTCTGTCGTTCTTTGGCTAAACACTGTGGGCATCCAACCTTGGATCAGCTGGGCCAACGTGCACGAGGACTTCATGCGAGTCGACCAGTTCCCCGCTGCATTGTGGCATAACGCTGGCGCTAGTGGTGTTGCCTTGGAGTTACAGAGATGGTTCAACGTCATTTCTGCCTTGCTGTTCTTCGGCCTGTTTGGGTTCGCAGAGGAGTCGAGACGGAACTACATGTCTGCTTTGTCTTCGGTGGTTACAAAGATTGGTGTTTCTTCATCCTTCTTTTCTGGATCCAGCACTATTGGGTATGCATTCCTCTTCCAACCCGCACGATGAAGAAGATACTGACTAGCTCTCACAGATCCTCCAAATATGGCTCCAGCAACAGCAACGCGAACTCGCTTCCTGTCTTCGTTAAGAAACAGGTGTCGAGGAAACGTGATTCCATCGAGTCTTTCACAGACATGTCCCTCTCGCAAAGCAGCGAAATGATGAAGGAAAAGTCATTCGCTGGCGATATTTCCTTCGACACGTTGTCATTCGCGGATGTCGGTGGAGCGCTAGAGGATTCGAAAGACTTCCCCGAGCCACCCTCGACGTCTTCAATATCGCATTCTACCATGATACCCCAGCCGCATCCAAGCGAGCAGCTCGATTTAGACATCGAGATCTCGTCCATTCGCAACTCGATTGTTCCCCCTCCGCCAGCGCTCGACCTTCTGAAACCTCCTCACGACATTGTATGAGCTTCTGCACTGTGATCCCATCTTCTCTATATTACGTTGGCGATATACTTACTTTCTTTGATACCTCTCCTTGTCCGAATCACCCTTATTGTATCTCTAGCCACAAACTATACTGTATCCACCACTTCGTTACTCTTGACTTTACGGATAGAATTGATTATGGAACTGTAGTTCCATTCCGCCCTACCCACGATGCCCAGCCTGGTAGCGTATCTGAGTATTGCTGACGGGGCATCTGTATTCTAAGTATCTCGGCTATTCCCGTCCACTTGAAAACACGAGGCAATCAACTTGGTGTAAATAATGCATTACGAGTGATATGTGCATGTATGAACGGAAAACTGAAGCAAGTCGCTGGTGACCAGTGAAACAATGCGGGTATTGCTATCACTGTCTCTGATGACGCAGTGATTGTGGACCTTCATATATTCTGGGGGTATCGTCGCAGTTGGTGGCGTTGGTGACGCCACTACGGATACACCGGCGAAGGGTTATTAGGCCGCTGAGGACTTTTATACTGGACCTTTTGGTAATCTTCGCTCACATTCCTTTTGGAACTCCTCACCTAGTGCTCCCACCCGATAAAATGCTGCTCGAAGTTTCGACAGATCCCAATGGTGTCAAGAAGCATAGCCTGCCCATGGCGTGGACTAGAAAGCCATCCAGCGATGACAGGAATATTCTCCGATTCGGTGAGTTTCAAGTGGCGCATGCAACGCTAACTGATGCAAAGAGAAAGACTTCCTCATAGATGTGGGGTACAGCGGTCGCATAGTTCATCAACGTAAAGGGCTTCTTGACAGCAGTAATGACTTGGATGGCGAGCTGTTCAAGGTCACTGGGTCAGGAAAAATATTGTCCTTTGTATCTTGACTAACAGTTCAAAGTCCAGCTATTGTGGGAATTGCACTCGGTGGGGGATTAATCATGCTTCTATCGACATTCGCTATTCTATACTTCCACCACAAGGAGCGTCGCGGGTCGAAACGGAAAGATATAGAAAGTGCTATCTTGAAAGGAAACAAAGAAATCCTGAGGAGGCACACTAACAAACAATTGGAAGAAAGCACGAGAGGCTCAAGGCACTTTCCAGCGCCACCTTCTAGTTCACAAGTCGATCGAAGAAATAATGTGGCGCAACTTGAGCGAAAATGGGACAATATGAATCCGCCGGATGTGAACCCGCCTAGACGAGGTGCACGAGACAACAATGGCCGAATTGGCAGCCTGCGTTTGGATGTCGGGTTTTATGTCACTATGGTCCCGAGTCCTAGACCCGGACTTCCCCCTTCCGCCACGTCACACTCGTCGGCATTCTCAGCAGCGCGCACATCGTCTGACATCGGTGTGCTCCCACTTTTCCCTCCCAGAGCGCAATCGCCAACAAATGGTTCTCGTAGTCGCAGTGCTGTTGAGACAGAGATAATACAGCTCTGAGAGTGTTTTCGGTAATATCATCGGGATTTCTGACTGTATGGCTCTACAGCAGTGTAAAAGTTTCTTGATAAACCAAAAGTTCGTCAGATAGACCGAGTTGGAATACACCATCATCGAGATAGGCCTCCAGTCGCAATTTACGACGTGGTACTACCAGCCCACCACCGCTGTTTCCATCGAATCCTCGTCTAAGTCTTTACAAGATTCCGTCAAGAGCTCTACATAGAAGTCTGGTGATTTGTCGCTTGTGGAGGAAAGCATGAGCGGGTCATCCGGAAGAATACAATATTCGCGGTAGAATTGGCACTGTGGCGCGCAAACCAATCATTTTCGAATATAATCTAACGAATACACCCGATTAGCTATACACTCCCGGTTAGTTAGATCCAAAAGATTCGAAGATGATACGATGGCAACAAATGGTCCCCTCGATTTCCGAGTCCGAATACTGTCCTGGAAGCGCTCCAAATCAAAGTCACAGTAGTTCCGCCTAGATAGTAAATTGCGGAATTCCGAGATAGGAAAAAGATGGAAAGGTATCTCTGGAGCATGCAGACTTTGAGTAGGAAGTAGAGGTGCGAAGTCAAAGACTAAAACGGTGTCGGCGAAAATTCTATCTTCTGGATGGGTTTGTGGAGATCCTCGCATAGGCCCAGAGGGATACTCGCGAAGCATCTTCAACCCAGCTGCCTGTCTCATCTTCTCCAGAATTGCTAAATGCTTCCTCTCCATCTCTTGCGCGACGAGAAAGTAAACAAAGTTCATGTCTCGGGTACATCCCGGAACGAGTGTCGATCCCGCTACATAGATGTAAATCAAGACGTTAAAGGTATAGAACACAGACTTACAGTCGCGTAAGCTTCTAATTTTTGCACAGCTATTTCTATGGCCTCCGGTCGTCCAATGTACACGACGACATTCCGCTGAGCAATATTCGGCTGTGAGACACCCTGAACAACGCCTAATGCAGATCCCAGTGCTCTTTGCGGTCGACGAACACTACATGTCTCTTCCATAAGCATCAGATATCGTTGAGCTTGCCAGTCACTTACAGATGGATTCGCACACGCAACACACCCTTTTCTATACATCGCCATTTCACGTGTTCGCGTTTCCGCCATCGATTGAAGCCTTCCAAAGCCAGTCCACAGTGCACCTTTGGATAGCGAACCGTCTGCGAGGAGCTTCTTGACGTATCGCTCAGATTTATGAAACAGTCGCAGAGTGGACCTGTAGAAAAGTTGCACCTCCAAGCTATACATAACTTGAGTGACCGCCTGTCGCAACGTCATAGCGGAGACCTTTCCTGCACCACGAGGGTCGTCCAATAATGTCTGGGTACGAAGGAGATTTGGCAATATGCGCGCTCCAAAGGCCATTGCTGCAGAAGGATGTCCGCCCTGGAGGAAATGGTCGATCACCTGGAGATGCTGGCTGATGAAGAACATGAGATCGTCGTGCATGTTTTCCGATATGGTGATGTCTATCTCTTCGCGAACTGACTTGTGGAAAAGACGGCAAAGTAGTGGAAGCGTGCCCCGGGCTGTGAGTTCCTGGCGAACGCGAGGCATTCCGACAGTGGAAGAGATGAGTTGTAGAAGACTTGAACATTTGTGGTTAACGTTTCGAGTGCCAACGCCGACAGGAACACCAACGTGCAATGTGAGGCGGTCGACAAGTCTTCCTGCCAGATCAGGTGCGTGTCGCTCCAGCGCTGTCCATAGGCTTTTGGTATGTGAGTCCCTAGGCATCATCTCACTAGTGCCACCGGAAGTAGACGCAGCTATGATGACTGTGGCATAACGAGAGGCCATGGCCTGATCCGTGTTCGAATTACTGCGCAACAGACGAACGTAGACCTGAATAACAGCATCGTAGAGAGGGCCAGACGGATGTTGCATGGTTTCTTTTGTGAGAGGAAACATAAATATCGCATGTAGAACTCCGGCCATAGTGTCCAGAAGTTCTTCGTTGACGAGAGGACCACCGTCAAGTTCCAGTATACGCGTGGATTGGATGAACATTGTAGCCCATGCACCCACACGAGCGCAGGCGCGAAGAATGGCGGGAGGAGGAGGTCTGGTCGTACCGTGATACTCGGCTTCCATTCCATGTCGAACCATCTCACATGAAAGACGACCGGTCACAACGACATCCTCTCGTGCCCATTCCGGAGGAGCTAGCCTCTGTATGTCGGCCTTGGCACGTGCAAGGCTTGAATCGGAAAGAGCCTGAGATGTAGCCCCTACAATGTCACTCAGAGTCCCTGCGGTTCCATTCACGTATGCCTGATAAAGGCTTTGCATGGCCAAGCGGTCACCATTCTGCGCCCGTTGCTAAAGTGATTTTGATTGAGATGGATACAGATATCAACAAGTAGCACTCACAATGTATGAATCACGTTCGGAACGAGTTAGTGAGCCAGCTTTTTCCATGAGACGATGAAAGAACGAGGAGAAGCAGTCGATAGGGGTCGATCATCGGATTTTCCCGTGATCACGTGAAGCGTCTCCAGACCGATTCCTCAAACTTGAAGAATGCTAGCGCGCCAGAATACTTATTTGCACTGAGCGTCGAGGGAGGAACATAGATGTTGAATGTTAATGTTGTTTGGGGTACACAAGAGAGTGAAAAACTGCTACACAAGAGATAATAAGCGCTAGACGCGTCGCCAAGTGGAGCTGTCCGCGCACCGTTCTGTATAAACGTAGTAGAGCTTCGGGCGCCTATTCAGAAGAGAACATGCGGTGCATGGTAGGAAATAACCTTAGTCATGGGTCCGCATTCGAATTGATATCAAGGCGCCCCGCCTGGATCCAAAACCTGTCGCACGAAGACGCAGAAGAATCTAACTGGAATGTTAAAAGTGTATTGTATCACTTTAAATGGCAGTAAGCATCAGATGTAGTGACTCGAAATAGATGAAGACGCCTTGGGTCAGGTTGTCGAATTGAATCGAAATAGATGAAGACGCCTTGGGTCGGGTTGTCGAATTGAAGTACTCGCTCTTCAGAATGTGGGTCGTCGTCATTGTCGGGGTCCGTTTTTCCATTAGTGGCGCCCGACCGCCTTCAAAACGCGATTCAGCGATGGTCGAGCCTGTCTAAATTCGCGTCGAATATAATTGGACATGATAGCAAAAGGGAAGGCTAAGCTGCCGTGATCCCGACGACACAGCCATTGCGGTAACCATGAAATTGATGAAGAGGTGCAACAGAGACGGCGGTGCTGTAACCAGTAAGCTCATCAAAGCGGTACAATAAAAATAAATGTTATTTTTCGGTCGTTGCCGCGGTATGTGGCGCATTGCTATTTTACAGTGCACACATCAAACCGCTGGAGAATTCTCACTTCACAGTGCTATGTCATTAGATACATACCGGTGTTATCCATCAGCCAATGGCTGCACCTACTTATATAAAGACCTGTATATACTGTCTAGAATTCCACCATTTCAGACGCAGGCCGTCTAGAAAAGAACTCACTCCAATTGCAACATGTTCAGAAAGTCCTCTGTCCTCGTACTCCTGACTATTGCGCTGAGCGCAACCTCTGTTTTCGGCCGGGCTACTTCTGGGTACGTTGCGCGTTACATGATGTTTCGAGATGTTGATCAAAACCCTCAAGTTTGGCAAGACGTGGTAACCGTAATGCCCAAGTTGAACGGCGTTCCGGGTCCGACTCGTCAGACACTGCAGATTCAGGCTTCAGTTTTCCGGAATCTAATATTGAAGATTGCGGCGACGCCCGCGAAGTCAAGAAGCGTAATATAAGGTATCTTTGCCGAGAGACTGACGATGGTAAGAAACAGGCTTTTGGAGTAGTAAAAGTCAACTGACCACGGCCCCTCTATTTCAGACGGCGACAGTATCATCAGAGTAGTGGATAAGCCTGATGCAGAGGAGGAGTCGGAGCCTGATGCAGAGGAGGAGTCTGATGCTGAGGAGGAGCCTGCAGCTGATGCTGAGGAGGAGCCTGCAGCTGATGCTGAGGATTCGGACAGCGGGAACGGATGGGAAAAGGCTAAGGCGTGGTGGGGGGGAAATCGATGAAATACCCTGGTATGTTGACCTTAATCTCATTTTTCGACCGGCACAGTGAGTTAGATCCTGCGTGAGTTTGGATATAGAGACTTATCCGCCTGTAAGTCCATAAATGATCTATGAGTTTGAACGCTAGCAAGCCCAGAGGGTATATCGTCGTTCATAGAGTCCGACTAGTCGCGAGATGATGTTCCTTTGTTGCGCCACTCATCTGGCATTGTCTGTCAGAACACAGTAAACATCAATAACAACGAAGCCAACAATTCTACTTGATAGAATGAGAGTAATCCAACGAATACACCCGGTTAACTATACATTCTCTATTTGTCAAATCCAAGAGATTCGAGGACGACACGATAGCGACAAACGGTCCCCTCGACCTCCGAGCCTCGACGCTTTCCTGGATCCTTTGAAAGTCAAAATCGCACTCCTCTTCCTGAGTGAGATGCTTGCGGAATCGATCCATAGAGGATACTGTGAAGTGTATATCGAAAGTCTGCGTAGCAGGGAGAGTATAAATGTTAGGAGCGAAATTAAACATGAGAACGGTGTCGGCAAAAATCCAATCATCCATATGGGTGTGAAAGGGACCTCGAATGGGGCCAGATGGGTATTCGGCAAGTGTCTTCAAATTTGCGAATTCTTTTAACTTCTCCAGGATATCCAGATGCTTCCGCTCCATCTCTTGCGCGATGAGAAAGTAGATGAAGTTCATATCCCGAGTACAGGGGGGAGCGAGCGTCGATCCGGCTTCAATGGTATGAGAGAGAGGTACACATTATAGTAGAGAGACATACAATCACGAAGGCTCCGAATAGCCGCACAACTCTTTCTATGACCTCCCTTCGTCCAGTGTATGCGACGACATTTGCACGAGCAATACTCGACCGTGAGACAGCCTGAGCATCGTCTGATTCTCGCATCAATGTTCTTTGCAGCCGAAGTGCACTACACATTGTTTCGTAAGCGTCGAGACACCTTTACGCCACAATGTTTGCACTCACAGACGAGTTCGCACACGCCACGCGCTCCATATTCATCTTCTCCATTTCGCGTGTTCTCTTCTCTGCCATAGATTGAAGCCTGAGACATCCTTCCCAGACCACGCCCTTGTAGATAACGCCTCCTGCGAGGAGTCGCTTAACGTATCGTTCCGATTTTCGAAACGCGCGGAGGGCGGAGCTATGGAAAAGCTGCACCTCGATGTTATAGATGGCCCCAGCTATCGATTGTTTTAGTCCCAGAGTGGCGATCTTCCCCGCTCCTCGAGGATCATCCAGCAGCGCCTGTGTGCGAATGAGATTCGGAAGTATGCGCGCCTCCAGAGCCACCGCCGCAGATGGGTGACCTCCTGCGAGAAAGTGGTTGATCCCCTGGATATGGTTGTTGAGTAGAAACATGAGATCCTCTTGCGCCTTTTCCCCCAGGTCTAACTCAACTTCCTCACGAACCTCCTTGTGGAAAAGGCGACAGAGGAGAGGAAGCATGCCCCGCGCTGAAAGCTCCTGTCGGAGGGCGGGAACCTCGACGGTTACTCCAGCGAGCTGCAGAATCTGGGGCTCTACGTTATCGAGGGGTTTGGAGCCTTTGCCGATGGGAATCCCGATGTATGTTGCGACGCTTTCGACCATTAATCCTGCCAGGTCGGCGGCATGTCGTTCAAGGGCTACCCACAATCCTGTGGGGTGTGGGTCACGCATGCAGTCCTGGAACGCAACGATGATGATTGAGCAAAAGTCAGAGGCCCGCATTTTCTCGACTTCCGTGTAACCAGGTGATATGCGAATGCAAACGCGTACGAGAACTTCGTAAAGCGGATAAGAAGGATGCCTCATGATATCCTTCGTGAATTGATTAATGAATACTGCATGCAGAACGCCAACCATGCCGCTAGTGGCTAGAAGCTCTTCGTTGACTAGAGGACGGTCTTCGGGGTCGAGAATGCGTGTGGATTGAATGAACATGGTGGCCCAAGCACCAACACGAACGCAGATGCGAAGCAGAGCTGGTGGTAGAGGTTTTCTGGTCCTGCGATACTCGGCTTCGAGTCCAAAACGGACCATCTCGCATGCGCGATTGCCGTTTAGCACTACACTCTGCTTCATCCATTCCTCAGGCGTCAAGATAGGCATGCTGGCTTTCGCGAGCGCGAGACATGGTTCCGAAAGGACCTGGGATACGAATCCAAGAAGGTCGTTCAAGATCCCTGCGTATCCGTTTGCAAACGCATGGGAGAGTGTCTTCATGGCTAGCACGTCGCCATGTTGCGCCTGTCGCTAGTGATTGATTAAGTACAATGTCAATCTAAGAGAAATACACTCACAAGGTATAAATCGCGTGCGGAACGCGTCAATGGACAAGTAATCTTTTGCATGAGATGGTGGAAAGAAGCAAAGGTTGTTTGCGCGGGACTATGCGTAATCACGTGTTGCCGAAGAACTTTCGTCGAGGTTGTACATTGTCAGGCGGTTATCTGGTATGGCCAAAGCGTTATATCGTAAGAGGGTCCGTTGTACTGAGAGCTGCGTGGGGATATGCTGATACATAGGAAGAGCCTATATAAGAGGAGAGGTGTGAGATAGAAGAAACATGTAAGTATGCACGGATCGATGTAGGGGGGTGGCCGGGAGTGGGCAAAGAACGAATGAGCTTCATATACCAGCTCCCCCTTTCAGTATATCTGGACCAGGACCTGATGACACACAGTCGCACTTGACTACCAGTCCCTCTGCAACACTGTCTGGGTGGGCGCTATTCGTCACTCCGCACCCACAGCCTTCCATCTAGCCATGTTCATCTCTCCATTCCCACTCACGGTAGACGGAGGGGACCCTGCCAATCCACGTCTGCCTCTTCTCATTTACCACAGCACCTAATCCGTCGTAGTGCAGTTTGGAAGGAAACACCTCAATCTTGCTCGCCGTTGGTGATATGTCCTACATCATTGTAGCTGTCGACGATGGGCCAGGATGTGAGACAGATTGGGTGTTTGTATGGAACAATGAGGAAGAACGATTGGGTTGAAAGCGGTTGGGATGAATGTTGATGCCGCGTTGTGTATGGTGTGCATTGGCAAACGGGGCGAATCTCGGGCTGAGAGTGGGCGTGTAGTTCTATCGGGCGTTCGGTATTGACCACCGTCCCCTCTGCCGGAGGACAGACATAGACCGTCCATCGGATGGAAATGAAGATGGTGCAGCTGCCTGAGCCGTGTTTGGGGTTGTAGGAGGTGTCGCATACGGTTCCTGCAAAAGATCGGCCAGGTTGACGAGACCGAAACGCTGTTCAAGTAAGAACGACACCATCGTCGTCCTTCCAACTTGGAGACATGGTGACGTCCGACGAGATCATCTTCTCCTGCACTGCCTGATTACGTGAAGACGACCTCGTCGATAGCAAGGAGAGAGTAGGGCTAAGCCTTTGACTGCAAGTCGATTTCGGAGTGCGTCGATGAATCCAATGAAATCGGGTCGGAGTGGGGACTTTTGTGAGCGAGCAGCGTCGGTACTGCACAAGTTGGACATCTGAACGGTGACACTGGGCCAGTAGAAAATGGACCAGGCTCCTGGTCGACGTCCAATCTTGGTACCGCCTTGTAATAAACCTTGGCTGGTGTAATGGTGCGGTGTAGGTCGTATCCAGCCTTGAGTGCCGTCCTCATCCTCCAAGAAGTGCCGTCGTTGAGCAGCCGTTTGGACGAGATGAGTGTGTGCGTTGGGGTATCTAATTTTGTTTAGATGCCGTCGGAAAATGTGTACGGAATCTGGTTGATAAAGTCAGCAACGTCCAAATGGTTGCGCCACAATGCGCACCTATCCTTCAAGACAACAGGTGAACGGTGTCAGAGTACAGATCTGTGTTACTCAGTCTATCCGAGAACAGTGAGCCTACGAGACGTAATTATTTTGGGCAACACACCTTGGTATGGCATCCTTCCAGCCTCTATCTATCTTCGCTGGCGACCATTTCTCCCTGTGCGTTCTCTCCGAGATGGTTTCTCCTCCGGCGTCGAGCTGGTTTCTGCGACATGAGATTGGAGGCCAGTGTCGTCGCGAAAGCTAAAGAGCTTCGACGAAGACTGAAGGGCGAGGGAGACGCTTCAAGAATGCGGGGAACGATGCGACGAGGGTGTCGTCCTCGTTGTCATGGTTGGGGCATCGCCGTCGCCGTCGTGGTGGGCGCTATCCTCGACGTCTTCGTCTTCACAGCGAGCGACATCGACAAAGAGATTGGCAAAAAGACTGACGACTATTTCAATTTGGTCCCAACCTTCCCGATACGGCCTGCCGTTGGGGCTGAAATCCGGCACGCGTGTTTTTCTTGGGGTCAAACACGATCACGTGATAAAGTTTCTATTTTTATTTTCAACGGAGCTCGTGGCCAAAATCCAACGTCCAGTACTCGTTCGACATTACCACACCGTTGAGAAGCACATTACGCGACTTCATTCATAGACTATACAAATAGTTCAACAGGATAGACTCTATTCCACAGAGAATCCACATCCGTCAAATCAACCAACGTTGAATCGACCATTACGACGATATTCCAACCCGACTGCCTCAATTTCAAAGTCTCCATCCACTGAACCTCGTCAAAGTCCAGATTGTTCCACATAAACCTGTCCGCCCGGTGAATGTTGTATAGGCGATCCACACGTATTTCAGGTCCATTTGGGTCACCGTAATCAATAGCGATAGCTGATATGTGGTCCAACGATGATATATTCCCCCCTCTTTCGTCGAGCGAGAGTGAATTAGTTCCAGCTGAGGTCATGTTGACGCCCTGGGTAGCCATAACTTGATCCATTAGGGTTTTGATCTTGCCTACGTTGCGCCACAAGTCGAATGACACAAGCATATGGATCATGTCCATGTCGTACGGTGATTTGGGAACGATAGAAAGACGGGCTAGGAGCGGGTAAGTTTATGTGTCGTTGATAGCAATTTGAATGACAGACCGAGGCGGCCACGCCGTATCCTTTTGCAATGCTCTCTGTGTCCACCCGCCTTCCAGTGTATCATTTGGCACTCCTTCGAGCAGTACTCGCTGGTCATACAGCCAGTGCATTGTCTCCCGCGCTTGGGCGAGGCCTTGATCAACATGATTTCTTTCATTTGACACTAAACAATGCCCGTAAGAGAAATACCACTTGAAACGATTCATACACACCGAAGGATTCGTGCATATCAAATTCGAGCGATAAAGATATCTCTCCTCCACCCGGATCTCAAACGTCCTGCATAAGCCCAAGAAAGCTTCGAAGATCCCACCCTCTTGGTACACTTTCCCTTTGGCGATGAGCTTCCGATTGACGTACCGAATAGCTTTCGCAAACGTGTGATGGCAGGACGGGAAAATGAGGAATGCCTCCAAACGCCTCATCAACCCCAATATGTAGATCCCAATATTCTGAGCGAGGCTACGATCCTGGGAAGTCGCTGCGCATCTATACACGACACTCTGCATCCTCAGTACCGATGATAGGATCCTGCCCTTCAGCGCTTGGATAACTGCTTCTGGACCAGAGAGAAGGCCAGAGAGGATCATAATCGTGCGCCACAACAGGTTGTATATGCTCAGCCAATCACCGGGCTTGTCGAATTCCAATCGGGAAGTCCTGTGGATGGAGCGACATAAAGCCTGGAGAAGCCCGTTGCAGGTCATGGCTCGACGGATGGAAGGTGATGCATGATAAACGACGTACAGCGCGCATATGAGGGATGTGTGACGATGAAGCTGCATCACCCTACCACTGTGGACATCGCCCACCACGGCTATATAGTCTCGAAGGAGCGTCTCCGCAAGAGCGGTCGAGCGAGTCTCGAGTGCCGCACGAGTACCCCGGTTGGGTTGTTCGTTGAGCCTCGCAGTGTGGAAAAGAAAAGCTGGGACGATGTCATGGTAGATTTCCTGCAACGAAAGCGACTTGGAGATGTCGAGTTTGGACAGGTGCAGATATACGTCTAGGATTGCGGGAGTGGTCAGGGGCAATTGCTCTCGAACGACTTCGGCGACTATGGAGGGCGTCGAGAAATGCAGAGAACTCAAGACGGAACACAGGATGATGATGAGTTCATCATTTAAGATGGGAAGGAAATGTAGGAGGGTGGCGGACCACATTGCGACTGCGGGGACGATGTTGATGACGGCATCGAAAAGAGGAGAGTTGTTGTCGTAGTTTGCTGTGATGAATACATCCAGAGCTATCTGCAATGCCAGAATCCCAGTGGAAATGGGATGGACGGCTAGCACCGCAGGATTCCGTTTGGATTTTACCAGCATCCGCCTCGCCCGAGCAAGGTATGGTTTTGATAGGAAATGGGAGACGACCTGGAGGATGTCCGTCAAGTTGACGTCGCATCGCTCGTCTAGAAGGGAGGCTTGAAGATCGACCAAGACACTGTATTCGCCTTTCATGCCGCGCTCCTGTTAACGTTATTCATTAGTTCCACAAACAACAGGGTGACCTAGTCTCAATTCACTTCAATGGTTGAGATGCGGGTTCACTTCAATTTTGAAGTGAACATGGTAACTGGCCAGTACTGAATCATTGACTGGGGTGACTGTTAGCCATACTGCTGGATACCTTGTTTGTTGAGTTTGTAGTGGTATTATATGATGTTACATTAAATGTATATACATACAATAGTGATACCAATTCACCTGGAATTGAATTGGTAGTGATGTTCAATTCATCCTTAGTGAATTGAGAGCGACGTCCAATTCACTTGTACTTGAATTGAAGCGCACCCTCAATTCACTTGAACTTGAATTGAAGCGCACCCTCAATTCACTTGAACTTGAATTGATGGGCGCGTTCAATTCACTTGAATTTGAATTGATGGGCGCGTTCAATTCATCCTATGTGAATTGGTGCGCGTACTCAATTCACTTGAACTTGAATTGAAGCGCGCCCTCAATTCACTTGAACTTGAATTGATGGGCGCGTTCAATTCACTTGAATTTGAATTGATGGGCGCGTTCAATTCATCCTATGTGAATTGAAGCGCGTACTCAATTCACTTGAACTTGAATTGGTGGGCGCGTTCAATTCACTTGAATTTGAATTGATGGGCGCGTTCAATTCATCCTATGTGAATTGAAGCGCGTACTCAATTCACTTGAACTTGAATTGAAGCACACCCTCAATTCACTTGAACTTGAATTGACAGCGCACATCAATTCATCTTTAGTGAATTGAGAGTGACATTCAATTCACTTGAACATAGTTAGCAGCTCAGAATTCAATTCATATTGAATAGCTATGTACACAAGGCAAGGCAGAACCAACAGTACTTCCCAACTAGTAACAGCCAGCCATGGCCACGTCCGATGGTGACCAAAAGTAACATCGAAATCGGAGAACATGTGACCCACGGTCGCCACATGGCCTTCTTGATAGCTTTCAATTCAACAACCGGAGCTAGAGTAGGTTCTGCACTAGGGAATGGCCCGGGAAGAGGAGTTGGCATCAGAGGTAATAGAGAAGGAGAGGGAGCGGGTGTTGTGGTATAAACACAATACATATGCGGGGGCCCGTCATCTGGAGCAAATAATGTTAGCAAAGAAACAGCAGTGATGGAGCAACATTACGCACCTAGAGTCCTGCTTCAGGCCTCAGGCGGATTAGCCTTGGGCGGGCGCCTGGAACCTAGTAGGTATTACCTGGTCAGAGCGTCGATTATGGTCGACAGGGCAATAATATGTCCCCCCCTCGTACCCACCTGGCTTCTGTCCGCGTGAGCAGTCATACTGGCATCAGGCCCTCATCAACGTGCATGCAGGCCATCCAAGGGCGGTAGGCCGTTGTGCTATATTGATGAAGTTGGGAACGACGGGGGCACTGGTAGGTCAAGCTAGGTCAGAATCTAGAAAAATATCAGAGAGGCGAGAAAAGGGAAGGTAAAAGAAAGACTCGCACCATTTATATCCTTGCCCCAACGGCTACAAGCCATCCAATATTCCTGCCGTGTCGCGGTGCTGCACTAGCGTCCGAAGAGGGTTTTCCTTATCACAGCAGTAGGCCGGTGTTCGACTCCACAACAGTGTCCAACGTTGGGATATTGTGCTGCTTGGGAGTTGAAACGTTGGTAGTGGGCGTAGATGGACAAGAACGATTCACACCAAGTCAAATACCGGCAGGCCGCGGCCGGACTACGTGGCCACGTTGTCACGTGAATGTCGTCATCATGGTGTGGCGCGTGTGGACCCATGAGCTGGGGTGGAGCTGACGAAGGCTATATGCACGTCAAATATGGATGAACTTTGAGAGAAATTTGTCTGGTACCAACCAATCTCACTGTACATCTTCAATCTACCACAGTGCACTGATACTTAGCTGTGGGACCCTTGTTGCGGGCGGTGGTCCAGATGGCGAGAACGAGAAGAATAATCCTCGCAGGGATTCATTATGTTCATTGGTAGGTTAAGTGATAATTTTACCTGTCATTTGCATGCAACGCACATGAGCCAAGTTGGTATACTGACTAGCCATCCATTAGGATGGGGTTGGTCGTGTGTGCTCGCGTGCTCGAAATTGGCGGTAGATGTCAAAGTATGTTGAAAACAGATAGTTATTCAGATAGTGCGAACATTCGAGCATGTACTATGACTACGTGCAGTATATATAAAGTTCGCATTCCTATCCCACTGGTAGAGTGCTACGACGGTGAGTGACGAACACTGAATGACATGTACTACACGTACTCTATGGTTCGTAGTCGAACTTGTTGCCCCCGCGTAGCCGTAGTCTGAGGAACTGGATACCTAAGGCCCAGTTAGTTAATGAACAACAATGGGATGTAGAGACGTACCAGCAGTGTATGAGTGACAATGACTTCGGTCTCGCACATCTCTCGTGTCAGGGCATATACAATCTACTCACGGTATGAGTCGCAATCAAGTCGAGATTTGAGACATAGGGGTCAGCGCTACTGCAATGCTGTCGGTATGGTTGCATAGAGCATGTGCGTTCCACCGCGGCGCGAGCTATACAAGTTGATTAAGTTTGATATGATGAGGGTTGAAATGGCGACTTACTAGCGACTAGCGGGACCGTACGAAGGTTCTCGTCCTGAGGCTTGTTTGAGATATTCGTAGTTGGTTGACTTGAAATCCAATGTGAGTCACGAAAACGAATGTGATTGTAATGAGAACATCAGCTCAGGCAATAACACGATAGACAATACATACCATTACGTCCGAGCGCATACTGGCCACGTCGGTATACCGACGAACCGTTCGCCAGAACGGTGTTGGCCATGTTGCGATCGACGCAAACGTTGACCAGATGCTATAAGGTATCTTAATTAGCACATACAAGTGATCCCTCATGATCCCGGGCCACCGGAACATCAAAACGACGAAGTGTGGCGCACGCGCGCTGCGAAATCATTATTGTGAACACAAGGAAGGCCCGAGATATCATCCGGAACACTTTAAACATCTATAAGAGCGATACAAAGCGCCTAGGAGCACACAGAACCTTAGGAAGGAACAGCAACATAGTAACAAGAATGACTTACCTGGAAAACAGAGCACTTCGTATAGCCTCGATACAGGGTATCGAAGCCTAGTGACTCCGGCGCCTCATTAGTAAGTATACCACTGCAAAATCGTGTGTACAGATTTGGCGGTAATACTGTTGCATAATTCAGCACTTTGTTCTGACCATTTTGCGCACTTTCTCAAATACCATTTCACTTTTTCTCCACCTCTCTTCACTTACAGAAATCAGATTTAGCTTTGAAGACACACTTTCACTTCATAGAAATCTAAATTCACTTCTGGAAATTTCAATTCACTTTGAGGTTTTGAGCATTCACTTTTTCATTGTGACTTTCACTATTCAATCTGAGGTTTCACTTCAGTAATTTGACACCAAGTTCACTAATATGTCACTGAAAATATTAGCGCCACTTGCGCCACAATGATATTTAATTACAATTAACCGGAAAAGTATTCTTTAGTCTTCCAGCCATTGCGGTTGTCTACCCACGCTGTTCCATCATGGTCGCTATGAAAAACAAATGAGACGCGCTTGCCCTTGTATGGCAAGTTGAAGTGTGTAATATCACACGAACGGAAAACCAGGGAATGTCCAGTGTACATACGCACAACCAGCCCAGGCTCATACAGAACAATATCTCCTCCCTCCCCATCTTGCGCGGCAAGGACAAGACAGATGCGTTTGTCGCCGTGATCCCGGTGAGCTAAAGTGGAGACGTTGAAGTTGAGGACCATGCCTCCGAAAGGGTAGACGGCGGGCGCCGAAGGTCCGGGGAGAACAGTGATGTATGCATCGAGGACAGTGTAGTGTTCCTTTAATAGAACGAGCAGCTAGAGAGATGATGAGAAGAGAGTCAATAGAACAACGCTAAGCATACCTGAGCTGTCAGCCAATCCATGAGTCCTTGGAGCGCTTTCTTCAGAGTCTCCAAGCGCTCGTCTTGACCTTCGGTAGATAGTCGAGGGAGACATTGAGAGGGATCGATTCGTTTTTTCCCATTTTTCCCGTGCTTCCAGGGATCACCAGATGAAGGTGCGTCTGTGCCCTGGTCCGGTTGAGAAGTCCGCACGCTGTATTTGAAACAAACAAGAAGACTTACTCTGGTGGCAGACCGGTTATAGAACGTATGATGCAGTACAAAGAAGCGATGACCGTCGTCGGAGTCGCGCGTACGGAGAATGGAGGGGAAAATCTCCTCGACTATGGGAATAATAATATCAGCATATTCCTTAGGTGCCGGGGGCAGAGAGATCACAAAAGGCAATCCATCATGGCCTCCAATATGAGTGAACTTGTTTGGGTCACTCAAAGGAGGTTAGATCATGGTGTTTCAGAGAGACGACAGGTACTTACTTGGCCATGATGACGGTTCGATCCAAGAGAACATAGTGAGACGGCTCCTCTCGATAGCCCGGAGCCAATTGTGACGCCAACTGGAGAGATGATCACCAGCAATATAAATAAAGATACAGAGGACTTACGCGATTCGAAAAATCCTTGAAATCCTTGGGAACGTAAGCGCATTCGGCGAGAGCACGTTCAGCCTTTGTGAACTCCAAAGTCTTCTTCCGAGTCGGGGCCCGAAGCTTGAACTTGTTTCGCGGGTGATCCGGTTTGAAGCCTGTCTTGATTTTCAAGTGCTCCTTGCCCTCAACCTTTGCCAGCGCGTCAAGAACATCCGTCCAATACGTCTGACTCGTTGCTTCAATTGTTGTGTCTTCTTCATGTGGGTCCTCAAGCTCCTGCGACAACGTTGAATCAGCATCATCGTGTGAGGGAAGAAGGGAGCCCAGGGAAACAGAAGTATATACGGGGCTGACGACGGTGCCGCGTGCCCAGAATGTCAAGTCGCGTGAAGGAAGATGAAATGTGCTATAGGCCAATCAGATAAATATGGATGAGACAAATGGAACGCACTTGGTTTTGAAAGCTTTGAAGAAGGCATCAGATGATACCCAATCCTCCAGCCGAACGTTTGAATCAACTTTCATCACCCTGAGAGTCTCGTTGTCAAAGAGGCGACACGAATCCACAGGGAAGGTGTCTTGAAGGAGCTTGATCGACGGCGCCAAGGTTGAAGCAAAGAGTCTTGTTAATGAGAGGCCTGGATATTGCGAATTAGGTAGGAGACGAGCGAGAGGTAAACGAAACATACCTGGACGGGGAGCCCGAATGTGATAGCCCATATTCACCATGTGAGTCACGTTAACGTTTTCAAACGTTGAGGTCTCCCGCGCGAAGATTATGAGAAGAACCAAATAAATCCCCCCAGCCTGTCCAACCAGGGCCCACCGTTTGCCTTTCACAAACCACCTCTCCCATTTGCTAAAACTGTAGCCTGGGTTGAGAGGAAGCACATATACTTCCCATACTCTCTGTAAAGAAGTAACGTTGTCTCTGGCACAAGTCAGTACTTGAAATGTGTAAGTAGGAATTCACTTACTTTTCCATCAAAGCCTGTACCTTGGCTGCTAAGGAAAGCGACGCCAGGACTCCAACAAACTTGGCTCGATCCTCATCTCGGTGAGCCTCGAGGCACGCGTTCCCAAGTCCCACTAGTATCGACATGGTATCCTCGGACGCTCCTTCTCCCAATGAGTGTGCACTGGTCCCGAGGAGATGTTGAATATCAGTATCCCACACCTTGGTGTATGCTTCGTCGTACAGAAGACGGCTAGCTTTGCCACAGAGGCGCGTTACTGCAGTAATGAGTGTCTTCTCAATGGGCCTGAAGTACGGGTCATTGTAGTTGGCGTAGGGGGAGGGCTGGATCGGAGACGTGAAGGAGAATATATGGGATTGAGGAGTAGTTGTTGTCATGGAACCGGCCCCCGAAGTTGAGTGTTGGGTTGCAGGTGAGTTCGATGTTTGGCTGCTAGAAGTACCAGCTTCATTGCTGTCTTGCATCACCTGGTCATGCGCCCGCGCTTGCTGCACCCGCTGTTGCGCGTGGGCAAAGTGTATCATCCCAGGTGGAGGTACCACTCCGCCACGGTGACAGCTACTACCTCTCTCTTGAGGTTGACGGTCTGCAGCGCGTCCGCGGTCTGTATCTTCGTCGTCTGAAAGGGCTGAGTCGGCGAAGAAGGCTTCAACCGAATCATCAAAGACTTGGGCGCTAGCTTGGTTGGCGTAGGTCACGGTCGACTCCGCCAAAAAATATTCAACGGAATTGTCATAGACTGGGGGGGCTGGGGCCCTAGTCACTTGGTGGGCAGGGGGCGAGTCCGTTGATTGGAAATCGGGACGGGGTGGAACATTTATAGTGAAGTCGAATCCTATCCAAGTCTATGTTCAAAAAGATTCTATATATAGACCTGGGTGTCGTCTTACCAGAGGCCGAACGGTGGTGTTGTTCTCTTTGAGGGGTTGAGGTTGGAGTGGGAAGGGAGCCTGCTTACCGTTAAAACGTTAGTATTCAAGACACTTGGTATTGAAAGGTAGCACACCTGATTGAGTTGAAGACAGCTTGAGATGTATAGCTTGCCACGCGGGGGTCAAGTTCTCGTCATGGCGGTCCAGCATAGTCCTAAGCTGCTCCAGAGATTCCGGGTCCAGGGTATCCAGGTCAATGCCTATCATGGTTGCTGGGCCAGGCGGGAAATGATAAGTCGGCGGGCGCTGGCAGGCAGTAGCAAGTCCGTCTGACGGTGACGGAACTCATCTAGAGCGAAGACCGCGGACGGAGTCCGGATTTCGGAGTTTGCCGGCAGGTCGACTCTCTCTTGCACTCAGCCATGAGCCTCAGCTTAACTTCCTAGACCTCAACGTTTGAGCTCGTCGTATCTAACGCTCTTGAGCGCTCTTGATCGACTGTGGGAATTTCTGGAGGCTCCAGAAGTTCCCACACCCCTTCCCTCGACCCACTCACGACGTCCGGGGGCGTCAGTTCACATCGTTTCGCCGCCGTTGCCATCTCCGTTCTCATCGCTCTCACCGTCCTAGCCATCCTCGTCGTCGTCCTAGCCATCCTCGTCGTCGTCAGTGCCACGTTCGCCGCCGCGTCGCGACAGTCGCTCAAGGTACACCTGCGCTCCTCATACCAGCCCCTTCAGCTGAAGGCCGGTTCGCTCCATCATTCTACACCCACCACCTACCATCCAACCATCCACCAGGTCTAGGGTGGTCACGTCGTCGCGTTCGCAGTGTTAGAAGCCTCATGCGGGCTCTATCAACAGAGCGCGTTTCATCCCCGTGACCGCAATTATTGGACCCAGACCTCATCACCACCTCTGCGCGTCTCCGTCGATGTCGTCGCTGTCAGGCTCCATAAATTCCCACCTTCCCACCTTCCCAAGACCCACTCACAGCGCACGTCCATTTGCCATGCTCATCTCCGCCCTCACCACCCCACCGACGTCGTCTCCATTCCGACGTCGTCTCCATTGTCGTCTCCGTTATTCCCGTCGCTGTCGTTCTCGTCGCCGTTATTCTCGTCGCCGTTGTAGCCGTCCCTGTTGACGTTGCAGTTGCAGCCGTCGCCGTCGCCGTTGACGTCGCATTGTCGTGCTCGCGAGTCGTCGACACAAAAGTCATTAAAGTAAGTCTGCCTGCATGCCTACCCCTTTCAGCGCTCTGAACGTCCGTCCCTGCCAGCAATCCCACCAGCCTAAAGTCTGCTAGGCAGCCGTCCACATCTCCAATCGCGCAGGTGCTCTGTACAGGACAAGGAGATCATATCAGTCTTGTTGGTGTGACCACGCCGACTCCATCCAACCAACGTCCGTCGCGCGACGCGACCACGTTACTACCTGGCACCATCCTGCTCGCCGCAGCGTCTTGGAATTGCGGCCGTCGCGCCTTGTATCGCACTACCACGACGCGTGTGCAAGGTTGGCGCTGTATCAACAGAGCGCGTCTAGTCCACGTGACCGTCATCAACAGACCCGGGCCACCGACTGCCCCCAACACCAGCCGTTGGGATATCCGACTCCAGCAATCCAATCAACGACGACCGGGCTGCTCGACGACTGCTCGAAATGAGACCGACGGCCGACTAGCTGCTGACTGGAACATTCAACTGGGACTGGCAAGCAACGGACGCGCCATGGGGACGTTCCGCGCAAGGGTGGAAGGTCACTTCGCTGAACGGACGGGTCTGGTATCGGTGAGAGCGTTAACGCCTGCGGAATGATTGCTCACCTCACCAATAGGTCCTTTAAACGTGGGGTCCCGTCTCAACGCCCTTACACCCGGGCCGCCAACCTACCTCCTTTATTCAATGCTGTGGTTCGCGCGCTTCTCAATACCGTGAGTTATTAACGTTGAACGGGAGAGTCTGATACTGACCTTGTCTTAATTTATACACGTGCATTTTCATACCGTTAAACGGTAGCGCCGCGGACTTTGCGGATTGTCTTTGCAACTCGGCCGATGGCAGCGCTCTTCCCGTCTCATTTCGGTATTGCTCGGCGCGGCGTACAAATTGGCCAACGCAGCCCTTACGGTCAGCTAGTCGGTATACCGACTTGGACAATTATGCACTTTGGGTGAGTATGTTATCTCTTTTTTCTGAATCCTGTTATATTAACACAGTTTCTCAAGGATAATGAGATCTTCTCAGGGAGAACTACGTTGATAGGAATAGGAGAACGAGGGGACCCGAATACCGTGACAATTGGGGGTCATTTTTTTAATTAAGAGGATTGTCCGCTGTCCGTTGCCAGCTACATGACCTAGCAACCGTACTGTACAAATAATGTAAGTAGCTGGAAGAACAATGAGAGTGGCTCAAAGCACAATAAAAAAATCCCTTTTGGGGCAGGAATTAATCAAGTACGCCGCGCCACAGTTGTTTGGTCTCTCTATTTGGCCCTGTCGCTGTAGTGAGAGTATAAAAGATGTGTAACCAGAGAACGTTTCCGTTTCCCCATCCTGCCTTACACTCCCACCAGAAAAATCCAGCTACTAAGATGCCTTTCGATCCCAAAACCCTCGACGCCTGCCAAAAACATGACTGCCCTCAGCAGTGTGGTTGCGCCTACGTCGAAGGCAAGGATATGTCCGAGTGGGCGCCTTTTGACAAGTGCTCCATTTGCCATTGCTATCTGGCGTCTCACGTCCCCAGGGTGCGTTCATGCCCATATTGGGTCTATTTTAGATTTCTCACTTTTGATTATCAGAAGCCGCCGGTTCCGGATTCCGTTCAGCCCGAACCATCATTAGCTTCGAGATCGACCGTACGTCTTGACCTCACGCTCATGCCCTATACGCTGTCTGACCTATTCTCAATTAGGCCTCAGCAAATACCAACAAGGTAGACGCGGCTGCTTTCGGCGGGGCCACGTCAGACACTATCAAAAACACGCGCACGACTTCCGACGCCTTCCACAAGGCCACATCCTGGAGGGACTTCAAGTCATCACCTTTCGTGGCGGGCTCTCATGCCCACAAGGACAAGGAGTCCAAGGAAAAGGAAGCCAGCACAACCGCCTTCGTTGATGCCTCCAAGGCCAGGACCCAAGAGCGCACCAATGAAGCCAAGTCTAGTACGGGAGCCTTCGATCCGGCCAAAGAGGTAGATTTACCTTATAATCATGTTTCCATTGTTTCCTAACCACTTGTCAGATCGTTAGTGAGCGCTTACAGAACAGGACGGGACGCGCCCCCAAAGGAAAGGCAAAGAAGAAGAGCATGCAGGCGGAGGTTTCAGTTCCAGTCGAGGAGGTTACTGTGTGCTGGCAGCCATGGACTACGGCAGCACACAAAGGAGAACTTCGACGTCCCTCAGAGGAAATGTGCGTATTCTACACTACATTCTTGCATGTTATAACTAATAGAATACGCCTTAGGTTTAACGAGCTTCGCCAGCCAGAGTACAATCTGGTTCGAAAAATTCAGGTCAACACTAGTGCAACCTGCAAGGACATCATTAAGGCAATTTCGGACGTCTCGTCAGACATCATCGGTAACGGGATTGTCGACGAGGAGGAAGAAGCTCCAGAGGACGCAACCACCACCCCCATCTTCCATGTTATGAAGTTGGTTAGGCGCGGACAAGGGACAGCCAGCGCTTTGGAGCCGACGGATTGGTTGCAAAAGGACGCCTTGGACTTTAAGTTGCTGAGCCAGTGAGTGCATTGTTTTCTCGACTCCCAGATACTAAACCTTGTTTATTCAGGCAATTCTCCAAGTCCCAGCCGTCGAAGGTCAAGCCGTCGGACGTCAAGTATTGTCTCTATGTATGCCTAGCATCAAACTATCAAGATATGGAGGGACCAGAGGGTCATACATCAAAAAAGGTGTGTTATATCTCTCTGTCATATACACATCTAACAATCTTTCCAGCGGTCATCCTCACCAGCTCCCAAACGGACATACAAGCGTCGCAAGACTAACGATGGTAACCACATGAACATTGAGTCCCCGGTGGAAGCCAAACCGACCGCCAACCTTACCGAGCCCAAAGCGACAGCGACGGCGCCAGACGTTGGCTCCAGTACTTCACGTCGTGTAAGTATCATTCTGCATTTGTGGATTCTGCTGAACATTAATAGGTTTTGACAATACCCAAATCGATCACAGACGCTCAGCGTCTTGTGGTCAATACCCACGCACCTCCAGACGCTCTTAAAATCATTGGGGGCAGCAGCTCTTACGGGGCCAGTGGGAAATGGGTAAGCCATGTTCGGCTTGAATGATACTGTTTCTAAACCATTCTTAGCACGCACACTCATCTATCCTGCCATATTCCAACTTTCCTCCAGTCACCGGACATGCTCAAGGCATTCTCGATACTACCCTCAAGGGTTCACTGCGCGAACATCCCCACTTGGCTACTGAAATGGTTTCTTCCGCCGGCCACTACGTTGAGGCAATGGCCCCTTTATCAAGACTAGCTCATGCTATACGCAGTGCCCCTCTCGGCAGTACACCCAACACTATTCCAGAGTATTCTCGTCGCATGCGTCTAGGAAATTTGGGTATCACTTCTGCAGTGGAGGCTCTCACTGCCTGGTCGACACTGATTGAACAAGTAGCCAAACTGGCTGGCCTGTCGGACGCCGACTACACACTCCTGGTTGAGGTCCACGATCGCCTCTCTGACTATGGCCACGACATCATTTGCCTGCTCAACTTCTTCTTCGACAACGTCAAACCATGTCATTGGTTCCCCAAGTCCGGCTTCCGTCAGTTGGAGGCGATGGTGGTAGTTAATCAAGGTCTTCTTGAAGATCACATTGTAAGCGTCTTTTATTCAATATCTGAATACTGCTGATTCTTATAACACAGAGATTCGCCGCGCCCCATACTTCCGTTCACATTGGTTTCATCAAGCTTGATCGCATGATTCGCGACGTCGCTATCGGAGCGGACAGTATCCAAGATCATATCCAGGCCTTTGCAGGAACCTCCACTCGGGCCCAAGATCTCAAAATCGATGTTCTCAGTACCGGCCAGTTCGGATTGGATCTGCTGCTAGCAAGCAGCAGATACTTGGTGAGAGAGCGCCCCGTGAACCGGGAGTACGAGGGTATCTTGAAGGTTGTCGGCGACTTTCTTCTATGTGTTGGATGGAAGATGCGCCATGTCCTGCAGGTATGTCTTTTGTGTTTCTCTTTAGTCTATTCTCATTATCATTCTCTTAGCATCCAAACCTCTACAATCAAGCCCGTCCTAATGACATTGAGGAAAAAGACACCAAGTTCAATCCAACGTACGTCTTTCCCTTTCATCCATTCTTACTCTCTCTCTAATTATTCTAAACTCTAGGACCGGGAACTATGAGCCTGTGAACGGGGATATTCCCACCGACACCAGTTAGTTTTTTCGTTCGTCTACCCATCTTCTTTTATTGACTCTGACGTAGATATCAAACCAATGCCATACGGCATCGATACCGAGTGGTATCTGGAGCTTATTATTCCCGGTACATGTTCCATTCCTCAATCACTTATTCCATACTGATATCGTTCCAGCAACATACTTTCGTTACATGTTTCCGAGGAACGCAGACAACACCGATACATATACCATGCCTACTTCAACACCCTCAACATCAACTGTCCGCCAGGATCCCCGTATTGCCAAAGCGCACAAGTTGGAGCAAAGCAAAGGCCTGGGATGGTCAGAACTTATCCGGCGCCTTCAACGCGATTTCCCCCACCCTAATCGCGACACACGGGATACATTCAAAACCTCGACAGACGGAGCCACCAACAAGGCTGCTTGGATGGCCGCGCAGAAGGTACTATCATACCAACTATGTTTGCAACGTGGAGCTGATATTCTCTCTATCTAGACCTACCACCCAGATCGAAATGCAACGCAGCCTAAAGTTTGGATTGACATCTGTACAATTTTGACATTAGTCGTCAATCGACTCAAGCCTTTTTAGAGTATTATACCTATTGTCTTAGCTTATTTCTTGTTTAGCTAGTTATTGTAGCTGTTCTTGTAGCTGTTCTTGTAGTTTTTTGATACATATATTTATATTTTTTTTGTAGGCGCTGAGCGTCAACTGCACGGCCCGAGCTCCGTCAATCTTTCCAACCCACCAACATGACTACGCGCGATCCTATTCAGGTCTTCCTTTCTCATAGCCATAGTATCGTCAACGAAGCCCGCTTCGCCATATCATCCTTTCCCAATGCTGAGGTCCCTACTGTCGAACGTATTGTCCACCAACTGTACGCCATTCGGACTATTCTCCATTCTCTCGACGACCCTCATCTAGCTCATTTGGACGTGGAACATATGCTGGACTATGTTGACTTGCACATTGTGGAACTAGACCGCTTTCTAGAGACGCCCCCGGCACCTATTGCATCCTACCTTCACCGGATATATACAGGCCATCCTGGACGTCCCTCATTCAACATAGATGTTCAACGTCTCTGCCTCTTACATGATCTGGGAAACTCATGGGAGAGCATAGCAGAGGCCTACGGGGTGAATAGAACTACCCTCTATCGACACCTTCAGCGCGCTGGCATCTCACCTGAGAGGAAGGAATTCAGTCAAATATCAGACACGGACCTCGATGAAATTGTCGCCAAAAAATCGTTGGAGCATCCTTTCATTGGCTCAGCAATTATGATGGGTCATCTGGAGGCCATGGGAGTTCATATACCGCGGAAAAGAGTTCAAGATAGTCTGCGACGGGTGGATATCCTTGGTGTCCTGACAAGGTGCGCTGCACATTTTCTATGTGTCAATATATACTAAACTTTCTCCAGATGGCGCAATGTCACTAAGAGACGTGTTTACAAAGTTCGCGGCGCCAATGCTCTATGGCATCAAGACGGTCATGAGAAGCTCAAACACTGGGGATTCTGGGTTCACGGATGCGTTGATGGGCACTCACGCCTCATCGTCTACATGGAATGTCGTTCCAACAAGAGATCCGACACTGTTCTACAGTGCTTTCTGGCAGGCGCAAAGGAACTGGGTTGGCCTAGTCGTGTACGGGGAGACTTTGGAACTGAGAATAATGGGATAGAAAAGGCTATGCTGGCTAAATGGGGTGATGCTCATCGAGCATATCTTCGGGGAGGTGTGTACAATATTCTCATTTTATGCTCAAGACTTATCTCTTTTTAGATCCACACATAATGTGCGCATCGAGCGTCTATGGGTGGACATTCAAAAGGACAGTCTAGAGGCATTTCGTCAAGTTTTTCTCTACCTGGAAAGGAACGAACTCTGGTCGAAGGAAAATCCCATCCAAAGTCTGGCGCTTTACCTTGTATTCCAGCCCCGAATACAGGAATCTCTCAATCGAGCCAAGCACGCATGGAACCACCATCAGATCCGAACGGCGCATTATCGCACCCCAGTCGCTATGTACGAGCTCAGCCGGCAGCAACTTATGAACCAGGGAGTTTGGACTGGAGATGTCGGGGACAATATCTCATTGGTTGATGGATGGTACGGAGTTGAGGGTGTTGAAGACGCGGGTTTGGCTGTGCCTCCAGTAGATCCGTCAGATCCTAACTCAGCGCTACATGATGATGCTGATATTCAGGAGGCCCGAGAGGCGCTCGGGGATTTTGACTTCACAGAGGATGACGGAAATTGGGGAATTGATGTGTATTGTCGAGCCGCTCTACTTCTGGGTGCTTATGTAGATGCTCAAATCTAAATGTAAAACTCTATCTTGAACATCTCGTCCTTGAAAGTTGAAAGTAAAGCTATATTGCTCAAGTGGATTTGCCAATTTTGAGAAGTGAAACTGCTTTTGCCAAAGTGAAGCAGATATTGTCAAACTGCAAGCCAATTTGAGGGAGCCAGCACGACATTGTCAAAGTGGAATTTGATTTGATGAAGTGACGCCACATTCACATAAGTGAATATCAATTTGAATAAAGTGAAATACAATCATGTAAAACGACAAAAAAAGTGCCATCTAGAATTATGCAACACTATACCGCCCATATACAGATCAAAATAAACAAGGAAAACCAAGCACATACCTTGTAGACTGGATGGAAAATGGACAAGTCGTGCCGCCGGCAGCAAGCTCTATCACGTGAATGTTTGATCCAGTCGGTCCGATGCCACGTCAGTTGTTTTCCTTTCAACCACTATCTCTTGCTGCCAGCTCGCTACTGTCTCCTTTGTTGACGACACTCAGGCTTCAGGTTGTCGCTCTGCAACCCTTCTAATGTGAAATTGTCTTGGGTCCTCCAGTGTTGCAGGCTGTATTACAGGTATATTTGCATTTCTCTTGACCTGTTCAGTGTTGACCACTTCTCAGATACATTCAGCGACGTGGTGCATCCTCCGGTATTGTGCCCGTGCGTCAATGTATCCCCTCCAGGACCTCCACCGCCTGTCCTCTACTGAACCCGACCATAGCTTTGCCAACCAAGCAACCCTTTCGTTACCAAATCCCAGCCTCTCGCGTGCCTCGCCATACAGATTCCCTGTTCTCGCCGGGTCCGCCCAGAGCCCTCCCAACCCGTAGTGGTATTTCATTATCATAGTCTAGAAAGCATATCAGTATTAGATGAATTATGTTACTACCAATTCAACCTTGAGTGAATTGAGGCGTGCTATCAATTCAACTTGAAGTGAATTAACCGTCACCGCCAATTCAAATCTGAGTGAACTTAAGGCGCGCAAGATGAATGACATCACCCAGCCAGTGACTACTATGAAAAGCTTTCAAATTTAAGCACGAACACTTGAATTAGTACTTGAATTCATATCTGAAGTGAACCCGCATCTCAACCATTGAAGTGAACTGAGACTAGGTCAGGCTTTACCCACAAAGCAGATAGATGTTGAACAGCGCACTATAAGAGCATCTATCTCATCTTGACGTAGGGCACGCGGTCTCGAAGGGAGGAGGTTGAACGTTGAAGGGAAAGAGTCTGACATTATGGCTGGCGATGAGAGTCTTCCAAGACGAACTTCGCGTCTTTTTATGGGCAGAGTTATCGATCTCTCATGTGGGCCGCAACGGTTTGCATCGAGGCAAGCCTCAAGGCGTTCCTTCGTTGTTATCTCCAAATCGACTGCCGAGCTTGAATCCGCCCATAGCTACGCAAAGTCGTGGAAGCTCCACAGCTAGTCGTTGAGAATCCCAAGAAGATCTGGGATTGTTTCGATGTAAACGTAGATTCCATCTTCTAAAAAAACGATGAGGTATGCGCATAGGTGCGCCGAATAACATGTACCAGTTTCTCATTCGCTCCCGCATACGCACGAATGCCCGGGGTAATATGACGGCACCTGAGCGACACAGCCATGCTTAGTATGCAGGAGCTCTGTAAGATGAGGATGCGTACGCACGCGTAGCTGGATTACTTGCGGCGACGCGAGTACCAGTGTTTCGTGCTCGTCCGTCGTAGGGGAGCTGCAGGAAACCACTAGGCGAAAATCAACATCAGAGAGCATAAAATAATAGTGAGCTGGGACGTACGGACACTGCCATATTCTGAAGGTGTTCGTGAGAGGAAGGTGCGCTAACAAGTGGGTCAGAAAGGAAGATTCTGATGGGCTCACGGTGCCGGCGGGCCGCCCTCTGGTGAACTTGCACTATACATGTACATCCTAATAGCAAATCCGAGAGGCTCTTTGATAGATATCTTGGTCTATTGCGCAAGACAGTATTATTTTATTAAATGCCACCGGTAACATTGAACGTCGAAAGCAACTCGGCCTCTCGGCCCGAAGTGGCGTCCGGTGGCGTTAGAGGTTTGACCGACGAGAAACCAACCTCTGCATGAGTCAAGTAGCCCCTCTCACATCTTAATCCTTAACCACTATCTGCATCGCTATCATGGTCTTTTCCAACATCACCAATACCGTCGCTGGGCAACAGTCTACTCTCTCCAAAGTGGCAGGCGCTCTCAAGCTCAAGGCTAAGAAACCCGCTCGTCCTCGCATCGTCGTTCAGCTACCACACGTCGTCGCCGCCGCCGCTTCTACTCCTATCCTTACAGCTAAATCTAAGCCTAAGACGAAGGCGAAGAAGTCATCAACGTCTCGCCCTCGCATCGTCGTTCAACTGCCTCACATCGTTGGCGCTGCACCTACGCCGGTATTATCAACTGCAGAGCGTGTTATACAGTGGCAGGCTCCTAAACGATACGGAGATGTTCTCGTCGACGGCATTCTCTCGCCCAAAGAATACCTCACGCAGCACGGCCACTACGACGAGACTGGATCATGGCGGATAGGGAAATGCGCATCTCCTAGCTCTTCGTCTAGTTCTTCGTACGACTCAGACGACGACTATATTCCCTATATCCCGTTCCCTGTGGTACCAACATCTCTGGCGTCGGGAAACCTTAAGCGCAAGAGAAGCATGGAGGAATTCAGCCGCCGGGTTAAGGTCGCGCAAGGAAAGGCATTCTTCGACGAGAACGGCGCTATCTTGTACAACCCTCTTGAGGATAGCGACGGGGAATATGATTTCTAGCTTGTCACGTTCGTCATTTTTTTGATACTGCTTCTTGGTTTCCGATTTCTGACTGTCATTTCAGAGACTCGCCCAATTACTGCTATGGACTTTCATCGACTCGGATACCCTTATTACTACTACTCGCATAATTCTCCGGATTCTCCTTCAGATATGATACCCACATTCCCCGCCTTTAATATTTCTTCCAGATAACCTAATACCCCTTCTTGTCAATCCTTCGTCTTATGTGAGTGTTCATTCTTCCGCTCCCCGTTTTCTCCTCTGATCGATTGCAGATTTCTACCCCGGCGTTCGGAATGGGATACCGATGAATATTTGTGTGCGAAATATAAACCTTTAATGTGACCATCTTTCTGGTTCATATTGTACTGCCTTGGCTTACTTTTCGTAGAATGCGCCACATTGCGCCTCTGCAAACGAAATCTCCGGAAGTCCGTCATGGGGTACCGAGTAAACATAGAGAGAGAGAACACATAGGAAGTTCGCAGAAGGATAATGTCACCCGGAACGTTAGACACCGAATTTGTTGTGCGGAAATTTGATACATGTTCACGCGCCAACCGCGAGTCATTACGGATATGTGCGCCACACCTCCTTTTCATCATTGGGGAAAAGAGCAAACTTCCCAATGGCGCGCAGGATCTTGCGAAATGTCATAGCATATAAATAACAAAGATAACTACTAATTCATGATAGTCTTAAATGAGGTAAAAATACAGAATCATAAGTAGAGAGTACGGACGAGTCCTTGTCAACACATGTGCTTACACCCTCTAGCCCAAAGGTTGTCGTCCTGGCTGAACCCAAGAAAAGCTTCTACGGCGTGCTTCGACAAGCTAGGCTTGAGATCATATCTTGAAGGATAGCAAGCTTGTGTTTGTCAATCCTGTCAGTCACCGTCTCCTCAATCGTCACGTGGAGAGGTTTCTCCCGGATGGTGTAATGCACTCTGTTAACCAAAAATAGAAAGACTTTCTCTCCTTCACCGTGCAAATAGAGCGTCTCCAACGTGGGTAGATATGGCAAATGACGTTCTGTGTGTCTCCTGAGTTTCCTCACCCCATCATGGAGCGCCTGTCCATCTTTATCGTAATTCGGTTTGGCGGGGTAATTGAGATAGTACAGAAGGGAATCATCCGCTGCCCAGATGTCAAGATGTTTCAGTGAAGTGAGCGCTGCCAGAAAGCGCATCGTGAAAGGTACATCTTCGGCAGGAACATTCCCTTCAACCAGCCAGTGCAGGATTTCCGGAGGGGGAAGATCATCCTGGAAAACAACACGGTCGAGTTCGAGCACATCTAGATTGTGTAGGGGAAGGTATTGAATCATCGACCTGAGCATGTTGTCCGTTGGGAGGAATACCTCATCTCCGATGAAAGGAGGCGAGTAGATGTCGGAGACGTTGAGTCGCTGGAGTGCGGGCGTGCGAATCGACGGAAGGAAAGTAGTCACCTCGTCCGGAGCCTGGTATCCGAGCGACAGGGTCTTAACGGCGGGAAGAACGACGGGGTGGAATGTTGTCTCTTCAGCGCTATCCGGGTCCGCGATATAGCTCAAAAACCCGTGGACTTCCAATTGTTCCAGCGTCGGCGCTGAGAATGACAAGAGTTGACGCATAAGACCGTACGAAGGACATGCCATGATAGGCTGGTTACACATCCCCAACCCCTTCAGTCCTTGAGTCGGAAGTTTGTCCCACTTGTACGGGGCCCCGCTAATATAGACGTTCTGGAGTTTCGGGTACATCTTACGACCCCAAGCGTTCACTTTGGCCATGTCGTTATCCTGGTGAGGATATTGGAGAACGGGGATGTGCGTTCCAGCGAGATTCGTAAGCTGCTTATCGAATGTGTGATGTGCGCTAACGTTGAAGCGTTTCCAGATCGTATGGTTGAACGTGTGAAGGAGGGGCATGGGCTGGTCCAGGAATCCGCGAAGTAGACTGAGATGAAGAACCCAGCTGTCGCCCGAGATAGAGACACTCGCGATACGGGAAGCCTCTTTGCATAGGATCTCCGCAAGTAAGTCAGTGTGGCGAACATTGAAGTACGTAAGGGGAGTGTCGGGAACTACAATGGTGAGGTTGACGGGGAGGTGGCAAGCATTTTTGAACGCGATCATGGTGCGCAAAAAGATGTCTTTGGGATCAACCAAGGAAATCTCGTTGGGGGCGTAGAAAAGAGGACGAGGAATAACGGAAGATATGTTGATGGCGATTGACTTCCAAAGTAAGGACTCGCAAAAGATCAAGTTCCTCCAGTGACTGCAAACCGACGCGAGAATAAACCGGACATCGGGACCGTCGGATTGATTGAGCTCGAGAAAGTAGTGCCAGAAGACTTCAATCTGAAGCTCGTTGGGAAGACTGAGGATATTAGACATACTGTTGGAGATGAATGAGTCATGCAATATGGGAACTCTGTCTCCACGTACTTGAGATGTTGACTGACTCCAGGATAAAGCAACAAGAAAGCAACGGAAAGGATGAAAGGGTTAGGAAAGATCGTATACGGTGTTATATAGGTTAACCCGCCCGCACGAATACAATTTGCATTGTCTGGGAAGTACGAACAATGAGGCATTATAAGCACCGAATTGTCATGTGCGGTGAAAATCCGATAGCGTGGCCCATGGACAAACATTGAACGAACAGAAAATTCTATTGTTCATACTCGTCGATCAATGTCAAGGTCAATCAAAGAAAGGAGCTTACTAGTATTTGTTGCGATGTCCCATAGCATTCATTGACTTTTTGGGACCATACGAGTGCTTGACGGGGGCCAATCAACGTGTTGCGCCTTTCCATACAGATTGTCTGGATTTCAGTTCACCGTGCAATTTGGCCATGGTCGGAAATTGTATTGGACCATGACGCGCCAGTCAACAGCCAAAGCCTAGTTGTATCAATACGACATCGAAAGAGTGAAGAGGTACCATAGGACGACAATTCATTTGATCTGTCAAAGAGTCGGAGCGAGCCAACAATCGGAAACTGGGGAGGAGGACGCCATCGCGCTGAGTTAGACTAGTCCAGTTGAAAGAGAAAATAGTTCATTTGAAGCTCCTAACTGAGAAGAGATTCCGAATTAAGAAGCAATCAATAGGAAACATACAAGAATTGGACATACCGATATCGCCAAGGATTATTCAACACGGTGTCAGACTTTATCATCCATCTATGATTACCCAGAGCAGGGGAGATGTCATTGTACGCCCTCGTCGTTATACGGCCTTGTAACGACCTCTGAGAGATGTAGATGCGACCCAGAGGATAACGGTGGCGACCAACGCCGCAGTCAGGTGTATCAGAGCCAAGAATTGGGTATTTTCTAATGCAAAATTACGCAGACACTCCGTTTGCCGTGTAAGACAAGCTTGGGTTGACACGTTGGAATCGAACTTGAAGGCAAATAGCGTTGTTTATGCCAGTTTGCCAAACAAATGATGAATCGGCATGTGCCGACGTGGCGCAGCCACCTTCATTGGTTTGAAATTTGAATCTATCTCTGCTAACTATCAGGAGACTACGAGAAAGTTTGCTGTTAACTCGTCTCATCGGAAGAATTGATATTGATAAGCATCCCACCTTAGGCGGAGGGCGCATGGGATGGGCTATGACCAGACAATAGCGACACATGGAACTGGAAAAAGATAGATTTCGCCGACCGTTGAGATCTCAGCAGTCGGTGAAATCTATGTAGAGAGTCCGTGTCAAGCGCTCTGATTACGGGATTACGACTGTAATCATTTTTCATCCCGACGGGCCTGGGAAAATGGAGCCGAATCCACGACTTTGCGAGCACTCATAGTCTTGTACATTGTAGTATATCTTCTGACACGAGGGCTTTTACGGATATTTATTCTCAACCATCGTCGATTGCCTTTAGGCTCAGACTTACGGTTCGCGGATATACTTCCCCATTTGGATTACAATTAACAACGTGCTCTTGACTCCGACTACCATCTTCAAAATACTTCCAGGACTTACTGCCCGTGTCTGCCTCCTAGTACGATCTCTATCAGCGGAAAGTAACGATATTATAGTGCATCTGCGTGCCCCTGGACCCTGGACTGCACCAGATGGAAAACTTGAACTGGCGCGTCGCTACTAGAATCAGCATGTGTTCGTTTGCGTACAGTCTGAATGAACAAAGACTCGGTCATTGAATTATGCACGGCAAAAACTAGCCTCCAAAAACCGTCGCCGCATCACCTCTGGGCTGCGTCTACGCACGGCGCATCTTGCGTATGCAGGCACTCTGCGCGATTGGAACATTGCCTGATGGTGACCTCGAGGGGGCTTGAGGCTCATGATGGGTGTGACTGGGCAGTCCATCTGTGTCTCTCCGTCCTTACATGTGGTGACTCGAGAATATGTGCCCTAGACTATGGCAATTCCCCTCTTGGCTTGGGCGGCATGATAATAGGTTTTTCTTGGGGAAACGGTATTTAATGCAGCGTGCAATTCTGGAAATCGGTGTGAAGAGACCACTCTCCCTCGCACCTCAGAAGAAATGAAGTTCTCTCTCGTTCTTACTGCTCTTGCCTCGATGGTGGCGTCGTCTTCGGCGTTTACCATTAGGTTCCAGAATAATTGTGGTTACAGTAAGTGCACCCATCATCGAATCTCTCACATTGCTGAACGTCTCCCCAGCCGTTTGGCCAGCGATTGGAAAGGCCCCGAATGGCTTTCCCGACACGTCGGTCTCGTACGGCACGAGACTCGCGTCTAAGGCTTCAGCCAGCTTCACTATTAACGACCGCGAAGTGGTAATTCTCTTTGCATAAACACCCGATTGATTATCTCACTTATTCTCTTCAAAGGGTATTCGCGCTTGGGGGCGCACAGGCTGTGATAGCAACGGCGCGAACTGCGCGACCGGACGGTGCAACGGAGGTGCGTCGTATTCCATCTTGATATATCCCTTCCACCGCTTACTGATTGGTGTATAGGCTTGGTCTGCAACGACGCTGGTATCACCTCTGCTGTCGTCCTTTCGGAGTACGGCTGGGGAGACTACGGTCAATGGGGCGGACAACGCATTTCATGGAACTTGAGCAAGGTTGACAGCAGCGTCAACATCAACACTAGGCTTTCGTCGTCCGATGGTCAGAGCGTCGCCTGCACGACCTCGTCTTGTCCCCCGGACCAAGCGTACAACGTGGACACGGACCATCAAGCGGTTAGGAACTCTCCTCTTGGAAGCACTTTCACGCATACCTTCTGCTAAACAATCTTTCGTGAGCTCAATTTTCCGTGCTCTACTTCGTTTTCTAACGATGCGGGCTCTGTTAAGAACACCACAAACATCTACAAAAACGAAATATATGTATTACTTAGCGTCCAAAGGAATTTAACAAGATCTCCAGAATCATTTTGCTGTATGGCGTTTCAGTGTTTGACATTCACCTGTACTTGGGACGGCATAAATGTCGTCTAACGGAGAAGATACATCATTACTCTGAGTTAGGCTCTGACATTTCCTTGATATCGTAGCCGTTTCGAGAATTGGCAGTCCATTCCCCTGCCGCAAGACCTCTGGCTGCAAGGAATGAGTCTCAAGCTAAGCACGCGCGTGTACGGGAGCATTGCTTGAATATTTTAAAAAGAACGACGCGGTATCATCTCCATACCCGTACTGTGAGAACCTGTATGAGACGACGTGCCGTGATCGAAATGTGGCGCACCTTTACCCACGTGTTATTTCTTATTGCCGACAGTACAATTACATCAAGTCCAGAGGAAGAGGACCACATTAACACATTTTTGGATAGTTTCAAACGTAGTATTATCCTTGACTAACAAAGAGCAAATGCCAACGCAGGGAACGATACGGTGGTGGCGCAAGTACATAAATGACAAACGATGCGTTAAACAATGGGTAAGATACGCGAAATAGATAAGGAAAACAAGATGTAAGCTGCAGCAATTGTAACCGAACAGTATAATAAAATCAAAGGGCAAGTTTTGTGGGCTAAACTGGAACTTCAGCCGTAAGCGACACCCGACCACGTCCCGTACTCCTTTCTCCAGACGCTACCGACCTCGCAGGTCGTGCATAGTCACCAGCGTGTCCATTAGAATCTTCCTCGAAACAGCTTCGTTCGGGATCGACATCCTCCATGGTGCGAGATGTTGCTCGCTGCTCGGGATGCGTCTGACTCTCTGCGAAATATCCAATAGTCGACTTCATAGGCGGCAAGTTGGAAGTGCGCGTCGGAGTCTTCGCAGGCCGGGTAGGAGTCTGACTAACGGCGATGCATGTGATGGTGAGAGTCGGCGCTATACCCTAAATGATACGGTAAGTGAGCATCGAGGCTGGCGAAAGAATGAGAAGTGTACCGTAATTGAATATGCCAGCACTCGGGCAAAAATTACCCGTTCATCGAGCTCTTTAGTAAAGTATTGTGTATGAATGTGCAGCCCAATCCTGATCACGTAGATGGCAGTGTAAAGGATGGAAGACTCAATGAGAATCTCCACTATCCTGTGGTATGTCTTTGCCGCCTTTCTCCACCCATTTACCCTAATCGGGCGATAGACAATGGCAGTAGTGCAGAATATGTTCGTAAGAACAGTTGTTGATAGGAATGCGAGCTCCAGGTTTGCGATCTGATCACTTATCGGACCATCATGAGGCGTAAATAAGAGGATAGAGCGCCAAACATTACAGACTAGACGGATCTCAGATTACAAGATAGATTCTACTTTGTTGCGCACCTGTTCCTATTATCAGGGATATTCCAGGAATCATTATGACGAGCCACCGCTGGCCGTAGAGGACCCAACATCGCCAGATCTGTGGTAGTCGTGAGACTGTACTAGACATAAAAATTGTGTATGTATTTACCATAGTTATGTCGGCTAGTAGAAGACTGATAAATGTTACTGCTGCATCTGCTACGTATTGTAGAAAGAATGCTTCGAATCGGGAAAATAAATTCGACTCGAGTTGCGCTTTCCGAGTTTCTCCATGTCGAATGTATATGTTGTCAAGTATGGCCCAGCGGAGGCTCGCATGGATCGTGACCAAAATCCACATGATGGTGACAAGGACGGCTGAGCCTATGCGAGGCCTCTCAGTGTGCTGAGACGCTGAATATGTGTTTGAGGCTTGGAAATCAGGTCAAAGCGGAAGACGTACAGATGAGATAGACGGCTACGAAGTAGATACTTGTGTATATTCCATAGGCCAAGATATCGAGGATGTACGAATGAAGGACAGACGCCAGTTCATACACAATCTGTTCCTCTGTCAGACCGAATTCCGAAGAGGAAGACATGATAGCTTTGGTAGTAATGCGCGTAGATCGCAACGAGAGGCATTAAGAAGGTCACAACGCGGGACAGATCGGAAGACGTAGTGTTTCAGTATTTCCAGTCCTCTTAACAGTCCTGTTTGATTATCAGACGAAAGACGCGCGCAAAGATACCATCGACCAATGATCAACGAACCTCAGCGGTACTAACTCAATGTATGGAAGCCACAGAGCCGGGACTGCGACATAAAATGTGACTTCGAACAAAGAAGATGCCCACGCAGCGTCTATTGGGTGAAAACGAATGAGAAAGAGGCAGTGCATGGATGTGTTTGACGCACTTTCGAAGAATTAATACAAGGCATAAGATCGTCGTGTATCCTGTAGCGGTGTTCTTCCTGATCTGCATCGCATCTGGAAACCTGGTGGCCAATACAAATTTCGCCGATCCAAATACAAGACGGCGTCTACCGAGATCTACCCGGACAAAGATGTCTCCAGAGCTTGGACCGTAGCTGTGCGTTCGTCGTCATCGATGCACGTTTAATTCTGTGGTCGACTCGGAGCTATATCGGCAATGGTCCTATCTTTTGTGATTGCCTGAGGCGCCTTCCGAACTCGAGGGAAGCAAGTGTTGACCTGCAGAGTTCGCCAACAAGATCAGTTCCGCGATTCAATTTACAATGTGGCGCAGCTCGCCTTGGTCCTTCTGCCCCACGATCTGAGCCCGGTGGCTCATATCAACATCATCCCGTCGTACACCAATCTGTTTACTCTCAGCCAAACCCACGGGCGGAAAGAATGAGAACAGCGCACCTAATAGAGCTTTCTGGAGTTCCTCGAGTGATCTTCACGTTCCCATCGTCGCCCTCAGAGGTCCACAAGCAAGATTCCGAATACCAAGACCGAGAGCGGGAAGAGGGCAGGTCAACGAGTGACGTTGAGCTTGTCGTCGGTAGGGCTTCTCGACAATCAACCGTCCTACCGTCATGATGGCTCAATAACGAAGCGACTCCGAGGTCAATGCATATCTTTCGGCGACTATTTTAGACCACCGCCACTGGCAGAATGATGAGGATCACTGGCGCGTTGAGACAATCACTTCATTTCAGACCGTGCTCTAGCTTCGACCACAGAAATAAGGTCTTTGAACCAATTGAAGAAGACGTACTTTGAACCTGCGGAAAAGCGCGATTGGGAAACTATGGATTTGGTGAGCATTGAAGGACTCGGAAATCTGCAGTTAATCCACCTGGAAGTTCAGTCGTTCCATGAATTAAAGATTCGCGCATGAGAATTCATCCTCGTTTGCGGGTCGACTCGGTGAAACGGCAGCATGATGACGGTAGAAAGCAAAAGGGATTGCGCCACATTACCGCCAAACAGCGGCCTACAAAGCCACGTGATTGCTCACTCCTTCCTCCCACCATCTTCGACGCTGCTGCTGCCCAATCTACTGAGCTCGCAGTCGTCCATGTCTGCCTTCATCTCTCCTCCGTACAGCATCATTATGCGCGCTGGCTCGCAGATAACGAAAAGGTCACACCCAAACGCACCACTTGAACGTGTAGCGCGACCTTTCCAGGTTTCGGAACGACTTAATGGACCGGCGCCTCTTCATACGTTAGTCCATACATGAGAACAGCAAGGTAAATGTCTAGATGATATCGCTTGAGTAATAGGCTAACGATATCTAGTGTTTCTTCAGTCTCTTACTCGCGCTGGTAGCGCGCATGGCACATCGGCTGGGATTCAGACTCTCCTGGCCTATTTGAGGAACTGGACGGGCCGAGACAGAACAGTCTTCATTGTTGTCCATGATAGATGGCGCAGGCGATTCACACCGGGCGACGGGAAAGCCAGCAGTGCTAGTGATAGTTTGCGTTCTTATTGGTGCAGGTGCGCACGATCAATGCTCTGACGAATGAGAGAGGGGCTAACCGTCGTGCAGGCTTTTGGCGGGTGCCGTCCACGACGTAGATTGGATGCAAGGAATTGCCCTCAACAGTAGCGAGCGCGAAAGAATCACATATACGGATGGAAGGTACGTTCTCCGTAGCATACACCTTGTCGTACCGCTAACGAAATGCTAGATGTTCTCGACAGACTATTGTATGCATTGGAAGGACGCTATCATCGAGTCGATTCCATGGTCACGACGATTGCCTGGATGTTTAGACGACTACACGAACGACGGCAAGCAACCCCCTCATCATCTCAGGACTCGTCCCTCCCCTTTGTCTTCCCGGTTCCCTTGCCATACCATCCGTACTTCGTTTGCCTCTCCCAGCGCCCAATTATGGACACACCCATTGTCCTCGTTATGCGAAACGGCATACTTGGCTTCCTTTCAACCATTCCGCTCTCATATCCGTGTCTTTGTCCCCATCTTGGGAGATCCTCTCCAGCCTCGCAGAATGAAGATCTCGCGTATACTGATGCAAGCTCAGACTTGTTCATCTGACGCAAGGAGAAAGTTGGACAAGGCGTGCAGTCATTTCGCTGATGCGGAAAGCAAGCACGTCGAATGCATCTCTGGACGCTTGAGAATCTGCTATTCCAAGCCATATCTCGAAGGCAAACTGTACAGTTGGATCAATTCCCTCGTTCGTTATGTCGAGTTGGGGTGGGCTTGTATGTTGGGGTGGATGTTTGGCGCAATCCGGTATGTCTACATTTATCTTACTTTTCTTGGTTGTTGATTAACCGTTTCTATAGCTGGTTTCGCCAGTGACTCCTCTACTAGACTGACATCGTCGTCGATACGCCTCGACAGGCAACCTATCGCCAACGAGCTTCAGCGGGTCGTTCATCGTCCCCGTTATGCACATGCGCCCGGTGACCCAAAGGAGCCGCCTACTGCTGCGCACGGGGGACTTCCAGGGCGAGCGATATGCCAATTGGTCAACTGCACGGTGATTTCGCCTCCATCCGTATTCTGGATTGCGATGGGAAGGAACCTCTCGTCTCGCATCGGACGCGATTTTCCACTTATTATATCATTCCCGCATCGCTTGTCATTCCGTTTCATTCTCTATTTCCATGACCTAACATCCTGGCACCTATACACCTCCCTCATCGTCACAGTAGACGTCCCCCTGTCATTGGACGTAGTTTGGATGAGGTGCGGGTCAACCAGCCTAGCTGCGGGGATGGAGGAAGAATAGGGAAACGAGGGCAAATCCCGATATCCAAATCAGTTCATATTGAGGCCACCTCCATCCCTTTGCCTGTGCTGCAAATCCACCAATTACTGGGCCAGTGATTGGTCCTGCGACCGCACCAATCGCACATACGACAACGACATATGCGGGAGGGTGTCGGTGCAAGCCAAGGAGATTTATGGGCTGATGGAGAATGTGGAGACGTGAGCCATAGTAGGTACCTACAGTGATGATGACGATGGTGTGGATATGGTAGTCGGGATGGGCTGCATCGTAGGCGCCGCGCGAGTGTCGTTCAGAGATAGACAATCTTAGAATCCATTCTGTCCACATTAGCCTTTACACATCGCCTCTCTCTGCGATACGCCATACCATATTCTCTTTCTTGTATTTTTACTCTACTTTTTATCAATTTAAATAGGCATGTGTGTCAGACACCAGCCATTGCTTACTGGCTGTTTGGGAAAGTTACCAACCTCCAAGCACAACAGGGGAGGTATATTTCCTCAGCCGGGGAAATAGATGAGGAAATTACTTGAGGAAAATGGACTTACCCAGGTATTAAATGGGCTGATGAAATGAGGTTTTCTCTGACAAGGAAATGGATGAGGAAATCCCTTTTCCTCATTACTTTCTTTCGCGCAGAAAGATTGATTTCCTCGACAGCCCGATCCGGCCCGCTGAGGAAATGGATGAGGAAATCAGTCTGCTGAGGAAACTGCTCGGGAAACCGTAGAGGAAAGCCTCGAGGAAGTTTTACTTCCTCCTCAATTTCCTCATGAGAGGAAATATCATTTCCCTTGCTGAATAAACTGGTGAGCAAAGTGGATTTCCTCAATCTATTTCCTCATCTATTTCCTCTGCCGAGGAAACCCACTACCCCTGTTGTGAAGGGTTAGTCCGAGGTTGATTCGGGGTACTGACTCCAGCACGAACGTCCTAAACATCGTTGGATGTTTCCTTGGGCACCGAGTCTCCCTCATCATCGCCAACAGACACCTCCGACCTGATGCTCCGCTCAAGATCAACATTATCTGTGCCAGTGCCGGTAGCTGGGTGGGCAAAATGCAAGCTCTCCGCCAAAGACCGCATTGTCGACCCCATATGAGGTAGGGATGAGCGCGTCCAAGAATCATCAGGTCTTGCGAGTCCTGCTGCCACGCGAGCGATAATTAGCGTTGGCGCGAGTCCCTACACGAGGATATCAGTCACAATGCACGCAAGAAGTGAATAGCAGTGTATACCGTAATCGAATATCCCAGTGCTTGTGCAAAAAGTACCCGTTCATCGAGCTCTTTGGTGAAGTACTGCGTGTGAATCTGCAGTCCAATCCTGATCACGTAGATGGCAGTATACAGGATGGAAGACTCGATCAGTATCTCGACTATCCTGTGGTATGTCTTTGCCGCCTTTCTCCACCCGCTTACCCTAATCGGGCGATAGACAATGGCAGTAGTGCAAAATATGTTCGTAAGAACAGGTGTAGATAGGAATGCGAGCTCCAGGTTTGCAATTTGATCAGTTTTCCGAGCTCCGCGAAATGTAAACATTAGGATGGATCGCCAAATATAACAGACTAGATGGATCTCAGAGCCCTGGATAGATTTCATACTCTGTTACGCACCTGATCCTATTACGAGATATAGTCCAGGAATTACGATGACGCGCCATCTCCGGCCGTACAGGGCCCAGCATCGCCAAATCTGTGGATGCCATGAGGCAAGAAGAGGAATCAGAGCGTGCATGTATTTACCATGGTTATGTCGGCCAGAAGAAGGCTGATAAACGTTACTGCAACATCTGTGACATACTGTAGAAAGAAATCCTCGAACGGGGAAGATAAACTCGACTTGAGTTGTGCTTCCCGATTTTCTCCATGCTGAATGTATATATTGTCAACTCTGGCCCAGCGGAGGCTCGCATGGATCGTGACAAGTATCCACATGATGGTGATGAGAACGGCTGAGCCTATACGGGGCCTCTCGGTTTTCTGAGACACTAAACATGCATTGAAGGCTTTGGAATTGGGTCAAAAGGGAAGACATACAGATGAGATAGACCGCTACAAAGTAGATGCTCGTGTATATTCCATAGGCCAATATGTCGAGGATGTTCGCATGAAGGACAGACACCAGTTCATACACAATCTCTGTGTCTGTAAAACCGAATTCCGACGAGGAGGACATGATAGCGTTGGTAGTAAGGTGCGTAGATCACAGCGAGAGGATTTGCACTTAAGAAGGCTACAATGTGGGACAGATTGGGAGACGTAGTGTTTCAGTACTATTTCCAGTCCTCTTCCAGTAGCGCAATCCTGTTAGATTATCAGACGAAAGACGCGCGCAAAGATACCATCGACCAATGATCAACGAACCTCAGCGGTATTAACTCAATGGATGGAAGCCACAGAGCCGGAACTGCGTCGGAAAAAGTGACTTTGAGCAAAGAAGATGCCCATGCAGCGTCTATTAGGTGAAAACGAATGAGACAGAGGCAGTGCGTGAATGTGTTTGACGCACTTTCGGAGAATCAATACAAGGCATAAGATCGTCGTGTATCCTGTAGCGGTGTTCCTGACTTTGCACGTACCATGTCAGGACAAATCGAGGTGGCCACGTCCGTCCAGACGGGCCCCGTCCTGACGTGTCCGGACACCAACCCATTGTTTTGATAGCTTTAATATTGACGTAGCAATAGACATTCAATGAAACACTATATTTGATATCTACTGGGAACAAATTACAACTAAGATGACGTCCGGACACCTCTACGTTTAGACGTCAGGACATCCAGCAATAAAAACATGTCAAGACATATGCCACTCATCAGCATGACGACGTCTGGACGCCCGCCCATCCAGACGTCCGGACATGCTACAATGAGGACGCGTCAAGACACGGTCAATCCTAATTGCTGTCAAGACCCGTCACGACGTCAGAACGTCCAGACACGTCCAGAAGAGAGCGGGACGCCCGTGCATGAATGGATCACAAGTAAGTATTTATGGCCTGCGCCACTGACTGGCCAAACACCCTTGCTCTGTTCTGATATGTGAACCGTTACAAGAGTATCTGTTCCTAGTCTCCAGAAGAGTGACGGACAGCATAGACGATTGGGACGCCACCTGAATGTAGGTGCTGGCGGGGATGGTTGTGGTTGAAGGGAAAGGGAAAAGAAATCACGTGATAGCAGTGCTTTGCCTTTGAGGGGCCTCAAAGATGGCACTCCGAGTAAACCGGACAGACAATGACCATAAGACAATGTAGCATTACTACAATTGTAACTAATTTACTTCTTTGTCAATCTCATATCCGCCTTGAAATGAGTGTAGTACTGTTTACAATATGTGAATAGGACTTTGATCGGTCATCTCGGAGAGACCGATTTCAATGGCTTGAAATGAATATTTGTTTTGGTCAGGTGATAATTTAACTCTTGTCTATGAACCACCATCACTCGATGCCAGTGCCACTGGTCAGTAATCACCGCTCGAACTCCATCTACCGAAAACGCGGGGTCCGTCGCATGTAGCGCGGAAACCGAGATGTAACCTCTTATCCCAGGTGGCGTACTAACTTTCCCCGTTGGTTGCCGTGGTCTGACGCGTTGTAGTTCGTGTGGTCTTGACACATCCTCTGCCCTGGGCATTTTTACGCGTCTGGACGTCCTGACGGGTCTCGACGCTCTGTAGTTCGTGTGGTCTTGACATGTTTTCTTCCCCGCGCATTTGTACGCGTCTGGACATCTGGACGTCTTGACAACCACTAGGATTTGCCTTGTCTTGACACATCCATTATCGCAGTACGTCCGGACATCTGGACGTGACAGTGTCCCGACGTCTTCATTTTATATAGTTGCCTCTGTCTCGTCGCGTCCTGATTGTATGACGTCCGGACGTCCGGACGGGGAGGTGTCCAGCCGGCATCTTAGTACTAGTAGTAGATAGCAAATATAACGTTGCCTTGAGATTGTGGTGCCTATGCCAGTATGTATGCTATTTAAATGATGAGCAGGTGCCAGTGTCCTGACGCGTCTGGACGTCCGGACGTCCAGACGGACGTGGCCACCTCGATTTGTCTTGACATGGTAGATGAATTTTCTGGGTGTTCTTCCTGATCTGCATCGCATCTAGAAACCTGGTGGCTACTGAATACCAAGTTCGCTGATCCTTTCAAATTGAAGACGGCGTCTGCCGAGATCTACATGGTCGAAGACGTCTCCAGAGCGTTGACCGTAGTTGTGCGTTCGTTACTCATGAAGTTGTCATCGATGTGCGCGTTCCATTCCGTGGTCGTACCTAGGATATAGGGCTAGCGGCACTTAGTGCCTCGGGATCTACATCGACAATGGTCCTATCTTTGGCGATTGCCTGAGGCGCCTTCCGAACTCGATGGGACTGGAGTAGACAAGTGTTGATTCGAGACTTCTGTCGTCAAGATCAGTTCCGCGATTCAACCTGCAGTGCAGCGTAGCTCACCTTAATCCTTCTGGCCCACGATATGACCTTGAACCCGCTGGACTCATCCCGCCGTACGGCAATCTGTTTCCTCTCAGTCAAGATTAGACACAGACACAGCGAGAGAGACGAGTTGCCTGGAATTCCTCGAGTGATTTTCACGCTTCCATCGTCACCTGTAACGGTCCGTCCCCAAGTAGGATTCATGATTCACGACACCAAGACCGAGAGCGCGAAGAGGGCAGGTCAATGTTCGTCCTTGAGCTTAGCGTTGGTAGGGTTTCTTGCCAATCAACCGTTAGCGAAGCGAAGTCAATGCATATCGTCCGGCGAGTGATGGTAAAACGCAAAACGTTGTTTGGGGCTATGTACGCCTGTGGGCGTTCAATTCCACCCATCAAATTCAAAGATAATTGTATATATTCCATAACCCATGATCTCGAGAATATTGGAATGGACGGTAGACGCCAGCTTGTGACGAGAAAGATCGCGCTTAAGAACACCTCACGTATCAGCATGCAAATAAGAAGCACGTCGACGGGAAGCGATGTCACATTCCCTGCTTAGGATGATATTGAATTATCATTGGTCCGGAAGGACGATACGTGTTGGAGAAGCAACATTTTGCATTGAAGCACCTCGAAGAAGGCAGAGCGCACTGCGCAGAAATGTAAGGCTCTTCATCTTCAGCGATCACCTTCTCGTTCCTGGCTGTTTATCTTCCCACCAATTGAATTGACCCGATGTTGAGCGCTTATGAGAGACACTGTTCAACATGAATGTATTCAGTTTCAAGGATCCATCGAAGGTGTCTACAGCTACGTTCCGCGTGTTCCTTTGGCCCGGGATCTTAAAGGATACTGGTTTTTTCTGCATAGATATCTTTGGACACTCCGACGGGACAGTCGTCGAGGGAGATCATCTTTTGAACGATATCGGTATTTGTACCGTATGAGTGGTATGCGAACGGTATTACCTATAACTTTGCCAGTGGCGAAGATATCCACCAATGATACAAACGTACCGAGTACGTGTCCCCAAGAAATATTCATGCCCAGAAACCGCGGCCTCTGGTCGATTTTCATCGTATCTTCGCCCAACAGGATCTATGATCCGCGTCCCTCACACGAGATACCTTCTCGCGATAGAGATGTGTAATGATTCCTGGTCCAAACATCACTGTCATCAATGCAGCTATTCAGATATTCGTCACGGCGCGCCTTAGCTGTTCGACAAGTGCATGCACAACATCAGAGACGCCGACCAGAGAGGATGTGTAGACAGAGACATTGTGCTCAGAGGTGAGCCACCGCATAAACTGTATGATAGTCACATTGTCGATGTCGAGTCTCGTCGTGAGTCCAAGTCGGAAGATCTTGTCCAAACCGAGGGACTGAAATGCCAGGGGAACGAGCAGGGAACATGTCATAGCTGTCAACAAAGCCGCTGGGTAAATGGGATGAGTGCAGGATGATAATGAGCCGTGAAATCTTCTTCGACTGCGAGCATGATGAGAGAGGGGATCACTCCCAGTGTCGCGTTGCACGTTGAGACGATCTCTTCATTTCAAATTGAGCTCTAGCTCCTACCACGGCAATAAGGTCCTTCAACAAGTTGAAAAATAGTTATCCGTACCTGCGTAAAAACGGGATGGATGGGAAACTGGATCTGGTGAGCATCCAAGGACTCGAAAATCTGCAGTGGAAGGGTAGTTGATCCATAATTAAAAATTCCCATATAGAAATTGGTTGTCTTTTGCAGGTTGGCTAGGTGAAACAGCAGCATGATGACGGTAGAAAGCAACAGGGATTACGCCACATTGCCGCCAAACAGCGGCCTACAAAGCCACGTGATTGCTCCCTCTTTCCTCCCGCCATCTTCGGCGCTGCTGCCCAATCTACTGAGCTTGCAGTCGTCTATGTCTGCCTTCATTTCTCCTCCGTACGGCAACGTTATGCGCGCTGACTTGGCAGACAGAAGAAGAACACGAAAATGCCACACCTAAACGCACCACTCTTGGACGTGTATCGCGACCTTTCCAGGCTACGGAACGATTGAATGGACCGACACCTTCTGATGTCTCTGGAGTACGCTAACGATATTCAGTGAATCCCACATTCGCGCCCAGTAGCACGTATGCCATTATCGACTGGAGCTCGGATTCCTCTCAGCTGTTTGAGGCATTGGACCGGCGGAGACAAGACCGTCTTCATGGTCGTCCATGCCAAAGAAGAAATGGAGCCGAACATCGGGCGACAGGAAAGCCAACAGCGATAGTTTGCGTTCCTTTTAGTGCAGGTGCGGTCAATGTTCGGACGAGTAGGAAAGAGGCTAACCATCGTGCAGACTTTTGGGTTCTGCCCACAATGTATATTGGACGCATGGATTTGCCCTCAGCAGCTACGAGATCCAAGGCTCCAGAGACAATTGCATACACGGATTCAAGGTACGTTTCAAGGTACGTTCCTTCTATGCCACGCCGTGTTGTACCGCTAACGAAATACTAGATAAGCTCGAACAGACTGTGGTCGTACAGTAGGGAACATCTTGGAAGACCGCCCATCGTCGAGTCGATTCCATGGTCACGACGATCGCCGTCGCGGGACGCGTCCCTCCCCCTTGTCATTCCGGTTCCCTCACCATACCGTCCATACTTCGTTTGCCAGTTATGGACACACCCATCGTCCTCGTTACGCGATACCACACACCATAGATTCCTTCCAGCCTCGAAGAACGAGGATACCGCACGTACCGATGGGAGCTCAGACTTGTCCATCTGCTGCTCCAATCCCAAGGAGAAAGTCAGACAGCGCGTGCAGTCACTGAGCTGATGTGAAATAGCAAGCAGGTCGAATGCATTTCCGGGCGCTGGAGAATCTGCTATCGCTCCCAGCCATATGTCGACGGCAAACCGTCAGTTAGATCGATTCCCCTCGCTTTGATGTCGAGTTCGGGTGGGCGTGTACGTTGGGTGTCGGGTTTCTCGTAGATGTTTGACGCAGTCCGGTATGTCTACATTTCTCTCTCTTGAATGTTCATTAACGGTTTCTATAAGGAATGCTCTACTAGATTGACATTGTCCGTCGATGCCCCTCGACAGGAAGCCCCAGATCTTGCCCAGTCAGTTGATCGCCAGCCAGCTTCAGCGTCGTCGTCCCTGTTATGCACGTCGCGCCCAATGAGCCAAAGGATCCGTCTACTTCTGCGCACGGGGGAATCCGAGGGCGACAATTGGCCCACAGTATGGTGGTTGAGCCCACATCCATAACCTGGATTGCGATGAGAATGAACCTCGTTTCGCATTAGACGCGATTTCCCGTGCCCACGTAGCTTGTCATTCGTCTTGCTCTCGTTCTCCAGCAGTCAACATTCCCTCCCGTCCCCTTCCTCGTCGCAGTAGACGTCCTCCTGTTATTGGACGTGGTTTGGACGAGGTGCCGGTCAAACAATATAACTGCAGGGGATGGAGAGGGTGTCGGTAGAGGGCACGGAAGGGGTCTCTGAGCTGATGGAGAAGGACCTGTGGAGACGTGAGTAGCCTACTTGATGAAGTGATGATGACGATGGCGTGGACGCGGAAGCCGGGGCGGGCTGCATGATGGTCGCAGCACGCCCGCGTCGTTCAGAGATAGACAATCTTGGAATTCGTCTTGTCCGTAGGGGCTCACATCGTCGTTGACCTTTCACTTCGTCTCGTCTTTTTCTGCGATGCACCGTACCATACTTGTTTTGTTGTTGTTATTTTTTACTACAGTACTCTACTTCTGACCTATTTTTACCACTCGCTATCGAAATACGAGGATTCACATAAGCATGGTGCGGATGGAAGTCGGAGACGCTAGCCTTTGTTCAATTGGGCGTTCGAGCAAGGCATCAGCTACTACTGGTGGCGACGTATGTAGCTCTTTCTAGCATTTCAGTCCATGCGCAAAAACAGTTGATAACCAGTAGAAGCAATATATCTAAATATATGTGGAGGATCTTATACAGGTATGGCCCAGATACTCGGCAGATGCTTCGAGCAACCAGATACATAATAGGAAGAGAAAGAATAAACATATAAGAAAAACCGTGGACGCTGACGGCCTAAACCTCCTTGGACGTTTTGTCGGGCTCCGTCTGCGTAGTACCCTTGAGAGTCTCGCGACGACTATCATCCACACCAACAGAGACCTCCGACCTAGTGCTCCGCTCCAGATCCACATTATCCACAGCAGTGCCAGTAGCGGGCTGCGCAAAATGCAAGCTCTCCGCCAAAGACCGCATGGTTGATCCCATATGAGGGAGGGATGTGCGCGTCCATGAATCGTCAGGTCGTGCATAGCCGGCCGCCACACGAGCGAGTATCAATGTCGGCGCAAGTCCCTACACAACGAATTCATGAGGCAAGTACGAATCAATAGCTTAGTGCATACCGTGATCGACAGTGCCAGCACATGGGCATAAAGCAGTCGCTCATCGAGCTCCTCCGTAAAGTACTGGGTATAGATTTGTAGCCCGATCCTGATCATGTAGATGGCGGTGTACAAGATGGAAGATTCGACGAGGATTTCCATCAGCCCGCGGTAAGTTTCCAGTGACTTTCTCCAGCCACTGATTCGAGTGATGCGACAGATGATAGCAGTGGTGCAAAAAATGTTCGTAAGAACAGTTGCCGATAGGTATGAAAGCTCCAAGTTGGCGCGTTGGTTGGGCATCACGCCAGTGAGGATCGGTCTGAAGACAAGGATCGTTCGCCAAATATAACAGACTAGATGGACCCATCTCAGTACATACGGCAGACAAACTCTGTTCAAAGATAGATACGTACCTGTAATCACTGCAAGGGATGACCCAGGAATTATCACAACGAGCCACTGTCCGCCGTATAACACCCAGCATCGCCAAATCTACGAATTCCATTAAGAGAGAACGGAAAAATCGGGCTAGGGTGTACTTGCCATTGTCATGTCAGCTAGTAGAATGCTGCTGAGCGTCACTGCTGCATTTGCTACTTGCAGTGAAAAGAATTCCCTGTGTCCAGGAGAGAGAAGCGCCTTGGATTGCTCGTCCCGGGTGGCTCCACGTTGGATGTAGATATTGTCAAGATTGGTCCATCCAACGCTCAGCTGGATCGTGACGAGGATCCACATGATCGTAATAAGAACCGCAGAGCCTACTCGGGGATGGTTTCCGTGAGACACTAAACATGCAGGTGAGAATATGAACTCAGATCAAGTAGTATGGGGACATACAGGTCAGATAAAGCGCAACGAAGTAGACAGTAGTATACATTCCATAACCTAAGATTTGGAGGAGGCTTGAATGGAGGGTAGACGCCAGTTCGTACACGACCTCTGCGTTCGTTAGACCATACGGGTTGGAAGACATGATGAGGTTGCGGGATATTGAGACGAGATATTGTGCTTAAGAACACCTTAGCTATCAGCATCCCAGCAAGAAAGTCAATAAGAATCACTGCATCACCATTCTATTGGATCATCGGCAATCCAGAAGATTAATGCCTGTTAATTGGAGAAGCCATGTTTTGCATTGGAGTGCCTAGAAGAAGGTGTGTAGAGATGTCATACCCTTCATCCTGAACGTTTGAACGATCACCTTCTCGTTCATGGCTATGTGATTACCTGCCACTAATTGAATTTCCGGCACTGGTTAAGATCATGAAAGACGCAGCCAACATTCAGCAATGGTAAGCATACCGGAAGCTATGTCTTGTGTTGCTTGGGGACAGTCTCTGGCTCCAACGGAAACGTTACATACAGTAAATATATTCCGAGGGCAGAGATAGTACACCAATGTCATTACCTGTGTCTTCGTCAGCGCGAGACGGGTGCCCATACATGATACGAACGTACCGAACCCACGACGAGTGATATGACATGCCCGGACGCCGCGATCTGCGGGTCATTCAATATGTTATCTTCTCATCATGGCCAGGCTTCCATTTCACGACTCGACACGTCAGGCTCCCGAGAAATGAGCAAAAGGATTCCTTCTCTAGCCAGTAAAGTCATTGAGAAGCTCGGTTCTGATCCATGTAAGCAATAACAGCAAACCTAGAAGAGAATAGCAATGTGACGGACAAATGCCTGAGATGGTGGTGCCATTAATCCGGAAGCATGGAGAAGCTAGTACTTATTCAGATAGAATGCGTAATCCGAGTCCCGTCGTTGTAGAAGATGAAGATGATCTGCGAACTGGATGAGCCACTGCGACATCGTCACGTCGGTAGAGCCGATCACCCCATTGACAAAATCGAAGATTACCCCGAATATCTTGAACGGGCCATGTTGTCCACGTAGCGAGAGCCTATATATGAGAAACTTCAGTCTCTCAGTTCACTCGAAATACATCATTGCGTACCTTTATTCCCGCAAAAGCAACAGATCAAGCCGATGTTATAGTGTACCATTCTCTAGCTAGAACTAGCAAAAGAGAACAACCATTGAAGCGACCCCTGGTGTTGGCTGGAGATGACAGAGCTGAAAAAATAGCTTCCATGATTCAACCTTCGCCGCCGTGACCTAAGGATATTGCTAGCAGAATTTTCGCATATGCATGGTTGTGACCCCAGTACCAAGTGCTGTCGACCGCGAGCATGATAGGAAAGCATTCCCTGGAGCGAGTCGTCCTTTATCCAGGTGAACAGCAAGATGATCTAGAGCTTGATCCAATTTACGAAGTCGGGTTGGGACCCGGCGGGAGCGAGTGATTATGCTGTGGACTTCGTGGGCATGCAAGGACTCGGAAATCAGCGAGACACTCACTGTAAGTTCAGTGGCTTCACTAGTTATCCATGTGACACGTCGGCTAGGTGAGATGGAAACGCGATGGTGGTAGGAAGTAAAAGAGATTGCGCCACAGTGTCGCCAAACAGCAGCCTACAATGCCACGTGACGGCAATGTGCCTTCTTTCATCCCACCATCTTCGCGCTCCAGCGCTGCTCCTTCGTCTTCTCACCTGGCGATGGTCCATTTTCCCCTCTCTTCGCGCGAATGGCGTCGTTATCAAAGACTGACATATGGGACGGCATGTGAAGGAATCATCGAAATACGCTGCCTGTAGCATATCTGGTGACTTCTTCAGGTCATGAAACGACTGAAGATCTTGACGGGCGCTTCTTCATGGCTTTGACAAGGACGGTAGCCTTTCGCCGCGAGGTAGATGCTCTGCTGATATTATCGTTGCGCTATGCTAACGACATCTAGTAATGTTTTCCAATCGTTCGTAAGACGCATGCCGTCGTTGGCTGAGGATCGGACTCTCCTGGTGTCTAGATAGGCGGAGAGCAGGTTGACGAGATGGCCATGGAAGCTGCGCGGACGACGGAGAAGCCAACAAGACGTCAATGTTACAATCCAAGTGCGCACTACACGTCCTAGCTTTGGTCAGTGCTCGATTGAACGCATGGGCTTGCCCTCAGCAGCCTACAAGGATGAGAAACGAGTGCATATAAGTACGGATTCAAGGTATGTTCTTTATATGTTACACCGTGTCGTGACGCTGAAGAAATGCTAGATATTCCCAACTGTACCGACAACAGGGAAGATCACGGAAGCGCATGTCGAAGACTGCCCTTATCAAGTCCGCCCGTGGCCGTCGCCTGGATCCAGACGACTACATTGACGACGGCGAGGAGCTCCTTCATCGTATTATTGTGCATAGGACGCGACCCTCTCCTCGCTCTGTTCACTCTGCTTATCATTCCGGGTTACTTGTCATAAGTACACTCAGTAATCAACATTATAATCTCCCGTCCCGCCCCCGGCTCATAGACCCACCCTTGTGGCGCTATGTACGACGAATTCATGTGAATCGGCACCATCGTGCTCGCATATTCGTCGCTGTCTCGGGAGAACTGCTGCAGTCTTGAGAGACGACGATATCGCATATACCCGCCAATGCGGAACTCGCGCTTGTCCAGCTGGCTGAAGCAAGCTATGGAAAGCACTAGTTTCGAACAGCCGTGCACTCTCACTCCACGCCATAAACATGTGATCCCCCCACCGTCGCCTTTCCACTGGGGAAGACTATTCGTGACATAACACTTCTGCTCTCCTACGAGTACCTTCTCGTCCGTGTCCTATGGGATCTTTCTATCTTGCACAGCGGACACTATTTACCGAGCGACTCTGTGATGTGTTCTAAGATCAGGACATCTGTGGGGACGAGAGTTTCGATATCCACGACCTTTGGCATTGGATGTGCGGCTGTCAGCATATCACAACAAAAAGCTCTCAACCGGAGAGTCGCTGTCCTCGTCGGGGATCCCTCGTAGACGTCTGGCGCGATATGGTATGTAAGTCCGCATTTCCCCCCACTTTCCTTGTTTATCAATCTAATCAATGTATTCTATAGCCGATGCCGCTCGGGAATCTTCTTCACGAGCTACCAGTAACCATTGCCCACTGCCCTTCACCATTGCCACTCAGCTTGAGAGGAGTTCGAACTTTGGAGCCCCATGTCGTCGGTCGTTAGCGTTCCTTGTCCAATGTTCCATCATGTGCGCGCAGTAACCGTCTACTTCTGAGCTCAGAGAGAGTTGTTGGAAGCTGAGAGTGACCTGCCGTTGTCGAGTATACCAATTATTCTTTCTCCGCATGACTATGGTGTTCTATAGCCCGCCTTCGATATGCCGAGACAAAGCTACCTCTATCTGGTTCAGTACTGCTACGTAGAGCTGTCATTCGGCCGTGGACGTATTTACAACACGTCAATGCTGGATTGTCGTCATGTTCCCTCGCACCCTTGCACCATCGCGAGCCTTCGAAGCTTAGCTTTCGGGTGATAGGAAGGTCACGGATTCGGAGTGGGGGCATGGACAGAACTTGGTGGCGATGAAATCGCACGAGAAGCGATACGAAAGTCAGGATCTACACTTCCATGATGTCGAGGCTGGAAGTCGAAGTAAACCGCAGACTTGTGACAGCGCCCCTATACACGATATCGGATTCTGCTTCGAAGTTCATTTTCTGTTTCCTACATCGTCGTCTTATCCTTTTGCGCATACAATATCATGCATCGTACCATAGTGTTTCTTATTCGTTCTTTACTTATCTACTACATATTTAGATGATGGCAAGGTTACACGACGATGCTACAAAGCAGATTGACTTTCATCTTTGAATATACACCACCTCTGATAAAGGTCCATATGTATGGAGAGAAGGCGTTAATGAGGCAAAATAAATAGTGGCAACTGAATATGTATACTAGTGAATCAAAGACACAAGAAAGGGAATCGGAATATTGTACGATACATGATAAGTAAATGAACGAGACAATGGTCAACAATGATGATCACAAAAGACCGTCTTCGAGGGCAACCCAAAAAGCTGGGCGTGTCGACAGCCAGCGACAAGCTCTCCTTCTACAACCCCAACGAGACGTAGGCGTCGAGTAAGCTTCTCGTAGCGACCGCAGGTTCATTTCCCCCGACTCATGATCATCATCATTTGTTCCCTCCAGCAAATTCTCCCCCCCCCTCCCCCCCTGGAACCCTGCGGCCACATACTCCGGCCATTCCCGTTTCCAGATACACAGCTCGCCGGTCGACAGCCCGTTTCCTCATCCGCTACTACCATCCACCAATTGAGGGACCAAGATTCGGACGCTACACTCATGACCGAGTTAGATGAGTGCATGATCTTCGGGGCGCTAATCCGTTCCGAAGTGTATAACCAGAGAGACAAGAACGAAACGACGCCGAACACTGAAGTCCGTAAGGGAAGTGTAGACGTGCGTAGCCCAAATGGGAGCCATATTTTATGTCGTGAAGCGGAGTCCGAGAAACTATGAGATGATACGATAAATATAGGTTAATATGAGTTTAACGAAAACATACATTCGGAAGACTGGGGAGTGTATCCCCACCCTATCTAACACATGCCACGAAAGCAATACCAGTGCCAGGCAAACACCACTCGCAAGCCTCCCGGTAGACGCACAAGAACAGAAGCCAGTATGGTCATCGTTGGCCAACATTGAGTCGGTAGAGTGGAAATGTCAATCCGACATCCCAGTTATCTGTAAAAACAAGGTTAAAACAGAATCCAAAGAAAGCGATGAAAAGACATACGAGCATATATGAAGTAGCAACAATAAAACAGCCAAAGGGAATGCAGAGGTCCCCCTTACGCCTGTTCCACCGATGAATAACCGGGAATGTTCGCCTTCATCCCCACCTCCAACACTCCCTCCTACGCGACCCGACTAGCAATCCCTCCCCTCCCTCCGAGAAATGGCCAACATACAAACGGCAACACCCTAAAGCGAGGAGTATGTCCTATCATAGACCTCTCTTCCCCACCCCTCCAACAACAGACATGCTGCTCCCCATTCCATGGAGCGAGAGAGTGAGCAGCCTCTGGACGTGCCTTTCTTCCGGATCCTTGTCGAAGTGAATCCGATCAAGAAAGTTCTACTCGGCACGCGCCTGAGATGCCAGCGAGACGAACAGGCGTGAGCTCTGCGTCGGTAAACACCATGATCTCCCGACGGAAACGCGAGCTAGCTGAATAGATCAGGAGAGAACCCCCGCGAGTTCTTCATCAAGCCTCCTACGGGTATCGTCCGTTCTCTCCCACACCTTATCCATCCCCTGACCATTTCGCTTTAGATGAATGACGCGTCAACTCTGGCGCTGATTCGTTTCATAGAGCATATCCGCCCACAGCCAATAGGACATCGAACAGAAGGGTGTACACCGGACATCCTCAGTCAACATGTAGAACCGGTCCAGACGAAGTAGTATTGCAATCCAACACGTGTTGAATCCCGAGCGTTACAAACAACTGGAAAAACAATGTCAAATGAGTATCCAAAGAAAATGACGAATAAACGTACAAGAATACATCGAGCGACGGCAACGATATGCCCGAATGGAATACGGAGGCCAGTAGCCCTACCCTACACCTATCCCACCGACAAACGACGCGAGTTGATCATGCTCCTTAGAATGAAGTTCGCGATGCTTGTCTTCATCGCCGCCGCCCCGAATACTTCCTTTTACTGTCCAGACACGAGAAGGAGGGAGAGTAGATTCTCGAGTGTCCATTCAACATGCCCTCTTTCCACTGACAGATCCTGCCCGATGAAGTGCTATGGCCGAAGCCGCCCGAAAACTGGACAAGCAAGCGCTCCACATTGGCAGAGGCCATATTTCCGTCTCTTGTAAAACTCCCGATGACAGAGACGCAGCACTAGCTGGGATGAAGAACTCCATGGAATAATGGCGATAGGAGGGAGATAGGATAGGCAGATGATGTACGGGCGCGACAAATGTGCGGACAGAAAGACGAGGGAGCAGTTGACGCGTCTCAGGTGCGGTGGGGTATAGTGGGTGATACGATCGTGGACTAGGCAGCGGCAGGGGTCGTGCGACGGCCGGTGGGGAAATGATCATGCTCGAGGACGACGTCTTCCCTCTTTGCCTAGAGGTACAGAGCTCATCGTACATCTGTCGAACAATAGTTCTAGGTGGGATTCCGTTAGTAGTACGAGACGATAATGCATACAACGAGCATACCTTCAGTGCATGGAATCCTGAAGGTCTGGACGAAAACATCTGGCGCAGAGGGAGACAGATATATGGGCGCTATCGCCATACTGGACGGTAGCCTGGGCAAGTGTCAGCCTATCTTCCGTTCATTTGAAAGGGTACGCACGGGAGCTCCAACATCGACACGAACTAACATCGCCGCTAGTCTTCGCGTATGCCTGGCTTCGCACGACACGACCGTTATTGTGGTTATTCTCTACGCCTAGGCGAATCGAGCTCCAGTCGAAGAGACGCGTTATACCACCGTAGATGAGTGACCAAAAGCCTGGGACGCGGTGAGTAAGACGTGCTGCTGGACGCTTACCTGTCGACGAAAACCCCTGGGGATGAGGCTCGCACATAAACTACCACCCGGAACCACCCTCGTTTACATCCCTGGTCGTGTCGTGCATGGCAAACTCGCGATGTACGCTGCAGATGGTGGATGTCGGGGGGTCTGCGTAGTCCTTTGTATACGGGCCGGCGATCTTGTAAACGCGCCGTTAGACAGAAAATCGGGTCGAGGTAAACGATCCCGACCGGGGACAGCCATCCTTTAATCTGTCCTCCATGCTATCTCTGCCCGAGCGCCATGACTACGTCTTCGGATATGAGCAAGGGAAAGCCTGGGACTGTAATGGTGAGCGAAGGGCAAACAATATACAGCTGGACGCTTACCTGGAAGAAAACTTCCAAGCTGACGCTCGCGGGTAGATTAGCGCCTGGTCGGGAGAGTCGCGGAATGCGCTCCGGATGGTGGTTTCGGTGGGGTTTCTCGCGTTGTGATTCGTATACGATTCGGCGATTTCGTGCGGACAAAGTAAGAATGGATATCAATTCTAACGGTTCGGAGCGCGAAAAGCGTGGCAACGGCTCTGGCATGGCGGGAGGAAAGACGGAGCGAAACATTCACGTGGACTTGTAGACTTTTGTTTGGCCCTGTGGCGCAATCAATTCTGCCTCTTGCCACCATCATGCTTTCCTCTAGATGACCCGCTCTATATCCATGCCTGAAACACTCCTGTGTTTTTAATTCCATTAACTACCACGACATACCCGGCAAGTTCTCGCTGCCAGGTAAATGCTCAATTGATATCGTTGTGCTATGCTAACGGCATACAAAGTTTCTCCAGTCGCTCGTGCTGTTGTTGGCTGAGGCGAATATATAGGCGAAGACTAGATCGACGAGACGGCCATCCAAGTCATGCAGACGACACGACGTCAATGTTAGAACCCAAGTATACCATACACGAAGAAGGCTAAACATTGACTGTGGACCAACAGTTGGTACAGATGTGCAGGCCAGCATGCCATCCATCAGCCGTGCTCCGGTATGGGCGTCAAAAACAGCTAAAAAGGAGTATTCAACAAAGACGGAAAGAGAGCGATAAACATGTACTTACCATGCCATAGAACATCGTCGATAAGTTGCAACGACTCCATGAAAGGGAAGCTTCGAGAGTGAGATGGGTGTCCAAAGTTTATCCCTGTGACGGACTATGAGGTGGGGCGAGTTAGCAAAGTGTTCTGCATTCAAACCGTCTGAGCCCATCCCCATCGCCTCCCCACCGCGCGCTTGAGGATCCAGCGACGTAATCGCGACACGTCCTACGCAGATACCGGACCATGTTCTGTGTTGAAGCAGGAAGAGCATGATGTCCGCATCCATTGTCACGATTCTGTCGAGAGATTCACGTCGATGGCAGACACGGTTCTGCATGTAGGTACCAACCATCAACGGGGGCTTGCACATGTCGGTCAAGGGGGTGTAAGAGATGGATGGGCATAGAAATACAGACGACAAAGGGAAACATTGGACGACGTGTCCTGGGTGTGAAGTCGATAGAACGATCGGTGGGCCATTGGACATCCTCCACAACGGTCTTGGATATGAGCTTGTGGGAGTTGTTTCGTTGCTCAGAAGTAGAGCACTCGTCGAACAATGGTACTCTGGTCAGGACTATCTAGTGGTTCGTTAGCAGTGTAGTATGGTGTAGTATAGAATGGGCATACCTTTGATCTAGGAGGAGAGTGATAGAGCAATAGACCGTGCGATAGAACATCAAACATGAGTCCGGCGATGACAACGATTCTATCGAGGGAAACTCAGAGAGTGAAATGCTAGTGGGCCGTAGCAGAACCCTATGCCTACCTATACCAACAACAATTATCCCTGGAATGAAGTTCGCCCTCCAGTGACCTCTATCCCCACCGCCTCGAACACCCTCTTTAGTGTTTCGAATATGTTTCGCGTTGCGTGGGGTGAGAATCAAGTATCCAGCTACGCATCCCTTCCAGATATTGGGCCAAATAACTGTACCAAGCAGCTGCCTGGTGACTTCAGCCAGCAGCGAGCTCTATGTCGGTCGATGTCAAATCACCCGAGTGAATATCCCAGTCGATGACGGGCAGGTTCTATGGATGTGGTCTGACAAGGTACGTGGCACTCCAGAAAGCAGCGAAGAGGATGACGGGCCTGGCAGTGATGGAAGTAACAGTGGAAAATGGAATACAGGTGTGGTGGGAACCGATTGAGGCAATGGTGGGGGATGCATTCGCAATCTGAGTGATGGCGACGGCAATGCCATGTGGGCAGTAGGTTCTTCGGGAATATGTCATACTTTCGAATGTACTTTGTCGTTGAGAACATCTAGCTGCCCATTAGTGGTAGACCAAGGTGTGTGTCGAATTGAATATACCTCTAATTCATGGAACCTGTCTCAAGGTTGGCAGATATATGCATGCTTTCGCCATATCGAGTGGAATCCTAGGGGAGTGTTAGCCTCTCTTCCGTCTGTTTGCACAGGGTACACACGCAACTTGCAATCTTTTTCATGACCGGGAGAGTCGCCAAATACACAGCAGATGATGGTTTTGGCCAGTTTGTTCATGTAGTCCTTTGTATATGGGAAGGCACACACACAATTTAGATGGAAAATCAAGTCGAGTTGAGCATCTCTGAGCGCGAAAGACGACACAACAGCTGCACCATGGTGGGAGGAATCAGAAAAGGGATTGTGCCACATGGTTATCAAACAGCAGCCCACAAAGCCACGTGACAGCATCATTCCTTCCTCCCACCATCTCCGGCTCGACTGCTTCATGTTAGAGACCTCAACGAGTTACCCGCGGGTGCACCCCCGGATCCCTGCATGGGTACCCATGGTCACCGGCCACTGCCCCTGCACCCTTGGCCGGACCCTCCACTTTTGACCCGCGGATCCGGAGGATCCGGGTTTTTTGAGACTCGACCCACGGGTACCCATGAAAATAGGCTTATATAGGCTCAATTAGGCAAGGATCCATGGGTACCCATGGTGGGTACCCATGTATTTTCTATAAATTCTGTCCCCGCACCCTTGCCGGACCCGGACCCTTTGACCCGCGGATCCAAGGGGTCCGAGTCCGGGGATCCCGGGCCGACGGATCTACCCATGGGTACCCATCTGGACTCGGACCTCCATGAGGTCTCTACTTCATGTACCAAGCTCAAAATTGTCCATATTTGCCTGATCTTTCCCCCCAACAGCTTTGTTATGTGCGCTGGCTTGCAGATAGAAGAGCACGAGAAGGAGACACCAAAACACACCACTCTTGATGATGCTTCAAGGTTACAGAATGACTGAATGGACCAGCACCCCTTTGCGCATCCTTCATGTGTTAGTTTGTGTGCAAGACTATTACACTTCAAGGTAATTACTCAACCGATATCACTATGGTATGCTAACAATATCATAATCTGTGGCTAGTGTTTCTCCAATCACACTGGTAACATACTGACTGTATCTCAGACAGTCCTCATATATCCGAGAAGCTGGACCAGCGGAGACAATGATGGCAGGACCGTCTTCGTTGCCATGCAAGAAATGGGTCTGTACGGTGCTACGTACTGGGTGACAGGAAGAAGGAATAATTTGTGTTGATGTTGACACAGGTGCAGATACGTTCAATGTTTGAAACAGCAGAAGAGAGACTGATCATCGTGCAGGCTTTTGGCGCCCATGTTGTCAGTAGAACTCACATACACATGACATTGTCTATGCTGGAGAACTCCAGTCCATTAGATCTCAGACTCTCCTATCGTGTTCAAGAGACTGAACCAGTGGAACTGTTTGACTTGCCCAGGCCCGGCACCTACCTGACTCTTTTGACAGTATTCACTGTTCAACTGATCATCCAAGAGTCAAGATGAATGGTACACTAGACTTTGTAGATTTCTGAATACTTAACAGAGCTATAACTAGAACTAGGTACAACTAAATAAGAGAGAATTGAAGCATATCAAAAGAGTACACTATTTCTGTGAGACATAACACTTAGCCCATGCTGTTCCAAAATATGCATGGCTAAAATCAATAGTGACAGACCCCTTTGTTGATATAACACGATGATCTGGACGTTGAAGATATTTATACATCTCATGAGGTATCCACACATATTGGTTACCTGTAAGAGAGGTGATCCATCCATTAGAGGAGATAGACCAATCTGTATGTGCTTCTGCAGAATGTCATGAGTATAAAGGAAATCTGAAAAGATAGAATATAGTTACCTGAATCAGATTGATGAAATGTCCATTGAGTGACACAATCTAAGGAGATTGGCTTTTGAAATGATGTGATCATGGTAGGCAGTCACTGAGCTTCTGCAGACTGAGAGTTACTGACATTAGCAACACTGAAAAATTGTGATATTGCCCAGATGCGAATATCATTATCAAATGAGCCAGACACAATTTGTTTCCCATCTTGTGAGAAGCGGACTGACAGCACAAAAGAATCATGTTCTTCCAACTTCTGCAGCTGTCTTCCTGATGACACTTCCCAGATGCGCACACTTTTGTCATCTGAGCCAGACACAATATGTTGCCCATCTGGTGAGAAGCAGACTGACTGCACAGCATTATTATGTCCTTTCAGCTTCTGCAGCTGTCTTCCTGATGACACTTCCCAGATGTGCACACTCTTGTCAACTGAGCCAGACACAATATGTTGCCCATCTGGTGAGAAGCAGACTGACTGCACAGCATTATTATGTCCTTCCAGCTTCTGCAGCTGTCTTCCTGATGACACTTCCCAGATGCACATACTCTTGTCAACTGAGCCAGACACAATATGTTGCCCATCTGGTGAGAAGCAGACTGACTGCACAGAATTACCATGTCCTTTCAGCTTCTGCAGCTGCCTTACTGATGACACCTCCCAGATGCGCACACTCTTGTCACCTGAGCCAGACACAATGTGTTGCCCATCTGGTGAGAAGCAAACTGACCGCACCCAATCTTCATGTCCTTCCAGCTTCTGCAGCTGCCTTCCTGATGACACCTCCCAGATGCGCACACTTTTGTCAGCTGAGCCAGACACAATGTGTTGCCCATCTGGTGAGAAGCAGACTGACACCACAGAATTACCATGTCCTTCCAGCTTCTGCAGCTGCCTTCCTGATGATACCTCCCAGATGCGCACACTGCTGTCAGCTAAGCCAGACACAATGTGTTGCCCATCTGGTGAGAAGCAAACTGACCGCACAGAATGATTATGTCCTTCCAGCTTCTGCAGCTGCCTTCCTGATGATACCTCCCAGATGCGCACACTTTTGTCAGCTGAGCCAGACACAATGTGTTGTCCATCTGGTGAGAAGCAGACTGACACCACAGAATTACCATGTCCTTCCAGCTTCTGCAGCTGCCTTCCTGATGATACCTCCCAGATGCGCACACTCTTGTCAAATGAGCCAGACACAATTTGTTGCCCATCTGGTGAGAAGCAGACTGAATGCACCCAATCACCATGTCCTTCTAGCTTCTGCAGCTGCCTTCCTGATGACACCTCCCAGATGCGCACACTTTTGTCAGCTGAGCCAGACACAATGTGTTGCCCATCTGGTGAGAAGCAGACTGACTGCACCCAATTGTCATGTCCTTTCAGCTTGTGCAGCTGCCTTCCTGATGACACCTCCCAGATATGTACACTTTTGTCATTCAACCCACATGCAATTTGTTTTCCATCTGATGAAAAACAGACTGAGTTTACACTAGAATTATGAGGAATAATCAACAATGGGTGTGCTATATTTAGTGTGGCAGTTATTTTTGGTACTCCTGGAAATCTGGTCACCCAGCTCTGTATCACATTTGACCTTCTAGAGGCTGCCAATGCTGAGATATACAGATGTGGGGTAGATTTTGCAGTAATATTTACTCCAAAAGTGGTTGTCAAGTGCTCCATTGCAATGAGATCCTGGCTCTCTTCTGGTGTGAGCTCCTGTGTGATAATCAGTTGATTTGGGCAGAAAACATTAGTAAATTGTAGAACTAACCTTTTTCAACCATTCATGGGCTGCTCTCAGCAACCAATAACATTCACTCATTATATGAAGCAGGTTCATTGCCTCCATCCAGAACAGTGACTTCTCCTCTACACCACGAAAGTCGTTCGGTGTTGGAGGATTGGTGGTCTATAGCAATATCAAAGCATTTATGTAAAACACTGTACTATCATTCAACGGACACTGACCAGACAATTTCGCACTGGGTAACATTGCAGTCCTTGCTGCAAGACTTGACAATCACTTTGGAAGTGATGTATTAGCAATTGATGTTAGCATTGATCCGGCACGAGACGACCGTTCCTCCTACCTTCATTGACCGCTCTGACAATGTCTTCAGTCAAAGCATTCAATGAATACTATAAAAGGTTCGATACTTGGGTTTTTCTTCTAAAAGCTCATGGCCAGCATGCCAGATGTCCCGAGATTCCCCTCTGCTCAAGCTGTTGTGATGTTCGTCGTAGGAACGGTGCGTTTAGATCGGTATATATCTATATGATATTAACACTAACTCTTTATATAGGTTAATGTCAACATCACATTGAACATGACACCTCGTCCTGAGCAACCACCTGAGCCAGAACAGCCAACTGAGCCTCCCGAGCCATCCACCCATCCAAGCACCGTTCTGTCCCCTCATTCTGACACTATCCCATTCCCATACCCGGAAACTCCTTCGTCTGCTCATCCTGGACCTGTGCCGGAGTCACCACAGGTCAGGTCTCTGCAAGAGATCGAAGCCAACGAAGACACTGGCAAAGAATACAATGTTCAACCCGATTTGGGCCTTCACACTCCGGCAAACGCCAAAGCTTCCAACCCTCACAGACTCCATGACGAATTCTCTCCCCAATTTCCTCTTCCACCCCTTCTTGCATCGCCAAAGACACCTACACCGGCATCACATAGTTCCGGTTCATCGACGTGGCCTGACTCTGGCGAGACTGGTTTCATTGGTATGCGCAGACGTCCTTATGATTACGAAACACCGACGCGCTCGAGTTCAAGCTTGAGCAATGAACTTAGGAATGGAACACCCTCCCCCATCATCACGCCTCCTCAGCCTCTCTACCGTTCACTATTTCCTCCCGGCACTGGCAAACACCCTCGGACGAAATCACCTACGCCACAGAAGCGGGCTCGCTGGGAAAGTGACCCACAAATGCAGAGTACCCTTGATCAATTCCTCAACGAAGCCACTGTTTCCACCTCTGACGACGATGAGGCTGCGGAGCAAGAAGAGCGACCACTCAAGCGCCGAAAGGTCTAGGAGATTTAGGACATGTACATATAATATGGCACTTGCTTTCTTCCTATATCCGTGCCCGTTTCCTTCGTCCGTTTTCTTCACCGGCTTCAGCGTCATCTTCTACATCTAAGTCGTCAAACTCTTCTTCCACATCCTGTTCGGAACCTGAATCAGCCAGTTCTAATCGTGCTTTCTCTGCATCCTTCTTTGCTTTACGCTTTGCTGCTGCATTAGCACGTTTTCCAGTTTGTTGCGCACGTAGCTTCTTTGCCAATTCATGATGATGAGCCTCTCGGTCAACGTAAAGAGATTTCGGTCGGCCCAATACCCGTGGAAGAGCGTCCCGCAAGAGAGCTGCATTATGCAGAGCAAACATATTGACAACATAGTGAGCATCGTCTTGGTGCGCAATAAGATGCTCCATACGTTCAGTCTCAGTTCTCTCCTGCCGTTGACGGCGAAGAGCCGATGCGGGGCATTTCACCAATCGACAGTCATGCTGAGCAGAGAACTTGAACATAATTTCCTAAACGGCATTAGATTGCGGTAATACTGATGTGGCGCAGCTTACGGAAGGTTTAAATGTTCGTGTTTCAATCACCTCGCCACCTCTGCTCATGCATCGTTGAAGGACTGGGATATCGAGTTCTGGATGTAACTCACTGCCAAGAGTGAATAACTCCAGAGTAATGAGACCATGTCCTGTCAAGCCTGAAACGTTGGATGGAACGATAATCTCCAAAACACGGCCAATGGTCAATGGTTCTGGCTCTGTCTCTGTATTATCTGGACAAGCGAAAACCCAAGATCCACGCTTGCAGATATCCAGTGACTGGGTGGTGAAGGCGACACCTTCCTTCCACTCAGTTGTATGTGATCTTCGGTTCTTTTCGGCCAACAGTGTGATTGGTTTCGTAGTTGTACTCGCATATGTCTCGCTCCAATGCATAAGAACTGTCTTTGCCTTTGATATCGAGCGTGTTGAGCCTGAAATTATAGAGATGAGAAGTGTGAACAACACTTTGCTTGAACTATGCATACCAGAGATAACATGAGACGGAGGCGCCCAACCCAGATGCCGTTGCAAAACAGCTTCATCCTTCAAGAGAGCACGGACTTTGGGTGCCGCCTGTACAGGTAATCCATCCTCGAGCCAATAACCGCCACTAAGAGTATGCTTGAGACGGTTCATGGAGGCAAACTTTACCGAGATGTCGCGACTGGGAGCTTGGTGATTACTCAAGATAGAGCACAGGCGGAAGATGGCATTATAGCACTCGTAGGTCTCCGTTGAGTTTCGGATGGCAGGTCCAAAGCGACGAATGTCTCTGATAAGATGAGGAAGTAAATGTAGTTTGATTTTCGTGACCAGTTTGGATGGGTCAACGTTGCCAAAGGCATCGAGAACATTTCCAATCAAGATCTCGAGATCCTCCTACGCAATGAATTAGACAACAAGGATTTCAGCAAGAAATAGAACACACTGTGTACTGATCCATATTGGTGATTTCATGGACCCAGAGGACAGCACCAAGATTTCCGACAGCTTTAACTAGTTGAAATTGCTCGGGTGTGCAGATGTCGTGGACGTGAAAGGGCATCGTCTGCATCAGTGTCTTGAAATGTTTCCCGATGAGAGATTTCCGATACTGCATCATGTACGCCGCACGAATTGGTGGAACACTGAGACCATCAATATTAGTCGACTGAAGTCGTATTGCGAAGAGCGCCTGATCTGCCTCACTCCAGGAAGTATGAAGCATGTGCCAGACATACTTGATGATCCCAAGCAGAATAGTGTGCAAAATCTCGACGGGTGTATCCTGAGTTGGATCAAGACCTATACATAATGAGCATTTATAAAACACCTCTAGAGTCTAGTATGCACAACGTACCAGCTAGGTCAAGAAGCGGATTGATCTTGTCTCCGGGTTGCTCATCTAGCCATTTCAATAGCTCTTCGGAGACATCTTCTATCGTCCGGCTGGGATCAGCACTGCGAATTTCAGCGCAACGCTTGAGAAGGATATCAATCCAGTATTGGGCAACTTTATCTTTAACCCCAGTCTCAGTTTGACGATCGGATACAGCTTTCTTTACACCGTGGGATGCTGCTCGAAGCTGCTCCCACAATTCCGCACGAGTTTCCTGAGCACTACGAAGAACACCCTCCTTCGAATAGAAGTTAGACCTTGGCCAAATCATAAACAGTTTGAACTCACATAATGCAACGAGTCATAGCCTTCATCTGACTCTGTGAATGAGTAGTTCCCTCCCACATGACACTTTCGACACTTGGAATTGCCGTTTCCTCCGATGTGTGATGATTCCTCTGACTGTTGGGGATTGTCGGCAGGAAGAGACGGACACATGATACGAAAACGGCACATCCTTCCTGTAGCTGCATTGTAACAACGAACAGGTTCTGTATGTGTCGCTCTGAATCATGTTTAGCCTACTAATATATGCAAGAGGCGAGCACTTACTTAATCTGGTCACGAATGACAGAGAACTGCTCTGCTGTGGATGCGTGCGGAGATGTCGAGATGAAATCAACACAGAATTCTTGCTGTTGCAGCTGTCCAGGCAGGTTGGCACAGCTTCCATAGAAGTTCATATGTTTGTTATACTGCTTGCTGCGATTTCCGGATACGTCGTCGGACCAAATCGGCTCGTAGATCGTGTACAAGTCGTCACCTTGGGCTAGCTCGCGAAGAGGATTAACATCAGGTGGTGCATTCACAGGGTCTAATCATAAGATGTCAGTATAGAGATAACTCAAATGCAAAGCATTCGTACCTGCCCAAGGGTGCGCGTTCATGATATCCTTGATTTCGATGTTGGTATATTTGAAGCTGGTTGCCGGAATAACCTCTCGTGAGGTTGATGCGCTCCAACCATCAGAGGTTAACGCTACAACAGCACAGTTTGCGGTCAGCTTCCCTTTCCGGATAATCCAGTCCTTCGCAATAACCAGTCGTTCATCATGGAGTTTCGATACCTCATTGATAAAGAATTGTCGTGGGCCAGTGGAATGCATTGGTGTCCGGTCTTCCGGACGAAACTCTTTCCAACGTCCTGCTTGCCAGGATTCCGAGACGGAGCCATCCATTGTTTCTTCAGGATAGTAATGAAGACGTCCAGAGAGCTCCGGATTGGATATTGTCTATAGGGCTACGTGTGAGATTCTGTCTTGCTCAAAAAGTTGTGAAATAGCTTACCCGAGCCACAGTTTCACGGATATCATTTACGTAGAACTTGTTTCCAAGACTGGATGTGTGTCCGATTGTAGAATTTCCACACTTGGTATGAAGATCCTTTTGATGATTCCGGAAGGCATCATACGATGGTGTCTCCCGTACTCCAAGTGCTTTCAAACAGAAAAGAAATAGCCGGAGCTGGGCACTTGACATTCGTAGACGGGGGAGATTGTCGAGGATATCCAGAAACATTACCTGCACCAGTTAGTAAAATGCGACATAGATAGGAAAGAGGGTACACACTGTTCTGTTTGGGTACGGATAATATTCTGGATCAATAGGTGGGTCACTTGTGGGTGTGTCCACTGGATCTGCGTCGCTAAAGCCCATGAGACGGAAGTGGTCCGCAACAGAACCCAGAGTAATGTCGTCGTCGTCCATATCATCTCCACCTCCAAAAAGGGCACGATGTTCCGCCTCCTCTGCCAGAAAATTGAGCTGGTCCTTTAAGGCTTGCTTGATAGTCTCGGGGTCAGTCTCGAGAGGTGCCATTCCCATATCTAAGTCCCTGATATAGCTGGCTTTGTTGTAGTTGAAAAGCGGCGGGCCAGAAATCGAATCATCGATGTCCATAGTATCCGCTTCGTCAAACATAGTAGGGCGCTCATGTGGTGTTAGTGGAGAGAAATCCATGTTTGGAGTGGCTGGTGGTTGCTGATACGTCTCCTTAAGCAGTTCGGCTCGGGTGTGTTCCTCTACCTCCAGATCACGGAGACGAGAGAGCTCAGCCTGATGTCGAGATGACTTGACATGATCAGTTGCAGACTTTCGAAGCATCCAATCTCCCGAGCCATTAGCCGCCTGTTTACAAAGTTGGCATTGGACTTTCTTTGTTGTCTCATCTTGAATAAAGCCTGAGGGTGTATATGAGACTCAGACCCGAAACAAGAGACAGGACATACAGTTGGGCAGAGGTTTAGGCTTAGCCATCTTGTCTTGGTGTAAGGGAGAGCTTCAGTTACAGTCTTATTGAAGGAATAACGAACAAGAGTTGCATTGAGTTGCATTCTTATTGTGAGTACTGAGGATGATGATGGAACGATCTTGCGATGCGGCCCGGAGTTCTGTGGCTGTATACTGATAAAATCACGATAATGTGGCTCCGGAACATTACTCTCTCAAGTGAATGATTATTTTATAGCTGAAGGACCATCCTGAACATCTTCTACTCACACACTTACAGTGAGATGTGTTCGAACAAAATATGTGATACATTGGTGGCTGTGCCTCGGTCCGGGTGCCCAACAAACAAGTGAGTTGTGACCAGTCACAGTGTTTTTCATCTTGTCTTTGACCGTCAATGGTCCATATTATTTGACGCATTGCTCTCAATGATTGACGCTCTCAAAGTGCACGTCAAATGCATCAAACGCGTCAAAGCAGGCCAGCACTGGTGAATATAAAACGGCAAGTCTCCTTGTCCATCTCTCACTCAAGCTCACGATGTCTTCCTCAGAAAATCCTGCTTTGCGCATGTTCATGGAAAGTATGAACACGGCCCCACCTTTATCTTCACCTCCTGCTCCTCCACTGGATTTGTCCCTCGACCCAGATCTATCGTCAGACCAATCCACGGAGTTTTCATTCGCATCGACTGCCCCCGCACCCGTACCCAACCCCGCTGTAGGTCTCATTTTGATGGAACCAGTCGCACTGCAGGCCTTTGGAAACTTTGTTCGCGGTCTCAAAAAGGATTTTTGGTCTCCCGCTCAGATGAAAGAGTGGGACGGTTTCATTGGAGTGCGTGTATCAGCCTTCCTGTTTTTCCAACGTTCACCTTATATATGCTTCACAGGCCGTTAGTCTTGAGGAGCGTCTTGGCATTCATGTCGTCAACACACTGGACATGAAAGAGCTGCTCAGCCAAGCTCTCAAGACGAAGGAGGGTGACTGGTCTCCTTCATCGAACACAAGAGTGCGTGTCATTTTCATTCCTTCATGCTGAGATACTCATATTACACGTGGACTTGTATAGGTGGTCGTCAAGGCATACTCATTGGCCCATTTGCTTTCGCATAGTCTCACAGCATACAGCGGAACCAACAACCATTCTCTTGTCATAGTAAGAGGTTCATCCTTCAGTTGACTCAAACCGACATACGTCCTATAGGAACACATGCGTGCTAACGGTGTCGATTGTATTCCTCCAGCGTCAAATGCGGTTGCCAAGAAGGCATTGGATTCATTCGTCAAGCAGATACTGACTGACATGCGCTCCTACATCAAGGAAAAGGTACGCTGATATTGCCACCTAGTTCGCAATAAATACTTATAATTTATACGACTTAGCTTAAGAAGAGTATCGCTGAGAAATGGGACCTTGGAACCCTTGTCAAGAGTGTTCTAGGTAGCGGCAACAGCCAAGTTGCCCCGACGGTCAAGCTTTATTGCCGTCTCGCCTGTTTGGTTCGTTTTCATCCAGGACCTCATGGTATCCACCTGACCTTTTCTCAGCGATGGCATCTTGACAATACTACCTTCAACGAGGATAAATGGTGGGTTGACGGGCCAGACGCGACTCTTAAGGTCTGGCGCCAAAAGGGAGATGTCTTTCTAAACGCGTTAGTCCATGTTTATCCAAGCCGACTTGATCTAATCTCACATCTGTTATAGCTGCTTCACGAAGATGTTCGAAGGCGATCTCGCAAAGTACGGCGCCCTTGAAGAATCCCCCGCGGAACCGCAAACCGACACCTGGACGAAGATGGTGGACAAGTTTGCGGCCAAGGTTACACCAAAGGCCTCGACGACGGAAAGGACGGCAATCAAGAGGAAGAGGACAGGCGAGCCAACAAGGAAACGGAGGCGCACAGATTTGGGTGAAGAGGACGACGAGGACGACGACAACGGAGAGGGCGACGCGACGGGCAGCGCCTCCTGAGTCTGAAATGTACCATAACCATAGTGTATTATGAACATTAAATTACCATTCTATCATCCTATTTCTGTTACGCGAATGGCGACGAAGAATCATCTGCAGCAGCCGAGACCAATGGATCATGAGGGTGAATGTCGCGTACATAGAGGCCCGTGGGAGGGGCTTGAGCAGCACTGTCTCGATGTATGAGCAATGTCCATGGATATGACAATTATTTATATTTGCCATTGGCTCTCCATTGCTCCAGAGCTATCACAAAGACGAAATGATGATAGTACTGAAGAAGCAATATGCCCTTGGATCAGCGTCTGAGTAGGTTTCGGCGTCTGCCCAAAAAAGCGATTTTTGCCGGCCGTTCTCTTACTTCGCCCACGACCATTGCTGGACCTTCGACAAGTGGTCAACAGGTGCTCAACCACTTTCGTGGTGTAGCCAGCTTTGAAACACCTCTTTGAGTTCTCCTCTCATGTTCCTGTCCTTTGTCTTTGTCTTTGACATATGTGTTGCCCAATGACGACAGGAGTAGTGTAGGACAGAGGAGATGTTTTGGCTGACACAATCAGCAAGCCCCAATACCTCTGAATCATTGAGATATGAGGATGGAAGCTCGCATATGTTGAAGCGGAGCAATTCCATGACTCGGAAGCAAGACAGTGCAAGCTGGAATTGACGCTTCACTGTTGGACATATCTGCCCAGCCAGCTTCATATTCATAAAGCGATTTGAGTCCAACATGAAATCAATGAAGGACTTGTGATATGAGTAGGCACGATCATTGGACACATAAAATACAGAATGGAGTGATTGGATGTGACGTAAAACCAGCTCTGATGGTGGCCTTTCATGCTTATCCATCAGATGAGGGAGGTCAGATACAAGTACTGGTTCTTCGGTACAGACAATGGTTTGAAGAATGGCAACAACAACTGCTTGATCATCCTCCGACATGGGAGAAAGCCAAGAGGCAAGGATCTCTTCATATAGACGGTCAACAAGAAGTCCATCCCCGGTGCGTTGTGATTTTCCTGGCCATGCTTTGGTCAGGATGTCCAAACGCTCCTTCTGCATCTGTGGAGTAGGAGGATATTGTGCGGGAGGAATTATGAAGCGAACAGCTGTAGCAGCATAGATGAAAAGCCCAGATGCCTGGCCCACGAGAGTATAAAGTTCGGGCCCGACAAGATCAGGGAGTTTAGTGTGGAGGTACAGGTTGATGTCATGTTCGACAATGTCAGTGGAAACTTCCTCAAGACAACAGATGGCATCGGACTTGAGTTTGTTACAGACTTTCACGATGCGGGGATCCTGACGACTGGTGACAAAGAACTTGAGGCCTCGAAGCGTATCTTGACGCTTCGTGACCTCCTCAATCAATTGCTCTAAGAAGGCAGATCCTTCATCAGCGTCCAGCTCATCTAACGCATCCACGACAACCACCAACGGAGGTAGGCCGTCGTTGGCGCAGATAGCTTCGCTCCAAAGATCAAAGAGCATGCTCGGGATATGGTCCTCCATCGGTAGTGGTTCGACATCAAATTTGGCGGCGAGAACAGCCTGACCAAAGGCAGGGAAACTGTGCGCGAGTTCGTGAATGATAGTAGGAATGATGTTCTTTCGTGCGCGAGCAGCCTCAACCTGGCGGGAGCAAAAGAATGATGCACCCAGCCGCCGAGCAGCGTCCTTATTCTTCCCCTTCTCACCGTACAACCGCTGACAGATCGTGTACGCGATCGTCGACTTTCCCGTACCAGCCATCCCGCTAAGCCAGTAGATGGCAGGGCTCTCTGGCGAGGGGTCCTCCTTGCACCACTTCATCACACGCTCAATGATATCCGTCCGGGTACCCTCGACACAAGGCTCTTTATTGACCTTCGCGTATGTAGCATCCCGAACTGGTTGAAGGTCGCGAAGACGAATGATCTATAACAACGTTAGATGGGCCGTTTCGTTATTCTGACATCGTTGCCCTCACCTCGGTGTCTATCTTGATTCCTTCAGTCATCCTAACATTGACGAGTATCAACTCGAGCTAAAAGTCATGTCAGAATACATCGGTGTCGCTTCTCGTCCCACACACCTGGAAGTTCTTCGTCGCTTCATCGATTCCCGTGAAGATATCCTTGAGTCGCTGCGGATTCTCGTCCATCTCCAAGATTCTCTTGATGATTCCTTGTTTCTCCATCTCCCGAAGCTTCGCATCGGCACGCTCAAGAGCGCTGTATAGATATTAGTGATGTTGTTTGAGACTACACAGCCGAAGCGAACGTACATCTTGAAGCGCTCACAGGTCGGACCGATGCCATCGTGGTGTGCTTGTGAGACGAGATGGTTGCTCAGACTCTCCAGACGCTCGCCGATGGGGATGAGGATGATCGCCAGTGATTCCTTGTGCTCGATAACGGTCTGGAGAAACAAATAAGCATGTCGACGACGGAGGTGGGAAGACAACGTACATCTGCCATCCCGATGACAGTGTTGATCACAGAGAGGGGAACTTTGAACGGTGTGCCGTCCAGAAATTGCTCCACGTTTTTAGATACGACCTTGAATCCGTGCCACGCCGACTTGGCAGCTTTCTTCGCTCCCGACAGTGCGGGCGAAGCTGGTGGAACGATACATGAGCTTTGAAAAAGAATACAAGACGTGGCAACGGACCTGGCGTCTTAGCGTGCTCGGATGTGATCTCCGGGGACTCGGCTCCTGGGTGCGGTTCGATGGGACCTTTGGAATTCAGTATGTTATCCAGAACGGAGGGTGATATTCTACCTTGAACGGTATTGGAAGCTTCCGGCGCCTGGGGAAGAGTATGAACAGGATCGGGAGTGGCTGATTTGTAGATTAGGATGGTATCACCGGTATCGTGAAAGGTCGTACGAATGACGGCCTCCGATGAGGCTGTAGCTGCGATTGGTCCTACTACAAGGTAGATTAGCACCCTGATATAAATAAAGCTGTTGCGAGAGTTTGCTTACCTTCGTGGATGTTGCTCGTCAATGGTCCAGGAGTTGGTGAAGGGCTAAGATTTCCGGGGATGGTGGTCAAATCCTGTCCTATAGAGCGGATTAGCGGACTGAGGGATATTTGATGGCATTCTCCTACCTTGAACGGCGCTAGAACCTTCTGGTTGCTGAGACGTAGGCTGATGAACGTTATCGGCAGCGACTGGTGTGCGGATTAGAATTACAATCGTCGGTATTGCAAACAGTCGTACCATTGGCGACCTCCGGTGGGGATGTAGTTGAAGCTTGTCCTACAAAACAAATCACTGTATTGAGAGAATCCCGCTTCAGGCGGCAAGAGTGGCATACCTTCGGTCTGAATGTTGCTCGCCGACGGGATGGGCAGAAGGCTAAGATCCCCCGGGGCGGTGGTCGAAACCTGACCTGTAGAGTGGATTAATGGACTGAGATAAATCTAGTGTAACGAAGCGAGTTTGCTCACCTTGTCCCTGTAGGTTGCTCGTTGACAGGATCTCCAAAGGGCTGGTACGACCGGAACCAGGAGGGGGAGTCGAAGGAAGAGAACCTCCCTGCTGTTCTGGGACGTTCTCATCCTCCGGCTGAGGTGTGTTGACTGTCGGGGTGGAAGCGCTGGCAGCCAATCGATTTTTTTTCCGCGAGCGGAAGATATGTTTGAAGAGACTTGATTTCGACGACGGTGAAGAGTTGTTTGCTGAGGGCATGGTGGTCACTGTCAAAGAGTAGAGCAAACACGAGGCAGATGACAACACGGCACGGGAAACACAGCGGTGCGTGTGAAGTTTGGGAGGCTTATCACATCAATTGAAGTATGTGAAGACAGCAGAGTACATAGCGAGATAAATAGTAACAGAAACGCTACCACCTATAGAACATATGAGGAGCGAAGATGAGAAGAAATACGGCGTACCTTTGGATATAGAGTGAGCGAAATACGAACAAGAAGACATGATGGTGGAAATAGTAGCGACACCACCCACGTGGCAATATTGATCCTTCTTTCCGTTCACCATCTTCAACGCTCACGCTGGCCTTGGCTCTTCTTTCTGTGTGTCGCTGGCCTGAAAGCGAAGGAACACCACAGAATGCTTGTCGTATTAGATGATTTTCCGAGCCGCGAAGGATTTCTATAACTCGTCGTCTGGAGGACGGAAACCAGAGTCTGTCGACCAAGAGTGCGCCAAAAGTCTTCGTCTCAAGTACGTGCGCTCAACAGGAACGCCAGGAGCAACGCTCGTTGATACTGGAATGTACTAGGTGTGTCCTAGTATATTATGCGAACGGAAGAGATGCTGATGTCTAATTTTAGCGGATACCGTCCAGAATGTACATTCATCTCTCTTTTACTATGCTGGGTCAATTCTGCTTGCCAAACAGCCGCAAGGCTCGAGAAACGAAGGTATGGTCAATACATGGTGGTGCTATGTTTCACTACTCACCGACCTCCGACTAGACTGTCATCGTGCCTCTGTTCAAACTCGACGAATGCTAGTTATTACCGACTGGTCATTTCCCAGACGTCAACCAATTCGCGCGACATCATTCCTCTTCCAATCATACCGCTGCAGCAACGAACGGGATATGTCTGCTTCTGTAGGCTCAGGTAGCGAGCGATCTGGCACCGTGCCGATATCATCCACATCTCCCCCTTGGATATTGCGAATAGTGTCAACGCTCTTCATCGTCGTTTCGCACCTAACGCAGAGTACGGTCGTTTTTTCTCCCGTCCACTCTGGGTGCTCTTGCCGCCGGTCGGCATTCCCTTCTTCCGCCTCCTTCCTCCTCGACATGACCTTATTGCTGGAGTTTACCGCGGATTTCATCGGACGGGGTGCCCGGTCAATCACCCAGTTCGTCAACTCGGTCGATCAGCTCAAACCTCGAGAGACCGGTGTGAAGTCGAGGAGACGCACCGATTCTTGCGTTGGAGTACTAGACCCCGATGTTGAAGGGAATACCAGGACCTTCGTTTCGCCAGAAAGCACCGGAAGCCCATCTGCTGTTTCCCTGCACCGGAATCCGAAAGGTATGTCGTCTTTGGACGGTTACGAGCTTATGCTTATTGTTCTCGCAGTGCCAGAAAGCTCCCGTCGCTCTATAATGATCTTCCTTTGCATGACTGCATTGTCGCCGTTTGCTCACCTAGCCTACCTCTCACGGCTGCTGGAGTCCGAGACGTCTACCTGAATGAAGTTGGGCTAGCAACTTGAAATTCGAACGGATCGCATAGCATAAGTACTCGGAGGTTGTGAACCCCAAGCTTGGGGGTAGAGTTATGCGGGAAGGCGGTAATGGGACGGATGTTGGTGGAGATGAACCGACGAGGGTATGGTCAATCTATAGCGCTACCGCCGGCGGACTTCCGATTCGCTCAGCGTTTCACGAGGAACAGCTCAGCCTCACGGCTCCTCAGAGCCGCAAGACGCCAATAAATGTACGCGACGTCCTCCCGCGTTCAAAATGTACAACTGATATTTTGCAGTGACCAAAATGATACATCTGCTTCCGGCACGGAGAGACTATGACAGCGAGCGATCTGACATCGCCAAGTATGGCACCGTCGACAGTCGATGTGTGTCTGTCCAGCCGGAATGCAAGTGCTCTGAACCCTTCTCATCGTCGTGTCACTCCTGGAGGAGAATATGGACGCGATTTCCCTCTCATTATCCACGCTGGTTTCTAGCTCATTCTGTTGCTCTTTCCCGCCCTTGCTGGCATCCCCTTCTTCCTTCTCCATCCCCGGCGTAGTGGACGTCATCCTGTTGCTGAAACATGATTCCGTTGGACGAGTAGCGCCATCGCTCCCGAAGTTCGGTGGACGGATGTATGCGAGAAGCCTTTGGGTATCAGCAAGGAGTGACCAGAAATCGAGGACGCTGAATGATACGTTATTTGGAGCTCGAGGAGAGCGTGATCCCGATATTGAAGGGAATGACGTGCAACCTCCTTTCTCCTTTCTCCAGGCGGCGGGAAACTTTAGAATTGCCCTGCACCAGATCTTCGAAAGGTATGTCCGTCCTTGAGCCGTAACGAGCCTTTACTTATCCGCTCGTTTGTATTGTCAGAAAGCCTTTGTAGCGCCTCGAATGTCCTTCCTCTGCCTGTCTCTCTGCATCGTCGCCGTTCACTGGCCTAGACCTTCTTCGATATACCCTCGCTGCTTCTGGAGCCAAGATATCTTCAAGTTACATGGTTGGGAACTGCGTCTTGGGACTGTCACTAGGTCATCGACCCACTCTTGGAACAGATCACAGACCGACTTGTTCACGCTAGGTGATCGCTGTACGTGGATCTCGTACGCGATCCACTCGGACGAAATGAGGCTGTGAGCCTCAAGCTTCGAGGCGCAGCTGCGGTAGATGAAGAGGTCAAGGAGTCGGAGGGGATAGATGGAAGTTGGTGAGGATGAACCGCCTCGAGAAGCTGCGACCAGCATTTGCATGGCGTCGAGGTTGTGGTGGACGAGGTCGGAGCCAAACGTCCTAGGCTCATAGGAACGTGCACCCGCATGCACGATCTCGGGTTCTGCTTCCTTCGCAGACGTTTCGTTTTCCCAATCGCTTCACACTTCCCAGTTCGGTGGATGGTGGTATATGCGAGACGCCTCTGGATATCAGCAAGGTGTTACCACAAGATCGAGGACGCTGAATCGTACTCAAAGGTATGTCATATTTGGACCTTTACAAGTCCTTCACTTATTATGTTCGTCTTAGTTCATATTGTCAACAAGCCCCCGAAGCTTCACCGTTCACTGGTCTAGCCCACCAATACGTTTTCGCGGTTGCTGGCGCGAAGATGTTTGTATACAGTTCAAAGCCGTGTCTTAGGGCTGCCGTTTGACGAGGCTCAAGCTTCCTGATGACGCAGCTGGGGAACGGAAAGAAGGGACGGAACGGACGCGAGCTAGTAGAGATAAGCCGGTGAAGGCATGGGAAGCCATCCTCATACCGGAATCAGCTCAGCCACGACGCTGCTGGAGCGATGAAGGCTGAAAGTCGATGGGAGCTGCAGACTCGTCTTCGTAGCAGCGCGCGCGCCGAAACAAGCACGATCTTGGATACTGCTTCCCTCGCAGGCCTTTACACCGCCTTACTACCTTCGGAATTTCTGCATTCATCATGTCGTCTCCCAACTCTTCATACACGTTATCATGTTTGTATTCTAATTCGCTTCCGAACTTCTACGTATCGTGTTCAAGGTATATACTGCAAGTAAACCACAAACGTATTCTACGTACCGTAAATTACGGTGAGCGTCAATAAATACGAATAGCTGAATAGCGAATAGTAAACGAGAAGGAATCGATATATCATTCGAAAAACATGATACATTAACGTATAGGGCCAGGAAGTCGAAAGAGATGCCAACGGCCGGGTGGAGACGTGGAAGATCGTATCGTCTTCGAGGGTACCACCAAGACCGGGGAAGCGCTGCGTGTATCGACAGCCAACAGCATACACTTCCCCCTGCCACCCAACGAGGCGCATACACCTCTCTGAGCTCTTCTCCACCACCTCTTGAATATCATCATTTATTCCCCAACTTCTTCTCCGTCGCACGATCTTTGGTTTTAGGTGTATCGTGCATGGGCTTTAAGCTCCTGGGGGCGCTAATCCTTTCCTTAACGTGTATCCGAAGTCCAATGTAAGTTTCGGCTTAGAAGGCGCATGCGAAACAAGAGCGCAGCTCCGGGTTTGAACGGTACGGCACGGACACTACATGTAGTACGGCGTGTGACGAACTGATAGATAGCATGATGAATATAGGCCAGCAAGCGACGATAGACGACATACCTTCCGTTGATGTAAAACAGATAATGACGAGGTGTGTCTCGTATCGAGTTTTGGAGTCCATCATGCCCATCTCAGAAGGAAACCTTGAAGACCCTAAACCCGTCCTCAAACGATGACCATCCGGACCCGAAGCGGCACACCCGACTGTGGACATCTTTGGCCAACAGAGGAGCACGCCGACATGCCATCCATCCCTCATTATTTGGTACGATGCGTGGCAGAAAGGGCTACAAAAGAAGTCTTCAACAAGTATCCAAAGAGAGCAATAAACATACATACAATCCCATAGAACATCTTCAAAAAGAGCAACGACTCCATCAAGGAGAACCTTCGAGAGTGAAATGCGTCCAAAACCTATCCCAGCGACGGACTACGAGACGGGGCCCCGTGTTTCCTGCATTTGCGAGTCTCCATACCCTCCAAGTCATCGAGCGTAGACTCAGCGGAACTCGACACGTCTCCTCCATTCCCGTCAGAAAGGGCTGCAAAAAAGAGGTCTTCAACAAACATCCAAAGAAAGCGATAGATACACATACCATGCCCATGTCTTCGATTACGGAAACGACTCCATCTTCGAGGGGCAGTGTCCAAAAACCTATCCCAACGACGAGGCGGACATGCCCGCAGGAGCGAAGTTCGCCAAGTTTGACGAGGCTGACCCCATCCATCCCCAGGTTTGCCATGGGGACACGGTATGGATCGAGAGCTCGAGGATCTAGCGAAATGCTTCCTTTGCAGATCCCAAGAGACCGCCGAGCACATCCCACGATTGAAGGATGAGCATGATATCCATATCCGTATCCGTCGTGATACCTCTCAAGACGCGGTGTCGGGTATGTGTATCTGGTCCGGAGGTCATCGCAGAGTGACGGAATGGCGAGATGAGATGAGGAAGACAGACAAGAAAAGGGCGTGGACATGGACTCGTCCTGGGGACAGAACGGGCGATGCGATCGACAGTTGGCCACTCTCCGCGACGGCCTCGAGAATCTGGACTGTCGTGCTCAGACGTACAGCGCTGGTAGTACAATGATAGTACGGTCGAAAGTATCTAGCGATTCATTAGCGGTGCGGTACGGTGTGATGTAGAATGAGCATATCTTTGATACAAAGACATATACCGTACATTAGAGTATCGCAGTATCTCCAATAACGATAACGGCTCTATCGAAGGGAGGCTCCAAGGGTGGAATGCCAATGGGATATAGCAGCACCCCCAACGACGATCATCCCAGGAACGAAGGTCCTTTATTGACGTCTATCCTCGCCGACTCGAATAGGTTTCGCGTCGAACAGCAGGGAGCAAGAGCTGAAACTCAAGCATCCAAATATTGTGCCAAATGGCTGTACCGAGCAGCTGTCCGATGAATAAAGGCGAGCTCCACGTGCACGTTGACGTTGGTCGATGCCAAATTTCCGTCGACCTAAACGAGTCTCCCGAGTCGACGACGGGGTGGTTGTATAAATCTGGTCTGACGGAATACGTGGCACTCCAGCACGGGTATGGCGGGAAAGAGGAAGACGGGCCTGATAGAACCAGAGGTGGGAAATGGGACATGAGCGCGGTAATAAAACCAATTGCGGCGACATTGGGTAGGCGAAGCTGGGAGACGCAGTCACAATCTGAACGACGATAATGGCCTGTGGGTGGACATTAGCAGTAGATCAAGGCGTCGAATACAATGAACATACCTTTAAGTCATTGAATCTGTTTGAAAGTCGCACGGGAATGCGGTGATGCAGATGTATGCGCGCAATCGACATAATGGACGGCATCCTGGCCTGGGAGAGCGTCAGCGTCACTTCCTTTCCTTTGAACAGCGTACGCACGGGTTCCAACATCGACACCAGCAATCGTCGTCGCTAGCTTTCACGTGCCCCCGTGTATCCCTGCCCTCCATGTCGTCCTACAGCCATCCTTGGATATGTCCTCCATGCTAACGCGAACTCCATGATTAACGAGGGAGAGCCTGGGACGGTAACGTTGTGAGCGAGACACAAACGATATGTGGCTGGACGCTTACCTTTTTCAAAAACTGACAAGATAATGCTCGTGCGTAGACTAGCGCCTAGAGGAGACTCAATTGTATGTATCCTCGTCGGGAGAGTCTCTGCTTTCCTTGTATTGTCCTTCGTATACGGTCCGGCCATTTCGTACGCGTGCAGTAGAGCTGGAAGTCGCGTCCAAGGAAACGTTTCTGAGTGCGGAAGACGGCACTGCGGGGAGCGCCATGGCGGGAGGAAAGACAGAGGAGCACTTTCACGTGCCATTGTAGACTCTTGTTTGGCATCGTGGCGCGATCACTGCCCCTTCCCACCACCGTGGCTTTCCTCTCATATTTCATGACTCGCTCGCACACACACTCTCTCGGTCTCAGAGCCTCGTAATAACGCGAGACATCATTGGGGATGCTCAATCCTGCTACGCCGACATCTCCTCTGAATCTATGACTCCCACGCCCGTCACTCCGTTGCCTTAACATACAACATATCACTGGGTGGACATCCTGTGCTCTTTATGCTGTCGTATCCTGGCGTCCAAATGAATCTCCAAGCTTATCTTGTTCACCATTCTTTACGAAGCCACCATCTCCAGCGCGACTGCTTCATCTACCGTCGCCGAGCTCGCTATCACCATTTTCAACCTTGATCTTCATCTTTTGCAGCATTGATATGCGCGTTGGCTTGTACGTAGAAGAGCATGAGAACGCATCACTAAAATGCACCGCTCTTGAACCGTAACACGTATCGCGACTTTTCCAGGTCACAGAACGACCGAATGGACCAGCGTGCTAGTCCGTACGTGCAACAATGTACCTAGGAAGCTTTCACCCGAAGGTTAATTTCCAGCTGATACCGCTGGAGTATGCTAACAATAACATCCAGTGTTTCTCAAATCCGCGCCGACAGAGCCCATGCCGTTGTCGACTGGTACTCGGACTCTCCTGACCTGTTTGAGGAACTGTAGCGGTGGAGAAGACATGATCGTCTTTGATGTTGGCGCAATGTACGTTTACTGCTTGGACGTGCGGAAGAGAGGCTAACTCTCGTACAGGCTTTTGGCGGCGGTGCCGCCCGCCATGGCGTACATACCGTCGATGCTGGAGAAAATCTGTCTAGCGGCTGCGAGCTCCAAAGCTCGAGACACAATCGCTCGTATATACGGATTCATTCTATGTTCTTCATCGGCCACACCTTGTTGTACCACTAACGAAATGCTAGAAGATTTGCGACCGGACTATCATCGCACAGTAAAGGAAGCCCAGGTCAAAGACGCCCAGCATCCAGCCGATTCCTTGGTCACGACCGTCGCCTCGGTTTAGACGCCTCCATTGACGACGGCGAGAAACCTCCTCATCTCAGGACTCGACCCTCCCCTCGTTACCCTCTTGTCATTCCATCCGCATTTTTTTGGCTTCTCCACGGGCCAGCGCCCAGCTATGCACGCACATCTTCCTTGTTCTGCTGCACGACGCACCTCTGATCTCCTTTAACCATTCCGCCCTCATATCCACCCATCTCAGGAGATCCGTATTTTGAAATGTCGCATATACCGATGCGAGATCATGCTTGTCCAGCTGGCTGAAGTGGTTGCTTCAACGCAAGGAGCAAATGTGGATGGTCACTCATTCACTTCGCTTATGCGGAAAGCAAACACATCATCTTGGGAAATTTGGTCTCGCTTCGAGTCATATCCCAACGGGCAAACATAGAGTTGGATTATCTACCCTCGTTCTTGACGTCGAGTTCGGATGGGCTTTGTTGGGCGGAATCCGGTATGTTTACATTTCTCTCGCTTTTCTTGGATATCGATTAACGGTTTCTAGCGCCAAGGAATCTTCCACTAAATTAACATCGTCCGTCAATTCGCCTCAACAGGAACCGCCACATCCTGACCAGTCACTGAGTCAGCTTATCGCCAGCCAGCTTCAGTGCACTTCAGGGCATCATCACCGCTATGCATATCGCGCCCAGTGACCCAACGGACCCGTCTATTCCCGCACACGGGGGACTTTCGAGGGCTAGGAATATGACAATCGATCGACAGCGTGGTAGTTGCGTCTGCATCCGTATCCACGTTGGCGATGAGAAGGAACCTCTCGTCTGGCATTAGACGTATCTACTCTTACTTCAAGCCATATCTCGACGGCAAAACGTACAGTTGGATCAATTCCCCTCATTCTTGATGTCGAACTCGTATGGATGTGTACGTTTGGGCAGATGCTGGGCGCAATCCAGTATGTCTACATTTCTCACGCTTTTCTTGGATGTAAATTAACGGTTTCTAAAGCTGGTTTCGCCAAGGACTCCTCCGCTAGACTGGCATTGTCCGTCAATGCGCCTCGACAGGCAACCTATCGCCAACTATCTTCAGCGCAATTTGGAGTCACTGGTCGTTCATCGTCCCCCTTATGCACATGCACCCGATGACCCAAAGGAGCCGTCTACTGCTGCGCACGGGGGACTTCCAGGGCGAGCTCCTCCACACTATCTCTACCCGAGCTCCAGTCGGTGAAGATATGGGCGAGTGAAAGCCTGGAACTGTAACGTTGCGAGCGTGGCGCAAATGATATGCAGCTGGACGCTTACCTTTTTACGATAACTTCCAAGGTAACACTCGCGCATAGACTAGCGCCCAGAACAACACTCGACTGCGCCCTTAGTCGTTCCATAATCGGGAGAGTCGCGAAATACGGTACGCATGGTGGATTTGGCGGGTGTGTTTCGTTGTTCTTCGTATATGGGTTGGCAGGTTCGTACACGCGGAGTAACACTGGAAGCCAGGTCAATGTGAGGAATTCTGAGCGTGAAAAGCGAGGCAACGGCTCTGTGGGTAGCGCCATGGCGGGAGGAAAGACGGAGCAAAATATTCACGTGAGCTTGTAGACCTTTGTTTGGCAATGTGGCGCAATCATTTTTGCCTCTTGCCACCATCATGGTTTCTTCTTATACCAATTGACTCGCTCTCTCTCTCTAATTCTCATATTAGTCAACAGCGCTGGATTGAATCATATTTTTGAGCGGCCCGCCGGTCACTCCGTATATGTCGACTATTGTTGCGTCAGTTTCCTCTGCTCTTGAAGCTACAGACATATTCTACCCTTCTTTCCTCCTCCGGGATCCTATTCGTCAAGGCGGACTCCTCTTCTTAGCCGCCACTGGATCCCATTCAGCTCGTCAGTCTTCTCATGAGGGTTGCGCATCTCGTTCTTTACACTCTCCGTCCACTCTTCCATTGATGACACCATGCATCGACTCTGACTGCAGAGAGAAGTATATCATGTGGCGGCGTAATCTCAACGAGATGGGCACGTCTCCGTTATCTATTTACCTGTGCTGCGGAATTTTTGTCAGATACTGAAGCCTGCTGCAACGTCTGCCTACACAGATCGATGATGAGGGGTCCAAAGGACCTCAAGAGAGAGAAAGTCGGAGTCATCCAGTCTCTCGAATCTCATCTGCTTTTCCCGGGTCCTTAGATTCTCGGCTCGCGTAGCTTCATCTCTCTACGGAGCTCGACTGACGATTTTCTACAGACTGTCCCGCCCTCGAAGAAGTCGAAGTGTCCTGATCAAATCACCTCACGCATCCGATTAATTGATGGTTATTGTGGAAGATGATATGTCACCTTCAGTGCCATCGCGTTACAAAGACGAGGGAGGAAAATTCCTCCGAACGCAGGCAGATCATCCACCACCGGTGACGATTTCTTCCAATTTCGTGCTGTAAGTACTATACCCTACGGAATTGGATATCTTTTTCTAATGATGTTTCACAGACACTAAACGCTAAAAATGAATACCACGATGCTCCAAACAGATCGACATCTCGCTTAGTTGTTGGGTGACTCGGAGGCGAGATATTGATCTCGAGTTCATTGACGTTGGATCCATTAAATTGAAGAGACACGGAGATGAGTTCGTCGGAGTAAGCTGCGCTTGTAGTTTTGACCTTGTGAGGGGTGATTGGGGTAGGGATGGAGTCGTCTACAACATGCCACGAAGTGCTTGTTTTTGGAGACGAGTTTCATCATCATGTGTGCCACGGTACATGACCGAACTAGAAGACCCACACAGGGTGGTAGCTGTATTTATATAACAGGAGGACGCGCCGGTTCAGCGCACTTACAACATCTGACGCCCTACGATCCGAGTGCTGGAGAAGGATAGTATCGTTGCCGGATCCGACATATGTGGCGCCAGTCAATGAGGAAATATATTCTAGAGAAAGTAGGTAAGTTTGATAGACCAAATAAATAATACGTAGAAAAAATGAAAGGGTATAAAGGTTGTAGAGATCGGAGAGGGTAACTTGAACACGAACAGCTTAAACATCCTTGGACTCGGATACTTCCACGGGTTCCGTCTTTCCATCTCCCGTCGTTGACTTGGGACTTTCGCGACGAGTCTCTTCTCCCTCACCCGCGGCAGCAGAAGCCTCCGACCTGATGCTCCGCTCGAGATCGACATTGTCCGTGACGGTGCCGGTAGCTGGCTGCGCAAAATGCAAGCTCTCCGCCAAAGACCGCATCGTCGATCCCATATGAGGAAGGGATGTGCGCGACCAGGAATCGTCAGGTCTTGCGAGACCCGCCGCCACACGCGCAATGATTAATGTCGGTGCAAGCCCCTGCAAATTTTCGAAATCAGTGCAAATCAACTTGAACGATGCGTACCGTAATTGAATATCCCAGAGCTTGGGCAAAAAGCGCCCGCTCATCGAGCTTCTTTGTGAAGTACTGTGTGTGAATGTTGAGCCCGATCCTAATCATGTAGATGGCAGTATACAAGACGGAAGACTCAATCAGAATCTCCATCAGCCCGCGGTAAGTCTTCAGTGACTTTCTCCAACCACTGACAGTAACAATGCGGCACATGATCGCAGTAGTGCAAAACATGTTCGTAATGACAGTTGCCAGCAGGTACGAGAGCTCCAGGTTGACTATTTGGTCAGGAAACCAAATGAAAGGTTTAAATACGTAGATGGTTCGCCAAACATAACTGACTAGACGGTGGCAGGTGTCAGAGTTGTCACTGGTAGCCGTATCTGGTATGTACCTGATGCTGCTACAAGGGATAACCCAGGAATAAGGATGATGAGCCAGCTTCTGCCATACAGCACCCAGCATCGCCAAATCTATGGATTTCAAGATGGATGATTGCGAAGATTGGAGGAGTGGGTAATTACCATTGTCATGTCAGCCAGTAGAATGCTGATGAGTGCCACCACTAAACTTGTTACAGACAGTGAAAATAGGTCCCTGTATCCAGAGAGACCCGCCCCGAGTTGTGCTCCCCGGGTTTCTCCATGTTGAATGTATATGCTGTCAATGAAGGCCCACATATTGCTCGCATGGACCGTGACAAGGATCCACATGACGGTGATGAGGACCGCAGAGCCTACACGAGGCCTATTTCCGCGCGATACTAAATATATAGCTGAAAATATAGAAGTCATCCAAACAGGAAGACGTACAGGTCAAATAAAGTGCGACGAAGTAGATGGTGGTGTATATTCCCCAAGCCAAAATTTCGATGATGTAAGAGTGAAATGTAAAAGACAGTTCATACACGGCCTCTGTGTCTGTAAAACCAAAGTTGGAGTTGGACATGACAGCGTGTGCGAGAGAGCCTGATGAGAGTCCTTGTACTCAAGAACACCTTATATATCAGCATCTCAGCAGAAGAGAAAACAAGAGGCGCATCCGTTTCAATAAAACTATGATTCCCGAAGTAACAAAACCGATGGCACATTCACGCACCAGTGTGCATATCACATTCTATCTTCGCCCAACACGACGCGCGACCTCTACTCCGTTACACGAACCAACGACCTCACGGTAGGTAGCGTAGCTCAAGATGGCAGTGACCAGTTGAGTTGAGCCCAAAAACGTGGAGAAGACGCGGGCTGCGACTCGTATTCAAATCACGAAGATGAAATCCCCAGCGTAGTTCGAAGAATGGCCCCAAGATGGTTCCGTCACCATAGAAGATAGGTCTCATCGGAGAATGAAGACCTTCCAGTTGAATGTCGGGACCAGATCGCAGTTGAACGATAAGATCGCGGAGACAATAGGAGATAAGATATGATGAACAGATAGAGTGAATGAGTTACTGCTATCCCAGCGCTAGGGCTAGCCGATGGAGGTATCTCCACCTCATTTTGCGAGACGTGAACCCGAAGTGTATCCGCCTTTTCCCTCTCCCGTTGCTTGAGGCGATGCTAACACACGCCATAAAAACCAGAACCAGCGTAATCTGCCAGATGAGCTCCGACGCCTCGTCGTCGAGCGTTAAACGAGGCCCGAAGAGTTCACACAGGGTGCATCTTTGACAACGCGTAAGTCGGCGGTTTTGACTCCGGAGGAACGGACAATGGGCGATTTAACATCCATCTTCCGTTATTCAGAAAGATCGTCATAAACACTGGCTGTAAAGATGCTGTTAGAACAAATATTCAAAGGCGGGCGATAAATACACATACACCATACCGTAAAATATATCTTCAACACTGACAGCGACTCTATCGAAGGGATCTTCGAGAGTGAAATGCAAACTGCCGTATCCAACGTCTATTACGACGGCCCACCACGCAGGCTCCCACGAATGATGCTTTCGTTCAATTATCAAGATGGTCTGCATCCCCGCCGCCTCGAATGCCATCCTCACCAATCCAAAAAGGTTCCGAGAGCTGATTCTCGGACACACGACGGTAGATGAAATGTCTCTATCTCTCGAGGTCTGAGTGAATTGATGACATAGACGCGGCTACGTGCATCTGGCCCGAAGGTACACCGTACTCCAGCAGAAAAAAGATCGCTATAGATGTATAGGAGGCCAGGAGGGAGATGGAAAAGCCGAACGAAGCACAGGTGAGAGAGAGGGAGCATTGGCTGCTAATGGGTGTGGGCACTGCGGGCCAAACGACGAGGACACCTGGGTGTGACGGGCGACGACAGCGACAGCTGATAGGCCGAGGACGACAACAGCCTGCTTCTGTTCATTGACGGGCAACACGCAAGTCAAGGAAGGAGCATACCTTTAATCTACTAGAAGCTCCTCTTCGTGAAAGCTCGCCATGGAAATCCGGGGAAATGGAGCCAGAAGTGTATGGTACCCTAAGCAAGCATTAGCTTGTCTTCTGTTCATTTTAACCAGATACGCACTTGTGATCCAACATAGACGCGATCTAATAGACGCTCTCGCGTTCCTAAATGTAGTTCTGCGATGCACTCAACGCGACCATTTCGACTTCGGCGGCAACTGTGTCCTGAAGTCTTCCGTATCCGAGTTGCAGTTGGTGAAGCCAAGCATTTTACCGACGGATATACGCAAATGAAAGCTAAGAACGGGGTGAGAAAAGCGTAACAATGTGCAGTGAACGCGTACCATTTGGCAGGCCCAAGATGGCGGCAACGTGGTTGTTCTAACGTATCCTTAGTCGCTCCAAGGTTGGTAAAGTCCGCGCTTCGTATGCGCATGGTGGAAGATGAAGCGAGATGGTGTCATGACGGGAAGAAAGACAGAGGAAAACAATCACGTGGGCCTGTGGGCCTTTGTTTGGCGATGTGGCGCATTTGATTTTGCCTCCTCCTGCCACCATCATACTTTCTCTAAATCATTTGGCTTTTCCCTTGACATATCTCTAGAAACTCATGCATTCAAGCTAGAATTCGACGGCGACATCGAAACCGCTTAATCTCCAGCAGCCTCGGCAGCAGGAGTCTAGTCTGGATGTTGACTTCTTCACTCGTCACTTCACTTCTGAATTCCATCCAGGAGGTTGTATATCTTCTAGACTGTGTCTTCTTTAGTGCCTACCATTCTATGGTTACAGTAAGTGCGCTCTACATTGAATCTCTTACCTCGTTGAACATAACCTCAGCTGTTTGGGCAGCAATTGCAAAGACTGGCTTTCCTGGAACGTTGGTTTCGTATAGCACGAGATTCGAGTCAAAGGCTTTACAAAGCGTCAGTATCATCGACCGTGAAGTGGTAGTTGTCTTCGCGTGAATTGAACTCTCGAAGCTTTGCTGACTTATTCTCTTCAAAGGCACTCACGCTTAAGGGCCCACCACAACGGCGCGAGATTTGTGACTATACGGTGCGACGGAGAAGTATCGTATCCCATCTTGATATCTCAGCCGGAGTGGGGGAAGATACTATGGCTGTGGCGCAAGTACATAACGGACAAACAATACATTATATCAACGATAGGTAAGATACGTGGCATAGGTAAGAAAAAAAATCTCAGCTGCAGTATTCGTGACCGAATACTACAATACATAAAAAGAGCAAGTCTCGCGGGCTAAACTGGTACTTCCGCCGTAAGAGGCACTCGGCCTCGCTTCATACTGCTTTCTCCAGATGGTACCAAGCCCACAGAGCGTGAATGGTCACCATTGTGACCATCAGAATCCTCCTCGAACCAGCTTCGTTCGGGATCGACATCCTCCACGGTAGGAGTTGACGCTGGCTGGTCGGGCTGCGTCTGGCTCTCCGCGAAATATCCAATAGTCGACTTCATAGGCGGCAAGTTGGAAGTGCGCGTCGGAGTCTTCGCAGGTCGGGTAGGAGCCTGACTAATGGCGACGCATGTTATGATGAGAGTCGGTGCTATACCCTAAAGGACATGGTGAGTGAACGGTCAGGCCGGCGAAAGAAATGAGAAGCATACCGTAATTGAAAATCCCAGAGCTCGGGCAAAAATTACCCGTTCATCGAGCTCTTTAGTAAAGTATTGTGTATGAATGTGCAGCCCAATCCTGATCACATATATGGCAGTGTAAAGGATGGAAGACTCAATGAGAATCTCCACTATCCTATGGTATGTCTTTGCAGCTTTTCGCCACCCACTGACCCTAATCGGGCGATAGACAATGGCAGTAGTGCAGAATATGTTCGTAAGAACAGTGGTCAACAGGAATGCGAGCTCCAGGTTCGTAATTTGATCACTTATCCGAACATCACGAGGCATAAATAGGAGGATGGATCGCCATACATAACAGACTAGATAGATCTCAGAGCGCTGGATAGACTATATTCTATGTTACGCACCTGATCCTGCTACGAGGGATAGTCCAGGAATCATAACAACGAGCCATCTCCGGCCGTACAGGACCCAGCATCGCCAAATCTGTAGATGTCGTGAGACATGAAGAGGAATCACAGTGTACATGTATACCATAGTTATGTCGGCCAATAGGAGGCTGATAAATGTTACTGCAAAATCTATGACATACTGTAGAAACAGTTCCCCATAGCGGGAAAATAATTGTGCCCCGAGTTGCGCTTTCTGAGTTTCCGCATGCCGAATGTATATATTGTCAAGTTCAGCCCAGCAGATACTCCCATGGATTGTGACAAGGATCCACATGGTGGTGATGAGAATGACAGAGCCTATGCGAGGCCTCTCGGTTTGTTGAGACACTGAATATGAATTTGAGGCTATAAAGACTCATCAGGTCAAAGCGAAAGACGTACGTATCAGATAGACCGCTACGATGTAGATACTTGTGTATATTCCATAGCCCAAGATGTCGAGGATGCTAGAGTGAAGGACAGACCCCAGTTCATAAACCTTTTCCTCGTCTGTGAAGCCAAAGTCTGAAGAGGATGACATGATAGCTGCGGTATCAACAGGTGTAGGTCACAACGAAAGGCTTTGTACTCAAGAAGGTTACGACGGATCGGAAGACGTAGTGTTTCAGCCTTCTTCCAAATCTATGTTTGATTATCAGACGAAAGATGCGCGTAGAGATATCATCGACCAATAAGCAACGAACCTCAGTGGTACCAACTCGATGGATGGAAGCCTCAGAGCCGGAACTGTGACGGAGATGACTTCGGAGAAATATGCCCATGCAGCAGCGTCTATTGTGTGACAACGAATGAGAAAGAGGCAGTGTATGGATGTGTTTGACGTGCTTAAACTTTTGAAGAAGTAGCTAACTGTGATTCCTAAGATGTTCTTGGGTTATGTCGCGGTGTTGTTTCTTGGTCGGCATCGCTTCTGGAAACCTGCTGGATACGAAGCTCGTCGATTCTCCCCGACATCTGCAGAATGGTAGTTGGGTCGCATCGTTCGATTATCTGACGTAGCACCAGACATAGACATTCCAGAGCTTTGACCGTAGTTCCGTGTTCGTTGTTCATGGAGTCGACTATCGATGCACTTTTCATTCTGGAGTCGTATATAGGATACAGGTCTAGCAGCAGATGGTCCTATATTTTGTGATTGCCTGAAGCGCCTTTCCGAACTGCTCCATGCGACGGAGGAAGCGAGTGTCGACGGACACATCTCTGTTGAGTCGCCAAAAATATTAATTCCGCGATCTGTTTGCGGTGCCCCACGACTCACCTTCGTCCTCCAGTCCCGGAGTGACGAATCGAGCCCATCAACTCATCAACATCATCGTATCGTATGCCATTCCGTCTCCTGTATCTTGTTCTTCCGCACGCCGTGCGTTGTCTTCCTGACGTGTATCGGCACCTTGGTCCTTGCTATTTGCCTCGAGGAATGCGGCAGGTATAAAATACGGGATCCAACTCACTCCGAGGGAGGTTAGAAAACGGTCCATAGCGCGCGTCCACAGCTGAACTATCCTTCAAACATGAGATTACGTAAATCTAGATCTTCGATGATATCGCAAAAAAGTTCAGCGTCAGCAAATAGTGAGCACGACCAGCATCTCGAAGGGATGAAGCATGGCCACAGCCTTCTGAATCTGGTATTGGAACTCGACATCGCGTGTGATATGGAAGATAACGACCAACAAGGTCAGACTCGGAGCTGGAGAAGCAAACGATGAATACAGGCCGCTCAGAGTTCATTGTTGACATACCGTTCGATAATGATGATCTGGCGCAAGCAGAAGGAGAGATCCATGCAGACTTTGATGGCAGCACCCGCATGTCATGTCCAACTAGCGAGTCGAAAAAACGAGGGTCACAACGATGCGAAAAAACGAGGGTCACAACGATGATTTCCTTCATATCGATACTGCTCTCTTCCCTGAGCTTCAATGAGGATTCAGCATAACGTCTCAGTCGTTGAGAATGAATCGCTGCTCCGGTGACTTGTTCCCATCATGTCTTGGAGACATGGCGATATCAAAGAGATGGCGAGAATTCTGCCTAGTGGGCAAGCGAGGTCGACCCTCAACGATGTCAAGGACAAGGGAAGACACGATGGGACGAAGAGACGCCTGATGCCAATGACCCCTGCCCGAAGATCGAAGGAGGCGAGTCGACGACTGGCTTCGTAAACGAAGAAGTCTCAGGAAAATGTGGTTCGTCGGCCTGAAGGAACAGGGAACCAGATCAGTGGGATCGACGATAACAAGGATTCGGTGGGAGGAGAAAGGACATGAAGGATGAGGATGATGAATCACCGAAGTGTAGTTTGGGGTACACGGATAGCCGACAATGCCCATGCCTCCGCATTCGCCTATATCAAACAGCAAACGAGTCTCCTTGGACGAAGGAGTTGGTGTCATCCGCTCCCTCCATAGCCTTTACAACCACCTTTCCGTTCCCTCCCTCAGCCCTTGGCCCGTGAATGAGCTAGATGACGGACACTCAAACGATGGCGCGTTTGGGAGAGTACGAGAGCTACATGAACGATATGGGCGGTTGCTCGTACACAATCCCTCAACGCAACCTGCTCGGTGAAAGGCTGAGCACGGGATCGGGAGGCGACGCTGGAAAGTCGACACGGAATGCCAGAATACAACAGAATGGGAGCGTTCGAAGACATGGGTGAGTGAGAGCGTCCAACAAGACAATCTGGTGGTCTGTCAGCGTTGCAACATGAAATGGGATCGAATGAACATACCACGACCAACTCGTTTCCTAAGTGCTCCAGCGCAGATGAGGGCATCTATGAGCATCTACAAATGAATGGAGAACAGTCAGTTTCCGCAGCGCTGCGCTCGCCCAAGGAACGTACCTATACTACAGCGTCGACATCGCCACGGGCTTTCCTATCGCCTCCTGCGCTGCGCACAAAACATCCATTCAGGTTTTGCAACGCCTCAACGCGACCAGTTCGTTTATGCGGTACATTGCTTTCCACGAGTCATCGGGAATGTGTGATAGACAAAGGCTGGCAGCATCGTGAGCGCGGTCAGAAGACGTCAGAACAACGGTCTCATACCTTGCTTCTGAGTAGACATTGGCCAAAGGACATTCCTTGAAAAGCTTCTTTCCTTGCATAGAATATGCTACAGTGGGCGGTTTCGTGATTCTTGACTGCCTCAAGTCGTTTACAAGCCAGAATAGGTGCGAGTATGAGACGCGTAGAACAAATCCAAAAGAAACGTCAGCGAATACGATAAGGGTGCCAAAGATGGTGGCGAGAAAGACGGAGCGGCGCATCGGCCCGATCCTCCGCACCTTGTCTGCTTACCACGGTCAATAAACATGGCGCATTCTCTCGGAAAACACTCGTTCGCGTCAAGGATTCTCCACCAACAATAATCTAACGGCTCCCGGTAAAGGCAGTCGTCTAGCTGAGGCTCTACTGTCTACTAGTGGCCGTGCTGAATTCAGAAGCTTTGCACATTTTCATGGCATCCCCTTCGCAACTCCCTGGGCTATGTAATACAGACTGCGTCGGAAGGAAAGGAAGGCTTTCACCCACGCATCTCAATTTTAGCGCGCTATTTTATACTGATTCATCTGCCCACGCTGGTTGTCATTCTATTTTCTTGCTCTCGGTTTCCAGCAGTCGTCTCCCGGCCCTCCTCCCCTGGTATATCCCATTCCGATCAGACCGTGGTTTTGCTACTGGGGTGTGATGTTCCATGGCTCACACAGCCAGGCAGAAAGAACGGCGAGGGTTCTGGTAAAGGATGGATGAGATAGAGTTCAATGTCATATTGTTTCCTCTCCTTCTGTGATACGCTACAGCTCGCTTCGTTATTCTATCGATTCGGTTTTACTTCATATTGACACATAGCGCGCAGAACGAGTCAGAAGGCTCGAGGAGGACAACTGAGTACTGTGTATATTCATACACGAAAAGCGTAGATTAATATGGGACACGGAGGAGTTTGAAGGATATGGAGAGTGTATCGTATATAGGTATGACCAGATATCTTGGGAGGTGCTTCGAGCGAGCAGATACAATAAAAGGAGGGAGAAAGACATCTACATAAGATGTGAATGCTGCAGCTTAAGCGTCCTTAGATAATCCCCCGGGCTCGGTCTTCAAGTTTCCACCGCCCATCGTTGACTTGGAACGCATGCGACGAGTCTCGGCTCCCGCATCCAAGTTAACAGGCTGCGTAAAATGCAAGCACTGCGCAAAAGGCCGCATTGTGGACCCGATATGAGGAAGGGATGTACTATGCGACCAGGAGATCGTCAGGCCGTGTAAAGCCTGCCGCCACACGAGCAATGATCAATGTCGGCGCAAGTCCCTACACAACGGGATGAGCAACCATGCATATCAGAAAAAAATGGTGCTGACCGTTACGGAAAATCCTACAGCTCTGGCAAAAAGATACCACACTTCGTGCTCATAACTAAAGTGCACCTGGAACCCGATCCTAATCATGTAGATAGCAGTATACATGATGGAAGACTCGATCAGTATTTCCATTAGTCCGCGGAAAGTTTTGAATGATTTTCTCCAACCACTGACCACAGCGATGCGGCAGATAATCGCAGTGGTGCAAAATATCTTTGTAGTAATAGTTGCCGACATGAATGAGAGCTCCAGGTTGGCCGCTTGGTTAGACGCTCGAATCAAAGGTTTGAAGTAGAGGATGGTTCGCCAAATGTAACAAACTAGAAGCAAGCTCTCAGAGTCGTACAAAGAAAGGTCTTTTGAGGACAGTGATGCTCATACCTAGTCCTGCTACAAGGGACGACCCTGGAATAATGACGATGTACCATCTTCTGCTGTACAGTACCCAGCATCGCCAAATCTACAGATTTTTATGGTGGGCGATTAGGCAGATTGGCGGAGTGAGTAGTTACCATCGTCATGTCAGCCAGTAGAATGCTGATGAGTGTCACCATTGCATTTGCTACAGACAGCGGAAATAGCTCTCCGAATCGGAAGGAGTAAGACGCCTGGAGTTTTACCTCCCAGGTTTCTCCGTGTTGAATGTAGGTGTTGTCCAGGTAGACCCAAATAATGCTCGTATGGATCGTAATCAGGATCCATATAATGGTAATGAGGGCCGCGGAGCCTACACAAGGGCTGTTTCCATGAGATACTAAACATGCAGTTGAATATATAGAGGTCAGGCCAAGTATGAGAACATACGGGTCAGGTAGAGTGCGACGCAGTATACAGTGGTATACATTCCATATCCCAAGATCTCGAGAATGTGAGAATGAAAGATAGATGCCAAATCAAGCACAACCCGCTCGTACGTCAAACCGAATGGGGAGTCTGAAGGCATGATAGCAGTCGGGAGGGATCCTGACAAGAGTAACTGTACTTAAATATATTGGCATGACGATAGAAAATTAAACGAGACACACTCATTGCAATGAACATATGGTTCCCGAAGTAACAGAAACGATGATACTTTCCCGCATCAAAATCCTGCTGGATTATCAGCTCTAAAACCAAAGCTCTTGTCGGCGGACATGATAGCGGCGGCGAGAGATCCTAACAAAGTTAACCGTGCTCAAGAACACATTATATACCAGCATCGAAACTGGAAGAGCAAACAAGAGACGCACTCGGTTCGATAAAAATATGGTTCTCTAAGCAACAGAGACGATGAGACTGAGACTCTCCCACGTCACGATCCCACTGGAGTATCAGTGTAGCGCATCTTGAAGAACCTATGCATTGAAGCGCCAAGAAGCCCGCGTGCAAAGATATCCGAGGCGCTTTTCATCTTGAGTGATCGCCTTCCCTGTGTCGTTCGCTACCACCAACTGAAGACCGGATGTCATGTTCAATCAGCGCGGAGCTTAGGCAGGCAAACGACAGTACCTGGGCGCTCATCAGCAAAGAAGATACCCACAGATGATACAAGCGTACCGAACCAACGAGAGATGTCATGTCCGGAAACCGCAGCCCGCAGTGGCACCTCGTTCTATCTTCTCCCAACATGACCTTCGGCGTCCACTCCATTACCCGATTCGACGCCTCGCGATCATGTCAAACGATCAGTAGTACCCTAGCCACGCAAGTGTCAGAGCACTTTTCTATTCTCAGTGACCAGCTATGGGCATAATGTCAGTATATCTCAACACATTCGATTCATTGAGGAGAAAGAGAAAGAATCCACGCAATGAATAGATCCTTGAAACAGCAGTGAACCAGTTGACTTTGACGCGGAAGCGTGGAGAAGAAGTCGACCACAAAGTGTGTTCATATCACCGGGATGAGATCTCCGGCGTCATTCGAAAGATAGCCGCCACGGAAGATATCTATCATCTATGTCTCGTTCGACCAGCACAATCTGCCAGAAGGAAGGAAAAAGAAAGGTCAGAGTCGATCAACCACATCGCGGGAGGAAACGAGATGGAATGATGAGTATAGAGCTCCTGTGACCCCAGCGCTAGGACTATGAAGTTCCAAATGCATCTCAACTGTGTGTTTCATTCATTCCTTGCACAATTCCTTCCTGTTTCAAGACATATGCAGGACGGGGTGGGCGCAACCAGACAAGCACGAAGATAGCAAAAATAATCCAGAGTGAACGAGCATCAAGACCAAGGCAACATTATCGGAGATGGTGGGAAGGGAAGGACTCCAGGAGCTTTGATAATGCACCGGGCCGATATTCCGCACCTCGTCATGCTACCATGATGCATATCCTTGCTTGTCCTAGCCAGCGTGCTACAGCCTTCTGAATAGGTGAGTAGTGTATCTCTCTCTCTATACATTTCTAGGCAATTATCCGTATTGACTCGAAAGGTGGCGAATGGCTCGCACCTGCTGCTATCAACACCCAGCGCGGAGGACGGAGTAGGAAGTACTTGCGAAGTAGATGGAATTCTATCTCCACAGGATCACGGTCAACTTGTACATACAATGTGCCCTTGTTATGCCTACCGCTCCCGAGCCGCAGTTCTTACTACAAGGAATCAAGACACGTGGCGCTTAGCTTGACTGGCCTGTATCATCCTATGATAAGCCCTGCCAGTCGAGGCTCACCTCGAATATCTATAAGATGGGCACGTCTTGGATTTGACTCGCCAACTTCGTTGTCTTCCTAGCCTCATCGTCCCTCCTGCCTCCGCGAACACCCCCAAGCGATGTACTCTATCGAACTCAATACTACTGCCATTTTCTCATCCTTTGGCCTTGCCATCATCTCTCCGATCATTGGTTACCTCGCCTTCAGCATCGTATACAACCTCTTCTTGTCCCCACTTAGCGCTATCCCTGGTCCCTGGTACGCTGCCGTCTCAGACTTTTGGCTCACGACACACACCCTCCGTTTTGAGCAATACAAAACTATCCAAGAGTTATTCAAAACCTATGGCCCTGTTGTCCGTGTTGGACCCAACATGATCGTCTTCAACGATTTATCAACCATGAAGAGCGTGTACTCTGTTCACAAATTTGACAAGAGTTCACACTACAAGGGCCTCCTCACGTACGTCAAACGCGTTATTGCGCGCTACCAAACATCTAACACTTCCTGTTTAGTAACGAAAACGACCATGCGTATGTTTTTCTACACATACACGCACCCATAGTAGCTCATTAAACCCAGCATGACCACTCTGGACCATTCATCGCATTCGATCCGCCGGAAGGGCTACGCTCCTCATTATGTTCCCGCGAACCTCGCCAAGTTCCAACCTGAAATGCATGAGCCTACGCTGGAGCTCATTAATGTGCGTATCAACTCATTTTTTATCGCCACCTTCTTACGGTCGCATAGCACTTGGACGCCATGAGCGGCAAGACACCTATTGAATGCCTCAAGGTTTTCCGTAACCTCATGGTCGATGTTGTTTCGTCGACCTTGTATGGGTATCGCCTCGGCGCAGTGCACAAGTGGTCCCTCAACACCGAGGATCCCATTTCTACCGCCATCCACGACTTCCCAATACGCGGTATCTTGGTCAGTTTTCAGCAATTCCTTTTTCGTTGTCATCTCATTTCTGGACAGAGGAGTGCTGTACCCAGCTGGGGCTGGAATTTTATCTGTAGGATCCCTAACTCCCGCGTGCGCCAGGTATGCGACTCGGACAAAATTATGGCTGAGGTCAGTACTTCGTAACCATTGAGTCCTCAATCGCAGCTGACGACCTTTAGTTTGTCAGCAAACGTGTCTATCAGACGCGCGCCCAGATGAACGCCGGGAAGTCGGAAGACGTTGAAAAGGTGCCTATGCTTCACCGACTCCTCAACTACCGTTATCCTCCGACCAAGGAAGCTATGCCAGATATCGACATCATCTCAGAATGTATGGGACATATGTGAGGTTCTTGCCTGAATCTAAGGATGTCAAATATCTTACCAATGTCATAGGATTGCGGGATCTGATACCACGTCAACAACCCTTTCATACTTTTTCTGGGAGCTCAGTCGTCGTCCGGACGTCGCCAAGAAGCTCTGCACGGAATTGGACGAGGTCATGGTCGATCCTCGTGTCATTCCAGATCTCTCAGTCCTCTCACATCTGCCATACTTGAATGCCTTTATTAAAGAAGGTCATTAATCATCATCTACTTTGATAGTCATATGCTGACCCTTTGCTACAACAGGTCTACGAGTCTATTCCGCTGCACCAAGCCTTCTTCAACGTGTAGTACCGGCGTCAGTTTCTAAATCCCGATCTTTCGGAAACGATGTTTTCGATCTCATGGGCTTTGCGCTCCCTCCGGGAACCGTCGTCGGGACCCAAGCGTGGACAATGCATCGCAATCCCGCTGTTTTCCCATCTCCCGACACCTTCCTTCCAGACCGCTGGCTGTGCTCCGACGAGCCAGGGTCTGCGGAATCCTTGATAGCCATGCACCAACATTTCATGCCCTTTGGGACTGGATCCAGGGTGTGCGGTGGCCAGAATGTCGCTATGTCAATGTTGAAGATAGTCGTTGCCGCTGTCGCAAGGAACTTCAACATCGTCGCCCCTCCGGAGACGAACGAGAAAAGCATGGAGATAAAAGAAAGCTTTGTAAATACCTATCTGCGATTCGTGTTCAGTCTCTAATGAACAGTGTCAAGGTCATCTTCCCCTCCGCTAGGGAATGTCGTTTATCATTCAACCCGAGAACTTGAGTTTGTGGAGTGCTGACTTTTTTCTGACTTCTTGTTGTTTTGAGCTTTCTCTGTTCACACATATCTTGCTGTTAATCTGTTTCTTACGCTGTCTAGCATAGTGTGTTCAATCCTTCAAAAACTGCGACTCCCATATTGTTATCGTCGATTTGTGAATGACACTCACTCAATGTGTCCTGACGCGACTACTGCCGAATCCGCCACATATACATCATTACTTAGCCCGTCACGTTAGAAGATATGTGAGATGTCGGACGAGAATGAAGACGGTCGATGTTACAGATTTAAACACAGATAACTTACTTTCGTTCTATAAAGCGAGTGAGTTGGACAAGATAAGAAGAAAAAGGTTCGAAAGCATGAATGCGCCACAGCGCCAAACAACGACCCACAATCCCACGTGACGGTATTTCCTCTTCCTTCCCGCCACCACCTTGCGCGCGTTGTTGTTCGCTTTCCACGACTCCGTTTCGTAAATTCTGTCCTTCAAATTGTTCCTTTTTGTTCGTGCACGACGTCGACCCCTCCACTGGATCGACCTGAGGCATGGAATGACTGAATGAAACGCTCATCCATTCCCGGGGCGCGTGAATTACCCAGGAATTTCAAACAGCGAGGTAGATGTCCTGCTAAGAAATCCTGTTCTACTGCTAACGACCGTTGGCAGTATCTTTCCAATCATTTAGGTGGTACGTCGCATGTTCGAGCGAATGGAGGATCCACTAACTGTCGTGTAGGCTTGTGACGCAGCTGCGCAGCATCAATAGAATACGAAGCGATGAGCTCTAGCGCTCGGGAGACGAAAATATGGGTCGATACAATGTACGTTCTATTTATGCTAGGCCATGGCATAAGTATCACTAAATACTCACTGGATGCTTCTGACTACTCCGCTAACGCCCGATTGTGCCCGTAGTAACACATCTACTAGGACGGGATGTCACGGAAGCCCAGGGTGAAGACAGCCCGTTGTCGTCGAGTCGTCCCGTCGCCTCCAACCGTCCCCCGGCTTGCGACTGGATTGACGGCGAGCAGCTTTCTCGCCGCCTCCTACATATGATAGAGCCGATACGCACTCCCTCTCCTCTACACATGCTGGTTCCCCTTTCGGTTCTCTTTCCTTTGCCCTCGTGCGCAGGTCTTTGTCCTCATCATGGGTATGCCTAGCACCTACCAGCACAAAACTCAGGCGCGTCCAACCTTGGATTACGAAGGCCAGTTAACGCGCTAGACATGCTCGGTCATAGCAGAGTCTGGAAAACGCCTGCTGAGTACATACCTCGACGCTCGGGATCTGCTCTCGCCTCAAACGACGGCAAGCGGACGGACGGCTGGGACGTCGAGGAAGTTATTCGATTTAGCAAAATGCCAAGGAACATGCTTGATGTATGGGTGTTTCGCTCCTTTTCATGCGCATTTGGCGGGTTTCGGGCATCCGTTTAGGCTGAGATTGCGATCAAGATTGGCATCTGCTAGATGGGCCATGATGATGGGCTTGCAACCAGTGGCGCATTACTCTCGGAGAGGTGCTGTGCCTTGATAGATCTTGTTCTGGGTTCTGAGCAGCGCTGTAGACTACAGGGTTTCATAATTGATGTCGATCTCCTGGTTGCTCTTCCCGTCTCTTTCGTTCTACGAGCTCGTCCCCGAGGTGTCCCGTGTATTTTGGTGTATCGGTGGCGTCAAGGTGTTGCGTTATAGAGCTCTTCTCGCCTTACTCTCCAGTACGTTTCCGGTGATTTGGTCGTTCAGCCCTATATGTGTCGTGCTGAAACGTACGAAACCTTTTCCTCGTGGAACCGTAAAAGGAAACATATAATCTGGTTGGGTGCTTATTATCATTCGTTTCTTGTTATCTTGCTTTCGATGATGCATATGATGGATGGGTGGGGTTCGTGGTGTGTTATTGTCTCCTGTACACTCACACCAGTGTTCATAAGCCAATCTTCCCGTTGGCGTCTAGGTCACTCTTCCGACTACCCGCAATGCCTCAATATCATCGACGTTCGTGTTCCACAGTCAAATCAATGTCCTCTCTTGCTCATCCTTCCCAAGTCACATCCACTATACCAACAATCGAAGTACGACCACCTATACAAAGTTTGGCGGAGGTTCCGCGAAGTGGGCCCATCCCCGCCTTCCAGCTCCCACCAACGGAAAATAGGCGCCAACTCCTGCAACAATTGCAGCGTTTTGCCATTCAGCTCGAAGTTGAATGTCTTAAAGACCAGTCAGCTGAGCGTGTCTGTCGACCACAAGCGGGGCGTCCAACCCACCAGCCCGACGAGTTCCTCGAGTTTCGTCAGGTTCTTATGGGTCCTTGGTCTCCGGGTCCGTGCTGTCAGTTACAACTGACTCGCCTCCATCAATAAATGGCACATTCTGATGAAAGCCTTTAGATGGACCCGTTTTCGCACCGCAGATAGCAAAGATATTGTTCACGCACGTGAAGATAAATCGATATCTAGTACCACCGTCGAGTACGGCTGGACTTCGCTGGGACGTAACCCAGCCCGCAACGTCTGCGAAGTTCGTAAAAGACGGTGAAACGCTGGAGTTCAAGGATTTCTACAAGGAACCGGCAACGTCGCATCGGATTCCACATATCAAAGTGGTCATTGGAGTTCCTTGGCCGCTCAGGACAATACGAACATGCAGGCCTGCGGGAGTTACGGTTGGAGATGTCCTTTCCGATATATCGGAAGCCCTTTTTATGGATTATAATGTGCGTGGCTTGAGTGAGGCTAATCGAGCCATTCTGTTTCGCGCGCACCAGGAACGATGTCCCGACAAATCAGAGGCGCAAAAGCCGCTGGATGGACTTACCGCATTCGGTGGTTTAATCTACGATCGCGAGCGAGAGGAGGAGTTTCTAGATCGGAAGTGGGAGATATATTGTTTTGTTAAAATTTGAAGTGCATGTTCAATAGGCTGTCAAGCAATATTTTAAGGGAGGACTCGCTGATCACAAATCATTGACGATTTTGCAATACCTCTTGTCTTTCAGACGGACATCATTAATCTGTGGCGTCACATGCTGTTCGTCCCGCCGTATGCTTTCAATAATTGTGTCGAGCTCCGTGTTCTGTAAAAGCTGTTCTTTCACCGATTCCAATAAATCGCGCTTGTGGCAGCGCAGCACATAGTGTCTGGAGCTTGTGGCGCAAGTCGGTACCATGGTGTATCAATATCCAGACCAATGCTGGTCACATAGACGACAGGATATATACAGAATGAAAGACTGAATAAAGTTACTGACGGCCTATGGTATACAAGTCTTCATGATCATCAATGTATTTGATTAGTCTGTTGCCGTACCCCATATAAAGGGAAAAACTCCGTACCTCGACGATACCTAAGCTTTGGGGCGCACTCTCCCCTAATATGTCTATTGCGTAATTTTTGAAAGCTGCTTTCCTGTGATCCTTCAGCGCTCAGCTTCAACTTCAAGCTTCGAAGACCATGATATTTGGCCGTATTTGGCACCCTCTCCGCCTTCGACGTCCATGTCGAATTCACCATCTCCGACCGTTACTATCCATTCCGCGTCAACGTAACGACGGCGAACGAAGGCTTATTGTCTTCCCTATGTGTTTATTGTAATCTGTCGTCTATTGTTATCACGCTTTCGACGTGGGCCGTACGTTATTGTTTTCCTGACACCGGTATATATATATCTTGATCATTTCAGGTTTCTTGCTGTACTATCGATAGACTGGATGTCTAATTACCGCTACGCATCTACCAGACCCCCTCAACCACCTACGCGTTCCATTCTGAAACCGACAAGGTCCTCTCACACCACCGCTCCTTCTTCCTCCCGCTCGTCATCTACTTTTCCGGCCGTAAAAATATGCGATCCATCAGTACCAACCCAGGCCGCTCAGGAATTTTTGCAGAAGCTACCCAAAATTCCTCCAAATGGTCCTATACCCGCGATCTCGATTCCGGCGACGCAGAATAAAGAACAGCTTCTAGGACTTCTTGCACAACTCGTCAGTCAGATCGAGAATATTGCGGAAGAGGCAGAGATCGAGGGGGAGATGGACCAAACGAAAGCTTCGCGACCGCAAACAGGTCGTCCAACCTACCAACCTGACGATTTTCCCGAATTTCGTCATATAATCATGGATCCTTGGGTTCCGGGCCCATGTTGTAAGCTCCTCCTCTCTAAATCGAATAGGCCTTTTCTAATAAACACTGAAGACGGACCAGTTCTGGAACCGGAAGTGGCAATGAAATTGCCTACATTACAGATAAATCGATACCTATCGCCACCGTCTTCCCTCACGCATGGGCGCCTTCTATGGGACGTGACGCAACCTGTCTCTACAGCCAAGTTCATAGAGGATGGTAGAATATTGTGTTTTGACGAGTTCTGCCACGAGCCAGCGACGTTACCTCGTTTGACAGAATTTCAATTCATCTCTCGACCCATTCCCTGGCCGTCCACAGCAAGAAGAATGGACGAGCTTGCTGGAGTTACAGTCGGGGAGCTTCTCTCCAACATGTCACTTGCGCTCACAGTCCCCATGACGGATAGAATTGTGCGGAACCTCAGTGAGGAGAACCATCGTATCCTTACGCGCACTCACAAAGTACGGTATCACGATCAAGTCGAAAGTTACCGGGTCTTCGACTTGCTTGCAGGGTGTACCATGTTCGGGGGATTGAGCTACGATTGCGAAAATGGGAATGCATCCCCTTTTCCAAATCATAGCATGGAGATACATATTTCTGTCTGTTATCTTCCTATAAGTTAATTTACATTGTAAATACCTACCGTTATATATTCGACATGATTTGCGGAAATATACTCTTAATCGTGTTACATACATTTTCACTAGTAAAATCCATAGAGCCACCTTTTTCCCATTCTGTCAAGAGCTGAGGTGCCGCCGTGGCGAGGATAGGCCACATTGGAGCCAATGCAGGCTGAATCTCCTGGAGCCATTTATCATCTGAGATGACATTTATCAAAAGTCTCGTATCATCCTCGCTGAAACTACGTCGCAGGAGTAAAAAGAGCGTCTCTCCAGTATGTCTCTGATCATTCTCGCTGGCGCGTGCGTCCGTGAGCCGTGACTTGAGGAAGGCAAGTATCTTGCGTATTGTAAGCATCCTCCAATCTGCTTGCCATGTAGCGCTGGACGATAGGATATTCTGCAGTAAATCCAGAGGGGGTTTTGTATATGCTGGCGGCTTGATCTGGGTGAGGAAATCGACAATCCAGTCGACGCTCTCTTGGTCGTGGTCTCGTAGTACTGTCATGGTGTGCGTTCCAAGTTTTGTTAAGAGATAGTCAATATTGCCGATGAGGGTCTGGTCGTTCGCAGCAGCATTCGCGGGGACCATATGAGAGGCAAGAAGGAAGTGAGCCCATAGAATCGCATTCGAGCGTACTCGATCAGGTTCCTCTTTGGAAATGGTCGATAAGGCGATGGAGAGATTCTTGTAACCACCACCATCGAGACTAGCGTTCAGAGCACGTTCGCTGCCGTTATTAATATTTGCGGTGAGGATCTGGCATGTGCGCTCCTTCGTAGTTCTGTCGTGACATATCCATACGCAGTCCGCCAGAGGCTGCAACACTTGGAACTCGTCCGTAGTCACAACACCTATCAGCCTCAACAGGACCGACATCGTTTCCCGTCTTCGGCTTATCATCCACTCGTACTGGTCAGAAAGCGCACCCAAGGTATGGACGAGGGTGTTGAGCAAAGTGACAAGGGTATGCCTCTCGTTACTGTTATGGCTGCCTTTTGTCAGTGAATCGATATGCCATTCGATGAAGAAGTGGACGTCGTCGAGTGGGTCATCGACGGGACGGTCCACCTTGTGGTTGTCGGGGTGAAGGTGGAAATGGAGAGCTTCCATAGATGCAAGCCCAACAAAGATATCCGGAACCCAGCCTCTCTCGTTGAGGTCAGCGTACGCTTTCAGAAGCCCAGTACCTTTCATCAACCTCCATTGGTTCGTCAGCCTCTCGTCAAGAAGCCGGTACGTCTTATGGGAAGGGGAGGGATCAGACTCGGATGAGCTTGTGATGAACGCTAGGGTATCACGAGAGGGAGTATCATCAAGAGCGAGACATTTGAGATAGTGAGTGAAACCTAGGCCGAATTGGAAGCTGGATATCATGTTATCATCGTTTTCGAGCTTCACCCTAAGCAATGGATCATTCTCGTCTACAGTGAACTCGCCGTAGATGCGGGAACATAGCATCTGTGGAATCCGGGTCGCTAGCGCAGCAATGGCCTTTTTCGGAGTATAAGGGAGGGTTGGGAAAGTGCGCAATGCGTGATCAACAATAGAGCTCTGGCGACATGTGGTAAGGAGCCAGATTACACTGTCCCACGTGAGTTTATTGGTGATGAATTTGTTCTCCTCCTCGATACGGTCGGGTACGACGTGGAAGGGAAGAGTGGATAGAGACTTTTCGACGTCCCAGGCTGGGTCTCCATTAGCCTTTCCGCTTGTGCGACGTATGAGGTAATTCAACCTGGTGAACACTCGCTTCCCAAAACCCTCCAAGAACGAGCCAATACCTATGAACATCCGAGGAAGGAGAATAAGGGCCGTGTTATGATATGGACACGTCTTGGAGAACCAGGGGAGTATGGACAGTGCAAAGTATACCAACAGTAATGTCCCGCTGACCGAGATGACCGCGATAGCTGCCTTGTTATAGGACACCCAAAGCTTCATGGCGAGCCCAGTAATGAAAAGACCCACAGACAAGAGCATGAGGATTGGGAGGAAGGAGATCCAAGCTTCGACCTTCCAACGCACTAGAGCTGTCCATCGGGCCTGCCGACGTTGAGCGCATTCGAAGGTGCTGCCGTTCTTCATATCGCGTTCATACTCTCGCAACCAGGATTTGATATAAAACGCGTAAATGAGGATCCAGAGTGTGCATGTGAGAGATACACTCCAACAGGCGACGATGGTTTCCTCGAGGGCCGATGGTTCTGGTGGTGCAGAAAGATATCCGACTAGTTCGTGTTGGGCAGCAGGAGAGAGATTCACAGCTTCTGATTGTGTAAACCTCGCCTTCGCAACGAGATATCTAGCCAGTACGAGCCCTTGGGATTTGGAAGATTCCGGATTGAGTTCGACCACGAGGAAACCGGTGACGATCGCGGAGAATAGACCCGTCTAATACTCGTCAGGATGTGTGAGAGCATGTAGCGGCAATACTCACAATAATGAGTAGAACATCAAGACCGCTTGTCCATCCTTGGGTGACATCCCTATCTGTCTTTGTAGCCTCGGCATTGTACATCTCCCAGAACGGAGACTCGGGAGTGACACTCATGTACTGAGATTGTGAATTGGGTTGATTCTCAGGTGTCTTAGGCGAGGAAGGAGAGGGCATGGGTCCATGATAAGCTATACAGACAGATTTAAGGAGAGGTAAGGCATGATAGAGAAGCAACGCACGAGATTGCGTATGGGTATCTCCGCGGACAGACAGTGCACGGGGACCGTAGAGACGTGGTCCATGCCATGGCTTGGGGGTTCCTGTCTTGACAGAGTGTGGTCGTCCCCCAGGACTTGGAATCGGCAGACCGTCAGTAGGTGAGCCTGAGGTCATTGTCGGCGGGTCGACCTTGAATAGTACACATTCTTGGAATGGTGTGAGCCCGCTCTCAGCACGCATCGAAGGAGAAGTATGACGGCTGTTGGAGGTTGAAGACCCTGAAGTAGGAGACTTAAAGGGAGGCAAACTATCGTCGCAGAGGCCGGAAGAGGACATGTCGTGCAGTCGTATCGTGCGTAAGCGTCAGTGGCAGTCAGGCTGGCGTAGGGTAAGGTGGATGGCGAGATCGAGAAACAGAATATATAAATACTCGACGAAACCACGAGGCCTTGTGCACATACGGGGACGAAATGGACGCATCATGAAGACATCACTGAGAAGTTGGGTCCGCTAGAAGCGCGAGTCTTCCTAGGGAACAAGGAATCAAAGCTTTGTGGGTCCAACGTTCTTGTTCCGTGTGAACCAACGACAAAGAGCATTCACGAATTCAAAGAACAAGGACGTGCCCTTGTATTCACATAACTGAGTTCCAACAAGTCTCCCTGGGTAAACAAACTGTTTATTGCAAGCGTCGAGCATTAGTAAAATTCTCATATATCTATGTGCGAGTGGTGATAAGTGCATGGAGGTAGGACATAATGAACAAAGATGTACCTTTCCCATGCCCTATCAAAAGTTGGAGGCTTTGCAAACGATACGTAACGCATTTCGACAATGAGCGACGAAAAGAAAAGAGTACCGGGAAGTTCCGGTACCTCGGATCACTTTTGTGGCGCGATCACGTTCCCCATATGCTCAAATTCAATCCATTCTGTAAGTATCCACAACTATAATATTGTATGTCCCGGACAAATGTTCCTAAGCTGCCGTTCCTTCCTGGCAACCAACGCGCACCTTGCTCTCAATGATATCACGTAGTGATTCCGAGTCAACCTCCACTTCGTGATCGAGGACGCCTGTACCATCCGTCAGGATGTACAATAATTGCATAACTGCGTCCACATCCACGTTTCCGCCATTTCCGATGACATATCCCATATCCTGCACGACGTCGAACATCATCTCTTCCATCCCTTCCGACATGTGCGTGTGTACATTGCGTGCCGAGTCCTCGTCCTTATACAACTTCGCATATGCTTCAGCACGCTCTACGCCCTGCCCATCCTTATACTCAAGGCCGATTTCGGCTTGCCGGCACCCACTCGAGTTGGTCTCAGCAGCCCACTTGTCTGTAGTGATCGTGAGAACTTTGTCGATGAGGTTGTTTCCGGGAGGATGAATCCTGAGACACAGCGTCGTTGTATAGATCTCGAAACGGCCTCCCTCAGCCCCATTGTCGCGACTAACGTGGATTTCTTCCAACGGGACGTCGACGGAGATTGCTTCAGCATAGCGTTGGAGAAACTTTGGAAGCCTCCCGCGAAGTTTCTTCGTCTCAATGCAACATTTGGCGTCCTGGACAGCCTTATTCTGTTCTGCGATGCATTCATCATCACTTGGTTCCGGGATCGGTCTATAAGAACAAGGTCAGTTTCATGCCATGAGATAAAGCACCACAGGAACAACATACTCAGGCTCTTCAACAGGCGCAATTAGAACATGCTCTGGCTCAGGCTCAGACTTCGTCTTGTGTTTCGATCGTTAGTCTGAGAAGGTCACAACGAGTAGGCTGACATACCTTGAATTTCTTTTTGGAAGTCAGTATCCAGCGTCTTGGCACATTGCCTTCATTCCTCGTAGCAACAGGAACATTTGAAAGGCCATACAGGATGTGGCTGAAGCCGTATCCAGCGCTGGGAGGAACGGGTATCTTGACCTTCGTTGATGGCATGGTGGGGGGTGGATCCATGAAAGAAATGAACCACGCTATGAACCATGATTGCTCAAATACTTATTCATCGCTATAGTACTCCGAGCACCATTGTACGCCTGAATGGCTGTCCAAATGTTCATGTTTCATTGTTCGGTTACATTTCAAGTACATCATGCTCTCGCGCCACATGATCCCGATCAGTGAGTCTTCTTAGAAAAGCATGAACGTAGAATTAACCTTTGCTCGAACTGAAGTTGAAAATATTTTGGTCTGGATCTAAAGATCTTTGAATGAGAGGGTCTACGCCACGTCTTCCCCACCCGGCCCGGGCCTCCGTGATTTGCTTTTCACCATCATCTGGACGTACCGAACTGCAACTTGTCTGGCTTTGTTCACCGGAGCCGGATTCCTGTATTCTAGGAGACTGTGACGCGCAACTTCCCATCTTTTACTGGAAACTACAGACGCAATTCTGGCAAAGGCGCTGGAAGACTCAGCGCTCTTTGTCAAGGGAACCTCCAGCTACTTGCACTAGTACTACATGATAATGCACTACGTCAAGGGTCCGTCAGCGTCGTCGCGCTCCTCACGTCGCTCATATTACTTACGCTGGTATTCTTCCTACTGTGAATATCGTCAGACTGTATAACATTCCATGCTCTTATGGGCGAACCTTTTAGCCTTGGGTTTCTTCGTTATCTTTCTCTTGTCCTGTATATCTCGCGCTGCATCATCGGCTGGAAATCTCTCACATGGCACGCGGACTGTTGCTGTCAAATGGACGTTCTATCATCCCGCACCTGTGTGGCCTTACCTTCAGTGTAACGATCTATTCGTCGTACAGGACAGCATGAATCAACCCCACTGATCCTATCATACTTCTAAGAGATTGGCTTACCGCCAGCGTTATCCGTGGAAGTCGGTACTGGGTCTTCAGAGACGGAGAGGACTGGTGACAGGGAGACCACTGCAAGGTTTCAACCATGACGACGAAGCTTGGTAACTGTTAGACTCACTGGAAGAATCCTGGCGAGCGACAACTGGCTGTCGAATCGCTACACGACGGTCTACTTGAAGGTCGCTTGGACTACTGACAGGCTGAACATCACTGGCGGGGGTTGCGGTAGACATTTCAAAGGTAAGAGAAGTGGAAGCAGCTCCTCGATCTTTATATCATACGGCAAAGCTGTTTACTTGCTATGATTGATGTACGCCGCTGAGCAGACTGCCGGAGCCAATCGTATTCGTGGACCAATAGTTCAAGGCTCGGAGTTGCCCTACGTCCGCTGACCGACCACTCAAATCTGGTTCTCTCGCCAAGTTCGAGACTCGCTCTTCATTGGAGGAATCCTGTGAGCCAATGACATTGTTTGTCTAATGGTAGCCCAGAAACCGTCGAGAGCGTTGCTGTGCTCAAGGATTTGGTCTAGAGAGTTTGATCTCTCCAGCGTTATGACATGGACTCACACCTCTATTTTAAAGATGCACTGGTGGCAGATCCGGGAGCATCTGACCTCGGCGACATTATCATTATCCCAAGATATGGCGGAGAATAGGTATGGAGCGGCTGCGAAATAAAAGACAGGCTTCAGGCTGATGAATTTATTCCAGTAATGCAACTCATTAGGATGTTGTCGAATCGATGAATCCTCACATGTGATAGTCCGCCCACGTCATTGATGTGGCGCAATCGCTAGTTGATGGACAATGCAGGGCTACAACCGAAGTCCATTGTCCGCCGGAACTGGCTTAATTGTCACGATCGCGCAACATTCTGAGAACAATGGTCGGTATGTAAAATTTTAAAGTGCGCAGCCTCTACCTTTGACCGTGACGTTCACCATGCCTCCACGAACTCGTTCAAACAGCTCTGCACCAAAGAATCCGCCTTTCAATGAAAAGAAGAGAAAGCTGGCGGACAAGAAGGACGTCAAAGAGAAGAACGTGAAGAAGCCAAAGGTTTCCAAGTCGTGAGTTATTGAACCATTCAGATTTGATATAGGCATTTATTCATTGGTCGCAGAACGCAAGCCGAAGCAAGCCAGGACCCGGAGAAGACGCTCGAAGAAGCCGAGCGGGAAGTTCTGGCACACCAAAGGACTTTCTATCGCGCTCAGGCCGACCTCCAGACACGAAAACTACGTTCCACCCAAATGCCCGAAATCATTAAACCTTTCCTCAACTCCATCTCCGTCTACGTTCCAGCGCAAGTTACCACAATTCAACGCAACAACGGAGCAAACTACAGCACAATGGCCTTCAATAGCATCAAAACGGTTTATAGAATCGGGAATTCCGATGACGCGAACTCCAAGCTGTTGGACGTTGAAGGGGAATACTGGATCTCTAGTCATGAGGATACGCAGGCTTGTCAGCTGGCGGTGGATGTCTGGTACGAAAGTCCAGGAGGGAAGGAGAAGCGTCATGGATCTGCATCGGTGAAATACTTCGACACCTTGAGTGATTGTCCTTACGGACACGTGTCGAAAGGTATCAAGGAGATCATGCTGGACGTCGTCAGTGATATGGGATACAGCGGAGAAGTGGAGGACGAAGAGCTGGTACGCTTCCTTTATCTCCTGCTTGGAGTCATGAGACGCCATGTGATGAGACAATCCCTTTGCGACGGACCTCATTTGTATGAGATCATTCGGGACGATTTGAAGGTTGAAGAGAGGATGTAATATGAAGAAATCGACAAGTAGCCTTGCGTATCAATCGAAATCGAATTTTCTATCACGTGGTCGCGAAGGTCCATGTACGGTTCGTAATACTAGTAATATGTGGCGCTCCGTTTTCCGCTGACATCCGACTGTCCTCGATCAACGACGAGGTGCCTCAAATAATATATTCCCGCCCATTCCGTTCTTGTCATCTCAGTCGACCTCTTCCCTGTTGCTTTCGTTGGATTTTATCACGATACCATTTCTTCGGTATCATCTAGCATCGCAAATATGTCAACACCCAGACGAATCGGAGGAGAAGAATTGCACAGGAAAATCGAGCTGGTCGGGAAACTCAATATGATTATGGCGTGGCGTAAGGTATATGCGGTGAGGTTATTATGGTAATGGTGGGGTATCAAAAAGAGCGATGCGATAGCAAGATGAGAACAAACAAAAAGCCACCGTGAGGAAAAAGAAGATCCCAAAACGAGCCTACTGAAACAGATTAGCGATCGCGAATGAGGAAAGAGGTATTTACTTACCCAGAACTAAAAATCGTAATCCCCGTCTTTCGCCCCGAGCGGGTAATATACAATGTCCCCATTCTCATCAAAGAACGCCTTTCCTTTCGCCACCATCTCCCGGCTGAACTCTGCCATTCTTCTCTTTGATTCGAGGTCCGCCTGTGACGGACCGACGTTGCGCGGGATGTAGGGGATATAGTCGTCGTCTGAGTACGATGATGTGGAAGACGAGGATTTTCCCATTCTCCACGAACCGGACTCATCGTAGTGACCGTGCTGAGCGAGGTATTCCTTGGGCGATAGGATGCCGTCAACGAGAATATCGCCATATCGCTTAGGAGGCTGCAACTGCTGGACGAGGGGGACGGATGGTATCGGCGTAGGCGAGTCGCCAACGACGTGGGGCAGGTGGACGACAATCCGAGGGCGAGAAGCAGACGACTTGTTCGCTTTCGCCTTGGATACGGTGGTGGGAGGAATCGGAGTAGAAGTGGGGGCGACGATGTGAGGTAGCTGGACAACGATTCGAGGACGATCCGGTTTCTGCGACTTGAGCTTGAGAGCACCTGCCATCTTGGAGAGAGTAGACTGTGGCTGAATAGCGGTGTTGGTGATGTTCTCGAAGATCATTGTGAGGATAGATGATAGTAGTTGTGGTTAGAGCTCTGAAAGGAGTCCAGTCTGCGACAACGCCACGACGGACCGAATTCCGAGACACACCCGAAAATCAGAGACATGAATCTAAAAAAAGATTTATTGTTCAGTGTCAGGGGCGCTATTTGAAGGAGTATTGCTGCTTATACACAGTCCAATCGCGGTCGGTAAAGAACTTCAAAGCACCAGCGGCCTTGCACATATCCTTGTGCGCACTCCAGTCCTTCGTCTGATGTTCCTGCAATTCATTTAGGATTAACTGAACGTCTCGAACGAACGGAGACATACCTTGCCGCAATAACACACAAGACGACATCCAGAGCATGCCTGCAAGCTAGCCCTCGCAGTACACCCAGGTACACGACACGCGTCGAGAGTGCGCTCTGTATGGATCTCTTTATTTGCGGCCTGAAGAGTCTTCAGAGAATGCGGAAAAATCTGTGTAAGGTCGGTTGTCGATACCGATGAGACCTGAGTAACATGCGTACCCTCATTGAGCTAGCATCCTCCACCCTAAATCCATCGCTCCCGTCAATGAAACCGTGCGTCAAACCACAAATAATGGCAACCGTCGATCCCGGTTTAGCCTTGCTCGCGAACTGCACGCCTCGTTCGTCGTCGTAGAAAGCTATGGTCACCATGGTCCCTTCGAGGTCGCGTACAGCCATCACCAGGCGTAGGAGCACGTCGGCTTGCATTATCTCTCCGAGAAAGCACCAGTGGCGCTTGAAGTCGAAAGGACCCTCAAAGCTTGGCGTAAAGTATCGTTCGTCGACGTTCTCGAATGGACAGTTTCGAAAGGTAGGAAAGGTGATTGCGTCCCGAAGGTCCGAGCCTTTGCCAAATGTTGGTTCAGACATGGTGGTGGGATGCGAGCAGTTGTTCGGGACAACGGTCCGATGTACGCGCGTGCGATTCATTGAGGTTCGGCTTACCACTGGAATTCTGGCAGCCTTGCTGTTGTAGTGTGGATATATGTGCTAATACGAGTAATCCTGTGTACTAAGCTGCATTTACTCGTTGTATAGCAAAGGATCATAGCAGTATTGATATGTATTCCATTTGTAAGAACCCCACCCGAACGCGCCCAGACCAAGTTAAGGACGAGATATAGAATCCATCTCAGCCATTGATGCTTCTGGAAACTGACAGAGACCTAGCCTACTTTGCATTACAATCCAAAGTAGTTGGACGCCACAACAATGATCGAACTCATCCATTTTATTTTCCGGAAACCGGCCCGAACACTCACTTCACCTCTTGCGACCATGTCTCGACCACTTCCTGATGCGACTGACTCCCCGACCCTCTGCAAGCACTACAGTGCGGGCCCTGCCGTCATCAAGTTCGCAGCATCGCTTGCCTTTGCGAAAGCAGGACCTCAACCCAAAATACGCGAACCCGTCGATAAACCAGAATTCGTTCGTCCTCCCTTCCCCCCACAACCTGTTGAGCCGTGCTCTCTGGAAGAGGATTACGCCCACATGGACGCCATGGACATCTGGCTCCAGGAGCATCGCCAACAGATGATAGATCACGAAGCAAAAAATGCCGCCTACGAGGATTTTCAGGCATACGTACAGGAGCGCACTCGGTGGTTTCTCGATTTCGACCATCACATGCAGGAGGCCATCGAAGAGATTCAAACTCGCCCTGCACCTAAACCCAAGGCAGTCAAGCGCCCAGCCGCCGCCGCCTCAACGATCCGCAAGAGACAGAAGACTTCCTCCTCCTCGCGAAAGACTGTCACCAATCAGCTTGATCAGATGCAGGTCGATGCTGAACCAACTCACGACGAGGGCGTCAGTGGAGATAAGAGTTTGGCTCGGCAGACAGGTAAGAACTCTTTTTTCGTTAGCCAATGTTAAACTCACTTTTCCATTCAGCCTGCGAGGCTTGTGCACTGAAAAATCGCATCTGCTACGATACCTTAGGGGCTAGAGGGAATTCCTGCGCTCTATGTCGGAAATGGAAGACCAAGTGCGTCTCCTCACCCACTTACATTGGGTTGGAATCAGAGGACGAGGGATCTGGCGACGAGAGCGCGAGCGTCTCCTCCGCTCCAAAGAGAGCCCAAACAGCTGAAGAAGCGTTGCGAAACATGACCCGCCAGATCGGCTTCTTTACCGCTCAAACCAAGAAAATGGGGACCGAGTCCATGGCTAGGAACGAGGAATTGATTCGCGTCGCTGAGGAGATCAGGGACCACCTCAAACAACTGGTATTGGCTGTGGAACCCATCAGTGCTACCTTTTGCCGCGCTGCACAACAAGGATCCCCCACCACCTTCCATATCGTCCTTAAGGGTCAAGCTACCGCAGATGCCATGGCGCTCGTGGGCCAGTCCAACACCGCCCTTTGATTGAACCGGGTTAACATCGTCCGTCCCGAGACGCGAGGTCCACATCTGCCTGGGGAATTGGAGCGCGATGAGTTCAGCACCCACTGTTAGCATAGCAATGCACAGTTTTTAATATCGTCTTCAAAATACAACTAGCTTTGATGCGCCGGCTTTCCCGATTGGTACTCAATATTTTGACCCTGCGTTCTTTGATTGATTGGAAAATGCGGCCCGCATCCTAGCCACCGTCTGTGATGTTGTTTATCCCGCCGGAAATCGAAGCTCTCATCGTCACAGAAGTACTGTACTCGCATGAATGTAAGCTACGGACCCGGGTGCGTAACGCACCGCATGCTGGATAACGACCTTGCGCTACGCGTTGTGCGCATCTCAACTTCGATACCGACTATTGTCTGGTGACGACCTCCAGCTGTCGCAGCATCAATGGATAACCGGGGGATGGTGGAAGCGAATCAGACAAAGATATATACAGTGATGAATAGTATTTTCATTGACAAGTGCTTACTTCAAGTTATCTATATCTGCGCCACACTTGTCCGTAACGCCCTCTAGATTAGATACGACCTTTGCGTTACGCGTTATGATGCCGCTACATAGAATACGTAATTAGGGCTGCGTTATGCTTTACGTATCTTACATTCATGCGAGTACAGTATGGCTCTCGAGCAATTCAGAGGACACGCTATCTGCTTTCAGCCCCGCGTGGCCAGGCGCTCTCCCATTTACTCGCAGACATCAGCGATGTTCAAGTTTTTGTCCAGGCAGGGGGCACCGCTAAAGATCTCATGGATATTAAATTTACTCATCTCGGGCTGGGGGTAAGCGAACATTCAGACCTCCTGCTCTCTGATCTCCTCTAGAGCCCCAAAATGCCATTCCACAACTTCCAGGAAATCGAATTGGACGATTTCACTGTTCGGTCACATCGTGCCCAGCGCCAATTTGAACGATATCGCGCGTTCTTGACGTGGGAAGGAGAGTATGCATCTCCCATGAGTAGCGTTCCATGATGCTGTATTGCATTATCTCATAACGACCTACGCGCAGGAAGGAAGGAAGTCACCCGTACTCGCCATAGAACACTTGAAGGTTCATTTATTTGCCAGATCCTCATTCGAGGCATTGCGTCGTGCGCCCCGTAAGAAAGACAAGGATTTGAAAATTCCCAATTTGACCCTGGTGCCCGCATTCACGAAATCCACTGCGGCGATAGAATCGTTGAATATCGTGCTCGTAGGTTCTTGGAGACGTTGACGGTTGCACATTGTGATTACGGCTTCCAAGATGCGCAAAGCTTCAGGAAGCGGCAGACCTCGTTTGGAGTATTCGCGCGAAGTTTGGAATGAACATGCGCCACGTATGTACGACTGGAAGTATCATTTTAGCGCATGCATAGAACGAGGATCCTGAGAAGCACAGAATATGCGTGCTCTGGATTATAGCCTCACGTGAAGAGGCGCGTGAATATCTGCTCAGAGTACAAATATTCAAAGGGCAGTAAACCGCTTTGACGTTCAGCAGAATCAGCACGGTGAGTGGGAACCGAAATAAACTGTGAGATTGGATGGTAGATGCAGATAAAAAGAGCAGTACAAAATATATGAGAAGATAGCTCACCAGACGTCGAGCTGCAAAGACGCGCAGAGAACGCATGTATTCAACGTGGCGCAAGCCGCGGCAACTTGACGGCCGGCATGTAGCGTGTCGCGTGCGCGAGATGTCATGGTCTCAGACACTGACAGCCACCACGCACCTTTCCTTCTTACCACCACCACGACCCGCAGGACGACGCCTCGTTGTCGTCGAGCACGGCGATGAGCACAGAGGTCCGCACCGAAGCAGGCCAAGCGCTGCGCCGTCGAATGCATATCCTCGAACGCACCCATTCCAACATCTCTGCGCGTTCCACCTCGAACCACGACCCTCTGTCGAGCCCGCCTGACTCGTTCAGCGAGATGGAATTCGAGTACGAGTCGCCGTCGGATACCAGCGAGGAGATCACGCCGAGGCCGAAGACGCGCGCGAAGCACTTTGACGTCCCCGACTTGGAGCCCAAGGAGGAGTTGAACGGCCCCGACGAGAAGGGGAGGGCATGGTACCAGCTGGACTATGCCATCGTCGCAGCACTTGTCTCTCCAGTCGGGAATCTTCTGACAGGCGGCGATGTCGTCAAAAATCTGCTCTATATTCTCCTCCTACTTTTCTACTTGCACCAAATCATCGAAGGTGCGTCGTCTTTCAGCGCGTATACGTCTGACTTATGGTTCTTACAGCTCCCTGGACGTTGTACCACCAGTCCCGCATGCGCCGTCGCGCCCCGCATATAGACCCGGATGTATCTCCGTCAGAGCTAATCTATCGCCAGAAGGCTGCAACCGAGCTGCACCGCTACGAGGTGTTCTTCCTTTTCCTGGCTGCGCTGTCGCCATTTGCTGGCGCTGCCCTTCTTCGCTACATCCTCACGGCCGTCGCGGGCCAAGACGTCCTTACGTGGTTCAGCACCGGTCTATTCGTCCTGGCGACTGGCATCCGCCCGTGGACGCACATCAAGGACCGGATCACAGAGAGAGTCAATACTCTGCATGATGTCGTGCATTATCCATCTGCGAACCAGGGCCTTGACCAGATGCGGGAGGAGATGGCGAGTCTCAAGACGCAGATCCAGGCCATGGAGAAGGTGCTGCTAAAAGTCCGCGAGGGGACGGACGATGTCTACGAGTACGTCGATGACTCTATTGATGTGGTGGAGAAGAACTTGCGGAGGCACGAGAGGCGATATGACAAGCAGGACCAGCACCTGCGCGATGTCGAGATTTCGGTGGAGACGTTGAAGGGCAAGGTGAAGCGCTTGCCGTTGGCTGTCGACACTCACAGGTCGTCCTCGTCGCTCATGGAATACCTCTTCCCCTCGAAAGCCGTCCGGTATCCCCCTTCTTCGTCGCCCAAGTACTCAATCCACTCCTTCACGACCTCTTCCGACCACCTTGCTACTATACCCGAGGAGTCTGATTTACCCAGCGCGTCGGCGCCATCGATTATTGAAAATATTCCGCTTGCATCCATTCCCGTCCGTGCTGTGCACGCTGCCATCTCGCTCCTTACTCTTCCTTTGAGAATGTTCATATCTGCTGTTTCCCGGACGTATTGATCTTCTGCATTTGTATTTACCATCGCATCGTCTTGTCTCCTGTGTATTTATTATCTTGCAGCGTACCATACCTCGTCTTCTTGTGACTCTTATTCAATACTTTACTTATTCCGTTGGCTCCGTTGCTACTTAGTTCATGTGCATTGTGCAACCTCGTCATGTTATTCTGGGTGCCTCTATTCGCTCATTCTGCGGATGCTCCAGGCGCGCCACTGACGCGTTTCCTGCGTCAGGGCTCCAGGTTTGTTTTCGAAGTATAAAGCTCGACGATGGAGGTGGGTGAAAAGCAACACCCGACTCTACCCATCCATTCACCACTCAACTAAACAAATATCACTATGGATTTCGTCAACAAACTCAGCGGTGGTGGACATTCGAACACTCAGGGTCAGACGACTCAGAGCAGCCAAGGAGGAGGAGGACTTATGGGCAAAGTGAACAACGCTCTAGGCGGTGGGCATTCTGGGGAGAACAATGAAGGTGCGCCACATTTCTCCTTTCACCGATCTTACGTCTCTGATGATTCTCTCAGATGCCTTAGACAAGGGCGTCGACCTCGTACAGGAACACGGGTTCGGGCAGGGCCAGCAGAAGAACGAGAGCGCCGTTGAGCAGGCGAAGGACGAGAAGATCTCGGATGGGATCAGGTCGGCGTATAAGAAGGTTGCGGGGAAGGATGTTCCTATTGCTGATAAATAGATTGGAATTGGGACGGAAGGACTTTGAATGTATTATTTGTAATGCTATGAGCTGGGAATGTCGGAGACTTTGTTGCGCCACATTTGTTGTTTGATGATCGGGATACGGACCGCTTGGCCGATTCTGTCTTCTTTCTTCCAAGATCGTCAACTGGTACCGGTGGATGATTAACGCGATGTTGAGCAAATGGCCTGCCAACCAGGGATGGAAGGAGGATACTTAGCGGTGGCATGTGGTGATTAGTCTGGTCGCGTTTACACGTACGCCTACTAATGAAACGCGCTCAGAAATCTATAGATGGTTACTCAAACGGGTACTATCTACAGCTTGAAGACTCCGCATCGAGCTAGGGCCTTCATTTACATAGTTCCCTTCACCCTTGGATGTCGACCAAGTACGATGGTATGGAGGTTGCGTACACCGGTATATCCCTCGTTGGACAGACTGATTCGTTTCTCGTCCTGTTGGTAGAACTTACCGAGACACGGAAAAGGTTCGTACGCTTCTATATTCCCGCTGGCAGTCTACATCTACATGTGCGCTGAATGCCCTACCGTTTCCGAGGCTCAGCGCCTTATTCTCTTCTTTTCCTATGAGGAAAAATCGACGTCTCCAACACCTCGAGAGCCAAGGCATGCCATTGGGAGGGTTTTTGGGAGGGGGGCAAGAGGCTGAAGCGGGATGATTCGGTTGGGTGGGGTGGGTTATTCGCCCTTATGATCTTCACGCTCACCCTATCCACGTCCTTCTGGGTGATATCCGTAGCGACGTACTTTCTCCCTGGCAAAATCAAAACAATAGCCATCGACCAAGTACCAGAATTCGCGAGACCGGTTAACTCACTCCCGACGACTGGGAATGTCGTTATTCTGCTCAACGTATGTGATACCATCTATCAGTACCAAAATTGAAGCTTACAGGGATGCAGCTCAGGCGAGGATACCATTGATCATCGCGTCGATTTGTCTCCATATATGCACCTATACGTTCCCATGTCCAAGTGCATCGTGCTGATGGTTGGACAGTGCTAGTCTTTGGCGCGGTGGGCATCCGAGCTGTCATCATCCTCATCCACTACGATATCATCAATGGCATCGCAGATACTGCACCGTTCGCCTTCGTAGGTCGCTCGATGTGATGCAGGTGTCCGCAGCGACATTTTCGCTCCTCACGAATGTGTTGTCGACGTTTTGTATTGCTCTGCAGACGTGGTGAGCTATCCTTGTTCATACATAATAGACCAGTCCCTCACCCTTGTTAGGTATACAAGTTGGATGTGGATGGAGGTAGTACGGTAAGGAAGATCACGATTTTCCTTGTTGAGAGCGGGTTGGTCTATGGATTGAGCGGCGTCAGTGTCGCCATTCATCGGACCGTAATCTCGTATCTGAATGCATGTAGACCCTAGCCCTTTCCTCTCCGCTCATCCAAACACCATATCGTCCTCTCGGGAACGTATACGGTCCTATTCACGCTCAGATTGCTGTACGCCACATTTCTTTTAGCACAAGCCTGCAACGTAACTCACTTTAAAACAGGGAATATACCCAGCAATCGTCATAAAACCAGATCTCTGAATCTCGAGATTCGGGCTGTTCAGACACCCCCCTCGAGACGGTCTCGAGACTCTCAATCCCGGGAGTCTCGAGACTTTGTTCTTATTTAAATCATAATAGCCACCAGCATACAATAAATCATATCAATATAATCCAAACTACTCTATTGAACTACTGGAAGGTACTCTCGAGGCTATATCAATACAATCATGGAGAGTTGGAGACAACCCCCAAGGCTTTGTCCCAGGACAATCCCCGGTACTAGTCTCCAGACTATCACCAAGGATTATCTCGAGATTATCTTTGAGACAATGGAGACAATCCCCGAGATAATGCTCGAGACAATCCCGGGGAATGTCCCGGGACAAAGCCCGCCAGTAACGCCGGCACCGTCTCGAGACATCACAAATGCGCCACTCAAGCGAATCATCTCACCCGTCTCCTTCCCTATGTAATAAGATCATATCTATGTATATCTGCTCATCTGGTTATGTGAACACTAACCTTTCGTCAATGGAGGTGTCTTAGTTGAGAGATGCCATGAAGGTTAGAGGAAAGAGGCAAAGGCTGGCACATGACTCTGCCTCAATTGTTTTATGGAAACGAATGTTGTATTCACCGGCACGATGGGAAGAAACGGAAAGCATGAATGTAAGCTTGGGACAAACAAAGAGTGAATTAAGCCGAATGTGCCGGTGAGTACAACATTTGTCGCCACAAAACAATCGACACGGAGACATGTGCCAGCCTTTGCTTCTTGCCTCTTACCTTCATGACAGCCACTCGATCTTTCGACTAAGATGCCTCACTGGCAGAAAGGTAAGACCATTGAACAGATATGTGTAGATATGATGTTATTACACAGATGAGGAGGACACGGGGAAGATCAGTCGAGTGGCGCATTTCGAAATGCTTTGTCTCGAGGTAGTACCGGGATTATTTGTTGAGATTGTCTCGAGGCAGTACCGGGATTATTTTTTGAGATTGTCTCGAGACAATCTCCAGGGATTATCTCGAACTTTGTCTCGGGGATTGTCTCGAGCTTTGTCCCGGGGATTATCTCGAGACAGTACAGGGACAATTGGTTGGGACAATGCTCAAGACAATCCATGGAGATAGTCTCGAGCATTGTGTCAAAGAGTAGATAGAATTATATTGATACGAGTCATTGTAGACTATGGCTTCTATTATCTAAATAAGAACAAAGTCTCGAGACTCTCGGGATTGAGAGTCTCGAGACGGTCTCGAGGGGGGTGTCTGAACAGCCCGAATCTCGAGATCCAGAGATCTGGTTCTTGAATCGTCCTGGTCCTCATGCAGCAAAAACGAACCATAGAAGAAATGTTCGCAGCTCGGGGGGTTGAAGGAACTCAGCCATGGAGACGATGCGATTTTGGAGCGTACAAGCTCAAGGGATAACTTTCGAATCAGGTGTAGGATCCTGTGAGACGCCTAGTGCTCTATTGTGTTAAACTTGATAAAAGCGCCCCTTTGGCCTAGTATTTTTGGTAGGAAGGGGGCTAAATTTAGATTTGGGATTCGATTCTAAGACGGAGGGCGGAGCGGATGCGGGGTCGATCCTCTTTCTTGGAGGCGCCCACCCGACAATGACGTTCTATGTATTCCAAGCACCACTGTTAATCGACACTGCCCGAATTACTCGACGGCTCATCCCGGAAACACGCAACCTTTCTTGATGTTCTCGCTGCGTGACAAGTCGGAAGTTGGAATATTAAGAATCGATAATATATGAGCAAGATGTTTAGCTCAAGATCTACCTCTTCCAGCAGGTAAACTATAACGATCGAACCATCGGGGTCTCCGGAAGACTTTCGACGCCACATTTCCACGTAGCTTCCGCGGAAGTGTCTGAGACTGTTCCGAGAAAGGCGTCATGAATAACCCCTCTGCAAAAATAGTATATAATCCCAGAGTGAATGGCACCTCATTTCAGTTCACCGTTCACTGCCAAATACCTAACCCACCAATACCCTTTGACATCATGAATTTCACATCTCTCACTCTATCTCTCGTCGCTCTCAGTCTCGGATTCTCTGTGTTTGCTGGACCATTCAATATCGAGATGACCAACACTCAAAGGCTCAAGCTAGGCTTGGGACCGATGGCTCCGCGTGCGCTGTATAATCCCTCTTGTATGTTTACCTTGTCGTTATTCTTGTTGACACCCTCGCTGACAATAAAATTTAGCACCGCGTGTCCACCCTCGTCAGGCTTCCCCTGACCCTACTATTTAGAACACTGTTCGAGTCCATAAGTTATTTGTAGCATCCGGACGACCTTTGCTTATATATCCTTTCTATGTATATCATTAGTTTATCGGGCTATCTAATTTGTTTCTTACTTTTCCCGCATCAGTGACTAAGTATAAGTGTTCAACGGCCACTGGCAGGAAGACTGTTCAACTGTCTGCTCAAGTACGCCTAAGAGCATTTGTCGGCAACAAGAGTATATAAGCGCCACTCGTCATTGATACCCAAAAGGGCGAAAGGAAATACCCCACAACGAGGTTCACATTTCACTTGCCAACATTCCAACGTACACACAACTCCTTTATGATGAGATAGCATCGTAGTGCACGTACAAGAGCTGCGCCACAATTTAAATCGGGTTATGAAAATTATTTAAGGTCATTCAGACAAAGTCAATAGAGTCAAATCTCTTCTGAGTATCCGGTATCGTACTGTCTACCGCCCGACACTCCCGTTAATAGTCATTCCTCTTCACCCGAATCTTGTCGGATCCCATAAACCATGTAACGTAGTTCTCTTCAATGCCTCCCGCTAACGTTCCTTCCTCGTATCTTTTCATGCAATTGGGGAAATGGGCCTGCATCAAACCCTCTCCGCCATCCTCAGAGAAGTGGACATAAATATCTAATCTCTCCAGACGATCCATCCCCGCAAGAACCTCGTCGAACCGCCTGAAGCCAGGTGGGACTTGAAGTCCTCTGACTTCCACAATCTCGATTCTCATAGCGACATACCTCAAACTTCCCTTGTTCGAAGAGATCGCGTGCCAGAATGGATCGACGGACAAATAGACGCCTATGGTGAACTTGAATTCTTCCACTGACGCGGGTAATGTCAGTATGGACGCTGATACAGAGGGGTAAGCCAATGAACGAGTATAGGAACGGATGAAGCCTCACAATGCTGTTCCACGGGCTCATCAACCGATTCACAGATCACTGTGGACTCCAAATGGAGAACGCGCAAGACAGACATTTTGTACGTCTCCAAAAGCGCAGCAAGGCGTTGGGGACGATACGAGTCAATCTCATAGTCTTTCAAACTAAACGTCTGGAGATTGGGGAACGGCATCTGATGGCTGGAGATGAGGTCCAGAAGCAGTAGATCCGATAACGAGCCTACATCCAACCTCAGGGAGGAAACCTGTAAGGCTGGTTTGGGTGAATCGTAGCCACTCGCATCCCACGGCGTACATGCAACACGATTATCGTCATGATACACTGGCTCCTTCGCTTCTGGCCACATCACCCGAGCCAGATCGATGAATTCTTCGATTTTCAATTCCTGGAGGTCGAGGGTAGTAAGACAAGGGTTGGAGTGGAGGATTCGGAACAGGTCGGAAAGACGTTTGAAGAAGAATCCACGCAGATAGAGAGTTCTAAGGTTGCTGCATTTTGGCAGCGAACGCGCCAAGGCCCAGCTTTGGTCGTCATTACGGGAACATGTCAACCGGAGATGTTGGAGGTTAACTGCGCTGGTCACCAGGCAGATAACGGGTGTTATGTCAGGAGGCGCGGGAATGTAGCATGAAAACTCTATCCTCCGGATGAAACTTGCAACCTCTGGGGCACTGTCAATGATGGAGATGAGACGTGTCAATTGTAGTGGCATGTCGTATGTGAAAACCCCGAAGGACACGTTGATATCGTCAAAGCGATATTGGCGAATGAATGGGACGGCGTCTGGACAGGCGAGACAGAGACAAGAAAGAGTAGTGGATTGGCTGCCATAGTATTCCAACATTCTAAGATCGTCGACGATGAGGCCTACAATTTCTCGTGGGATGGACAGCATGAGGGAACGATGAGAGGTGCGTCTGATGTGTTTCGCCCCGATACAGTACCGTTTGCAAACTACCTGGAAGGATTAACGACCGAAAGCAGTGATGGACACATCCGCACGTACGTTGTGGTTCAGGACAAGTTGCGGATGTCCGGCCCGGAGTTAGCAATCTTTATGGATTATCCTTCGCGTATCCTCAGTCATTCAAAGAATAGAAGACATTTAGGGCGTGATACACCTTAAATAGAAAAAGGCCTAACGAGACAGAAACCTGATCCACGGGCCCCTGTTCCTCATAATTTCTCAAATAATAACGAGGGAGGATTCGACCAAGTTAGAGGAACCTATCGATTGATCATTTCAGCGCACGCCCTTTTTTTCATCCGACGACGATGCGATGGCGATTTATTAAGCTCCAAGTTTCGATCAACGCCCTTAATGTGTTCCCGAAATGTGTATTTGATCGTTTAACAACCGCGTCAAACTACTTACAACCATAACGAGAATTATCGCCTTTATACCACCTGAAGGCCTGACCTGACTGGACACTCTTACAGTTTGGCGCGCACCGAATCTCACCCAAGTTTCGCTCATAGAATCTACATGACCCCGAGGGGTCAGGTTGTCAGAGCTGCCATGGGGAACAATCACATCCTTCTCTTGTGACGAGTCACATTTTACCAAGTCTTAAAACTCCTCGCACCGGAGGAATGATCACTAATTATAACCTGCTCTGTTTCTTCACCTCTTCACATATATACATCCTACCAACCCCCCAGCGTTATATCGGCTTGTACATCTCGTAAATTCCTTCTCCACACAACTCTTGTTACGCACGGTGGTGTCAAAATCCACTTCTATTTCCCACCTCTCCAAGTAAGGCATTCCGGAGAGAACCTTGTCGAGCCGTTCCCACCCGGGCATGATTCCCTCCTCCACAACATGCATATGCACGGTGATGCTCTTCAAGTTCCTGCAGCGATATGACGATAAAAGGAACTCACAGAAAGGGTCTACGCTGTATGTGGATCTCATCCCGAACTTGAAATGTTCCACGCTGACGGGTAACACAAGTTCTCGCACTGTGTTAGAGTAAGATATCCTGTATGATGTACAACATAGAACGACTGACTGTTGGCATATATATCATTTTCTAGATCAAGGACACACAACGACGACAGCTTGCATGTGTTGATGAGGGAGATAAGGTGCCGTCGGATGTTCGTGCTACCTGTGGCCAGTCTGATTTCTCGTAGTTTGGGAAATGGTGACTTTGAGCTCAGGAATAGGCAGCAGATTAATAGGTCGGAAGTTTCGGAAATTGTTAGGGTTAGGCAAGAGACTTGCGGGACTTGTAGCGGTCGAGGGGCTTCGCGATGATACATATCCGTTACCAGTGCATCGAGGTAATTGGTGAAAAGGTTTACACCCTGTAACCTATGATGGTATGATTATCTCTGATATGAAGCCGTTGCAGTTTGAGAGTGGTGAGATAGGGGAGTTTCGGTAGAACAGAGAGGAGGTCAGAAAGACGCTGGATGACAACGTTGTCGAGCGAAATCATCGTAAGACAACTGCATGATCCTAAGGATCCAGCAATCCCTTGTCCGTAGCAAAGTGACACAACTCGATTTCTTCCGAATTTGGCGCCATGGAGGGTAGACGGGGGAGGTGAGGGACTGGGGCAAATGTAGAGTTAACGGTATAAAATTTCTTGATGATGTTTCCAACTTCTGGAGCACCGTCAATTATGGCCGTCACCGTTGTGCTGTTTGTATTTGGAGGTCTGGATCTCACGTCGCCGAGTTGAAGTTCACGAAAGCGGTATTCACGGATGAATGGAACAGCCCCTGGTAAAGCGAGAGCCAGAGAAGACAGAGTAGAGTGTGCATTCGGTGAGCGCCAGACTTCAGTTACGATGAGCGCCAGGATTTCGGGTGGGATTGACAACATCGTGCAAGAACAAACTTAACATGATCGATCAAATCAAGGGCCGTAATATCATTCCCGATTGGGAAAATACGGCCAACATGAGTACTGTGCAATTTGTAGCGATGACTCGGACAAGAGAAATATATCACACACTCGACTCTGCGGCGTTTCCGAAACAGATGTACGCCACATGTTGAAATTTCGTGTTTGTTATGGGTTCATAAAGTCCTGATGCCTGCTTCAAGGGAAGTAAGGACTGACATTTGGTCATGTATCTGCTACTTCTAGGATATGTAGAAGTGTCACAATGAATGAAGATGAGCTTTAGCGGGGCCAGTCGTTGAAATTGGTGTACGGGACGGTCTCGCCGGTAGCTGCCCACTCGATGACGTACTTCCACCACTGGGATACGCCGTATCCAGCCGGCCTGTAACAGTATCAGCTCGTGCTTCAATGGACCTGAAATTAAAATAGACGCACGGATACGAGCTGGAGCCAATAGCAGAAATCTGGCTGAACACACTGTCCACGTAGTTCTGCTGAGTAATGGGACAGCCGCCATCCTGCCAGGCGCAATCACCGACGATGCTGGCGTGGATATGGGGGGTCAAGCGATTAATCCGTATCAAGGGATATCCATGATCAACTCGAACTTATATCGTGGGGCTTGGTTGGAAAGCATGAGATACTTAGGCCCTTAAAATTACCGACAAACGATCAGATAGCGCAGAGAAAGTCATATATGGTGTCTCAAAGTCACTCCGATACCTATGAATTGTTCATTCGACTGGCTACTCGTAATCCCAGATCATGCCTCGTCCTGAAGACCTCCAGCTAGACTCCCATTTTCATACCGCTTAGCACATTGCGGCAAGTACTTTCCGACCAGGCTGTCATGCTCATCCTTGAACGCGCTCTGCTGGATATCCCAAGCATCATACCCGTCAACGTCATCATCACCGTGAACATCGTCTTCCTGTTCCTCCTGCTCCACTTGATAAAATTCCACCTCGATGTTCAACCGCTCCAAGTAAGCCAGACCGGCAAGCAGCTCGTCAAATCGTTCCAAATGCGGATGAGTTCCTTCTCTCTCCAGTTTAAGGTGCATCGTGATGAACCTCAAGCTCGCACTTGACGAAAGGATACGCCAAAATGGATCCACGGACAATGTGGCGCCCAAGCCGAACTTCAAGTGCTGAACGTTGGCGGGTAACATAAGCCCTGCAGTACTCAGGTGAGGGATGAATTCAATGAATGGTAAATACATACCACTGTCATTCAAACCATCCACCAAGTCAAGAATACGCAACGAGGGCGCGTATCGCTCCATGAGTGCAGAAAGCCGATTACTGCGATACGATTTAACGGCTTCGTCGGCCAATACGATCTCTTGTAGATTCGGAAACGGTGTTTTTGCGCTGCTAATAAGGTCGTAGAGCAGTAGATCCGATGATGTGGACAGATGCAAGCTAAGGCAAGACACTTGGAGCATGGGACGCGGTGTCTCATAGCCATGCGCGCTCCAAGGAATCATTTCCTCGTCATTACATTCCAGTGACATCCCAGCATATTTCCACAGTCCGAGGGAGATGTTACTGAACTCGAGGATTTGGAAATACTCAAACCTGAGCGCGGATAGATTAGGAAGAGGACGCAGAACGTCAAGGAGATAGGAAAAGTGTTCGATGGAGAAGTTGTAGAGAAAAAGAGTGGTGAGGTGGTTACACGTGCCCAGGGTATCCAGCAAGTTGTTGCCCGTGGGGAAGTCTGTTAATTGAAGATCCTCCACATTTGTCGCGCTAGAAAGGAGATGCAGAAGTTGTCCGGCTTCGATGACAGCGCCAGAGACCATCAATGTGCGTATGCTCGCGCCTACTTCCGGTGCTCCTTCGATGATAGCAATTAGCTCCGGGATCCTGTGTAGGGTAGAAATGAGAAGAATATCATTGAAGCGACATTCACGAATAAAATGGATGGCATCTGGCCAGGCGAAGCTGAGGGAAGAGAGAGTAGGTTCCGGATCTTCTGAGAGCCATATTTTGGAGACGATGAGTGCTTTGACTTCTGGGGGAATAGACGACATGGTGGAAGGTGTCTAGGATACGTTGCCCCGCACATAACCCGATACTAATACTGCAGGGTCAAAATCTTGACAGCGACAGTTGAACAGGAGCAATTAGCAGCAGACTTTCTACAATGAATTCGCGAGTTACGATCCTTGTAAGATTGCGACATCGAAGTGAACAGAGGGAGAGTGTCAGGGAGGAATCGTTGTGGAAGCAAGAAACAAGAGTTTCGGAACGGCCGGTCCGAAGATCTCCGACCACCTTGTGGCGCATAAATGGTGGCGACGTATCTTTTCAAAGAGTCAAGAATAATCATATAATACGTGCGTAGCGCGTTTATTTACTACCCAGTCAAGATTAGAAGACCCGATTGACTATGCAATCCATATTCGTAAAATCCAACAACGTTGTAGAAGAAATGATTGCAAGGAACGGATCCCTCGACTTCCGAGTCCGGATTATCTCCTGGAAGCGCTCTACACCAAAGTCGCTGTAACACGGATTTTGAATAAACGAATTAAGAAAGTCTGCAGGATAGCTGACACAGAGCTTTACAGCCTGCAAGTGTGAGCTATGTAAAGGAACGTTTGGAGCGAAATCAAACACTAGAATAGTTTCGGCGAAAGCCCAGTCCTCGGGATGTGTCTCATAGGACCCTCGGATGGCGCCAGATGGGTATGTGTGAAGTGTTTCCACTGGCAGACCGGAGGTTCCACGCAGTATCCTCAACACTTCGTCCTGACGTCGCGCCATCTCTTGGATGACTAGGAAGTAGATGAAATTTATATCTCGTGTACTGATTGGAACGAGAGTCGAACCAGCTATAAGGGAATCAATGATTGTTCAAAACGTAGAACACCGACTCACATTTCCTTAGATTTCTTATTTCTGAACAACGAATTCTATGTCCCCCCGTCTTCCAGTGTACATACCGACATTGTGAGGAACAGTAATCGGAAGTGAGACAGCCTGAGCAGCGTTTGATGTGCACGTCGGCGTTTGTGGCATCGGAGGTGCACTGTGTCGTACCGTAAGGAAAGGAAAGGAAAAGCGATATACATATCTCAACGAACCGCTTACCAGCGAATTCGCACATGCAACACGACCGATCTTGACCATCGCCATCTCTTGCTTTCTTTTTTGGGCCATAACACGAAGCCTGGCCAATGTAGGCCATAGTACTCCTTGAGAGATGAAGCCGGACGCTAGGGGTCTATCGATGTATCGGTTCGATTTAAAGAATAGTTGAAGAGTGGACCAACAAAACAGTTGCTGCTCAAGGCTGAACATGACTCGTTCGACTGCGTGTCGTAGGTCCGCCCCTCGGGATTCATGAAGGAATGGCTGGGTGCGAAAGAGGTTCGGGAGTAGACGTGCTTGAAGAGCTAGTGTCGCGGACGGTTGGCCTCCTTCGAGAAAGTGGTTGATGGTTCGGAGGATATACGTGAGGGAAACCCGGGGATTGTTTCGATCGGCCTCCAACGTCACAGCATCTATTTTCGCGTGGACAGCGGCTTGTAAGAGTTGGCAGAGTAGGGGAAGCATGCCCCGTGCTGCCAGCTCCCGACGGACTCCAGAAATCCTAATTACGGATTCGATATGCTGTAAGACTGCCTGCATTGGTATCCATGGTCGACGTGCATCTCTAGAGAACGCGTCAATCCAGGCCGTAATCTTTCCAATGTATATCTCTGCTAATTCAGCGGCACGTCGTTCCATTGAGGTCCATATGCTGTTGGGATGCGCGTTGCGTTCCGCCTTGGCATCGAAAAAAATCTTTTTGATAATCGTCAGGTATTGGCCTTCTTGCATGGACATCAGTTCCGTGCTATCTTGTGCGAACCGGATGTAGACAGCCAAGATAGCATCAAAAAGTGGGAAGGACGGACGTTGCAGGGTGGTTCTGACGAAGGAAGAAAGTAGAATGGTCCAGAGGTACGAACTCGCGGACTCCAAAAGCTGTGTGTTGACAAGAGGACCACAATCGGGTTGAAGAATACGCGTGGATTGGATGAACACCGCTGTCCAAGCAGCGACACGACAGCAAAGGTGAATAACAACAGGGGGTGGTTTTATATCTGTTCCGTGGTCGCTTCCCTTGTTGAATTCATTTTCAAACCCGATACAAACGAGATTGCATGCTGCATATGCATTTGCCACGCAGATTTCCTCTAGCCATTCTGAAGGAGATAGATGTTGTAGGTTGGTTTCGGCGTACGAGAGGCATGTGTCAGAAAGTACGCGAGATAGCAATTCCGCATGATCATCCAGAGTTCCTGCGTTTCTGCGCTTGAAGGATTCGAGTAACTTTGTCAGGACAACGAAATCGCTCTTCTGCGCGAGTTTCTGGTTGTACAATGTGTAATGTTTTACCAGAAATTTATAAGAAAACACCTACGTTGTAAGGATCACGCCCAGCGGGTAAATGGGGGAGAGTGGCCTCTTCCATATCTTGGGTCAACCTTCACCTCGATGGTGAAAGGGGAAGATTAGATAGCGGCCATTTCAAATTTTGTCCGAAGGTGCCAGGGTCATGTGAAAACATGCAATAGCGGTGGCGTGGGTAAACCAGATGTATAGTACTATGATCGACTCAAGTAGTCCATCGATTTATCGAATTATGACTCCCGAGTCCCAGGTCGCTACAAGAATGGACGATACTTGCCAAGGTCTACACAGCCAAGGATATATGTGATCGTGATCGCACGGCGTGCACCATGTAACATCATACTCTCCCCTTCGACACCTCTCTAAAGGTCAATGTCTACATTCAGATATATAGTAAAGCTGGTATTATTATTCTAGTAATAATAGGCTCCCCAATGCTAACTATCTCGTGTTCTTTGGCTCAGAAAAGTCGTCGCATACAATCAGGACACTCTGAATTCAGTCTTATCCACTCCTTCAACATATCTGTCTCGAGATTGACGTCCATTTATTTCTCCTTCCGCTTTGTTTCTCCTTTCACGTTTCTCAACTCTGCGATCTGCGCCACATATCGACCCACAGTATCTACCTAAGTACCTACACGACCACCCCAACGAGACAGCTTGGACAGTCACATACGGATTGCGCGATATACAAGCTGCTTAGTCTCGGAAGTAGTGCTTCATCGTGCGAAGCTTCTAACACTGCACGCGTCCGAATAGAGAGCGGCAGGAGAACTGCGACATTGTTGGAAGAACTAGTCTTACGTACACTTCCGTTGGCTATTAGTACGTTCAATTCAAAGCAAGTCATATCAGGAAACGTATATTAGATCTACGTGGATTGATTGGTATTGTGTACTACATCTACAAATACAGATTATTTAATTGATTCGTCGAGGAACGTCAGCGAGCGTGCGATATATCGGTAGTACTGACACGAAAAACAAAGGTCGTCATCTGTGGGTGTCATATCAAAGGAAAGAATGAAGATGAGGGCAAGGCGAAAGATCAAAAAGGAATAAAGATATATAAAGGCAGCTAGGGAGTGATTGTGTTGCGCCCTCAAGGCGAAGAAAGAGGTCTAAGCGGAAAAAAGAGATATCGGCGGAAACGTCAGAATCGGGATGAATATCTGTAATATTGAGGCGGTGGACCACGAGGCGAGGTAGGTGTGGTGGTCGTGGGTGGTTGTGGAAATGCCGATAGCGAGGGTACAGTGTACACTGAATGCGGAGTGGGCGAAGGCGGGTACAAAGGCGAATCGGGGAATCGTAAAGCAACGGGGGACGACGAAGGCGAATAGACCGCAAAAGTGACATCCGCATCCGAACGTGATTCGAGACTGGTGCGTGTATGAGAATGCGTGTACGATGCGGTGGTATCTATAGTCCGTTCCATGCCGTTCTTCGAGTACTTGGATGTCGGAGACTGGATGACTGTCGAAGACGCTGAGGAGTCGCTTCTGGTAAGACGAGGTTCGGCAATATTGTGAAGGGGAAGCTGGAAGGATTTGAGGCCTTGATTCTTCGTATTACTATAATGGATGATGAGCTCGTGGAGACAAAGAACGAAAGGGGATAGAACGAACCTCTGAGAAGGCCAAGCATCGGTAGTAGGCTTGTCTTTCCTGGCGACTAACCTATAGCAGAATGAAAATGCCGCTTTGTACTGTTCGACAGCCTCCTTGCCAAAGGCGAAGAATGCTACGAAGATGAAGGTCGACGCGGGAACGGTCCACCATAAGACATAGTATGCGGTCTGTACCCTCTGAGGGAAGATGCCCATGACGAACTGATCTACCCTCAGGAAGTCGGAGTGGACGTCTGCCCAGTTCGTCCACGGACGGATGGGAATGACCGATGCTGTGTATGAAAGACTGAAAGAGGTGACGGAGAGCGTCCAGATCATTTGCATGATCGCCATGAGTATGAGGCGCATGTATCGTGAAGTCGTGAGTGCAGATTTTGAGGCTAAATGGGCAGCAAAGGTTATACGCCGAATGAGAAAGTGGCGGAGAGCAAGACCTGAAAGAATGTTAGTTTGCGCCAAAGGAAAGGAATTAGGGTTCTCACCTGCATAGACAAGACATGCGAGTGATAGCACTATGGATGGAAGGTACACGATGAAGATCCCGGCGACAGAGAAGTAGGTCGTAGGTCTACATCCATATCCGTCTGCGATGTCGAATCGGTGACCTTGTACGACGTAGTCTGGATGACGTGTTAGCATTTTTGCGGCCATGAAAGAAACGATGTTGCGTACGAAGAGCCATGAATATGACAGGCAGACCGAAACACATCACAAATTCAAAGATGTTGCGCCGTTTCTTGTCCTTTAGTGTTGTGTGCGCTGCCCGTACGGAGGCCACTCGTTCCAGATGTATGCAGACGCAAAGGCAGGCAGCCGGGAGAGCAAACTGGCCACCAATGATGAGCTTTGTGGCTGCAAAAGGGTTAGAGGACAATTCCTTGCGTGAGAATTATAGCAACGTACTGATATCGCACCAGATGGGTATCTTGACCTCTGCTGTGTTCCCCCAAACAATGGCGTCTACGCCGTAAATGATATTTTCGACGAACAACCAGAAGATAATGGATAAAATTGCTACGTTTTTGGCCTGCCAATGCCATGTAAGAGGGAGTAACAGAGACGTTGCGGCGATGAAGGCGACGACGGGCAGTTCGTAGTGCATGATGGTCTTGTCGGTGGCAGAAAGAGCAACGATGGCGAAAGACCGATGGTGAGTTTCCACGCTTCATCTTCCATGGCCGTTGTATACGCAAGAGGACAAAGGGAAAAAGACAAAAGGGAGGGACAATAAAGTGTGACGTCACCGTATCAAGCACAGCCAAACAATCATTGTCGTCCAAAACGAGTAATTAAATTACAGGACGGCGGACGCACGAACGCACGCACTCGCCAGCTAGATTCTCTCGAAGGCATGCGCGAGGTCTAGATATAGTCTCAGGCTTCTTCTTTCTCCTTATCTTCATTCCAATGATTCTCATGTGGCGCACAGAGCCGGATCAGACCTCCGGCAAGTCGAGAGCTTCCGGCGCAATCTGCTTTCTTCCAGAGATGGCGAAACTTATAAAACTCAGGCATTTATATGAGAGAACAGGCAATAACAATTCATTCAATCATTCAATGACGCTCGCGCCACAATAGATAGAACTAAAATGATTCAGAGTATTTGGGAGATCAGAGATAGTGTGTGGACAGAATGAAAAACTGAACAAGTGTGAGTTAGCAAACCATAGCAGAGGTCAGCCTCTAACAACTCACGAAAAATGATATCAACATGAAGACGAAGGGGATTCGAGTGTGCGATAGATACTGATAAAGATAGGCTATAGGAATGTCAATACGAGAAAATGACCGGACGCGCCACATACGTATTCAAGGATTGTTCAGGAAGAGCAGAGAGCATAGACGAGGGGAAAAGTTCGGAAGCATGTTGAGCGAGTGTGAGAGGCCTGAGCGACGACGCGTGGTCAGACACAATATAGAGATGGATGGGAATGAAGCCTACCTCATGATATAATGCACATCGCAGCGACGTCTCCTCCCGTACGCTCGGCGTTCACGGTAGGGTCTTCGGGTGCGTTAATAACGATTTCCTCTGCCGGAGCAAAGATATCGACAAACGAGTCCATCCTACGAGGGACCGTCTGTGTTGTTGGCAGCGATTATGGAAATGGGTTGGGGATAGCTGGAAGAAACTCATTGAATATGGAAATGCCTTTAAAGCGCCAGAAGGCTGAATTGTACTTGCTATTATTGACTCGAAACGGCGATTGTGTGACGCGTGATGTGACCACAATAAACTTCGCACTTTGTACACGACGAAGGAGCGGCCAAACATTGGGCGGCCAAATATCTGTCAATATGGCGAAGAGACATACCCGAGACATATTCGTCCCATGGCCAGAAAAGTTTCTATGCATTGCCCAGAAAACCACGGAATTGATGCGGACGCCACACCAACTTTCAGCCTGAGGTACAACAGCGATGAAGCGGCAGTGATCAATAAGCACAATAAGCGGTTTCCGGGGTACGGGCAGGGTTAATGAACTGAGACATCGTCAGCTGCTGACTACGACCTTGGCGACGTTCAAATCCAAACATTGTCACTTCATTGCGGGTTCATCGAGATGTGTTGATAGTTGCAGCTACTCAGCAGGCTGTCAAAATACTTACTCCACGATTGTATCGCGGAAAGAAATGAAGTTGCAGACAGATTGAGGGTGCGCCACATTGCCGCTCAAGACACATCTCCACCTTTCGGAGCCATGTTCCTCCTGGTGCACATGTTAATACCCATTCCTTGGCAGGTCTCGCTTAACCAGCCACACGAATGGCGGCCGGAGAACATTCTGCCTTCCCGAAATGCTCTTCTGCCCAACGCCACATTGCAACGCGTTCCCACCCCCAATTACTCAGCCCTTCCAATCGCATATTCCATGTCATCCGGAACATTGCAATGCCGTAGTTTGGCGACTTGTTTTCCCTCCCTCGCATTGTCCTCAATCCGTATTGTGCTGACAAATCATGGTATAAAACCCTTTGAGAAAAATTTGAGGCGGTATCATATCGCCGTTATCGCCTCTCGCTACTATTCCACTTTTCGTCGTAAATGGACGATTTCCTGGACCTTGTAACGCTGTATGAGGATGCGATACCGCAGTTCCCTGGCGAGCAGAACGTTGATGCCCCCGCTTTCGCTGGTGTGCTCGACTTGCCTACCGACGGCGAGCGACATGACCAGGGCATGGCCTACACCTGCATCATTGCTTGGTAAGTTTGTGCGCATGTCTTCCTGTCGCTAAAACTTACCTCGCCACCTTCCCAGAAACACCCTCCTTACCCTCTATACCACCCGAACCCACCACAACGTTTTTCTCCCGTCATTATCTTTGGTTTCTAAATTATCTTCTTCGTCTTCGTGAGTCGTCTTCGAAATGTGCGTTTCCCCCCCAGTGTGCTTACCACGTTTCCGGCAGTTTCCATCCCTCCTCGTTCCGTCCCACTATGCAGCGGTCGCTATCTGGATAGCGTCGCCCACACTATCCTTGATTTCCCTTCGTACTATTTATTCCTATGTATTGAATGTATCATCTTCTGCGGTTGGAAAAATGTTAGTTCTTGTCCTACTAGAATGTCGGTTACCGATGGGGAGCGCGACTCCTTGACTGATTTTCTTGAAAGTCTCCAGCTAGCGTCTCGTGTCTGGTTGCAATGTAGTAAGAGAAAGATTTAGTCAGATAAAGGGGGTCTAAAGAGAAAAGGTCTGAGAGATTTATTACCGTGACCGCGTCGCTCGATAGTAGACCCCGCGGACTACCGTTCATCCGAAGAACTCGGTTCGACTGACCTAATGAAGAAAGAGCATGTTGGATTCCGCCAATGGGTCAGAGGATCTCATTCTGAGCTCATGGCGAGTTCGAGATCAGTTAGCGGTCGGGGCTTCAGACTACGTCGCCCTTGAATTATAACACTGAGAGATACAACGAAGAAGTGAAGAGGCGCAAGCCAACAATGCATCGCTCGCTACATATGAGTAAACTACTCACTCATTGTTTGTAGCAGGCAGCCTGGAATATCATTGTCCGATCATTTCAGAGAACATACTTAGCCAGCCTAAACGGTGAGAACGATTCCCCAGTACCCATGCCTCCCCCCATCTGAGATGGATGCCTTTTCTAACTTTGTTACAGATTGTGAGGAAAATGTCCCTGGGATCCGCGTCAACCTTCCTGTGGACGGGGAGCGACAGGATGACGGACAGGCCTACACCTGTGTAATTTCATGTGCGTCAAGCTATTTTTTTTTACCGTTTTCGAAATTCTAAGTTGCTTTCGTTCAAAGGATTCTTTTGCTCTCCCTCTTTCGGAAGACGATGGCTGCGCCACATTTGGTACTAACTTATCAGTATGCTGCCTTTCAGATCGGTGAGTTTGATGGATCACTCGGGAATTACATGTTCTAGACGCACAGTAAGTCGTGCTTCATGATGCTTGAACGCCCTTCGCATTGGCAAACAGTAGATTGCGCGTAATTTCGACTCCGTTCCCGCTGTTCTAGTTCACCACTAATGCATATCAAACACTTTCGAAAATACATGCAACTACTACTGAGATCCTGTGGGTGCATAAATTCTAGTCCAATTTGGGCCAAGGTATTGTAAGTCGAAGGAAATCTGGTCACTGTGTGGATATATAATGTACCGGTGCAAAGTTCCATCCTTTGGCAGCCACATTATCCGCACGCCATCCACGGACCAAACCCAGCCAGTCTCACGATCCATCCGCCTCGGTGGTAAACCCACAAATCCCCCGAGCGCGTCAGCAGCTATTTGTGATATGTCGGACTCCCTTGGCGTGACATTGGGAAGGTGAGGGAAACGTGGCCGCCACGTCCTAGAAATATGCAATCCTGGTATCCACAAGCTGAGGATTGATATATAGATATGGGTGGTAGAGCTCCGGAGACCCTCGAAGTGAAATAAGAGACAGAAACCCGTTATTTCATCCCAGACGGCGGTCTGCTCGGGGCAGTACTATTCAAGATGATGTGAATACAGGAGATCTACCTGGCTATAAGTTCTTACCTTTTTGATCCACTCATCTGAACGCAATATTTGAACCAGAAAGAGATTATCAGAAAAAATATGAGATGCTTCGAGCCAGAAGAGAAAAAGGTTGTCTACAAAAGCAAGAAGGATGTTGCGAAGTGGGATGGCCCGGGCGCGTGAAGCACCATCCTCATCCTCATCATGGGGTCGAGAGGCCATAAGATGGTCCATCCAGTGCCTTACTGCATATTTCAATACCGGGTCGATGTTGGCTTTGACACGGCTCTCCAGATCGGGTATGTCCTTGTCCAAGTCGAAGGATGACTCGAGGTTACAGATGTTGAAGTGTAGACGCTGAGCCATGATCTCGTAGCAGCGGCGGGTTAAATGTGCATGATGTAGCCCTTCATCGCAAAGCGGGTTCAAATAAATTGACGAGTTAAAAGAGGAGGGTGGGCGAAGGATGAAGTCGGAGAAGGAGGTGTGATAGGAGAGGATAGAACCATCTTTCGCTTCATACATGACAGCGTGCAGGCGTTCCACTATGGTAGATAGAATATTGTCATGTGTTCCGCTGAGCTGAGGGATGAGATGCTTGGAGGGTGGTACCCAATGGGAGTCATTACGAATTCTGATTAGGACAGTATGCAGAACACGGAGTCGATCTCGTAGGATGTTTTCGTCGTCATGGTAAATCGCGTCGTGAACGATACTGGTGTAGAGGTTATCGAGGAGGTTTTCATGGCCGCTCGACGTCGTGTCCAGGACCTTCATAATGATCCTCTCTTGCTCACTTGCCCGAGTTCTGCTCGTCATCCTCACGATAGTGGAAGCATATATGAATAGATTTCCTGCACGAGTGGCTAGATTGCGACGCAGTTCATCATTCACCTTCGGCAAGCTGGCCTCCAGATATAGGGTGATGTCATGCTGAGCGTCCGCCTTTGGGACTTCCTGCAACCGACAGACTCCATCCTTGAGGAAGGATTGACATCGTGCCGCAATCTCTGGATCTGTTCGACTGGTTATGAAGAAACGCAGACCATCGAGCTTGTGGTCGTTGACAGCCTTGAGTAGCAGATCCAAAAACTCGAACCCGCCTTCGTTCTCGTCCAATGCATCGACGACAATCACGGGTAAGGGTAGACCCACCCGTTGGGCGACACTCAACTCCCACGGATTAACCAGCAAGCCATCCAGCTGGTCTCCGAGTTCGGCGTGAGGAAAGGTCGAGTCCCTCTCCAACGCTCGAACGAGCTCTCGTGCGTACGACGAGGAGTGCTCCGCGAGTCGTCGACAAATAGTAGGGACGAGTTGTTTGGTCTCCCCACTATCGAGTTGATGTGAGCAGAAATATGAAACAAGTCGCCGCTTTCTCAGGTCTTGCGACCTCGCCTCATCGTCGTGCTCTCCAGTGGGCGAGGCAATGTACATGCAGATTGTCTGAGCGATAGTGGTTTTGCCTACACCAGCCGGTCCTGTCAGCCAGTATATGGGTGCGCTGTCAGGCCCGGATACTACCCAACTGAGGATGGGCTTGATGACGGCGAGGCGGGTGTCCTTCGTGCAGGCTTGTCGGGATACCGTCGTGTGATCGATAGCTGCGTTGTGGGGTGCTGTCACTGAGATAGGCAGTTCTTCGAGGGCAACGCTCTGAAAAGACAAATTTTTATATCGTACGCGGTGGAACAAAGAATATAGCCTTACCTGACAGATTGTACTCGCGTCGTGTTCAAGCGACAATCCGACGGTGCACTGTGACTGGCATTAATACCTATAGCAAATATCTCTGTCCTTCCAGAGTCACCTGTAACTCTTCAAAACAATCTGTGATACGACGACAGACGTCCAAGATATCTCCGCCATCGCTGGTCGCCTGAAAAGTCCTTCTGAATCGACCACGTGCTTCCATATGTTTAAGAATCGCTCCCTCTTGCTCCAGGGTACTGAGCGTCACTGTTAGTCTACTTTTAGTTATATCCAAGCAGTTGCTTACTCAACACACTTCCGAACAGATTCGATACACCACACGGCACTCAGGAGATCAGCTTTTATCCACCTGCTCAGAATCAATTCTAGCGTCGTGAGTCGAAATGAAAGGGTTTCCGCTTCCTGCTCATCCGCTCTCGTTTTCTGCGCGGAAGTAAGCATTTCAATGATTCAGTATCATTGGTAATCATCCTACACCTTTAACAGATCAAGAACCGCCCCCGCCCCTCCGAAGGCTATCTTGGCGAATGGGTACCAATCTGTTGACTCCTTCGCAAGTTTGAAAACTTCTTGGATTTCATCGAAGAACACTGTCAAATCCATTTGAGCCTAGTAGTTCATGGTTGCAGAGGTATAAACATTTGCGCTCACCTTTCCTCGAAGTTTCAGGAGACGGTGGACGCACTATAGGATAGGGAGGAGATGTGGGTGTAAGAGGAGGATCTTGCGCGGGAGCGCTGGGTGTAGGAGTCGCTGGTGCAGAAGTCACTGATGTAGGAATATCAAGAGCAGGAGTGGCTGGCGTAGGATTGGAGGGTGCAGTGGCAGCAGACACGGGAACTCCAGCACCTATCTGCTGGAGAGTAGGTGAATCCATTGGCTGACAGCTGGTTTTTGGTCTAGAGAAGCGAAAAAGGCGCTTTATACCACCCTCACTGGGTACATGACCCGGAGCGGTAAACATCGACAGGTTCGGAGGAGATGGCGAAGTAGGCGCAGTTTGCTTGGGGGATGCGCTCCTACTTCCTGAGCGTCTTCCTATCTTGAACTTCATTTCTACCATAACCAAGTTTCTGGGGGGACGCAATGTCGATGGGTGATGGATGACAAGACCAGGACGACTGCCACATGGCTGACCATGGGAAAGATGGCAAATGATTGGGAAGTGTGCATCATGTCACCGGAGTCTATCCAAACAGGCAAATGATAGGCATGGTTGATAGAGGTGGGTTGTCACTGCCAATGAACAAAGATACGTGCATAACTCAGACGTCGATAGTGCTGGTATATTGGTCAAAGAGGAATACGAGACCAATCAGACGTATCACAACATAAACCTTTGACTACATACTGTCACGGAGTGACAAACGTCGAAAGGCAGAGCATACTTCATATGTTCTTGTTCATCTGGAGAATACTTTTCTTCGCCACAATACATTAAGGTGGCGATGTCTTCGTCGAAAGGCCAACGAGATGGAGGTGTCGTGCTTCTAATTCGGTGACAGCGTTATCAAGCGCCGTCCAAACGATGGATGATATGCGAAGCGGCGACGAAGGGAATAGGTTGAGATAGCCTTCAAGGAGTCGTAGAAAGCATGAGATATGCTCGTATTCTAAAAGATAACGTACCTTTTGGGATCCTGTCCGAACGAACAGGTGAAAGGTGGGTTTGCGATGGTATGTATCTAGTGACGATAGTCTAGTGTTACGAGTCCCGCATCTTCCTCTTCAGGCCCATGGTATCACCTCTATTGGCGGTATTGATCCGTATTCGTGGAGGCTGGAAGGGGTTGTTATGGCTGACAATCGACCAGAGCATGGTAAACTTGAATAGGGCTTGGCTCCGTAGTGCGGCTCCAGGTTCCACTCCGTACAGCTGACAGTCTCCTCGCCGGAAGAAAATGGCCTGACGAATCAGAATGCCGGTCGACGATGGCAAGACGACAAAGAATTTCGACGGTGAGAGGCTATCGCGGGTCGGAGGCGGGACGCGCAGCGAAGAGCAAAGACAAGGGGTTCCCAAGCTACGCTGCATATTTTTTAACCGATGATGTAGATAGAGATGAATGGGGAACGCACCTGCCAAACGTTGCATGGCGCCCATGCTCGTATCCACCAACCAGGATATCAGTCAATTGAAGATATGGAGGCGGACGTAGCGCACCTTCTACCCGTATCGGGAGCGTCCCACCTTTGCCTCTCATGGTATCCTTTCCAAAGGCGAGCATTGCATCGCGAAATCGTACGATCCAGTGCTGAACGACGATATCGTGGTAGAACTCGCAGGAAATAGGAATGCGCGTCGACCAAGTCTACCATAGATCCAGACCGCATCCAAGGCGCTTGTAGCTTGAAGTGGTCAATTAGGGCAGATGAGCAACATCGTCGGGATGCTAGTCGTCAAGGCATACGTCCTAGATGGATGCGCACCGGCGTTTGAGAGAAAAACATAGATTGCTGGTGTGTATGCGACAGTACACCAGCTTAACGAGCAGCACTGGGAGGGGCCTTTGTTGCTATCGTTAGAGGAAAAGAAAGACGGTAAGTACATCGTAGCAGGAAGGCAAGTTGCGTTGGCTTCGGGCCGGAAAATGCCGATTACCTCACCTTTTCTTCCTACCACGACCAGAAAGTTCGCCTGTCGATTTTTCTCTCACTGGGTCCTATATTTCCTCTCTTAAAGTCACGGATAGCTAGGTATCCTCTACCACTACTGGCGCTCATGAAACGCGTCGAACCTATATCCATCGTGTCACTCTCGTGCTGATTATATATGTAACCGAGATTTTTTTGGTAATACGGTAGGTTTCGGTAGAAGGTCTTTCGGACTCTGATCAGTAACTTACATTTTTTCTTTCTTTAGTCACGCAGGTGATGTGCGTTCGCCCTTACTCCATACTCTATTGCGGCGGGGAAAAGCATCCCCCGGATGGACGGAAAACGTGTTAAGCCGGTGCTTTTCAGAAATCTGTCACTCCGGGCTGTTAGCCAAGGGTACGTCTGCTCGGTTTAAGAATATTGAACTTCAATTTGACCAATGTACCAGTACGACAACCACCCCTTCGTCATAGACGTCCCAGCTTTGCACGTATCATGGGATACTAGTAACGAACTAGTGCATTTGTACCTTGCTACTTGTTTGCAATAGACGCCGGTGACATGATGAACGCTTCCTTCACTTCATTTCACGCCTTCGTGCTCAGACCGATGGCATGTTTCCCATGCACATGTATCTGGCGCCCTGACATTGACCTCCGCAACTACCACCATGTCGCTTCAGAAACTTTGGTTGTGGCCGAAAATGCGCCTCAAGAAGGGAAACCGGTTAGCAAATCGCTCGAAGAGCAGGAGTATATCCCCACAGAGAACTGCTCCGGCACCATCTCTGGATACGGCACTGGCACCCACTCCATCGCAACCACTCAGTTACGCTGGTCAGAAGGCCAAGTTTAGCATCCGACGCTTTCTGCGCTTCAAGAAGAAGATGAAGACTGCTCATAGTCCTTCAGCTAACCGCCAGAACACTCCGTCGCCGCCTCCTACTCTGCCAACGACTGCTGTATCGCGCACTCCCGTATTGTCTGCTACTGTGCTTTCCCCTTCTCCAGCCAACCTTCCCTCTCCCGCCCCTGTACTCCATAATGCTAATTTCCTGGCTTCTGCCTTGCCGGCGTCGCATCCTACTGTGATCCCTGCTACTTCTCTCCCCTCATCTCCAACTGTTATCTCCTCTCTCGCACCTGTACTCGAGAAAACTGCGTCGCCTCTTTCTCTCCCAGCGACTCCTGCGTCATGCCCTCCCGTAAAACCTACGGAATCTTCGTTCAAAGGTGAATGTGTCTATCAGTAACAATTAGGTGACAGAATGATTCATAGTATTTCAGATATCGCCTTAATCACCTGGGATGGATTCAATGAAGCGTTGAGATTCGCGAAGGAGTCATCAGACTGGAACCCATTTCTCAAGGCAGCGCTCGGAGGTGCTGTGGCAGTTATTGAATTGGGAAAGGTGCGGCAATGTTTGTGTTTGGGTCTGGATGCGAGAGTCTTACTCGCACACTTAGCAAGTCAAAGGGAACTCAGAGGAGATAGAGAGCATCATTGCCAGAATCGAGAACCTGCTGCCAATTTTGCAGAAGCGCATAGATACTTATCGGCCAGGCCCCCTGACGGCTTCCGGTCATGTCGAGAGATGTTCAGAGTGGGTGACCTCATGATTCGTCTATACGTGATGTACTCATGCGTCGCAGGACTTTAGAGCAAGAGCTCGAGAAGATCAAGAATATGCAAACACACGGCTTGCTGAGGCGGATCATGCAAGGTACAAGCGACGGGGAGCGTCTCCTAGGCGCTTACAGGCGCATCAATGACACTCTCAACGACTTACAGGTGAGTTAGGACTTTGTGAGTCATTCCGGCCAATGACTGAACACGGTTGAAGTGCGCCTTTGGATTGGCTATGGAGCACGATGTCGATCTAATCAAGCAGGTAACATTCCTTCATTTTTCTATTGCGTAATATACAAATGACTGTCCACAGATCGTTATAACGCACAGACTACCTTTTTCGCAAACAGCCGCTTACGATGCTGCTGTCGGTAACACCATCTCTCGGCAACCATGCACGAAGGGAACACGCCTCGAGGTCGTTGGTCAAATCCTTGAATGGATACGCGGAGCCGATTGGCCGCCTGTCTACTGGCTGACCGGACCAGCGGGCGTGGGGAAGACCACTATTGCGCAAACACTCTGCAGACACGTCGCAGACGCGACTGAGGTTGACGGCGAGTGCGAGCGAAACAGAATCAAGCTACAGCCGCTCGTATCATTCTTCTGTTCCTATCAACTCGATAGCGGAGAATCCAAGACTCTCGTCCCGACACTTTGTCAACGTCTTGCGGAACACTTCTCCTCATATGCCAAACAGCTTATCCCCGCCTTGCTACAGGATTCCACTCTTGCTCACGCCGCATTATCCACCCAGTTCAAGAGGATGCTTATTGATCCGTGGAACTACAGTCTCCGACAGCGAAAGGATCTTCCGGTCTCCGTCATCATCGTCGATGCGCTAGACGAGAACAAAGGCGGGTTCGAATTTTTGACGCTTTTACTGGATGCCGTTAAGCACCATAAGTTAAAAGGTCTGCGATTCCTCGTGACCAGTCGAACAGATCCAGAGATTGCCGCGCGATGCCAATCATTCCCTACTAACACAATTTGTCGGTTACAGGAAGTCTCCAAAGCGGACGTTCAACATGATATCACATTGTATCTGGAAGCCAGCTTGCCGGAGGTGGAGGAAGGACTGCTTCGGGATCTGGCGATGCGTGCAGGAAATTTGTTTATTTACGCTGCGACTGTTGTGAAGATGGCAAGCGGAACCGAGAAAAGTGGACAAGAAAGAATCATTGGCAAGGTCCTGGAAGCAACCTCCTCCGGCCAAAGTAACCTCCTTGACGATCTTTACGCCCGTATCGTCCACGAAGCGATCCATCATCAGGACAAGGATATTCAGCGAAGTCGGCTCCGTGTCCTTCATACTGTTTCACTTGTCTATGACCGCACCACTCCCAAGGACCTCATCTGTCAGCTCAGCGGGACAGCTCATGATGTACTATCTGCTGTGCTAAAAGGCCTACACGCAGTCATGTATACAGCGAAAGACGGTTCTATTCTTACCTACCATGCCTCCTTCTCCGACTTCATCCTTCGCCCACCGTCCTCCTTCAACTCGCTATCCTACCTTAACCCCCTTTGCGATAAAGGTTCGCATCATGCACATTTGACCCGCCGCTGCTACGAGATCATGGCTCAGCGCCTACACTTCAACATCTGTAACCTTGAGTCGTCCTTCGACTTGGACAAGGATATTCCCCATCTGCCGAACCGTATCAAAGCCAACATCGATCCGGTATTGCGATATGCATTAATCTACTGGATGGACCATCTTATGGCCTCTCGACCAGAGGATGACACCGAGGCTCGGAGATCTCTTCTACTGAGCAATATCCCTCGCGCCTTTGCAGACAACCTCTTTCTCTTCTGGTTCGAGGCATTCACCCTCATTGACGGAAATCAAGATCATTTTTTTCTTGGGCACAGTGGCTCGAGGTCTCCAGCCGAATGGATACAAAAGGTAAAAAGTTCAATCATGTAGATTTCCCATAATTCAACACCATCCTGAATAGTACTGCCCCGAACAGAACAGCATCTGGAGAGAAATGATGGAATTCTGTCAAACACTTGACAGGTTGAAAATTCCTTCTGTCTCTACACCCCATGTATATGTATCAATTCTCAGCATATGGAAACCAGAGGGGCACATTTCTAGGATCTGGCGGCCACGTTTCCCTCACATTCCCAATGTTAGGCTAGAGAGTCCTACACATTCCACTGGGACGGAGTCTCAGGGCTCACAAGGAGACACTGGTGCTTTTGGAGGCTTCACAGGTATGCCCCGTCGTGCGCTTAGACAATTAATGCGCATGCCGCCCCGGCTGGCGGGCACAATGTCAAGACTGCTGGTGCCGCGGCTGCTGGTAGACATGCCACGGTTGATAGATGGCACACCACTGCTAGGGGGCATGCCACAGCTGCTAGGAGGTACACCACAGCACCTGGTAGGTACACCACGGCACCTGGTAGGTATGCCACGGCCGCTGGTGGATGAGAACGGCTGGGTTTGGTTGGGGGATGGCTGTCAGATAATGTGGCTGCCAAAGGATGTGGGTTCAGCGAGCGACTACATACTATATCCACATCTTGACAACATTTCCTTTGACTTACAGTATCTTGGCCCACGTTGGACTAGAATCTATGTCAACACGCCATCCCAGTAGTAATTGTATGTATTTTGGAAAGTGTTTGTTCTCTAGAAACCTATATATTTATGCCTTGATAGTTCACTTGAACATTGGAGATGCAGAAAACTATGCAACTGGTGGTGTGATGAGAGTGTCCATAGGAAGGAGCCAATAGACCTTGTGTGACAGTAGTAAGCAGTGTACGGGGACATGGTGGTTCAAACTAGAGACACCTGAGATAAGACATAATATTTGGAGTAGTTTCGTCTTTACATCAAGTACATAGTTCTGTAAGATACTAAAGTCCTGTATTAAAGAGTATAGCAGAAATAAGTTGGTAACCATATAATGAATCGCGTAGAAAGCCGAAGCTATATATGAACAAGATTGATATACTGGTAATCGAAAAAAATGTACTTGTGCGGGATCATTACATACACCTGTTGTGATCCGGAACGGAACACAAATCTAACATATCTAAGCAGACACAGCGGGAACAAAGGCAGCAGCGTCGGGATTGAGGGTGCTACCCTTACCAGTGATATCCATGTTGTTGGTCCCGTTGATCACATTGAGCATGTCCGCATGGAAGGAAGGAAGGAAATTACATGGCACGGTCCCATCAGGAACACCGGAGGGATATTACATGATGGTTTGTATACTACGTGAGTCCCATCTCCCACGCTATCCAACCCATCCAATATCGCCTCTGTCGAGCAACCCGCCGCCGAGCTCACGGTATCTCAGGTGGTAGAACATCGGACCCAACTGAGACTACAAAAAATTTTGTTCTGTGGGAAGAGTTAGCCAGTCAAGCACTGAGAAGTCGTACCAAGGGTGTAGCGTAAAAAGTCTGGAGGATCTCATGAGCGTAGAGAGAGGGAATCTTTGTGGTAAATAATGCACTGTAGAAAAAGGGCCGGTGATAATTGATAGGCAGATGCGAGAAGACCGGGTGCTTCAGCATAAAGCTTTCACAGCCATTCATCGCGTAAGACCATAACACGTGGTGAGCCAGTGCAAATTAGCATGGCACGTTCCGGGGTTTCTACATTGTTTGCGCAAAATCTGCAAAGATGGTGGGATTGCTTGATGCGCTTCTTCGGGGCCTGATCTTCCTCATCAATCAGGTCAAAGAGTTTGGTCGAGAGTACTACTGTCATTGCAGGGATTCATAAATCCTAACCCAATTTGGGCCAAGGTACCGTAAGTTGAAGGAAATCTGGTCAAGCTCTGGGAGTAGCATATACTTTTGTAAGGCCTTCATGGAGATTCCATACTGCTTCACCATATTTGGCAGCCACATCATTCGATAACCATCCTCAGACAACACCCAGCCAGTGTCACCCGGATCCAACCCCCGTGGTGGCAGGCCTACCAATTTTCTGTCATCTCTGTGTGCATCATTGTCAGTTTCCTTTGAGTCCTGGGACATTATCTGAGTGATATTTGTATGATTCCTCTGGCCATCTGAGGCAATGTTGGGAAGGTGACAGAAACGTGGCCGCCACATCCTAGAAATGTGTGATCCTGGCTTCCACAAGCTGAGGAGTGATATGTAGATATGGGGTGTAGATGGCTGACGTGTGTTCTCAGAGACCAAATAGAACCACTCCATTTCATCCCAGATGTCGCTGTGCTCGGGACAGTGCTGTGAAAAAATGGTGATAAATACAAGAAAACTTAATGGAAGAAAGACTTCACTTGTAAAATCCACTGATCAGTGCCATACAGGAGGCCATACAGTGATTGAAATTGAAATATGAGATTCAACACCTCAAGCCAGTAAAGAGACAGATTGTCAACGAAAGCGAGAGGAATATTGCACAGTGGAATGGAGCTCAAATTATCTTCATCTGGCCGAGACATCACAAGATGGTCCATCCAATGCAGTACTGCATACTCCAATACCGGGTTAATGTTGATTTTGATACGGTTCGGCAGATCTGGTATATCCTTGTCCAAGGTGAAGGATGACTGGAGGTTACAGATGTTGAAGCATAACCTCTCAACCATGATCTCGTAGCAGCGTCGAGTCAAATGGGCATGATGTAACCCCTCATCGCAAAGCGGGTTCAAGAACACTGACGAGCTGAAAGAGGAGGGCGGGCGAAGAATGAAGTTGGGGAATGAGGTGTGGTAGGCAAGGATTGAACCGTCCTCCGCCTCATACATGACGGCATGTAGACCATCCAGTACGGTGGAGAAAATGTCCTCTTGTGCAGTGCTGAGTTGATAGATGAGTTCATTTGAGGGGGAGGGATCATAAAGTGCATGTTTACATAGAACAGTATGCAAAACATGAAGCCGACTGCGTTGGATAGCCTCGTTTTCGTGGTAAATCGCTTCGTGGACAATTTCAGAGTAAAAATCGTTAAGCAGGTCTGATGGTGTCATGTCCAACACCTGCCTAATGATCATCTCCTGGTCAGCTCTCGAAGCTCTGCCTGTCATCTTTACGACAAGAGAAGCGTAGATGAAGAGACCCCCTGCGATATCGGCCAGACGACGAAGTAGTTGATCCTCCACCTTCGGCAGGCTGGCATTCAGATACAAAGTGATATCACGTTGAACCTCTGCTCCAGGAACGTCCTGTAACCGATGAACCGTGTCCTTGTGGAATGATTGGCATCGCTTGGCAATGTTTGGATCCGTTCGACTAGTTAGAAGGAAACGCAGACCGTCAATCCTATGACCGTCGACGGCATCCAGCAGCAGATCCAAAAACTCGAACCCGCCTTGGTTCTCATCCAATGCATCAACGACGACGATCTTTGAGGGTAGGCCCTCCCGATGGGCGACACTCGACTCCCAGGGACCAACCAGCAAACCCTGTAGCTGAGCTGGTAGTTCGGCATGAGGAAGATTCGAGTCCTCCTCCAAGGCACGGACGAGCTCTCGGGCGTACGAAGAAGAATGTCCCGCGAGTTGACGACAAAGTGTAGGTACGAGTCGCTTGCTCTCCCCGCTATCAAGCTGGCGAGAGCAGAAATATGAGACAAGGCGTCGTTCCTTCAGTTCGTTCGACCCCACAGCGTCTTCGTACTCTCCCGTTGGCGAGACGATATACCGGCAGATCGTCTGAGCGATCGTGGTTTTGCCCATACCAGCCGGCCCCGTCAGCCAGTATACGGGTGCGCTGTCAGGCGCTGATATCCAACTAAGGATGGGCTTGATGGCGGAAAGGCGGGTGTCCTTCGTGCAGGCTTGTCGGGATACCGTATTGTGATCAATAGCTGCGTTGTACCATGCCACCACTGAGACGGGCAGGTTTTTTAAGGCGATAATCTAAAACAATGCTCGGCGTCCTTCAAGAGACGTAGATGAGCAGCTTACCTGGAGAATGAAACTAGTGTCGTATTCAATGGATAATCCAATGGCATACTGCGGGTCGGATTCAGCTTCGATGAAGTATCTGACCAAATCTAAACCTACCTGCAAATCGTTGAGGATGTCTGGGATGCACCTGTAAACGCCAAGGAGACGGTTCGCGTCGCTTGTGCGCTGCATGATTCTCCTAATCTTCCCACGTGTTTTCATTTTCTTGAGCTTCGCGATCTCTTGCTCAAATGTCCTGCGACAGATGAGAAAGTGCTTCGGGACTTACAATGAACACCACATACCGTGCACATTGCTCGACGTGGCTAGAAAGCCTATTCTCCCCGAGCCTATAACCGTTCCTACGCATCTCCAAAGTCGACTGCAGGCTCTCGATTCGAGTCACGAGGGTCGCCATCTCCTCCGTGTTCTCTTTGACTTGCTAAGTACGCGAGTAAGCCTATCGTATTCTAACCCAAATCGAAACAATGACACACCTTCCCCAGATCGATAACTGCTACGACGCCTCCGAGCGCCGCCATGAGAAAAGGATTCCAATCTGAAGACTCCTTCGCCACTTTGAGTGCCTCAGTAAATCCGTCCCAGCTTATTTCAGCGATCCCTGAAATGAATAAGCATTCACAACTACCACCTCACAAGAATGACAATATGGAAAAGCTTACCTTCCATCGAAGATGCCGTAGATTGTCCACTAGTACGAGAGCTAGCCTTCCCGAATCCGAAAAGGCGACGAAAGCTAAGCTTGGGCTTCTCATCATCGTGACTGCGCGGTTGAGAGCGCGGAACGACTGCCAACGATCGGTCTGGAGGTGACGGCGAAGTACGAGCAGCTGTCTGTGGGGATGCACTCCTGCTCTTTGAGCGGTTTGGCGACCGTCTTCCTTTCTTGGGGCGCATTTTTCACCTCGACCAGAGTTTCTGTAGAACGGGACGTCGATGATGGTGGTAGATGACAAGAACCGGACAGAAGCCGCGTGTGCATGGGAAACGTGTCAATGGTCGTTTGTGAAAAGAAGCGACACAAGGTTCCTCGTGTCATTGGTGTGTATTGGAAACAGACAGCAAAGTACAGAGACGGCTCGTTACAATAGTATCCCAAGATATGTGCAGAGCCCCGATGTCTGTGTCCAAGAGATTGCTGTAGGACGCGATATTGGTCAATTAAGAGGACATTTTTATTTTGAACAGAGAAGACGTACCTTTGACGCGTGGCACGGTCGATGAATTGATCCTTATGCCTGGTTTGGGGTTACCTTTTGGAATAATGCGGCAAGGATGAACGAGCCTCACTTACCTGCGCACTCCCGAGGGACAAAATGTCAGTTCGGTGATTTGGTCGTAGGACAAGGCATCCAATTTGTTCGGAAGGACGTTCTTACCGAGGGCGAGGTGATGGAAAGTAAGTAGAACATTCCCGGATGATAACCTAATGATGTATTGAATCCAAAGAGGAATATAGCGATGGAAAGGCCACGCAAGGCTTCGAAGAACGGTATCTTCGTGGTAGGTGGCAAGAAAAGCGGGATGATCCGGCCCGGAGCAAACACGCCTTTCCTTCCTACCCCGATGAACGATATACGCTCTCAATCCATACTCAACGATGGCCACCTCTCAATCCTACTCAACGATGGCCACGCTGGATAATTGCACTACAACTTTGCGCCGCATGTGTCCTAGACACCATCTATGATTGCGGTCGGCTGGGTCGACGCGGATTCCTATTTTCTGCGTATAGACGAATCATACGAGGATACCACTCATACGCTCTGGAGCGGTGGAGTCATCGTTAAAAAGGAGACCATAGAACACCTGGAGACAAGGCAGAAGGCGAAAGAGACGCGTCCGATATGTATAGGAGGTGCGTTATTTGCCACGTATATCCCGTCAATAAGCTGATATTATCTTTGTAGTCATGCACTGAGACAACGCCGAATTTCCTATCAGACTCATGGCTCAATTCTGGGAAACCTCCGCGGATGGCCTTTCTCCAACGCTCTGCCCATTAGTCGTCGGACAGGTACGTTGACCTACTATCTGTGGTTATCTTCGCAGTTAACAAGCCTGCCACACAGAATCCTCTCTTTTCTCTGACATTCGCTCCAATCTGCACGCCTCCCCATCGAAATCCTGTCGTGTTGGAAGCTGCATCGAATGGAATCTGTAGTAATGGCGTCCCCAATATAGAACGAAGGTGCGCCACTTCCTCCCTTTTCATTCTCTTGCTGATATTTGATTCTTGATAGCCCACATTGAGCCCCCTCTTCACCGTCTCGTCCACAGCAGCGCGAGATGCTCCCCCGTCGTATAAGTCTTCTGTGAAAACGAACACTCTCTTACGTTGGAACGCGCACGCACCGAGGGTTCAGGCGAAGAACAGCCGCGGGACGATGGGTGTCGGCGTAGATGAGCTAGCCGATGAGAACCTCAGAGTCACGCCAACAACCCCAGAGCGCAGAACACCTATCCAAGGATCAGTATGGTACGTCGTCTTTCAGACTATTCTAGACCTATCTCACCCTTCCTAGATTGCTGTACCAGCAGACAACAATGCGAATCTTCTGCTGTACGTCTTCAAAGGCGGCGCAAGTTGGCCACGTCCACTATCGTCGCTTGCTTCCAATTGGATGCGCGCGTCTGGTTGAGATGGGCGTTTTCTGGGCGACAAGATAGCCCTCCGTTCGAGCTTCCCCACTGCCGGCGTGCGTTGACTCGCTTGTGGAAAGGGTGCCAACAATGGTCAGGAATATCCATAGCTTCGGCAGGTACTTCCAATTTTCTGTTGCTCTACCTCAACTAACTAGTTCACAGTGCATTCGTCGAGTGTCCCGCAACATGTGACGTATCCTCGTGTCTGCGTCCAGGATATCTCCAGATTCACTTTGACGTATACCGCTTCCCCCGTCACGTTGAGCAACTGGGCCTACATCCATTCCGAGTTCCTGCAAGCGGACCGGTTCTACCTGGGCATCCATCGCATTCTCCTTCCTGTCGTGGATGGAACCATGACGCAAAGAGTAGCGCCATCTTTGCCATCTGGCATTATGTCGTCTCCAGAAGAGACAAATCCCGTTTGGAAGGAATGTAGCATACGCTGCCTCATTCGTCACCCTTCCGTCTTGCCTATCTTTCGCTTCCAGTTGTAAGCGCGGCTTAAAACCCTTGCAACTCTCCCTTCACTGTATCTCTGACCAAGCGGAGCGGCTGCATCACCACCTCCACCGTCGTCCACTTACGAATCCAAAGACCATGCGATGGAACACGAGCACATTATTTTCGTCCTCTCTCTCGCAGAATTGGGCCAGCCCGACCCGGAGGAAATCTTGTTCGCCCCTTGTCGTCTCGAATATATGGGACGTGTCGTCTGCTAGCTCACCCAGCCAGGCCCGTCGGAATACCGTCCGCTAAACTCTTCGACCTTGCACATATTTCGTTTCATACCAATATATTGTATGCTATCGACATACTGCCCTTCTCACTGGCTGTGTTAGTCGCTTCTCGGCTTACCTATTCTTACCTATTGTGTGCTTTCGGATTCAAGTACTATGTGTCGTTCATTTGGATAGTTTAGTTTGGACAAATACTGTTCCCTCCAAACGACGGTATCAAATTACACTCCCATCCTCATTCTACGTGACAATTGGCCCCCACCGCTCATTGAGAATTGCCTGGTACTTATTGAGAATAGTCCGGTGTCGTTCTTGTCCTCAATCAGTCTCTGGAGTTCGATCCTAAATATATTCATCTATCGTGAATCTAAGACACTTGTCCCTAGTACCGGCGATGAGGACTGTCATAATTCTGTTGATGCCATGGCGCCACATTGCCACATCATCTCCGGCAATTGCCGCGACTGACGAACAGGCCTGAGGCTGTCGACCCGATTCCGTCCATGACAATGTCTCCCGCTTGGTCATATAGGGTACAAAGAGTCTACAGTTCTACAATAACGATATGATCATGTTTAGCCGAGGACAACAATTTTGAGGAACACTTTGAATCCATCCCAGATTGACGTTGGGGAGACTACAATAAGATGAATTGTGTGTGATTGGATGATGAGAGAAATACTCACCTTTTGTCGAAGATTCCGTAAGCTGTTTCTGCGCAGAAGAAGAAGGTCTAGCGGATGAAGCGGTGGACGGAGGGGGCGCCTGAGGAGTGTTTGCTGAATGTCCCCCGCGAGTCTTATCCTTCCTCTTTGTGATTAATAATTATGACGCTGACAGCCTCGCAGTGGATGTTGAGGCAGTAGCCTCTCGGGATGGACTCCTGTGTCTTCTCGTTGGGCGCATTTTGATATCAAGCAGGAGTGGGGACACGATGGTGGTGTTGGTGGGAGGACAACAAACAGATATTCGTGGGAAAGATGACGTTCGATTCGTCGGCGTCTGTATGCTTGGAATGATATGTGTTTCACTGGCATTGATTTCACACAGCTAGCGCGCTACTGGCATCTCTAAGGTGTTTCTACTTGCCAAAGAGGACACGGGTATCTGCGTCCAAGGGATGGCCTCGTACTGAGTGGAATGGTTAAAGAGGAATGTAATGCTTTCGTGATTGAATGAACGTACTGTGTGATAGATCTTGGAGTACCGGTACGGTGCGAGAGACGTTGAATCCTCGAACCGCATGGGTTACACGCTTTCTTCCACGAGCATACATTATCGCAATCTGTGCTGCAGATGTACCTTCAAGAAGGACCAGATGATCGTTGTTGGACGATGCCAAACGAGTGGCGCTGGGATGCCCCTGTAGAAGCGATGTTTCTATTACCCACGGGAATGACAAAGCCCTCGAGATGAGAAGCTCCACTGCTGGGCATCAAGCGGCAGAGGATCACCACAGCCCGAGAGAAGGAGAGCGTTGATTGCAACCAGGTAATAATAGACGTTGTACAGAAGCGCCGTGTCGCTATCAAAACCCCCAGAAAAGTGCGAACTTGGACATCGTTATCGAAAGAATTGCCGTAGCACTGGGATAACGGCCACAAACGAGCATAAGACCGAACAGAATGACTGCGCCACACATCTTTGACTACTGGCACGGTATGAGAGATGTCGATGGTCGGACCTCGTTCTTGTTCGCGAGTCACTTTCCCAGCCACAATGCAGTAAGATGCATCAGATTACCTGGAAAAAAGACACATAGCCCGTGCGTAGGGACCAAGAAAGTGGACCTGTGATTCGGAGAGACGATTCGATGCCAGTTCTAATCCCCACGAGTACAAATACCCTTGCTACCGAGAGCAAGCTCCGTTACAAGTCAATTGAGAAGTATTCGCCGCAGTATGAGAGGAAAGGTCAAATAGAGACCGTCCGACTCGTAATACATTGACTGATATGAATAGACGATGTCGTTGTGAATTTTGATGTGGCGGTAAGAAATCAACCGGTAGTCTCCGGCCCGGAGCACCCGCACTTTATCTTCATACCACAATGTCAATATACTTACCCCAGTCATACCGTCAATCAAAGTCAACGATGGGGACGAAGGTCCGCAACTGCAGGTGACTACCGTTTCGTGTCCTGCCATGGAGTCAACGTCAACTTTTCCCCTGGACACTGGTACGTTTTCCACGCAAACCACCTACGTCTTCCTTGAACACTAACTAGTCGCTAGCATTCCGGTTACGCATTCGGCGTAGCTCACTCTCTCCCGCCTACGTGCTCTAGGAGCCGTCCATGGTCTCGGTCGACCGGGTCGACATGGATTCCTTGTTCCTACATGTTGACGAATCATATCAGGATATCGCTTTCAGCACAAGTACGCTCTCTGGAGACGTAGCTCGCCGTCAGAAGGAACCATGGAACAGGCAGGAGACCAAAGAGACGCGTCCGGGACAGATATAAGGTTCGCTATCTTACCTCTATCCCGTTAACTGGCTGATAGTCTCATTGTAGCCATGTGCTATGCCAAACTTCCTGTCACATCGATGGCTTGACTCATAAACACTCGCACGGATTCCCAGTAGTGGACTTTTTGCTCATTCATGGTCGCAAACTTGAAGGTACGTTGACCTGCCGTCCGCCGTTACCTTTACGCCTAATAAGCTTGCAGCCTTTGGGAGTCGGGAATCCCTTTTCCCTACCATTCGCTCCAATATGCGCTGACCATTGCCCTTTGAAACCCTGTCGTCTTTGCCTCTCTCTTCCTTAAGCTACATTGAGCGGAATCTGCGGCAAGGGCGCCCTCGAGACAAAGACACGGTGCGCCTCTCCCTTCCTCGTTATTCTCTTGCTGATATTTGGTTCTTGATAGCCCACTGTAATCTTTTCTTCACCGTTCCGTACACCGTAGAGCGGGCTCCCTCGTACTCGATGCTACCCCGACCTCCAACTCGAATGAGCTTTCTGTGGCCTTTCTCGTCAGAGTGCGCGCACACCGAGGGTTCAGGCGAAGAATGGTAGTAGGACAAAGGGTTTGGGAGTTGATGAAGCAGTGTTCGTCTGCCGAGAAACTCTTGTTACGCAACTCACCTATCCAAGGATTAGTATGGTACGTTACCTTTCAGACTGCCTAAACCCATCTCATCCTTCCTAGTTCGCTGTACCACACAAACAATGTTAATCTCCTGTTGAACGTCTTCATTGGCGAAGCCAGTCGGCCATGTCCGCTATCGTCGCCTGCTTCCAATTCGATGCGCATTTCCGACTTCCCAAAAAGCGCCCACCTCAACTAGTGACAATATGCTCACCGTCCGAGCTTCCCCGCCGGCGTGCTTTGGATCCATCCCATGTATGAGTGCGGACGCCGCGCCAGCTCCTCCCAACAATAGCCAGCAATGTCCATTGTTTCGGCAGGTACGTCCTTTTTCCTGTCACCTATACTTTGACTAACCAGTTCACAGCGCATTCACCGAGTTCTCCTGCTATATGTGACATATCATCATGTCTGATATACCAATCGAAATATCCTCTCACGCAGGTGCATTCCCCCCTCGGGTTACTCCACCCCGGCTCTGACTCCCCTCCAACCTACTATCACAAAATGTCTACTCAGCACGTTCTAAATATCCAGCTCCATCTTTCCCAGCAAGCGCAGGACTTGTCTCCTGACTACGAACGACGCTCCGGCGTTCATTGCCTTTCTGGGTCTGATAGCTGACGCGTTCGCTTTGTCCATGTTTGGCTGCTATTCCGTCTCTTTGTGTTACCACCAAGTCTTCGCTGTCGTCGTCGTTCTCGACAATGGAGGCTATCATCTTGCGTATGGACGCCTTTCCGCACGGCGCTGGGTGGTGAACGTTGGAGTGTCGCCATCTCTGGCGTGCCGTTTCGCCTTTGCCAATGGAGTCCAAATATCTACGAGGAGCTACTCATTCACGAAAGGAGAAGGTGCTTTGCGACGGCGAGCTTGGAGGCCAGACACCACGTATTCATTTTGGTGTGTCGTAGTCGATTTTCTTCATTCAATTTCTGACGCTTCCAGTGTTGGCGTCGCCCACGACTTTTCCCTTTGTTTCCACTGAGCGCTGAATGCCTTGAACCCTTTGCCCACCCCCTCGCTGTTCGGAGCCTAGCATCATAGCTGGGGAGGTTCGATCCCTCCGAGGGAGTATATTCGTTTGTCAAGGCAGCAATCCGGTATGGACTGCGCGTGCCGGGTTCCAGACTGGTAACTTTGAGAGGGCCCGACGTACGTCTATCCATCTCTCTTCAGACATGGTGACCTCCTTCGCCCGCGGATGATTTCGGTCACCAATTACTTTCCGATTCGCTGAGCACGCTGCCATATTCCGCCAATCCAAGGACCTCCCCTGTAGCCCAGCACCCTACGGCTCATCCCACACGATGCAAATCGAGCGTTGTGGGAGCCACACTGCTTGATCTGCAATTGGGCTATATCACGCATGCTTTACTACCTACCAAAGCTCACTGCGATGGATAAATTGACCCGGGATCCTCCAACCCGTCTCCTAGTACCTTGTGGCGCACCTTATCAGTTCACCCGTCGCTCCAGAGTCTCCGTTACATGTCTGTGACGCTCGCTACTGTAGATATTTATACCTATCCGTGACCATTTTTCGTCATTAACGACTCTTTCTGCTTCCATCAACTCTTCTTGTAGCCTTTTGAACCACTCCCCAACCCCAAAACCTGAGTGTCGCTTCCATCGCCTCTACAGACGACCTCTCCACGACGCACGAGTCTGCATCGTTACTTTATACCGCCAGTAGCGACGCGCTGAAACTTCTACGCCCAATCCTTTCGCCAAACTTGACGAGGTTGTCGATTGCCGCGGCGGGAATGCTGATGGCTTATAGTGGAGCAGTGTCATGGTGATGAAATACTTGGAGGACGTGTGGCGCGCCCTGAGGAGTTGCGCATTTCCGGGGCAACAAGGAGGCTATCATCTCATGGAGACTCGACCTGTTAGAGTGTGTGTGGAAGACGATTATGGTCTACACGAATGAAAATATAGTCCGGGAAGCAGTATTACACCATGACCCAGACGGCAGAGAGAAGCTAATCGACAATACTGTAGGATCTCGCCCATCTTGCGCTTGATGCAGCAGTCACACGGTTTCGGAAGGCGAATGGACCCGAAGTCTACATCCACGATCGGGCGCATGAAGGATATCTGAAGACAAATGAATATGGCGGCGATACTTGAATGTGGAGACGCATCATTGTCATTGGTACGAACGAGAATCTTAAGACGCATAAAAACCACTCGGTAACGAATATGCCCCCTTGGAGAGATCGAACCTCCCCAGGCTCCGAACATCGAGGAGGAGGGATTGGAAAGGAGATATCTGAAACAAAAGAAACTTGAGCGTCGATAATAGCGACCTGTCGAAGGCAAAATCGGGCACGGAAGACGGTGGTAACAGAGAGAAAGGGCGGAACAGCCAAGCATGCCCAAATCGAAGGCAAACACGTACACATCCCAAATAGGCAATGAACACCCGAAGAGAATCTCTAACCTAGCATCCACAAAGAAGGAAAAAACACAGTCTCACATGTGATGACACTCTGGCGCGAGGTAATATTTATGATTTTAACTATCATGATGGTAATTCGGGTCCAAGGACTTTATTGTTCTGGCGCTACTTTGAGAATCCCTCCCCAACTTGCCCCCAACGACGAGCAAGAAAAATCGACCTCGAAAGATCCTTTTGAAGATATTACGAGACACCATGGACGCTGAAGAATGCCATGTATCTCAGAAGGGAGCCACATGCATCGTGCACCATCTGATAATCTAATCCATCCGTCGGCAGCTACGTTCCAGCCGCGTTGCGGAACTTCTATTGTGTGTGTCAGTTAGGCTCAGATTATGCTAGTTAAGAGGAGACTTTCCTGTCTTCCAAGGCCAAAAACCAGAATGCCGTAAGTCAGAATATTGGCTCGTGAATGTTGATTTCCCGTCGACAAGTATCCTATTCCACACCCGCACAGTTCCATCCTCTGATCCAGAGACGATGTGAATCCTATCTGGCGAGAAATTGACCGATGTAACAGCAGATCCATGACTGTCCAACTGCCGTAATGTCCCCGCCGATATGTCCCAAACTCGTACAGAGCGATCACCTGAGCTGAAGACGACGAATAGACCTCTAGGTAAACAATCAACTGAGGAAACCATGCTATCGTGGTCCAATCGATAGACCTCCAGTCCTGTTGATGCGTCCCACAGACGTAAGGTACAGTCATCCGAGCCAGAGATCAAATGGGTCCCATCCGGCGAGAAGCTGGCTGCGTTAACTGAGCTATCATGCCCGACCAGCCTTAGGACCTGTTTCCCGTCCAGTTGATCCCAGACACGCACGGTGCGGTCATGAGATGTGGAGACAACATATCTTCCATCTGGAGAGTAGTTGACAGAGTTCACCCGGTCATCGTGTCGAAACTCGATTAGTTGGCGCCTTGTCGATACATCCCAAACGCGCACTGTGTCATCCATACCTCCTGAAGCAATTTGCGCCCCATTCGGCGAAAATCTGGCAGATACTACACAGGAATCGTGCCCAACCAGTTTGTACAATTCCCGTCCGGACAAGGCGCTCCAAACCCGGATGGCCTTATCATCCGACGTGGAGATGATATAGTTCCCATCTAACGAGAAGCTGACAGAGTTGACTCTATCGCCATGACTGACAAGTCGGTTCATCTGACGCCCTGTCAAAGCATCCCAAACACAGACAGTGCCATCATGTGAACCAGAGGCGATGTTTCTCCCATTCGGTGAAAAACAGACTGAGGTCACTGATTCGTCATGTCCATCCAGCGGATACATCCCCTGAAATCCCAACACATCCCAGACCTTGACAGTGTGGTCATAAGAGGCAGAGATAATGCGTGCTCCATCTGGCGAGAATCCAACGGAAGACACCGACTCCTTGTGACCATGCAGTTTTCGGAGCAGCATACCCGTCGATACATCCCACATCAACACAGTGCTCCTCCCTGTGCCAGCGATGATATTCTTCCCCTCCGGCGAGAAGCACACGGAAGTGATGGGACATGAGACGTCGCCGGCGCTAGTAGGCGCCATGAGCTGGCGGAACTCCCCCCATGTCGCTACCACCCAAATTATCACGCTAGAGTCATGCGATCCGGACGCGGCATACACTCCATCTGGAGAGAAACAAACTGTGTTCACCCGTTTCTTGTGCATGGCCATCATGGGGATTATCTGCCGTCCTTTCCCAGTCGATACATCCCACATCCGGACGGTGCTGTCATACGAGCCAGACACGATATGGTTCCCGTCAGGCGAAAATGAAGCAGAGGTAACCCAATGTGTATGGCCATCCATTGTATGACCGTTTATTTTGTGTATCTCTTTACCGGTCGAACCGTCCCAAACCCGTACACTGCAGTCATGCGATGCAGAGGCGATGTAGGTCCCATCCGGTGAGAAACCGACGGAGGACACGAAGGAGTCATGGTTGAGTTGACGAAGCTCCTTCTTCGTCGATAACTCCCAGATACGGACAGTGTGATCATGTGATGCAGAGATGATTTGACGCCCGTCAGGTGAGAAATTGACGAAGGATACCAAATGATTATGTCCACTGAGCACAGTTAGCTGGCTCCCTGTCGAGGGATCCCAGATTCCCACTGTCGAGTCATATGAGCCCGAAACGATGAGTGTTCCATCTGGCGAGAAAGTAGCGGAGGTTACTCGCGCGTTATGTTGGAGCAAAAGTAACGGAAGCTCTACATCGAGGCGCGCGGTAACATAAGGAATTCTGGGGAACTTTTCTCGCCACCTGGATAGAAGACCGGAGTCCTTGGAGGACATAGCAAGGGCGGAAACATAGAGATGCGGGGTGGAGTTTCTTAGGATTATGTTCCCAGCAAAAGTGGTTGCGAAACTTTCTGCCGAAAGAAAATCGTTCATCACATCGTCTGACATGGGCTAGATGAACAGTAAGTATAGGAAACTTAAGCTATAAGACTGCTCTACTTACTACTTCGAGTTTCCCGAACCATTGGCGTACTCGTACCAGTAAGTGGTAGCATTCTCCCACTACATCGAGCAAGTTCATCACTTCTATCCAGAACAGAAATTTGCCCTCAAACCATCCTCGAAGTTTTTCTATCATTGTGATCGAATTAGTGTAGCCTATGTTCGATATGTGGGTTGCCCAGTGGCGGCATGCATACCGCAGGGCGGAAGGGATGTTATTGTCAACGCGTCTCTGCAGGTTCCCTACCTGGGAATCGTCGAGGAACGACGAAGGCAGCTTACAGATGTTGAACTCGAGGGATTCCATCAGCTGGAAGCAGGCTGTGGAAAGATGTAGTTGGCGGTCTGTGGTAGAACACAGCGTCTCCGCCAGCCTTTCGTCAGTGACGCGGGAGTGGTCAAGCATGAAGTCAACGAAGGACTTATGGTAACAGTACACACTGCCGTCGCGGATGAAAAGCACTGCATGCAATTTCAAAACGTAACTGAGAACCTCATCCGTCTGCACGTCAAAGTTCAAGTCGCCTAGTAGTTTGGGGATGTCGGAGACGAGGACAGGTTCCACAGTGTGAATGACGGTTTCCAGAACGGAAAGAGCAACCTGTTCTTCGGCCTTCGACATATCTGACAGCCACGTGCGGAGGATCTCCTCGTAAATGTGATCGATGAGCAGGCCACGTGAATCCCTCTGAAATTTGCTTGGCCATGCCTCGAGAATAAGTTCCAGGCGCTTCGGAACAATCTGCGCCGGGCGAACGAAGCGCACAACAGTCGCGGCGTAGATAAACAACCCAGATGCCTGATCAGCAAGGTTGTAGAGCTGCTCTTGCGTTAGCATTGGGAGTTTGTTCTGAAGGTAGGTTTGGATATCTTGTATCACGACGCCATGGTTAAGATCTTCCAATTGCGAAACCGAGATGAGCGTGGGATCAATGGAGGTAAAGAGCTTTAATAGACGAGGATCCCGACGGCTGGTAACAAAGAACTTGACGCATCGTAGGATATCTTTCTCTTTCGCGAGCTCAGAGATCAGGTCATGCAGGAATACTGATCCCTCCTCGTCCTCTATCTCGTCCAATGCGTCGATGATTACCACCAGTGGAGGTATATCCTGCGTGACTTTGATCGACATCTTCAATGGATCAATGAGCAGGCTCCGTATATGATCTTTCAACGGAGGAAGGAGAGCATCATGCTGCAGATCCAATAGCGCCCGACCGAAGGCAGGGAAACTGAGTGCGAGACTGTAAGCGATGGTAGGGATTATGTTACGCCGTATGCGCCTGCCCTCGACTTGGCGAGAGCAGAAAAAGGATGCGCACAAGCGTTGGGCGGCGTCATTTCTGTTTCCGTTTAGGCGCGCGCAGATTGTGTAGGCGATCGTCGATTTGCCCGTACCAGCCATACCGTTAAGCCACCGGATGGAAGGACAGTGAAGTGAAGTGTCTTTACACCAAGACAGGAGAGATTGGAGCGTCATCTCGCGGGTGCCTTTGATGCACTCATCGAGGGCAACCTCGCCGTAAGTGGCTTCCTTGATTGGCCTGAGGCGCTCAAGGCGGAGCATCTATCGGAACGTGGAACGTTAGCAAGTGTACGCTCCGAGTAGGTACAACTCACCTCAGTATCCTCCTTTATCCGTCCCGTCTGCCTGACGATAACTAACGTGAGTTCTAGCTGAAATTAAATGTTAAATATTGGACCATAGATCATCTAGATAAACAAACACACCTGGAAATTCTTCGTCGCTTCGTCGACCCGCCGAAAGATATTCTCGATTTGCTCCACATTCTCGTCGACATTCAGGATACGTTCCAACATCATTCCATCCCTCATTTTCTGTAGCTCCGCGACAGCTTCTTGGAGCCCTCTGTTCAGATATTAATGCTGTGGCGTAATGCTAGTCCAGGACAACGTACTCGCTGAAACGCTGGCAAGTCATGTCGATCCCATATAGATGTTGATTTTCCGGCATGTCCTGAACGACCATCTGAAGACGCTGACAAATGGGCGGGATGAGGATCGCGATTGACTCTTGATTGTTGATAATGTTCTGTATCACGATTCAAGCATACCCAATCACGATGTTAAACGTCACTTACGTCTGCTGTTTCGATTAGGGTGTTAATGACGGCAAGGGGAATCTTAAACGGTGTCCCGTCGAGGAATTTTTCGATGTTCTTGCAGAGCAGTTTGACACCGTGCCACGCGGATAAGGCATTCTCCTTCATGCTGGTTGGTGGCCGTGAATCTGACAGAATAGTTGTGAGTCGGACATAGAGAGTCGAGTTATGAGTACGTACCTTGAAGCTGTGATGGAGTACTGGCTGGGTTCCGAAAGGGTATGACACGGGACGGTTGAGCTTGAAGCAAACGTGGGTGAGTTAAGATTCGCTTCATAACACCCGTTGAGCGCATACCAAGGCCTGAGAGCTCTCCTAATGTCTCCTGTGGTGGTGTATGCCGTGTAAGAGAGTCGATCGATATCGGAGAGGGCGCCGAGTCTGCCAAGATATTGGCTTTCGGAGAGGAGGCCCCGGTCCTAGACGTGAACTGGGACCCTTTCCAGCGAGACAGCGTTGTCTTGAGCGTCTTGAAGGTCTTTGAGAGAAAATCCATGCTGGTCGTCGAGCGCAAACATGAGGAACTTCACAGGCACCACCGGATAATATAGTGGTCTTCTATCAGAAAACATCCACGTACTCGGAGGCTTTACCACATTCAGGTTCGCCTTTGGTAGATATACCACCCATTCATACCCGCCCGCACAGAACAAATAAACTAGGCTCCGAACACCGAAGAAGAGAATGGGCCACAACCATGGGAGCCTTACGACTGTGCGGGATATAATATAGACGGAACTGAATAGCACAAAGACCTTGAGCCTTGTGTATCAAGCTGGAAAACTGATGTCCTGGATCCGGAGCTGAACCAGTGTTGTTCCGGTCAATAAGGACAAGGGTCAAACGCAATGACTGTTGTCTATTCAGTGACTTTGATTAAGGATACTTAAGTATGTCGTTGACCGTTGACCTTAATCAATTAGTGCGGACCTGTCTCCGGTCTGTGCGATCTTGTCAACGAAATCCAACGAACCACCCAGATTGCTATATTCACTAGGCTGATAACCCAAATATTAGCAGACTGAGAGAGGCAATGCTCGCAGAGATGGCCTCAAGCACCCTTGGCCGTGCCCAAAAAGCCCGACAAACAAGCAACCATAAGCTTGGCAGCATTGTCGGATAGAGCATAGTAATTAAGACGCAGAGATGGCATTCAATGATACTGTGCTCCCACCCGATGACCAGGACACTCACGACGTTGTGGCGCACGGAACCGGAAGGAGCGCGGCAGATATGCCATCATCGGGGTCTGAATGTGTGAGAAAGGTCAAATCTGGAAACCTAACTTAAGGTCAAAGGTCAGTGGTACGGTCAACACCATTGAATATTCATTGACCGGAACAACACTGAGCTGAACACATTCGTCAAGAAACAAATCATGAGTCAGCTACAACTAAGCACCACAAAGTAGCTTGGCGAACTGCGCAGTCATCAGTCAACATATTTGCCTCCTTCTCCACTCTCCCTATCGACGCCGCACTGCACGACTCACTTTCGAGATGCTGTATAAGTCCGGAGCACAGCGTGAACTTCGTGGTACAGTCCGGGCACCTACAGAACATGATGAGCGTGCTACATTCATCCAGTGGCAGTAAGGAAAAAGAACATACTTGAACTTGTCATTGTCATGAGAAGCGGACCTGATATGCAGATTCAACAAATCAAGAGTATCGAATGTCTTTTCGCACTTTGGGCATTTGTACGCCACACCGTTGAATGCGTCTTTGGTGGTGACCTCGGCAGTAACAGTCCCGAGCGAGATGGCCATGGAGCTGGAGAAGATCTTGCTAATGCCCGAGATGGAGGCGCCAACATCTGAGGTACTTTCTGTCAAGGACAGAGTCCGGCGTGAACCAAACAACCACCCAAGCCGCCATCAGACGGAGAGCGATAAAGAAGCAGAGAATAGAGCGTAGATTGAGATATGAGAGAGCCTAGCTCGATACAGTGCTGGGATATCCGAACAGTGTAGAGACGAAGAGGACAAACTAAGGAAATATCTAGAAAGGCTGTGCATATAAGTAGAGAGTCCGTGGCTACAATGAGCAATAATGGTGTGATCATGAGTAATAGTGATGACACAATCATGGCATCTGAGTTGACATTGATCACGTGAATGTAAAGTTAGATGCCATAGTCATGTGACTTATGGTTAGAGTTTCCCGGTCTAGAACAATGAATATCTGCTTGCAGGAGTATGTGGCGTACTCTTGGGGAAGTCGGGGATCGTGGTGGAGGAAGTAAAATAGAGGCGATTCGTGACAATACCCCCTCTTTAGGCTGCGCTTGCACCCGAAGCGCAGAAGTACCGGACCAGATGTCTTGAACTGTAATACCGAGGTTACGAATCATAGGGCGGGGTTTTGAAAACACCTTGGGGTACCAACGATGGAAGTCCTCTATCAACGCCAACACCTTCTCGTTTGTCAACGATGAACTGGGTTCCCATGTGTTCTCCGATTCTGAGTAATCTAACCACTTGACCAGGTACTGCACACCTTGTTTGTTACGGGTAGGGCGTGAGTCTAAGATTGCCTCAACATCGTAGTCTTCGTCGTCGTCTAGAAGCTCGGGTGGCACACCCGGGAAGTTCGGTCCATGTGTGTCGGTCTCTTTGAATGGGACGAGTAGGGATGTGTGGAATACAGGATGAATGCGCCATTTTGGCGGGAGTTTGAGCCGATAGGTGACTGGGCTGAGGATGTCAGTGATTTCAAAGGGACCATGTCGCTTATTGGCGAGCTTAGCTTTTGACCGTGTGGTCTTAAGGTTCTTGCCGTCGAGCAAGACCTTATCGCCAACCTTAAACATCACTCCTTTTCGCGTATTATCACCATTGTTTCTCTTCATCAACTTGGTGGCAGTGGTTAGACTGGCCTGAACCTCCTCGCGTAGGAGCTGCAGGTTCGTGAGGCCACCAGTAGTTGTAACATTTCTACAAATGCTGGGTTATATCTGAAAAAAATGTTTTATAATTCCTGGGATATAGCTCAGTGAGTTATAACCCAGCAACCTGAGCTCAAATATTACCTTCTTTGGTAAGTCACCAGAATAGAGATCAACAGCAGCGCACAGCCATCCCGCCACAGCACCTCCCGCTCATCACTCAATTTCCTAATACAAACATAAACCGCTTCGGGAACCGCCACATTGTATTAGTCATATTTTCCTAAGTCTAACTACCCTTAAACCTCTCCCGCCTCATAAATCGTCGCCGCCTGAGATATGTCCGCGCTGAGAAGGGCCGTCGTAGCCTCAAGAGCCTCTGCATCCATTGCGCCACGTTCCTTCCCGCGCGATGGCTCAGACCACAACCAAAGAAACTCGAACGATGATTTCAAGCGGGAAAGTGCATCCACCTGAGACATTCCGTACACCCTACGCCCACCTGCCTCATCCTCACGGAGAGGCAGCGACAGAACCCGTTCAGCCTGTTGGGTCCATCTACGCATCTCGTAGTCCAGTGTACGCAGGACTTGGTGCATCTCCTCCTCCACCATGTAGGTGCAAGCCTGCGTGGTACAGGTTGCGCTGTAGGGTTTCCTGAGAGAGAGGAAAAGTTATGGGAAGCTCAGTGCTACGACACTTTGGAAACGATTCGAACAATGCAGCGGACGCAGCGGTCGTTGAAGGCTTTCCGTCGGCACAATCTGCGTGGGCAGCGCCAGAGCCATAGCAGTACTATACAGCCAAAACTCCAGGCATGTATCCCTAAGGGCAAATAGGAACGGTGGGCATCTATCCCTATAGGGGTTGACCACCTCCCCAGGTCTATCCCTACCCCTCTGAGCTTAGTAAGCCTCCCGCCGCCGCCCTGGGGTGCCAGGTACATGCTACCCCCGGCAATCCCGCACCTTGCTTTTGGACCGAATCCTTGCAGCACTTCCCGCAGCTGACCAAGCGACGCCGCTTCCTTCCGGCCCACATATCCATTAAATGTGGCGCCTACGCGGCATCCTGATCCAGCGGGTGTACCCTTCTTGCTAAATGTGTCCATCTATCCAATCCTCCACCTCAGACATTGCCTGCTTGCTCCAGCCAACGGGGGAGAGGAATGTGGCGCAACCCGCCTTGTTATTGTATTGGCTGCTACGGTACCAAATTAGAGGGAAACGTTTTGGTATGTGCAACATTCTATCAATAGAATGTAATATATGACCACATGCGCCCTCTTCGTTCCGGTCTTGCCGCGCGATATTCATCCTTCAAATGTGGCGTGCATTGGATCAGGACAGCCCAACTCTAAGCATTTTCATTACCATTTATCACACTCACAATCTTTATTCACTCCCAATTTATATATTTGACCCCTCTCGGTCTCGCCATTCATTATCTACCCCATCAAAGTAAGGAAAAGCGCGGGTCAGCTGGGTACCCGGACCCGACTGACCCGAACCCGCATCGGGTTCGGGTCCGGGTCAGCAAGTCCTGACCTGGCACGTAACCCGGCACCCGACGTGACCAACCCGACATAGAATGTTCAGAAAACCTCTCTAAAATGATACAGTTTCACAGTGCACACTTGGCCAAGTCAGTATACTGACTAGTCGTCCTTTAGGGCGGTGTTGGCCAAGTTGCAGCATTATTTGGTCATTGGTCAGGTTTAATTATTAGTCTAGATAGGATGGTAGTAGATACAAAGTAACAAGCTACAAGAACAATATTGGTGTAACACCAGAGAGATATAGTAATCTACGTATCTAAATATCTATGTACAACAAGAGTATATCAGTCTAAAATATAATAGTACACTATATAAAGTGAGGTACAACGGGGGCGCGTTTGAAGTGATCGACGTAGCTCTGGATATAGTACCACACCAAACGGTACTCTACCTTCTCAAAATCCTCCTCTGATAGTGTCCCCGACTCCAATCCTACAGCCAGCTGGTGTGTTGTGTCCGTCATCGGCGACGTATTCATCCATCCCAACATAATCCGGTAAAGCCCCCAAAGAGCAGGTCGGCGTCCCTCTATACTGCGCGACGCGAAGCCCATATGCCCCTCATCAAGATCCTGCGGAACCAGGCTCCCATTGAAGTGGGGAATGGCAGTAAGGACTTTCATCCTGTGATCGCCGTAATCTGACGCGTCGAGATCGTTGTACCCCAAGTACTCTCCTGGCTCGTCATCAGGACGGGGGTCATCGAACCCAACCTCCTTCAGCACATAGTATTGGCGGTCAAGGGTGATCAACTCGTAGCGAAAGTTGATCTCGTATAGCTCCCAGAGTATTTGTTGGACGACGAGCACTGAAGGGAGAACATTGGCCTCGAGCGTCTGTGAACGCCAGACAGTGGGTGCAGTCTGGAGATTGGCGAAGTCGAACATCCCTTGCAAACCACCATCGACAATACAGCGCTCAAGGTTGGACTTCGCATCTGCGCGCATCTTGGCAGTCTTTGTTCCTGCTGTCGACGAAGGGACCAACTCCAACGTAAGGATCTTCCTCCATATTGGAGTCCCCAGAGGTTCGAACAACGGTGATCCGAGACGGTAGAGAAGAACATGGCGGAGTTTGACATACATCGTGAGCATAAAAGCCCGCATTGTATCCCTCTCAACGCTGGCTATGGTGCCGGGATCAGGCAGAGCATATCCGCGAGACACGCCTGGTGGAGCTGGGACGGTAGCGTCGAAAGTCTCTCCCAGAGCCTTCATGGCCTCTTTCCACCAGTAGATAGGTGATGGCCATCTGGAAAAGGGTAATTTCTTTAAGTTATCTATAGTCAACTTAAAGCTGTTAGGTTACTAAAGTCACAAAAGTCATGAAAGTTGTCTACGAGCATGGTTAAACACGACACTTATCTTAAGTTGCAGTAAGTCACTCAGAAGTTAGAGTAAGTCACTCAGAAGTTACACTCAAGTTGGAATAAGTTGAGAGCTGTGTTTAACCATGGCCTAAGATGTCACAAAGTCAACTTGAGTCTAACTTGAGTCTGACCTAAAGCTGTCCAATTCTATCAATATAATAACATTTGATTAAACGTTAATCCAGTCAGATATCACACAATTTAGATAGAAAACAATCAATTATTATTGCAACTATCAATAAACATATACAATATACACTATCAAGTAACTAGCATACAATAGTTCAAAAGAAATACTAAAAGAAAGAGCAGATTAGTCAAAGATACAAGTCAAAAGAGCAAGAAACATACCAGAACATTAAACACAGTCAAAAGAGAGCACCTTTGAACAAGAGACAATGATTAGCAAGCATAAGAAAAGAAGAAGCAAGTCCACATACCAAGAGAACATTCAAGACTTGAAGATTTAAAGAGAGAACATAGAGGAAGGAGGTCAAGAGAGGAATGATGGGATCAGAGCTCAGCTCTGGTTTAAATACCAACATGAAGTCACATGACCAGGGCAAAGGGTTTGGGTCCGGAGGTCCGGACCTAAATTGCCTGCCTGTTGGACTTGATTAATTCTTGATTCTTGATTTATAACTGTTCACTCAATAACTCTATGGGACTTGCATGGAAGGTAGTAGACCTATATATGGTTGGAAAGCGTTTAATTAGGGCTACAAGACGAGCCTATAACCGTGGGAAAATAAGGGGTGCAGCTCCGGCTATAAGCCATTCAATCAATTCTCTATTTCTTGTGTTCAAGCAATAGCACTACTACACTTGACTGGAAGGTAGAAGTATTATATACTGTCAGAAAGCGTTTAATTAGGCCTACAAGACGCTTATATAATCATGGGAATCGCAGGGACGCACCACAAGTTATAGGCAAAATAGATGATTTTACTCGGATTTCTCTAGTCTCTCTCACTCACAGCATATCTACACCATTGCTGTTAGCTAGTAGACAATGACTAGACAACTTGAGAGAACCTCAGTTGAGCTTTAGGCACCTCAAGTTGACTGCTGTACTAGCTCTAACTTGAGACAACTTGAGTGTCTTTTAGATAGAAGCTTCAGTGCAATTATCTTATGTTAACTGTGAAGCAACTATAGACAATACATAAAAAACATTTATCTTAAGTTAACTTTCTCCAACTTTGGTTAGCTTTCTGTGACTTGGGGCTGTCTTTAGTTGTGTGCTAGAATCCGAGTATCTTGAACCAACTTTTCTGACTAAAGACAACTTATCTGACTTAAGTTACAAGCTTTAAGTAACTTTGACTTGAGGTAACTTAAGATTATAAGGCCTTTCCAGATGGCATATAGGGAGACACGGGATCGTTGAACTTGTCGCGGTCGTTGTTGGGCCGCTGTGATTGGCGTTCAGTTCTGGCATCTAACGAATAGAAAAGTTAGTATGTACACAAACACCCGCAATTGAAATCAGGCTTACAAGGCTTTGGACGAGCGGTCTGATGCCTGGCTGATCGTGACGCGCCAGTTTGAACGCTTGAGGATGTCGACGTAGAAGTCGACAACAGAGTCGACGTAGAAGTCAACGTAGAAGTCGACGTAGAAGTTGAGGGAAGAGGTAGTGTTGGAGGAGGTGCAGTGTTTGAGGAGATCAGGGACCCCGTCCCCCCGTACAAGGTATTGGAAGATCCCAGGTGACGGAAAAAAATAGACATGGCTCGATAACGTTCCAGGCTTCCTGCTGGACCACAGTAAATAGTGCGGTGAGGTGGGGTTGCTGGGTCATAGGAGATCGTGATGGCCATCTTGCGTTCAGGCTGCGCGTCGAGTGGAATATCATCCAACCAGCGCGTAACCGTGATACTGGAGGAGACGGGAAGCAGGCGCGACAGCCATACAGGAACACCGCACTATTAAATGTTCAGAGTCATTTTATGCAATACAAATAGCAAACGTACCCAATACAAATTCTCAGCCGCTTCGAGACTGTCCGTTAACGCTCCAATAACATTGTGTATTCGGGCCCGCTTCGCAGCAGCATTGTAGTACATTTTCCGATATTCAATGAGCCAGGTAAGGCGTGCATCGAGTTCCAGCAAGACGCGCTGGGTCATACGGAAGACGACTAGGCTCTCTTGGTAGGAGGCGGGAAGTTCGAGACGTCCGAAAAGGAATTTGAGACACGCGAGGTAATCATTGGTGCACCCGTCGTCGTGGATGCCAGTAGAGTAAGGTTTTGTCTCCTTCACCTCCTGGCGATGGCGTTTGACAACGTCGCCGTAGATGCCCTTCAACACCTGGCGAAATGGGAGATGGATAGTTCCCAGGCCGTTTGACGGGCCAGAGACGTCAACAATGTCGAAGTGTCCGGGTTGCACAAACCAAAGCATGTAGTCGGCACTAGTCAGATCGGACGGATGGCGCATGAGCGCGAGGTGGGGAGTACGTGTATTGAATGGCTGAGGGTGGAGCATGGGGTCGTCTTTGCCAAAATGACAATCCTTGAGCATGCTGATACGCCGTTCGCCAAACAGGGGATTGGGGATGTAGTCCATGTTGGGAGACGTTATGAACGCGCCTTTTTCGGGGAAGTGTCTACCAACTTTGCCGTCAAACGATTTTAGCACTGAAGAAATGTTAGAAGGATTTTAGAAAGTATTGACGTTGGACCTACCACCCTATAACCTACTAATAACTAGATAAACCCTTATAGTGACGGGGACCAACAACTAGTTGCTGGCCGTCACTACGGGGTAATAGGTCAGGTAGCTAGATTTGGCTGGGGCGGGGCGGGATCTACTGGTACGGCTAGGGGGTCGGTATGGGGATATACTGGGATGGCGCGCTACGGGTAGGTAGGTACGGGGCTGGGGCAGCCAGGTGTGGCGCACCGGAGCAATCAGTCAGGGAAAACAGATCAATCATTACCGCGGGGATGGGGGAATCAGCCGGGACGCTATTGAAGCGTGGCGTCATCCGGAACCAGGGACCGGATCCGTGGGCCAATATTGATGGACCACCGGGAGCGGGTCCCAGTGTATTGCGCCACGCTTCCAAATCAGGACCTGCGGACTGGGGGTAAAAGCAAAAAAGTAATAATATAAAAGGGATATATATATACTATACATACGAACAGATAAATGTAAGCAATGGAACAGGATAGAAATGTGGCGCGGAATGGGGATCGGGGCGACGGGGGATGGATGGGAGGAAGCGAAAATGGTGGGGGAGACGATAGTATATAGTAAAACGAATACAGGAGTGAAAAAATGATGGGGAAAGGAGAGGAAATGGATGAGGAGCGTCGAAAATGGTGGTGCAGCAGGATGATGGGAGCGGCGGCGGTCCAGCCACATGCGGCGCTAGCTACGAGGGTAGAGCGGCACTTGGAATCCATAATGGAAGGTGTCGACACGGTTTTGAGGTGGCGGCAGCGTAGGGTAGCGCAGGATGTTGAAAATGGTCCACTGGCGCTGGTTGCCATGCTGCTGGCGGGCTGCACGCATTTCTGGCGGTCGTTCGTCGTCCATAGCGCCAATAAAAAGTTGTATGGACATGCTTCGTATGAAGCAGTCGAGCGGCAAGAGTGCCAACACCGTCGCGGTAAGTGGTAGAGTCAGCATCAGTGATTCTCAGAGCCCAAGTCCAACGCCGAGATCGCCGATACTTACCATTCCTTACAATTCCTTAGTCGCGTCAACAAGTTGTGGCATCAATAACATTATATTCAAGGCTATCTACAACTCTTAGATTTACACATCCTCGGCGTCATCGTCATTGAGAGTATCATCCTCGTCAGGTTCTTCATCGTACAGGTCAGCGGATAGCTCATAATTCAGCGACCTCTCAGGCGGCGCGTTGCTCAACATCTCGACCCCCAAATGTACCAATGGCTTCCATGCCGCCTCCATACGTGCTGCCTGCTCGCGTAGACGTGTCGATGACGCCAGCGCCATTGCCACCAATCCTTCGCGAATATCAGCGGGAGCGTTGGGGCACGCGACAATCCTTTGATCCCACCAATCAGCCTTCCAGCAGTCGAAGGCCACAACTCGTCGCATTTCTTCAACGAGAAGTTCAATTTCTTCTCGCCAACGCAGCATGCGAGCTCTTGCTTTCGCCCACTCACGCTTGAGACCTAGATAAATGGAAAATCGTGTCAGTATCAACAGTAAGGAATAGACATTGAGACGCACTGTTTTTGAATGGCTCGTCGCCTGTCATTGTCTCCGCAGATACACCGTTGGGATAGCTATACCAAATCCACGATACCTCACGCCGACCCTCCCCCTGCGATACGAGCGCGTCTGCCGTCAAAGGTCCATTCTGACTGACAAAGAGTAGGCCGCGCTCTCGAATGTCATCCGCTTCTGCTTCCTCCTGCGCCGTAAGCATGCGCTCGTTGAGACCACTCACATGCTTGTCCTCCAGGACGCGGAGCTGGTTCTCCCAGTCGCCATGGCCTTTCAAACGATACAGGGCATTGCGAGCCCAGCGATACCGGAGTTTTGCAAGATTAATATTGACCAGCACACTAGATAAACCATGAGATACATCCAATACAAGAGTAGTAAAACTCACCGTCGCTGTATCCCTTCAGCTCGCGTCACTGAAGTTTGGCCAGTAACATTCTGTACTTGAAAGAGAATGCCCGCAGAATGTGTTCGTAAGCCAGAGCGTAACAAGTCAAGTGATTCCCAACACTCCGCTTCACGTAGTCTCGTCTCCATTTCGGCGAGTCCGGGTTTGCAGGCCCGCGCTACTTCGCGATGTGCCGCAGAGAGTTCTGATGGCATGTACAACTTGATTTCTTCCGGAACAACAACATCCGGCAGGGCATTGAGACATTCAATCTCTTCTGACGATAGGAACTCCTGTAGATGTGGCATATAGATTTGTTGTAGGCCGCGGAATTTTGTGATACGCCGTAGAATGACTATCGTGTATTCAGTGTCACAACATTTGACCGACGAAAGAAATGTGGCGTACGTGTCCGCCTTTTCTCAATGTTGAGTTGTTGGTATGTAGCTCCCAAACCGCGCGCTTTCACTTCCCACGCCAACGAACGTCTGAGTGTATATTTACTCCCAGTTAAATGTGACAATAGAATATTACTTATCGTAGACTCTCAATCTCAAGCCCCAATGTCAACATCGTGCTTGCATTGGACTCCTGAACGATCACCTCGGGGTTCTTGGCCAGCGCCGCTTGTTCTTCTTTTTCGAGCTCAATTTGGATCTCGGCAATAGACATGTGTGATGAGAACGACCCTTCATACGGACAGGGTTTCGTAAAATCCCCTTCCCATGTTTTGATTTCTTGAAGCCAGAGATCGAGCACGTCACGACCAAAGACGACAGCTAAACCTTCATCAAAGTTCTTGAAGTTCTCGGTATGAGTTGGAGAGTTCGACAGCGCCTCAACCAGCCGTGAGGCAAGGACACGCTCTGCCAAGAATCACGATTGATGTTAACATGTGGCGGAATCAACTTATTATGCAGGGCTCACCAAACGACTCAATGGTCCGACGGTTGATGTTGTTGAATATGTCGTCCAGGGTATCGGCACGGGCGCCGGGACCCATTTTCTTTGTCTGTGCAGCGGCACGATTACTCTGAGACCATAACCATTCAATTATCTCAGCCGCGGTTCGACCTACGAATGGAAGAAGGTTGAGTGAGAATTGAGCATGGTCTTCAAGTAGATGCGACCAAATGTGGAGCTTCGGAATCGCAAAGCGCATCAGTTCTGGATTCAGGAACTGGACGGGCGCAGGGAGATCCTTGACACGTTTCAACCAGTTCTTGCTCCATATGCACGCAATGTCGTACGATGTAAGTTTCTTGATGTCCGGATCATGTCTACACGCAGACGCATGAACATAATCGACCGAACAGAACCTAGAACGATGTGAGATTCAAAGCAAGTTTGAAAATGTGGCGTTCAGACTTCTCTCCTTTGCTCAGGTCTCCCAGCCCGTTGGGACGAAGACATCCATGCCGAGCACAGCATACCCCCGTAACCCCAGATACCCTCAGACCCTTCGCATTTTTTATGTTAGCTAGATGATAAGCCTGAAATCCCGAGCAGTTCGGAGTGTCCTCTTGCGTGGCGTACTTAGCGAGCCATCGGAAGTATGGCTTGCGCGGGGTAAAATAGGCATTACCATCACCCAACGGCGGATCACGCGTTTCTAAGGAAACATTCTCATTGCGCAGTCTAAAGTTGGCATCATTTGCGAGATAGGTAGTGTAAAGCCAACTGTAGTACATTGAGTGTAATATTACGAGCGCCACGGGTACAGGAAAACGCACACATTAGGCTGGGTAGCATAGTCAGATGGAATATTTTTCCCCGGCTGGGGACACGCCGGGCAGAGGAACGCCAATTCTCCATCAGCAGTTCCCGCAATTCCGCTCTCGTCATGCCCTCGCCCAGCGTCACGGCACATTTTAATGTGCCTCCATTGCCGTAGGCAACGGAGTAGAACCCGATATCAGAACCCGATATCGATTTGGTGCTGAAGCGCCCGTCTGCTCCTCAGTGAGCTCAGACAAACTGCGCCAGAGGTCCCATGTTGGAAGTTTGCCGTTGCAGTTCAGCGAGTGTGCAAACCGGAGAAGGGAGAAGGTGACAGCGGTGTGGGGATATGTCGGTGTAGCAGGCCACCAACTATTACTAAGGGTTAGGTTTCTAAAATCGGCGGAACCCCGACATCCGCAAAACGCTACCCCAAGGATGTGGATGCCATTGGTGTGCAAGACGGTGAAATGGGCAACGTAACCGATTGGCGCAGGGCACTCTCCTCCGATGGTATGACCTAACGTGATAGAGACGCCAAGATCCGACAAAGAAATGTGGCGAAAGAACGAGCCAGTCCACTGCTAGAGATCGTTAGTTAGTACTGTGTAGATAGCGAATTGAAAGAGATTACCTGAATCCAGTGAAGGGGAAGATGTCGATGTGTCTCGCACATGCAGCTCTGACACATGAGACCAAGCCCGACACATTCATCATCATGACACCAAAATTGCGCCACATGTTCTTTCTGCCCACAGACAACTCAGTCGCCACCAGCGGCACCTCCAGATCCCTCTAATCGAATCATCTGTGTAAGGTAATCCTCCCGAAATGATCTCCAAACCCCCATGGGGTCGTTCTAAGATTCAAGAATGTTAGCTTAAAATTAGGAGGGTAAAGAGCAATCTCACCGTGCTGTTATACTGCTTTCGTGCATGGACGACCTGCACGTTCAAGCCGCCTGACGTATCAGAGAAGTCCGCCGCGTCATCCAGATACATGGTATCACCGAGAAGATATGAGAAGCCATCGAGCTGAGCTGCGCGCGCAAGAGTATCAGTGTCCTCGACGATGTCGACCTCAGGTTCTGCGGTGTAGATGGTAGTCCGACGCCTGACGACTGGGCGGGCAACATCGTCCTCAACAACTTGGGTGATGGCGACACTTTGACTTTGGTGAAAGTCGTTCTTCGGCGCGCCTTTCTTGCATTTGAAAGAGCCAGAGCCTGTGTTGGACATTAGAAATGAAGGACTGAACGTGGAAAAGGAAGGGTGGTGAGGTCGTTGATTGCGGGCTTACTTCAAATGAATGTATGGGAAGCAAAGATGAACCAAGCGAGTTTGGGTCATGAGAACGACAAATATCTGTAAGCCTGGTCCCCCAGTTTACTACATACACACACTTTCCCACACTGCCACCGAACCATTATTTACGATCAATTCTCCTTCGTCGCTCTTTACTCTGTATTGCACGCAACGAAGGTACATAACTTATCTCTCTCTTGTATTACTAGCTGACTCTGTATTGCACGCAACGAAGATTCTTTTGTCCTGTCTGTCTTGCCCGTTTAGTGTTGGTTGTCGTTTACACGACACCCTTCCACTTTTTTTTTGACACCGACAACCTTCGTACCGGCAGCCATCGTACTGGGATCACCCACTACGGAACGGTTCCAGCTGGATACTAGTCACCACGTCCTACTCACGTAGACAACCGTCAACGCCAACCCCACTGGTCACCCGTGCCCACCACCGCCGTCACCGTTCCCCATCACCTGCTGTTTCCACCGATTCAGACCTCTCGTCGCTGCCACCGTCCCCTACCACCGATACCATTACCGATTCTCCACCAGAGTCTCGTATACCGTCACCGTCACTGCCACTGCCACTGCCCTCACCCACCATGTCTTCCACAACCCCCACGTCCACCACAACTGCATCCGTCAAACAGGCGAAACTCAAGGACTGTCCAATCCTCTCTGCAGGAAAGGTCACTCCTGCCGTCTTCGTCGAATACTCTGACGCCTGTGAAAAATATATGCGCCATGGCGCCATTGATGCCGCTGACATTGTCAAGTACGTCACCGACGGTCTCGAACAACCTATCCTGAAACAATGGTACCGGGCCGACAAGACCCGTATCAACGCTATGGGTCTTCCCTCCTTTCTCAAGGAGATTCAGAACCAGGTCTTGGATTTTGACTGGGACGTCAAACTCCTCGACTCCATTCAGCTCTCCCAACAGGGGAAGCGACCCTTTTGGGATTGGGCCATCTCGCTTCAGGATAGCAACGCCACCCTCTCCAACGCTGGTTCCACTCATGCTCTACCCGAGGCTGGACTTCGGCAACATATCATCTCACACATGAGTACCCGTCTTCGTGATAGTATCCGCAGTGAGCCTCCTCTCGCCAACTCCCTCTCCGTCTGGATGAAGGAGGTCAAGGCTCGAGAAGAGAAGCTCGTCAAGGATGAAGATGAGGTCAGGAGAATTGTTTCCGAACAACGTGCCGAACGGACCCACCGGAAAGCTGCTGCCACTCCTGCCCTACTCTCTCGCATTTCCAACCCCCCGCTCGCTCAACGTCTCACTTCCGCGCCTAGCGCTGGAACAGGCTATACTGTTGCAAGTGTCCCAAAGCTCACTGAAGCTGAACGCGCACTTCTCTCTACACACGAGGGATGTTTCAATTGTCGCACTTTTTACGCTGGTCATTATAGCGACTCCTGCCCAATGCGCAGTCTTCCTCCCCCCAACAACCGTGTCAACCCTGCCACCTATCGTCCCCTCACTCTTGACATGGCTGCTACCGTCAAGAAAGAAACCTCGGGCGCTGTCTACACCACCCAGATCGAGGACGTCGATGATTCGTCTGATGACTCGTGCGTCCCTTTCACTGTCCCCCACCTCATCCCTCACATGACCATCACTGGTCCCGCTATACGCGACTTCCCCATACCCATTAAACCGCTCATTGACCATGGTTGCCCCTCTACAGTGATTGACGACCAGCTGGTCACCCAGCTTGGTCTACGTCGTTTCCAGTTACCCTTGCAAGAGGATAATTTGGCGTCGCTGTCGGGTCATGGGCTGGGTTCGCGGGAGTATGTGAAGCTGCAAGTGTCGTCGAAAGATGGGAGCTGGACCTCGGGTGTTCATCGAGCAAAAGTTCTTCATAACTGTACCATTCCCCTTATCCTCGGACTACCCTTCCTTTTACAAGAAAAAATCGTTGTTGACGCTGAACTCCGCACTGCCATCGATAAGCGAACTGGATTTGACTTGCTGAACCCCCCACTATATCCTCCCCGTGAGTGGGCCTCTGATAAACCTGCATCACCTCCACCACCTGTCATCAAGAAACCACCAAAACCCAAACGAGACTTTACAGTTCCTCTCGCTCATACTCTCCTTCCCGCTGCGGTCATGCTACAAGTTCGTGATCGAATGGAAACCCTAGCCTTCGAAGCGCACCTTAAGCAAAAGGATGCAGAGATGAAGGCGCGCTACACGGATCTTTTCACCCATCGTCTCCCTGATGTTGGAGATATTCCCGACCACATCTATCATCGCATACGACTCAAAGACCCCACCAAGGTCAACAATGGTCGTGGTTACGCAGCTGCCAAGAAGAACCAGGCAGCTTGGAAAGCCCTCCTCGACGATCACCTAGCAGCTGGACGTTTACGTCCATCGTCTTCGGAGTACGCCTCTCCATCCTTCTGTGTACCTAAATACCGGAATGGAGTTCCCGACCACACTGTCCCACCTCGCATGGTCAACGACTATCGTGAACTCAACAAGAACACTGTCCGTGATCGTTATCCCCTGCCCCGCGTTGACGATATCCTCGCTGACTGCGGGAAAGGAAAACTCTGGGCCAAACTCGACATGACCAACTCATTCAGCCAAACCCGCGTACACCCCGATGACATCCATCTCACTGCTATACGCACACCCTGGGGACTCTATGAATGGGTCGTCATGCCACAGGGTGGGTGCAACGCTCCCGCCACTCATCAACGCCGTATGACAGATGCCCTTCGACACCTTATCGGGGAAATCTGTCACGTCTATCTAGACGATATCATCATCTGGTCTGACTCGCTCGAAGAACACACTCGGAATGTTGAGCTTGTCCTAGATGCCCTCCGTGAAGCTGGCCTCATTTGTAATCCAACGAAATCCGACCTCTTTCTCACTCGCGTAGAGTTCCTCGGACATGTCATCTCTCGGGAAGGCATCGCTGCCGATCCCCGCAAGGTGGACCGTATTATGTCCTGGCCTACCCCGAAGACAGCCACAGACGTCCGCTCCTTTCTCGGATTAGTCCGATACATTGCCGTTTTCCTCCCAGCGCTAGCTGAACACACTGCCGTTTTGACGCCGTTAACAGCCAAGGAGTATAACAAAGCACTCCCTACCTGGACGCCAGCTCATCGTATCGCATTTGACGCCATCAAAAAGCTAGTCCTCAGTCGAGAATGCCTCACAGTAATCGACTACGAGGATACCACCAAACAGATCTTTGTTACCACCGATGCCAGTGACCGCCGTACCGGAGCTGTCCTCAGCTTTGGAGAGACTTGGGAAACTGCCCGTCCCGTTGCCTACGAGTCTTATCAGCTCAACAGCGCAGAGCGAAACTACCCTACGCACGAGAAAGAACTCCTCGCCATCGTCAAAGCACTGAAGAAGTGGCGTAGCTCCCTTCTAAATGTCACCTTCCAGGTCATGACCGATCACCGCACCCTCGAGTACTTCTCCTCACAGCAGGATATGTCTCGCCGACAAGCTCGCTGGGCCATGCACCTTGCCCAGTTCGACTTTGAAATCCACTATGTCAAAGGCGAAGATAACACTGTTGCCGATGCACTTTCCCGTTTACCAGACGAGCTGCCAACCATCCCAGAACCAGTCGTCATCGCTGCCTGTTTAGCACGCTCTGGCACTGGGGAAGACCCAGTCCAATCTAGACGTGAACGCCTCATGGCTGCCTCCACGTCCATCGTCATCACCGCTGATACTGAACTCCTTGAGAGTATCAAGAAAGGCTATACCGAGGATGATTTTTGCCAACAACTCCTCACCAACCTGTCCAGTACCGAAGGCGCCATGTTCGATGTTGCTACAGGCCTTCTCTATGTTGGTCGACGACTCGTCATCCCGCGCGTCCTCAAGGTCCGCGAACTTCTATACAGTCTCGCGCATGATGCGCTAGGTCATTTCGGGTTTGACAAAAGCTACGCTGCCTTGCGCGGATCCTACTACTGGCCAAATATGCGCCGTGACTTGGAGGAAGCCTATATCCCGTCATGCACTGATTGTCAACGCAACAAGAGTCGTACCTCCAAAACACCTGGTCCCCTTCATCCACTTCCTGTCCCAGATAACCGCTTCGATGTCGTTGGTCTTGACTTTGTCGGACCACTCCCCGTCGAGAATGGGAAGGATACTATTGTCACCTTCACTGACCTCCTTGGAGGCGCAGACATCCGCATGGCTGCTATCACCTCCACAATCACCGCCGAAGAGTTCGCTGTGGTCCTCTTCGACGAGTGGTATTGCGAGAACGGTCTAATGCTGCAGCTCGTCTCTGACCGAGACAAACTTTTCATATCCAAGGTTTGGGCCGCGCTCCACAAGCTCACTGGCGTCAAGCTGAAGATGTCCACCGCATATCATCCCGAGACTGATGGCGGAAGCGAGCGCACCAACAAAACAGTCAATCAAGCTCTTCGATATTATGTCGATAGACAACAGAAGGGATGGCTCGCTGCTCTACCTCGCACTCGTTTTGCCATCATGAACACTGTCAACACGTCAACTGGATACTCAGGATTCCAACTGAAAACTGGTCGCTCACCTCGTATTATTCCCCCACTTGCTCCCTTACCTGCCAATGCCACTCCGGAAGAGTCCACCGCTCAAGCCATTATTGCGCGTATCACCACTGACGTCCAGGATGCCCAAGATAATCTGCTCGCTGCCAAAATCCGCCAGGCCTTCCACGCAAACAAACATCGCGCTCCAGAGATCGCCTACGCTGTAGGAGACCAGGTCATGCTATCCACCAAGAACCGCCGAAACGAATATAAGCGAGCAGGAAAGAAACGCACTGCCAAGTTCATGCCCCGGAACGACGGCCCCTACACCGTAGTCAAAGCCTTCCCAGAAAAATCTGAATACACCCTCCAACTCCCTGGCCATCGTCGCACGTTCCCCGGATTCCACGCTTCCCTCCTTAAACCATACCACCCAAATGATCCTGCACTGTTTCCCGAACGAGAACTACCCAAGCCTGGTCCTGTCGTCACTGAAGATGGGATTGAGGAGTGGTCGGTCGAGAAAATCATAGACTCAAAGCGCGCGGGCCGTGGAATGCGCTATCTTGTACGCTGGGCTGGATACGGAGTTGAACACGACTCCTGGGAACCCGGATCTGCACTCAAGGACTCTATCGCACTGGACGCATGGGAGGCTGGCCAACAACAGTGATGTAATGGCGCCTTTCCCCTGGATCGCGCCATGACGCAATGGATTTTGGACTTTGGACCGGAGCTTTTTTGTCACGTCACGTCACGCGTCACATGACGTCATGGCGCGGGCCCCCTGGATCGCGCCAGGAGACGATTACATAATCGAATCACCAATGGGCTCAAGAGTTCAATTCCCATCGGAATCGCTTCATTTTTTCTGCACGTACTTTTTTATTTTTTAACGGAATGTTTCAGAGGGGGGAGGGGTGTAAGCCTGGTCCCCCAGTTTACTACATACACACACTTTCCCACACTGCCACCGAACCATTATTTACGATCAATTCTCCTTCGTCGCTCTTTACTCTGTATTGCACGCAACGAAGGTACATAACTTATCTCTCTCTTGTATTACTAGCTGACTCTGTATTGCACGCAACGAAGATTCTTTTGTCCTGTCTGTCTTGCCCGTTTAGTGTTGGTTGTCGTTTACACGACACCCTTCCAATATCATCTTCTCGACGTCTGAATGGATCGATCTTTGATATCGAACGTCAGATTTGACGATAAGACCAATAAAAATGAAACATACCTTGCGTGAATAGCCCATGTGAGCTTGGAACGTGTACACGACCGAAAGGCGAGGTTGATGAACAAAGATAAACGATGCGACACGAGTGATCATTGGTTTCGTCTTGACCATCATGGCGGAACCTCCCATCTCTGGCGAACTGACGACCTGCCTCCCCACTTTCCTCTACGATTCCAGTCACGAAAAGCGTCTCAATCTCGATACAGACGACAAGATGTATATCGTTGTCTGTGGGAGGAGATCAGCTGTACTTTGCTCGGGATGGTAAGTTGTCAAATAAGTTTATAGGTGACTTCTAGAGCTTAAAAGTCCGGTCCGGTCCGGTCTTTTTACCTTAAAATTTGAGGACCGCAGACCGGCTGGTCCTCAGATTTTCTCAGATTTCAAGGACCGCAGACCGGGACCGGTCCTAAATCAGGACCGCTAGGACCGCAGTCCGGTTATAGCAGTTAGACCGGTCAGACCGTTCAACGGTCCGGACTGCAGTTAAACCGGTCAAACTGGTGCATTTTTGTCAAAAGACTCGTGTCTTTGCGAGTTTTTTGATTTTATTAAGTTTATATCAACATATATCACTAATCTTCTTAATAAAAGGTCATTCTAATAATTAATTGCATGTTTTGAAAATAGTTGAGTGAAGCGTGGGAACACAGAACTGGACCAACATCTTCCCACGGTAGGCCGTACTAGTATAATACTCATCCAGTAATTCAATAAGAACCAGTCTTCTATTATATATCTCACTATCTTGTCTATACCAAATGCATCTAGAACAGTATATGTATGCTAGAAAATTGTCAAATGTAAGAAATCTATTGATCAGCACATGTTACACTACTAGGTAGTAGCTTTTGATATAGTAGTGCTGCATAAACTCTTTTGTAATATGTTCTATATATCTATTATAGCTTTCTATTTCCATCATAATCTCACTTAGGACCCAAAGCCCCAGCTTCTAGAGCATGAGTATTGATTCTGTATCATATACTCTTCTGAACTGGTTCAGGACCGGTCCTAGCAGTCTTTTACCGGTCCTGTAAAATTCTCTCTTTTCCCAGGACCGCGGACCGTGACTGGTTCGAACCGGTACCCGGTCCTTATACGGTCTGGTCTTTTTTGGGTCCGGTCCAGTCCAGTTCACCGGTCATTGGCAGTCCTGTGAACCGGACCTTGAAGCTCTAGCACTGACTTCTAATTTGTTGATATAGGCCTTGCGCCAAAACCCTCGTCTATTCTGGTCAGGAAAAGGTGGCCGGCGCAAGATGGAAGGCTGTGTTAACTTGGAACGAAGCCGTCCAGTGGTTGCGCGAGATTCACGGGGAAGCAGGTGAACATGAATGCTCGTCTACCTTTCGATCTGAGGCATCGGGTTACGACGGACGTCCACTAAGCCTCACGTCTACGCAATCGCCAGCCTTGCCCTCCAAAAGCCGAGCATCTTCTCCCGCCAAAAGCCGCTCACCTACCAAAACTTCCGCTCCTGCATCTTCACCTTTTTCGCAAACTCCTCGTGGTCATGGGCACTCCATCCACATAACCCCCGACCTTGCTAGTACATTTACTCCCACACCCCCAATGCCGTCGAGTCTTCTGTCAAGCCCAATTCCCTCTCGTTCCACCATGCGCTCCAGACCATCTCCGGCGCCTATGGTGCCTCCCGTCAGTTCATCCTCTCAACGTACTCACTCTTCGCTCCCGGTCAGGTTCGAATGGTATGTGGTGTTCTGTAGTGCGCTCGACGCTCCAGCAGTATACGATAATCTGTGAGTCAACGTCTGCCTTCCTTGTTCATGCTAACAATGACCCCTAGTTCCGAGGCACAAAACCGGATGAATCAGCATCACTCAAGTGGACATCGTGTTCATTTGAACATGGGCAACGATATTCAAAGCATTCTGGACACTTGGAAAGGATTTGATGCTCGCGATGGGTTTTAAATGTGACATATTTACTTACGTGCCAATACAATTTACGTGGTTAGGGTTTCAAATCTTTTCTTTGAACTACCAATGGCCAACAAACCGAAGAAGGCTCGTGGACCGTCTCACTGGATACACGGCGGAAAGGTCGCATTCTTCGCTCGTCATCAGGGGGACTGGATGAAGGCAAAGCAGAACTCTCACCTCCAGGCCTTTGCAACGAACGTCGCGCACGCTTACGAGATTTGCTACTCTTCCCTGTCATCTCTAAACGACGACCTTCCCAATAATGTCACTCCGGAAATGCCGTCGGAAAGGGAGATCGCTGCGTACGCGAAGCAGAAAGCGTTGAAGTTGGCATCCCTTTCTCTGGAGGAGCAGCATGCGGAGCAGGAAAAGAATAGGAAGTTTCGTGAAGTGCGTCTTTTTTGCTTTGACCGACCGAGCCTTGACTAACATTTAAAGCAGAGAATCCTGAAGTGGTACCGGGAGCATAGTCCCGACAAGACAGCCCAACGGAGCTAGGCCTTTAAGGTCCGGTCTCGGTCCGGTCTTTTTCATTTTTTTTCAAGGACCGCCAACTGGGGCAGTCCTTCGTTTTCTTCTTTTTGGAAGGACCATCAACCGGGACCGGTCTTTTAATTAGACCATCGCGACTGCAGTCCGGTCTTTCCAGTCCGACCGGTTGAACCGGGGGCCGGTCCGGACTGCAGTCCAACTGGTCCAACTGTTGCATAGCGCATCCCAAGGTCGAGTCGCGTACACAAAAATGTGCATCTAGTAAGGATTGAACTCAAAACCTCACCTAATATAGGTGAAATTGAGGTGTTCTAACCACTAGACCACAGTGTCTTGTTATATATAGGAACTTTATGCAATATAGTATGTCATCGTCAAAATTTCAACTCACTATTATGTATTCAAGTGTTCGTTTGAGAGGGTAATTATTGTAATTATTCAATTCAACTTGATATATGAGCTGAAATATATGTTTTTGTACTCTAAACTAGCTAAAATATGTCTGAACACCCTTTGGTAGTCCGTTTTACTATGGACCAGTCCACGACTGGTCGCACCGGTCTTTTGACAGTCCTAAATATTCTCATCCAACCTCAGGACTGCCAACTGGGACCAGTCTTTTTTCCGACCGGTCTTTTTTTCTTGGCGGTCTTTTTGCGGTCCGGTCCGGTCCAGTTGGCAGTCGTTTGGCAGTCCATAGGACCGGACCTTAAAGGCCTAAACGGAGCAGTGGCATCGCCGAAGTCGTCTCCCATGTATTCAAGCACACCCCGCGACCACGTCGCGGCCAAGTTGTCCAGACGTTCTGCAACCTCTACTGGGACGACTATGTTGGAGAAGCCATAACCTCCGCATACTGGACGGTTCTCTCTGACTGTGCTCGCGCCGCTGGAGACGACGAGAGTGCTTCGCTTCCCCGACCGGACAACACGGGTCTAGCTCCTATTGAGCAGGAAATCGACGACGACGACGAACCTCCTGACGTTGCCGGCCTCGCGATTCCACAGGCGCTCAAGCGCTACGATGCCAAGAAGGATAAATTCCTCACCATCCTCAATTCCATGGGCCGTAGTCTATACGAGAAGACATCGGATGAGGTGAAGCAAAGGGTCGCGGAGGAGATTGAATCACGGTACCAACATAGACTCAAGGTCTATAATCAGGTGAAGAAACCGGTCAGCGAGTACACGCCTGAAGACTACGTTGTGTAAGTTTTTCTTTCGTCTTCTACATCATATGCTTACATATCTGTTAGTGCCCTCGAAGAAGGAGCGAGCTACATTACCAAAATTGCACGCACATTTGCTGTGCATTTCGGCATGGCTTGCAGTATCATTCTCGTTGGTCCTGACGACAAAGGATCCCCCACGTTGCGTAGGTAAGGTTCATATGTTCCTCTCATTCAAGTACGTTGACGAACATTTTTCGCAGCTGCCATGCAGGCCGCACTAAAGTGACGGGATCCAACTTCCCCGATTTTGATTCAGCAACATGGAATGCGCTTGAGGCGAGTTTTGTGCGGTTTGGAAAGAAGGTGTTTCGTGCGTCTCCATATCTCTCGTCGTTAATGGATTCTGACTCTTAGTAGCCGACGGAAACTTTCGCCAGGATCTAATGGATGACCCTAAGTCGAAGACAGCTACACGTACGGCAAAGACGTCGGGAGACGCATCGGATTCTGACGACGACGACTCAGCAAGTGATAGCGACGACGATGTTCCACTGGCACAACAAATCAAAACACGCTACCAACCCAGTCGGAACCACCAGCCGCCCCGTGGTTCAAGTTCCTCCAATTCCATCGACGTTCGCTTTGTGCCGTGCCCCGAATTCTCTTGGGAACTTAACAGCCTTGACAAAGAGGATCGTGCGACGGCAGAGAGGAAGCTTGGGAAGATGTCGCTGGCGGAGCTTGAGCAGCAAAACACGGTCGCGCGCAGTAACTGGTGTGCACGTTCAATGGGCTACACCTGTGTCCCCAGTGTTTTCAGCGCCTCGCTCCGGGCTCCCCAATCAGACAGAGTTCAACTGCTGGACGCTCAGCTACAGGCCATCCTGCAGTACAATTATGAGCTCGAGAGGAGTGAGGATTGGCCTACCTCCGACGACACAACACCTTCGCTGCTAGCAGGCCTGCCTCGACTTGCCAGTTACCCAGATTCTGACTCGGACGCGGAGGCCAACTCACGCGATATGGACGTCGACCACCCCCACGGGAATTCCAACCCTCCAAATCCCTTGTCGACGCCTTCCGTCACAACTACCGTGCACGGCCCTTCCCAGAACACGACATCGACATCGAGAAAGCGCACTGGATCACACAGAGACCACAACGACGACAGCAGCGACGACGACGACGACAGCAATGACAACAATGACCTATCATGGGACGACATCGATTCTTCACGCTGGTCTAAAGACGTCGTCGGCATGTTTGACGCATGCAAGCGGATACGCGATGTCTCTCCGCTCTGGCTACCGCTCGTCCATGCTGCAATTGTCTTTGAACGTCGCCATGGTTTCCCAGGGCGTCTAGACTTGAAAATGGGACGGCGACCAAAGACCGTGTCGGCCTTCTTCAAGAACGCGCATTCATGGAAACGGGCATATCCGATTGGTGAATCTGTCATCACGCACAAGCAAAACTGGTGGATTTGGTGGCACAGCTTGCAGCCTGATAACCGCTTCGACAAAGGGGACCGCTCGCAAAATCTGGTACAACGTGAAGACGTGGTCTGGAACGATCTTCCGGAGAAATGCGGGTCAAATGGGATGGTCACCGTCGTCGGCTCCTTGCTGTGGTGGCGCGAGGCTTTGGAGGGCAGTCAGGATGTTGATGCCGACCACGGAGACTGGGAGCAAGCGGTCAGAGACGTTGATGTGCAGTGCAAAAGAACACCACCAAATCACACACACACACACACACTAACAAGTAGGCGTGGAAATGCAAGTCCGCTTCGATAGCGGGTCTGCTTCTAATTGTTTAGAGTTCGATGAACTGGTCTTTGGGGGTTTCAGGAAGGTATGGGGGGTTCGATTGCAACGGTTCAAAATGTACAACAAGTTCGAGGGGTAACAGGGATCTGATCTTTAGTTGAAAACTAGAGGCCAACAAGAGTCACAGGCCGATTGGGATGCGTGAGGCAGACTTAATAAAGCTCCAACCGGTCCATCAATCTTCAACCACGCTAAGAGGTCTGCGTCCAGATACCCTGGTATCTATCTAGTGCTCTAAGACTCAACGGACTCTGTCTGCGGCTCAAAACGATAGCTTAGCTGCAGTCTAAACCACACTCAACGGGGACTGGGTTTTCCAATCAGATTCTTTCAAGTGGTTAGATGACTGTTCTGAGACAGCGCCGGGAACGTCGATGGCACAGGCAATGGCTAAACTTCAATTACTCAAAGTAGCTCCAATGGCTCTAAGTTCCTTTTGCTTTCAGATTCAAAGTCACCTATGTGACAGAACTTCTATTCAATCCTATCGAGCTAACCGATGGTAAATACTGCTTTGTGGGCTGCGTCTACTGGGGGTCTAAGCTAGTTTACAGTATGCTAACGAGCGTATTATATAGGTATTTCTAAAGAGCGTGACTAAAGCTGGTTTACTGTATTTTACCCGCCACAGGAGCGGCCGCCACGTTGGCGGGCCCCGTGAACCTCGTTGTGCCCTGGGCCATATGGCCTTCATCATTCTTAGCCAGGTATTTGTCCTGGATGTACCCAATGAGGAGTGGCGTACCGCGCGGGTACACAGCTCCTGAGTGATCCAAGGTCAGCTGGCATGCTTGTTCCATGTGTGTCTCTCCATTCTTAGGCGATCCGCGCGGGCCTTCAATTAGCACCCGCATGGTCCCTGTTGCCTTGTGTTTTTCCTTTCTCGATAGAGAGGCCTTATTTCCAATAATGCCCCGCCCAGGAATCGGGCCCGTCGTGTTGGCGGCTCAACTCCTAAGTGGGTCCTACAGTGCCTCTGGCGCTTCATATCCAGAGCCCGAATGCTATTCAACAGAGGGACTTGGGTTTCTGTGCTAGATCTGGGAGATCTGCCCGATCTGGATTATATTGATGAGATCCAGGGAGTCGGAGCGTGATCCAGGAATAAGGTTTACTTCCCCTGAGATCATGACTCATGACGCAACATGCCTTTGATGGATTCGATGGTCGATCTCCGTCCTCTGCGTTTTGGTGGCTAAGTCCGTCCAAGTGTGGCGGGTGGTTCATGAACTGTCCTTGGAAGAGTGGGATCCTTATTTCTAAGTACCCGACACCATGGCGGGTGCAAGACTGAGTACTGGTTTTATTGATCGACCTAAGTCGAGTTACTTGTATTGTAGTTTTAGGTTCCTCCCGCTTCGAGAGCGGGGTCGATTGCCTGGCTGAACCAGTGCATGACTTCAAGGTTCCAAGAATGAGTCCCAGTAACAAGGACCTTCTCCGTACTGCTAGCCTGGTGTGGAGTGGTATATTCCGTCCATAATGCCTTCTTCCTATGTCCATTCTGCCTGGTTTGCCTTGTACCAAATCACAAAATATGGGGTCTTTGCCCATCCAAATATTACAAGGCGTATCATCTCCCCTTGACTTATTTGATGTCGTCCCCGACATCCTCTGCCTTCTACCTTTGGTAGAGTACAGGGTCATCGTATAACTCCAGATTTGGATTCTACTTAGATCGACCCGATTGTGAAGCGGGCCCGATCTGGTTATTCTAAGTCCTGGCTTAAAAGCTGTTGTAGGCGCGCCGCTTCGTTGGCGCGTCCACTACAACTCTTATCCAATCTTCTGTCTTTTCTGCATAATGGCTCCTCCTAAAACCCCGCACTGGACTACTATTCGCCCACTGCTGGCAGTCGATCCAGTGACCGTTGCGCCTGAGGTTACGCAGTTTTGTGCGGAGCTGGGACCCGCTATCTCTGAGTTCATTATGAACTACGCGGTCCCCACTCATGTCGAGGGTGTCATCAAGGACGCGATCGAACAACTTTCTGGACCGATTATGGCCCTCGTTCGTTCGTCTAACATGCCGGGTATCGCTCTGGAAGCCCGCGTGGACTCTCTCGATCGCTTCTTTCCCAAGTTATTGGTGAGTGCCTTTATTCTACTATGTTCGTGCGTGTTTAACCCAAGTTAGGTGGTTAATCTGTCTCTGGCTAATCGCACGACCGCTACCGCTACGGCTGAAATCCATTCATTCTTTCATAACGTTCGTAACTGGCTAGCTTGCTACCTGCTGGAGTTGGGGGTTAATCCTCAACTCCCGCGGATTAACCTTGCTGGCGTGTTCACGCCTCTTACGGCTGTCACTAGTCGACACACCGACTTCATAGCGCCTAAGTTGCCCGACTTTCACCCTTTGCACTTCAACCAGCGGTCCTTTAACTCGAAAGGAAAAGGACCCGCTAAAGAGGCGGCTCCAAAAGTTGATATCCCTAAGGATCCTCCTAAGGGCAAGCCTGCTGCTAAGAAGGTACGCTATTGTTTCCTTTCTGTGTTTCTGGTTTCTAAGTCGTTTTCCCAGGGTGGAAAGACGGTTAAGTCGCCAGCGGTGATCGATGAGAAGTTGGAGGCCGTTGGGGAAGCGGCTATGCCTCCTCCTGAGGACTGTGGTAAGTTCCTCTTCTCCAACTTTCACAATCTGTGTGTTAACCCCGACGCCTTCTCTTTCGCTAAGATATGGACGACGGTCTGTCTGAATCCGATCTTGCTTCGGACGACGTGAGCTTATTTCACGATTTTTCTAGACTTGGACTCGTTGACAGTCCCCTTGCAGGATTTGTCCATTATCGACGGCAACGGTGTTACTGGTACCGACTTGGTTCCTCTCGAGGTAATGTCTTCGACTCGGGCTGATTTTCCTACTTTGGGTGCTGACTTGTTCCTAGTCGCCTCCCTCGGACTCGAAGCGCACGGTATTTTACCTTCCCTACGCGTTCGTCCCAGGTATGCTGACTTCTTCCCGGGAATACCAGAAGGCCTTAGACATTCTGGGTTCTTCCGTGAACTTCGTCGAACCTGCTCCCGCTGCTCATAAGCGCAAGGCTACTGCCGAGAACTCTAGTCGTCCCCGGAAGAGTCCTAAGCCTTCGTCTTTCCATATCGACCAGGCTTTCCTGGACCAGCTTGCTGGAGGTACGCCTGTTGTCTTAGTTTCGATGTACACCCGCTAACTTGGCGGGTCCGCTTTGTTAGCGGGTCCTATTATTCAGAGCTACGCCTTGTCGGTCCTTCGCGTGCTCAAGCAGGTTAATCGCCTTGCCGAGCTCGACGAGTTCCCTCGTGAGGCTAGTGCTTCACTTCTGTCGACGGAGCAGTCCTACCGCTTGGACTTGGTTCGGATCTTGAACCATGTCCACGGTGAGATCCAGGCTTTCAATCGTACCAAGGACCTGTATGTAGGCACGGTGAAGTCCTTGCTAGACTAGTCTCTCCTTCGATCCGGACATTCCGCTGTAGATCCCTCAATACTCTTTCCGTGATCTGTAGTTCGTTGGGCACGTCCCTGTTGCAGCTAGTTACTGTATTCCCTCTTTAGTTCATCATTCGCCTCGTAACTAGACTCTGAATTTGCAATATGTTTTGCCTCATGTCTCGCTGTGCCACCAACTGAATCTACACGATAGAGTTCCTGTCCGCCATGTTGGCGGGGCCTAATTTTTGTCCTTGACCCGTTTTGATAGCGGGTGGTCAAGTCCCTGCGCATATCCTGGTGGAAGGTCACTCGGTGGTGTCCATCCGCACCCTCTAGGTCGTTGTATTGGCAATACTACTCAGCGTAGCCGTGTGGTAAGGCCTTGCCTCATTGCATTCGATGGCCGTTGCGGATCCGTTTGTTATTGCGGGGCCCGATAGTATAGCGGGCGCGCACCTTTATAAACTCGTAACGTCCTCTCGAATCCTTATCCAACATGGAGCAGAATCTTGCGTTAATCCCTCCCTGGACGAACTTCAAGCTTGCTTTTCTCCCAGGCCTTTCTGACCGCTTTTCCCGTCAAGCCGTCGGTTTCTTAGAGGCTGAGGCGGGTCTAGCTGTGGCCTTGTCGATGTACCGTGCTACGTTTAGCTTCCCTATCGTAGCCACGCCTTTCGACGTCTTGGATCTTTCTTCCTTTCATACTTCCCCGACTGAGGACTTGTCCTTGGGTGTGAGCGAAATGCTCGATGCACCCACTCTGCGCTTCATGATTCAATGTTTGGTGGGTTTCGTCTTCTGTCCCCTGTTTTTCCTAGTTCTGACTTAGATATAGATTCGCTCGATGGCTATCTGGGAGATCGAGGATCCCGACCTCAAGACGGGTCAGGCCTACAACATTGCTTTGTTGTATGTCTGCTGCCTTCGTCTTGTTTCTAACTGGTTTGGGATGCGGCGGGGTTCCGTGGTACTCGATGGTCTTCACTTCGAAGACCTCATCCCCGCCCGCTTCCGTCATCCCGAGCGGTATTTTGCTAAGATGATGGAAGAGGCATTGGGTGACTTCGCCGTACGTTTGGTTCACCCGCTTTCCAGTCAGAGGTCTAATGTATCCTTGTCAGACGTCCGTTCTCCTTGGTTTTCACCTTGGGGCTGAGGACTCCTTGGGAGGGATCGTTGCCAACTACGAGGTAGTGAACAACTTGCCCCTTCCTTTGGGTCAATTGTCCCCCGTCGACCAGGCGCTTGTCCTTTGGTGGCCCCGCTTCTTAGCGGTTAATCGATTCCCTCGTTTCTGCGACACTCGTCCTATCATGTACGAGCGCGTTATCACAACGGGTCTCGCTGCTCACTTGGATTTTGCTCCCGTGTTAGCCACGGATCGTGACTTCGACGAAACTACCAGTCCCATCGCTCCTTCAGCTTCTGTTCCACCTCCTCACACCGTCGCTTGGATGGGTAATCCAGTCGCTGTGGAGGTGGCCTAGTCTGTCTTGACTGAACCCGCTATGGTAGCGGCCGCTCCCATTTCGGGACCCGCTATCGAAGCGGAGAGTCAAGCTCCACCTTCTATGGTCTTTGTTGGTGCCTTTAGCTTTTTCTCGAGCCATCCTTTGTTTGCTGACGACCTGGTATTGATTGCAGAAACATTTTAACAAGTGCGGCGAGCGTATGTGTTTTTGCGCTCCCCTCGAGTATCCTGATGAGTCCTGTGTCGAATACTGGGGTGTTCCCGACTTTCTCTAACTTCTTTTTGTGACTTGTTTGTTTCTTATTTCCAATGCCCTAGTCATAGCGGCGCTTTTGCATAGCTATTTTTGTCCTTCTATGTTTCTCTAAGTCCGATTTTCCACTTAGATCCTTTTTACTTCTTCACTTGCGGGCGTCTCCCCTTGACTTATTTGGTTTGACATCCCGCTTATCTCTTGTAGTTTGCTTAGTTCACTCAATACATTTGTTGAATGAACCACTTAGAGTCCGAAGACCCGACCCGCTATCGGGTCGGGTGCCAATTCCTTGTGTGGCGCAGCCTATTTTCTTGCCTTTCTCATATTTTCTTGGATGCCCGACGACTTAGCGGCGATTCGCACTTTCAGTCTTGATTCTATCCAAGTTTGTACAAGCCGTTTATTTATATATATGGAGCTCTTATATATATAGCCTTTTTGCCCGGAGGCCCAAGGAAAAGACGACGACTCTAGCGCCCGAAGAAAATACAGTACGTATGCAGTCCGTATTCTGCCGTACTAAGTCCCATTTGTAAGTAAAACGTCTAGTTCGTTTGTATAGAGTCCAAAGGAACTTGGGCCTGCCCAAGTTCCTACTTCTCTTTGCCTTTGCCCTTCCCCTTCTTCTCAGCGGGGGCCTTTGCCTTTCCTTTTCCTTTCCCTTTCGGGTCCTCCATCTCCTCGTCATCGTCATCGTCGCTGTCCTCGTAGTCGTAGTTCCCCCTCTCCAGCTTTCGCAGGATCTCTGACGTGTCTCCTCCAGTCAAGATGATGGAGAGGGCTGCCTCGAGGTTGGGGATAACCGCCTCCGACAGCCTGACGGTTTCTTCAAGTGTCGTCAGTCTGGCCGTTACCGCTGCCAACTCCTTCTCGAGCTCGTCGACGCGAAGTTGGGCCTCGTCCTTGTGGAGGCAGGGATCCTCGGGATCCAGCTTCAAGCAACCCTTCTTCACATATGCGCATTCCACGCAAGATTTGTTCGAGCCTTCGAACTTGCAGTGTATGCCTTTCTTGAAGCATCTCCTGCACAGGATCTGCTGGCTGTGAAAAGGGTCGTTTTTTGTCGCGCGCGGGGAGCATGGGCTTACGCCCGGTAGGGTTGACGGCGACCGTCCTCGGTTTTCGCTTCTTCTTTGGCGGCTCTGCATTGCCGTCATCCAGTTTCCTTTTTGAGGACGACGCCTCCGGCTGCGAGGCGGGTTTGGCTTCCCGAGCCCGGCTTGCAGGCGGGGCCGACGTTGAGGCGGCGGGCTGGTTCTTTCTGGCTTCACGAGCCGCTGCCCGGGCGGCTCGCTGTTCTGCTAGTGCCTTCTCCTCGGCAGTTGGCTGTTTCTTTCGAATTTCTCAGTTAGTTTCCTCCACTTGGTTTAAAACCAGGTGAAATGAGCTAACCTTTGCCTTCGCCATTTCTGGCGCCTTCTTCATGAGCCTCATCCGCTTTTTCGGCGGATTTGGCTGTTTCGACTCCTCAGAGTCGTCCTCTTCCTCGACTTCCATCTCCTTCCTCTTCTTTGATACCGGGACCCAGGCAGGCGTTTTGAGGATCGCCGGTCCCCATGTCCTTTTCTTTGGCGAGTCCCCCTGGACAGGCCTTTCCAGTTTTCGCTTCCTTGAAACTGGCCTTGGAGCCGTTGCGGTTGTCGGGGGTGGTGGAGTCGGTGCCGCTTCCGGAGGTGTCGCCTTCCTGGGCGGCGTACCCGTTGGGGGCGACCAGATTCGAGGCGACATCACGGTTGGCGGCGACCAGAAAGAGGGAGGTAGCATCAGTGGCGGTCCCGCCAGCGGTATCTCTGTTGCTGCTGGAGGAGTTCCAGCGACAGGCGGGGATGCTGGAGGCGGAGTCGTCGTTGGCGGCGTCGGTTGTAACCAGGCCTGCGGTGATGGTGGCGGGATTGGTGCTGGGAACCACGTAGGTCCAAACAGCGATTCCGTCATCGGGGGCGGAGAATCCAGACGAAGAGGCAGTCTTGGTGGTGACTGCGGGACAGGAGGGGGCATTGCCCTTGCGAAGTCGATCTCGACGGCGGTGAGACCGTCGTCGCGATCCGGATCTGCAGGAGGTTCACCTCCCGTAGATCCCTTCGCCTCCCTTTCCGTGGGTTCTGGAGAGGACGTGCTCATAAGCTCGTCCACCTCCTCGTCTTCGTCTTCTTCCCCCTCCGTGGACGCATAGTCCAGGCCTAGGGTCGTCTTTCCGCCTTCCTCGAAACTTGGCCACGTTTCGACGCGTACTGGGCTTGGTTGACGCGTCGCCGACGCGTCAACCGACGAGGTCATGCCTGACTCCGTCGTTCCCAGTACGCTCGAAGGTGGTGGTGTCGCTTCCGGGCTCGCAGGGGTTGGCGACCTAGGAGGCGGGGTTGGCTCTTTTTCTTCGGGCAACGGCGAGCTTCCTTCTGAAGGGGCCGGGAGAAACAACGGCGTTGTCGAGTCGGACACCGCAGTTGGTTCTGCACGGGGGGACGTGGTCACAGGCGAGACGGTGGAGACGGGCTCAGGCGCAGGCGACGCGGTAGCGGTAGGTTCGGGCGCGGGCGACATAGTAGCGGCAGGCTCAGGTGCAGGCGGTATGGCGGCGGCGAGGTCGGGGGCAGACGAGGCAGCGGCAGGCGAGAGCGACGAGGGAGAGACGGGCGCGGACATGTTCGACTTTGGTCGTGGTGGTTGAAGAGAAAAAGGGTAACATTAAAGTCCCTCTTTCTCACACTACCGGGGTCCGGTCCGGTGTTTAATGGATCGCCCATCAAAACATCCCAGGCGAGTCAATTTCTTCCCTTTTTGGATTGCTATTGATGCCCTGGTCCTTCCTTGTTCGCTTCCGCCTGTTTCGGTCCCGCTGAGTCCCTGAGCTTGATTCTGCCTTTCTCTTTACTGGCCTTACACACCCTATGCAGTACCTATATCAAGTTACAGGACTCTAATAGCAGGGCAGAGTATTACAATATGGGTTCACCTTTAGAGGGGTCTCCCATAACTCGATACAGGCTCTCTCCCACCTGCTGGGCTAGGTACTGGATTGGGATAGACCCTGGACTGGTTCACCAGCTCAATAGATCACATGATGAATGTGGCACCAGGAAAATACAAATCAGGAATATGATGGGGGCAGGGACTGGGGAAATGTGGCACCAGGAAATGCAGATCAGGGGAATTGATGGGGCTGATGGGGGAGAGGATGGGGAATGCCTGATGGGGGATTGATAGCAGGGTACAATTGTGGGTCCAGCATAAATGCTGGGCTATTGCCAGGATATAGGGTGGGGATATGGGGGGGTATATAAAGGATATAAAATAGAATTCTCTATTAACACAAGGAACAAGGAGGAGCAGGTGGTAGCTGCTGAAACCAGCAATAAACGATGTGTGGCGCATTTTTGACGAGGAGCACATACCTCGGATCCACTAGGCGTTAGTATGGCTGTATTCTCCTTGAAATTTAGATGTGTGCAGCATAAAGAACCATGTAAAAAGACGAAGAACTGGCTGAGAAACAAGCCAAACATTATTGAAAATCCCTTAAAAAGCACCAAAAAGGGAGCAGCACTTTTCCCTCGCATTGGGGTGACCTAGAACTACTTGGAGGTCGTCCAGACACCTTTGGGGCATTGTATATGTCACTCAGTTAGGTCCCCAGGTCAACAGAACCCTTGGATATGATCAAAATGCCAAAAACCCGGACCACACAGGTTTGGGCCACACTATCAACTTGCCATGACCTGGGGACACCTTATATTCGAAGATATATGTATATAATGCTATAATCATGAGTTAGATGAAGTCTGGAGTGTGAAAAATGCGGTCAAAACCTGGGATATACCCTAAATAATGTCCCCCAAGAAAGCACACATACCATCAACTTCCCCTGACCTCCGGGTCGTCCCAATGTGCTCTATTATCATTATAGATGACGTATTAGCATCCCAGAGGATCCCCTAATGTGTCAAAATGCGAACATTCATGGTACTAGGTGAACCCTTCTTCACCCTTCCTGCTCAAGTACACCCACTGGTTCGCATATCTACATCTTTAGGACTGTTCTAATAGTCATTTGACATCATATAGATGATATCTTGGGGCCCAGGTCACAGGTAGACCTCGAAGATACACCCCTTTGGTATATGGTGAGGATATGATCTTTGTACTAATTCTCAAATGTCCATGCTCTATATTGAAGGGTGTTCAACCTGGGACATATTCTGGGAAGCTAAAAACACATTGTATGATGTTAAAATCAATAGTCCACCACTCAGATGTGTGATAGTTGGGGTAGTTCTTGGTGTAGAAGGAGGAGATATAAATTATTGTACCATTTCTATTCGCATTTTGACACATTAGGGACACCTCTGGGGTGTTAATACATCATATATAATGATAATAGAACACATTGGGACGATCCAGAGGTCAGGGGAAGTTGATGGTATGTGTGCTTTGGTGGGGGACATTATTTGGGGTATATCCAAGGTTTTGACCGCATTTTTGACATTCCAGACTTCATCTAACTCATGATTATAGCACTATATACATATATCTTCGAATATAAGGTGTCCCCAGGTCATGGCAAGTTGATAGTGTGGCCCAAAGCTGTGTGGTCCGGGTTTTTGGCATTTTGATCATATCCAAGGGTTCTGTTGACCTGGGGACCTAACTGAGTGACATATACAATGCCCCAAAGGTGTCTGGACGACCTCCAGGTGATTTCAGGTCACCCCAATGCGAGGGCAAAGTGCTGCTCCCTTTTTGGTGCTTTTTAAGGGATTTTCAATAATGTTTGGCTTGTTTCTCTGCCAGTTCTTCGTCTTTTTACATGGTTCTTTATGCTGCACACATCTAAATTTCAAGGAGAATACAGCCATACTAACGCCTAGTGGATCCGAGGTATGTGCTCCTCGTCAAAAATGCGCCACACATCGTTTATTGCTGGTTTCAGCAGCTACCACCTGCTCCTCCTTGTTCCTTGTATTAATAGAGAATTCTATTTTATATCCTTTATATACTCCCCCATATCCCCACCCTATATCCTGGCAATAGCCCAGCATTTATGCTGGACCCACAATTGTACCCTGCTATCAATCCCCCATCAGGCATTCCCCATCCTCTCCCCCATCAGTCCCATCAATTCCCCTGATCTGCATTTCCTGGTGCCACATTTCCCCAGTCCCTGCCCCCATCATATTCCTGATTTGTATTTTCCTGGTGCCACATTCATCATGTGACCTATTGAGCTAGTGAACCAGTCCAGGGTCTATCCCAATCCAGTACCTAGCCCAGCAGGTGGGAGAGAGCCTGTATCGAGTTATGAGAGACCCCTCTAAAGGTGAACCCATATTGTAATACTCTGCCCTGCTATTAGAGTCCTGTAACTTGATATAGGTACTGCATAGGGTGCCTTACACAAGCTTGCCATCCTTGACTTCCACTACTGTTATGCCTGGCAACCAGTCTTCTATTTGATTGGTTTTGGACACATCCTGTCACGTGATGCGTCACGTGTTCTCACCTGACTCGAGTCGATTTCCGATTTCCACCCGCTATATTGGCGGGTGTTCTGACTGCCCGCTATATAGGCGGCTGACGATAAATCTTAACAAAATTTAAAATTTTGGCCTATATAACGCCTCTTATATCCCCTACCAAGGAAAATAGATGGTGTCCGCACCATCTGTTCCCTACGTAGTTTTATTTACCAGGTCGAGTACTCGCCCGACACTATCGCGGATCCTATGTAGCCTCTTGAAAAATACATCTCCCAGTTGTTTTGGGTCCTTTCTCGAGTAGAAAGGGATCACTCTAAACTGGGCTATCTTATCTTTCAATATCGAGCCATCCAGTTCACACAGTACGTAATTCCCAGCCGTTGTTCGAGAAATAACAGCGTATGGACCCATGAATCTTTCTTTGAACTTTGAATTTAATTCGTCTTCGATGCGCGTATTGCGCACCAGTACTAGTTCGCCTGTTTTGAACTTGTACTTTGGAATTCTATTTTTATGTTCATCCATGAATCTTTCCGCCGCTCTTTTCTTGGCTTCAGTTACACGCTGTTTCATTTTCTTTACGTCTTCTTTGTGTTTTATCAACTGAGTTGCTCGATACGCTATCAAGTCGGAGTGTGAAATCAACATATCTGGAATATCTACAAGCCAAGTGGCTTCTTCGATATCAAGTGGTAACACTGGTTCACATCCTGTTACTGCGTAAAACGGTGAATGACCCAAAGTCCTTTTAACCGTTATCCTTTCGGCCCATAGTACTTCATGTAAGAAAGCGGGCCATTCCTCTGGATGGCCTTTGCACACTTTAAACAATGATTGTCTAATGTCCCAGTGCCCTCTTTCCACTTTTCCATTGGCCTGTTTGTTGTAGGGAGTGATTAGAATCCCTTTAACACCATACTTAGCCTCGATATGGACCATTGCCTTCTTGATAGCGGGTCCGTTATCGGTGACTATCTGCTTTATACAACCCCATCTACACAATATGTCTTCGAAAATCCAATCCCCTAAGGTCTCGGCATTCTCGTTGATTAACGCTCTGGCCTCTGGCCATCCAGTCAATCCACATCGTGCTACTGTGACTGCATTATATCCTGAGTACCTCTTTCGAGCTCCAGTGCCACCAGAAGTTGGCATTCTGAAGGTGTCTACAAACGCCGTTTCATAGATCCCTGGTGTTGGAGTTATAGTTGGTTCTTTGTGTATTTTCATCTTCTGTCTCTTCTGACAGAGTACACACGTTTTTACGAACCAATTGATGTCTGTATCCATTCCTGGCCACCAGAATCTTTTCCCGACAAGTTTGCGGACGGAAAATTGACCTTTGTGCCCATGCTTGTCGTGTATGACTTGTACCACTGGCAATCTCTTGCCTAGTAGGAGGACTCTCCGGTGTTTTCCTTCTGCATTCTTTTTGTATAGCTTGTCACCAGCTATGAAGAATTCCTTATCACTGAAGTCCCTAAGGGTTTGAAGTTGTCGATCCGCTAAGATAGCGGGTGTATAATTCTCCTCCTTCAAGTAGGGTTCTACGTGTGGTAGTAAGGTTTCCCATAACTGTTCCCTAGCTGATCGTTCTAGTTCAGGGAACTCGTCGATAGCTACCCATTTCTCTAAGTCCTCCACTGCCATAGCGGCTAGTTGAGTGACTCTGTACTCTTCCTCGACTTCTGTCGAGGTTTCTTCTACTAAGTCCTCCTGGTTCTCATCTGGTTTGCTAACTTCGAAGAGATATCCAGTCCTAGTGTCTATATTGTCTTTGAAGTCTTCGAAGGGTAGAGGTTTGTCTTCCTCCGCTAAGTTAGCGGGTTCCTCATATTCGAAGGTCGATAGCTCTTCTTCGTACTCGTCCCCTGGTGGACTTGGAATGACCACATCGTTTGGTGATGCTACCCTTCTACTGAGTCCATCTGGGCCATGTACTTTCTCAGGTACGTGTACTAGGGTGAAGTGGAACATCAAGATTTCTTCTGCCCAGTGTTGTAGATTCCCATTGGTTAGAGAGTCTATGTTGGACAACATTCCTTTGATGTACTTTGCATCGACTTCAATTTTCAATTTCCTACATCCAAGTAAATAATACTTGCAAGCCATTAACGCACGGTGCAGACCAAATAACTCCCGCTTTGATTGCGAGTACCTGGCTTCCCGCTCGTCCAAGGTTATGGATAAGAACTTAGCAAAATAGCGTTTCTTAGGGTCTTCTGGATCCTCTTGGGACAGATAAAACCCAACCGCCATGTAAGAGGTATCAACCGACAAGATAACGGGTGTTGGCCAGTCATAATTCAGTGGCTTCAACATGGGGCTTGTTTCCAACGCTCTTTTGAGTGCATCCATTGACGCTTGTTCTTCCTCTCCCCAGACGAATGGTACTCCATCCCTGGTGAGTCTAGTCATTGCTAATGCTTTCTTTGAATAATCCTTGACAAAAGTTCGAAATACTCCCGCTGTCCCGAGAAATGAGCGGACATCTCTAAGACATTCGCACGGCAACCAGTCTGAGATGACTTTTACTCTATCTTCAGCTGGTTTTCGTCCTTCATAACAACAAGTGTGTCCGACTACTACTGTTTCATTGGCACAGATTATTGCTTTGTGTCCTGAGAAGGTTCCACCCGAATATTTCATTCTTTGTATAATTCTATTCATATTCACCATATGTTCCCATACAAAACGGCGAATTCCTGGGTTTTCGGGAATGGTTTCGAAGTTCCCTTCCTTGTCCTGATACCTAGTGGCGGGTCCTCTTACAGGAACGTCGTCAATATAGGGCCGTGTATATGTCAGGATTTCGTCTTTGAGAATATGAGTGACATCCTCATGGAATATTGGGACTGAGTTCGTCCATCCCATAGGTAATGTCTTCAATCGCAAAGCCCCATAGGGTGTTGAGAAGGTAGTCATGTCTCTAGATTTTTCTGACAAGTGGCGCTCATCATACCCTACATACAGGTCCAAAGTTCCCCCACAGGCTCTTCCTGCGAATGCCTCCGCTAACTCTTCGGTAGCGGGTGGTAGACCAGAATGCGCTATGGTGACGGCATTTAGCGGCTCCAAACTATGTACTAGTCGAAGTTTCTTGCCGTCCTTCTTTACCACGCAAAACCATCTCGAGCGATATGAGGAGTTCGAAGGCTCATATACACCTGAGTCTAGCTTATTTTTGATGATAGCGCAGACTTCATTAAAAATCCCTGGCGGGATTTTAATGTTCTTCAATACCCATGGTACATGTGGTATTACTGGCATATCTACAGGTGGAAAGAAGTCCTCTCGAAACCTCCCTTTCTCTGTCTCTTCCCAGGCAAAGCCTTGGTTCTGTTTACACATCAAGTCGTCGATCAAGTTCCTTTCCTGAGGCCACAGAAAATCCCCGACATGGTCTCTCTGGACTTGTTCACGTCGTTCTTCTGTGTATCTTCCTGTCGGAGTGAAGCTTGGCGGGTTGGGATTTAACTCCAACATGCCTTCGAGTGGATCCCTGACAATATTGCGGATGATCCTGAACTCCTCGGGTAAGGTTCCCAGGTGGGGTTTGACTTTTAATGCGACTGGTTTGTATTTCTTAGTGGCTAAGACCTGTCTGGGAATTGATTCCCGTTTTCTCGAGTCTAAATACTCTTGCTGTGAGAGAGTGAGTTCCTTCTGTGGGATACTAACTGTCAAATTCTGAAGTATTTTCTCAAGTCCTCGAGGGACTGAGTCGAACAAGTTCACCGTTACTGGCTGATATGGTTCAACCTCCTCTAAAGTCCAATCTGAGTCTAGTCGGACTTGTGGTAACAAGACCCGACTTCCTGGCGGGTGGTCCGAAGTGGACATACCCGATGCAGTTCCATAACGAAACCCATTCCGCAATGCTTTAGCGGCCTTGTTAACACCATCGGAGGATTGTGACAAGTACAAGCTAGTTAATGCCTGACTATCAAACGTCTGACGGGATTTTTCTGGCACAAAGGTGCGCTCGATCTGTATTTCACCATTCTCTGCTTGTCCAACTACTAGAGCCACCTCTCCTTGATCGTCGATCAATTCCTCGAGTGCTCCGGAAAAACCGGCCCGGTGCCAGGTTGTTGTTGGTAGCGGGGCATTTGCCCCCGCTTGTATGTCGGGAGGGTAAGTCGTTTCCCATTACTAGGATCAGTAATGGTAGCAACTACTCCTCCATCTCGCAGTACGGATGTATTGATACTAGATACTACATCGAAGGGTCTGCCCAGTAGTACTTCATACGCTGGATCCCTAATGATGTGTACTTGAAGGAAATATATGATTCCCCCGAAGTCGAATGCCAAGTTCCTTGCCAGCCCCACTGTCTTGGTCTGACCCTTGTCTGCACTTTCCATAGTGATGGAAAAGGATGGATCGAAAGGTACGCCTAACTCCAACGCGGCCTTAAGTGACATAGACACTATTTGCGACCCGCTATCTAGGAGGCTCTCTTTCTTTCCTGCCCCGCCAATCGTTGGCCAGAGAGTTCTGAGATCAGCACTTTCGAACGCAACATTGGTGCGCGGCATCTGATACGGACCCGTGTAGCCAGTATGATTAAACAGTTGCTCGACTAAGTCGTGCACTACTACAGACCCTAGTGGTAACTGAGTTGTATCTTGTAGATTTACTGAGTAATATCGTGGGTCTTCACTTTGGTGATACTCCGCTTCCATAGCGGGTCCGCTGCCTGAGTCTAATTCAGACATTTGTTGAATGTTAACTTTAACATTCTTTGCTTTGAGATTCTCTAGCAAATCCTTCTGCCAGGCTTCATTCGTGGCCAGAAGTTCCTCTGGAAGTAGTGTCTTCCAAAGGGATCTCCAACCAGGGTTTCTGAGTAGGAGGTCCTTGAGCTTTGAAATGCGCTGATAGCTTTTGTGCTTTTCCTGCTCCCTTGGAGTACTGTTCTCTTCCTTTGGAGGAGCATTCTCCGCTTCCCCTACAGAAACCGCTGGAATAGCGGCCTCTGTCCGTTTCTTAGCGGGATCCGCTTTCGAAGCGGGCTCCGGTCCTTCCAACACTTCTTCCAATAGATCGCTCAGTTCTGGCTCTTCCTCTTCAGGAGGTGCGACGAACTGAACTTTCTTAGGTCTACTAGGCAATACTACTTCTACTCTAAGTCCCTTCATGGGGCCGGGCTTTATCGGGTTTTCTTTGGGTATATTGGGTATATTGGGTATAACTGGTTCTCTTTCCTTAGCAGTCTGGCTTCGAGTACTACGAATAGTATTCTGGCTCTCAGGAGGGGCAGTTCTCTTAAGTAGTAACTCAGAGGAACCCCCGTCCGTCCTCGAGCCTAATCGAAACCCTCTTGCAAGTAGGTGGGGTCGATCATCTGCTGTTGAAGGAAAACCGTCCGATCTATCTGTTCAGTCGGAGGAAAGAAGTCTTCCTGAAAAAGCCCTTCGTAGTTTTGCGCGCTAGCGGGTGGATTGGGACCATGCTCTCTAATGTACTTAAGTACTTGTTCCATTGGAGACATGCCATCTTTGCGCTTACTTAGCGAAATTCCATCGGCGGTGAAGTACCAATTGGAGTTCCCTGGTTTATATATCCAGCCTTCTTTCTCGAACTTGTTCTTCTCAGGGCATTCTGTGAGGAAATGCCCATGTTCGTCGCAGAAATAACATTTCCCGCTAAGGGAGCGGGCACGTGACGGGTTAAAGTTCGCCGGGACAGGAAGTATTCCTTTTGGCATAGGCTGTATTGGAGGTCTAGGGGCTTGGTACGACGTGTTTTGTTGCACATAGTTCCCCATATGTTCAGTAGGGTAACTCTGCATTTGTATTTGTCGAGTTCCCATCCTATCCATCATAGCCATTAACCTGCGGGATTCTTCCTGTCGGACTTTCTCTAACTCCCTCATTTCGTCCTGTCGAGCCTTCTCGATGGCCTTGAGTGTATCTGCCAACGAGTTGATGCTGGCAACTTGGTCATGCATATCTTCGATCTTGACCCGCGTTGTTGACGGGGAAATGAGTTCCCGTTCGTACGTGTTCCCTGTTCTCATTGGGGCACCACCGAACGTTTCTATTTCCTCTAAGTACTTTTCTGCGACTTTAATGACTTCGCCTAGAGTCCACCGCTGTCCCAGCGGTCTATTTGGAGGGACAGGGATCGCTCGTAAATCATTGTAGATCGCTGCCCAAGCGGGTCCCACAAAGCACTGCTGGACTAGATCGAGAACCGATTTCTGAGTGACATCTCCAATATCGATTAGATATTGAAGTTTGTGCACGACTTCTTGGCGGAACTCCATCATTCTATCCTTTGAGCCTATGGGACGCGCCTTGTAGTGCGTCAAAAGTTCTTCGACCTCTCGCATGGTATATTCTTGATCTTGCTCACCCTTATTGTATAGCTTAAGGATGGCCTTTTTGTATGCTAACCAGTCACCCGCCGAGTATTCGGGTAGGGCGACCCACTGTCTCTGTATGTCATAGTCTACATAGACTCCTGCAATTTCGATCTGAACTTGAGGGTTGGTTACGCGGTTTACTGAGTAGATCCATTCCAGTCCCATGAAGTATTCTCTGATTCCCCCGTCTCTGAAGCGGGGGGTATCTTTACTTCCAGGCGCCGGTAGTTTCTTGCCCGCAATTTCCGCTTGTGTTTGAGCACTAAGTTGGTTCACGAAATTGTTAACGGGAGCTAGGTTTGGCTGTCCAGCAGCTTGGCCCGTGTTCCCTCCTGCGTTGTTGTTTTCCTGATCTGCCATTGGGAATAGAGGTTGTCCTAAAGGTACAGCCTGTCTAAATTTCTCAAATAGCGGGTGGACTTGATCGAGATCAAATCGGTCTGCAAACGGACTAAGTTCGTTTGGTGAAGGGGTGTGAAGTCTTCGGGGTATTGGACTTGGTAAAAGTCTTGGAAGACGACTCGAAAGCGGGACTGTGGATAATATAAATCCGGGGGGATAGGCTGGCTCCGACGCTAAGTCGGGTGGTAGCTTTTTAGGCTTTTTGTTTGGCGGACGCGGTCTGCGTTCGTCTGGATATCCGTTGAATAGATCACCTGGTTTAGGCCGATTTTCGCGTAGATTCCTTACAACTGGAGCACCTGAGTTTTCACCCAAGTTCGCTCTACGGTTGTTTTGTTGTTCTAAAGCTGAGCTTTGACTAGTTGGCGTTTCCGACAACTTAGCGGTTGGCTTGGCTTTTGGGGCTATTTTGGATTGGGTGTAGAAATAACTTGTTAACTCTTGTTTTACGAAGAATCGACTAAGTCAAATTTATCACCCCTCGCGGTGGGCTCCAAAATATGATGTGCAGTGCAAAAAAACACCACCAAATCACACACACACACACACACTAACAAGTAGGCGTGGAAATGCAAGTCCGCTTCGATAGCGGGTCTGCTTCTAATTGTTTAGAGTTCGATGAACTGGTCTTTGGGGGTTTCAGGAAGGTATGGGGGGTTCGATTGCAACGGTTCAAAATGTACAACAAGTTCGAGGGGTAACAGGGATCTGATCTTTAGTTGAAAACTAGAGGCCAACAAGAGTCACAGGCCGATTGGGATGCGTGAGGCAGACTTAATAAAGCTCCAACCGGTCCGTCAATCTTCAACCACGCTAAGAGGTCTGCGTCCAGATACCCTGGTATCTATCTAGTGCTCTAAGACTCAACGGACTCTGTCTGCGGCTCAAAACGATAGCTTAGCTGCAGTCTAAACCACACTCAACGGGGACTGGGTTTTCCAATCAGATTCTTTCAAGTGGTTAGATGACTGTTCTGAGACAGCGCCGGGAACGTCGATGGCACAGGCAATGGCTAAACTTCAATCACTCAAAGTAGCTCCAATGGCTCTAAGTTCCTTTTGCTTTCAGATTCAAAGTCACCTATGTGACAGAACTTCTATTCAATCCTATCGAGCTAACCGACAGTAAATATTGCTTTGTGGGCTGCGTCTACTGGGGGTCTAAGCTAGTTTACAGTATGCTAACGAGCGTATTATATAGGTATTTCTAAAGAGCGTGACTAAAGCTGGTTTACTGTATTTTACCCGCCACAGGAGCGGCCGCCACGTTGGCGGGCCCCGTGAACCTTGTTGTGCCCTGGACCATATGGCCTTCATCATTCTTAGCCAGGTATTTGTCCTGGATGCACCCAATGAGGAGTGGCGTACCGCGCGGGTACACAGCTCCTGAGTAATCCAAGGTCAGCTGGCATGCTTGTTCCATGTGTGTCTCTCCATTCTTAGGCGATCCGCGCGGGCCTTCAATTAGCACCCGCATGGTCCCTGTTGCCTTGTGTTTTTCCTTTCTCGATAGAGAGGCCTTATTTCCAATAATGCCCCGCCCAGGAATCGGGCCCGTCGTGTTGGCGGCTCAACTCCTAAGTGGGTCCTACAGTGCCTCTGGCGCTTCATATCCAGAGCCCGAATGCTATTCAACAGAGGGACTTGGGTTTCTGTGCTAGATCTGGGAGATCTGCCCGATCTGGATTATATTGATGAGATCCAGGGAGTCGGAGCGTGATCCAGGAATAAGGTTTACTTCCCCTGAGATCATGACTCATGACGCAACATGCCTTTGATGGATTCGATGGTCGATCTCCGTCCTCTGCGTTTTGGTGGCTAAGTCCGTCCAAGTGTGGCGGGTGGTTCATGAACTGTCCTTGGAAGAGTGGGATCCTTATTTCTAAGTACCCGACACCATGGCGGGTGCAAGACTGAGTACTGGTTTTATTGATCGACCTAAGTCGAGTTACTTGTATTGTAGTTTTAGGTTCCTCCCGCTTCGAGAGCGGGGTCGATTGCCTGGCTGAACCAGTGCATGACTTCAAGGTTCCAAGAATGAGTCCCAGTAACAAGGACCTTCTCCGTACTGCTAGCCTGGTGTGGAGTGGTATATTCCGTCCATAATGCCTTCTTCCTATGTCCATTCTGCCTGGTTTGCCTTGTACCAAATCACAAAATATGGGGTCTTTGCCCATCCAAATATTACAAGGCGTATCATCTCCCCTTGACTTATTTGATGTCGTCCCCGACATCCTCTGCCTTCTACCTTTGGTAGAGTACAGGGTCATCGTATAACTCCAGATTTGGATTCTACTTAGATCGACCCGATTGTGAAGCGGGCCCGATCTGGTTATTCTAAGTCCTGGCTTAAAAGCTGTTGTAGGCGCGCCGCTTCGTTGGCGCGTCCACTACAACTCTTATCCAATCTTCTGTCTTTTCTGCATAATGGCTCCTCCTAAAACCCCGCACTGGACTACTATTCGCCCACTGCTGGCAGTCGATCCAGTGACCGTTGCGCCTGAGGTTACGCAGTTTTGTGCGGAGCTGGGACCCGCTATCTCTGAGTTCATTATGAACTACGCGGTCCCCACTCATGTCGAGGGTGTCATCAAGGACGCGATCGAACAACTTTCTGGACCGATTATGGCCCTCGTTCGTTCGTCTAACATGCCGGGTATCGCTCTGGAAGCCCGCGTGGACTCTCTCGATCGCTTCTTTCCCAAGTTATTGGTGAGTGCCTTTATTCTACTATGTTCGTGCGTGTTTAACCCAAGTTAGGTGGTTAATCTGTCTCTGGCTAATCGCACGACCGCTACCGCTACGGCTGAAATCCATTCATTCTTTCATAACGTTCGTAACTGGCTAGCTTGCTACCTGCTGGAGTTGGGGGTTAATCCTCAACTCCCGCGGATTAACCTTGCTGGCGTGTTCACGCCTCTTACGGCTGTCACTAGTCGACACACCGACTTCATAGCGCCTAAGTTGCCCGACTTTCACCCTTTGCACTTCAACCAGCGGTCCTTTAACTCGAAAGGAAAAGGACCCGCTAAAGAGGCGGCTCCAAAAGTTGATATCCCTAAGGATCCTCCTAAGGGCAAGCCTGCTGCTAAGAAGGTACGCTATTGTTTCCTTTCTGTGTTTCTGGTTTCTAAGTCGTTTTCCCAGGGTGGAAAGACGGTTAAGTCGCCAGCGGTGATCGATGAGAAGTTGGAGGCCGTTGGGGAAGCGGCTATGCCTCCTCCTGAGGACTGTGGTAAGTTCCTCTTCTCCAACTTTCACAATCTGTGTGTTAACCCCGACGCCTTCTCTTTCGCTAAGATATGGACGACGGTCTGTCTGAATCCGATCTTGCTTCGGACGACGTGAGCTTATTTCACGATTTTTCTAGACTTGGACTCGTTGACAGTCCCCTTGCAGGATTTGTCCATTATCGACGGCAACGGTGTTACTGGCACCGACCTGGTTCCTCTCGAGGTAATGTCTTTGACTCGGGCTGATTTTCTACTTTGGGGTGCTGACTTGTTCATAGTCGCCTCCCTCGGACTCGAAGCGCACGGTATTTTACCTTCCCTACGCGTTCGTCCCAGGTATGCTGACTTCTTCCCGGGAATACCAGAAGGCCTTAGACATTCTGGGTTCTTCCGTGAACTTCGTCGAACCTGCTCCCGCTGCTCATAAGCGCAAGGCTACTGCCGAGAACTCTAGTCGTCCCCGGAAGAGTCCTAAGCCTTCGTCTTTCCATATCGACCAGGCTTTCCTGGACCAGCTTGCTGGAGGTACGCCTGTTGTCTTAGTTTCGATGTACACCCGCTAACTTGGCGGGTCCGCTTTGTTAGCGGGTCCTATTATTCAGAGCTACGCCTTGTCGGTCCTTCACGTGCTCAAGCAGGTTAATCGCCTTGCCGAGCTCGACAAGTTCCCTCGTGAGGCTAGCGCTTCGCTTTTGTCGACGGAGCAGTCCTACCGCTTGGACTTGGTTCAGATCTTGAACCATGTCCACGGTGAGATCCAGGCTTTCAATCGTACCAAGGATCTGTATGTAGGCACCGTAAAGTCCTTGCTAGACTAGTCTCCACTTCGATTTGGACATTCTGCTGTAGATCCCTCAATACTCTTTCCGTGATCTGTAGTTCGTTGGGCACGTCCCTGTTGCAGCTAGTTACTGTATTCCCTCTTTTGTTCATCTTTCGCCTCATAACTAGACTCTAAATTTGCAATATATTTTGCCTCATGTCTCGCTGTGCCTCCAACTGAATCTACACGATAGAGTTCCTGTCCGCCATGTTGGCGGGGCCTAATTTTCGTCCTTGACCCGTTTTGATAGCGGGTGGTCAAGTCCCTGCACATATCCTGGTGGAAGGTCACTCGGTGGTGTCCATCCGCACCCTCTAGGTCATCATATTGGCAATACTACTCAGCGTAGCCGTGTGGTAAGGCCTTGCCTCATTGCATTCGATGGCCGTTGCGGATCCGTTTGTTATTGCGGGGCCCGATAGTATAGCGGGCGCGCACCTTTATAAACTCGCAACGTCCTCTCGAATCCTTATCCAACATGGAGCAGAATCTTGCGTTAATCCCTCCCTGGACCAACTTCAAGCTTGCTTTCCTCCCAGGCCTTTCTGACTGCTTTTCCCGTCAAGCCGTCGGTTTCTTAGAGGCTGAAGCGGGTCTAGCTGTGGCCTTGTCGATGTACCGTGCTACGTTTAGCTTCCCTATCATAGCCACGCCTTTCGACGTCTTGGATCTTTCTTCCTTTCATACTTCCCCGACTGAGGACTTGTCCTTGGGTGTGAGCGAAATGCTTGACGCACCCACTTTGCGCTTCATGATTCAATGTTTGGTGAGTTTCGTCCTCTGTCCCCTGTTCTCCTAGTTCTGACTTAGACATAGATTCGCTCGATGGCTATCTGGGAGATCGAAGATCCCGACCTCAAGACGGGTCAGGCCTACAACATTGCTTTGTTGTATGTCTGCTGCCTTCGTCTTGTTTCTAATTGGTTCGGGATGCGACGTGGTTCCGTGGTGCTCGATGGTCTTCACTTCGAAGACCTCATCCCCGCCCGCTTCCGTCATCCCGAGCGGTATTTTGCTAAGATGATGGAAGAGGCATTGGGTGACTTCGCCGTACGTTTGGTTCACCCGCTTTCCAGTCGGAGGTCTAATGTATCCTTGTCAGACGTCCGTTCTCCTTGGTTTTCACCTTGGGGCTGAGGACTCCTTGGGAGGGATCGTTGCCAACTACGATGTAGTGAACAACTTGCCCCTTCCTTTGGGTCAATTGTCCCCCGTCGACCAGGCGCTTGTCCTTTGGTGGCCCCGCTTCTTAGCGGTTAATCGATTCCCTCGTTTCTGCGACACTCGTCCTATCATGTACGAGCGCGTTATCACAACGGGTCTCGCTGCTCACTTGGATTTTGCTCCCGTGTTAGCCACGGATCGTGACTTCGACGAAACTACCAGTCCCATCGCTCCTTCAGCTTCTGTTCCACCTCCTCACACCGTCGCTTGGATGGGTAATCCAGTCGCTGTGGAGGTGGCCCAGTCTGTCTTGACTGAACCCGCTATGGTAGCGGCCGCTCCCATTTCGGGACCCGCTATCGAAGCGGAGAGTCAAGCTCCACCTTCTATGGTTTTTGTGGGTGCCTTTAGCTTTTTCTCGAGCTATCCTTTGTTTGCTGATGACCTGGTATTGATTGCAGAAACATTTTAACAAGTGTGGCGAGCGTATGTGCTTTTGCGCTCCCCTCGAGTATCCTGATGAGTCCTGTGTCGAATACTGGGGTGTTCCCGATTTTCTCTAACTTCTTTCGTGACTTGTTTGTTTCTTATTTCTAATGCCCTAGTCATAGCGGCGCTTTTGAATAGCTACCTTTGTCCTTCTATGTTTCTCTAAGTCCAATTTTCCACTTAGATCCTATTTACTTCTTCGTTTGCGGGCGTCTCCCCTTGACTTATATGGTTTGATGTTCCGCCTATCTCTTATAGTCTTACTAGTTCACTTCAATGCATTTGTTGAATGAACCACTTAGAGTCCGAAGACCCGACCCGCCATCGGGTCGGGTGCCAATTCCTTGTGTGGTGCAGCCTATTTTCTTGCTCTTCTCATACTTTCTTGGATGCCCGACAATTTAGCGGGTTCGCGCTTTCGGTCTCGTTTTTATCCAAGAATTTACAAGCCATTTATTTATATATATAGCTTTCTATATAATATTTGCCCTAAGGCCCAAAGAAAAGAAGACCCCTCGACGCCCAAAGAAAACCACAGTACGTACACAGTCCATATTCTGGCGTACTAAGTCCCATTTGTAAATAAAATGTCTAGTCCGTTTCTATAGAGTCCAAAGGAACTTGGGCCTGCCCAAGTTCCTACTTCTCTTTGCCTTTGCCTTTGCTTTTCCCCTCCTTCTCCTTGGGGGCCTTGGCCTTTCCCTTTCCTTTCGGGTCGCCCATTTCTTCGTCGTCGTCGTCGTCGTCGCTGCTTTCCTCGTAGTCATACCTCCCTCGCTCCAACTTGCGCAGTATCTCTGACGTATCCCCGCCAGTCAAGATGATGGAGAGGGCCGCCTCGAGGTTGGGGATGACGGCTTCCGACAGCCTGACGGTTTCCTCGAGAGTCGTCAGCCTGTCCCTTAGGGTTGCCACCTCCTTCTCTAGTTCCTCGACTCGAAGTTGGGCCTCATCTTTGAGGAGGCAAGGGTCCTCGGGATCCAGCTTCAGACACCCTTTCTTGGTGTACGCACATTCCACGCACGAGCGATTCGAGCCTTCGAACTTGCATTGGATGCCCCTCTTGAAGCACTTCCGGCAGAGGATCTGCTGGTGGTGGAAGGGGTCGTGCTTGTCGCGGGCGGGAAGCATGGGCCGACGCCCCGTGGGGTTGACGGCGACCGTCCGTGGCTTCCGCTTCTTCTTTGGCTCGGCTTGGTCGTCGTCGAGTTTTCGCTTAGACGACGAGGCCTCCGGTTGGGAGGCGGGTTTTACGACGCGCGCCCGACCGGCAGGCGGGGCCGACGTTGAAGCGGCCGTCTTGTTTTTCCTGGCCTCGTGGGCCTCTGCTCGAGCTGCTCGTTGGGTGGCGAGAGCCGCTTCCTCCGCCGTTGGTTGCTTCTAGAGCGTTGGTTAGTTTTATCCACTTGACTTATTCAAGTGGAAACCAACTAACCTTGGCTTTGGCCACCTCCACCCTATGACCTACTAATAACTAGTTGAACCTTTATAGTGACAGGGACCAACAACTAGTTGCTGGCCGTCACTACGGGGATATAGATTGGCTGGTAGAAATGGCTGGTCGTCGGGCTGGGGCGGGCTGGCATGGGGCGGGATGGGTACCATATATGGATAGGAATTGATGGGAGCATATAGGGATTGATGGGGAGGGGGAGGAGGAGCAGGGGATGGGGAAATGTGGCCACACATAAATCCGGACCTAGGGATTGATGGGTACTGATGTCATTGATTGCCCAGGGGGATGGGGATGGGGATAGGAATTGTGGCACCAGGAAAATCCGGACCTAGGGTTTGATGGGAGCAGGGGATGGGGGATGGGGGCAGGGGAAATGTGGCCACACAGGAATCCGGACCTAGGGATTGATGGGAACTGATGGGATTGATGGGGGAGGGGATGGGGGATGGGGCAGGGGGATTGGGGGCAGGGGACAATTGTGGCACCAGGATAAATACTGGGCTATTGCCAGGGTATGAGGAGGGTATGAGAGGGATGATTGTAGGTTGAAAAATAAAATTCTTTCTAACTATCAGAAACATGAATGGGGGTGTGGCAGCTACTGAAACCAATAATAAAACGATGTGTGGCGCATTTTTAATCGAGGAGCACATACCTCGGATCGACCTGGGGTTGTCCTAGATGTCTTCCTATTGAAAAATGAATGTGTGCAGCACAAAGAACCATGTAAAAACACGAAGATTTGGCTGAGAAACAAGCAGAACATTATTGAAAATCCATCAAAAAGCACCAAAAGGGAGCAGCACTTTGCCCTCGGTTGGGGGTGACCTGGAACTACTTGGAGGTCGTCCAAACACCTTTGGGGCATTGTATATGTCACTCAGTTAGGTCCCCAGGTCAACAGAACCCTTGGATATGATCAAAATGCCAAAAACCCGGACCACCTACCTTTGGGCCACACTATCAACTTGCCATGACCTGGGGACACCTTATATTCGCAGATATATGTATATAATGCTCTAATCATGAGTTAGATGAAGTCTGGAGTGTCAAAAATGCGGTCAAAAGCTTGGATATATCCCAAATAATGTCCCTCAAGAAAGCACACATACTATCAACTTCCCCTGACCTCTGGGTGGTCCCAATGTGTTCTATTATCATTATATATGATGTATTAGCACCCCAGAGGTTCCCCCAGTGTGTCAAAATGCGAATATAAATGGTACAATAATTTATATCCCCTCCTTCTACACCAAGAACCACCCCAACTATCACACATCTGAGTGGTGGACTATTGATTTTAACATCATACAATGTGTTTTTAGGCTCCCAGAATATGTCCCAGGTTGAACACCCTTCAATATAGAGCATGGACATTTGAGAATTAGTACAAAAATCATATCCTCACCATGTACCAAAGGGGTGTATCTTCGAGGTCTACCTATGACCTGGGCACCAAGATATCATCTATATGATGTCAAATGACTATTAGAACAGTCCTAAAGATGTAGATATGCGAACCAATGGGTGTACTTGAGGAGGAAGGGTGAATAAGGGTTCACCTATTATCATGAATATTCGCATTTTGACACATTGGGGGACCTCTAGGGTGTTAATACATCATATATAATGATAATAGAACACATTGGAACGACCCAGAGGTCAGGGGAAGTTGATGGTATATGTGCTTTCTTGGGGGACATTATTTGGGGTATATCCCAGGTTTTGACCGCATTTTTCACACTCCAGACCTCATCTAACTCATGATTAGAGCATTATATACATATATCTTCGAATATAAGGTGCCCCCAGGTCAGGGCAAGTTGATAGTGTGGCCCAAAGGTAGGTGGTCCGGGTTTTTGGCATTTTGATCATATCCAAGGGTTCTGTTGACCTGGGGACCTAACTGAGTGACATATACAATGCCCCAAAGGTGTTTGGACGACCTCCAAGTAGTTCCAGGTCACCCCCAACCGAGGGCAAAGTGCTGCTCCCCTTTTGGTGCTTTTTGATGGATTTTCAATAATGTTCTGCTTGTTTCTCAGCCAAATCTTCGTGTTTTTACATGGTTCTTTGTGCTGCACACATTCATTTTTCAATAGGAAGACATCTAGAACAACCCCAGGTCGATCCGAGGTATGTGCTCCTCGATTAAAAATGCGCCACACATCGTTTTATTATTGGTTTCAGTAGCTGCCACACCCCCATTCATGTTTCTGATAGTTAGAAAGAATTTTATTTTTCAACCTACAATCATCCCTCTCATACCCTCCTCATACCCTGGCAATAGCCCAGTATTTATCCTGGTGCCACAATTGTCCCCTGCCCCCAATCCCCCTGCCCCCATCCCCCATCCCCTCCCCCATCAATCCCATCAGTTCCCATCAATCCCTAGGTCCGGATTCCTGTGTGGCCACATTTCCCCTGCCCCCATCCCCCATCCCCTGCTCCCATCAAACCCTAGGTCCGGATTTTCCTGGTGCCACAATTCCTATCCCCATCCCCCATCCCCCTGGGCAATCAATGACATCAGTACCCATCAATCCCTAGGTCCGGATTTATGTGTGGCCACATTTCCCCATCCCCTGCTCCTCCTCCCCCTCCCCATCAATCCCTATATGCTCCCATCAATTCCTATCCATATATGGTACCCATCCCGCCCCATGCCAGCCCGCCCCAGCCCGACGACCAGCCATTTCTACCAGCCAATCTATATCCCCGTAGTGACGGCCAGCAACTAGTTGTTGGTCCCTGTCACTATAAAGGTTTAACTAGTTATTAGTAGGTCATAGGGTGCCACCTCTGGCCTTGTCTTCGTCAGTCTTCTCCGCTTCTTCGGAGGACTGGGCTGCTTCGACTCCTCAGAATTGTCCTCTTCCTGTTCTTCAACCTCCATCTCCTTCCTCTTCTTCGCTACCGGTACCCACGCAGGTGTCTTGAGGATTGCTGGTCCCCATGTCCTCTTCTTTGGTGAGTCCCCCTGTGTTGGCCTTTCCAGTTTTCGCTTCTTTGACGCCAGTTTGGGTGTCGACGTCGTTGGAATTGGCGGGGCCGGTGCTGCTTCCGGGGGTGTTGCCATCCTGGGCGGCGTACCCGTTGGGGGCGACCAGATTCGAGGCGACACCTCAGTTGGTGGTGACCAGAAAGAGGGTGGTATCAGGAGTGGTGGTCCCGCCGGCGGTACCTCTGTTGTGGCTGGAGGTGTCCCAGCGACAGACGGAGATGCAGGAGGCGGGGTCGTCGTTGTTGGCGTAGGCTGCAGCCAGGGCTGCGGGGAGGGTGGTGGGATCGGGGCTAGGAACCATGTAGGCCCAAATAGCGATCCCGTCATCGAGGGCGGCGAGCCCAGACGGAGTGGCAGCCTTGGTGGTGACTGCGGAACAGGAGGGGCATTGCCCTCGCAAAGTCGATCTCGACGGCGGTGAGACCGTCGTCGCGATCTGGATCTGCAGGAGGTTCACCTCCTGTAGATCCCTTCGCCTTTCCTCCAGCTGGTTCCGGCGAGGAGGTACTCATCAACTGGTCGACCTCCTCGTCCTCGTCTTCCTCTTCGTCCGTGCACCCAATGGTGTACCTACAAAAGAATATACAGTCTTATAGCAGTGCTCAACATTGATATTTACACTGTAAGTTAGAGTGTCTAGCTAAGAGCATATAAAAGAATGCAGGCTCCCTTCCCTAAATGGTAGCCTTCCAGATCTGGCTGGCTCAGCCACATCCCAATTGGGATAGGATGATGCAATGGATAGCAGCAGGCAAATTCCGGACCTAGGGATTGATGGGAGCAGGGGAGGGGATGGGGAAATGTGGCACCAGGAAAATCCGGACCTAGGGATTGATGAGATTGATGGATTGATGGGAAGATAGGATGGAGGATGGGGGATGGGGGATTGATAGCAGGGGGGAAATGTGGCACCAGAATAAATGCTAGGCTATTGTCAGGGTATGAGGAGGGTATGGGAGGGGTGATTGTAGGTTGAAAAGTAGAATTCTTTGTAACTATCAGAAACATGAATGGGGATGTAGCAGCTACTGAAAGCAATAATAAAACGATGTGTGGCGCATTTTTAATCGAGGAGCACATACCTCGGATCGACCTGGGGTTGTCCTAGATGTCTTCCTATTGAAAAATGAATGTGTGCAGCACAAAGAACCATGTAAAAACACGAAGATTTGGCTGAGAAACAAGCAGAACATTATTGAAAATCCATCAAAAAGCACCAAAAGGGAGCAGCACTTTGCCCTCGGTTGGGGGTGACCTGGAACTACTTGGAGGTCGTCCAAACACCTTTGGGGCATTGTATATGTCACTCAGTTAGGTCCCCAGGTCAACAGAACCCTTGGATATGATCAAAATGCCAAAAACCCGGACCACCTACCTTTGGGCCACACTATCAACTTGCCCTGACCTGGGGCACCTTATATTCGAAGATATATGTATATAATGCTCTAATCATGAGTTAGATGAGGTCTGGAGTGTGAAAAATGCGGTCAAAACCTGGGATATACCCCAAATAATGTCCCCCAAGAAAGCACATATACCATCAACTTCCCCTGACCTCTGGGTCGTTCCAATGTGTTCTATTATCATTATATATGATGTATTAACACCCTAGAGGTCCCCCCAATGTGTCAAAATGCGAATATTCATGATAATAGGTGAACCCTTATTCACCCTTCCTCCTCAAGTACACCCATTGGTTCGCATATCTACATCTTTAGGACTGTTCTAATAGTCATTTGACATCATATAGATGATATCTTGGTGCCCAGGTCATAGGTAGACCTCGAAGATACACCCCTTTGGTACATGGTGAGGATATGATTTTTGTACTAATTCTCAAATGTCCATGCTCTATATTGAAGGGTGTTCAACCTGGGACATATTCTGGGAGCCTAAAAACACATTGTATGATGTTAAAATCAATAGTCCACCACTCAGATGTGTGATAGTTGGGGTGGTTCTTGGTGTAGAAGGAGGGGATATAAATTATTGTACCATTTATATTCGCATTTTGACACACTGGGGGAACCTCTGGGGTGCTAATACATCATATATAATGATAATAGAACACATTGGGACCACCCAGAGGTCAGGGGAAGTTGATAGTATGTGTGCTTTCTTGAGGGACATTATTTGGGATATATCCAAGCTTTTGACCGCATTTTTGACACTCCAGACTTCATCTAACTCATGATTAGAGCATTATATACATATATCTGCGAATATAAGGTGTCCCCAGGTCATGGCAAGTTGATAGTGTGGCCCAAAGGTAGGTGGTCCGGGTTTTTGGCATTTTGATCATATCCAAGGGTTCTGTTGACCTGGGACCTAACTGAGTGACATATACAATGCCCCAAAGGTGTTTGGACGACCTCCAAGTAGTTCCAGGTCACCCCCAACCGAGGGCAAAGTGCTGCTCCCCTTTTGGTGCTTTTTGATGGATTTTCAATAATGTTCTGCTTGTTTCTCAGCCAAATCTTCGTGTTTTTACATGGTTCTTTGTGCTGCACACATTCATTTTTCAATAGGAAGACATCTAGGACAACCCCAGGTCGATCCGAGGTATGTGCTCCTCGATTAAAAATGCGCCACACATCGTTTTATTATTGCTTTCAGTAGCTGCTACATCCCCATTCATGTTTCTGATAGTTACAAAGAATTCTACTTTTCAACCTACAATCACCCCTCCCATACCCTCCTCATACCCTGACAATAGCCTAGCATTTATTCTGGTGCCACATTTCCCCCCTGCTATCAATCCCCCATCCCCCATCCTCCATCCTATCTTCCCATCAATCCATCAATCTCATCAATCCCTAGGTCCGGATTTTCCTGGTGCCACATTTCCCCATCCCCTCCCCCTGCTCCCATCAATCCCTAGGTCCGGAATTTGCCTGCTGCTATCCATTGCATCATCCTATCCCAATTGGGATGTGGCTGAGCCAGCCAGATCTGGAAGGCTACCATTTAGGGAAGGGAGCCTGCATTCTTTTATATGCTCTTAGCTAGACACTCTAACTTACAGTGTAAATATCAATGTTGAGCACTGCTATAAGACTGTATATTCTTTTGTAGGTACACCATTGGGTGCACGGACGAAGAGGAAGACGAGGACGAGGAGGTCGACCAGTTGATGAGTACCTCCTCGCCGGAACCAGCTGGAGGAAAGGCGAAGGGATCTACAGGAGGTGAACCTCCTGCAGATCCAGATCGCGACGACGGTCTCACCGCCGTCGAGATCGACTTTGCGAGGGCAATGCCCCCTCCTGTTCCGCAGTCACCACCAAGGCTGCCACTCCGTCTGGGCTCGCCGCCCTCGATGACGGGATCGCTATTTGGGCCTACATGGTTCCTAGCCCCGATCCCACCACCCTCCCCGCAGCCCTGGCTGCAGCCTACGCCAACAACGACGACCCCGCCTCCTGCATCTCCGTCTGTCGCTGGGACACCTCCAGCCACAACAGAGGTACCGCCGGCGGGACCACCACTCCTGATACCACCCTCTTTCTGGTCACCACCAACTGAGGTGTCGCCTCGAATCTGGTCGCCCCCAACGGGTACGCCGCCCAGGATGGCAACACCCCCGGAAGCAGCACCGGCCCCGCCAATTCCAACGACGTCGACACCCAAACTGGCGTCAAAGAAGCGAAAACTGGAAAGGCCAACACAGGGGGACTCACCAAAGAAGAGGACATGGGGACCAGCAATCCTCAAGACACCTGCGTGGGTACCGGTAGCGAAGAAGAGGAAGGAGATGGAGGTTGAAGAACAGGAAGAGGACAATTCTGAGGAGTCGAAGCAGCCCAGTCCTCCGAAGAAGCGGAGAAGACTGACGAAGACAAGGCCAGAGGTGGCACCCTATGACCTACTAATAACTAGTTAAACCTTTATAGTGACAGGGACCAACAACTAGTTGCTGGCCGTCACTACGGGGATATAGATTGGCTGGTAGAAATGGCTGGTCGTCGGGCTGGGGCGGGCTGGCATGGGGCGGGATGGGTACCATATATGGATAGGAATTGATGGGAGCATATAGGGATTGATGGGGAGGGGAGGAGGAGCAGGGGATGGGGAAATGTGGCCACACATAAATCCGGACCTAGGGATTGATGGGTACTGATGTCATTGATTGCCCAGGGGATGGGGATGGGGATAGGAATTGTGGCACCAGGAAAATCCGGACCTAGGGTTTGATGGGAGCAGGGATGGGGATGGGGCAGGGGAAATGTGGCCACACAGGAATCCGGACCTAGGGATTGATGGGAACTGATGGGATTGATGGGGGAGGGGATGGGGATGGGGGCAGGGGGATTGGGGCAGGGGACAATTGTGGCACCAGGATAAATACTGGGCTATTGCCAGGGTATGAGGAGGGTATGAGAGGGATGATTGTAGGTTGAAAAATAAAATTCTTTCTAACTATCAGAAACATGAATGGGGGTGTGGCAGCTACTGAAACCAATAATAAAACGATGTGTGGCGCATTTTTAATCGAGGAGCACATACCTCGGATCGACCTGGGGTTGTCCTAGATGTCTTCCTATTGAAAAATGAATGTGTGCAGCACAAAGAACCATGTAAAAACACGAAGATTTGGCTGAGAAACAAGCAGAACATTATTGAAAATCCATCAAAAAGCACCAAAAGGGGAGCAGCACTTTGCCCTCGGTTGGGGGTGACCTGGAACTACTTGGAGGTCGTCCAAACACCTTTGGGGCATTGTATATGTCACTCAGTTAGGTCCCCAGGTCAACAGAACCCTTGGATATGATCAAAATGCCAAAAACCCGGACCACCTACCTTTGGGCCACACTATCAACTTGCCATGACCTGGGGACACCTTATATTCGCAGATATATGTATATAATGCTCTAATCATGAGTTAGATGAAGTCTGGAGTGTCAAAAATGCGGTCAAAAGCTTGGATATATCCCAAATAATGTCCCTCAAGAAAGCACACATACTATCAACTTCCCCTGACCTCTGGGTGTCCCAATGTGTTCTATTATCATTATATATGATGTATTAGCACCCCAGAGGTTCCCCCAGTGTGTCAAAATGCGAATATAAATGGTACAATAATTTATATCCCCTCCTTCTACACCAAGAACCACCCCAACTATCACACATCTGAGTGGTGGACTATTGATTTTAACATCATACAATGTGTTTTTAGGCTCCCAGAATATGTCCCAGGTTGAACACCCTTCAATATAGAGCATGGACATTTGAGAATTAGTACAAAAATCATATCCTCACCATGTACCAAAGGGGTGTATCTTCGAGGTCTACCTATGACCTGGGCACCAAGATATCATCTATATGATGTCAAATGACTATTAGAACAGTCCTAAAGATGTAGATATGCGAACCAATGGGTGTACTTGAGGAGGAAGGGTGAATAAGGGTTCACCTATTATCATGAATATTCGCATTTTGACACATTGGGGACCTCTGGGTGTTAATACATCATATATAATGATAATAGAACACATTGGAACGACCCAGAGGTCAGGGGAAGTTGATGGTATATGTGCTTTCTTGGGGACATTATTTGGGGTATATCCCAGGTTTTGACCGCATTTTTCACACTCCAGACCTCATCTAACTCATGATTAGAGCATTATATACATATATCTTCGAATATAAGGTGCCCCCAGGTCAGGGCAAGTTGATAGTGTGGCCCAAAGGTAGGTGGTCCGGGTTTTTGGCATTTTGATCATATCCAAGGGTTCTGTTGACCTGGGGACCTAACTGAGTGACATATACAATGCCCCAAAGGTGTTTGGACGACCTCCAAGTAGTTCCAGGTCACCCCCAACCGAGGGCAAAGTGCTGCTCCCCTTTTGGTGCTTTTTGATGGATTTTCAATAATGTTCTGCTTGTTTCTCAGCCAAATCTTCGTGTTTTTACATGGTTCTTTGTGCTGCACACATTCATTTTTCAATAGGAAGACATCTAGAACAACCCCAGGTCGATCCGAGGTATGTGCTCCTCGATTAAAAATGCGCCACACATCGTTTTATTATTGGTTTCAGTAGCTGCCACACCCCCATTCATGTTTCTGATAGTTAGAAAGAATTTTATTTTTCAACCTACAATCATCCCTCTCATACCCTCCTCATACCCTGGCAATAGCCCAGTATTTATCCTGGTGCCACAATTGTCCCCTGCCCCCAATCCCCCTGCCCCCATCCCCCATCCCCTCCCCCATCAATCCCATCAGTTCCCATCAATCCCTAGGTCCGGATTCCTGTGTGCCACATTTCCCCTGCCCCCATCCCCCATCCCCTGCTCCCATCAAACCCTAGGTCCGGATTTTCCTGGTGCCACAATTCCTATCCCCATCCCCCATCCCCCTGGGCAATCAATGACATCAGTACCCATCAATCCCTAGGTCCGGATTTATGTGTGGCCACATTTCCCCATCCCCTGCTCCTCCTCCCCCTCCCATCAATCCCTATATGCTCCCATCAATTCCTATCCATATATGGTACCCATCCCGCCCCATGCCAGCCCGCCCCAGCCCGACGACCAGCCATTTCTACCAGCCAATCTATATCCCCGTAGTGACGGCCAGCAACTAGTTGTTGGTCCCTGTCACTATAAAGGTTTAACTAGTTATTAGTAGGTCATAGGGTGCCACCTCTGGCCTTGTCTTCGTCAGTCTTCTCCGCTTCTTCGGAGGACTGGGCTGCTTCGACTCCTCAGAATTGTCCTCTTCCTGTTCTTCAACCTCCATCTCCTTCCTCTTCTTCGCTACCGGTACCCACGCAGGTGTCTTGAGGATTGCTGGTCCCCATGTCCTCTTCTTTGGTGAGTCCCCCTGTGTTGGCCTTTCCAGTTTTCGCTTCTTTGACGCCAGTTTGGGTGTCGACGTCGTTGGAATTGGCGGGGCCGGTGCTGCTTCCGGGGGTGTTGCCATCCTGGGCGGCGTACCCGTTGGGGCGACCAGATTCGAGGCGACACCTCAGTTGGTGGTGACCAGAAAGAGGGTGGTATCAGGAGTGGTGGTCCCGCCGGCGGTACCTCTGTTGTGGCTGGAGGTGTCCCAGCGACAGACGGAGATGCAGGAGGCGGGGTCGTCGTTGTTGGCGTAGGCTGCAGCCAGGGCTGCGGGAGGGTGGTGGGATCGGGGCTAGGAACCATGTAGGCCCAAATAGCGATCCCGTCATCGAGGGCGGCGAGCCCAGACGGAGTGGCAGCCTTGGTGGTGACTGCGGAACAGGAGGGGGCATTGCCCTCGCAAAGTCGATCTCGACGGCGGTGAGACCGTCGTCGCGATCTGGATCTGCAGGAGGTTCACCTCCTGTAGATCCCTTCGCCTTTCCTCCAGCTGGTTCCGGCGAGGAGGTACTCATCAACTGGTCGACCTCCTCGTCCTCGTCTTCCTCTTCGTCCGTGCACCCAATGGTGTACCTACAAAAGAATATACAGTCTTATAGCAGTGCTCAACATTGATATTTACACTGTAAGTTAGAGTGTCTAGCTAAGAGCATATAAAAGAATGCAGGCTCCCTTCCCTAAATGGTAGCCTTCCAGATCTGGCTGGCTCAGCCACATCCCAATTGGGATAGGATGATGCAATGGATAGCAGCAGGCAAATTCCGGACCTAGGGATTGATGGGAGCAGGGAGGGGATGGGAAATGTGGCACCAGGAAAATCCGGACCTAGGGATTGATGAGATTGATGGATTGATGGGAAGATAGGATGGAGGATGGGGGATGGGGATTGATAGCAGGGGGGAAATGTGGCACCAGAATAAATGCTAGGCTATTGTCAGGGTATGAGGAGGGTATGGGAGGGGTGATTGTAGGTTGAAAAGTAGAATTCTTTGTAACTATCAGAAACATGAATGGGATGTAGCAGCTACTGAAAGCAATAATAAAACGATGTGTGGCGCATTTTTAATCGAGGAGCACATACCTCGGATCGACCTGGGGTTGTCCTAGATGTCTTCCTATTGAAAAATGAATGTGTGCAGCACAAAGAACCATGTAAAAACACGAAGATTTGGCTGAGAAACAAGCAGAACATTATTGAAAATCCATCAAAAAGCACCAAAAGGGAGCAGCACTTTGCCCTCGGTTGGGGTGACCTGGAACTACTTGGAGGTCGTCCAAACACCTTTGGGGCATTGTATATGTCACTCAGTTAGGTCCCCAGGTCAACAGAACCCTTGGATATGATCAAAATGCCAAAAACCCGGACCACCTACCTTTGGGCCACACTATCAACTTGCCCTGACCTGGGGGCACCTTATATTCGAAGATATATGTATATAATGCTCTAATCATGAGTTAGATGAGGTCTGGAGTGTGAAAAATGCGGTCAAAACCTGGGATATACCCCAAATAATGTCCCCCAAGAAAGCACATATACCATCAACTTCCCCTGACCTCTGGGTCGTTCCAATGTGTTCTATTATCATTATATATGATGTATTAACACCCTAGAGGTCCCCCCAATGTGTCAAAATGCGAATATTCATGATAATAGGTGAACCCTTATTCACCCTTCCTCCTCAAGTACACCCATTGGTTCGCATATCTACATCTTTAGGACTGTTCTAATAGTCATTTGACATCATATAGATGATATCTTGGTGCCCAGGTCATAGGTAGACCTCGAAGATACACCCCTTTGGTACATGGTGAGGATATGATTTTTGTACTAATTCTCAAATGTCCATGCTCTATATTGAAGGGTGTTCAACCTGGGACATATTCTGGGAGCCTAAAAACACATTGTATGATGTTAAAATCAATAGTCCACCACTCAGATGTGTGATAGTTGGGGTGGTTCTTGGTGTAGAAGGAGGGGATATAAATTATTGTACCATTTATATTCGCATTTTGACACACTGGGGAACCTCTGGGGTGCTAATACATCATATATAATGATAATAGAACACATTGGGACCACCCAGAGGTCAGGGGAAGTTGATAGTATGTGTGCTTTCTTGAGGGACATTATTTGGGATATATCCAAGCTTTTGACCGCATTTTTGACACTCCAGACTTCATCTAACTCATGATTAGAGCATTATATACATATATCTGCGAATATAAGGTGTCCCCAGGTCATGGCAAGTTGATAGTGTGGCCCAAAGGTAGGTGGTCCGGGTTTTTGGCATTTTGATCATATCCAAGGGTTCTGTTGACCTGGGGACCTAACTGAGTGACATATACAATGCCCCAAAGGTGTTTGGACGACCTCCAAGTAGTTCCAGGTCACCCCCAACCGAGGGCAAAGTGCTGCTCCCCTTTTGGTGCTTTTTGATGGATTTTCAATAATGTTCTGCTTGTTTCTCAGCCAAATCTTCGTGTTTTTACATGGTTCTTTGTGCTGCACACATTCATTTTTCAATAGGAAGACATCTAGGACAACCCCAGGTCGATCCGAGGTATGTGCTCCTCGATTAAAAATGCGCCACACATCGTTTTATTATTGGTTTCAGTAGCTGCCACACCCCCATTCATGTTTCTGATAGTTAGAAAGAATTTTATTTTTCAACCTACAATCATCCCTCTCATACCCTCCTCATACCCTGGCAATAGCCCAGTATTTATCCTGGTGCCACAATTGTCCCCTGCCCCCAATCCCCCTGCCCCCATCCCCATCCCCTCCCCCATCAATCCCATCAGTTCCCATCAATCCCTAGGTCCGGATTCCTGTGTGGCCACATTTCCCCTGCCCCCATCCCCATCCCCTGCTCCCATCAAACCCTAGGTCCGGATTTTCCTGGTGCCACAATTCCTATCCCCATCCCCCATCCCCCTGGGCAATCAATGACATCAGTACCCATCAATCCCTAGGTCCGGATTTATGTGTGGCCACATTTCCCCATCCCCTGCTCCTCCTCCCCCTCCCCATCAATCCCTATATGCTCCCATCAATTCCTATCCATATATGGTACCCATCCCGCCCCATGCCAGCCCGCCCCAGCCCGACGACCAGCCATTTCTACCAGCCAATCTATATCCCCGTAGTGACGGCCAGCAACTAGTTGTTGGTCCCTGTCACTATAAAGGTTTAACTAGTTATTAGTAGGTCATAGGGTGCCACCTCTGGCCTTGTCTTCGTCAGTCTTCTCCGCTTCTTCGGAGGACTGGGCTGCTTCGACTCCTCAGAATTGTCCTCTTCCTGTTCTTCAACCTCCATCTCCTTCCTCTTCTTCGCTACCGGTACCCACGCAGGTGTCTTGAGGATTGCTGGTCCCCATGTCCTCTTCTTTGGTGAGTCCCCCTGTGTTGGCCTTTCCAGTTTTCGCTTCTTTGACGCCAGTTTGGGTGTCGACGTCGTTGGAATTGGCGGGGCCGGTGCTGCTTCCGGGGGTGTTGCCATCCTGGGCGGCGTACCCGTTGGGGGCGACCAGATTCGAGGCGACACCTCAGTTGGTGGTGACCAGAAAGAGGGTGGTATCAGGAGTGGTGGTCCCGCCGGCGGTACCTCTGTTGTGGCTGGAGGTGTCCCAGCGACAGACGGAGATGCAGGAGGCGGGTCGTCGTTGTTGGCGTAGGCTGCAGCCAGGGCTGCGGGGAGGGTGGTGGGATCGGGCTAGGAACCATGTAGGCCCAAATAGCGATCCCGTCATCGAGGGCGGCGAGCCCAGACGGAGTGGCAGCCTTGGTGGTGACTGCGGAACAGGAGGGGCATTGCCCTCGCAAAGTCGATCTCGACGGCGGTGAGACCGTCGTCGCGATCTGGATCTGCAGGAGGTTCACCTCCTGTAGATCCCTTCGCCTTTCCTCCAGCTGGTTCCGGCGAGGAGGTACTCATCAACTGGTCGACCTCCTCGTTCTCGTCTTCCTCTTCGTCCGTGCACCCAATGGTGTACCTACAAAAGAATATACAGTCTTATAGCAGTGCTCAACATTGATATTTACACTGTAAGTTAGAGTGTCTAGCTAAGAGCATATAAAAGAATGCAGGCTCCCTTCCCTAAATGGTAGCCTTCCAGATCTGGCTGGCTCAGCCACATCCCAATTGGGATAGGATGATGCAATGGATAGCAGCAGGCAAATTCCGGACCTAGGGATTGATGGGAGCAGGGGGAGGGGATGGGGAAATGTGGCACCAGGAAAATCCGGACCTAGGGATTGATGAGATTGATGGATTGATGGGAAGATAGGATGGAGGATGGGGGATGGGGGATTGATAGCAGGGGGAAATGTGGCACCAGAATAAATGCTAGGCTATTGTCAGGGTATGAGGAGGGTATGGGAGGGTGATTGTAGGTTGAAAAGTAGAATTCTTTGTAACTATCAGAAACATGAATGGGGATGTAGCAGCTACTGAAAGCAATAATAAAACGATGTGTGGCGCATTTTTAATCGAGGAGCACATACCTCGGATCGACCTGTGGTTGTTCTAGATGTCTTCCTATTGAAAAATGAATGTGTGCAGCACAAAGAACCATGTAAAAACACGAAGATTTGGCTGAGAAACAAGCAGAACATTATTGAAAATCCATCAAAAAGCACCAAAAGGGGAGCAGCACTTTGCCCTCGGTTGGGGGTGACCTGGAACTACTTGGAGGTCGTCCAAACACCTTTGGGGCATTGTATATGTCACTCAGTTAGGTCCCCAGGTCAACAGAACCCTTGGATATGATCAAAATGTCAAAAACCCGGACCACATAGCTTTGGGCCACACTATCAACTTGCCATGACCTGGGGACACCTTATATTCGAAGATATATGTATATATTGCTCTAATCATGAGTTAGATGAAGTCTGGAGTGTGAAAAATGCGGTCAAAACCTGGGATATACCCCAAATAATGTCCCCCAAGAAAGCACACACACCATCGACTTCCTCTGACCTCTGGATCGTCCCAATGTGTTCTATTATCATTATAGATGATGTATTAGCACCCCAGAGGTTCCCCCAATGTGTCAAAATGCGAACATTTATGATACTAGGTGAACCCTTATTCACCCTTCCTCCTCAAGTACACTCATTGGTTCGCATATCTACATCCTTAGGACTGTTCTAATAGTTATTTGACATCATATAGATGATATCTTGGGGCCCAGGTCATAGGTAGACCTCAAAGATACACCCCTTTGGTACATGGTGAGGATATGATCTTTGTACTAATTCTCAAATGTCCATGCTCTATATTGAAGGGTGTTCAACCTGGGACCTATTCTGGGAAGCCAAAATCACATTGTATGATGTTAAAATCAATAGTCCACCACTCAGATGTGTGATAGGTGGGGTGATTCTTGCTGTAGAAGGAGGGGATATAAATTATTGTACCATTTATATTCGCATTTTGACACACTGGGGGAACCTCTGGGGTGTTAATACATCATCTATAATGATAATAGAACACATTGGAACGATCCAGAGGTCAGAGGAAGTCGATGGTGTGTGTGCTTTCTTGGGGGACATTATTTGGGGTATATCCCAGGTTTTGACCGCATTTTTCACACTCCAGACTTCATCTAACTCATGATTAGAGCAATATATACATATATCTTCGAATATAAGGTGTCCCCAGGTCATGGCAAGTTGATAGTGTGGCCCAAAGCTATGTGGTCCGGGTTTTTGACATTTTGATCATATCCAAGGGTTCTGTTGACCTGGGGACCTAACTGAGTGACATATACAATGCCCCAAAGGTGTCTGGACGACCTACAAGTGGTTCCAGGTTACCCCAATGCGAGGGCAAAGTGCTGCTCCCTTTTTGGTGCTTTTTGATGGATTTTCAATAATGTTTTGCTTGTTTCTCAGCCAAATCTTCGTGTTTTTACATGGTTCTTTGTGCTGCACACATTCATTTTTCAATAGGAAGACATCTAGGACAACCACAGGTCGATCCGAGGTATGTGCTCCTCGATTAAAAATGCGCCACACATCATTTTATTATTGCTTTCAGTAGCTGCTACATCCCCATTCATGTTTCTGATAGTTACAAAGAATTCTACTTTTCAACCTACAATCACCCCTCCCATACCCTCCTCATACCCTGACAATAGCCTAGCATTTATTCTGGTGCCACATTTCCCCCCTGCTATCAATCCCCCATCCCCCATCCTCCATCCTATCTTCCCATCAATCCATCAATCTCATCAATCCCTAGGTCCGGATTTTCCTGGTGCCACATTTCCCCATCCCCTCCCCCTGCCCCCATCAATCCCTAGGTCCGGAATTTGCCTGCTGCTATCCATTGCATCATCCTATCCCAATTGGGATGTGGCTGAGCCAGCCAGATCTGGAAGGCTACCATTTAGGGAAGGGAGCCTGCATTCTTTTATATGCTCTTAGCTAGACACTCTAACTTACAGTGTAAATATCAATGTTGAGCACTGCTATAAGACTGTATATTCTTTTGTAGGTACACCATTGGGTGGTCCGTGGACGTGTAGTCCAAGCCTAAGGTCGTCGTCGTTTCTGCCTCGTAGCTTGACCAAGTTTCCACGCGTGCTGGACTTGGTTGACGCGTCGCCGACGCGTCATCCGACGTAGTCATGCCTGACTCTGTCTTGTCCAACACACTTGGAGACATTGGCGCCGCTGCCGGGCTGGCTGGTGGGGTTGGCGACTTGGGTGGCGGCGTAGGCTCTCGTTCCTCTGGCTGCGGCGAACTTGCCTCCGATTGTGCCGGCAGGAATAGAGGGGTCGTCGTTCCAGGTTCCGTGGTCGGTTCTGCAGGAGGAGAACCAGGAGCAGACGAGACCGCGACAGTTGGCTCAGGCGCGGGCGACATAGCAGCGGGCGGTTCAGGCGCGGGCGACATTGTAGCGGCAGCTTCGGGGATCGAGGAGACAGCGACGGGTGGCAGTGGCGAGGGCGAGGCGGGTGCAGACATGTTCAACTTTTTAGAACGTGGTGGTTAAAAGAAAAGAGGGTGACATTCAAGTCCCTCTTTCTCACACTACCGGGGTCCGGTCCGGTGTTTAATGGATCACCCATCAAAACATCTAAGGCGAGTCAATTTCTTCCCTTTTTGGATTGCTATTGATGCCCTGTCCCTTTCCTTGTTCGCTTCCGCCCGTTTCGGTCCCGTTGAGTCCCTGAGCTCGATTCATTCTTTCTTTTTGCTGGCCTTATACAGGCTTGCCCTTCCTTGACCTCCAACGCTGTTATGCCTGGCAACCAGTCTTCTCTTTGATTGGTTTTGGACGCGTCTTGTCACGTGATAAATCACGTGCTCCCACATGACTTGTATCTGCTTTTTCCCGTTTTCCACCCGCTATGTAGGCGGGTGTTCTGACTGCCCGCTATATAGGCGGCTGACGATAAATCTTAACCAAATTTAAAATTTTGGCCTATATAACGCCTCTATATCCCCTACCAAGGAAGATAGATGGTGTCCGCACCATCTGTTCCTACGTAGTTTTATTTACCAAGTCGAGTACTCGCCCGACACTATCGCGGATCCTATGTAGTCTCTTGAAAAATACATCTCCCAGTTGTTTTGGGTCCTTCCTCGAGTAGAAAGGGATCACTCTAAACTGGGCTATCTTATCTTTCAATATCGAGCCATCCAGTTCACACAGCACGTAGTTTCCAGCCGTTGTTCGAGAAATAACAGCATATGGACCCATGAATCTTTCTTTGAACTTCGAATTTAATTCATCTTCGATGCGCGTATTGCGCACCAGTACTAGTTCGCCTGTTTTGAACTTGTACTTTGGAATTCTATTTTTATGTTCATCCATGAATCTTTCCGCCGCTCTTTTCTTGGCTTCAGTTACACGCTGTTTCATTTTCTTTACGTCTTCTTTGTGTTTTATCAACTGAGTTGCTCGATACGCTATCAAGTCAGAGTGTGAAATCAACATATCTGGAATATCTACAAGCCAAGTGGCTTCTTCGATATCAAGTGGTAACACTGGTTCACATCCTGTTACTGCGTAAAACGGTGAATGACCCAAAGTCCTTTTAACCGTTATCCTTTCGGCCCATAGTACTTCATGTAAGAAAGCGGGCCATTCCTCTGGATGGCCTTTGCACACCTTAAACAATGATTGTCTAATGTCCCAGTGCCCTCTTTCCACTTTTCCATTGGCCTGTTTGTTGTAGGGAGTGATTAGAATCCCTTTAACACCATACTTAGTCTCGATATGGACCATTGCCTTCTTGATAGCGGGTCCGTTATCGGTGACTATCTGCTTTATACAACCCCATCTACACAATATGTCTTCGAAAATCCAATCCCCTAAGGTCTCGGCATTCTCGTTGATTAACGCTCTGGCCTCTGGCCATCCAGTCAATCCACATCGTGCTACTGTGACTGCATTATATCCTGAGTACTTCTTTCGAGCTCCAGTGCCGCCAGAAGTCGGCATCCTGAAGGTATCTACAAACGCCGTTTCATAGATCCCTGGTGTTGGAGTTATCATTGGTTCTTTGTGTATTTTCATCTTCTGTCTTTTCTGACAGAGTACACACGTTTTTACGAACCAATTGATGTCTGTATCTATCCCTGGCCACCAGAATCTTTTCCCGACAAGTTTGCGGACGGAAAATTGACCTTTGTGCCCATGCTTGTCGTGTATGACTTGTACCACTGGCAGTCTTTTGCCTAGTAGGAGGACTCTCCGGTGTTTTCCTTCTGCATTCTTTTTGTATAACTTGTCACCAGCTACGAAGAATTCCTTATCACTGAAGTCCCTAAGGGTTTGGAGTTGTCGATCCGCTAAGATAGCGGGTGTATAATTCTCATCCTTCAAGTAGGGTTCTACGTGTGGTAGTAAGGTTTCCCATAGCTGCTCCCTAGCTGATCGTTCTAGTTCAGGGAACTCGTCGATAGCTACCCATTTTTCTAAGTCCTCCACTGCCATAGCGGCTAGTTGAGTGACTCTGTACTCTTCCTCGACTTCTGTCGGGGTTTCTTCTACTAAGTCCTCCTGGTTCTCATCTGGTTTGCTAACTTCGAAGAGATATCCAGTCCTAGTGTCTATATGGTCTTTGAAGTCGTCGAAGGGTAAAGGTTTGTCTTCCTCCGCTAAGTTAGCGGGTTCCTCATATTCGAAGGTCGATAGCTCTTCTTCGTACTCGTCCCCTGGTGGACTTGGAATGATCACATCATTTGGCGATGCTACCCTTCTACTGAGTCCATCTGGGCCATGTACTTTCCCAGGTACGTGTACTAGGGTGAAGTGGAACATCAAGATTTCTTCTGCCCAGTGTTGTAGATTCCCATTGGTTAGAGAGTCTATGTTGGACAACATTCCTTTGATGTACTTTGCATCGACTTCAATCTTCAATTTCCTACATCCAAGTAAATAATACTTGCAAGCCATTAACGCACGGTGCAGACCAAATAACTCCCGCTTTGATTGCGAGTACCTGGCTTCCTGCTCGTCCAAGGTTATGGATAAGAACTTAGCAAAATAGCGTTTCTTAGGGTCTTCTGGATCCTCTTGGGACAGATAAAACCCAACCGCCATGTAAGAGGTATCGACCGACAAGATAACGGGTGTTGGCCAGTCATAATTCAGTGGCTTCAACATGGGGCTTGTTTCCAACGCTCTTTTGAGTGCATCCATTGACGCTTGTTCTTCCTCTCCCCAGACGAATGGTACTCCATCCCTGGTGAGTCTAGTCATTGCCAGTGCTTTCTTTGAATAATCCTTGACAAAAGTTCGAAATACTCCCGCTGTCTCGAGAAATGAGCGGACATCTCTAAGACATTCACACGGCAACCAGTCTGAGATGACTTTTACTCTATCTTCAGCTGGTTTCCGTCCTTCATAACAACAAGTGTGTCCGACTACTACTGTTTCATTGGCACAGATTATTGCCTTGTGTCCTGAGAAAGTTCCACCCGAGTATTTCATTCTTTGTATGATTCTATTCATATTCACCATGTGTTCCCATACAAAACGGCGAATTCCTGGGTTTTCGGGAATGGTTTCGAAGTTCCCTTCCTTGTCCTGATACCTAGTGGCGGGTCCTCTTACAGGAACGTCGTCAATATAGGGCCGTGTATATGTCGGGATTTCATCTTTGAGAATATGCGTGACATCTTCATGGAATATTGGAACTGAGTTCGTCCATCCCATGGGTAAGGTCTTCAATCGCAGCGCCCCATAGGGTGTTGAGAAGGTAGTCATGTCTCTAGATTTTTCTGACAAGTGGCGCTCATCATATCCTACATACAGGTCCAAAGTTCCCCCACAGGCTCTTCCCGCGAATGCCTCCGCTAACTCTTCGGTAGCGGGTGGTAGACCAGAATGCGCTATGGTGACGGCATTTAGCGGCTCCAAACTATGTACTAGTCGAAGTTTCTTGCCGTCCTTCTTTACCACGCAAAACCATCTAGAGCGATATGAGGAGTTCGAAGGCTCATATACACCTGAGTCTAGCTTGTTCTTGATGATAGCGCAGACTTCATTAAAAATCCCTGGTGGGATTTTAATGTTCTTCAATACCCATGGTACATGTGGTATTACTGGCATATCTACAGGTGGAAAGAAGTCTTCTCGAAACCTTCCTTTCTCTGTCTCTTCCCAGGCAAAGCCTTGGTTCTGTTTACACATCAAGTCGTCAATCAAGTTCCTTTCCTGAGGCCACAGAAAATCCCCGACATGGTCTCTCTGGACTTGTTCACGTCGTTCTTCTGTGTATCTTCCCGTTGGAGTGAAGCTTGGCGGGTTGGGATTTAACTCCAACATGCCTTCGAGTGGATCCCTGACAATATTGCGGATGATCCTGAACTCCTCGGGTAAGGTTCCCAAGTGGGGTTTGACTTTTAATGCGACTGGTTTGTATTTCTTAGTGGCTAAGACCTGTCTGGGAATTGATTCCCGTTTTCTCGAGTCTAAATACTCTTGCTGTGAGAGAGTGAGTTCCTTCTGTGGGATACTAACTGTCAAGTGCTGAAGTATTTTCTCAAGTCCTCGAGGGACTGAGTCGAATAAGTTCACCGTTACTGGCTGATATTGTTCGACCTCCTCTAAAGTCCAATCTGAGTCTAGTCGGACGTGTGGTAACAAGACCCGACTTCCTGGCGGGTGGTCCGAAGTGGACTTCTCCGATACTGTTCCATAACGAAACCCGTTCCGCAATGCTTTAGCGGCCTTGTTAACTCCATCGGAGGATTGAGACAAGTACAAGCTGGTTAATGTTTGACTATCAAACGTCTGACGGGATTTTTCTGGCACAAAGGTGCGCTCGATCTGTATGTCACCATTCTCTGCTTGTCCAACTACTAGAGCCACCTCTCCTTGATCGTCGATCAATTCCTCGAGTGCTCCGGAAAAACCGGCCCGGTGCCAGGTTGTTGTTGGTAGCGGGGCATTTGCCCCCGCTTGTATGTCGGGAGGGTAAGTCGTTTCCCATTACTAGGATCAGTAATGGTAGCAACTACTCCTCCATCTCGCAGTACGGATGTATTGATACTAGATACTACATTGAAGGGTCTGCCCAGTAGTACTTCATACACTGGATCCCTAATGATGTGTACTTGAAGGAAATATACGATTCCTCCGAAGTCGAATGCCAAGTTCCTTGCCAGCCCCACTGTCTTGGTCTGACCCTTGTCTGCACTTTCCATAGTGATGGAAAAGGATGGATCGAAAGGTACGCCCAACTCTAGCGCGGCCTTAAGTGACATAGACACTATTTGCGACCCGCTATCTAGGAGGCTCTCTTTCTTTCCTGCCCCGCCAATCATTGGCCAGAGAGTTCTGAGATCAGCACTTTCGGACGCAACATTGGTGCGCGGCATCTGATACGGACCCGTGTAGCCAGTATGATTAAACAGTTGCTCGACTAAGTCGTGCACTACTACAGACCCTAGTGGTAACTGGGTTGTATCTTGTAGATTTACTGAGTAATATCGTGGGTCTTCACTTTGGTGATACTCCGCTTCCATAGCGGGTCCGCTGCCTGAGTCTAATTCAGACATTTGTTGAATGTTAACTTTAACATTCTTTGCTTTGAGATTCTCTAGCAAATCCTTCTGCCAGGCTTCATTCGTGGCCAGAAGTTCCTCTGGAAGGAGTGTCTTCCAAAGGGATCTCCAACCAGGGTTTCTGAGTAGGAGGTCCTTGAGCTTCGAAATGCGCTGATAGCTTTTGTGCTTTTCCTGCTCCTTTGGAGTACTATTCTCTTCCTTTGGAGGAGCATTCTCTGCTTCCTCTACAGAAACCGCCGGAATAGCGGCCTCTGTCTGTTTCTTAGCGGGACCCGCTTCGATAGCGGGCTCCGGTCCCTCTAACACTTCTTCCAATAGATCGCTCAGTTCTGGCTCTTCCTCTTCAGGAGGTGCGACGAACTGAACTTTCTTGGGTCTACTCGGCAACACTACTTCTACTCTAAGTCCCTTTGTGGGGCCGGGCTTTATCGGGTTTTCTTTGGGTATATTGGGTATATTGGGTATAACTGGTTCTCTTTCCTTAGCAGTATGGCTTCGAGTACTACGAATAGTATTCTGGCTCTCAGGAGGGGCAGTTCTCTTAAGTAGTAACTCAGAGGAACCCCCGTCCGTCCTCGAGCCTAATCGAAACCCTCTTACAAGTAGGTGGGGTCGATCATCTGCTGTTGAAGGAAAACCGTCCGATCTATCTGTTCAGTCGGAGGAAAGAAGTCTTCCTGAAAAAGCCCTTCGTAGTTTTGCGCGCTAGCGGGTGGATTGGGACCATGCTCTCTAATGTACTTAAGTACTTGTTCCATTGGAGACATGCCATCTTTGCGCTTACTTAGCGAAATTCCATCGGCGGTGAAGTACCAATTGGAGTTCCCTGGTTTATATATCCAGCCTTCTTTCTCGAACTTGTTCTTCTCAGGGCATTCTGTGAGGAAATGCCCATGTTCGTCGCAGAAATAACATTTCCCGCTAAGGGAGCGGGCACGTGACGGGTTAAAGTTCGCCGGGACAGGAAGTATTCCTTTTGGCATAGGCTGTATTGGAGGTCTAGGGGCTTGGTACGACGTGTTTTGTTGCACATAGTTCCCCATATGTTCAGTAGGGTAACTCTGCATTTGTATTTGTCGAGTTCCCATCCTATCCATCATAGCCATTAACCTGCGGGATTCTTCCTGTCGGACTTTCTCTAACTCCCTCATTTCGTCCTGTCGAGCCTTCTCGATGGCCTTGAGTGTATCTGCCAACGAGTTGATGCTGGCAACTTGGTCATGCATATCTTCGATCTTGACCCGCGTTGTTGACGGGGAAATGAGTTCCCGTTCGTACGTGTTCCCTGTTCTCATTGGGGCACCACCGAACGTTTCTATTTCCTCTAAGTACTTTTCTGCGACTTTAATGACTTCGCCTAGAGTCCACCGCTGTCCCAGCGGTCTATTTGGAGGGACAGGGATCGCTCGTAAATCATTGTAGATCGCTGCCCAAGCGGGTCCCACAAAGCACTGCTGGACTAGATCGAGAACCGATTTCTGAGTGACATCTCCAATATCGATTAGATATTGAAGTTTGTGCACGACTTCTTGGCGGAACTCCATCATTCTATCCTTTGAGCCTATGGGACGCGCCTTGTAGTGCGTCAAAAGTTCTTCGACCTCTCGCATGGTATATTCTTGATCTTGCTCACCCTTATTGTATAGCTTAAGGATGGCCTTTTTGTATGCTAACCAGTCACCCGCCGAGTATTCGGGTAGGGCGACCCACTGTCTCTGTATGTCATAGTCTACATAGACTCCTGCAATTTCGATCTGAACTTGAGGGTTGGTTACGCGGTTTACTGAGTAGATCCATTCCAGTCCCATGAAGTATTCTCTGATTCCCCCGTCTCTGAAGCGGGGGGTATCTTTACTTCCAGGCGCCGGTAGTTTCTTGCCCGCAATTTCCGCTTGTGTTTGAGCACTAAGTTGGTTCACGAAATTGTTAACGGGAGCTAGGTTTGGCTGTCCAGCAGCTTGGCCCGTGTTCCCTCCTGCGTTGTTGTTTTCCTGATCTGCCATTGGGAATAGAGGTTGTCCTAAAGGTACAGCCTGTCTAAATTTCTCAAATAGCGGGTGGACTTGATCGAGATCAAATCGTTCTGCAAACGGACTAAGTTCGTTTGGTGAAGGGGTGTGAGGTCTTCGGGGTATTGGACTTGGTAAAAGTCTTGGAAGACGACTCGAAAGCGGGACTGTGGATAATATAAATCCGGGGGGATAGGCTGGCTCCGACACTAAGTCGGGTGGTAGCTTTTTAGGCTTTTTGTTTGGCAGACGCGGTCTGCGTTCGTCTGGATATCCGTTGAATAGATCGCCTGGTTTAGGACGATTTTCGCGTAGATTCCTTACAACTGGAGCACCTGAGTTTTCACCCAAGTTCGCTCTACGGTTGTTTTGTTGTTCTAAAGCTGAGCTTTGACTAGTTGGCGTTTCCGACAACTTAGCGGTTGGCTTGGCTTTTGGGGCTATTTTGGATTGGGTGTAGAAATAACTTGTTAACTCTTGTTTTACGAAGAATCGACTAAGTCAAATTTATCACATCTGGAAAGGCCTTATAATCTTAAGTTACCTTAAGTCAAAGTTACTTAAAGCTTGTAACTTAAGTCAGATAAGTTGTCTTTAGTCAGAAAAGTTGGTTCAAGATACTCAGATTCTAGCACACAACTAAAGACAGCCCCAAGTCACAGAAAGCTAACCAAAGTTGGAGAAAGTTAACTTAAGATAAATGTTTTTATGTATTGTCTATAGTTGCTTCACAGTTAACATAAGATAATTGCACTGAAGCTTCTATCTAAAAGACACTCAAGTTGTCTCAAGTTAGAGCTAGTACAGCAGTCAACTTGAGGTGCCTAAAGCTCAACTGAGGTTCTCTCAAGTTATCTAGTCATTGTCTACTAGCTAACAGCAATGGTGTAGATATGCTGTGAGTGTGAGAGACTAGAGAAATCCGAGTAAAATTATCTATTTTGTCTATAACTTGTGGTGCGTCCCTGCGATTCCCATGATTATATAAGTGTCTTGTAGGCCTAATTAAACACTTTCTGACAGTATATAATACTTATACCTTCCAGTCAAGTGTAGCAGTGCTATTGCTTGAACACAAGAAATAGAGAATTGATTGAATGACTTATGGCCAGAGCTGCACCCCTTATTTTCCCACGGTTATAGGCTCGTCTTGTAGCCCTAATTAAACGCTTTCCAACCATATATAGGTCCATTATCTTCCATACAAGTCCCAGAGAGTTATTGAGTGAACAGTGGTAAATCAAGAATCAAGAATTGATCAAGTCCAACAGGCAGGCAATTTAGGTCCGGACCTCCGGACCCAAACCCTTTGCCCTGGTCATGTGACTTCATGTTGGTATTTAAACCAGAGCTGAGCTCTGATCTCATCATTCCTCTCTTGACCTTCTTCCTCCATGTTCTCTCTTTAAATCTTCAAGTCTTGAATGTTCTATTGGTATGTGGACTGGCTTCTTCTTTTCTTATGCTTGCTAATCATTGTCTCTTGTTCAAAGGTGCTCTCTTTTGACTGTGTTTAATGTTCTGGTATGTTTCTTGCTCTTTTGACTTGTATCTTTGACTAATCTGCTCTTTCTTTTAGTATTTCTTTTGAACTATTGTATGCTAGTTACTTGATAGTGTATATTGTATCTGTTTATTGATAGTTGCAATAATAATTGATTGTTTTCTATCTAAATTGTGTGATATCTGACTGGATTAGCTTCTAATCAAATGTTATTATATTGATAGAATTGGACAGCTTTAGGTCAGACTCAAGTTTGACTCAAGTTGACTTTGAGACATCTTAGGCCATGGTTAAACACAGCTCTCAACTTATTCCAACTTGAGTGTAACTTCTGAGTGACTTACTCTAACTTTTGAGTGACTTACTGCAACTTAAGATAAGTGTCGTGTTTAACCATGCTCGTAGACAACTTTCATGACTTTTGTGACTTTAGCAACCTAACAGCTTTAAGTTGACTATAGATAACTTAAAGAAATTACCCTTTTCCAGATGCACCCCTCGCGGTGGGCTCCAAAATATGATGTGCAGTGCAAAAGAACACCACCAAATCACACACACACACACACACACTAACAAGTAGGCGTGGAAATGCAAGTCCGCTTCGATAGCGGGTCTGCTTCTAATTGTTTAGAGTTCGATGAACTGGTCTTTGGGGGTTTCAGGAAGGTATGGGGGGTTCGATTGCAACGGTTCAAAATGTACAACAAGTTCGAGGGGTAACAGGGATCTGATCTTTAGTTGAAAACTAGAGGCCAACAAGAGTCACAGGCCGATTGGGATGCGTGAGGCAGACTTAATAAAGCTCCAACCGGTCCATCAATCTTCAACCACGCTAAGAGGTCTGCGTCCAGATACCCTGGTATCTATCTAGTGCTCTAAGACTCAACGGACTCTGTCTGCGGCTCAAAACGATAGCTTAGCTGCAGTCTAAACCACACTCAACGGGGACTGGGTTTTCCAATCAGATTCTTTCAAGTGGTTAGATGACTGTTCTGAGACAGCGCCGGGAACGTCGATGGCACAGGCAATGGCTAAACTTCAATCACTCAAAGTAGCTCCAATGGCTCTAAGTTCCTTTTGCTTTCAGATTCAAAGTCACCTATGTGACAGAACTTCTATTCAATCCTATCGAGCTAACCGACGGTAAATACTGCTTTGTGGGCTGCGTCTACTGGGGGTCTAAGCTAGTTTACAGTATGCTAACGAGCGTATTATATAGGTATTTCTAAAGAGCGTGACTAAAGCTGGTTTACTGTATTTTACCCGCCACAGGAGCGGCCGCCACGTTGGCGGGCCCCGTGAACCTCGTTGTGCCCTGGGCCATATGGCCTTCATCATTCTTAGCCAGGTATTTGTCCTGGATGTACCCAATGAGGAGTGGCGTACCGCGCGGGTACACAGCTCCTGAGTGATCCAAGGTCAGCTGGCATGCTTGTTCCATGTGTGTCTCTCCATTCTCAGGCGATCCGCGCGGGCCTTCAATTAGCACCCGCATGGTCCCTGTTGCCTTGTGTTTTTCCTTTCTCGATAGAGAGGCCTTATTTCCAATAATGCCCCGCCCAGGAATAGGGCCCGTCGTGTTGGCGGCTCAACTCCTAGGTGGGTCCTACAGTGCCTCTGGCGTTTCCTATGCAGAGCCCGAATGCTATCCAACAGAGGGACTTGGGTTTCCGTGCTCGATCTGGGAGATCTGCCCGATCTGGATTATATTGATGAGATCCAGGGAGTCAGAGCGTGATTCAGGAATAAGGTTTACTTCCTCTGAGACCATGACTCATGACGCAACATGCCTTTGATGGATTCGATGGTCGATCTCTGTCCTCTGCGTTTTGGTGGCTAAGTCCGTCCAAGTGTGGCGGGTGGTTCGTGAACTGTTCTTGGAAGAGTGGGATCCTTATTTCTAAGTACCCGACACGATGGCGGGTGCAAGACTGAGTACTGGTTTTATTGATCGACCTAAGTCGAGTTACTTGTATTGTAGTTTTAGGTTCCTCCCGCTTCGAGAGCGGGGTCGATTGCCTGGCTGAACCAGTGCATGACTTCAAGGTTCCAAGGATGAGTCCCAGTAACAAGGACCTTCTCCGTACTGCTAGCCTGGTGTGGAGTGGTATATTCCGTCCATAATGCCTTCTTCCTATGTCCATTCTGCCTGGTTTGCCTTGTACCAAATCGCAAAATATGGGGTCTTTGCCCATCCAAATATTACAAGGCGTATCAACGTATCATGGGCGCTAGACCACATGATATGTCATGCTATCAAGTCGTCGTCGTCGTCGTCCAGGCTATCCAAGGTAATAATTTTAACAAACTTTACAATCTCTATGCTAAATGGAACCTTCATGCAGCGCACCCGTAAGTGAGCATTAGCAATTGAGTATTACTGTAATCAATCTTATGTGTGGACATATATGTATATAAATTGTGGAGACGTTCGGTTTATTGATTGACGCGACTAAGGAATTGTAAGGAATGGTAAGTATCGGCGATCTCGGCGTTGGACTTGGGCTCTGAGAATCACTGATGCTGACTCTACCACTTACCGCGACGGTGTTGGCACTCTTGCCGCTCGACTGCTTCATACGAAGCATGTCCATACAACTTTTTATTGGCGCTATGGACGACGAACGACCGCCAGAAATGCGTGCAGCCCGCCAGCAGCACGGCAACCAGCGCCAGTGGACCATTTTCAACATCCTGCGCTACCCTACGCTGCCGCCACCTCAAAACCGTGTCGACACCTTCCATTATGGATTCCAAGTGCCGCTCTACCCTCGTAGCTAGCGCCGCATGTGGCTGGACCGCTGCCGCTCCCATCATCCTGCTGCACCACCATTTTCGACGCTCCTCATCCATTTCCTCTCCTTTCCCCATCATTTTTTCACTCCTGTATTCGTTTTACTATATACTATCGTCTCCCCCACCATTTTCGCTTCCTCCCATCCATCCCCCGTCGCCCCGATCCCCATTCCGCGCCACATTTCTATCCTGTTCCATTGCTTACATTTATCTGTTCGTATGTATAGTATATATATATCCCTTTTATATTATTACTTTTTTGCTTTTACCCCCAGTCCGCAGGTCCTGATTTGGAAGCGTGGCGCAATACGCTGGGACCCGCTCCCGGTGGTCCATCAATATTGGCCCACGGATCCGGTCCCTGGTTCCGGATGACGCCACGCTTCAATAGCGTCCCGGCTGATTCCCCCATCCCCGCGGTAATGATTGATCTGTTTTCCCTGACTGATTGCTCCGGTGTGCCACACCTGGCTGCCCCAGCCCCGTACCTACCTACCCGTAGCGCGCCATCCCAGTATATCCCCGTACCGACCCCCTAGCCGTACCAGTAGATCCCGCCCCGCCCCAGCCAAATCTAGCTACCTGACCTATTACCCCGTAGTGACGGCCAGCAACTAGTTGTTGGTCCCCGTCACTATAAGGGTTTATCTAGTTATTAGTAGGTTATAGGGTGGACCTACTTGTGTCCGTTGGAAAGTAGGTGGGCGAGGAAGGGAGCTTGAACGTTGGGATGAGGCTATTGCCTGCTGTTAGGAGCATGTTTTACAGCATGTAGGAAGCAACTCACCTGAAGTAGATATGTTCTGCAAGAACGTCCGTGTCACGTCGAGCCAAGGTGAGGAAGCCAACGTCGTATAAGACAATTGCTTGATATTGCCCGAAGTATTCGATGTAAAAATCGAAAAGGCTGGATAGGAAATGAAGACAACGTCGAGGTAAAACTCAGATGTTCTCAACAGTGACGCGAACAGTAGAAAGAGTGGGATATGGGTGTGGTGATGGATGAGAAGGACGATCACCTGGCGCTAAACTAATGCTGTTGCCAAACAAGCAACAGCAAGTTGGCGCTTAAGGTCCTTGCTCCTTACCACCACAATCCCCCGCCCACTTTTTGCTTCACCGACTCGTCGTTGCCTGGTGCCGAGTTTTATCTCGACGCCAGCGCTTTTCTGCCTCGTTGGCCATCGAGTTTTATCTCGATGTGCTCGGATATCCATCGCTGCCCACATAGTCGAGTTTTATCTTGCTGTGTGGCGCTATTCGCGATTCCTTGGACTCGGCACCACCAACTGGTACTGGATTGTAAGTCAATCTCATTTCCTTTCCTTCAGTAATATCTAACTAATTCTACAGCCTGAATCACCAATGTGGCCAGTGTCGACAACCCCGATGCGTGGGTTGAGTGGTGGACTTATTCCGCCCTTTGACACTGGCCTCACCGGGCAGCAACAAGACCGTTAAGGTGAGCCCCGCCCCTCTGCGTACTGTAGCGCTGCTGCTTACTCTGCATCTAGATCTCGTCCAAAATAAGAAATGTGTAGACTTATTATTATTCTTATCTATTATACCGCTGGTTCGCTCGTAGTCAATATTCTGGGCGCCGCGCTATACCTACTTTCTCGTCCTGCCATGACCGCTTCTATTGGAAATTTGTAGTTTATCGCTTCATATCAGTACACCTGGTCTGACTTTTTCTCCTGGGCACTGCCCTATACCCACCTCGTTTCCTGATACCTACGTTACATGACTGCTTCTATTTTTAATTCAGTATTTATCGTCTCTCATCTGTAAACATGCTGCACTTTCCTACCTTTATCGCTCCTCATCAGCGGGCCTCGCTCCTCCAAGGCGCAATAATTGTGTCTAAACGCAGTCGTTATCGATTGCTAGTACACGGAGCTTGATTTCTTTGGCCAGTAAGTGTAGACCCACATTTCTCTATAAAATGTACTAAATGGTGAATAGACTGGATATCTACCCACTTCCTCTCCATGGCGCCCAAGGCTTCCAGCTCCAAGTCGAACTCCTCCCGTGCAGTGAAGGCGCTGCCCAAAACAATCTCTGCTACCTCTCTCGCATCCCAATCATCCACTTCCACAGCATCGTCGTCTAATATTTCTACCGCTTCGAAACGCACCCGCTCAACGACTGTTACTCAGGCTGATCCCGAAGCCAAGAGAGCACGCTCGATGGCCAGCAAGTTGGCTGCTAGTGCTGGCAAGGGTTTGAAGGGTGCTCTGTTGAAGGGCAAACAGAAAGGTCCGTCCTTCATTGAACGCAATTGTATATGATTAAATGTTCATTCTTTTTACAGCGACATCCGCTCTCCGCAGACTCTCGCGGTCACCTTCGCCTGCCAATTCTGTCTCTGTTCCAGAGGACGAGGAGATTCTGGGGGTCAAGGATGAGGTGCTCGAGGAAGAACATGACACTCCTACCGTTGCCAAGGTGGACGTCTCTGATAAGGACAAGCTGGGTATGTTATCCTTATTCCTTTGTGAAACATGTACTTAGCTTTGTTTCCATAGACGCCGCATCGTCGAAATGGACGTCACCATACTACGAGTTTTTCGAGAAGCCTCGTGCAGAGCGCACAGACGGCAACGAAGCCGTCTGGATCTTTCATTGCGCAAAGCGAGGCTGCAGCCTTAGCGTCAACCGATACCCCAACCGCAAGAGCGATAAGTCTAGTGGCGGGAATTTCCAGCGCCATGCCAAGGCTTGCTGGGGCATGAAGTTCGTGGAGGACATTGTCAAGGACGCGACTCGAGACGATGTCCGCAAGGCCCTCAAGACCCATTTGAAGAACCCCGACGCTGACATACGTGACTTTATGGGCAAGTCAAAGAAAAACATTGTATATGAGGCCCGTCAACATGACCAGTTTGGGACTCGGTGAGATCTAACCTCTGGTACATAACTTTGATTACTGACGTTGCCGTAGTGCTCAATTCGTTCGCTGGATGTCACAAGAGCTCCGTCCGTTCGAAATTGCTGGCGATCAACCACTGAAGAACTTGCTGATGGCAGGGCGTCCGAATTATCGTATTCCTCATCCAACGACAGTCTCACGCGACTGCAAAGTGGTCTTCGCTGAGATGAGGAACCAGATGGCACATCTATTACAGGTATGTCAGTCTATTCGGCAGGTCTGGCTCTGGCTAATCTACTTTAGGAATATGAGGGAGACGTCAGTCTTGCTACAGACTGCTGGACGTCCCCCAACTTCTACGCCTATATGGCGATTACAATACATGTTATTATCAATGGGCAAGCCATGTGCTTCCTGCTGGATTTTTTGGAGATTCCAAAGGTACTTATACTTTTCCTTCGTCTTGACAACTCCTTACACATTCTATAGTCTCACTCAGGCGAAAATATGGCGTTCGAGTTCGCTAAGGTCCTAGTAGAGTTTGGGATTGATCACAAGGTACATTTCCTCATTGTTCGCTTTCCAAGGGACGTATTGTTAAACCCAAATAGGTGCTAGGAGTAACTGGCGACAGTGCTAGCAACAACGACACCTTGGTTACGGAGTTGGCGAAGCGTATCGTCAGCTTCATGGGGGAGAAACGACGTGTGCGCTGCTTTGCACACACAATCAATCTTGTCGCCAAAGCCTTTCTACGCCTCTTCGACCCTCCGAAGCGAGATAACGGGGAAGATGGGGACATTACTGTCGACGATCTTGAGCGTCTTGGTCGAGGTGAAGAAGTGGAGTTTGATGAGGAGGAGAAGGAGATATTGCGGGACATCATGCAGCATGATAAGGACGACGACGACGAAATGCATGAGGGTGATGAAGATGATGTTGACTTTTTCTCGCAATACGTAGATCTCAACAAAGTTGCTGCTGAAGCTGTACCGATTTGACAAGCGTTGGGGAAAGTGAGTAGTTTCTTATGTATATTATCTCTATCTGACCTTTGGCTAGATCCGACAGCTGAGCCATAGCTGTACTCTAGAGCCAAAAGTGGGGGGGTTTATCCCCACATGCAAATGGTATATGGAGGGATCTATCCCTACCGGGGATCAGGTGATAAGCCTGGCCCGCGGGATTACTCAGCTTATCCCGCCTATGGACCCGCCCGGCGGTACTCCAGGCACCCCGTCAATCCCGTAGAATTGTTTTGGGTCGGATTCAACGGCAACTGCCGTCCCGCTACACATGCCGTCCCAGCCCGGTAGCCCTCGGTCCGCACATCCATAATGTGGCGCACTGTACCGTTGTCCATGCGCCAATAATTCTCTAATACGCCTACGGTAAGTCAATATACATAAACATTACACGGCCTTCTCAAGCTCATACCTGTAAAAAGCTGTCAACCACGTGGCTTGCCGTCCTGTTGAATGGTGGCGCGCGTCCATTTTTCTATATCCCCATTGAAAGCAGTAATGCAAAGTAAACCTTGCCACAGATCCAACCTCAGCGCCGCATTTCGCTTGCGCCAATTCGTGCGCCACCTAATATGCATTGATCCCGTGTGTTATCCCCTTGATTGTGGCGCCGTACAATATGTATAGCAGAACTACACTATCTCTGTATATGTAGCAGATCAGGTCTTCCCCAAACAACTGTAAATGAGCGCTCGGGGTCGTATCAGCTCACTGTCGGGATAAACAATTATACTTTTACTTGCTAGACTTACCTTCAAAGAGTCTATGTACCGCTTCGTAGCCAAATACATTCATTTGTGTCGTATCGTACACGAAACATTAAAACAACCCAAGTCCAAAGTGATGACATCATCATAAGTGCGGCCCCGGTCCGGCGCCTTTATAAATTTCACAACCAAGTCCTATTTACCAACATAATCAACCTAATGCTACGCCACAGACGAATACCATTCTGACTTCCACAATTCAACCTCTAACTATCTTGATAACCCCGAGCCCTAAGCCCCATCAGGAAACGCCCTCCTGGCCTTGGTTGCCAGTAGGTCTAACTATACTGCAATGTCAAACTATATGCAGGCCTCGGTTAACCTGATAGACCTAACAGACCTCGTAGACCTATATAACCTAGGTATTCCTAAGTATACCTTAGTTATCTGCAAGTCAGTATAGCTACAACATGTACCTTCAGTAGACCCAAGATATCTCAAGTTCAATCAACTGCTATCTCCAACTTAAGTATACCTTGGACAGCCAGAAGTTACTTGACCTCACATCAAAGACTTAAGTATACCATGGTTAGCTTACAGTGAACTCTATGGTTTCCAGGTTCAATGGTTTCAGTAGTCATCTTATTAACACAAATAGATTCATAGTAAAGTATTATGCAAGTGGTAATCTACAAGTATATAGTCTGATATGAATAAAGACTCTGCCAGTTATTAATGCGAAAGTGAGTACAGGTATCTAAGATAGGTTCGTCTGTGTCCCATATACTGGACGGCGTCTTGTTAAAGTCAGGAATAAGCATACAGGATTGACGAATATTCCCCAGCGGGACAATAGACCAGACGGGTTTACCATTCCTCAAATCCTTCGAAATTGATGGCATATTGTGAATGTTTGCTGAGCGTGCTGTCAAGTTCGGTTTTGTGAACCATTCGACATACGCGAGGGGGACTTTGGGCCAATATGACGGTGTTGGCATGTCTTCCCCCTTCAACCGTATCACGCTTGGGATCTTGAAGATGATACGAATACGTCCAATACGTGTCCCTGCGGAAAGTTAATAAAATGACAAGAAAATGACACAATAGTTACGAACCATCCAATCCAGTGGACTCTGCATCGTCGCCAGTAAGCACGACTACAGTATCGAAGCGACCATCATCAACAGGTGATGCGCGGACCCAGTCTTTCTCTAGTGTATCGTCCAAGAGACCTTCGCGAGTGAATTTAAAAGAATGGAAGACATCAATGCGCTGGAAGGGTAAGGGGTCGTAGACAATGGGTGTCTTTGCTAGGAGCTGCTCGGTTCCATTGACGTAGTCACGAAGGTTGATTGCGAAGTCGGGAACACCATGCTGTCGAGCAATAGTGCCTAGTAGCTTTTTCGGAGAACTTGGGGTCTTGGATATCTTGATAAACTGGTAGGGGCTCGAAAAACTCTGTTGCTGAACGACTTCCGTGTCATCTGGCGCGTCCTGCTTTGGTTTGGCGGGAAGAGCAGTTGTTGCATCACTGGACGACGACGTTGCAACAGGAGCAATAGACTTTTTGGCTGGAGAAAAATGAATTGAAGTTTACTTGATATGTCAAAGGAAAACGAACTCACCCAGCTGCTCCGAGATCCATTCAAGGTAGTTCCTGAAACCATGTACACTCTCCTTGCGAGTAACCCATTCTGTCATCTGCGGAAATTCATCCCGCCTATTGGACGCGCGCCATCCCTTCTTTGAGTAGTCGATATGGAGACGCTCAAACATCTCCGTGTTGAAGTTGTTCGTTGTACCGAAAAGACGAATCATCTCGACATAGTGGCAAAGGGAATGGAATTTCGGTATGTTGAAGTCGTCGCGGATTCCGACATCCACGAAGTAGGTTTTGTTCTGCCGCCACATAGCAAGTGCGTTGTCCATGTAACCAAGAGTTTCGTCATCGTGTGTCGGGTATTGCGCTAGGTAGATGAAATCCAGAATGGCTCTGCAGGCCGTCACTGCTCGAGCATCCAATTCGTCCGCCACACAACCCAGAAGTATCTTTCCCATGTTCTTCCGTTCCGTCCCACTGATCTGCGAGAGTGCGCTTATACCATTCTTGAAGTGTCGCACACCTAACGCAGGTGGCAAGCAACGAATACGACGGTCCAGCTCTGCCTCTGTCATCAGAGTCTGGCACCACTCCAGCAAGTGTCTGAGAACCCCCTGGTACAGTTGATGAAGAACGTCTGGTGTTTGCGAAAGATGGATGTTTGTATAAGGGAGGCCATCCCAAAACGGGGACGGCACAGTTCCGTTGACGTTCTGTATGTTGCAGGCCTTGATGTAAGCAGTACGAGACGTCGTCGACTCCTTTGCTTTCGCCATGGCGTCCAAAGTGCTCTTGGGTGTTCGACGGGGGAAACTGTCATCGCTATCCAATTCAGTCGCGCCCGCCACGCACTTCGGGCATGTGCCGTACTTGGAGCAAGTGACTAGACACTGCTCCGGGTAGTCTGCGACATAGGCTGCGAGGATCGGATGGACGATGCGAACCACACCATCCCCACTGGTCATCTCGACACCCTTGATCCCAGCTTCTTTCAGTGGCTCGAATAGCACGCTCATCGCAGCGTGAAAGAGACATCGATAGCGAGCGGAGACCTCAACCTTGGAGAGATGCCCTCGAGTGACTTTTTCGACGGGCAGATAACCGATAAGTATACAGGCCTGCTCGGAGGGCTTACGGCGAAGACGGTTAGGGATATTGCCAAGGGTAAGATACACTGGATATGCTTGTTTGCTCCCAGAAAATTGTGTAAGTTGCGTTTTATCGGTAGAGACAATGAGCGCCCCCAAAGTATGCGTTTTGGGCAATAGGTCCTACTCAAAAATTAGTCATGACGCTCTGATAACTAGATAATATATATACCTGGACCTTCCACCACCAGTCGGCAGTCCACATTTCGTTGATTATCCGTGTTTTCCGCTCCTGGTCGGTGAAAAGCTGTTTAGGTTTGTACACAAGGTACTTCGCGAGCTTGGGATCACCCCAAAGGCTACGGATCGCCTCCAAGAGGTCGCGATGGCGAAGGATGAAGGGATCGTCTGGACGATCAGGAAACGTTATATGTTTGGTGTGCCACATTCCAGCGCGTCGAGGTATCTCGTCTAGGTTTTTGTGTAAACCTTTTGTATTGGAATACGAAAGCCCAAGTTTTTCCTTCACCTGCAAAGGCGTCAGCGTTATCAGTAGCAGTATAGATGAAACTCATACCCCGTCTATGCCTAATAATCGATTGAAGGAACTGTGGCCTATACCATCCTCCACCATCCACTCCGCGATCTCCCAGTCCAACTTAGAGGCAAAGGGATGATATACGTTGAAGTCGGGGACGTCAGCCTCGCCGCTGCCATCCATCTTCGTGTCCGTAGACCCAGGAAGTCCCGTTGTCCCAAATAGGGCGGCCCATCGCTCATGTAGTGTACGCGCCATTTTGATAACAGCACCCCCTTTTGGATGCTCTACGACGACTCGACCATCTTCTTCGTTCCCGCCTTCGCTGTCGTCAAGGTAACGCTGTCGACTCCCTAGCATTCGATTGAGTCGCGCACGAAGAGTCGATGGTCCTGGACCTGCCTCCCCGACAGCAGCATCAGGAAGCACCACTTCGAAAAAGTCCTCTGGGTCATGCATCTCCATCAGCTCCCGGAGAAGTTCAGGGGACGGGCCAACAATCTTCTCCTCCTCCTCGTCCTCCTCCTTGTCCTCCTCCTCCTCCTCGTCCTTCTCGTCCTCGTCCTCCTCCTCCTCCTTGTCGTTCCCCAGGAAGTCGTCGTCGTTCTCCAGGACGTACGTCTCGGCGCCGTCCTCCCAATACGCCATGGTCATGTCGTGAATAGACCCTGCAACGACAGTTGGTGGAAGTGGTTGTATGAGCTTCGCTGCAGCCTCCTTCGCGTGACTTGGCCACCATTTGCAGGACTCCGCCTGCTTCAAATGACTGCGCATATGGCCATACGTTGCGAATGTAATGGTACACATGGGGTTTTCGCAGCGAAACCCAGTGCTCTGAGACGCCATGGTTTCGACCGGTAAGGAGGCGAGTCCAGTGGAAAATGAGGATGGAGAGGAACAAATGCGATGAAGGGATGGACAGATGGACAGATGGGTTGACGGGCAGCGCGAGAGTTATCGATGGCTCGGTGGTAGTACGAGCGATGATTGTGGTGATATCCTGTGGTGGAGAAGTATCTACAATCAAGAATCGTCAGTTATGAGCCCGAGAGAACCGTGAAGCACACGGTTTTTGCCAATGACTCACCGCTCACTGCCAAAATGGAGATAGTGGCTAGGTCACTGGCACAGGCGCGGGGTTGTGTCTGTAGGGCGAGGCGATTCGATGTTCCATGGAATAGTAGAAGCCCTGAGTCGTTGGGTCAAGTCGCCAGACTGTTGCGTGTCACGCGAATAGTGGGAGGCAAATCCAGTCCAACGGCAGTGTGGCGTTGATATCGTTTGGCAACCGGTGCAGAGGTAACATCCAAGAGGCAACGAAAATCTAGTAGAGACATTCCTTTGCCAGTATATTACTTCTATGGACACACATTACGGAAACATGTGTCCATAGCGCATAGGAACAGATCCAACATGCGAAGGCTGCACAGGAACGGGTCCAACGTGCTGCCTAAGTAACTGGCAACTGCAAAATAGAAAGAGAGGACAGTGAGTTAATTTTCACGCTCATAGAGGGTTTACACTCACCGGTATAATGTCCAGCAAAGGGTGTTATGACAGCAGGAGGCAGCGAAGAGACCGAGGTAGTGGCAGTGCAGACTCGGTCCGATTTCACCATTTTGACCACCACGACCACCAACTCGTTTACCGCCCTTCTGGACATCGCCCTTCTGGACATCGGTTGGACGCTTCCGCAGTGTCCAATTCGTGTCTCAACGACTGGCCGCTTCCGCAGTGGCCAGTTAGTCAGAAACGCTCCCGAAGCCTCTGCAGTTGAACACAGCCGATTTTCGGAATCAATTAGACCTCCTTCGTAGCCATATTCGGTTGGCAGCACCCTCGGACGCTATTCATTCAGCCTGTTGTTGTTGATCCTGTCTTGCCCATATCAGGTGCGTGCTCCATAATTTCCATTTTCCAGATGCTAATCTATATCAGTAATGGATAATCTCCACAATGCGCCTCCACTTTGGCCTGCGCTTCCAGCGCGCCACTCGGACGGGATTCTAGGTGCAATCTTTGGAGATATCGCCGTGTCAACCCCCAATGCAGATGTCATGTACCGTCCCCTCGTCGACCAGCCTGCGTCAGTCATTCTGAAGGACGATTTCCGCTTCGGTCTCCACGACCCAATCACTCATCCGCAGCCCCTTCACAATTCCTCCCGCTATCTCGTCGCTATGTTAGCGCCCACTATGGATGGTATCGAACATATCCTTTTTCGGCCTCTTTCCCAATCCGACTGGACTCCGTCTCAAGAGGACCAGACTTTCACTGGTCTCGGGACGTTAGATAAAAACATTACGGTCATGCTCGTCGAGCATGGCAGACAACTTCTGAGAAGGTTCAAACAGACGGCGGACGACGTCGCAGGCAAATCCGATAGTGGTATCAAGCCGGAGTACCTACAAAACGAAAAGACAGAACGCGAGATCTGGTACTTCAAGATGTACCACTGGCTGGTTCGTCGTGCTGCCTCCTTTGTCGAGTGCCACTTTCGCTGGGTAAACGTTCAACGTCTGCATTTGAACCTGCAAGCGTACCTTGACTATATCACCATCTACCTCCCTCGTTTCCGACATCTCTCTTCCAAACCTTTTCCCGTCGACCCCTCTCGGGCGGGATGCATTACAACGAACTTAGCCCATGCGATGGAGTGCTACTTCGTTGGAATCCCCGTATGGTATGTCTTCAAAGCCACCGCTGCCCACCCACGTCTGTACAAGCGATATCTGGCAAAGCCAGAAGTGGAAGCCCTGCTACACGATACCTCCATTCCCGCTCACGCTGTCCAGATGGGAGCTCGTGAGGAGAATGATGGGCTCTTTTCGCTGACCGCCGCGTCGGGCGCCAAGATTCTCTGGATGGGAGAAGCAAGCGATCCCATGTGTTATACTGTCATGTCCAAGGTTCTACGGGGCGAGCTCCCCTACAACCAGGACATCTCTTTGCCGGTTTCGCTGAAGTCCAATCTCTTGCGCTCGTCGTCTACCCCTCCTATTGCTGGAACTTCGTCCCGTAAGTCTGTCAAATAATTAATTCAGTCTTGATTCTTAGTACATTCAGCAGCCGTTGCCGTCTCTACGAAACGTCCACGTTCCCCATCGGATGACGACCCCAACCAGCCTTCCAAGAAGTCACGGCCCAACAAGAATAAGAAGAAAAGCCAACCGGCTGGCCGTGTTCCCAGCCGTACCCCTCAACTCGAGCGAGATCGCTGGCAAGATTTTCAATCTCCTATCATGCCTGCTGGAATAGACTGGTGGACCCACGTCCTTCAAGAGGAGAAGCTTGCTCTCCGTGTCAGTTCCAACATCTGGAAAGGCCTTATAATCTTAAGTTAACTCAAGTCAAAGTCACTTAAAGCTTGTAACTTAAGTCAGATAAGTTGTCTTTAGTCAGAAAAGTTGGTTCAAGATACTCGGATTCTAGCACACAACTAAAGACAGCCCCAAGTCACAGAAAGCTAACCAAAGTTAGAGAAAGTCAACTTAAGATAAATGTTTTTTATGTATTGTCTATAGTTGCTTCACAGTTAACATAAGATAATTGCACTGAAGCTTCTATCTAAAAGACACTCAAGTTGTCTCAAGTTAGAGCTAGTACAGCAGTCAACTTGAGGTGCCTAAAGCTCAACTGAGGTTCTCTGAAGTTGTCTAGTCATTGTCTACTAGCTAGCAGCAATGGTGTAGATATGCTGTGAGTGGGAGAGACTAGAGAAATCCGAGTAAAATCATCTATTTTGCCTATAACTTGTGATGCGTCCCTGCGATTCTCATGATTATATAAGCGTCTTGTAGGCCTAATTAAACGCTTTCCAACAGTATATAATACTTATACCTTCCAGTCAAGTGTAGTAGTGCTATTGCTTGAATACAAGAAAGAGAGAATTGATTGAATGGCTTATGGCCGGAGCTGCACCCCTTATTTTCCCACGGTTATGAGCTCGTCTTGTAGCCCTAATTAAACGCTTTCCAACCATATATAGGTCTTCTACCTTCCATACAAGTCCCAGAGAGTTATTGAGTGAACAGTGATAAATCAAGAATCAAGAATTGATCAAGTCCAACAGGCAGGCAATTTAGGTCCGGACCTCCGGACCCAAACCCTATGCCCTGGTCATGTGACTTCATGTTGGTATTTAAACCAGAGCTGAGCTCTGATCTCATCATTCCTCTCTTGACCTTCTTCCTCCATGTTCTCTCTTTAAATCTTCAAGTCTTGAATGTTCTATTGGTATGTGGACTGGCTTCTTCTTTTCTTATGCTTGCTAATCATTGTCTCTTGTTCAAAGGTGCTCTCTTTTGACTGTGTTTAATGTTCTGGTATGTTTCTTGCTCTTTTGACTTGTATCTTTGACTAATCTGCTCTTTCTTTTAGTATTTCTTTTGAACTATTGTATGCTAGTTACTTGATAGTGTATATTGTATCTGTTTATTGATAGTTGCAATAATAATTGATTGTTTTCTATCTAAATTGTGTGATATCTGACTGGATTAGCTTCTAATCAAATGTTATTATATTGATAGAATTGGACAGCTTTAGGTCAGACTCAAGTTTGACTCAAGTTGACTTTGAGACATCTTAGGCCATGGTTAAACACAGCTCTCAACTTATCCCAACTTGAGTGTAACTTCTGAGTGACTTACTGCAACTTAAGATAAGTGTCGTGTTTAACCATGCTCGTAGACAACTTTCATGACTTTTGTGACTTTAGTAACCTAACAGCTTTAAGTTGACTATAGATAACTTAAAGAAATTACCCTTTTCCAGATGAATGATCAGATCTCGTTCCCTGGCGTATCCAAACCGCATGCCTTCTACGCTGCTCCGGACGGCTTCGTTTTTGCTGAAATGGAAATGGAGAAGACCCAGGCAGGATCACTACTCAACTATGTTCGCCTTCGCCCTATCATTCAATACAGGCTCGACTCTGTCAACGATCCCCGGACTAGCGTCAAGAACTTGCAACCTCGAGATTGGCGTCACATGCTGGGGCTCGGTATTCTGGGCGCCGACAAAGCTGGCAGTCGAGCTTCTGTCAATCGTCTTGCTGTCATCAACAATCTAAGGGATAGCATGGCAGAGGCCCAACTAGAGGTAAAGGTCTTTCATATTCGTCTACTGCAGTGTCTAAACAATCAATAGGTCTCGATCGATGTTACCAATCTCCGCAGCGTACCAGCAAAATGGAAAGACGGCACCATTCTCCGTGATGACGGTATCCTTCCACCTGCATCCATCTGTCGGGAAATCGTCTGGGAGATGTACGAGCTGAACTTCCGTTCAGAACTTGTTCTCCTCGACGCTTTCGTCTTTGACTGGGAAAAGGACAGGAAGGCGAGGGAGGAACGGAAAGTGAGAGAAGAGAGAGAACGTTTAGCACGGTCAGATGGCGAGGGAGGGGAACTGTTAGAGGGCGAAGAAAGGGCTCTGTTAGACGGCGGGGAATTGACTGCAGCAGAAAGACGTCTCGCCGTTCTCAACTTGATTCCGCACTTCCGTGGCAGCGTAGTTGTTGACGACAACGATTTCCAGTCCCGCGGGTTCGCAGCGCCCACCGCTACTGAGCGTAAGATTGCGCTTTGTGGCTTGGTCGCTATAATGCGTGGTTGGGGCGGGCAAGCTTCTCTACCTCCCGAAGTCGACAAGAAGGCAGACGTGTATGAGGGAATCTCTACCGTATTCGGCGACGAGATCGTAGAGTTCTCGAAACTAGTGGGCCGACACTACATCCAGTGTTTCTACAAAGTTTTCGCCCGGGCACCCACTCTTCCTCGACGACTGCAACCACAGATGTAGACGGGCAAATATATATTTCTTGGCCTCTTTTTTGGCATTGGCATTGGTTGGACTTCGCATATCTCGAATGTTTTGTATTGTATATATCATTTTCGTCGCCTCTTTGCTTTGTATACATAGTCCTCATATAGTCTATCTTCATACCCACTCTGTTGCCTACAATGTATATAATTCAATACTGCTAATTAGCTAAATTCAAGAACTAGAAGGACTGCTCATTGTCAAGAATGGTGTTCTAAAATTGCGATTACAAAGGGACTCTTGGTTTGTTGATGTTTGTTCATCATCTTGTCTTTGTACCACATCGCCATTTCTACTGCTATCTTCTTTACCTCTACCATCGTCGCGGATATACGCTTGCCAAAACACGCTACCGGGCTCCGCGCCAGTTGCTTGTTGGCTCACTGTTGGCTCCGAGCTGATAGTGATAGCAAACCTTTCGCCGGGCTCCGCGCCAGCAGTCTCTACCATTTGGACGCGACCCATACACGAAGTGGTGTCTGTAACACAGAGAACGACGTGTCAATGTCTGGAAAGGTGAGAATAACGCGTCGTTTTTGGTCTTTGCTGTACATATGAGCTTCTTGGGCATGTCGAGGACGGCTGCCGTTGTTGGCGGCTGGCCTCTTCATTTTGAGTGCGCTGGGGACGGCTACCGTTGTTGGTGGCTGGCCTTTGCGTTTTTTTTTGTAGTTACTGTATCTTGATCACATCCTTGTTCTCTCTGCTGATCAAGCCACACCAGTTTGTCCCAACTATCTGGAATATCAACGAGCGCGCTGAATTGATCGCGACTTTATTCGACGGGCCTTTGGACGCGCTATCAGAAAGCAGCGACGACGAGTCTCCTCCCGCACCAAAACCCTCCCACCATGAGCAGCCCTTACATGTACCCGTCGTTCATCCTATCCCCTCCCTTGCCGAATCCTCAGGTGGCAAAACCTGCAAACGTCAAAAGAAACCCCTTCCCGTGCATTCTCCAGCTGTGCATTCGCGGGTAGAGCCTACCACCTTGCTGAACGTGCTCTCGACGTCAATTCCCGCCCATCCTCGAGCAGTACCAATTGACGAAGGCATTTCACCATCACGCAAGCGCAAGCGAAATCGCCATGAAAATGAAGAGGAGAAGAGGCGTCGCAAACGGAAGAAGAAGGAGAGACGGCAAGCGCAGCGTACTTCCGAGTCGCGTCCCCGCGGCTTACGAGACATATGGTTGAAGCATCTTTTGGAAGCTCAGCCCATTATCCTACCAGATTTTGATATAACATCCTTGCCTGTGGCGCCAAGCGGATTCCGCGGCTGTCAACGACCCACTCAGCGAACCACATTCAGCGTCGCCGACTTGATTCAGCAGAATTTCGAGATTTTCCCCGCCCGTCAGGATACCACCTACGCATTTTTGGACAAGAATCGAAGGCTCTTCATGCTTTGCACAAAGCGCGATGCATCTCAGGAGGGGCTGGAAAGACAACAACGGATGACTGCAGCACTGGTGAAGGCCGGGGAGGCAGCAACTGTGGTACCAGAACGAAGGGGGGCGTTCACAGTTTTGAGAGATGGACATATTCACAGTGGTGGAACATGGGTGCGTATCCTCTTTCCTTTGTACTACCATTTTGCTCAAGAGACTTCTAGGAACCTAGCCGAGTAGTAAACAATGCGTGCAACAGTCGCGTCCTGACGGAGTTGTTGGGAAACGAGGATTTTCAATTGGATGCTAAGCGTTCTGATAGTGAGTACTTTCCATCTTCTGATAGCACCTCACTGTCTGACTGAGACTCTAGTAGTATTACAAGTCTTCAATCCTGGAATGTGGAAGTTGTACTGGACCGTTCGGAACGCCCTCAACTTCCAGTATCCAGACCTACATTGGAACTTTGCCTCTTCGCCATTCTCTACTACCACAGTGAACCTTGGCCCCCAAACCGTCTGTGTTCCTCACGCCGACGAAAACGACTTCGCATTCGGATGGGGGACCCTTAGAGCGTTCGGACAATTCGATTTCACCAAAGGGGGCCACGTCGTGTTCTGGGATCTGGGCGTTGCATTCCAATTGCCTCCAGGCCCCGAAATGTTCTTCCCTAGTGCGCGTTTCATCCACGGGAACACGTCAATTCAGCCTGGCGAAACACGCTACTCCACGACTTCGTATTCGTCCGGAGGTTTATTTGAATGGGTTCACCGTTGCGGAATGCCGCTCTACGCATGGGATGCTCATTTGCTGGCACACAAAGGCCTTGAGGAGAAAGAACGGGAAGAGGAGACGGCCAGAAACATGGAATTACTGGACACATGTTTTCCTGTCTGTCTGTAGTATTACGTTCCTTTAATTATTTCTTCATTTCCGCTGCCTGGGCTTGCCTTTTTCTTCAACCCTGCCTAGAGACCTCATGGAGGTCCGAGTCCAGATGGGTACCCACGGGTAGATCCGTCGGCCCGGGACCCCCGGACTCGGACCCGTTGGATCCGCGGGTCAAAGGGTCCGGGTCCGGCAAGGGTGCGGGGACAGAATTTATGTAAAATGCATGGGTACCCACCACGGGTACCCATGGATCCTTGCCTAATTAAGCCTATATAAGCCTATTTTCATGGGTACCCGTGGGTCGAGTCTCAAAAAACCCGGATCCTCCGGATCCGCAGGTCAAAAGTGGAGGGTCCGGCCAAGGGTGCAGGGGCAGTGGCCGGTGACCATGGGTACCCATGCAGGGATCCGGGGGTGCACCCGCGGGTAACTCGTTGAGGTCTCTAACCCTGCCCGGTCCTTCTTACGTCTCTATTTTCTTTAAATACGGGGCATTTTTGAACGACACCCTCAGCAAACCTTTCTTTCTTTCCCCCCATTCTTTCTGTTTTCCCGCTGTCTCTTCCCTGCGCTGTCTCTTTCCCGTGTCTTTATGGCTGGTCGTCGAATGCCCAAGGCGTCGAACTCTGTTCCCGCCCCCAAGGCGTCGAACCCCGCTTCCAAGAAAGCTGCTGCTGCTGCTGCTGCCAAGAAGGCAGAACACGACAAGGGTGCGTTTATTTCAACGGGGGTTTGGTCTTGACTAATGTTCTGGTCAGCTATCCGTGCTCGTGCCTTGATGAAGGCACAACAAGCAGCGTCTGAGTCCCAACAGGCTTCTTTGGACCGCGAGAAGACCAAATCGCCTGACCCCTCCTCTGGTGTTGAGTCGGGTGATGAGGTTGAGAACGGTGATGATGACCTGGGCTTTAACGTTCCTGCTGGTGAGGAGTATTTTGTCGAAGATGAAGACTACTGCGACGCTGCTCTCCCCCCGCCTTCCGATCCCTTTGCTGACTCTGATGTCGAATTGGTGCGTTTCATTCTGTCTTGAGATTTCCTGGGTACTGATTTTGCTCTAGGACGTTGCAGACGTTCATACTCCCACTCGCATTCGAAAATGTCGCGATTCTGGAGGCGTCGATGCCCCAGCAAGGAAGAAGCTGTGCATTCCCTCTGGTCTCACTGCTCATCCCGTCGACATCCGTGGCAAGCGAAAGCTATCTCATTTTACCCCCCGCACTGCTCGCATCATGTCCAAAGCCAAGATCATTGCTCGTGGTGACACCGTCACCATCAACGCCTTCATCCCCCCCGAGAACCGTCTTGCCTACTGCAAGAAGCTCATTCGAGACGTCGCAGATGACCCAAAGATTGGCGGGGTTGAGCTCTCGAACAGGGTGGAGAAGATCCTGCATGATTCAATGGAGACGGGCTCCTTGAGCATCTTTGCTGACTTCGTAAGTCTTATATGCTTTTGGTTGACCTTGTTCTGACTTATTGTCTTTAGATCCAGTACGGCGTGGGCGACGTGAAGTATCGCCTAATGGGCCAAGTTCGCAGTGCTGTGCATCCTATGGTGACGGCTTGTGGAACTGACAAGTCCAGGATCAAGGAGAACGTCGCCTGGCTCAAGAGCACCCTTGGTTTTATCTTTGGAAATCTCAATGTCAAGGTATGTTTTTTGTGTCATTCTCATGACTGTTGCTAATGACATGCTATAGGAGAAGACCTTCGACGTCGACACCCAGTTTGGCAACGATCTTTTTGTTACTGCCTTGCGGTGGTACTTGTTTGAGCAACAGGGTAAGAGTGACTTTATGGGGTACCATTCTATTGTGGGTATGCAAGGAATTCCCGGACCAACAATGATGTTGCTGTCCACCATGGTGCGCCACTTTCTTTTTCTTTTTCTTTTTATCTTCTTACTCTTTCTAGGCCTATCATGTTCTTTCGGAATGGGAGGAGGGTACACATGGACGTCAAGATTTTAACCATACTGCGTCATCTAGGTGTGTTTTTTCTATCTTTTCAAGCTATCTCATATAACCTTGGACTAGGTACTTGGACTTTCTTGCCCGCATTGACAAGCTTCAGAAACTTGTGCCTGACTATTGGCAAGAGGTCTCTACTAGCATCTTTGCTGATATTGTGTAAGTACCCTTCTTCTTGTCTTGCTTGATAAAGCTAATGTTTTCTCTAGCCGTCAGAGCAACAAGGAATGGTTGATTCAGAAAGCCATGACCGACGTTTCTGATGATAACATTGACTATGCTAAGATCCAAGCTGCTGCTCTTGCTCGTAAATCTGTTGTTTGATCCATTCCTTCATTTATATTATCTACCGTTGTTTAATGCTTGCTCGTTATCTATCTCAACTTAATAGTGGTTTGATATGCTACGTACTGTAGTAATCATTATCTCTGGCTGTTTAGCCCATCATCTTTTAACCTGAATGAACTGAGTTATATGTTCAAGTCTCAAGCATTCTCTTAGTTATCTGGCTGTGACATTCAAGTTGTCTTTAAGTTATTGTCAAGTATACTTACAGTGAACTTGTATCTTTTCAAAGTGTATGTGTATACTTTATGTATTCTGAGAGTCTGCTTAAGGTTAAGTCTATATATACCTGTTTACTTTATGTTAACTTGGAGATGTACTTAGGTGATCTAAAGGTACATGTTAGGAATACTATAACACTTTCGTATATCTTCAAGATAACTAGAGGTATATTGATAGTATATCTAGAGTCTAATGTATGATAATATTGAACCTATGGTATGCTCTATGGTAACCAGTATAGTTCCGAGAGTTATCATATAGTATACTCTAGGTAAAGGTTCAGTTCCACACTAATCTTTAGGTTTCGTACAATAGATATATTTAACCGAAGGCAGTCTATCAGCTATATACAAGTTTACCTCAGGTTGAGATTACTTTAATCTAAGCCTGAGGTTAGATAGAGCGGGATCGTTAAACCTATGTATACTCAATGTTGCATAAAGATATCCTGAGGTTAGCTCAGGCTTAGTATTGAGCTGAACCTTTACCTGTGATAGACCGGAGCCTGAGCAACCTAGGTTAGCCGGATCGACCTAAGTTAACCAAGGCCAGAAGGGCGTTTCCTGATGCCATCCATCATCCACGCGGCATCCTTTACGTACGTATCCCATACGTTTCTTTCATTCTCCTCCATCTCCGTCTCTCCCCACCAGTATAGACACGCTACCACAGAAAGCCACCCGTTGGTGCCCCAGGTATCCAACACCCCGAAATCGCGCCCGTGGCGCTTCTGTGTCCACTGTCCAGCATTGTCCGCCTTCCTCCAAGATGGCTGCATCGCATCCCACCAGGCCCGGAACGTCGCGTTGAAGGCGGGCACGTCCTTTGGCCTTAATGTTGACATCCTTCTCGCTGGCGCGCCCTTCTTCTTCGCCTTCAAGCGCCCATCCACGATCCACTGTGAGAGAATCCCCGGCCTCCCCGAGCTAGGCAAAGTCCCTTCCGCAATACCAAAGTCAACTGAACCCTCCAACTTTACAAATGACTCGAGTAACGTCTTCCACGAATCACCCCACTCGGATCCCGCAAACACACGGAACGGCACAGTAAACCAATCCGGCGCTTCTAAGAGCATCTCTCGTGCCTCGTCATCCACCTGCGTACCGGATACCACCATCGGTGCGTCTCCATTCTGCCCCTCCCCCTCTACCAGTTCTGACTCAGTCTCTTTATCAGATGCTGAGGTCGAGTCATCCGGTAGATGCATCGGGTTTGCCTCATTTGCATGGACCTCGTGTGGGAGTGACGCAGCGACGTTCGAATCTCTGGTATCAAAGGTTACGCTGGGAGATCGATCGATGGAGGGAGCAGGAAGTTTGGGAGATGATGCAGGGGTAGCGATCTCTGCAGCGGGAGGCGGGTTGACGGGCAAGACGGCGGTAACGTCGGGACGGCGCAGAGGAGCCTCTGTGTCTGTCAGCGGAATGGGCACCCCCGCGTCCTCCACATCCATAGGTACGTCTCCTCGTGCTGGCTGGTCGATGTCCATGGGCTCACCAGCGTCTCCAGCCGTAGATGCACCACCCCCCTGTATGTTCAACCGTGAGGATTGCCTTCGCTGTGTGCCCTCCGCGCTCTTCTCCTTCCGCTCATTTCGGGGAGCTGCTTTTGCCTTCCCTCCCTGCTTGAAAAGCCCCTCCGTGTTCACCTCCAGCGCGTCAAGAATTGCGCGATTTTTGCGGATTCTTTCCTCCCTCTCGATCTCGTAAAGAGACTTCCAGCGCCCATCGACCATGACGAGTTGGGAAGGCGCTTTCGTGGAAGTCTCGACTTCCTTCTCCTTCACCGCTTCTGTCATCCCGGAGGCTTCATCGCTCTCGTCGCCTGCCTTTCGACGCTTCCTTGCAGTTGCGCTCGAAGAGGGTGCCGGACGCTTTCGTTCGTTGTCCTCTTCGGAGTCGTCGGCATCCTCGTCATCTATTTCACCCAACTCGCCAGAATCTTTCTCTGCGACTTCGGCGTCCACCAACCTGGTAACTTTCTCCAACGCGTCGTCGTCGAAGGCGATACCTTTGAAGTCGACTGGCAGTTCCGGACTCGAAGGCAATTTCACAGCCTCCTTGTCAGCGTCGGTGTAGGCAGTTGCTGCATATTTGACAAGATGGTTTCGCCACTCCTCGTAAACGGCGGGTTGCCATTTCGCGGCGCTGACAGGATGAGGATCGAGATTCTTTCCGGAGCAGACGCTAACAGTGCCAGGTCAGTGAATTTCTACCAGCGCATTCACCCAAACACACCTGATGACCCCAATTTCACCATTTAGTGCGCCCATCGGCCCAACAACATGCACGATTGTCATGAGACCCGTCAAATCCAACACACCCTCTGCGATGGGCTGCAGGAATGCGGGGAGATTTTTGACACAGCTAAACAATGGTGAGTATCTTTGCAGAGAATGCAAGCTTTGACCACTTACGCCGCTCGATCTTCAGGCGCTTTGGAAGGTTCACCGTGATAGACCCGATTCTACTCTGCCTTTTTCTTCTCGGCCTCCGACGTAGCCCTCGCGGCCCATAGCTTCTGCGTCTCAGCACTTAGACTCAAGAAATGTTTTTGGACCATCGCCTGACGGAACTTGGGGCAGATGCCGCCTCTCGCCGGGATCGCCTGGCGTCCTGCAGCCACCTCCACGTCCCACAGCTCCTGCACGATTCGAGTCGCGTCCTCCTTGTTTCTGAACTGCCACTCCTGGAAGGCTGAACGAGCCTTTGCAGGGCGTTTTCCAAGTTTGCCGACCTTGTTGAGTAGAGCGAGATATGCATCGCTGAGCATGCGCCGACGTACAGTCGCGCGAATGGAGCTGACTTTGAGTGCACGATACATGAACCATGCTCGAATCGCCTGCAGTATCAGTTAGTATTGCTGTATGATGAAGTCTTCGAATACTGACCGTTTTCTTCTTCTCCTTAAGTTCCCGCTTTGCACGTAATTCTTCCAGTGGACCCTCATCGACTGCTGGCACCCATGACTCGTCGAAGGGCTTCAGCGGAAGTGCTGGCTCGATGTTGTCGTCCAAGTCGAAGTGGAAGAAATAGCGACGCAAGGCCTTACGGAGGACCTCTTCCTCTGCCGCCTGGCCTTTGCCCATTGCGTGCGCGAACTCGTGGACAAACTCGTTCAGGAAATCCTCACGAGCGCCCTCTGCCCAGCCTTTCTTCGTCGAGCGTTGGTCTTTGGCTTTCTTGCGATTCTTTGGCGGCATTGGATCAGAGATTTGGTCGGGGTTCGGTTTATGCCCAGTGCGGACAGGTGCGGACTGTTCGCCACATATTTGCAATCTGCTAACGCATGGCTCCATATCAGATCTAGCGAAACGCAAGGCCCGGCGAAAATTCAATTTGTCTTAAATACCATCACTCGGTAAGTTGTATTCCAGTTTGCTCTCCCCCCACTTTACACTCCATCAGACTTCTGCAATGACGCAAACTCCAGAGCCCGTCGACGCCAACGACCAGCAAGAGCTCACAACTAACAGCTGCTCGTTGTCGTCGAATGCAGAGGCTCATAGCGATGCATCCTCTCGCGACGTCACCCACTGGCAGGACAGTGATGGCGAAACCGATGATTTCAGCCTCATCAGTGAGTAATTCCGTCTCAGCGTTGAGTCTCCTCTTGCTAATGAGTCTCTTAGCACAGGATACCTCGTCTGACTACGTCCCAGCTGTCACCCATGGCATTCAGTACCACACTGTTCCCACATCGGACATGATCTACAACACTGCAGAGGAGCAGGCCCGCGAGTGGTACGTTGTGACACGTGGCCTCTTTGTTGGTGTCTTCAAGTACTCGTGAGTGCATTCGTTCGGCAACGATAATGAATCTGAATCTTTGGCTCAGCTTCCAAGTCGATCAAGCCACGCGCAAAGTCTCTTCCGCCCATGGGAAGAAAGAAGACAGTTTGCGCGATGCCGTTGATCATTTCAATGCTGCTCGTAGCTCTGGCTGGATGTGTATTTGCATGTAAGCGCTCTCCCGCCAGCTCCCAATCCCGAACTGACATCGTGACAGGCGACCTGATTCGCTCTGAAACCTAGTCGGATCTTTCCATGCTCGGTAGATTTAATAGTTTGAAATAAAGACATGTGTGGCTCAAGCTCCTACATCGATGAGTGATTCGGACGCCGAGCTAGTCATTTGGATATCGTCGTCTGATTTGTCGGGCGAGTACGCCACTTGCGCTGAGGACAGCATCGATCTTGAAATCTCCGACCGGGATGATATAACTCCTCTCATTATCGCTCTGAGTCTCGCGGAGGATCAGGCAGCAGAGGAAGCAGGTTGGTTCCCAAACTCGCTGATGGATGGACCTCTGCTAATGGAAATTGCAGAAAATGCGAAAGCGGCAGCAGATAGGACACTGTATCGTATTGGCTCGGCCACGCAGGGTACTGCCACCGCGCATTGGTACGCACATTGTTTCCCGCTTGAAACACACTGACAGGAGTTACAGGGCGACAGCCGGCACAGCTCAACTTCGAGGAGCTGATGTTATCGCTGAAAGGAAACGCGAGAAGAAGCATAAACACTGGCCCTTTCAGGTTGTTTTCATTGGACGTCCGCCTGGTGTGCACACCCGCTGGATCAATGCCAAGCGTGCCCTTGAAGGTGTCTCCGGCAGTTGCGCCAAAGGGTACGCCACACAACAAGAGGCACAGGAAGCTTGGGAATATGCCCAGGTACGCGGCTGGGTTAGCGACAATACGGGAAAGCGCCCCGTTCCTCATGTTCTACCGGTTCCTATCGATTTGGATCGTTTCACTCCACCACCACTGACACCCTTGTGTCCCCAAGACCAATATCGACGGTTTTATGCCGTTTATCGCGGGCAGTGCCCTGGTATCTACACTTCCATGTGAGCATCAGTATCCGTTCTCGTGTGAATTTGTCTGACAGAATGGATTGGGAACAGCATTGAAGGGTACTTATCTGCTGTCGGGCCGGGCATTCTGCACGATAGTTTTACTTCATTGACAGTGGCGAGGGACAAGTATTTACAGGCAGTCGATAACGACGAGATACGTGTTCTACCTATGCCATAGTTACTGGAATGAAAGCAAGTTGAGGCTTACCGCATCCGCCAAGTCCCCTCCTTCTACCCGATGATGAATTTCATCTAAATATTCCATGACTTGCAGCATGCTGCTCTGGATTGCCCTCGCTTCTTTCCATTCCGGGATCATCCCGAATTTATGCCAAAGCGCCTTCGTGTAAGGCCGTGATCCATCAATAAATGACGCCACACGATCCAGGTAGACTTTAATCACTCTGAGCTGCTGATCGTCAGACGCAAGCACAATCTTGTTGGCGACTCGGGTGCAGAAGGTCGCGCTATCCCCTTGCATGAAGTCACCAAGCAGTCTCCATTGCTCGTTCACATTGCCCAAGAGCATCTGTGGCGTCATAGCATCTTTGTTGCTAGTTGCGCTATAAACAATTAATCTCAGTAACTGGTCGATGAATAAATGAATGATTAATTATACCTGATTTCTGAGGGCTCATTTGAATCGTATCTTTCCACCGTTGCCTGTTTGAATCCCGCGGGCTGGGTGACCGCCACACTCTTCGTAGCGTGCATTGAACTGCGGGGTCCCGTCTGAGCGGTTTCCTGATTTATCTGACGCATTTTGTATGCCTTGAGAATCTTTTTACGGTTACTGTGGAATGGTATGGAATGAATAAATTGAGCATTCGAGAAAGACAGCGAAATTCACGTACCGGTCATACCATCGCATACGATTACGGCGCTGCGCTTCTATTTTTTCCTCATCTGTGTGATATATACGCTTGCGCCCCATTGGAAAGGTCCCGTCAATGAATGAAGTTGGTCGTAGTTAGTGGAAGCGAAATAAGGATGGACGTTCACTCTTAAATCAGTTATTCAATCATGTTCGCACTTTCCCTTTATTGGACTTTTATTGGACTTTTATAAAAATCGACATCCTACTCCAACCCACGGCAGCCTTCTAACGTCTGAGGCCTCTAGGGATCAGCTAATCTATTGATTTCGTACAATATAATAAGATACCGCCCTTCCCGTTCGCAACCCGCGCTGTGCGCAACAAAACCAGCTGCAGGCGCGAGCTCGCTCGCGTACAACTTGATAGGTGCCCTTGGATTGCAAATAAGTATAACACACATAAGTGCAATGTTGCCATATCATGCAGCGTCGTTTTAATCCGCCTCTCGTACCCCATGGCAGACGCGCAAACCCTCAATGAGATCAACTCCAGCCGCGGGTATGTATTTTTTTGTACATGGGGAATACTAACAGAAATATGTCAGACGTATAGAAAGGGTCCTCCGTACTCTTCGTCCGATCCCAGAGTGCTACTATCTACAGGATGCAGCTTTGTATGAGAGTCAGTGTGGCTGTATCTTTCTCCGTATCAGCAACTCAACTTCGTCAGACCAAGAAAGCTGTCCCATCCTGGAGCGGATCACAGGCTCTCGTACACCGCCCGGTCTCCACATATCGCCAGATCCATGCTTTATTCACTCGACTGTCCGTGATTGGATTTCCGACAATTCGATGGACTGGGTAACAGAGACGTTCCTGGAGATGGGTATTTACCAACACGAGGATGTGGTGCACGTCGCCTGCGGCCTGAGGCTTTCATCAGATTTTCGGCAGGAGTTCCAAAAGGCCATGAACCTCAATAGTCCTCGGTGGCTCTCAGTTGAGTCTGTACTGATGCGTTACGCCCGCCCCGTCAATTATCCATTTGTCAAGGGCTCGAAAGTCGGGCTAAATCGTGAAGCCAGGCATGAATATTTGTTCGATGAGGAACAATGGGAGCTAAGGATGCAATTCGTGCGGGACGAGAGATTCAACGGAGAGCAACGAAGGGAGAGACAGTAAACGTCACGGCGAGGGAGCATGCCAGGGATACAAACATCGAGCAGTATGAGGATCAGGAAGGGCAAAGGGAATTGTGGCGTAGCAACGAGTATGTTCATAATTGAGGTGCTTTATGCCCGGCGAATGCGAAGTGATTACAGTTTGGCCTTCGGTCTCACGCAAATCGCGCCCCACATCCTTTCCACAGTCTCGCCATCGGCACGACTGGTAATCCTCTGCACACGCCTGTTTCCTGCACAGCCCCGGTCATAAGACACTGTGCAGTGAAGGGGCCTCCGGACAGCCAGTAAAATGCTATAAAGTTGGTAGGCACTGCGATGTTGGATGGCCTGACGGTGTAGACAATGGTGTGCCAAGCGCTGTTCGGCGGTGGTAGCAATATCTGCATGGCTCTATTAGACGGGAAATAGGAAATAAGGCAAGGTAAACCTACCACGAGGAGAAACGCGCCCAGTAATACTCTGTGCTACGGCCGTCAAACGCAAGGAATTGGAATCAGCCATGATGGCTAAGATCAAGAGGCAAGCACAGCCACTTGGTGCTCCCATGAATTCTGGAAGTCGTTCACGCTGTTTGTTAAACAATTGCGCACATTTAACATTGGAGATGGGCGACGACAGGTCAGACTATTCTACGTCTCCCTCCTACGGTGCTGAATGCCGGCAGCAAAGTCCAGCATACTATCCAACTTGTAACCAAGAGCCTGTGAAAGCCTTCGTCAACGGATTATTAGACAGGTCCAAGGCAGATGACTTACTCTAGCTCGAGACAGATGGAAACGTTCGACCAGCTCTTCGTCGTCGGGAAAGGGGGGAACATTATGCTCGGGATAGGTGTTCAAAAATCGCCCCCAGAGTCCCTGGAGACATATGAGGCGGTCATGCGGGTCACGCCTCTGTTGCAGGTACTCGGAACGCTGTTCTCTGACGAAGCAAAACTGCGCGGGCGTGAGGTAAAAACTCGGGGCTGATTCATCAGTATTAGAGCTATGGACACAGATACAGAACTAACCGTGGCTGACCTGGAAGGCCTTTGGCTTCCTAGACGTCGGTTTGCTGTTACGCGAAGAGTTTTTCGTGGATGGGGTTTGTTTAGGCATGGCAGAGTGGTGGGGCAGTTCGCTGAGATTGTATTCCTTTCAAATCATCAATCATTTTATGCGGCAGACCGGGTATGAGAAGGACACGTAGCCATGGAACATCAGGCAAATTGTGTCGCGAAGTCGTAGCAAGCTTTCCGTTCCAAATATTTCAAGATCAGACAAATTATTTGAGATTCAGATACGTCCGTGTGGCGGCGATGCGACCGTACGATACAGGCACCAGATAGTCTATCTTCATTGTTGACGCCTCCAAGGTCATAGTCGACGACGCCAAAGGCTCCAAGTTAGAGGAAACAAATATCAAGACAGTCGTAGGAAAGCGTAGGAAGAATTCGAAGTAACTGTCACGAGTGACGGTAAGTCACTCTCTGCCTAACACTTGCTCCACCATATATTGAACATGTTTTGCTCCAGCTCCTGCTTGTTCGCCCGCGCTCATGGCCAACGACCAGTCGAAGAAATACTGGAAACGCACCGCTGAAGATTACGCCTCCCTCCGGAAGTTCGAGCTTCACAATTTTGGACAGTCCTCCATTCCCAGCCCACATTCGGCTCATTCAGCGCGGGGATTGGCCTCATCGTCTACTCTTCCCCCTACGCAGACCATACCAGCACCTGGCGTCTACACGCTCCCTCTCATCGACTCTGTCGCTCCGCCGCCTGGAACTAGGGGACGACGCAAAAAACCCGCAATTTCAGACGTCTCCCTGCCCACACCACCACTGCGATCACACCCAGGATATATTCGGCAAGAAAGTGTCGACACGACTATCGAGTTTGCCTCAGATGGCTCGCGTTCCAAGCTGGTAGCAGAAGGACGTGACGTACCCATCGTTAAGCGTGTGCGTCTCTCCAACACGGCCAGCTCCTCCTCCGACTGGTTTGGCAGCGGAATAGCCGAAAGGGATGACCTCGACAACCTGGACGACGATGTCCTGGAGGCAGACGAGGATTTAGCATTGGATGGTGAGGGAGATTTGTGGCAGGACATAGAAGAAGGGTGTAACCCCTCCGTGTTGATAGACGAGAATGGCGAGGTGCGAGAGAGCAAACGCAAAAGCTACGCCAGCTCTGTACGTTTTTTTTTAACTTGTCTCCGCAATAGCTCAATCATCGTACATAGGACGACCCGATGACTTTGTTTCTTCCCATGGTCGATACCATACTCGACGAGATGTTTGTGCGCGAAAGCCTTCCCCCAAGCCCTTGCTGCCAGACATGCCATGCTCCGTTAGTCACAACACCCACTCCCGCTACAACGTCAGATATCGATGTACCGTCCTCCGTCCCCGTGCCCATCACCCTTGCGACGCCGACTCCTCTTGATCTCGCTTCCAGCCCGGATGCTGAGACGTCCTCTTCACCTCTGATTCCTCCTCCGGGCAGTCCACCAACAGGATCACAGACACACCCGCCATCCGTGACAGAGCTCTTCAAATGCTCGACGTGCGGAGAGTTCCTAGAGTGCCGCTCGTGTTGTCTCAAGCGCCATCAGCTTACACCTCTCCATATGGTGAAGGTATGTAGACCTTGTCGTTCATTTTTATTCAGCGTATACTAAAGGATCCCTTAGGTTTGGAGTACACCGGGTCACTTTACCAAAACCTCGCTACAAGCCCTGGGCCTATGCCTGCAGTTAGGTCATAATGGTGGCCCTTGTCCAGTCCCGGGCGCATTGAGATCTGTCACGGTGATGCATCTCAACGGAGTCCATTCAGTCTCTACTTCGGTTTGCGGATGCGATCTTTCTGACGACGCCAACGAATGGCGACAATATATCCGCATGGGCTGGTACCCGGCGTCTACTGCACAACCCAGAACCTTTGCGACTTTTGAGTGCCTTCGGCATTTTCGTCGTCTGAATGTGGTCGCCAACGTGAATGTCCGCGACTACGTGACAACATTGGAGCGTCTCACCGAGCCATTGGGACTGACGATCATACCAGATCGATACAAGTCGTTTGGGCTGATGTCACAGCAGGTCTCTTACATGGACCGGATGCGTCGTTCGGGGGTGGCATATCTGGAGGGAGGTATGAAGTCGGCATCGTGGGGATCGGCGGCGGTCCGGTGTTGGGCATGTCCTCGTGCAAAAGTCAACCTACCCGAGGATTGGCGAGACGTAGATGAAAATTTGCAGTAAGTCTTCGGTGCTTAGGTGTGGTTGGGAGTGTTACTCAACGGAAACGTTTTAGATTCAAATATGCCCTCATAATCGGGATGGATGCGTGCTTCCGCATGGAGAACCGACTACGCGCAAAGAGCAAACACAAGCAGTATCCATTCCTGGCGGATGGGTTGGGGTGTTTTGTGCCGAGAGAGAGTTACTTCTCTCATTTGATGAACTACGTCAAGGAGGACGATGTCAGTGAACATTTGCTGCTATGTCCTACTATTAATCTCCTTTCCAGATTAGTAGCTGTATCGCCTTCGCGGCGCTAATGCAAAAGGATACCAGGCTCTCAAAGGGATTGCGTGCGACCGGCGTAGGAGGTTGCATTTGTACACGACACGAAATCGTACGACCTCTCGGTGTCGGAGATCTGCTCAAAGGCGAACGGTTCGTCCCCCCCCCTCTACAGTCAGAGATATTTATATTTTATCACAGATACGCGAATATGGACTACGTGTTTTGGGCGTCTATCTTGGGTGAAGAGCTGTTGCAGTACATCGTCTCGTACGACGTGGGCTGTCAATGGAAGATAAATCTGATGGAACGTCAGAAGCAACTTCCAGCCATTTTGCGAGAGGAAGTGGACGCTCGGAAGATATGTGTGGGGCTTCCAGTTTGGCACGGGGGCGTACACGAAGACTCCTGTGCGTCATGCGAGTCTCTGCGCTACAAAAGGGGCGCTGGCATGACAGATGGTGAGGCGGTGGAACGGGTCTGGAGCAAGCTTGGTCCGAAGGCCTGGGCGACAAAGGAGATGCACGAAAACACTCGTCATGAGAGTCTCGAGGATACCATGGACGACATGAACTGGACCAAAAACATGGGCTTGAGTAAGTAAAGTTGACTTCTAGTGGTGTTATTTGGCTGATGTACTGCTATAGGTACAATCCTGCGACGACGTTACGAGGTCGCTAAGGTTGAACAGAGGGAACAGGTAGAGAATTTCCGAGCGACGAGTGCGAACCTGGCGATCGATCTGCGTGAGCGGTGGATTACATGGCTCAAGGACTGGCATGCACAGGAGCATGTCTTGCGCAAGGACAAATCGGTCGCCAATCCTTACGAGATGGCATGGAAGCGAGGTATGAGGTCTGATGTGTAACTGGTGTCACCACACTCATTGATTCGCATAGATATGATTACTGTCGACAAAGTGCACATGGAGTTGGACCAAGAGGAGCTCAATGAACTGCGCGGTGAACGAGATGACACAATGGGTGACACGGCGGGTCTGCGTCACTCAAGGCTGGCGGAGAAGGGTGTAGCTGGTGTGCTGGCGTTCGTTCGCTTAGGGCTGCACATTGAAGACACGCAGTAAGTCTTGCCCTAACTCAAAAGTGTAATCTGTGCATTGTTTAATCTGTCCTACAGGCTGGGTATCAAACATATGAAGAAGGCGCAACATAAGGAAGATGGCCATGCACGCCTACTACAGGCACGACGCACGAGCTTCTGGAAGAAACTACGTCGCTTCCGGGCACTGCAAGCAACGTATATGCCCCTTGCGCTGGTTCTCGCGTCAGAGTACGAACAGGCATCTAGTGCACGGCGCGAGGAGGCTGCACGAAAAAATAACAAGGCAGTGAAGCCGGTGAAAGCTGAGGACGTGAAGTTGTTCCTTCCATCCGAAATCCCTGGCGCAGAACGTGGCCCATCTTACCGTCGGGCCATCTTCTCAACAGAATCTCGCCTCCGAGAGGCTCAGTGTTCGACACAGCTTGCTAGTCTACGCATGCGGCTTCACTCTAAATCCCACCTTATCCGCTTCCGAAATGCCAACCTTTGGGGGCAGACTAAAACGACCCGGTCTCGTGGTGCGCTGGAACGCCTAGGTGACCGTATCACTGCCACTGTTGGACGCTATCGTGTGGCGCGAAAGGCGATAATTGCGTTGGACGGGTCAACTAAATGGGAGCACTTCCGTCCATTGGAGGACACCGATGTTTCCACACGCTTCGTTACGGATTACGACGGACAGCGTGCAAGACGCTTTGCCAAAATTGGGCGCAGCGGCAAGCGGGGGATGGTAGCCGATGCAGAGGTCGAGGATGAGGAGGTCACTGGGGCAGAGTCCCGCGGAGCGAGTCGACGGAAACTAAGTTGGATATGGACCGCACAAGGTGTGCCAGACCCCGATACGGATGAATACCTGACATCTGGAAAGGCCTTATAATCTTAAGTTAACTCAAGTCAAAGTCACTTAAAGCTTGTAACTTAAGTCAGATAAGTTGTCTTTAGTCAGAAAAGTTGGTTCAAGATACTCGGATTCTAGCACACAACTAAAGACAGCCCCAAGTCACAGAAAGCTAACCAAAGTTAGAGAAAGTCAACTTAAGATAAATGTTTTTTATGTATTGTCTATAGTTGCTTCACAGTTAACATAAGATAATTGCACTGAAGCTTCTATCTAAAAGACACTCAAGTTGTCTCAAGTTAGAGCTAGTACAGCAGTCAACTTGAGGTGCCTAAAGCTCAACTGAGGTTCTCTGAAGTTGTCTAGTCATTGTCTACTAGCTAGCAGCAATGGTGTAGATATGCTGTGAGTGGGAGAGACTAGAGAAATCCGAGTAAAATCATCTATTTTGCCTATAACTTGTGATGCGTCCCTGCGATTCTCATGATTATATAAGCGTCTTGTAGGCCTAATTAAACGCTTTCCAACAGTATATAATACTTATACCTTCCAGTCAAGTGTAGTAGTGCTATTGCTTGAATACAAGAAAGAGAGAATTGATTGAATGGCTTATGGCCGGAGCTGCACCCCTTATTTTCCCACGGTTATGAGCTCGTCTTGTAGCCCTAATTAAACGCTTTCCAACCATATATAGGTCTTCTACCTTCCATACAAGTCCCAGAGAGTTATTGAGTGAACAGTGATAAATCAAGAATCAAGAATTGATCAAGTCCAACAGGCAGGCAATTTAGGTCCGGACCTCCGGACCCAAACCCTATGCCCTGGTCATGTGACTTCATGTTGGTATTTAAACCAGAGCTGAGCTCTGATCTCATCATTCCTCTCTTGACCTTCTTCCTCCATGTTCTCTCTTTAAATCTTCAAGTCTTGAATGTTCTATTGGTATGTGGACTGGCTTCTTCTTTTCTTATGCTTGCTAATCATTGTCTCTTGTTCAAAGGTGCTCTCTTTTGACTGTGTTTAATGTTCTGGTATGTTTCTTGCTCTTTTGACTTGTATCTTTGACTAATCTGCTCTTTCTTTTAGTATTTCTTTTGAACTATTGTATGCTAGTTACTTGATAGTGTATATTGTATCTGTTTATTGATAGTTGCAATAATAATTGATTGTTTTCTATCTAAATTGTGTGATATCTGACTGGATTAGCTTCTAATCAAATGTTATTATATTGATAGAATTGGACAGCTTTAGGTCAGACTCAAGTTTGACTCAAGTTGACTTTGAGACATCTTAGGCCATGGTTAAACACAGCTCTCAACTTATCCCAACTTGAGTGTAACTTCTGAGTGACTTACTGCAACTTAAGATAAGTGTCGTGTTTAACCATGCTCGTAGACAACTTTCATGACTTTTGTGACTTTAGTAACCTAACAGCTTTAAGTTGACTATAGATAACTTAAAGAAATTACCCTTTTCCAGATGCTCCATGAGTGTAAGTCTTATTTTTCTTGGCTGCGCAAGCTATACTGACAGACTTCTCAGCTATCAGGGTGGAGTGGATGAAGGCTTACGCTCGGAAGGAGAGGTGGCGGGAGGAGGTGATACTCTTGGAGGAGGAAATGCGACGGGTCCAGGCCTCACTGGAATATGAGCAGGCTGAGTGGCTTCGTCGTCGGAAGCAGGTAAATGGTGCGGACAGGATTGCCGAAGGGAAGCAAGCATATGCAGGGCGTCAGGCAGCGTTGAGGGTGCATCTACATGCAGACGCGAAAGCACGGTTTGAGGGGGATGAATTGGGTCGCACGGGCAAGAAGCGACGTGTAAATACTATGACGCGTGTTACTAATGTGGCGCGCCCGGATACTTAGGGCGTAGATAGTGGTCGATGCTAGAAATGTGATGTTTTATCCCAATTTTGACTTGGCATGGAGATTATCCACAATTACTGGCCCGTTTGGGTGTTGGTACCTGGAACTGGCGGGTTTGGATGGCGGGGCAGAGAGAATGAGGCGGGAGATGATGTCACACCCACCGGTTATGCACGGCCCGAGAGGGTGACGTAGCGGGAGGGGTTACATTATTGGCGGGATACTGGCCTCTGTGGGGATAGACCCCCAGTCTGAGTAAAACGGTGTATGGGATACACCCCTAGAAGGTTGCAATTGACTGCTGCCACAGGTGGACAGCTGTCTTATAAAGTCATTCACTCGACAACTCATTTGTTGCCGAAATGGAAGGACGCGTTGGCTACTTCCAACCTCCGTGTCCGAATCATACCTCGCGACGTCAAGACACGCTGGAACTCGACATATGATATGCTTCATTTTGCGCTCGAGTACAGGGAAGCCATTGACTCCTTCACTGGATACGCCCCCAACAACCTAAGTGACTACTATCTCCAACCCGCAGAATGGACGCTCTTGCAAGATATTTGCGACCTTCTATATGTAAGCAAGATTTGACTTTTCTCAAGTACCATCACTGAGATGAGCTGTTAGGTTCTCAAGCAGGCGACGTTGTTCTTTTCCGCTGGTGCACCTACCCTCTGTGAGGTCATTCCTGCCATGGACAACATCGATCGTGTCTTTCAGACTGCCGTCGTTCAAGTTCCGGATCCCAACTCGAAGGACAAGATGATTACTCGATCGCTTTCAGATTCTATCCAGTACAGCCTGCTTGCCGCCAAAAAGAAGCTGAACATCTATTACACCCGGACGGATGACTCTGACCTTTATCGCCTAGCTATGAGTACGTTGTTTTATCTGTCTGTCTTTAACATGTTCTAATCCCTTATCAGTCCTCCATCCAGAGTACAAGATGGAGTACTTCAAGGAGAATGGCTGGGAGGACGACTGGATCACCAAGGCACAGAGGCTTATCCGTGATGTTTACGATAGCACCTATGCCCCGCGCGCGGTCATTAGAGACAATGACGATGACACTGACAATGATGACAATGACATTCGTCCTGCTACTGTACCCGAAAAGAATGTAAGTCTTCATTTATTTGCCTTGTAACTTGACTTACTTGTTTGTAGCCTCCCAACATGTTTGCTAAACGACATCGCATCAAGAACAAGGATGCAGATGAGCTGACACGCTACCTATCCGCAGACTGCGAACACATCGAGAATGTAATTGAATGGTGGACAGAGCGGAAAATGACATATCCCCGCCTCTCACGGATGGCATTGGACTTCCATACGATACCAGGTAAGCTCGCTATCTTGTGTTGTAGACAGACATTAGCTCACCCACGTCCAGCTACATCTGTTGATGTGGAACGGATATTTAGTGCGGCACGTCGTGTAATAACATGGGAGCGTAATCGTCTCAGCACGCAAACAGTTCGTGCGTTACTTTGCCTACGCTCATGGTACATGGCGGGTCTAGTAGATGACGAAGACGTGGCTAGAGTTGTTGCTGGACACGGAGAGGTGACACCAGAGGACGTAGATGATGTAGATTATAATATGCCAGACAACTATGATAGTATTCTTCAGTGAACAGTAAATCATATTGCAATTTGAACCTAATGCTAAACACACAGTAGCTATGATGGAATCTAAGGCTAGGACTCTACTTTATTCACCATTATGACTGTTGACGCCACACTGTATGTCGGGTTACCCGAAACCCGGATCGGGTTGAACCCGGACCCGGACCCGGAGATGCCGGGTCGCGAACCGTGTCGGGTCCGGGTGCGGGTCAGGATTTCCTGACCCGCTGAATGACCCGGGCTATTCCTTAGTTCGAAGAGATATCCGCGACCTTGACGCCGGAACTTCGTGACGAGTGGTTAAAACAAGTACGGGACTGGGAAGAGAATCACTCGCAACCCAATCCCTTCCGTCCCCCCGGGAAAGGTTAGTCCCTTTTGTTCCCTCACACCTCAAAGCTGAACATTGAATTGGTTGTTAGACAGCTTGACTGAGGCGACAGTTCGAGCAGAGCTGCATACTACGGAGCTGATGGAGATGGAACACCTCTTATTCTCAGGCGAGGTGGGAGAAAGTGGTGGGACAGGAGCAGCCGACAGATCCAAGGCGAAATCAAAGCCGGCGCGCCGTTCGAAGCCAATAACGATGGGCGCGTTTCTGGTTATGGGTTTACAATTGGAGGAAGCTCAGTATGTTCTCCATCTTCAACGCGAACATCCAGTGCTAATAGACTGTCTAGGCGAAAACTCCTCTTGGCCAAAAGTGCTGTAGTCAACACGCCGAACCAGGAAGTGAAGATCCGGGAGCATCGCTTGGCATGGTTGACAAAACTGAACCACTTTCGACTGCACCAGAACCGCCTGATGCCAGGTGTCGCGGATATTCTGGAAGGCGAGGAGGAGGATCAACGAGAAAACCGACTCAACCAAACGGCGGGGCAGAGCGAAAAAGAAATACGCAACATCGACGCTGAGGAAATCAAACTCTTTCTCCCCTCTGATTGTGATAAGGCCGCTTGCCCTCCTGCGCTACACAATAAGGAGGCGATTTTACGTCGTGGGCAGTGCCATGACGCCCTTCTTCAACTACGAGCCCGTCTCATCGCGCGCCGCCACCTCATCAACTTCCGTAACACAAATGTCACCGGTCAGCGCCAAACCACACGCTCCGCTTCATGCATACAACTGATCGGCGATAAAATCAAAGAGGCCACGATGAAGTATCGCCGAGCACGGGACACTTTGGTCGCGTTATCTGGAGAGGCACTCACAGGTCCTTTCCGTGTTTTGTTGGAGGAGGATATCCAGCTCTTTGACCCCGCCAAGTCAGACTCTTTGGCAGTCAAAAAGCTGGGCCGCCTGACTGGACGGGACAGCCGGGTTACAGCATCTGGCAAGAAGTCTGACAAAGTGGGCGAGGGATCTACGCGGCAAAAGGTTTCTTGGATTTGGACTGCTGGTGGGGCACCTGGGGAAGAGGAGGAGTTCCTGCGTGAATGTAAGAGCTTCTTCGAGTTGTGATGAAAGGGACTAACATTTTGCAGGTGTGCGCGTAGAATGGTCCAAGGCTCTGGCACGGAAAGATCGATGGCACGAGGAGGTCGAATTGTTGAAGGAGGAGATGCGGAGGGTTTTGCGATCGTTGAGGTGGGAGGAGACCAAGTGGCGCCGATTTTCGAATGCGCCCAAAGGAGAGTCAGAGGCGGATGCTGTATTTGGAGGACGAGTCGCATATGCTTTAAAGCAGGCGCAGGGGAGAAAAGGAGTACGGCTGGCTTTCGAGCAGTTGTGGTTACGGAAGGAGCCAAGTCGTGGGCAGAAGGCGGGCCCGATGGACGTGCTAGCACAGGCGACGGCGGCGGCAATAATTGCGGACATTCATTAATTCTGTTTAGGGCTTTGGGGCGGGATAATGCACTTTTGTACATGATCTGATGTGGCACAATTGGAATGAATATGATGGATTGCCATTTAGTGCATGATTTAGACGGATTGGGTGTTACAGTATAATCTGGCTGCGTCGGAAATGGCCGCGCAGTATGTGCTGAGCCAATGGGAATGAGGGGCAGGTTTCTGAGAGACCGTAGGGAACGTTTCTAGACAGATCCAACAGGTTAGTAATTAATCTAGCGGGTTGATCCGGCAAATTAAGTAAATTGGACAGCTACAGGTGGGGGGGAGAACGTATGAGAAATTGACGGAATGCCAAGGTTGAAGCCTTGTACAATGGAGGAAACGAGGGTAGGATATTTACTGTGGAGACCTGTTTTCCGTAGCGCTGCGTCCCATGTGTCGGCTACGAGAGGGGTTTGTGCTCGCCGAGAGGGCACGTCTGAGCTCCATGATCTGCGCTTCCACATCCTGAGCAGAGGTGCTTCTTGGGGTGGGAATCCAGTTTGCAACTCTCTGTGCGTTGCCAGTTGGTGCATAGCTCTTGTCCCTCCTTCATCTCGAGCCAGTCGTGACGGTTCCAATGGCAGAAGACGGTGCGGCTGTTGTCCCATATCTTTGTGCGTTGGCATTTGCGTACGCCGTGCGGGTCTCGTCCGAGGCATTGATGGCATCGGTCCATGATGGAGTTGTTTGCTGGCCGAAAGGACTGCTCAAGCCTGGGATTGATGTTCTCGCTGGTTTTCGACCGCTTTCGTTGGGGGGCCAAAGGGTATGGGTTGGAGGAGTCGCAGTACTTCTTGGTAGGTGACCGCTGCACTAACTGTGACGGGCCCGCCACGGCGGTGTTTGAGCTCCAGTTTGACGTGGGAGCCTGGTCGCATAGAGAGTTCATGCCTAAGTGTGTTTGATATATGGGCCGTGAGGGCAATTCAGCGTAGCATGCCGAGGTAGCGGCAGAGGTGGAACATAGCGGGTTGGTATAGCGGGGCATAGCGAGTTGGTGTAGCAGGGCATAGCAGATTAATGTAGCAGGGCATAGCACGTAGCGGGGCGTAGCACGTAGTGTGACGCGAGGTATATGTAGTGGAAAGGGAAGAAAAGAGGAAGTTTCGTTAGCATGCTGAAAAAGAAAGTGAGAAGGGAAGGAACGTACGGGCGATGGCGGCTCGGCTTTTCTTGTCTTGGATGTGACGTCGCGCCTCGTCGACGACTTTGTCGGAGATAATGGCAAGGTTCTTTGCTTGGCCACGGCTGAAAAGCTCATACCATTCTGTGCGTAGCTGACCATGGACACGAGCCATGACCTCCTCCCCATCCTCCTCTTGCAGCATGGTGTGTGTCTCGAGGTTGACGTAGAATTGGCTGAACATGATGATATACTCCTGTGTGAAACCACCGAGGGGGAGTGCCTGTAGGAAGCGGTTTTTGGCGCGAAGGATTTGGGACCAGGTGAGGTCGAGATCGGGGATGGCGTTGGGAGACGGGCGGTCTGAGGAGGATTGAAGGGTCACGCGGCCTTCAGCGAGAGCCTCTCTGTTGAACTGAAGAGTTTCAGTTTCCGCTCGGGATCGTTGGTGGTTTTTCTCCTCGCGACTGGCTTCCGGAAGGCAGTAGTAGAGCTCGAAGTACTTGCGAGCTTTCATCTGCTTCTTCCCGTAGGAATGGAGGGGGACACTGATGCTGGTGATGCCTTCGTCGGGGCTGAGAGCCGGCAGAGGAGTCCGTTTCTTCTCCTGTTCTAGCTGGAGTTCCTCCAACTTCTTCCTTGTCTCCTCCTCTCGAAGCCTCTGTGCATCTCTCTCCTGCGCCTCTTTCTGTGCCGCCAACACAGCGTCCTCGTCTAGCTGTGTCTGCCACTGTGCGGCTAGTCGAGCTACACCTTCGTCGTGCTGCTGAGCGAGTTTCTGCGTGGCCTGCTCATCGTTCGTGACATCTGCGATGCTGATGAAGGCTGTCCTGACGAAAGCCCAGCTGGCGTCGGTAAAGTCGGGTCGAGGTAGCTTGTTTGGGTCGCTCTCCAGTCGGGCCATGTTATGGAGAAGATTATAGAGCAGTAAGATAGAGTGTATTATGCGACGAAAATAAAGAGAGAGTAGCGAGCTAAGGAGCGCGACGTTGCGCGACGTCTGCTGAAGGTGATGGCGGCAACAGGAAAGGAATGGGTTGCCGCATCACGTGTCTGTCAAAGACCTCAGTTTGCTCACGCTCGTTCCTCGCGTCTGCAAACAACAATCTTGCAACAAGCATGGGCTTAAATATCTTCCGATGCTCACCTCCGTGGAGCACATATCCTTCCCTTTGATCCAAGCAAATCCCTTGCGACGAGAAATCGAAAGACTGTCCTCGTCTGGGGTTTATTTTCCATTAACTTTGCCCACTCTACGTGCCGTTACCATGGAACAAAGGGGCTCGTCCTCCAACCTCCAAGAGTTGTCTGATCTCCTCATCTTACCCTCATCTACTACACTCCTCCTATCATTCGGGCGCAATAGGTCTCCCTTCCCAACTTTTCACGGTTCCATTAACCGTATCCAGAATCTATCCATTGACACACTACTAAGCTATGCGTCGTCATGTGACGAGCTTATATCATTCCTGCGCGAGTGCACATCGGTGGTGGCCCTTTATATGTGTACGCGCTGCACACGACGGGAGGTGTTGAAGGCGCTACGGTCATCCGATATGCTCCCCGAGTTGACGAGCTTGCGCATCAAAGCACGAGTGATGCGCGTGCGTCCTTTGACTTTCGTGCGCCTTGTGGAAACTCGCTCCTGTCCACAGAAAGCAGGGAAGCTTACGGAGGTCAGAATTGTGGAATCGGAGCCACGACCGAAAGGAGAGTGGAAGACATCGGCGAGAGTGACGAAGGATGTTTTAGAAAGATGGGAGGCTATTCGGTGTAACGTGAACGTGCTGGATGTGTATGAGAATACCTTTTAGAAATATAGAACACATGTATTTATCAATATGCCATGCTGTTTACAATGCTGTCATGCTTAAGACAAAAGAGATCGAGGGGCACGTAAGTCTCATCGACGCGAGAATCTGGCAGGCGTTCATTGCCTGATTGGGTCGCTGACGTACCCGTTTGTCCTTGCTTGGCTGCTCTCACTTTCTTCCAGTTACCACCACCACCCATCTTCTCAGGCGCCACGACGACGTCCACAGCGACTCGTCTTGACGATGAAGCCTCTGTAAATAACCAGGATCCTGTCGTACACGGACACCTCAGGCCGCTGGATGATGCGACGGACGACGCGCAATATCGAGCTTGTTTGCAGCCTGGCGTTTCATTACTATCGGCCGAACGTCGACGAGCGAATATACGCGTGAAAGGAAGACGCCGATGCACAGCGAAGCCGGGCAAGCGGAGAGATGGCGCAGTTGGATGTTGTCAGTCTTCGGTGCGTTCCAGTTCATCTCTCTCGTTCAATGGCTGACATATTGTTCAGCTTGGCACCTCATGCTCCTCTGGCTTTCCCGGATTAGGTAGCCTTTTGCCTTCCGAAACGTGCTAAAGGTTCAACTTCCCTCCCTCGCTGTTCGGAGCCCAGTGCAATATCTGGGGAGGTTCGATCCCTCCGAGGGGGTATATATTTGCAAGTGCGTTGTGCACAGTTGTTGCCTTGCCCATCCCGGATGTCCTGTGTCCACAGTGTGCTCCCGCCGCTACGCTACCTTTTGACCATCGAAATTCACTCTGTTGGAGGAAAAACACGCACCATTCCCATATGATGGAGAGGATGTCATCGGGGATGGAATTCCCCTGCTTTGGCGGCTGGATCAGGTTTTTGCAATTCGCATAGCTACAATTCGGTGGGTCTCAGTATACGCTAATATGGTGGGAAACATCGGGAGCAATGTCTGTTGTACTTACTCAAATCCATAAGCAACCGATCTCTGCAAGTGAGCCCGTATGTCGCTTACCACCCGTTTCTCGACCGGCTTGTACATAAGTTAAGCATGCCTAAGATGTGATTGGATGAAGCTCTGCATGTATGTTGAGCCTCAATCGATATCAATCATCACCTACGTACTTACGCCACAAACAAAATGTTGATGGTACGAGGGCAACACATTACGTGTGGGAAGAGTCGGAATTTTATGTCCATCTCATGTTTTGATAAGATTCATTCAATTGTTTTCTCTTCATACTTATATTCTACCATTAATAGACATTGTCTTCTCCGCCGTGTCATTGTGAACTCCCATCCGACGGCAGTTAAACGTCGACGTTCATTGCCTAATTACATCACAGTTGAGCGCTTTGCCTCCAGTTGCCCCGTAGATAAGGCTACACATGTCTTCCGCTTGCTGCAACGTCGTTCACCAGGGATTTGATTGCACGATTTGAGGTGACTCATTCCTACCAGCCAAATAACACTATCAGTAACTGCGAAAGTATATCCGTCATTTCGAGAACATACCTGACATGCCACATCATTTTAATTCATCACAGAGACACTGTATATCGACAATCTTCACCTTACTGCAAACATTATTCCATCGTTCCCCCGGCATCACGTGTGTCTGCAGAAAATCCTTCGCACCCTGCAATATCAAGTTCCTCTTCGAAATCCTGAGCTCATTTAGTCGCGCCACACGACCATCACATCGCGACCCCAAGATTTCAACGATGAGCTGGGGATTCTTGTACAACATGCCTCCGTCAATGCATAGGCTTGTCAAGTTCGGTAAAAGAAAGGGGTGGCCGGCGATAACAGGCAGAAGTTTGAGCACGTCGACGGTTCGAGCGTGAAGCGACGTAATGGAGGTATATGTTGCGAGAAATGCAGAGAGCTCAGGTGCTCTAGATCCGATGCAGAGCTCTCGGAGGTGAAGAGGTGGTTCAGGGAAACGTGGCAGAGGTCTGCTTCCGGAAGAGATTGTGAGGGTGGTTAAAGAGGGAATGTAGAGGTGCTTTGAGATGTCCAGAATGGTAGGGGACGTGTCTTCATGCTGAGAAATCGAAAGAGAGCGTAGCATCGGTAAATGCAATGTAACAGGCACCCATGCCAGTGGAGAAATCCTAGATGTCGTTGCCCGAACAAAGTCCAGCGAAAGATGTTCGACCGCAATACATTTGTGGAGATACCGAATTCCATAGGGGGAGCAAGAGTACGTTGTTATCCTATCCCACAAAAGATCGATGTTTGCCTGTCCGTAAAGCGTGACAGACAAAAGATTCGGGGCGCGCATGAACATGGACGATCTTTCGGCGTATGATGGGTTTCCAATGAACACAAGATGAGTGAGGCGGTCGAAAGATGAGTCCTTGATGGATGAAATGAAAGAAGTCCCGTTGGAGATTACCAAACGCCGCCAGCGATTCGTTGTTGGTGGCAGCAGAAGAACAAGGTCATCCACACGGCCCACCTTGCGATGGAGGTGGATTGAAAGATCAGAATCCATCGAGCGCTGTATGACTAGATTCCATTTGGAATCTGGACCGCTCTGACGTTGGATATCGATCGTCGACCAGAGTGGAGGAGATGAAAGGGCCAGTGCGCGCCAACGCCGAGAAACATGAGATACTGTCCAAGGTAAGCGGTCTTTGCTTATCGCTTGTGACCATTTGAAGATCTCGAGGAGAATGTCGTCAGGGATGGAACGGATGGGATGCATTGCTGCCTTGTGTTGATGAACGGATAGGACACATCTAGCTTTCGCGCTCTGTATCCGAGACAACATAGTTTCCAGAGATACGATGCACTTGTCGATGTCTTCGGAAACTGAGCGGACAGTGTCGAGGCTGGCTAGTAAGGATGACAGAACTTGGTTGCTGAGAGGATCGTTCGTCTGGGTCAATTCCTCGGGAACGACGAAGTTCTCTAGCCTTTCGAACAAGCAGACGTGGCACTCGTGTGTTCCATGAAACAAGGCATTATGATATCTGTTGAGAGCTAGATTTAGGGGCCGCGAATCATGCGAAACAGTGATAGGATACTTACTCCCCTGCTAGGAGACAAGCCATTCGGGATCCTAGAACATGAATCAATAACTTGTGAAAGCTGATTCGGTTGTGGATGTACTTACCGAATACTTGATGGAGGGAAGACAGGAGACGTCCGGAAACATCGGCCCGAAATAGGCTCTCGATCTCTTGCCAGTGCGCTCAACTAGTTGCGCACGGGCATGTGTCTTTAGCGCTCGCGTAGGGTTTTTTCTATGCGTGAGAAGAAATATCCTCCCCTTGGCTATTGACAATAGCTTGATTGGTTTGGTCACAGTTGTACTACTGTAGCGCCGCATCTACTACCTGCATTGTGTTTCCAACGCGTTCTCTGGATATTTCGGCAAATGTTTATTTGAATATCAGTGCTAAGCTAATAATATAATGTTACTATTGTTTGCCGATTTCTCCATCATACTCCGGGAATGATTCGACCAGTACTGTCTCTCCCTACTCAAAGCGGCCCACCTCCCGAACAACCTCGGATTTAGCGAAATGGCATTCTTTGCCTTCCGCCGTGCTACCTCGCAGCCCAAGATATACAACTCCTCTAGGCGCGCCACATGTCCTCCGAGTATGTCATCAACACAGTGTGCGTCCACAATGTGGTCTTAGGATAATCCATCAACGTTTTCGCACCAATATATTACCTCTCAAGTTCGGTAAGATGGTAGGACATCGTGGATGGTAGTGGCGAGAAGGCAAACGACAGACATGAGGTCGACTCATCAGTCCCACGTTACGAACTTTCTTTTCTCGTGCGGCGCAGAAAACTTGCATCTCAGTAGGAATACGTGCAAAGAATAGTGCTTGTGACGTTGTAATATGCATCGCTTCCACAGGTTGACGCCGCCGTTGCTTCCCGGCGTTCATTGCCTATTTGGGTTGCTACGTGGGATTTTCCGGGATTTGTCCATGCTTGGCTCTTCTCTCTGTTACCACCATCTTCCATGCGCGATTGGCACCTCCAGAGGTCGCTCTTCTCACCGCTGAAGCATATTCTGTTGCTCAAGGTTCCCCGTATTCCTCTAGGCGACACGACGGCAGTGCGAATCCATAGAATAGCTGTCTGGCTTGCCGTCGGCGGGGCTCATCACTCATTCCCATCGACTATGCGTCGAATACGCTGATGGACGGTTGGAGCGACGAAAATACGGCAGCCAAAGCAAGCTGCAGAGCAGAAGTCGTCGCGCATTTGTCATTCGGTGTGTCGCGCTCGATTTTTCCTTTTTCTCTCGCGCTCATGTTGCAGCTAGGGTCTTAGATGCCTCCAGTCCCCTTGGATGATTGCCGCACGCGATTCTTGTTGTGTCCATATGTTCCGCCATTTCCTGCTCTGGACCCATGCGCCTAGTGCAATATCTGGGGAGGTCCGATCCCTCCGAGGAGGCATATCCATTCCAAGTTCATTTCACGCAGGTTAGGGCTCTCATACGTGTCCATGTTAGGTATCTCTATACGCTCAATTATCGTCGCCATATTCACTTGCCCTCAGATATACCTCGGACGCTTGACCATGGACTGAAAAACTGAATGTACCTAAGAAATACATGGCCGAACGCAGGAAGACGCTACCGATTCAACCACACCTATATCTACAACTCTGAAACGTCAAGACGCTCTCTCGCTCTTGGATCCTGCTCGAGGCCAATTTGTTGTGTCCCAAATTGCGCTGTTCACTCTCGGTGATTTGGGCTTTTGGTTCATTGTGATCGGGGGAGGGTTCCTTCTTAGTATGCGCCTCGGACCAGAAACAGTCCATTTCATGTTTGTACTTCGATACCCAGTGCTTATCCAAACCTTTTGTCCTACATGAATGTCTTGCGCGTCGCAAAAGTGCTGACGTCCGGAAGTCGGAGGTTATCGAAGAATCTAAATCACTCCTGCAACTAACCATTTTATTTATCAGACACATTCTAGAAATCGCTCCTCTCATCCGCATCGACAATCTTCAACTTTGCGCACACAGCGTCCCACCTCTCCTCTAACCCGTCGATCTTCGAGATTACCTCCCTCCCCTGCTCCATCGCCGTCCCCTTTCCCGAGATCCTCAACTCCACAAGTTTGTTCTCGCAGCGGTCCTCCAGCACTTCGATGAGGCGCAAAGGATTAGCTATCAATCCATTTACATCGATGCGCAAAATCGACAAGTCGGGCAAAAGGTCAGGACGCAAAGGCAAAAGTTGGAGGATGCTGAGGTTCACGGTGTACAATGATGTGACCGAGGGGTGCCGAGCGAGGAATGCCTTGATTTCTGCGGAAGGTGCGGACGAGCTAAGCGTGATGTGGCGGAGGTGAGGAAGGTCTCCGGGAAAGGTGGGCAGAGGCGACTTCCCGGATCAGATTGACAGAGTGGTGAGCGACGGAATGTGGAGGAGTTGAGAGGCGTGATAACAGACGGGATATGGTCCATCCGCCTGTGTCATGGATAATGAGCGTACGCTCGGGAGGGACAGCGACGTTGACATCTTGGCCTGGAATGTACGCCACTTTTCCGTTTCTGTATCATGCAGGAAAAGATGCAATGACAGAGACTCTACCACCGTCAGTTTCGACAGGTTCGAGATCCCGTCAACGTCTGTGGAGAACGTTGTGATCCTCTCCCACGCGATATCAATGTTTCCTTCTCCATGTAACGTCAACCTTCTGAGATTCCGTGCGTTCTTGAACATGGAACCAGTTTGCGCATCACTGTGAAAGGAAAGGGGCCATACAAGCTCAACGAGGCTGTCGAAGGAACATGTTCTCAGCGGAGCAATGAGAGAATCACTGGCCAAAAGCTGCAGAAACCTCCAGCGTCTCGTCATCGGTAACATCAGGGCGATATAGCGCGCCATAGATCCATTCCGGAATCTGGGGTTGTCCACCAAGTGGATAGCGAGATCACAACCAGCCGAGCGACGCAGAACCAAATCCAACTTGGAAGCCAATGGGTGCTCGCTCCTGATGTGGTGCGGGACAATGTGGATTGTCGACCACAACCGCGGTGATGATATCACCAATGCACGCCAGCTCCGAGAGACGTGGGACAGCGTCCAAGGAGAAAAGCTGGAAGAGATCACATCCCCGGCTGCTGCTCGCATTCCCAGTTCAGATATGAGATGCCAGTTGAAGATTGTGCGAAGGACGTCGTCGGGAATGGAACGAATGGGGTGGATAGCTGCTCTGTGCTGTTGGATAGATAGCGCGCATGTGTCTTTTGCGCTCTTCATCTGCTCCAGAATAGCCTGTACGGCGTCGATGCATTTATCCACGCTAGTAGAGACGGAAAGAGCGGTATTGAGACTCGCTAGCAAGGACGGAAGGATGTTCTCATCCGGAGGATCGTTCGTGGAGACGAGCCGTTTAACGCTATCAAGTACGACAGGGACCTCCAATCGTTCAAACACACAATATGGGCATTCATGGGCATTCATGGGCTCCGTTTTGGCATCGACTGCGTGGTGAACTGTTCCAGTAAAACGTCCAAATAACAAAAGGTGATTATTTACCTGTTTAATTGATTGATATTCGTATCCCGCGGTTGCGACAATACAAGGGAACCACCCTGTACAGTAGAATATGTGTCAATATAAGGGGAAAGCACATAAATCGACGACATACAGACGACGCCATGGGGGAAAGCAACCAAGGGGATACGGAAAGATCGGCCCGCAATTTACATCCGAAGTTAGGAGACGTATTTCAAACTTGCGCCACTCTTGCTCACTTCACTTTCTGATAGCATGGAGATCCCGGCTCCAACACGTTCGTTGGAACTCAGTTATATAGAGCTTAAGCCTGACACGTGACCTCAAACGAAAACAATCGCGCACCTTCAACTTGCCCAGGTCGATGCCAGCCATGGCACCTCCGAGCGCCGCCTTGAAAATCGGGTTCCAGTCTGACGACTCCTTCGCCACTCTGAGAGCTTCGGTGAATCCATCCCAGATTACTGTTGCGGCAACTACAATAGAATGAATTATTTGCGACTGGGTAATGAGAAGACGCACTCACCTTTCCTTGAAGAATCAGTAGGCTGCCCTATCGGTGCAGGAGGAAGTGCAGACGAGAAAGGCAAGGGGGAGAATGAGAAAAGAGCAGTAGCGAGAAATAAAGCAATAGAGGACGAAGCTGTGGCTAGTATAGAATACGGCGGGGGAGGAGTGTTGGCTGAACGACTCCGACGAGTCTTATCCTTCCTCTTGAGCGCAGGAAAGCTACGGCTGGGTTTCCCACCGCCATTGCTCTGTGATTGTGACACTAGTAGCCTCGTAGTGGATATTGAGGCAGTAGCAGTTCGTCGAGGGGACGGACTCCTGCTCTGCGAACATCTTGGGCACACTTTGATCACAACTAATATTTGGGTGGGGACACAAAGGTGTTGGTGGGAGAACGAGAGACAGTTGTTCGTGTGAAAGATGGCGTCGTATTGCGGTGTTTGTATGCGTGAAATGACGCGCATGTCACTCGCGTCTAGTTCACATAGCTAGCGCGCTACTGACATCTCCAAGCCGGTACTACTTGCCATGTATGACACGGGTATCTGCGTCCAAGGGATTGCCGTAATACTGGGTAGAATGGTTAAAGAGGATTATAACGTTTTTGTAACCGAATGAACGTACTGTGTGATACAGGTTTGAGTATCGGTGCGGTGTGGGAGACATTGAATCCTCGAGCCTCATGCACAAGGGTTACATTTTCGCATCCATTCGGGGAATAAGAAGGATCAAATCGATGCCAAAGGGGTGGCGCTGGGACGTCCTGATCAATGCGATGCTTCTAATATCTACTTGAGATACATAGGAAACTCCACTAACTCTTACAAGCGGCAGACAATCACCACAGCCCGAGATGAGACGTCGATTATGGCATGTCGTTTCGCTACCGATGGCGCAGAAATGTGCAAACTCGGACGTAGGCGTCTGAAAGAGTTGGGATAAGGTTCAAAGACAAGTATAAGATTGAACAGACTGACCGCGTCATAGAGCTTTAACCATCGGCACGGAGTGAGAGAGGTTGATGGTCGAACCTCCTTCTTGTTCGGCGAACACTTTCCCAGCGACAATGTAGTAAGATGCGTAGATGACCTGAAAGAAGGACGGAAAACCCGTTCATAGACGCCAAGGAAGTGAAGCTGTGATTCGGAGAGACGAGTCGACTAATCCCCACGAGTATGAATGACATAGCCCTTGACGCCGAGAGAAAGTTCCATTGATGAGTGACGTACTATGAGCGGAGACTGTACAATGGCCGATATAAAGCGACGAGGTCGCTGTAAATTTCGATGTAGCGGGAAGAAAGCAACGGTATTCTCCGGCCCGGAGCACCCGCACTTTGTCTTCCTACCACCGTCGGCGTCAACCAAACTCAACGATGGCCACGAAGGTCCGCAACTGCAGCCGAATACCGCTACGTGTCCTGCAATGGAGTCACCGTCACTTTTTTCGGGACACTAGTACGTTTACCACGCAGACTGCATATGTCTTCCTTGAGCACTGACCAGTCGCTAGTAGCTCATCCGCTCCCGTCTACGTGCTCTTGGATCCGTCCATAGTCCCGGTCGACGTGGAATCCTCTGCTTTCGGCACTCGTACGACCTCCAGAGATATAGCTCACCGTTAGTAATAGAAGGGACCATGGAACACCTGGAGACAAGGCGAAAGAGACGCGTCTAATACGGACTGCAGGTACGCTACCTCCACCTCTATTCCGTCAACCGGCTGATATTCTCATCGTAGTCATATGTTAAGCCAACGCCAAATTTCCTATCACTCTGATGGCTCGATTCGCGAACACTGGTTCGGATTCCCAGTAGTGGACTTACCCCAACGTTTTGCTCATTCATCGTCACAAAGGTACGTTGATCTGCCATCCGCTGTTACCCTCACGATTAATAAGCTTGCAGCACACCTCGGGAGTCAGGAATGCCTTTTCCCTCCAATCTGCGCTGACGACTGCCCATCGAAATCCTGTCGTCTTGGCATCTCTTTGCCTTAGGTGAAGATAAGCTGCATCGAGTGGAATCTGCGGCAAGGGCGCCCTCGAGATAAAGACACGGTGCGCCACGCCCCCTCTTGCTATTCTCTTGCTGATATCTGGTTCTTGATAGCCCACTGTAACCTCTTCTCTACCGTTTTATACATCGTAGAGCGAGCTCCCTCATACTCGATACTACCCCGACCTCCAACTCGAATCAGCTTTCTGTGGACACGGGCGCCTTTTCTCGTCGGAGTGCACGCACGCTGATGGTTCAGGCGAAGAATGGTACTAGGACGAAGGGTTTGGGAGCAGATGAACCAGTGTTTGTCCGCCGAGAAACTCTTGTTACGCAACTCAAGCCCAGGGCACCTATCCGAAGATTAGTATGGTACATTACCTTTCAGACTGCCTAAACCTATCTCATCCTTCCTAGTTCGCTGTACCACACAAACAATAATAATCTCCTGATGAACGTCTTCATTGGCAAAGCCAGTCGGCCATGTCGCCTGCTTCCGATTTGATGCACGTTTCTGATTTTCCAAAACGCGCCCACCTCAACCAGTGACAATATGCCCACCGTCCGAGCTTCCCCGTCGCCGGCGTGCTTTCGCTCCTCCTCGCCTCGCTTGTGGAAAGGGATCTATCGAGCGAATGCCGTGCCAGTTCCTCCCAAAAATGGCCATCAATATCCATTGCTTCTCTTACGTGGCAGGTACGTCTGATTTTCTGTCACTTCTACCTCGACTAACCAGTTCACAAGTGCATTTGTCGAGTTCTCCCGCTATATGTGTCTGACTTTGCACCCATGATGTCGCGACATTTCCACGCCAGCGCGTCCGTCGAGACGGTAGGCGTCGAGACGCGTCTCGACGCCCACTCATTGTTGAAAATAAGAAATAAATAGATCAATAAAATGTATTTCTAGTCTAGTCGTAGATAGCTAATTAATATCCTTGCTCCCCTTCCCCATGTCAAGACGCTATAATTAGTCGAGACACTGCTATCGTCGAGACGCGTCCATCCGTCGAGACGCGGTGATCCGTCGAGACGCGGTGATCCGTCGAGACGCCGCTATCGTCGGGACGCGTCAATTAGTCGAGACGCGTCAATCGTCGAGGCATTAATTCTTGCGATAGGAGGCATAGTCAATTCATTGCAAGGCGGAAAACTAGTGTTAGTGATCTCTGGTCAAAGAGACAGCTGCACACTCACCAGGACTCACAGAAACACACCAAGGGACGTGTCAAGGGCAGAGTGACCATATGGGCAGTGGCGATAATGGTGGTAAGAGACAGAGGTCAAAAGGGAGTTACACGTCACAAAGGGTCCCTCTTTCAATGCCGACAATGCACAAATTCTGAGTTCGCCGAGAACAATAATGTTGTGTGGCACAAATGTATTTCATTGTTCAATTATGCTCTCGGCGAACTCGGAATTTTTGCATTGTCGGCATTGAAAGAGGGACCCTTTGTGCCGTGTAACTCCCTTTCGATCTTTGTCTCTTACCACCATTATCACCACTGCCCATATGGCCACTCTGCCCTTGACCACTTCCTTTGGAGCGTGTTCTGGCATGCTTGTGTGAGACCTGGTGAGTGTATAGTTGTCAATTTGACCATTCATGTTAGATTGACAATGAATCAGTGCGTCCTCGGTGATTGGTGTGTGCATCTCGACTAATGTTAGCGTCTCGACTAATCATACTTTCTTGACGGATTGATGTGTCTTGACTAATTACAATGGCCTGACAATATCAGTGTCTCGACGGATTCACGCCTCTCGACTAATCCACGCGTCTCGACGATTGACGCGTCCCGACGATAGCGGTGTCTCGACGGATCACCGCGTCTCGACGGATTCACGTGTCTCGACTAATTATGGCGTCTCGACGTGAGGAAGGGGGACAAGTATATCAATTAGCTATTTACTAGTACTACTAGACTAGAAATATATTTTTATTGACCTATTTATTCCTTACTTTGAACAATGACTTGGCGTCCAGACGCGTCTCGACGACTACCGTCGAGACGGACGCGCTGGCGTGGAAATGTCGCGACATCGTAGATGAATTTTCTGTATGTGTATCCTCAAATCTGCATCGGCTTTCTTTTCAGACGTTTTGGTATATACCGCTTCACCCGTTCCGTTGAGACTAGGGAGCGACGAATTCCTACCAGCAGACCGGCTCTACCTGGGCGTCTTATACCCCTTCATGGGGTGGATGGTCTCTTACTTTCCTTCTTCTCTGTCGGATCCTTCAATTCCCATGCAGAATGAATGTATGCTACCTCATTCGTCACCTTTTCGTCTTGCTTATCTTTCGCTTTCAGCAGTCAGCTCGGCTTAAAGCCCTTGAAACCCTCCATTCACCGTATCTCAAATCCCTGCTCCAAGCAGAACGACTCCAACCACACATCCACCCCTCATTCGCAAGTCAAAAGAGCACTCGCCGGACACGGGCACGTCTTTTCCGTACCAACCGCGCCAGACCCGACCCGGAGGAAGTGGCACTTGCCACCGTCTATTCTCCCCCGTCGCCTCGCTTGTATGGGAAGTGTCGCCAGCTACTTCACCCAGCATGGCATCATGCCAGGGAATTTCTTCCATACCGTCGAACATGCCCTCCGCCCGGCGCAGCCAATCATTTGATAACCTTCTTAGGCGCCCGCTATCGTATATCATTCTACCGTTCATCAAGACGGACGTTCTCCATCTCGGGGGACCAGGCATCTCGAGATCTAAGCCAGCATTAATAGCGGCGTCGACACTGCAAGTTCCATACCTACGGAAAAGGTCTGCCTACTAACGCGTTTTCCTTTCAGGCACCCTTCACAATTTTCCAACTTGCCTCCCTGTCGCATATTTTGTTCTCTGTCACTATACCCCATTCCCGGTTGTTGCATTCCCCCTGTGTCATTTCCTTCCCGGTGTATTTATTGTTATCTAATGTTCTCGGACTCTTACTATATTGAATTGCACTCAGTTGTTCTTTTTCGACGTTCATCGGCTCCGTGAACTCTACGTGTCAATATCTTCATGGGTAATCCGACACTGTGCTCTTTTTACTCGATGAGAAGGCTGGAGCGTGGCACCGCCGGGGGATACTCAATCTGTTGTTCCATCGTCTATCTAAGATGCTTGACGAAGTTGCTATCCAATCCGGACAAAGCCTTAAATAACAAGTGCGATGATCCCACCACGGACTTTCCCCCAATGAGAGGTTGGATGCTGGCGACCATCCCGAGAGGTGTATTACGAGCAATCCATAGTCGGGTACCTCTCTGAAGCGCTTGTGAAAGCAAGCATATTTTTTCCATAAGTGGCACATACAGTAGCGCCACCCTTCTTCCCTTCGGGAGCCAGTCTTCACGAAGATATTGTATATGGCACAATCTCACTATAAGCTAATGATGAAATGTATTGGGGAAGATATGTATGGGTACTACTGGGATGACGGGGGTTCGTAAATCCTAGTCCAATTTGGGCCAAGGTACTGTAAGTCGAAGGAAATCTGGTCAATCTCTGGGGTCCTGTAATGTCCCCTTGGGAGACTCGCCCACAATGAATGCACTGGTTTTTTATGTGGCAGCCACATTATCCGACAACCATCCTCCGACAAAACCCAGCCAGTCTCACGATCCAACCGCCGCGGTGGCACACCCACCAATTCATTGCCATATCCGAATGTAACAAGGTCAGAGTATCCTTTTGAACGCAGGGGCCCGAACACCCTCCCAGTGACATCCGTAGGATTCCTCTGGCCATCCAGCAGTGTGACATTGGGAAGGTGAGGGAAACGTGGCCGCCACATCCTAGAAATGTGTGATTCTGGCTTCCACATGCTGAGGGTTGATATATAGATGTGGGGTATAGATGGCTGTGGCATGGTTGTGTAGACCGACCAGAACCACTCCATTTCATTCCAGATCTCGCTGTGCTCAGGACAGTGCTATTGCAAGATGGGCATGAATACAAGAACACTACCTGCATTCAAATTTTTTACCTGTTTAATCCAGCCATCTTCTTCGGAGAGAGAGGAAAAATGACTTCCATGTAAGGAATTGACCACCTCGAGCCAGTAGAGAAAAACATTGTCAATAAATGCGAGAGGAATGTCGCACAGTGGAATGGAGTTCAGGGTATCCTCGTCTGGCCGAGAGAGCGAAAGATGCACCATCCAGTACTGTACCGCGTACTGCAATACCAGGTCGATGTTGGCTTTGACGGGGCTCTGCAAATCGGGTATATCCTCATCCAAGTCGAAGGATGACTCGAGTTTAAACATATTGAAGTGCAAGCGCTCAACCATGATCTCGTAGCAGCGTCGAGTCAAATGTGCATGATGTAAACCCTCGTCGCAAAGCGGGTTCAAGTACAGCGATGATTTGAAGGAGGACGGCGTGCGAAGGATGAAGTCAGGGAAGGAGGCGTGATAGGTGAGGATGGAATCGTCTTTCGCTGTATAGATGACAGCATGCAGGCCCCTCACTACAGCAGAGAAGACATCCTTGTCAGCACTGCTGAGTTGACGGATGATAGGACGATCACCGATAGGATCGCGACGTCTGACCTTAACGAACCGTAGGACCCGACCGGGATAAAGTGCACGTTTACATACAACAGTATGCAAGACATGGAGTCGACCTTGTTGTATAGCAGGATTTGGATGGTGAATTGCGTTGTGGATTATGTGAGCGTACAGATCGCCGAGGAGGCTATCTTGACCAGATGATGTCGTTTTGAGGATGTCGCCAATGATCTTCTCTTGCTCGCTTCCCGTGCTTTTCTTCGTCATCTTCACGATAGTCGACGCGTATATGAATAGATTCCCTGCGCGAGTCGCGAGATCGCGACGCAGTTCATCCTTCACCTCCGGCAGGCTAGCCTCTAGATACAGGGTGATGTCATGTTGAACGTCTGCTTCGGGAACATCCTGCAACCGACAAACTGCACCGGGGGTAAAGTGTTTACACCGCTCGGCAATACCTGGATCTGTCCGACTGGTTAAGAGGAACCGCAGACCATCTAACTTGTGGTTTGTGACGGCATCCAATAACAGGTTCAAAAATTCGAACCCCGCTTGGTTTTCGTCTAGCGCGTCGACAATGATTATCGATATCGGAAGACGCTTTCGCTCTGGGAGGCTGGAGTTCCACGGATCAAGAAGCATCCTCTTGAACTGGGTGGGTAGAGTGGCATGGGCAAGAGTGGAATCTTCCAGCAGGGCAGGGATGAGATGTTTGGCAAATGAGGAGAAATGTTCCACGAGACGTTGACAAAGGGTGGGGACGAGAGTCTCAGACTTCCCGCTATCAAGTTGATGGGAGCAGAAGAATGAAACGAGCGGCTGTAGCTTGAGTCCGTCTCGCTTGCATGTGCCGTCAACCTCAGTGCCCTCTATGACGTGCCTGCAGAGTGTATGTGCAATAGTGGTCTTCCCCACGCCCGCTGGTCCGGTCAGCCAATACACAGGTGGACAGTCGTCTCCGCGAATCCAACCAAGGATTGGATTAACGGCTTCGAGACGTGTTCCCTTCGTGCAGGGCTGCCGAGAAACAGTGTCGCTCACAGCAGCGTCGTAAGCGGCTGTTCGGGAAAAGGGTAGTTGATGCGTTGTAACGATCTGCGGACTGTCATCTGTATATTATACGATAGAGACACAAAGGAACATTACCTGCTTGATTAGATCGATATCGTGCTCCATAGCCAATCCGAAGGCACACTTACAACATGTCAGTCATCGCCCTGAATATCTGAACAAGCTTAAGCTCACCTGTAAGTCGTTGAGAGTGTCCTTGATGCGCCTGTAAACACCTAGAAGACGGTCCATGTCGCTTGTACTCTGCATGATCCTCCTAATCTTGCCGTGTGTTTGCATCTCCTCAAGCTCCGCGACCGCTCCCTCAAAAGTTCTACCACTGATGAGATCACCACTTCTGTGTGAGCTATAACGCCACCTACCGAGCGAACTTCTCGACGTGACTTGAAGACAAATTTTCCCCACGTCTATAATTCTCCATGCGGGTCTTTAATATGGGCTGCAAGTTCTCGATTCTAGTCACGAGGCTCTCCATCTCCTCCGAGTTCCCTTTGACTTGCTAAGTAGACGAGTAAGCCTATCACATTCTGACTCAGACAGAAAAAACTAAACACCTTTCCCAGGTCGATAACCGCTATGACGCCTCCGAGCGCGGCCTTGAGAAATGGGTTCCAGTCCGACGATTCCTTCGCCACTCTCAGCGCTTCATTGAATCCATCCCAAGCGATTAGGGTCTTTCAGAGTAGGTTGATTTCGCTGATTTCGTCGATTTCGTTTTGGTTGATTTCGGACTTAAGAGCGAGCCCGAGGTCGCCGAAAGCACGATTTCAACTTTGACCGTACTTGCGAAATCAGCGAAAGCAAGGCACTCGATTTCGGCAAATAACGGCAAAATCAGCGGACTTTCAAATTTCGTTCCACGCGCTGCATGCACGTCGCACGCCTCGCGTTTGACACTAACCTCTATTTTATTATACACGTTATGGTCGCTTCTGGGATGCTGAAGATGAGGAAGAAGAATCATCGCTATCACAGTCATCTGAGGGTGCAAAGGAGGCGGCTTTGGCCTCAGCGATGAGATTGATTAGAAATGCTCGGTGTAGAGCATCAGCGTACATGCGACGTTCCGTGTGGTGGTGGTGGTGGTGGTGGAGGGAAACAGCCGACGGCAAGCCGTCAGCCCCACAGGTCGGCAACAAGCAGTAAGTACCTCCCTATATGGCCAGAGCCGCGAGGCCAGTTTGAAAGTCCCGTCACAGACGGGCAATCTCATGCGTCTCAGCAATTAAGACCGGGTTTGACACCAGTCACTCTGGGTGTGCAACTGACTCCCCCCGGAGCCAGTTGCATTGATAAAAGCTTGTAGTTCAGACAGGGTAAGGCAACGAAGTAGCTAAACTAAACAGAATTAATTACTATCTAGCAAGTCTGTGTGTAAGTCACGGCGTACGAAGCGACTCTGTACATAGAGGGGGACGGCGGAGAAGATCTCGAAGACATCATGGACATATTCCGCGAATCTGGCACAGTGGTCCTCATCTTCGAGCAGCGCCGCAATAGCGTCCAGCGAGCCTGTGCGCAACCTGACTGGGGCACTTGCAATGGAATCTTCGAACACGCGCCGTCTCACCAGTAGCGGTACACACGCGCCACAGTCCCATAGCGAATGTACCTCGTCCTCGACCTCGGTGAAGCACAGTCGGCACAGCCGGTCGGCTCTCTCTGCCCGTAACCGGTAGTGGTCGCCGCGACGAAGCTGTTCCACAGCGAGTGGGTGTTCAGAGAATACTAGGCGCGTGAGGGCACGCCTGTGGGTTGGGTTCGCCACCCGCAAGTAGCAGGGTAGTGTCGAAGGGTACATCCGCGGTGTGCACGCTCGTAGGACCTGAAGACGACCATTCGTCAGAACCTCAGCCTGCATCCACTCGTTGTAAGAAGCAGTGACCGCCCGTTTCATGTCCTTACACCAGTCCTTCTGCTGGGCGCTCTCAAAGCACCAGTTCGGGGCAATAACGGCGACCGGTAGGTTTGCTAGTAAGTCACGGAGCTCTTTGGCCCAAGAGGGGTGTCCTTGCGAGCATAGGTGGAAGGAGTCCCGCATTGCACGGACTGGCAGCTCCGTCGAAGGGAGTGAGGCGACATAGCCCCAGTAGTCAACTGCAAACAGGATGCGTCGGTATCGGACAGGCATCAGGCCACTCTCCGAGAACAGGGCAACCACGATTGAGTGGGACGAGAGGCCAAGAGCGCGCCTGATGAAGGCGTTCTGTACGCGTTCGAGGACCTTAAGGTTGGCATCGTTCCCATCTAGTACGACTTCGGCTCCCGTCGTGAGGTGCGGGTCAATCTGGGCGAGGTACAGGCGGATAGCATCTAGCACGGAGAGGAGACCTATGTACTTCTCCAGCGTGAACATGATGTTGAGGACCCTCCGCGCCTGTTTCGCTTTCTCGATGTAGTGTTGTAGGAACATATTCTTTCCTGAAGTGAAGTAAATCCCAACATATTTCGCCGTGGCTACTTCCCGAATAATGACGTCCTGGAGGCGAATACATATGGGTGAGTTGGCATAATAGTTGGGTTGACGCGATATAAGTAACTAAGTGTGCGCGCAACGCGTAGAACGAAATTTGAAAGTCCGCTGATTTTGCCGTTATTTGCCGAAATTGAGCGCCTTGCTTTCGCTGATTTCGCAAGTACGGTCAAAGTTGAAATCGTGCTTTCGGCGACCTCGGGCTCGCTCTTAAGTCCGAAATCAACCAAAACGAAATCGACGAAATCAGCGAAATCAACCTACTCTGAAAGACCCTATTGTAGCGATACCTAGATCAAGATACATCATTCACCACTGTCATATCCTATCGGCAGAATGGCTCCTACCGTTACGAGTGCCCCTCCTGAGTCCCAGAATGCGACGAATGCTCCATTTTGGTGTCTCGCCGTCGCCCTCCTGTGATTGGAATTCGTCTGACGCCACAGATAGGCTTGGAGAAGCTGGCAAAGTGGCAGCAGCTCGTTGCGGAGACGCGCTCCGGCTACCTGGTAGACTCGCGGACCGCCTTCTTTTCTTGAATTTAGACAGCAGTCCTTTGGATTTCTTTGGTGACATGGCGGTGGTGGTATTGGTTCGGGTCATGTAGGCAGACGCCTGTGCATGGGAAAGATGGCACAGCTCCGATTCGTGACATAAAGATATAGAAGCATTCACCATGTCACCGGCGTCTATTGCATTCAGATAACAATAGACATGGTACAGAAATGTCGTGTCGCTACCAATGGCCTAGAAACGTGAAGCACTTTGAACTTCGGAGTCGAAGGGATTCCCGTAGGCACTGAGATAATGCGTCTAGTCGAAGAGGAATTCAAGACCGAACAGATGAACAATATCTGCATATCTTTGGATGCCGGCACAGAGTGACATACGGCGAACGATGAAACCTCGTTTGACGTTGTTGTCCATCCGGGGGATAACTTTCACCGTCACGATACAATGAGATACATAGGATTACCTGCCACTGTGCGACTGCAACGAGGACGAAATGATCCCCGATTGTTGCCAAGAAAGTGGACTCGTGAGTCGGAGAGACCGAGTCGCAATACCCACGGGAATGCACGTCATAGTCCTCACCGCGGAGAGGAAGCACTAGTATCACAAATCAATGAGAAAATAATCGCAGTAGTACAAGATGAGAGCGTCAATAGAGAGGCCAGACGGTCGATATGAAGATTGTGTACAAAGCAACGGACATAGATGAGGTCGTGGATTTTGTACAGAATCGTAACCGGCATTTTCCGGGCCGAACGAACCGAACCTTGCCTGCTACCACCACCACCCAGAATATAGCCTCAGCTATGCCCGACGTTGGCCTCGAAGGTCCGCAACTGCAGTCCAATACGCTTCCTGCAATAGAATCATCGCGACGCTGGTACGTTTACCTTTCAAACTGCATATGTCTTCCTTGAGGGCTGACCCATCCTCTAGACTAGTCATTTGGCGTAGCTCACCCGGTCCCGTCTAGTGTATGTGGTCCCAGTCGACTGTGTTGACGTAGATTCCTATTTCTTGCCAATGGACCCGTCCAACTCGTACGATGGCGCTTCCTTTGGAAAGCAGAGCATGAATTTCCTGCAGACAACGCTATAGTGTGGGCAACACAGTCGTCAACATCACAGTGTGCGATATCAGTGCGTTCTGCTCTCCATTTCTCCTCGACTGTGTCTGATATTCTCCCAGCGTTGAAACCACTCATTGGCTCGTGGTGCGTACTCCCGGCGTAGTCCATGCACATCCCTCGAGAAGGCGGCTTCCGTACCCGCAGCTCAAACTACACTGGCTGATCCTCCTCGTTTTCTTGGAGCTGTGTGTGTTCATCCTGCTCGCTCTATCTTTCGTTTACTCGCGGCCCAGAAGATAATTCTAAGGCCACCGATTCGACTTTACCCAAGTGTATACCTGCCGTTCATCCCCGTATTATTCAATCCGAGCGATATTCATTCTCTACATTCCATCCATCGTGCTATCCTTCGCTCGTCTGGCTTATACAGGTACGTCGAGCCTGCGCTTATCTCTACCGCCGCTAACCTCTTCACAGGACTCGACCTCCTTCACTTTCTATCATTCGCCGTGCATTTGGCGTCCAACTTAGTCCTCATAACCGCCCGCTACACGTGGCTCATTCTTATGTCCGCCATGCAGATCGTTTGGGCTCTCTCCGTTACCGGATTCACCTTGCCTTCTCCGTTCGACTAGACGGACGGCCCTTTCGAATTTCTACGGATGGACCAGTAGCATCTGGGCATCCTCCCCAAAAGCGTCCTCCACTCCTACTTCCAGTGGTGGACCGTCCCCGCTTCAACCTCCATCTTCGTCGCATTCTTCGTATTTGGCAAGGACTCGATGGACCGTGACAAGGCTTCTGCTATAGACTAAACTTGTCTCCAGACGAGACAAATGCTGTGTGCGCCATGGACGGAAGGTATGCAACATCCTTGCTCGTTCCTTCATCTTGCTTACGATCGGTACCTAGTCACAAATGCGGGCTGAAGCCCCTGCAACTTCCCCTCCACCACATCTTGAATCAGCGGAGCGACTCGATCACCTCATCCGCTGTTGTCGCCTCCTCGACCTACAAGTCGAAAGAGCATTCGACGGACATGAGCACGAGTACGCCTCCTCTTTAATCCCCTCCCCACTCCCGCGTCAGCCACGCCATGGAAGACGCGACGTTTGTTGTCTATTCCCCGTCGTCTCCCGTCGCTTTACGTGTTTGGGATTCCCCAGCCTACTTCGCATTCCGTCTACACCGTTCCCTCTCTACATGCGTTCCCGGAACGACCGTCGACTACTGCCCCGGAGACGCCTCCAGTGGCGGTTCCTAAATACTAGAGACGTTCGTCGCCATTCTGATATTCTTCTCTTTCTTACAGTAGCCTTGACGGCTGTTTGTTTTCGTATATCTTTATTCTTTTCTTGCTCTTCCGCTTTCGATCTTTATACTCTCCTTTGTGACTTACGAAACCTTACGGTTATACGACCAATCTTTGTACTATTGCTATGACGGACGCTCCTTGACGTTTCTTGAACGAACCGGATGCAGGTAATCGAGCTGTCTACTAGACAAATATCTTGTCTGTTCACCGATGACCTCGCACGTTCAAAGAGCGCTCACTCACGTTCTGGACCAGCGGATTACTGACCTGGAATGAATGGCTAGTTAGAGGGAATTGGTACCCAATGTCGTCTCTGAGCTGCTACTATTTTGCGGAACATGACTTGGATTGACGAAGTCGTCTTTGATTATATCAGTACATCCTTTTGTGACAGAACAAATTGATACATCTTTGAGCACCGTTGCGGAATGACAGACGTCGATGCGTCATAAGATACACATGTTCCGACCCATTCGGAGAACATCATTCCCTTCCCCCGCCACAATACAGAATAAGGTTTGCTGTAAGACGGGATTGAACACCATAGCCCTCGCGATGCTCCGTTGGCTATGAAAAGCTTCAATCACGTATAGCCCGAGATGAGAGCTCAGAACAGCTATAGACGAGCATTCGATTGAGGAAGGTCTTCTGGCAACAGGTGAATCGGTATTTTCCGGCTCGGGACACGTGTTGCCTTACTGCCATGACAAGATGCTTTTTTCTCTTCCAACGACGTCTGCCTTGAGACGATGCATTTGTCGCTCATCCGCCCTAATGGACCACTACGCGTAGCGAATATCTCGGACGCCGTCTACAAGCACTGCCAACTAGACCGACACGGATTCCCAGTTCCCGCAGATGGACGAGTTCTGCTACGACATCGACAGGAGCCTTCAGCACTCGCATGATATCCCGCGATATAGTACTCACCTTTGATGCTTGTCGTTGTCCCATTTGGGAAGACCATGGACGTCGACGCATATTCCTCCATGAGGATATCGCATTCAGCACCCGCACGCGCATCGGAGATATAGAAGGTACCGAGCAAGGCGAAAGAGACGCGTCCAATACGGACTGAAGGTGTGCTACCTCCACCTCTATCCCGTCAACCGACTGATATTCTCCTTCTAGGCATATGCTGAGCTAACGCGCAATGCAGTGGACTTACCCCAATGTCACAAAGGCACGTTGACCTGTTATCCGCCGTTATCTTGAAGAATAACAAGCTTGCAGAACACTACCCTTCGCTCCAATCTGCGCTGACGACTGCCCAATAAAATCCTGCCGCTTTCCCGTTGTGTTTGTTTTCCCCTTAGGTGAAGATAAGCAGAATCTGCGGCAAGGGTGTGCTCTATATAGAGCCAAGGTGTGCTCCTTCCAGTCCCCTGTCATTCTCTCGCTGATCTCTGGTTCTTGATAGCCCACGTCGACCTCCTCTTCACCGTCCTGTCCACACCAGAGTGGTGTATTACATGTGATACATAAAACTCGAGCTCCTCTCTGAAGCGCTTGTGGTAGCAGAGATATCTTTTCCAGACTAAGTGGCACAGGCGAGAGCAGTAGTACTACCGTTCTTCCCTTCGCGCGCGAGTCTTCACGAATATGTTATGTGTGGAACAATTTTATTACAAGATAATGAGGAAATATCGTTGGGAAAATACATGTGAGCACTACTGGGTGTACGGGGGTTCGTAAATCCTAGTCCAATTTGGGCCAAGGTACTGCAAGTCGAAGGAAACCTGGTCAAGTTCTGGGAGTACCATATAATGCCGTACAATCTCTGTGGGCATCGCACCCTCCTTCACCATATATGACAGCCAAACTATCCGACAACCATCCTCCGATAAAACCCAGCCAGTCTCACGATCCAACCGCCGCGGTGGCACACCCACCAATGCAATGTCATCCCCGAGGGTGCCGTCTTCAGTGTCTCCTTCTGAATCCTGGGGCCCGAAACCCCTCCAAGTGATATATGTATGATTCCTCTGGCCACCCAGTGCAACATTGGGAAGGTGAGGGAAACGCGGCCGCCACATCCTAGAAATGTTTGAATCTGGCCTCCATAAGCCGAGGAGTGATATGTAGATATGGGGGGTAGAAGGGTGGTGGAAGTTTGTGGAGACAAAATAGAACCACTGCATTTCATCCCAGATCTTGATGTGCTCGGGACAGTGCTATTGCAAGATTGGCATGAATACAAGAAAACTACAGGTGTTCAAATTCATTCACCTTTTCAATCCAGTCATTCACAAGGGGATCCATATACACTGTTTCAGGTATAAGGTGTAACACCTCAAGCCAGTAGAGAAAAATGTTCTCAATAAATGCGAGAGGAATCTTGCGCAGTGGAATGGAGTTCAGTGTATCTGCATCCGGCCCAGACTCCACAAGATGGGTGATCCAGTACAGTACCGCATATTTCAATACCGGGTCAATGTTGGCTTTGACACGGCTCGGCAAATCTGGTATATCCTTGTTCATGTCGAAGGATGACTTGAGGTTACACATATTGAAGTGTAAGCGCTCAGCCATGATCTCGTAGCAGCGTCGAGTCAGATGTGCGTGATGTAAACCCTTATCGCAAAGCGGGTTCAAGTACATCGACGAGATGAAAGAGGTGGGCGGGCGAAGGATGAAGTCGGGGAAGGAGGTGTGATAGGTGAGGATAGAACCGTCTTCCGCCTCGTACATGACCGCATGTAGACCATCCACTACGGCGGAGAAAACATCCTTTTCAGGAGTACTGAGTTGATAGATGAGCTCATTTGAAGGGGAATGAGAATAAAGCGCATGTTTGCATATAATAGTATGCAAAACATGAAGTCGGCCTCGTTGGATAGCCTCGTTTTCGTGGTAAATCGCTTCGTGGACGATACCAGCGTAGAGATCATCAAGTCGGCTGATCGATGATGCTTGCAATACTGTCCTGATGATCCTGTCTTGCTCACTTCCCCGAGCTCTGCACGTCATCTTCACCACAGTTGACGCGTAGATGAATAGATTTCCGGCACGATCTGCCAGATCTCGACGCAGTTCATCTTTTACCTTCGGCAGGCTGGCCTGCAGATACAAGGTGATGTCATGATGAACATCTGCTATTGGGACTTCCTGCAATCGACAAACCGCGTCCTCGGGGAATGATTGACATCGCCTCTCAATGTCCGGATCTGTTCGACTGGTGAGGAGGAAGCGCAGGCCGTCAAACTTGTGGCCGTCGACGGCATTCAGCAACAGATCCAAAAACTCGAACCCGCTGTCGTTCTCATCCAAGGCATCAACGATGATTATCGGTGAAGGGAGACCCGAACGTTGAGTGGCACTCAACACCCATGGTTTGACTAGTAAACCATTCATTTGATCTCTGAGTATGGCGTGAGGAAGGGTTAAGTTTGTCTCTAAAGTACGGATTAGCTCTCCCGCGTACGACGAGGAATGCTCCGCAAGTCGGCGACAAAGAGTAGGCACCAGTCGTTTGGATTCCCCGCTATCGAGCTGACGTGAACAGAAGTACGAGACAAGTCGCCGTTCGACCAGTTCTTTCAACACCCCGTCCTCGTCAGTCGGTGGGACGAGATACTCGCAGATTGTCTGGGCGATAGTGGTTTTGCCTACGCCAGCCGGTCCTGTCAGCCAGTATACAGGTGGGCTTTGAGGCCCGGATATCCAACTAAGGATTGGCTCGATGACGGCGAGGCGGGTATCCTTCGTGCAGGCTTGTCGGGAGACGGGGGTGTCACCAATAGCTGCGTTGTGGGCCGCTGTCACAGAGATTGGCAGTTCTTTGAGGGCGACGCTCTGAAAGCAATAGTCCGTATCTCGCTCGATGGATATAACGGAATGGCTTACCTGACGAATTATACTCGTATCGTGCTCAATGGACAATCCGACAGTGTACTATTGCCATGGTTAGTCACTGCCCAAAGGGTCTGACAAACTTGAAAACCCAACCTGCAAATCGTCGAGAATGTCTTTGATGCACCTGTAGACACCTAAAAGACGATCCCCGTCGCTTGTGCCCTGCACGGCCCTCCTGATCGTCCCGTGCGTCTGCATATCCTTGATCTTGGAGACTTCTCGCTCCAATGTCCTGCAGCACATGAGAACACCGCTCCTGGACGTATGAACGCCACCTACTGTGCGCATTTATCAACATAGCCGGCGGACAAATTATGGCCCAAACGAGGAGTTTTCATGCGCATCTCCAAGATGCGTTGCAAGCCCTCGATTCTGGTCACGAGGACCTCCATCTCGCTCCAATTCGAATTCACTTTCTAAGTGTGCGCGTTAGCATAGCAGGTGGCCTAGACGATGATACTCGCGCACCTTGCCCAGGTCAATGACCGCCACAGCACCTCCGAGCGCTGCCTTGAGAATCGGGTTCCAGTCTGACGACTCCTTTGCCACTTTGAGTGCTTCGTTAAATCCGTCCCAGATTACTGTTCCTGCAACTAAAACAGAATTAATGATTGTGACGGCACGACGAAGACGCTTTCACCTTTCATCGAAGATTCAGTAGGCTGTATCGGAGCAGAAGGAGGATGCGGACATGGAGAAGAGGGGAGAAGAGCATTATTGGGAGATACAGTAGTGGAGGATGAAGCAGTGGCTGGTAGAGAAGACACCGAGCGATGAGTGTTGCTTGAGCGGCTTCCACCAGTGTTGTTTTGACACTTGCGACCTTTCAAGCGAGGAAAGCCAAGGCCGAGCTTCCCGCTGCCGTCTCTACGTGATTGTGACGAAGTCGATGTCGCTGGTAGCCTCGTAGTAGACGTTGACGTAGTAGCGGTTCGTCGTGGGGACGGACTCCTGCTCGGCGAGCGTCTTCTCTTGCGGACCATTTTGATCTCAACCAGGATTTCAGTGGGGAAACAATGCTGGTGGTTGGTGATAGGACGACAAGAAGCTGTTCGTGGGAAAGATAGCGTTGGCCTGGGTCTTGTGGTATTGGTCGGAGTTTGTATGGATGAAATGATGTCCATGCCACTCGCGTCTATTTCACACAGCTAGCGGGCTACTGCCATCTCTAAGCCGCTAATATATACCTGCCAAAGATGGCTCGGATATCTATGTCCAAGGAATCGCCGTAGTACTGGGCGGAATGGTCAGAGAGGATTAATCTTTCTGTGACTAAATGAACGTACTGTGTGATACTCTTTGAGTGCGATGTGAGAGGTGTAAAATCCTAGATCCGCATGGGTTACTCGTTGTCATCCTTTCGGGGGATACTTTCCCCCGCCACAATACGGTAAGATTAGTGAGAACCCGGGTCCTCCTTCAATAAGAACGAAACAATCCTGGGCGCTTGGACATTGATATCAAGGCGATGTCGCTAATACACCCGGGAATGTTTAAGTAACATAGCCCTCTCGACTCAAAAGAAGTTCCCTGCACAAGAAGCATCAATCGACAGATAATCCCACAGCCTTTGGTGAGCGGGCCACTGACCTTCGTCTATACGAGAGCAGGAGTAGTTTCAGAGCAGATACGCAGAGCCCAGCAACGGAGCAACGGAGAATACCACAGAATAGCTATAGACGACGTAACAGTCGTATTGGCAAGAAGAAAGGTACGATAATCGGCATTTTCGGCCCGGGTCCAACACACCTTGCCTTCCTTCCTTGATAGACCGTCTTTCTGTTCGTCAAGGAGAAATACAACAAGGAGCCCTCACAGTGCTGAATGTGCACTCGACAACGCAATGCCCATAAATATTCATTGCCGGGCGCTGGTGCGTATCCGTCTACGACGTCTGCCTTGACGACTAACAAGTTTATCGCAGTCTGACAATGCATTTCGTGCCAGTCTGCCCTCATTGACAACCTCGCGTATAAATTGCCTCAGATGCTGTCTATAAACATGTCGACAGGGCTGGCAGACAGTCCTATTTATCGCAGATTAATTCTACCAGGACCTCGTCAGGACCGTTAAGCACTCGTACAAATTCCCGCGATGCGCTCACCGTTATACTGGCCCGTGTCCGCTTTGGAAAGGAGACCAGGCAGAGGAATCAGGAGAGTCCAATACGAGCAGAAGGTGCGCTACCTCCATCTTCATGGCTCCAACTGGCTGACTTCTCTGCAGTGCTGTGGGACCGTCAGCTTTTCTAAAGGCTTGCTCTTTCCATGAACACGGGCACTGCACAATGGACTTATTTCACGTTCTTCCCATTGGTCGTCAGACAGGTGCGTTGGCCATCCACCTATACTTACCTTCACAAATAACAAACACGCACCACACATTTAGAAACGCCAACAGCTGCTTAATCGTACTCCGTGGGCAATCTATTCTCGTTTTTATCGCCAATCCGAGTCGTCACGCAGCTGAATCAGACACGGGGAAGATAATCCGGATCATACTCGCTCCGTACTTCTCTCACTCTTACCATGACCTCGCCATATCGTATGCCGGAGCCTGACTTCGGATTCCCGCAGCCATCTGTAACGATGCCAGAGCCTGAGATCTCTTCCCTGTCCCGCTCAAATCATGCATCGTTTCCCGTCTCGCCTGGTGAGTTATTCATTGTCGACATTACCAGTGCTGTAATTGACGGCACTTCGATAGTTGGACTCGGAGGATACCAAGGTAAGTCAACACCGTGGAGCGTCTGGGGATAGTCTATACCTCTCGCAGATCCCCCTTCAAGCTATGCTCCTCCCAGCCAGTGCTCTAGCTTTGAGGGCGCACGGCCCCAGGAGACATTAGGACATGCTGGACAACGTGAGTTTCACGCTTTTCCTCTTGGTTCGTCTAACCAACTGCGGCGTCGAGCACAGCAGGGAACGGCGTAGCACAGCATGATGATAGGTAAGCGCTCGCTGCTTGGTGTTCGGTTATATTCCTTACCTGTTCGTCAGTGGTGGGAAAGGATGCTTGAACTGCTACTGCTGTTGTGTGAGCTCGACGCATCCGATGTTATCCGTATCATTCTAATCTTCATCGTACCAGTGTGTTGTAATGTAAAGCATAGCCACCCAAAGGTCAGTCCGCTCGTTTCTTGGAGGCTGTGTTCCAACATTTTTTGAATTTAGATCTTCGTATCGACTGGCTCGCCTGGTCTTGAACGAGGGTTACTTATCGTCTACGCTCTGAGTAGTGGGAAGTCTGAATGTGAGAGACTTTTTACCGGACTTTCATCGCAGAAAGGCTTATGGTGTCATTCTCGCAGGTCAGCTCTCATGTACCAAACTCGCGATACTCTCTTCGTTGAAGCCCTGATCACAGTCATATCTAAAACCTGGCGTTCACTACCATGAATATTGATGACAAGTTCTTTAAAGACACGTTCAACCTCGTGGCTGCTTACCAAATGAGTTCCGGCTCTTTTACTCCTTTGACCACTTTCCTTTCATCTTTTCAGCCATTTTCTTCATCATCATGGCGTATGAATTGGACGCTGCGAGTGCCGCGCTCGTTTCCCAGCTCATCTTGGGCGGCATTGAAGCTGTCCGACGGAGAGGCCGTGCTGGTGTTGGACCCACTGACGAGGATGTTGCTTTCAGCTTACAGGAGGAAAGCTTTCGCGCCATGTTCGCTCAGAGTATAAACTAAGCTCTGCGATATTCTCGTCGCAGCTCAAGCAGCACAGGATGATTACAAGTACGCACAGGCACTCAATGAAGGCCGTCCGCTGCCAGAACAATCGGAGTATCAACGACGTTTGGAGGTTAACCAGTGCGTACATCGTTTTGGACTTCTTTGAGTATGATGTTTAATCCATAAACAGGTCTCCCTCGCTTGCGAGCGATGGACATGGAGATGTTGACGTCGCCCGGATGGCATCTGGTAGCATCCCGCGTATCGAGTGTGTTATCTGCGGCGACGTCGTCCGGAGGCATGCTTCCTATCCAGCGCCATGTAGGCATCGATGCTGCATTGCATGTCTATGTGATCTCATTCGAGCGAGTACAACGACGAATCGCTCTACCCTCCCCGCTGCTGCAACCAACCATTCGTCCATTCAACCATCCTACCGCTTCTTGAAGTCACTCTCCGCCAACGGTTCGAGGCCAGTGCTCGTGAGCTTGGCACCCCCGCCGCTCTCCTTCTCTACTGCGCCTCTCCGACTTGTTCAGCCTTCCTCGGCTCGACGGAAAACTTTTCCTGGGACGTTCCCTGCACCAGCTGTCTTTCCTCCTCGTGTGCATCATGCAAACAGTCCTCTCATCCTGGTGCGCGCTGCCCCGAGGACTAAGTGACACTGGCTGTACGTGCTCTTGCGGCGGAGCAAAGTTGGCAGACATGTCCAGGATGTCAAGGTGTCATTGAGCTCCTGCATGGATGTTACCATATGTCGTGCAGGTGCCGGACACAGTTCTGTTATGTGTGTGCGGAGATATGGAAGAATTGCATGTGTCCGCAGTGGGATGAGGATAGGCTGTTGGCCGTTGCGGAGAGGCGTGTGGCGAATGAGATAACGGGGGCGGTGGTAGGCCAGCCGGCAGCACACAGGAAGTACAGAGACGGGTTGAGTATTTGTGGGATTACCATGACTGTGATCGGCGGAATGGGGGAGCCCAATGCGAGGAATGTCATCATGATTTGTGGAATTTTATCTCGGTGAGTTTAGATTGTTTTCGTTGTGTGGCGTTGTCAACACACTAATAGTTTTATGGTAGGTGTGTAGCTGCCAGCTTGAGGCTTGCGTTAGATGCTCTAGAAATCGTTTGTAGAGTAAACTTTACTGGTTTCCATTTTGATATCTATGTCCGTCGTTAGCTGAACGAGCTTTGAGTGTCATTGCTGGACTTGGTTAGGAACGAGGGGGAAAAGGTCTGAAAGCATTCTATTTCAACCGCCATGAAGTTACTAACGGTAATATTGACGATATATGAAAGTATTCGACGTCAATAAGGGGAACGTGTGTGGCATAAGGATCGGTAATAAGCTCAACCTCGTGTCCCTTATCAGATGATGCCAGCGCATCAATATCTCGGACCACATTTTTAGACCTTCAGCTTCTTCCTTTAGTACTACCATGTCGTACGACTGGGATGCGGCTAGTGCTGCATTGATCTCGCAGCTGATCCTCGACGACATCGAAGAGATCAACGGACGACGCAAGGGTAAAGGCCGCGACGACGTTGGTCCCTCTGATGAGGAGATCGCTTTAAGGATACAAGAAGAGAGCTTTCGTGCAATGCTTATGGATGTTAGACTCGCTCAGAGTATCGATCAGGCTCTTATGACCGACGCAGATGTCCTAGCTGCCGAACAAGCTGCGCATGATGACCGCGAGTATGCACAGGCGCTCGCTGAAGGTCGTCCGTTGCCTGAACAATCCGAGCATCAACGAAGCTTGGAAGGTAATCGGTGAGTGCCATTCTGCCAATTCCGTGTAACACGTTGTTTTAATTGTATCTAGACCATCATCTCCTCCCACACCGGATGACGATGATGACACTTCTGTTGTGCGAGTGGCAACTAGTAGCAACACAACCCGGATGGAGTGTGTCATTTGTGGCGACGGCGTCCATCTTCACACATCCTACTCAGCACCATGCCGGCATAGGTATTGTCTTGACTGTCTGCGTGACCTCATACGAGCGTGCGTCAATGACGAATCGCTCTACCCTCCCCGATGCTGCAACCAGCCTTTCATCCACTCTACTATTTTCCCCCTCCTCGACAAAACTCTCCACCAGCAATTCGAAGCCAGTGCTCGCGAGCTGGGTACCCTTGCCGTTCATCGCCTATACTGCACCACTGCGACCTGCTCCACCTTCCTCGGCTCGACGGAGGAATTTGGCGGTGAGGATGTTCCATGCACGAGGTGCCTTTCGGTGACATGCTCCGCGTGCAAGCAGCCTTCTCACCCCGGCGCGCTCTGTCCCGAGGACCAGGAGACTCTGGCTGTGCGCGCTTTTGCAGCGGAGCAGCATTGGCAGACGTGTCCGGGATGCCAGAACGTTATCGAGTTGCATCATGGGTGTTACCATATGACGTGCAGGTGCCGTACGCAGTTCTGCTATGTGTGCGCGGAGAGGTGGAAGAACTGTACGTGCCCGCAATGGGATGAGGCGAGGCTGCTGGCAGCAGCGGAGAGATTGCATGATGGAGTGAAAGAGCACAACTGTAGGCAAACAGCGCCAAACTCCTCCCATCAAATTATTGACACTCCTTGTGGATTGATTTGTCGAACTAACTTTCGCCACGTTCATTCTCACGCTCTTGATCACGTCTAGGTACAGGATGTGTGTTTTCACCAGCAAGTTCCTGCATGTATGGACATGTCCGGACACTTTGTATCAGTGGGTGGACTATTCTTCTCATTCTTCCGACTGCGGTCAATCCAATAGGTCTCAATACACCATTTTGCCACAGTGTCCAGCGTTACAGCTGTTTTCTTCCAAAATGAGAATTGGCACAGCGGAAGGGCGTACATGAAAATTAGCATTGATATGGGTAAATTAATCTATGTTCCGGCGGGCTTAACCCTTTGATAACCTTCATTCATTGAAGGTGTATAGTGGCCCTCGGCGAAATACTCATAAGAATCTGCATTCCTTGTCGCCTCGAATGGTTTTGATGCGAGGGTTTTAGCGTTCTCGACGTCATATGCAATATCCTGAGCGCGAGGGCGAACGAAGGGGAAATGTGTAGCTTCATGTATCAGTGTACCCGCCTTTGTATCCGTCCCGCCAGCAACTCGTACCTGTCCAGAGCGGAACTTTTTGCAGAGGTAAATAATCGGATCTTCGGGCGCCTCGTTGTACCTGCATCAGATAGTGACGATAAATGGCTGGCTCGAATGAAAGTTGGACGACACTGACTCAATTATCACATATGCCAATATATTCCTGTCGCAAGCACAATCGTAGGTGTACCCCCCATTCGCGCCAGCCGTATCGAAAGGGCGAAGACTTTTGTACATAGCTTTAACATGATCCCTAGGCCGGTAAGGTTGAAAGAGGGTTCCCTTGGTATCCCAGGGCCCGAACCACAGTTCGTATGGGGTCCGGTCCGAGCCGACTGCATCCATACCGTTGAGGGACCTGGATCGTGTATAAGTATCCCATAGACCTGATCAGTACTTTGAACGAACTCACTTGATAGATGCATCTACAAGCTTCATTGCGATCCTTGCCGATCGCAAAATTATCGGAATTGCAATAGCAGGGCAGTCTATTGTTCCCAGCAAGAGTTCTTCTCGTTTATTTATATCCCATTTGCTAACTTTGTTCTTTTTCGGAGGAGGAAGTTTGCCGGTAAGTTTCCCCTTGATTGTCACTTTGCTAGATTTGACATCCACCTTGACTGTGGTAAGGACATCGTCGACCAAAACCCAGAAGAAATCGCGCGAGAGTTTGACGTTGTAGACGCCAGCGCCGGATTTAGTGAAATCATACCCCTGGCCCACTATAGAGACTATTAGATAAACAGCGATAATGGTGGATGTGGCGCACCTTTGTATGTGAACTCCATTGATTCACCAGCTTTGAGATCGTGAGTGGTGTGAGCAGGATATGTTTTGCCTTCTCCCTGCGAGCTTCCTGCACTGGTGTTGGAGGAGTCCGCTTCCGAGGGTTGAGAGCTGTTTGCGTCGTCGTCGCTGGCATAATCTGAGGATCCCGAGCTGCTTCCATCCGATGCCCAAGACTGTGTATCCTTATTTCCAGCTTCACCATCAGTGTCTTCCTTCCCGTCGTCAACCAAATAGGTCCCAATAGACCATTTTGCTCTGGCGCCCACAAACATGGGCATAGTCTGTTCTTCTAAATCCACTTCGGTGATATTGTCCGAATTCTTCAACATTTCGTACGACTCCTTCTTGAAATCGAGAACATCCGGGGCGAAATAATCGAAGAGTATCCCGCTCGGATCTGTGACCACTTTGATGTCTTTGGTGCTGTCGGATTTCAGCGTGCCAGTTACGGTGAACTCGCCGACATTGTCGACGGAAGATGGAACTAGATGGTTGCATGCATGAGTATATCGGCGGGAACCATAGACGAGAAATACTATACCTTCGAGGGATAGTACCAGACTAACTCCTTGTGCAGGCTTCGAGGTCGGCATCGCTGCCACGCTCAGGAAAAGTGTCGCCAGGAAAGCAGTTCCATGAAATGAGAGCAGAGGCATTTTGTGAGCATTCAAAGATTGACGCTGCTTTTAAACATAACACTGTTGGACAGCATCAACCGTGATCACCATGTTACGAAGATATGTCGTGCAACACGTATCCCTAAGCGGCGGGAAGAATCAAAGAATCAGTAGCTTGAGAACGCTAGAGGAAAGCTCTAAGCTCAAAGATCAGTCCACTAAATCATGTATCTAGCTTGTGGAATGACCTTTCGCGCTATGGCCAAGTACTTTACTGTAATGCGTAACATCCGTTATCGACTTCCAAGAGCGATGCCCGGATTTCTCAACCGTTGTAAAGTCCTATGACGATGATTTCCAATCAAGAGCACTGCCCGGATTTTCCTACCTCAACCGTTGTAAAGTCCGTGCTCCATTTCCAACCAAGATCGCCGGATTCCTCAACCGTTGTAAGGTTACGAGAAGTACATTACCGTGGGAATATCAACCCGGTCACACCCTTGACTCCTGCTACGCCACCTTTCTGGGTGCCGTTACTTACCTCTCGCTTCACCTTCATAGCTCGAACACGTACCTGCTACACGTTGATAGTAATAGTACATCCTCAGGATGCACGATGCTTCTGGATTCATAAGAAAAGACTCCGACAATTATTGTGTCGCTTACCTTCGTACACGAAATGTGCTGCACAATGTCAGCTACGTTCGAGTTGGGAGGAGTGTTATACCAGTGCAATCAGGATTCAAAGTGTCGTTGGTCAGTTAATTTGGGAAACACTGATTATCGCTCGCTAGGTCGCATGCACGAGATATCAGATTGAGGTAAGTTACACTAATTACTCGCGAAACGAAACATACATATGAAAGGGAGATTGTTCGGCGATGCGAGAGGGAAGCGAGATATTTGGAATGCTAGACATTGGAGACGACGAGACCATTGAATCCCGGAGTGAAGCATTATTAATAACTCTAGAGCGCGACCTCCATCGCTGCGTATGAGTGCTTTCGTCTTGGCGATGTCGACATGCAGTAATCGTTTCGCCCGTCTGAAAGAATGTGAAACCAGAAAAAGGCCGTACTCAGTGTTCGACGACAGCTGTGCATGTGGTGTACGGTGGAATCCGACATAGATGTAACTTAAGGATGAACGTAGGAATACTAGGACACGAAGATGAAGAGGGCTTGCCAATGGAGGCGGCGTTCGTTTGTTGCATCAAAGGTCGGCGTAGAACCCGTAAATGCTAACGGAGAGCTGAAGTAGGATAATTTGAATACGGACGTACGCCGACGTACAATGTCCTCAGACAGCATTCCACGCGAACGGAGAAAGAGATCATTCCAATTGAAGCGAGAGAAAGGAGACAATGGTGACGTGTAGACGCAATGGACACTGGCATGGATGGTGATAAGAGCGTTAAGGTGGCAATATCGGCGTCGAAAGTAGAGGGAGGATGGCGCAGCGAGCACTGACCCCCGGATGCGCGCCGGAATATCAAGAGTGTAGCTGAGTATGCCACAATAGAGCACGAGGGATAATGGGTATCTGGGTCTGATAGAAATGGACAAGAAAATAGCAGGACAACGACGTACAATTTACTATTCCATACCAACTCACCGCAGGGATGGATTTTCTATGTCGGAGCGTACGACAGTGTAAAGAGAATTGAACGGAGTCAAAGATCATTGTTGGTGCGAAGAATGATGGTGGTTGAAGAAAAGCAGTACGGTACAACGGGCCGCACTTCCGCAACATGACACCAACCTCGTTCGAGGCAGGTGGCAAATGAGATGCCGAGAGCAGCGGCGGCTCAGGCGCAGATTCCGGCGGGTTGGCAGTTTCCGGTGCAGCAGGTGCTGGCGCAATTTGACGGATATCAAGCAGCGGTGCAGATGCGGGTGGACCATTTGAGAAACTATCATGATTGTGATCAACATCGTTGGAGGAGGAGGAATGGTGGTGCGGAATGCGAAGAATGCCATCATTACCTTCGGGATTTCATCTTGGTACGTTTTTGTTGTATATGATATGTGGCGTTGATACTGATGGTCTCATACTAGGTGTGTCGAAATTGTCATCTTGAGGCTTGTGTTAGATGCTCTAGAAACCGTTTGTAGATACTTTCGATGTATTTGTGCTTTCCGTCATGGATTTATTTCCTCTCATAGGCCCCTTCGAACGATTCAGTGTGTAATTGTGTTTCTGTTTTCTGCGAAGAGTGAGTACTCATCGCAGCTGAGTACACGGCTGCTCCAACGGCTGCGCCTGCCCTGAATATCCCAACACCGATCTCAGCCATTGTCACAGAGAATGCGAGGAGAAAATGGTGGTGCTTGTGAAGGAAGTAGGAAGAACAAAGTCGACAAAAAATAAGTGTCAGTGGTAGCTGCCATATGGTCAGCCGGCGAATCATCAGCTATCAAGCTCTGGCTGTATGAAGGCTACGCCATTCGGGAACATTACTTTCTAATCACTTTCATTCACAGCATCAACAACTCTGTGGCATGAAGTAAGTACCTTTCGATATTTTCAGACGCGCGCGTCGTCGACGCGTTAGTCACGTGTTGCTATGATTTGATTGTCATCAGCCTCCCCTCGCCCTTGCCTTTGACCGCCATGTCGAGGTCTTTGCCAGCGCAGAAGACGGTCCATCTAAGTTCTGGTCAACATGGAACATTCTCCGAATATTGGCGGTAGGGAGGGTAAGGACGTCTCGTCCTACCCAAAATCGGCGTGCAGTGAGTATCATGATCTTTTTTGCAGGATACAAGATAATTCGTTGGCTAGTGATTGTTCCACACTGCCAAAGCCTTCGGAACTTCCAGGCAATATAGAGGTCCATCACCGCGAACACTGGACTGGACCCCCAGTTGGCATACGTGGGGAGGACGACCAGAACGGAGACGCAAGGCCTCACACGCACGGTGTGTCAATATCTCTGAGTCTATCTTGCCTACCTCTCAGAATGCCTTTTAGACTTCCCATGCTTCTACTAGAACTTCTAGTCCCCGAGCTCCTCTGCGCCCTCAGCCAGTTTGCAGGTAATGAGGACTATAAGAGGCTGGCTTGAATAATTGTGGTACATACCCCAGTTGTGTCCATGACAAGTGACGGTGTAACTCTTGATCGTCTTCAGCACCAGGCAAGCAGATTCTCGTCAATCATTTGTACGATTAATCCTTATTTTGACGTTCTAGATTCGTTGACACCCACGACCGATCCCTTGCCCGTTCACTCCCTCGCTGTTTGGAACCTTGCCTCACGGCTCGGGAGGTTCGATCCCTCTGAGGGAGTATATTCGTTTGTTGCAGGTTACCTTCTGGTTCGAAGATATCGATGTAGCCCGTATACATTCAAACGACTACTCTTGCGTCTTTCCACTATCATGCAATTTTCCACATCATAGTTCTGTTCTGTCTCACTCGTCGCTCAAACACGTTGTAGATCCCAAGACCATGTTACCACATGCCAGCATATCCCCGCTTATCTTTCACAGTTGGCGAATAGAAGGAAAGTTGTATTTTAGGCGAGCTTCTTCTCTCCCGTGCCATCATGGAGAACCCTTTGACCCATCTACGTGCCCTCATTTCAACCATAACGTTGCCATATGCGTTGATGGCGAAGCTGGTGTGTGAATTCGTCGTCTCACGAATGTATACTCACGCAAAGATCTCTCGTGTAGTAGCATCCAAGCGGAGATTTCGCACCCTCCATGCAAACGTCTTGGCTTCCCACTCTCAGAGTTGCACCAACATGTCTGTCTCGGATGCCTACATCACTCAGCGTTTCAAGGTCGATCCCGCCATTGCAAAGGCAGCCTCAGACGCGATCATCGCCCACGTTGGCCCAGCCCCAGCCCCCGTCGATGATCCCGACCCACCGGAAATGCAGCAGGCGCCAGCACCCCCGCAGATGCAGGAAAGCGAATCGCCAGCGGACTACGCCCAGCGCAGTGCCAAATATGTCACAAAGTGCATGTGTATCCACGAAAACAACCGTACACGTTCACGAGCGTACGAGCAGGACAGCGTTGCTTTTAAGGCTTTCAAAATCACCGAAGCCAAATACCACACCGACGTCGAAGAGCTCCTGCCCCAGTTTGTCGCAGAAGCCGTAGCCAAAGCGAAAGTGGGAGAGACACGGCCGGGTGGTAATAAACGCAAGCCCCTGGAGGAAGACGAAGGGAACGACGGCATCCAGGAGCGGGGGAAGAAGAGGAAGAGAGTGGAAGGGATATCGAGGCCGAATCGTAAGTCGGCACCTCATCGCCATCACTGTGCTAAAGCTCCTCAGCATGTAAAACGTGTCATGAAGGCCATCGAGTTTGCAGGGACATAGTCGGTCCGCGCCTCGGCGCCTGCGTCTGGTGCCGCGAGAAGAAAATCAGATGCGAGGACCCCGATCCTGATCTCAAACAGCTAGCGGAGGACTTGAAGGAACTCAGGTCACGTCTGGAGTCCGCCATTCATCAATTTGAGGCGCTTACAGAGCAAATGACGGTATACGTTCAGACGGAGCGTGAGCATAACACATCCATCGAGAGGGCGGCTGATCACATCATCTTGGTGTTGAAGAACAACGTGGAGCGAATTCAGGATGCGTGTCGCAAGAACGGCGTTGCCAGTAGAAAAGAAAAAGGAAAAAGGAGGGAGGTTTGAAGGCGAGAAGGTGTACGTTCATTTCGAGAGCCATTTCCTCTCCTAGCTATGCCAAGCTCTTTCACGGTGTATTTTCTGCTTGCGGCGACATTTTCCGTTGTGGTTTGCCAATGATACCAAATTATCCGGCCTTCATGTGGATGCTTTGACGCTCTTCCTTGTCCGAAGCGTCTTGTCGGGCGCTATCGGAATATCGGCCCGAGAAAGCGTTTTTTACTTTCCTTCCTCCATGTTGTCCTCGTTTTCGATACAGTCTGCTTCCGTTCCCGTTTATTTTGCTCTTGCCACACCCTTTAGGTCTATGGAACATCTTCCCCATGTGCTTTTGCGAATCAGCCCATTTGCCTTTTACTTCTGTTAAGCGCTTAGCGGATACTATCGGATAGATGCATGTTTACTGAACACTATGCCCTAATCTGACTGCGACTCTGGATAATTGTGCGTTCGAAGGTGACTACCTGACTAATACCGTCACGGTAAGGCACCGTTTCTTATTCTTTTATTTAGTTTCGTCTGACCATCGAATAGAACTCGTTCCCAGTCCACGGCGACTTGCACCTATCGTGTTGTCCCGTCCGGCAACCTCAACACGTTTCGGGGGATCCTTGTGCAAGCGTTAGTAATGGCAGCCATTTACGCTTTTGCGAGCCTCATAAAACTTCCTTTAGGCGCCCATCGACCTTATTTCGAGGATTTAAAGTTGGACGCCAAGAGACGCTCCCTCTCCGACCCCCCCATCCTCACAATGGCGACTCAAGAATATGCCCAGCATTCCCGTAACCTCATCAAGTTGGTCAATGAGCTGAGAGCGCTTGGGTATGTATTCCTGATCTTCCTCTCTGTTTGCACCTCACCATTTTGCGCAGTGCACAGGCAGATATAAACCTCCCGCGTATCGCTGTGATCGGGAACCAATCGGCGGGGAAGAGCTCATTGGTAGAAGCTATCGCTGATGTACGTTTGCGTTCTATACTTTCAAGGGTGCCAGTACTCATGAGCTCGAAGATCAAAGTCCCTCGCGCTGCTGGGACGTGTACGAGGTTCGTGTTCGCCTCTCCATTCCCCAATACCTGTTCTTATGAACGACGTATAGATGTCCTATGGAATGTCGTCTTTCGCATTCACCCAACGAATGGCAGTGCAAGATTTATCTACGTTTCGAAAAAGACGAGTTTGGCAACCGCCTCCTCGATGTCAAGGAAAAGGCGTTTGGGCCAGTCATTTACGATAAGGATGTGCTCGAACTGATGCTGCGTCGCGCCCAGCTCGCCGTGTTGAACCCAAACACTCTGGCGGATTCGTTCTTGACTTTCGATGCAGCGAGCAACAACACCGATTTTGAGTGTCAACTGCAGTTCTCTTGCAACGTTGTTTGCCTCGACGTTTCTGGGCCAGATATTCCGGACCTGTCATTTATCGATCTTCCTGGTATGTCCCATCCTCGGTCCGCTTGTTTCTTGCTAAAGGCGCGTCCTTTGTGTAGGTATCGTCTCCAACGAAGACCGTAGTGTCATCGATTTGGTCCGCAACCTCGTCTTGGACCATATCCGTGGCAATACATTGATTTTGTTGACTATTACGATGCGAGGTCTGTGATCGTTCATCTCTTACTAGCTGTCCTTGCTCATGGATTGCTAGACGATATGCAGAACCAATCCGCCGCGCTCCTCGCGAAGGAGGTCGATCCTCTTGGGCTTCGTACACTTGGTAAGCGCCTTCCTCTACTCATGACTTCCAGAAACTTATCCGTCCTGTCTGTAGGCGTCCTCACGAAACCCGACACGCTCCAGGCTGGCGAGGAAAGCGCCTGGTTCGACGTTATTGCAGGTCGCAGTCACCGACTCCTCCATGGCTATTTCGTAACGAAGCAACCCAACCCACAGGAACTCACGGAGCTTCTCGACCACGCCGAAGCTCGGAAACGCGAGAAGCTGTACTTCTCGAAGACGGACCCGTGGAAGGATGCTTTGACGTCTATCAAGAACCGTATGGGTGTTCCCAACCTCACGAAGGAGCTTAGCAAGTTGCTTAGAGCAAGGATCGAGGAAACGTTCGTTGTCTTCGCATTCTATCTTGGTTACAGGACTGATAAAGTTTCTCGAATAGTCTCCCAGGTCTGCGGGACGATTCGAAGAAGTCTCTCCAGGAGGTCCGTGAGGTCTTACGCGGTATCCCTGACCCGCCGTCTGCGAACCCGACGTCTGATCTCCTGCGCCTCATCAACCGGTTCGAGGGATGCGTCAACGACTGTGTATCCGGGAAGGACCAAGAGCTCATCCAGCAGTGTCGCGTCATGTATGTCCAGTTCCAAACACTGATCAAAGGGACGAAACCCCAGTTCTCCTTTGACGGGGACGGTGAATCGACTTGGGCGCGCCCTCGGAACGCTAATGATATCAATGTTTTCATCAATGCGTACGTTTACTTTCCGATTCTTTTGTCGGATGCTTATTCGTGTTGTTAGGCGGATTACGCGCGAACTGCCATTTAATATACCGTTCTCGGCGAAAGCAGACCTCATCCAACAGTGCTTGGAGGATTGGCCTACCATCACGAGGGCTTGTGCGCTGAGCGTATTCAAGCGCCTGCGTGAGTTGTTGACGAACATGGTTGAGAGCCATTTTGGTCGGTTTGCGGGAATGAAGGAGAGCATCAGGTCTGTTTCCCTTTCATTATTTACTGTGGACTGAAGGAGTATGAAGGAATGTTGTCGACTGTCTGATGGACAAGATACAAGAGGATACTGTGAAGCGGCTTGACTGGCTCTTGGAGCTTGAACAGCACCCGTTTACTCTCAATGACCATTATTTTGAGTCGTATAGGGAGAAGTACATCACACTGTTTAGTGAAGAACGGGACGCTGATGGGGATGGTAGCGGTGTGAGTATTATTTTGACGCAGGTGATAGTTTGCTAATAATAGTTGCCAGGACGCGGGGCCAATATCGGAGAGTCAAGATATCATCCTCATGGCGGAGGTGCGTGCCTACTTCCAAGTCGCGTATAAGGTTAGTTCTTGCCTCTGTTCTGTAGAGCGTATGTGGCTGATATTCGTCTATTAGCGCATCATCGATAACGTCCCGCGAGTTATCGACCATGATTGCCTCCTTGCATTCTCGAAGGGCATTCATGAAGCCCTAGTTCGTGGCTTGGGAATTGGGGAGGATGGCGCAGTATCTCGTGTTCGTGGGTACTTCGCTGAAGACCCGCAAGTTTCTGCGCAGAGGGACGATATGCAGGCGAAGAGGATGCGACTGGAGGAAGTGATGATGAAGTTGAACAATTTTAGTATCGTGTAGACTGTTTTTGTAAGACTGGTAGAGATAAGTACTTCAAATGGTTTTCTTTACTAGACCGGCTGCGCTATATCTTCGGAAGTCATGAGATAGGCGCCCATGTTTAGCCTTAGCCTATCACATCTTCTCTTCGAAATCCGGGCCCAGAACGGGCGCGTGACACCTTCCGAGAGTTTATAAGACGCTCCTGGCCCAGAGTATGATTTCCAAGGACTTACTGATAGCCACCATGGTCATCGCCCATGATTGCTCTCAGTGTCGCCGTACGTTCTCGAATGAAGACGCTCTTCATGCCCACTGTGCCGCCGAACGAAAGGACCACCATTACTGCTCTGACTGCCGTCGTCTGTTCTTTCAGCCGAGATTCCTTGCGCGGGTATGTGAACCTCGTGTTATTGCTCGATTACTGATCTTAGTCCATGAGCGTAGCATCTCAAGTCGAGCGTTCATGTTAAGAATGGCTGGCGGGACCCCCTTACATGCTACGTTTGCCACAAGGATTGCAACTCTTGGGAAGATCTGAAATACCATTGCTCCCTCAAGAGGAATGACCACTTCCTCTGCGTAAAAGAGTGTACAGAGGTCTTTACGACCGCCCCTCTGCTGCGAGAGGTATATTCCAGTCATTTCTACTCGTATGTTCTAACCATACATCCAGCATGTGAGAAAAACTCTTCATCGTCCTCCGCGTTACTACGACGGTTATGACACACTTTACTGCAAGGAGTGTGACATATATCTTGCGACGGAAGCGCTCATGGACAGTCATCTCGACCTTAAGCACAACTGGTGCTTGGTATGCGCTCAAGGCTTTGAGGAGAGGCTTCATTTGAGCATGGTGCGTCCATCTACAACGTCTATCTCCCTCAATTATGACCTCCGTCCACAGCACAAAAGTTCAATTGCCCACAAGCCACGTACAACGAAGTGCGCTTTGTGCCCGCAGCTGTTCAAGGAGCCGTCGAGCATAGCGCACCATATTGAGTCGGGTGAATGCACCCCCGGGCTCACTCGTCAGCACGTCGCTCAAGCCATTCAGGCTCTCAAAGTCAAACCATCTATTTTGATTACCGAGGACGAAACTTCGGAAACGAGCGATGTTAGCGAGATATTCTCGAGCGCCACATCGGTGTCGGCCAGCAACTCCCTCTCATTGGGAACCGTTACGGCTGAGGTCGCTACCGAAGACGCATTCAACGGTGTTGCGTACGAATGCCCGAAGTGCGAAAAGACGTTTAAAACTCTCTTCTGCCTGAATAGGCATATAACGTCGGCCGCTCACGACGATGACATGTTCAAGTATGTCCTACCGTATTCGACGTTTACAGCGCTGATACATCTACCTCAGATGCCCGGACTGTAGCTCGACGTTCACGCTGTGCTCCGGACTCATCCAGCATCTTGAGAGCGAGTCATGCGGTGCAGCGTCGATAGTGACAGTCGAGAAGGAAGCAAGTCTGGTGACTGCGCAATTCGCAAAACTTCTCTGTGGCGCTTAGCTAAAGTGGAATACAAATACGTGTCGAATTGTAACAAGTGTAATGCTCTAAATGTAAAAATATCTTGCCCTTCATGTTTATTCCGGCTGTGTCGAAATTACGCCACAGGGCCTAGCGGCACTTGCCGGAAACACTTGATTGAGCCATTGAATACTAAATCATGTTCTTCTTTCTTACCCTCTCAACGTCCATGTCATACATCCCGTTAGATATCAAGGCTCTCATCATCCACGAAATCTGGATCTCGGATCAGCAACGAGAGCGCACCCTCTCTGGGCTCTGCTTCGCGTGGCCGGACACTATTCCTTTCATCCGGCAGTATCGCTTCAAGAACCTCGTCATTGCCGATCTCCGTACACTGTCACCTCTCCTCGATATCATTCACGCTGCCCCAGAGATATCTACCATAATTCGTCGTATCAACATCTACTGTCGTCGAGGTTTCATGAGCGCGGATCCGGAGGCAGACACGCTCGCTTTGGTCTCCTGCGCATTTAACCTGGAAGAACTCGTTTTGGATTACATGGATCTAACCAAATTCAACCTTGCAATGGCCGCCTTCAAATTCCACGCACTGCCGCATCTCAAAATACTCTCCGTCAATTTCGCCTCCATGTCTACCCTTTCCACTCTCTTCGATATCATCTGTTCCCTCCCGCATCTCACCACTCTCCATTTCTTCAACTTGTACATCGAGGAGCTATCAGTCATAATTGCTGAATTATGGGATGGAGCAGACGCGTCGTCGGACTTCTCCCCCGACGTCTGCATTCCATGGAATGTACGCGACTTTGAAGTGCCGGATACAGTGTCCCGAATTACGACGTTGAAGGTCAATCTGGGGTCATCGGTAGACTTGATCTTATTGGATCTGATATCCAGCCCCAAGACACCATTTCCGAACGTCGAGGAGATCATATTGGTTGATTCGGACATCGCGAGGTGTCGGACGCAGCGCCTTCCTGCGCTTATTGAGCGGTATAATGGGACGCTGCGCGTCTTGGATTTAGGCGTCGATCGTGGTGCTACTAGTACGTCGTGTTTCCCTCCGCGTGGGTATATATACTCATTATTGCGTCCAGCGCCTGTACTCACATTTCCTCATACTTTGGAGCACTTCAAGTTCGCTATTTCTCATGCGACGTGGTTGGAATCGTTCTGCCAGACTCTCTCTTCCGCATCGGTGAAGCTTATAACTGTGGTGATATCCAGTTACATGGGGGAGTTTGCGGATACGAGACTTTTGGACGAGGTGCTCGCTGGTGTGGACTCTCTGGAACGACTAAGTATCAGCGTTGAGTTTGCGCCAAAGGATACGGTCGAGCGGGGATTTCCGAGATGTGTAAAGAAGCATATAAAGGGAGGATTGGAGTTGATCTGGCTGGGATGTAAATAGAGTTAGGGAGGTATGTGACATTGTTCAGGACGTCACCATCAGCGGCTTGATCTTTATACTATGAAGTGAAGCGCCATGTTTTGTAAGAAGCAATGAGGCGGAAGGCGGGCAGATGCTAATACGCCACAAAACATCCATCGCACCGGCCCGTTACGGCCCGAGCCCATTTTGCAATTCTAAAGATGACTCTTTTTCCCTTTCCACCGTCATCCGGAATGTCGTCCTTTCCATTGGAGATCAAGGCCCTCATCGTCCATGAGCTCGCACATGATCAAAAGACTCTTTCAACAGTCAGTTATGTATGGCCAGAGACCATACCCTACATCCGGGAACATCGCTTCAAAAACCTAAAGTTTGAATCGTCCAAGTCTTTAGCGCGCCTCCTCCCAGTCATCACCGGAACCCCAGCCCTTGGTCAAATAATCTGTTCTATCTTCTTCATCTCCATGTCCTCACCCTCCGATCTGGCGGACTTCAAGTTGCCGCTCGATGTATACATAAACTTCGTCGTCTTGCTTATGATGGCACCCAAGTTGGAAGAAGTGTCGGTGGACGAAGCCGATATCTCAAAGTTCAATTACGTCTTGGCGGCCATCCCCTCATCCTTGTACCCATTGATTACGCTCAAAAAGTTCGGAATGCATTTCTCCTCTCCCTCTCTTGCCGCCCTCCTCGACATCATTCGTGTCTTCTCTCATCTCACCACTTTCACCCTCTGCCATGTGATCATCTCGGATTTATGCCCAATTGCTGGACAGATCTGGGACCTCGTCGCGGACCCCTCTCAGTTTGACCCCGAGCGCTGCGTTATGTGGGATACACACAACTTTGAGGCGCCGAAGCTGGTGCCGCAGGTCATATCCATCAATCTGTACTTCAGCTACGTGTCAGATTTGATGTTCTTGGACCTCCTCGCAAGCCCCAAGACACCCTTTCCGAACATCGAGGAGATCACATTCGTGGATAATGAACTCTCGATGTGCCGTCCCCGGCGTCTTCAAGCGCTTTTGGATCGATATAAACCTACCTTACGCGTCCTGAACCTAACATGCAATAGCGATAGTAAGTCCCTCATTTGCTCATTGTGTCTCTTCCTGATACGATCCCTCTGCGTAGCACCCGTCCTCACATTGCCCCCGACTTTGGAGCACTTCAAGTTCGCAGTAAGTAACTCCACGTCGTTGAACAACTTCTGCCATACTCTCTCTTCCTCGACTTTGAGGACTGTGAGTATCAATTTCCAGGATTGCTACTATCTGGAACCTCCGCCGGATACGACGGCTTTGGACAAGGTGCTCGCAGGTATGCCGGGGCTGGAGAAATTGGAGTTGAAAGTGATTTTGCAGATGAAGAACACGATCGATGCTGGATTTCCGAGTTGTTTGGGCAAGCACGCGGATGGGCAATTAAGGCTCGTTTGGCATGTCAAGAAATTAATTTTCTAATCGAAGGATGTTAAATATGACCAGAGAGAATATCCAAATGGACGTGGCCCGAGTTGCCCAGATACTGGTTCTTTGAAGAGATAGATACTGTATACGGTTGTTCTACCATATCTGAATCATCACACAGGATAGAAGAGTCAACCCATATGATACGGACCGCTGTGGTTGAAAAGATCAACGTTCGACCCGAACGAGACAGTGTTGAGTGAACTATGCCGGAAGCACAGTAAAATCTAGAGGAACATGTAGTAAAGATAAGGAAGAGAGAAACATGTCGCACACTATACGTTGAGATCGATTGCGCCACATATCGAATAGGAAACAAACACCTTATTACATATGACTAAGTAATACAAGTTCGAAATAAGACCACAGTCAGAGCTCACAAATCGCGGTCAACTATCATCTCACGCTCATCGATGATCTTCAACTTGGCGCAAATGACATCCCATCTCTCCAACAACCCGTTTATCTTTGAGATAGCATTTCTCACTCGCAGCAGCACCCTCTCCTTACCCGAGATTCTCAGCTCAGCCAACGGCACCTTGTTGTCGCAACGGTCCTCGAGGGCTTCAACGACACACAACGGTTCGGACATTAATGCTATCCCATCAATGCGCAAGCTCGTCAAGTTGGGCAACAGGATTGAAGGTAGAAGTTGGAGGACATGAAGATTCATCGCGTAGAACGATGTGACAGAGGGGTACCGGTCAAGAAATGCGTAGATCTCGATGAGAGGCGAGGAAGACATGAGGGTGAGATGGCGGAGGTGAGGAAGCGGCCCTGGGAAGTCGGGCAAAGGTACCTTGCCGGATATGATTGTGAGAGAGGTCAACGACGGAAGATGGAGAAGGCGAGAAATGTGAGGGGAAAGGGAAGTGGTCCATGGGTCTGTATCATGGACAACGACCGCACACTTGGCAGGGACAACGACACGGATAACTCGTCCTGGAGCATACGCCACATCACACCCTGAATGGGGAATGTGCTACGAGTCAGAGTCACCGTCAGAGACTCCATCGTCGTGAGCTTTGTAAGATTCGAAAGGCCGAAAATATCGGTTGAAAACGCTGTAATCCTCTCCCATGAGATGTCGATGTCTCCGTCTCCCTCCATCGATAGTTGCCTGAGATTATGTGCCTTCTTGAACATCGAGACCATCTCTGGAATCGGACGAAAGGGAAAGGGAAAGCTCCATACCAGCTCTGTCAGACGTTCAAACGAGCAACCGACCAGCGGTGTAAGCAGGGGCGCTCTCGTGGATAGCTTCAGGTATGTCCACCGTCTCGTCGTCGGCAGCAACAGTTGAATGCCCTGCTCCATTGATGAATTGCGACATCTTGTCTTTTCCATAAGACAGATAGAGAGATCGCAATCTGCTGAGCGATGCAAAACCAGGGACTGTTTGGAGAACATGAAGAGGCGGTGACGCTCGTTCAGTATTTCCTGGGGTACAAGGTTGATCGTCAACCATAGCTGAGGTGAGGAAATGGCTAGGGCACGCCAGCTCCGAGAGACACGAGAGAGTGTCCAAGGGGAAAATGAAGAGGATAGTGTGTCTTCGGCATCGCCTCTCGTCTCCAGCTCTGAGATGACGTACCAATAAAAGATAGACTCCGGCACGAGTGGTGGGTGGAACGAGTCACCCGCGGGTGCACTCGCATTAAATACCCGCGGGTGCACTCACCACGGGTAGCCGGGTACCCAGGACGCGGGTGGTGCACGGGTGGCGGGTAGTGATTTTGAGGAAATGACGGGTAGTGCACATACCCGTGGGAAAGTTGAAGATGGCCATCTTCGACCTTCTCACTATTCTGGTATAGGTGAAAGGTATTATTCATGGCTAAACCCTGCTTAATTACTTCATTGTTCAAGTATAATACTATCTATGAGCATTTATTTGTGTATCTCATATAAAATTAGTAGGATATATAGAAAAAATGACGAGTACCGTGAAACTACCCGGGTATTGCAGGTACACGGGTACCCAGGACGACCCGACCCGCGAGTGGTGTACCCGTTTGAGGCGGGTGGTCGTGCGGGTGGCAGGTATCAATCTAAGGGCACAGGTACCTGCCTCGCAAGTGGTGAGTGCACCCGCGCGGCAACTCGTGCCGGAGTCTAATAAAAGATGGTGCGAAGGATGTCGTCGGGGATGGAACGGATGAGATGGACGACTGCCTTGTGTTGCTTGACAGCCAGTGTCCACGCGTCCTTTGCGTACTTCATTCGCTCCAAGATGGCCTTTGTAGTTGCGATACATTTGTCAATGTTTGCGGAGACAGATAAAGCAGTATTGAGGCTAGATAACAAAGATGGAAGAACAGTGTCGCCTGGAGGATGGTTGGTGAGGAGCAGCTTTGTCACCATATCCGGTACAAGGGGTGCCTCCAGTTCCTCAAAGGTGCAGAAAGGACACTCGTGGGTTCCATTTTCGGTGGTATGACATCGACTGAATGTTGAATTGTCACGTCAGCAAAACATTGAAGCAAATAGGCGATTCCTTACCTCATTGTCAGTTTACTGTTCGCACTATGTGGTCGAGTAAGCACGTATCCGTCATTCTATGCGTCAGGATCTGTGTCAGTAGACGAAAAACGCGCATTTGAGGACATACAGAGGACGCCATGGAAGGAAGAAGCAAGTTGCGGAAACACCGGCCCGATACATAAGCAACAGTAATCAACCACTGGCATGCCCATCCAATTGTCAACAAGACAGGTAAGAATTGGGAGGGCTAGGAGTCGTATTGATACTATATACTCGCAATGCGTCCTATGACAAGATTAGGAGATACAGAAGATACAGAGTTTTAAGTGCCCCATATGTTCTTCATACTGCCGGGCCGATCTCTCCGGTTTGTTTCTTAACTTACCTTTCACCACGACTATGTTACATACGGTAGGTTCTTCGCAGTATGTATGACCTTTTATGAACTCTTTACTGGGTTTCTCATTCTGTGCTTTCCCACCCTCCCATTACATACTGCCACCCCACGCGCAGGAAAGTAGCGCATATCCCACATACGCCAGGTGTAGTCCGCAATCATACGTAAATCCAGCAAGACCGCGTCGGATAGGACGAGGTTCGTGAGATGGGGAAATGAGCAGAGAATTTCGAGGAGGTCCGCGAGGGTGTGTGTGCAAGAGTCCCGGATGGTGAATGTGTTGAGCTTGATTGGTGGGAAGGATGAGGGAGGAGTTGCACCCAGGACACGTTGGATTTGGTAGACCCTCTCGCTCAAAGCTATCACTGCTGAGACTGCCACCGGCGGTGTGACACACTAAGGTCCGAGATGGATTAAGACACCCCAAACTCACCAGGTCCGCTGAAAGTATGTTCCTCCTTGACAAGTGCTACGCGCTCACTGTATTCCGTAGGTACCCAAACACAGCATTCATTCTATGCTTGGGACTCCAATACTTACCAAGACAGCGAGTCATGTGCCAGCGTTGATATAACTGGAAGCTGGGCAGCTCGCACAGTCGTTTCCGAGGCGTACTCGTGTATAGCTGACTCAAAGATCGCCCATTGTAACTTTTCTTGAGCCGGTCTGCCGGGACCTCAGACGGGACACGGCAAATTCGACTTTTATTGTTCGAGCGCAACAATGAATTTTCTGAGGGCAGTTAAAAGACCCACAGTTGGTTCTGTAAATCCTACATCTTGCTCTAAACCACCCCAAAGTTCAAACTTCCAGAACACCAGCAATGCCGTCCATTCCATTGGAGATCAAGGCCCTCGTCGTCCACGAGCTCGCCAACGAAGCAGACTACGATGAGAAGAATCTCTCAGCTGTCAGCTTCGTCTGGCCGGACGCCATTCCATACATTCGGGAACATCGCTTCAAGACCGTCAAAATATGCGGCTCTGATTCATTGGCGCGCCTCCTCGAAGTCATCACGGGTGCTCCAGCCATATCATTTGCGATTCGTTCCATTCACGTCTCCTCCACCGTCGGGGACACACCGTTGTCAAAGATGAGTCAATACACAAACTTGATGAACTTGGTCATGTCGGCACCCAACCTTGAAGGCCTATACATGTGCAAAACCAGCCTCTACCAAATCCAACGTGTCCTAGGTGCAACTCCTCCCTCATCCTTCCCACCAATCAAGCTCAACACATTCACCATCCGGGACTCTTACACACACACCCTCGCAGACCTCCTCGAGATCCTCTGCTCATTTCCCCATCTCACCAACCTCGTCCTCTACGACATCGTCTTCATGGATTTACGCATGATCGCAGACTACACCTGGCGTCTCAGCTCGAAACCCCGCCAAGTTCCGCCCCGAAGACTGCGCTATGTGGGATATGCGTCACTTCCCCGCGCCGAAGCAAGTCCCGCAAGTCACTTCCCTGCATATCCATCTTTCCTCACCATCACATTTAATGCTCTTGGACCTCCTCGCGAGTCCCATGACTCCCTTCCCGAATCTCGAGGAGATTGTGTTCGTGGATGATGACCTCCCGATGTGTCGTCCTCGCCGTCTTCCCGCGCTTTTGGATCGATACAAAACCACCCTACGCATCCTAGATCTGCAGGGTGTCGACTCTAGAAACGAAAGTAAGTCCCCTTCATCTCTCACTTGTGTCCTCAGCTCTCTGACTGTGATACATCTACGCAGCGCCCGTCCTGACATTGCCCTCAACCGTGGAGCACTTCAAGTTCGCGCTAAGCAGCAGCACATCACTGAACAAATTTTCCAAGACTCTGTCTGCTTCGGCTTTGGCTTTGAAGCATGTCAGTATCAACTTCCAGGATTCATACTATCTGAACCGTCTGCCGAATATGGTTGCTTTGGACAAGGTGCTCGTAGAGATGCCGGGGCTGGAGCAGCTTGATCTGCAGGTGTTTACGCACCTGAAGAAAGACATTGAAGAAGGATTTTTCAGATGTTTGGGGGAGCACGCGGAAGGGCGGCTGAAGGTCGTTTGGCATGTCAAGGAGATGAAAGCTCGCTGGTGGTAGACTCCGGCACGAGTGGTGGGTGGAACGAGTCACCCGCGGGTGCACTCGCATTAAATACCCGCGGGTGCACTCACCACGGGTAGCCGGGTACCCAGGACGCGGGTGGTGCACGGGTGGCGGGTAGTGATTTTGAGGAAATGACGGGTAGTGCACATACCCGTGGGAAAGTTGAAGATGGCCATCTTCGACCTTCTCACTATTCTGGTATAGGTGAAAGGTATTATTCATGGCTAAACCCTGCTTAATTACTTCATTGTTCAAGTATAATACTATCTATGAGCATTTATTTGTGTATCTCATATAAAATTAGTAGGATATATAGAAAAAATGACGAGTACCCGTGAAACTACCCGGGTATTGCAGGTACACGGGTACCCAGGACGACCCGACCCGCGAGTGGTGTACCCGTTTGAGGCGGGTGGTCGTGCGGGTGGCAGGTATCAATCTAAGGGCACAGGTACCTGCCTCGCAAGTGGTGAGTGCACCCGCGCGGCAACTCGTGCCGGAGTCTAATAAAAGATGGTGCGAAGGATGTCGTCGGGGATGGAACGGATGAGATGGACGACTGCCTTGTGTTGCTTGACAGCCAGTGTCCACGCGTCCTTTGCGTACTTCATTCGCTCCAAGATGGCCTTTGTAGTTGCGATACATTTGTCAATGTTTGCGGAGACAGATAAAGCAGTATTGAGGCTAGATAACAAAGATGGAAGAACAGTGTCGCCTGGAGGATGGTTGGTGAGGAGCAGCTTTGTCACCATATCCGGTACAAGGGGTGCCTCCAGTTCCTCAAAGGTGCAGAAAGGACACTCGTGGGTTCCATTTTCGGTGGTATGACATCGACTGAATGTTGAATTGTCACGTCAGCAAAACATTGAAGCAAATAGGCGATTCCTTACCTCATTGTCAGTTTACTGTTCGCACTATGTGGTCGAGTAAGCACGTATCCGTCATTCTATGCGTCAGGATCTGTGTCAGTAGACGAAAAACGCGCATTTGAGGACATACAGAGGACGCCATGGAAGGAAGAAGCAAGTTGCGGAAACACCGGCCCGATACATAAGCAACAGTAATCAACCACTGGCATGCCCATCCAATTGTCAACAAGACAGGTAAGAATTGGGAGGGCTAGGAGTCGTATTGATACTATATACTCGCAATGCGTCCTATGACAAGATTAGGAGATACAGAAGATACAGAGTTTTAAGTGCCCCATATGTTCTTCATACTGCCGGGCCGATCTCTCCGGTTTGTTTCTTAACTTACCTTTCACCACGACTATGTTACATACGGTAGGTTCTTCGCAGTATGTATGACCTTTTATGAACTCTTTACTGGGTTTCTCATTCTGTGCTTTCCCACCCTCCCATTACATACTGCCACCCCACGCGCAGGAAAGTAGCGCATATCCCACATACGCCAGGTGTAGTCCGCAATCATACGTAAATCCAGCAAGACCGCGTCGGATAGGACGAGGTTCGTGAGATGGGGAAATGAGCAGAGAATTTCGAGGAGGTCCGCGAGGGTGTGTGTGCAAGAGTCCCGGATGGTGAATGTGTTGAGCTTGATTGGTGGGAAGGATGAGGGAGGAGTTGCACCCAGGACACGTTGGATTTGGTAGACCCTCTCGCTCAAAGCTATCACTGCTGAGACTGCCACCGGCGGTGTGACACACTAAGGTCCGAGATGGATTAAGACACCCCAAACTCACCAGGTCCGCTGAAAGTATGTTCCTCCTTGACAAGTGCTACGCGCTCACTGTATTCCGTAGGTACCCAAACACAGCATTCATTCTATGCTTGGGACTCCAATACTTACCAAGACAGCGAGTCATGTGCCAGCGTTGATATAACTGGAAGCTGGGCAGCTCGCACAGTCGTTTCCGAGGCGTACTCGTGTATAGCTGACTCAAAGATCGCCCATTGTAACTTTTCTTGAGCCGGTCTGCCGGGACCTCAGACGGGACACGGCAAATTCGACTTTTATTGTTCGAGCGCAACAATGAATTTTCTGAGGGCAGTTAAAAGACCCACAGTTGGTTCTGTAAATCCTACATCTTGCTCTAAACCACCCCAAAGTTCAAACTTCCAGAACACCAGCAATGCCGTCCATTCCATTGGAGATCAAGGCCCTCGTCGTCCACGAGCTCGCCAACGAAGCAGACTACGATGAGAAGAATCTCTCAGCTGTCAGCTTCGTCTGGCCGGACGCCATTCCATACATTCGGGAACATCGCTTCAAGACCGTCAAAATATGCGGCTCTGATTCATTGGCGCGCCTCCTCGAAGTCATCACGGGTGCTCCAGCCATATCATTTGCGATTCGTTCCATTCACGTCTCCTCCACCGTCGGGGACACACCGTTGTCAAAGATGAGTCAATACACAAACTTGATGAACTTGGTCATGTCGGCACCCAACCTTGAAGGCCTATACATGTGCAAAACCAGCCTCTACCAAATCCAACGTGTCCTAGGTGCAACTCCTCCCTCATCCTTCCCACCAATCAAGCTCAACACATTCACCATCCGGGACTCTTACACACACACCCTCGCAGACCTCCTCGAGATCCTCTGCTCATTTCCCCATCTCACCAACCTCGTCCTCTACGACATCGTCTTCATGGATTTACGCATGATCGCAGACTACACCTGGCGTCTCAGCTCGAAACCCCGCCAAGTTCCGCCCCGAAGACTGCGCTATGTGGGATATGCGTCACTTCCCCGCGCCGAAGCAAGTCCCGCAAGTCACTTCCCTGCATATCCATCTTTCCTCACCATCACATTTAATGCTCTTGGACCTCCTCGCGAGTCCCATGACTCCCTTCCCGAATCTCGAGGAGATTGTGTTCGTGGATGATGACCTCCCGATGTGTCGTCCTCGCCGTCTTCCCGCGCTTTTGGATCGATACAAAACCACCCTACGCATCCTAGATCTGCAGGGTGTCGACTCTAGAAACGAAAGTAAGTCCCCTTCATCTCTCACTTGTGTCCTCAGCTCTCTGACTGTGATACATCTACGCAGCGCCCGTCCTGACATTGCCCTCAACCGTGGAGCACTTCAAGTTCGCGCTAAGCAGCAGCACATCACTGAACAAATTTTCCAAGACTCTGTCTGCTTCGGCTTTGGCTTTGAAGCATGTCAGTATCAACTTCCAGGATTCATACTATCTGAACCGTCTGCCGAATATGGTTGCTTTGGACAAGGTGCTCGTAGAGATGCCGGGGCTGGAGCAGCTTGATCTGCAGGTGTTTACGCACCTGAAGAAAGACATTGAAGAAGGATTTTTCAGATGTTTGGGGGAGCACGCGGAAGGGCGGCTGAAGGTCGTTTGGCATGTCAAGGAGATGAAAGCTCGCTGGTGGTAGACTCCGGCACGAGTGGTGGGTGGAACGAGTCACCCGCGGGTGCACTCGCATTAAATACCCGCGGGTGCACTCACCACGGGTAGCCGGGTACCCAGGACGCGGGTGGTGCACGGGTGGCGGGTAGTGATTTTGAGGAAATGACGGGTAGTGCACATACCCGTGGGAAAGTTGAAGATGGCCATCTTCGACCTTCTCACTATTCTGGTATAGGTGAAAGGTATTATTCATGGCTAAACCCTGCTTAATTACTTCATTGTTCAAGTATAATACTATCTATGAGCATTTATTTGTGTATCTCATATAAAATTAGTAGGATATATAGAAAAAATGACGAGTACCCGTGAAACTACCCGGGTATTGCAGGTACACGGGTACCCAGGACGACCCGACCCGCGAGTGGTGTACCCGTTTGAGGCGGGTGGTCGTGCGGGTGGCAGGTATCAATCTAAGGGCACAGGTACCTGCCTCGCAAGTGGTGAGTGCACCCGCGCGGCAACTCGTGCCGGAGTCTAGCTGGTGGTAGTCGGATTGGAACGACGTGTTGCGACGGATGATTATCCAGTAAAATATTTTGACGATCACCTTTACTCACTACTAGTCCAAGGTAAATGCATACCTGGAAGAAATGTACTACTTATATTCAACTCTTCTCCCGCTCGATAATGTTTGATCTTCCTACAAATAACGGACCATTTTTCTGATAGCTTTTATTTCCACGAGATGATACTCTTCGCCTGCCTCTGTTCGCTCTCGCTACCCAAAATGTGCAACTCCACGAGATGTGCCACAAGGATGCCGCCACCATAACGCGACTCTATAACCCCGAAGGTCTCATTCGGGCTGGCCAACATCATCGAATGGTGTGAAGCGAGATGATAGAGTTATACTTTGCGAGAAATGAGAGGGTGTCTACAGTGGCGGTGAGTCGATCTCAAAGTATAGCTTACGACCTTCCTTGAGTTCGCCCAGCGCGCTGTCTCGGTCGTGTCGAGAATATCTATCTTGCCAACCACAGCGGTCTGCAATATCGCAAGGGTTGATTATTCCGTGATGTGTGATAATTAAGGTAGGGTAGAGTCGAGGAAAATTGTCTTTGATCTCGGCATAAATAGGAAAGGAGTTATACAGTACTTATACTACTTATCTCTCCAAATGACTGCTAATCATATTCAACATCTATTGACAAGTAAATCAGGGAGCAGTGGCTGCGTCGTCTACATCCAATTTCCTGACATGCCAAACGAGCGTTAGGCGGCCCTCTGCCTGCTTCCCTAAACATCCCGGAAACCCATTCTCGACCGCCTTCTTCATGTGCAAAAACACTTTCAACTCCAACTGCTCCAGCTCCGGCATGTCTACGAGCACCTTGTCCAAAGATACCGTATCCGGCGGAGGTTCCAGATAGTAACAGTCCTGGAAATTGATACTCACATGCCTCAAAGCCGAGGAAGATAGAGTCTTGGAAAAGTTGTCCAGCGACGTGCCGTTGCTTACCGCGAACTTGAAGTGCTTCACAGTCGAGGGCAACGTGAGGACGGGCGCTTCACAGAGAATCGTGTCAGAAAGGGTTGAATGCAACAAATGAAGGAACACTTACTTTCATTGTTGTTGTCAGCAACTGGCAGATCCAAGACGCGTAGTGTCTTGTATTGACCCAAGAGCGCGGGAAGCCGCCGGGGACGACACCCCGCGAATTCTTCATCTACGAACGTGATTTCCTCGAGGTTCGGAAAGGGGGTCTTGGTGCTCGTGAGGAGGTCCAAGAACAATAAATCAGACGGAGAGGTAATGCTCAGATTGAGGGAAATGACCTGTGGGACCTGCTCCGGCGCCTTGAAGTGGCGTGTATGCCAAATCGCGTAGTGCTCGGGGCGAAGTTCGGAAGGGTCCACGCTGCCAAGGTCCCAGACCTGCCCGGCAATTGGGTTGAACTCCGAGATGACCACACGGTTGAGCATAAGAGTAGTAAGATGGGGGAAGACGCTGAGAATGTCGAGAATGTCGGAAAGAGAGGGAATGTAAGAGAAATGCGCGGCGAATTTTTTCAGCTTGATGAATAGGTACAAGGATAAGGGGATTTTCGATAGGACCAGATTGAACTCGGAGATATCGACTTCGCCTACCGACAGCTCCTCCAAATTGGGCGCCTTGATGACCAAGGCGATCAAATTTTGGAATAATTCAAACGGTGAATCTTCGGAGAATGAGGAGATGGATGTGATGGAGATGGAATTGATTATTGAACGAAGAGCTGGAGCGTTGGTGATGACTTGGAGGAGGCGGACTAATGACTCGGAATCGTAGAGATCGAGATTTTTGAAGCGATGTTCCCGGATAGTCTCTGGCCACACGTGATTGACTGCTGAGAGAGTCTTTTCATTGTTGTGACCGTGCGCGATTTCGTGGACGATAAGAGCCTTGACCTCCAAGGGAAAGGTAGACATTGGCGATGATGGTGGTAGAGAAAGAGTCCGAAAGAGTCCCTGACTTTACACATTCTATTCGGGCCGCAACGGGCCGTTCGACGGTGACAATATTATACATGTACTGACATTCTGCCAACATAAGGCCCGTTGTGAACTTTTCATGTAGCCGTCATCACTGACACTAGGTCATTAGCATCTAAGCCCAAGCCAAATCAATTTCAATCCTCCCTCTCTATGTTTCCTTACACATCTCGGGAATCCCCGCTCGACCTTATCCTTTGGCGCAAACACAGTGCAGATATCCAGTCGTTCCAGAGAGTCCATACCAGCGAGCACCTCGTCCAGAACTCAAAAGGATCTCGCTGATAAGAGATGGAGGCGCTAATATCCATCGGAACTCGTCGATACGAATCGAAGATTTATCTTGAGCGATTGCCATTGTGTAGGACAGAAGTAAAGTGAGCCAAACGCATGTGTTACTGCAGTACCATTCGATATATAACCATGGCGTAGTACATGGGAGCGCCCTGCGTTGATATGTAACGACGAACTTTTCTCGAAGGCCTGGTTTTTTAGAACACTTTGAACGAAATGGAAGTTACGGTACATGGACGCAGGGACGAGGCTTAGAGAGACGAGGTATTAGCGAGAAGGAAAGCACAGAGACCGATGAACACACCAATTGAGGATCAACAAACAGGAGTTCTGGAATATCTGACCCAGAGACACCGCGCATACAGAAAAGAAAACGTTTCGCCATTCTTTGGTTGGATGCCAAGGGTGCGTATAGAGAAGCGGTTAGGCGTGCATACGAGAAGGTAGCATCCCTATTGCGAATCGCGATCAACGGAGACCAACAGCTGTGAAGCAGACTGCAGTAAGGCGACAGCCAGTGGGGAAGGAAGATTACGGCGAGGACGAGTCGGCAGTGAATTTTTGGCACATTGTTCGCTGCGGATGGGAACTTGATGGCGAGATCGAGCGATAGGACGTATACACCCATTTTGAGTTGTTGAAACGCGCGCGCATATGTTTGATAGCGGAACCGTCCTCTGGAGATTCGGTCGCGAGGAGTCTTCAATCGCCGCCCCATGAATTTCTTAGTTGGACACATATGCTGGGAACAAGGGAGCGCGAAGGTGGATCGTCTGAAGGAAACTGAATTGAGACGACACTAAAGGGCTATGGAAGAAGACGCACCTCGAATTCTGCGAATTTATGCAGAACAACGGCTCGAACAAAGCGTCTTGGTGATGCCCCCTCGGAGGGATCGAACCTCCCCAGGCGTTGCCCTGGGCTCCGAACAGCGAGGAGGAGGAATTCTGAAGGAGATGGGCCAGCAGCGGGCTTTAGCGACGAAAGACTCCAGGTGCAACCTGCGCGCGAAGAATGGCGATAATAGACGATGAACGGAAGAGACCAGCTAGCACGCACCGAAGACTTGCCAAGCCATCCATCATCCACTTGCACCATCTCCCTGTGAATCGACGCCTGCCTCCCACGCATATATCCGCTCGCCGACGTCCAGCCAACAGTAACAAAACACGACACAGATAAGTTGGACGCTGCACGTCGTCCGTCGTGTCTTGAGGTATCCATATACGGCAGGATGCTCGTGATTCAAAGAGTCTTCGTTCAGAAGGAGCCGGCGTGGACGTCGTAGTCACGCATGCAAAGGTGGTGGTAACTAAAAGAGAGTGCCGTGTACGTCAGCAACCCAAACGGGCAATGAACGCCTCAGATTCTCACGACGATGCGACCTCTTTATGCATTCACATGCTCTCTCTAGGGCAAAGCGACGCTTGGAACTGCACAATAGTACTATTTGCATGTCTTAAAACGAAATCGCATTCTTATGCTTTAACGACCCGGGCCTCCCATCTTGCAAAAACATCTTCTCCGTCACATCTTCCATTTTAAAATAATGCAACGCACACGTAGCACGTGCACTTCCATTTTACAGGTCCAAATCACCCTCAGTTCTGCTTCCTAAAACATCCTCTTCAAGTACATTCGTCAAGTTGGGAGACCACAGCGTCATATCCAACTGCTCCATTCCCACTAAAGCCACCATATCCGACAAACGACCGCTAGGGAAGTCGATGCTGACATTCCTCAACGATCGCAGAATTTGGCCAGGGGCTTTGTGACGCTTACAGTGAGGGCACGGGAGATGAGAAGATGAGGGACACACGTCGTTGAAGTAAGAATTCTAGGAATTGTTGTATCGCGCAGGTGGAAGACAGCATTGGGAAGGTTTCATTCTTGGTTCGGGAAGAGGAGGAAGGGCCTCGATCCAGCGTAACTCGGAATGGTTTGCGCTGAGAGTCCAGATGGGGAAAGGAACGCAGGGTGCATGATGAGGGAATCGAGGACTACGGACATGTGCGTACTTTGAGTATTGGGCGGCGGGTCGATGGAATGGAGTACAGGCAAGGGATTGTCTCGGGCCATACATAACTAATGTGTGCGAGACGAGACCTTTTGGAATGGACATGCTCAAGAACTTGGGGGGTAGAAGGCCCCCGCGCCTTTATATCCATAAAATATTCATTGCGTGGTATGGACAATGAAACTTGCTGTCCAGAGATGGCTCGCCGACACGATCAAATTACATCGCGTTTGTCGAGAAGTAACTTGGCGAAATGCGCAGTCAATATGTTTGCCTTCTTATCGCCGGCGGATTGCCCAGCTCACTTTTTAGATGCAAATGTCATCATCTAATTCGGACTATGATGAGCACGCTACATTCAGATAGAAGAACATACGTGAAGTCATAACGCAGAGTGGACGTTCAACGAAACAAGAACTTCGAGCCTCTTTTCGCATTGATACGCCACACGGGATCGAACTATGCGGAACAGAGTCCCTTCATTGATGTTGCTACAATTATAGACGAAGCGTCATCGAACTACGTCGCCTGAAAAGAGACGAAGTAAGTTTCGGCCACTTGAACGTGGTGCAAAGCCCGACGGGATCGACCTCAGCACAGCAGACAGATCGTCTCGAGTCCAAGGGCGAAAATAGCCAGTGAGTTATGCGTAGTAGCCAACCTCGCACAGTTGATGTGCGCGAAATCAGTTTATCGCCAAAGAAATTACTAGAGATGAAGGAACGATTAACGAATAAGAGGTTTATAAGCACCTGGCAAATGACGAAGGCCGTTGACATTCCGATGGGTTCATCTATATTTGATTGAGCAGCGGTGGATAGAAAGACGGACCTCACGTTGCAGTAGCGTGGGGTATGGGAAGGTAGACTTTTTCCATCGCGACGAACAAAGGTGAAGCAGACAGAACCAGTGCGTGTTTGGCTCGTCTTGGACGATGGACGAGAGGACACATTCATAGTTGTTGGGCGAGGCCTCGTCTTCCTATCCTGAAGTTCGGTGTCTTCAGAAAGCTAAGCCGTGGTTGGAGGAAAATGCACGGATAAACCACTGTCGGAAGGCATAGAGGTCGAATATCGCATGTATGGAAGCAGACGCAGTGGTTCCATGATGCGCCAGCGAATATGCCCCCTCGGAGGGATCGAACCTCCCCAGAAATTCCGAACAGCGAGGAGGAGATATAGGAAATGAGCCAAAGGCCAATGCGACCGTGGATGAGATATGGGTGGTAGGCGCAGAGGAACGTTTACATGCAGACTTTAGGAAGCTGAAACAACGAAGAAAGAGAAGGAAAACGACACACAGAGAGGAAGATGACGATCCGCAGCTATCCCATTCATAACTTCGCCCTACTGGATCCCTTCGATGTGAGCCTTGCCAGAGCGAGTCGATGCAGTCCAAGAATCGCCTACGCGCTGAATACGAGGGCGTGCGCTTCAGCGTCGAGAAGTAAGAGGTGTCATCCGCACAGGGATGATGGTGGTAGCAGCGGAAGAGAATGGCACGGCCATCAAAGCAGACACGTCGCCATCCAATGAACGCCCAGGGCTTGCGGTGACGTTGAAGTATTATTGTAACGGCGTTGCATATGACGCCAAGCGCCCTGGCCCATTAATGCCACTAGCTGCTTAGTAGAAGTTATGTCCAGCGACTGCATCTGCTTTCAGAAAGAACGGAGAGAATGCATAGAGGCTTTGTTGCTTGATAGACAGCGCGTATAAGTCTTATGCCCATTTGATCGATATCGCAATGTCCCGCATAATTACGATGCATATCTTAACACTTTGAGACGCAGAGACGGAACAGTGGTCTTGCCAGAAGGATTGTGATTACATGCTCTCATTTTGAGTACCACGAGCAATAAGTTCAAATTTCCCACACATGCCAAACGATCTTCAGTCGTCCCTCTGCCTGCCTCTCATGACATCTCCTAAATCCCTCTTCAACCGACTTCTTCATGTGCGGGCGCACCTTCAGGTGCAGCTGCTCCAGTCCCGGCATGGCCGCTATGGATGTGTCCAAAGCCGTCGTATCCGGCAAAGGATACCCGGAATATACCATAGCACACTGGAAATTAATAGTCACCTCCCTCAGCAATGATCCTGAAGAAGAAAGTGTCTCGCAGAAGTTGCCCAGCAATTTTGTGTAATTTACTGTGAACTTGAAGTGCTCCAAAGTCGGGGGCAATGCGAGGACGGGTGCTGCACGGGGGTATCATGGTCAGAAGGTAGTTTAGGCATATGGGAGATTACGGAGACTCACTCTCGCACCGGAGGGGCCCGTCACCTAGTAGATCCAGGACACGTAGCGTATTTCGATATCGCTCTAAAAGCGCAGGAAGACGCCGCGGGCGACACATCGGGAGGAAATCATCCACCAACGTGATCTCCTCGAGGTTCGGGAAGGGTGTCTTGGGACTCGCGAGGAGGTCCAAGAGCATTAAGTCCGAGGGAGAGGAAAAGTGAATACACAGGGAAGTGATCTGTGGGACCTCCTCCGGGGCCTCGAAGCCTTGCGGATCCCATATAACACAGTGGTCTGGGCGGAAGTGAGTGTTGAGGTTCCAGACGTGGCTGGCCAGCCGGGATAGATCCTCGATAGCCACCAGTGCGAGGGTTAGGGTGGTGAGATGGGGGAAGGAATGGAGGATGTTGAGGAGAACTGTGAGGGTACACGTGTGAGAGCTTTGGAGATCGAGTGTCCTGACGTTGATTGGCGCATGGGGCGACGAAGAAATTCCGGCCAAGATGATATTGAATTGGGAGAGATCAGCACTCTGCATTATTAGCTCCTCTAGGTTGGGTGCCCTCATGATGAAGGTCATCAAGTTTGTGTATTCATCCATCGTTGGCAACATTGTTCCGGTAAAAATGGACATGGTTATGTTGATGGAACGAATTGTGGATAAAGCAGTGGGAGCGCCGCCTATGACTTGGAGGAAGCGCGATAATTGATCAGACCCGAGCACTTGGAGGTTTTTGAAGCGATGTTCTCGAATGTATGGGATCGTCTCTGGCCAGACTAGGCTGATCGCTGAAAGAGCCTTTTGATCGTTTGCAAGTTCGTGGACGACGAGAGCCTTGAGCTCCAACGGAACAGACGGCATTGGTGACAATGGTGACAATGTGGGCGCAAGAAGTGAGGCCCAACACTCGGGTGCGCGGTTTTATATCACAAACTATTTACATCGTGGTGTTTGCGCGTAGTATGAACAATAAAAGTCGTTGTTCGGAGGTGGACGAACATTGGTGGAAGGTGGATGCCATCGCGAACAAGGGGATGATGTGGCGCAGTTAGAATTAGGTTGCTTTATTCTGTACGATGCCTTACCCGGAACATGATTCCATCAGTTGCGCCCCCCGTCTCGAACAACAGTTGTATGTATCGACTGAGAGTCGATGCTCGACCTACAAGAACCCTTAGCAAGTTATCGTGAACGCACGGCTACGCGGGAAATGCAATGTCCGCCGTCTGTGTTGGAGATACATGCTGTCAAAATGAGAACCCGCAATGTTTCGGGTTTCGGACCGATCCTTCCGGCATCTCTTGCTTTCTTTCTATCGAGTAATCGGTATGTCTTACGCTATAACCAGCCGTCACCAGTTGTTTAACGATGTTTCAGGATCCAGCCTCACCGTGTACCCTTCTGGATAAGAATGACCTTCCTCCCAGGAGCGGAGTAAGCAAATTGTCACTGTTTTTCGTCGTTTGAGACTAATCTAGTTTTCGACGTTTAGACGTTGCTCTTCCGTGTCTCATGTAATGCACGGGTGTGATCTCTGCAAGGTCGAAGCGCTGGAGACCCTCATCGTTCCAGATGCGCTACTAAAGTTGTTCTCGACGAACGACCCTCCCAATAACCAAATTTTACCGTCTTTGCTAGCGAGCGTCGACACCGTTCGTTCCGTCTCTGCAGATATCGATGGGTGCATCGCGTCTATGGAATCTATTCTATCTCGCATAAGGCATGCAAAAGAGACCTGCACACTTTCCATCGCGCAACACGAAGCGGTCTTCCACCCCATCCACTCCATTCCAGACGACATTCTTCTCGAGATCTTCGAGTGGTATACCTGGTCACAAACAACGAGGGAGGGTCGTGCGCCTTGGACACTATCTCACATTTCCCGGCGCTGGCGCGCTCTAACACTTTCGTCGGGCTCCCTGTGGTCGACTATCATTATTCCCTGGCGCGAGATGAGGAGTGATGGCAGCATCCAAAGTCTGCTGGAAGAATGGAGTGTAGTCATCCCGCGCTCCATGAACTGCGACCTGTTTATTCACCTCGTTTCCGCCGGGTACAACATGGACTCCCGCGTGGATGAAATTCATCGTCTTCTTCTTCCACCGACGACGAGACGTTGGAAGATTTTGGAGCTCCCGGCCCGGCCTGGTTTCCTTTCCCCAGTCAGCCTTTGTTCCTTTGACCGCTTGACAACACTCGTGTTATTTGGAGATCCACTCAACACCGAGCCAATTTCCATGTTCACCCGTGCGCCAAATCTTTCATGCCTAAAGCTGGGTGGAGTCGCTGAAATAAACATCGATGTACAGTGGGAGCGGATAACAACCTATTCATGCACCTTGCCCGGCCTTCGATATCTTCACAAACTCACCGCATTGGAACATCTCACCCTTGATCTTGAACTGACTCCGAAAAACGCATCTCCTACCAGTATTTTCCCCGTCGACGTACCTGTGCCATTGTCGCTATCTACCCTCCGCTCTGTTTCCATCGCCTATTCCTCGTTCGGTTTCCGTTCAACCTGCATCCTGGATATTTTGGATCTCCTCTATCTACCATCATTGACTCGGACGGTGACCGCTCTCTCAGTCTCTGCTGGAGTCGACCTGGAGCTATTTGGACCTCTTCCTCATCTCCGAGAGTTCTGTGTAGACTGTGCATATTCTCCCGATAAATGTGTTGCATTTCTTACAACATATGCCTCAATCACGTCCCTTCATGTCCGGTCTATCATTGTGCTCCACACTCTGCTCGTCGTCGCAGACAAACCTGTTCTTTTGCCGCATTTGACCATATTGGGTGTCGATAGGCGTGTGCTGGTTGTATCTCCGGAAGATGTCCTCGAGATTTTAGAATCACGATGTCGTCATGAAGGCGGACGTGTGGAACAACTTTCCGAGGTGAGGTTTTCAGGGAGCAGATCATTACTGTTGCCTGCAAAAGCTATCTACGAAGGAGAAAACTGGAAGAATGTGTGCGGTAAGGTCAAAGTTATTGAAGCGCCGTGTTCCCTTTGTAGCAGGTTTCATATTTAATCGGAATTGTTAAGGACTTTAGAATGAGACGCGACGGAAAATGAAGGAAGTTGGCGAGGGTAACGGAGGAGATTTTGGAAAGATGATTATTCGGTGTAGGGTGAATGCGCTGAATGTGTATGAGAATTCCTGGGGCGTTCATTACCTTTCTGGGTCTGAATGGCTGACGTGTTCACTTTGTCCAAGTTTGGTAGGCCTTCTCTTCGTGTTACCACCAAGTCTTCGTTGTCGTCGTCGTTCTCGACAATGGAGGCTATCTTGTTGCGTACCGACGACTTCTCGCACCGCGCTGGGCGACATACGTCGGAGTGTCACCATCCGCTTTGTCTTTGCCAATCGAGTCTAAATATCGACGAGGAGCTGCTCATTCACGAAAGGAGAAGATGGCTTTGCGACGGCGAGCCACCGCATATTCATTTCGGTCTGTCGTAGTTGGTTTTCCTCATTTAATTTCTGACGGCTTCCAGCATTGGCGTCGTCCACGACTTTTCCCTTTGTTTCCACTGAGCGCTGAATGCCTTGAACGCTTTGCCCATCCCCCTCGCTGTTCGGAGCCTAGCATCATAGCTGGGGAGGTTCGATCCCTCCGAGGGGGTATATTCGTTTGTCGAGGTAGCAATCCGATATGGACTGAGCGCGCCACGCAGGTTCAAGACTGGTAGCTTTGAGAGGGCCCGATGTGCGTCTATCTATGAAGTCATCCATCTCGTCAGTGCTCATCTCTCTTCAGAGATGGTGACCTCCTTTGCCTGCACATGATTTCGGTCCCCAATTACTTTCCGATACGCTGAGCACGCTGCCATATTCTGCCAATCGAAGGACCTCCCCTGTCGCCCAGGACCCTACGGCTCGTCCACCTCACATCTGTACGACACGATGTAAACCGAACGTTGTTGGAGCCGCGCCGCTTGATCTGAAATTGGGCTGTATCACGCATGCTTCCCTACCTCCCAAAGCTCACCGCGATGTAGAAATTTACCCCAGATTCAACCCCGTCTCCTACTACCTTGTGATACTCCTTTTCGGTTTATCTATCACTCCACCTAAACCAAAGTGTCGTTTGCATCGCCTCTACAGACGCCCTCTGAGCTCTCCAAGATTCCACGACACATCCAGTAGTAGCCACGTGCTAAAACTTCTACACCCCATCCTTTCCCAAACTTGACGAGGTTGTCAATTGCCGCGGGAATGTGGATGGATGATGTTGAACCCACATTTTGGGGTCGTGGTGTTGGAATAAATGGGAGGACATGTGGCGCGCCTTGAGGAGTTACGCATTTTTGGGGGGGGGGCAGCGAGGAGTATCATCTCCGGGCGACGCATCATGTAATCTTCTATGGTGACCTTTGTGGTAGTAGTCCCGAACGAGGCGACCATGGAGCTGCTCAACAATCTTGCGCTAGATATGAGTCTCCAACTGCCAATCCCACGTACTTATTTCGTGGTTGTAGGTAAATATACGGTCGGGCGCGCGAACGTCGGATATCTGAATGAGAATATCGACTATACACTATACTTTGAGGCATGCATAGGGACGATGAGGAAACGGAATAACAGGGCCGACATTTCAGGATCATCGCTTGTCAGTGCTGAGCAGTAGTATCGTGTTAGGAAACTAGCAGTTACCCGTGGCTACGCCACGGAACTGAAACCTAAGCTATCTGAGCCATTGCCATGATTCAGTCAGAGCACTAACATCAGAATTCCCTCAAACATGCATCTACTATCAATGTTTCTCTGTCGGACACTAATATTCTGTTGCCCGTGTTAATGTGTAAAGTTAAACGCTACTGTCTATTCTCTCCCACGTCCGTTGTTGGCCATGCCATACAATACAACCAGTGTCAACCACTGGATGATTTGTGGCGTAGTCACTATGGTGCAGCCCATCTTGAGTCTCTGTAGCCTCGGACATGGTGCTGCAAGTCAGTCATTGCCACTATATACTCTCATGTAATTAATGCCCTGCACACTGAAGCGACACTTCTTGTTGATGCCACCAGTGTGGCGCATAAATCCAGACCTGGTCCAGAAACGGACCGAAACCTACCGGGGAGCCAAAGAGAAGGCCGTTTTGTTTGTCTTCGCGATCGGACCAATGGCATTAGGAATCGGCCACTTGTCTTTTAATATATAAGATATATTGTATCTTTCATTTGCTCCCAATAATGTACACTCAAGTCGTCGGTTTGTTATTCTGCCGCCTGTCGGCCCGCCCCTACTCAGTCACTAGGCAAGGCTGTCTTCACAAGGCCGATGACGGTGCCTTGGTGCCAAGGAAGGTTGAACCTGGTGATGGTTTGAGAAGGCAGTACTTATATAAGATAGTGAACTTGACTTTACCTTCTGACCCATCAGATCCGACTCGAGAGCTGTGCGGAGTGACAACATATCGGAATGACATTCCCGGGCAGCTCTGACAGTTCTCGGAAATGTAGCGATATATCGAAACATGTTCCGAAAGGTACAGTCCATATTGTGTTGAGTATCTAGGGCTTCCACGCGTTCTGCGATACTAGGTAGGAGATTGTCAATAAATAGAACTGAACCACAGCATTGAACACAGCCTACCGAGCTAGATCAAGTAGTCCCGCGGCAGTTATGCTGTGCATGGTTCCTGGTTGGTGCCTGCATTGTTCTTCGATCAGCCACAGTCGCGCTTCTGTGATACAGCTGTGCGTCCTGGACAGTATAAAGCCGGGGAGGACCAGTGGTTGGATAAATAGGTAGAGTACAATAGTGACAGAGACAATGAGTGAGGCATAGGTTGGTGAATTACTGGTTGCCAACCCAAGGATGAACGTGAGAGCCTGGTTACTGAGTTCACGTTTAGAAGGGTACAACATTGACTGCGAAGACATTGGGGGGCTTGATTCTTACTAACAAGGACACTACCTACTGACCTTCACTCTTTCTCTCCCGTTGGGAAGCAAATTCAACACACAGCCAGCCTTGAACAGCCTTTTGCTGATAATCAATGTTGTACTTCTACACTGCTCCTACACTGTGTTACAGTGCCCCACACAGCCGTACTTTCCAATGTCTTTCAGCCTTCCGAACACCGAAGAAGAGAAATGGACCTCAACCATGGAGGCCTTACAACTGTGCGGGATATAATATAGACGGAACTCAATAACGCAGACCTGTGCTCCTTCTGTATGAAGCTGGAAAACTGATGTCCTGGATCTGGGGCTGAACACATTCGTCAAGAAACAAATCACGAGCCAGCTACAACTAAGCGCCACAAAGCAGCTTAGCGAACTGCGCAGTCAACATATTCGCTTCCTTCTCCACTCTCCCGATCGACGCCGCACCGCACGACTCGCTCTCTAGATGCTGTATAAGGCCAGAGCACAATGTGAACGTCGTGCTACAGTCCGGGCACCTACGGAGCCTAATGAGCGCACTACCAGTGGCAGTAAGGAAAAAGAACATACTTGAACTTGTCATCGTCATGAGCTGCGGACCTGATATGCAGATTCAAAGAATCAAGAGTATCGAATCTCTTCTCGCACGTTGGGCATTCGTACGCCATGCCGTTGAATGCGTCTTCTGTGGCGATCTCGGCGGTAACCGTCCCGTGCGAGATGGCCATGGAGCTGGACACCGACGTCGCGCTCGAGAAGATCTCGTTAATGCCCGAGATGGAGGCGCCGACATCTGAGGTACTTTCGTCCTCGCCGATGAGAATGGAAGGTTTGACCTTGAGCGACTGGATAGCTTGGGTGACATGGTGACGATCGAGCCCCGGTGTACATTCGCCAGATTCGATGTGAAGTGCGATGCTAGATGGCTCCTTGAAGAGTTGGGGGCATAGAGCACATTTCATCGTCCGTGGTTTATGGGCGATGGAACGTTTATGCTGTGCAGAGAATCAGTGTTGATGAGACAGGAGGAGGAGATATACGTACAGCGTCCAAATCCTTGAAACCTTGGGCGCAGTCGAAGCACCAGTTATGCATCGAGGTGAGGTGATTGTCCATATCCGCCTTTGACTCGAAGTGCAGTACACATTTCTTGCAACGAAAATCATCATAGCCGTCGAATTGGCTATCGTATCGCGCAGGATGTCGATGTCGAGAGTTCTTCATGTGCTTGAGATGGAAAGATTAGAAGATGGATGAGATGATGGTAGCATGATAGCAACTCACCTCTTGGAGTTGCGGAGCTGTCGTGAAAACCTTGGTGCATTCCTCGTTGCAGAAGAAGTGGTCTTCGTGTTTACCGAAACAGTGATAGACGAATCGACCCCAGTGATGAAGGTCCCGATGGCAAATATAACACGTCACGGGTGCTGGGCCGCCGTTTGCAACATGAACGACCGACTGGAGGTGCTTTGAAACAGGGATAAGCATCGTATCGATGGATCTGTACAACGTTGACGTACCTGCTCCAAGAACTCAGCTTGGAAGAACAGATGGCGACACTCCGAACAGTAGAGATGATCCTTAGCTGAGACGCAATGGCTGTGGAGAGAGTCTTTATTCGAGAACGTACGGCGGCACTGAGAGCAATCATGGACGTCGACCATGGCGGCTATCAGTAAGTCCTGGGGAGTCATACCCTGGACCCAAAGCGCCTTTTAAGCCATATGAAAACCTCCACGTTCTGGGGTCTGAAGGTTAGAATACAGTTGGGCGCTTATCCATACCCCGAAGGATCATGGGAGGCGTTCTAAGAACTGTGGCTTGATGATCCTTCCAGATACAACGACGTCGTTCGTTCATGCCGTCAAGGGTACCTAATATAGATACGGCGCCTGTTGATCAGTTTCCCGAAGGCGATGAACGAGGACTGGAGTCCGTCATCGACATTGTTGGAGTGTTCGTTCCATAAGGGAGTACGACACGGTGATTGCGCCATGAAGTTTCCTCGCCAGCCTGAAGTGTATCGTTTCGTGGGGACGTCTGAAACGAGTTGAAGTAACGAGTACATAGAGAGGGAAAGACGCTAACCGCGCAGTCCAGAATGATCGATCTCTATGGCTAGAAGAGCGGGAGATCGGTGCTGAATATCGTTTACAAGTCCACGATGAATGATAGCAAGTCGAAGTTTCACAGTAATCAACATTGCAACGTAAAATGGGCAACATTAGGAGTAGGAAGCTCGATGAACAAGACCCGAATATCGGGGTCAGAAGTGTCGACGCAAACGACAATCAAAGTCGGTCGAAGGGATTGTTAAGGCGTGAAGTTCCCGAGGTGTTGGATAGAACTCGTTTACGGTTGACATTGGTAGCATCCAGGTCTCAGAGAATGATGGACACCTCAACACGTCGATCCCAATGTAACGGAAGGCGAATTCGCCCAGAGTATGCATCCACGATCAGGCGCTTGGAGGATATCTGACGGCGGGTGAATATAGCGACGATATGCGGATCTACAGAGAGACGCACCATGGACGTGTACAGGAAGCCTAAGACGCACGACAACGACGCGGAAGCGAATATGCCTCCTCGGAGGGATCGAACCTCCCCAGATGTTGCACTGGGCTCCGAACAGCGAGGAGGATGAGAGAAGGGGAAGATCCTGGGTGCATGAGGACTGCAGGGGGTTTAAGCTTGATAGGGGTCAACGAAAGTAGTGACACACCGGAGATCCTGCGAAGGCATTGTCCAGAAGGCACTCCAGGTGGCCGTATCGGATGCTGCATGGAATATGAGATATGAAATAGGAGAAATCATGGATACGACGCACGGAACGACGACGTCTGGCAACACTGTCCACCTTCGCTGCGGTATTCCCGTCCTTTCAGCCTCCTACTAGTATGTTCCAATGCATAGTCGGTCTACGAGCCCCGCAGACGGCAAGCCAGACCATGGATTCGCACTACCGCCGTGTCGCTGATATGTTCTATACGGGCTTCCTCAGACAACAGAGTACGCGTCAACGTCGTGGAGAATGGCGCCCAGAGGTAGTAGTCGGATATGAAAGATGGTGGTAGGAAAGAGAAAGACGGAGCAGCCAAGCACGCACAAATCGAAGGCACGCATCACCCATCCCAAATAGGCAATGAACACCAGGGCATAGTTGGTTTGTGGTACTTATTAGGCATCAATCTCAAAGAGCACGGGGTTATAACATGGTAGATGCACATTCACATCTCCGGCGAGTATTTCATCGTGGCGAATCTATCTGATACTTATTCACGAGTAACACAGGTAAGCAAGTATCCAGTCGAAGCTCATTCACATACGATCCTTAGTTATAAAAATCCGACCACCTCGCATACATTCTTTTTATATATCCACGCCACTCATCTATTACCTCCAATCTCCTATGTATGCACCCGAGACCCTCAGCTTTCCGCAAACCACGTCCCACCGCTCTGCTAACCCATTTATCTTTGTTATTGCATCCCTCGTCCCCTCCAACGCCGTCTCCTTCCCTGAGATCCTGAACTCAACCAGCGGAACCTCACTCTCGCAACGCTCGATGACACGTAACGGATATGATATCAAAGCTATCGCGGGATCCCCAAGTTCGGTTGGGTGTAACCCCAAGAGATGGACGACGATCATGTTTGAGGTGTACAGCGATGTAACGGAAGGGTACCGAGCGAGAAATGTGTGAATCTCGGCGGGAAGTGCATAGGATTCGAGTGGGAGGTGCGGAAGTGGGCCTGGGAATTCGGGCAGGGGCACCTTTGGGGACACGATTGAGAGAGTGGTCAACGAAGGAAGAAACAGGAGTCGGGAGACATGAAACACAAATGGGAGGGTGCCAGCGGCATGTGTCATGGACAAGGAACGTAAACTCGAAAGAGCAGTCATAGTGGCCTGGAAAGTACGCCACACCGCATCCTGATCTACATATAGGAAAAAGGACAGCTTGAGAAACTCAGCTGCCATCAGTTTTGGCAAGTTCGAGATCCCGTAGACATCTGTTGTATAGTCCGTGATTCGATCCCAGGGGAGGTCGATGTTCCCATTCATTGAATCCCTTAGTGTCGGTCGTCTAAGGTTCCGTGCGCTTCTGAACATCGACACCGTTTCCGGATCAGGGTGAAATGGGAAGGGAAGGGTCCATACCAACTCCGTAAGTCGGTCAAACGAGCACACCATCAGCGCTCCACACTCGCGGAAAGCTCGAGGTACTTCCAACGTCCCGTCGTCGGCAACTGCCTTGCTCTACCAGCGTCTTCCTTGATACAGATGGAAAGATCGCAATCCACCGAGCGCGTGCCTGCCTGGATACCATAAATCCCCTATAGCGCTCGTCGTTGGGAACGACGACCATAGTTGAGGCGAGGAAATGACTAGGCCGCGCACAGACGCGAGAGAGTGTCCAAGGGGAATAGGAAGAGGATGGTGTATCATGTATACTGCCCCGCTTCTCGCGATGTGCCGGTCGTCGGGAATGGAGCGAAGGGGATGGATGGCTGCTTTGTGTTGCTTGATAGATAGCGTGCACGCGTCTTTCATCTTTTCCAAGATGGCCTGTGTGGTCGCGATGCATTTTCCAACGCTTTCGGACACAGATAGAGCGGTAGATAACAAGGATGGAAGGATTGTGTCGCCGGGGGGATCGTTGGTGAGGAGCAGTGTTTTCACCAACTCGGGTACAACTGGTCTTCAAAAACACATGACGGGCATTCATCAGTACCATTTAGAGCGGTATGACATCTGGATCATGGTGTTAGCTATAGTAAACCGTCGCTTGCAATTGAGGTGATCGTACTGTTTATTGTTCACTACTTCTCGCTGTTGTGGCACCACAGATATGCTATCCTACGGATCGGAATAGATGTCGGAATAGATGTCAGTATGGGTGCGATCGAGGACGTACAGAGAACACCATCATGGTAATGATGCGGAATCATCGGCCCGAAACACGCCACCATCAATTTGCCCTAGTAAAATGACAACCCAACGTTTATACAATGGATGTGGGGTCTAAAGCGGCACTTACTATCTAGTGAATATTAACAGAGTCGACCTGTGATTCTCATCCATAGAATTGTAAGAAGCAGCTGCTCGCTAGGTGAACAGACGAGCCTTGCTGATTACGAAGACAAAGAGTACGCTACGAGATCACTTAATAAGTACTGTACGTAATCCTCGTGTGCATGTAAGGAACTTGGCGAACGTAACGGTACAGAATTTTAACAACTTCCGTCGTCAAACATACCGAATGCCAACCGTAAGTAATCCACCAAGATCATGCATGCCAGTCCGTTACAAGATTCGAAGTATTTGCTTTGTTGACGTTTATTTGCGTTTGGATGCTAAAGAGATCTACGGGTGGGAAAGTGTGCGTAATAAGGTCAAAGTCATCCTAGTGCTGCATCCGCACATCAGAACAAAGAACGACACATGAATACAACCAGCCCTAGAATACAACGGGCACACGTCGCTCATTTCTTTCGTCGCTAGAATATAGAAATTGGTCTACTTTGGCTCAAAGAACGTCCATTGAATCAAAAAACCTCAATGGCTGCTACTCATATTTCCGTCACCCATTCTTCATATCCTCAACATGCCAAACGAGCCTCAGTCGCCCCTCCGCCAAACACATCGAGAATCCATCCTCAATTGTCTTCCGCATATGCACCCACACATCCAGATCCAACTGCTCCAATCCTCGCATCCCCACTAACACCTTGTCTAACGCCCCCGTATCCGTACCATCGCACCCCCGGAGATTGATCCTCACATTCCGCAAGCTCGTTGAACACGACAGAGTCTCGAGGATGCTGTCCGGAATTGCTGTCCTGCCTATAGCGAACTTGAAATGCTCTAACGTCGGGGGAAATGCTAGGATGGGTGCTGTGGTGTTGTGGTCAGAAGGGACGATGAGGAGAGTAGGTTGGGAGACTTACTTTGGGTGATGAAGGAGGTACCCTGTAGGTCTAGGACGCGGAGCGTGTCTTTGTAGCGATCCACAAGCGCTGGGAGACGGACGGGACGACACGAAGGGAGGAAGTGATCTGCGAACGTGATTTCCTCGAGTTTCGGGAAGGGTGTTTTGGGACTCGCGAGGAGGTCTAACAACATTAGATGTGACGTTGTTTCGATGTGGATATATAGGGAAGTGATATGTGGGATCTGCTTCGGCGCTTTGAAATTGTGTGTATCCCACATGGCGCAGTTCTCGGGGTGGAGGTTGGAATGGAATATGGTGACGTCCCAGATTTTTCTGCCAATTTGGTGGAGGTTGAAGAAGGTTAGGTCTAGGAGGTGTAGAGTGGTGAGATGGGGAAAGGAAGAGAGGAGATTGAGGAGAATTGTGAGGGATGATGTGTGTGATTTCTTGATGGTGAATGTTTTGAGGTTTGGATTGGGGGATGGAGGGAGTGTAGATAAGGCGAGATTGAGTTTGGCGAGATTAGTGTTCTCTGTAGATAGTTCCTCGAGGTTGGGTGCCATCCTAACAAAAGCGATTAGGTCTGTGTAGCGACTGATCGTTGGTAGCGGTGCGTCGGTTACAGTGTAGGAGGTGGTGAAGGAGATGGAACGGATCCCGGACAGAATGGCTGGAGCGCCGGCAATGATTTCGAGGAAGCGCGATAAAGAGTCGAATCCGTAAATTTCGAGGTTTTTGAAACGATGTTGTCGAATATATGAGATTGTCTCCGGCCATACATAACTGACCGATGATAGAGCTTTTGGATCGTGTGCGAGTTCATGGACGATGAGAGCCTTGAGCTCCAATGGCAACGGAATGGGCGACATTCGTGATCTGTGCAAAACTGGGGGTAGGACGTTGTGATGATTCAGCTCTTTATATCGCACACAAAATATTCATTGTTGCACTTGCGCGTAGTACGAACAATACAACCGGAGCTGATCGGCCCGCGAATCGCTCTTCGACAGTCTTCCTGTTCTGCGTCTCGGTCGCGACGGGTCTAACATCGGGGAGTTCGATGTTGGGGGAAGACTTAGGGCTTAAATACACCGTCAGGATGCGCCAAGGTCGAAGGCCTGAAGGAGAATGAATATCTGAACGAAAGGTCGAATCGAAGCAGACGCACCTCGAGATCATGGCGCAGAGCAACGACTCGTACGACGCGCTGGCAAATATACCCCCTCGGAGGGATCGAACCTCCCCAGATATCGCACTGGGCTCCGAACAGCGAGGGGGGAGATGTCGGAAACGCATCCAGCTCTATCGGGAGGCAAGACCTGCTGCGGATGGGATATGGCGCGGAGGAAAGGGAATATGCGTGCACCTGGAATCATAAAGGCTTTGAGCGAGACGCAGCGCATATATCCGCGTCGTCCACGACAGAACCTGCAAGATACATGAGGTGCCAGACGAAAGAACTGGGATACCACGCACAAGGAGGAATCACGCCCGACGGAACTGCCTATCCGCAGCTTTCCCATTCCCAGCTTTGCCATCCTAGCAGTATCCCTTCGCTCGTGCAAGCCAGGCTTGTCAACGGTGCGGTCGGTTCGCCTAGGAATCGTCTATGCGGCATATGGGAGCCCTCTCTCCCGGTAGCATGCTTCGGCGTCGAGAAGAGCAGGGTCCAGAGGTGAGAGTCGCGCAGCGATGGTGGTGGTAAGAGAGAGAACGACGGAAGCGACCAAGCACGTGCAAATCAAAGGTACGCGTCACCATCCCAAAGAGGCAATGAACGCCGAAACCAAACCTCCGACCTGTCTTGTGTGATGGCGCTACAATGAATTAGAAATGGCAGCCTCATCTCACGCATACGGCATGCGCGTAATCCAACAATGAGGCGAACAATACTTAAATATCTTCGTCTTTCGCTGAACGAAACATTCCGTCGACCTGTAGCCACCATATTGCGTTACATGCTACCATATATGAATGCCCCGTCTGTGCATTCGAAATACTAGAGACTACCTGCTTTCCCCATGTCATCAAAGATATCTTCTCGACCAATGATCTTCCCAACGACGCTCTCCTCCCGTCCTTGCGCTCCAGCCTCTCGTTCCCTGTCCACCGAGATAGGAAAACATCTCACCGCAATACAGCACGCGAAAGACGCGGGTGCACTAATCATCGGGAACGAGGCAGCCGTACATACCATCCGCTCACTCCCCGATGTCTTGGGACTGGAACTGAAAGCCTGACCAGAATGTACGAGCTTCAGGCGGTCCTCCATAATCAATGCTTTCAGTTATACATTAATATAGTATAACATACATAGAACGTACAGAGCGAGCGATATGTTCCCCCAAGTTCTCGTTCTGTATTTCGGGCCGATACTTCCGAACGTTACTTGCTTCCCTCCACGATGTGCCTCGTACGTTTTGTATATAACACACACTCAAAAGCTACTGAGTCGATATTATAGGATGATACCCCATTCCTTTCTCATTCGCAAGAGCGCCCAAGGAAGTAAGTATCCCTGTTCTTTTCACGTTCGCCAAATTTAATCATCGACATTTAGCCACTGTCATGCCCCGCGGCATGGTCCCCACGAGTGCACAATCTGCGTATTCGAAGCACTGGTGATACCTACTGTCCCCAAAGTCGTCTCAAACCTCTTCTCCGCCAACGATCCCCCAAACGACGATATCCTTCCTTCCTTCCTTCCTAGCCAGCCTCACCGCCGTCCGCTCCGCATCTACTAACATCCAAACCTGCATCGACGCAATGCAATCCGCACTGACCCAAATGCACCACGCGAAAGCAACGTGCGTACAAAGCACGAGGCGGTCGTGCATCCAATCCGCTACATCCTTCTCAACATCTTCGACTGGCATTCCTGGTCGGGTCTGATCCGTGCGCCATGGGGACTCTCCCAGCGCTGGCGCTATCGTCCGCCTCGCTATGGTCATTCCTCGTCGCGCGGTGGTGACAAAAGAGGATTGGCGTCAAAGTGGGATATCACACTCCAGCGCTCTATGCAGTCTGACCTTTCCGTCCGTGTGTTGCCACCGACGACGAAGCCTCGACGCGGACGGATTTCCCTGCGCTTTGCCGTCTGGCCCAGCTCGTGTTGTTTGGAAATCCGGAATGTTCACCCGCGCGCCGAACCTTACTTGGATGGATACGTCCTGTGGGATAGGATCACATCCGTTCCATGGTCTTCGGTATCTCCACAGATTCTCCGCGCTGGAACATCTCGTGCTGGATTTCTTCACGACGCCAGGAAACACTGACACCGAGGTCTCCGTCCCGTTGTCTCTGCCTACCCTCCATGTCCCCATGCATCTCCGCCTCCCCTCTTTAACCACCCTCTCACTCCCCATATTCTCCTTCCCCACCTCCGAGAGCTCTGCCTGCGCTCTACGAGGCCTTCCTCCGATTTTTCGCACTGTACGGTTCGGCTGTCACGTCCCTTCATATCCGGACGATCGAGCTTGCGGATATTGAGTCTTGATGCGGTTTTGGTGAAGCGCGGTGTAAGGAGCCTGGGGTGGCGCGGCTTGGGTCGGGGATGCACGGGAGGTTGTGGAAGGATGGGATGTTGAGGTTGTTGGGAAGATCAAAGTCGTTGGGGCGCGGTGTCGATATTGTAGTATTTTTCGAATTTAGTGCGTCATAGATTTGATAGAGGCTTGAAGAAGATACGATATTGAATGCTGCAATGATAGGATGCTACCAACCTAATATGTGATGTAAGTCGCGACGGGATGCTTCGAGATCTTGTCGGGTTTGTTCAATGTAGTCGATATACGAACCATCAGATTCGGAACGTCGTTCCTCCGCCGGGGAGATATGACCGCTCTCGTTGTCGTCTTTCGCGTATCTCGCAGGATCCTAAGTCTCATAGACGACCTTGTTGAGGTCCCCTACCTACGTAACTTTACCCGGCCATCACCCTACCAATCAGTATCCCAGCAACATTGAAGAACCTACGGCAGCTGCGTCGTCAGTCTCGCCCGCATCCCCGTCGGCGTTGCAAGTCATCACGGAAACCTTGGTGATCTCCTCATACTCGTACTTATAAAAAAGTCACGGTACTAGCAATTCGCTCTTCAATCCTATCAATCCATCATACACTAGTAAAGTCTCAGATTACATCTGCCGCCAACGACCTATACGACACAGATCACGCCATCACGATGCATGTCTTCAAGAAGCTTTTCTACACCGGGACGCTATCAGCGCTTCTCACCAACGCTCTCACTGTCGGGCGAGGGGTGTACGTTTTATCATTAGGATAATTCATGGATGTGATCTCACAACTTTATAGCCCCCCGTCCGACGATACCATGGATACCATACAGCTCAGGCTAATGGGAATAGACGATATGCAAGCAATAGCAAACAACCAGGGGAGCTACAAGGCTTATGCCCCAGTGACGCTCATGCCACGTACTTGGGAAGTCGTAGACAAGGTGGAAGGTCCCACAGAAGTATATGCCGAGTCCTTCCCCGACGATCTATTCGATATGTCGTACGACCGAATTAAGGATATGTGTTTCGCTTATAATTTGTTGTCGTCACGATCAACTTGGATATTTGTTTGTAGAAAAAAGATAAGACCTTTCGTTTGGCAGGCAGAGAGGAAAAGGACCCTGTGAGATGGTGGATTATCACAACTGAGAATGGTGAATCGGGATTCTATGAGGAATGATTAGCAAGGGGATACATTTAGATCTTCATTGGCGTGTATGTGCTGCGCTTGGACATCGTAGTATTTAATTTCTCATATCTGAAAATACCATAAGTATGCTATGCGTGTCTGAGGGAGGCCTACCATTGAAGATTAATATTGACATCTCACGAGTCACGAAGACTCGCTCGACATTCCCATGAGCCGAATACACGCACTAAGAGACGCTTCAGTTTCGTCCGGCGATACCCAGTGGCGCCGGCATGTGTTTCGGACCGATCGTTTCGCACCCTCTTTGCTGCTTTCTCCCATGGCGCCCTCTGTAGGTCGTCGATTTATGCCCCTTTCCCTCGTATTGACTCATATTTTCATCCGTAGGGCAGCTTCTTCCAATCATCCCAACTGCGGGATCTAAAGAATAAGCAAGCAAACACTGGTAGGTAAATAAGCACCATTTTCATCTCAATGTTTGACTTCTCGCTGATACACCATCCAGTCGGTGCCGTAATGGAGTGCATGAATGCCCGTATTGCGTGTTTGAAGGATTGGAGACGCCTGTTGTGTCTGATAGTGTCAAACGGGTCATCTCGACCAATGTTCTTCCGGACGAGAACAGCCTTCCATCCTTGATAGCAGGCCTCGACGACGCTCTTTCCCTTTCTACCAGCATAGATAAATGCATCGACACCGTCCAAACCATCCTGGAGACTATGAAGAGCGCGAAAGCCGCATGCACCCTATCTATTCAACAGTACAGAGGCGCTATACACCCCATTCGTTCCATCCCCGACGACATCCTCCGCACCATCTTCCACTGGCTCGTCACATCCGAATATGGGCGAAAAACCTCATGTAACGATCCAGTGTCTTCCAAATATTCTCCTTGGACTCTATCCCGCGTCTCTCGGGGCTGGCGGTCATTGGTCCTTTCCTCTCCCCGGCTGTGGTCGACAATCAACATAATCCCCCACAATAGCATGAAGAGCGAGAAACATGGTCTCTTCTTACTCTCCAAACTAGAATTGGTTTTGCGTCGTTCGGAAGGCTGTGATCTTGCGATTCGCCTCTCGGATAAGCCAATGCTCTGCAATTCCTCTCTGTCTCAAAATCTGGATCAGCTGTTACTTACCACGGGACGCTGGAGGTCCCTGGACGTCGTGGGGGATGCAACTTTATTAGGGATTCTCATTGCATGTCCGTTCGACAACCTAGTCGAGGTATCGGTTAGATGGAGCTTGTCCTATCGCCCACCAGCACAGGCGCGTTTTGTATTCGAGAAAGCATGGAATCTCAGACGGCTGACCGTGCGGGGAGAAGGAAGCATCGACGTTCCATGGGAGAGGCTCACGATGTTCTCCACAGACATCCACGGGCTTTCGAACCTCCCCAAACTGACAGCGGTCGAAACTCTCGCATTGGATCTTCACGCGGATCTGATGGATGAGAAAGGTCCATGGCGTGATTTCATGGCCAAGATGCCGAGGTCGCTTTCCTTCCCCAGGCTACGGTCCTTGGAGATCACACAATCTAGTGAAGAACGTTCATTCTGTCGATACGCCTCTGAACGCCTCCACGTCCCGTCGCTCACCACTCTCTTGATCCGTTCCTGGAACATGAAATTGCCTGCTTTCCCAGGAGAGCTTCCTCACCTCCGCCATATCTCGCTCTTCTCCACCGCGCCTCCTGCAGAAATTGATGCATTCCTGGTGCGGTATCCCTCCATCACGTCGCTGCACCTCATTAGCCCACACATCGTCCAGCTTTGGCACTCACATTCAACGCTTTTGCCTAACTTGGCGATCTTGCGTATGGCTGCGATGACGCTGACGTCTGATCCCGTGCGTGTCATCCATGCCCTAGAGTCCCCCTGCGAGAAAAGGGTCGAGTTGAGGATCTCGGGAAAGGAGATGGCGCTCGCGAAGGCGAGGGACGTGATTTCGAAGATTGATGGGTTGGAGGAGAGGTGGGATGCTGCTTGTGCGAAGCTGGGGATTGTTGATGCGGATGAGAGGATTGGGATGGAGGGTGCGTTCTGAGCTTTTACTCCGATGTATGTGCATGAACCCTGGGGCGGACGGGGAGGGTTTGTGGTTCGATGCGGCTCAAGTGGATAGTCATAACACGGGGACTACCCCAATGTAAAACGTCTTGAATCGGGCCTCAGGGGCTTTTATTGTTCACGTAGGGACACCTGACTCAAACAATGACTGTTGGGCCATATATAACGCCAGAGTCCTGGGCCATGAGAGTCTTGCCTCCTTCCCGAACACGTTCTTGTATGGCGCGCATAGTCGATAACGAACCCGCTCATGGGCAAGACCTGGCTTTGCGCGCGGCTGCCTGCGCCATCCACACTCTCCCCAACGAGGTCTTGAGTCTAATCTTCGAGCATTGCGAATCATCGTCAGATCGCCACTCTCCCGTGATATATATGCATGATACCATCCGAACAAACGATTTTCACTGGATCCTATCATACGTGTGCCGACGCTGGCGCGCAATCGTTCTCACTTCACCGCTATTATGGTCTGACATCCGAATTAACGCCGAGCGATACAATAAATGCCCCGGATTCGTCGTAGAGGCCTACCCATTCCTTCTGGAGTTAACCATACAACGATCACGTAACGTCGATCTCCGTGTCATGCTAACCGACACCAAGGTTGCTGGCAAAAGGCGTACGGACTTTATCCGCACTCTGATCCCCATTCTTCTTCCCACTGCCTCGCGCTGGCGATGTCTGGACCTATCCGGGTTCTCCGAACTCATGGATGTCTTCGCATCATGCCCTTTTGAGCGTCTCCGGAACCTTAACGTGGTTTTATGGAAGGAAAGCCAAGATCAGAGACGACTCAACGTTTTCAAACACGTTCACGGTCTCACGAAACTCGGACTACAAAGTAACAGGCCAATTGAGCTTCAATTGGGCGGAACGCGAAGTATCGAGCTTCCTCGTTTGAGTTTGAGTGGGATCCGCAACTATACTGCTCCAATCGACGGACTCATCCATCTTCCACATATGCCACAGCTAGAGAAGCTGTATATCAGATGGGTATCATTTGATAGACCCATTGAACTGGATCTTCTGCTATCCGAAATGCAACAACTTTCTCCCTTTGTCCTCCCCCGACTCCACACCATGACTATCTACTACCTCCCTTCCAACTCCCTCATCGGGGAGCTTTCCAGAAAATTGCGCGCCCCGGCCTTGGAGACACTCAAATTGGCTTTGCAGAATTACCAAAACATCACTCACCCCAACCTGTCGTGGTTCCCCGACTTTGAAACCTTCGACAGCTTGACCAAGTTGTCCATCAATTCCGTCGTGTCTCTGGATTGCCTGGGGCATACGATGTTGGGGTCGATGGCCTGGCAGGTGGCTATTGTTGTGGCTTTTCTCTCCCGCACGTCATCAGTTACGACTCTTTTCTTGGGATCCAACGTCGCTGTACCAGCCGTTCTGGAGGCGATAGGAAGGGGACTCCTCCCGCAGTTGAAGACATTGTCTTTGTTCTTGCCATCGATGCGGAAGAACGCGACTCGCATCAGTAAACCTACATTTTGATTGCCGGCTTTTCCGGCTTTTTGGCTTGTCTGCACCATTTCCTGTCGAATCGTAGCTAACCATAGCGTGTCCTGTGGCTCGGAAATAATGAAAAGTGTATCATATAATCATTTCTAACGCATAGTAAAAATTTCCGATAGCTCTAGTCCCTCATCCAGTCGGTAGCGCATCAGCAAAAAACTCAACTTGGGTCAAATCAGACCTAGCTGGAAGCTTGTGGCTTGTGCACTTGTTTGATCAAATTTGGCGGGGAACAAGTCCAAACAAGTCGGATGCGGAAATACTGATGCGGAATGCTGTCGTTTCTATGCTTGAACAACGAGCCCAGCAGCCTGGAGTGTCTCGTACATCAGGAAAACCGTCCCTCAGGGATTTGTGACGGATTTCCCTGAATTCTCGAGAAATGACGAAATTTTGACAAACCCGCCGCTAATCCATTTTCCCGTTGTACAAATCCCGACAAATCCGTAACAATTTCGTTCTAAACCATTAACGAAATATACTATTATTCTCCTTCATTCGCCGGAAGAGACGGGCATAGTACATGACGGTTCAACGTAAAGTATGTATGTCTATCCTTATAAACGTTGAGTAAGAAGGAAGGCGCACGATCTAACACATTTTCACTTGTCCATTGTGGCGGCACAGTGGTTCCCCATTTCGGGAGAAGATGTACGCTCTTTTGGATAGCCGAGAGCGGTACAACAGAGACAAGCGGATTTCCATCTGGCGCCTTTTGCCTCTTAACTCGATACAAGCTTGATCCGAGTTCTGGTGTAGGAGTAAAATTAGAAAACCATTCGACGTAGGCCAATCGATCCAGAGGTGCCCTGGCATAGAAGAGTTTGCTAACGTGGCTGTCTGGTATCTTGAAAACTACACGGATTCGTCCAATGCGCATATCTGTTTGTGATATACAGTAAGTGATCAATAGTCGTGTGGGGTTCTGAGATACATACCTGTCAAGGGCAATTCAGAACCCATGCCACTACTCGTCCGTACCCTTATCAAGGCCGTATCAAATCGTGAGAAGCGCGTAACATGATTGCGGTTATTGATACTGCGCGGATAAACATGGAGCGAATCCAACGTCTCCGAATCACCATGTACCTCATCGATGAACTTGATTCTGTGGAACACGGGTATACCAGAGAATGGGAGTACCACGGTGGATGCCTCGTCCTCTGCTTGGCGGGCATTCAGACGAGGGTTGCGATAGTAGGTGATGAAACGCGCCAAAGCTGCAACAAAGAGCGTTGCCCCGTAGCCACCGTTGATCGATTCCGATGTGATGGTGTCAAGTCGGACATTCTTCAGAGTTGGAAAACGGCTCGTCTTCGATTGATAAGGATGTCCAATATCCTCCAGAGTGTGTGCGACAGGAAGAGAGATATTCTCCAGCTCCAGTTCCTGCATATGCGGAGGTTGATCTCGCCAGCGTACATAGTCGCTATGGAAGATAACCTTTTCCCGACGTTCGAGCCATTTTGTCATCTGAGTGTACTCGTCTTTGTGATTAGTGGAACGGTAGGCGTCCTTCGCGAAGTCAATGTGGAGACGTTCAGTGGATTCGGTGTTATAATTGTCGGTGGTTCCGTAGAGGCGAATGGCGCGAGTGTAATGGGAAAGGGAGTGCAACTTCGGGAAGTTGAAGTGGTCGCGAACAGCAAGATCAACAAAGATATGCTTGTTTTTATGGAAGGTTTGGATGGCTTCGTCCAACGTATCAAGTGAGTGATTACTTTGGACAGGGAATTGGGCGAGATAGAGAGCGTCAAGAAGGGAACGAGTCGATGAAATGAGACATAGCGATTCGGCCCGCGTACGACCTGGTGCATCATGCACGACACCTAGAATAAATGCGCAGATCTGGCGATGCTCCGTCCCACTAACACGGGATAAAGTTGATATGCCTTTGTGGAAAATGCGAATACTGTGGTTAGGTGGCAAGCGACGGACACGGGCATCGATCTCATCCTCCCCAACCACATCAGTCAGCCAGCCAACAAGGTGCTTCATGACTCCCTGGTACATCTGGTGGAGGAGATCTGGTGTGATGGAACGAAATATGTCGGCGTAGGGCAGTCGTTCCCAGAAGGGATGCTGCACAGGCTTGATATTTGCCTCGTCACAAGCCTTTGTCCAATCCACATCTCCCAATTTCTCCGCAGCCCGCACCGCAGCGTCAAAGTCTCGGAAATTGTAGGAGCATGGATAGTCTCCGAGTTCATCAGGTGGGCATTCACAGACCGGAGATTCGCCGCTGTATGTGCAAGTAACGAGGACCTGCTCCGGATAATCACCAACATAAAGAGCAAAGATGGGATGGCATCGACGTTGAACTCCATCTCCGCTGGTCATAACAATACCAGAGATACCCGCCTCAATCAGCGGCTCAACGATCCGAGCCATGCAAGCGTGGAAGAGATTGGCCACTGCGCGACGACGTGCAGCCTTGTTGGTGATATGTTGCAACCGAGTCGTTGGAAGATAGGCAAGGAGAATTTGACCGTGGCGAGATGGCTTCCTTCGGATTTCTTTGGGGAGATTTCCGATAGTGAGGTAGACGGGGTAGGCAGATTTGTTGCGGAATAGGGTGATTTGAGTCTTGTCGGATGAAAGAATGATTGGAATAATTGTCGCGCCTGCTGTCTCTTCGTTAGATTCGAAGACTTTCTAAAAATGTCATTTCTATCAGTATATAGCTCGTATCAATAAAACTAATGATCACCTGTGTGTCCCACCACCAGCGACCTGTATGCAAGTCATGGTAGAGACGTTGAGTCTTGTCGGCGTCCGAATAATGTCGTTCTGGAGCAACAACAAGATAACGGCAGTGTCTGGGATCGCCATAAAGTGCCTTGACACACTGGATAATGTCACGTTTGAATAGATCAAACGACTCTCCCGCAACGACTACCTCTTCTCGCACAAACTGCGGCCGCTTCGTTGGCAGTTCCTTGTCGATAATAGCATTGAGCTCTTTCGATGTTTTGTAGGAGAGGCCGAGGGCTTCGACTACCTGAAGACATTTTAGTACGTTAACATATCAACGACATAGAAAATCGTAGAACATACCCCGTCGATACTCAAGAGGTCAGAGAATGCGGTTGAGCCAAGACCTCTGAGTTTTGCCCAACGTGCAGTTTCCCAGTCAATGCGGCTGCTAAATGGCGCGTACTGATTCTGCTTTAGTCCCTCAACCTCATTCTCGTAGCTCGTGTATCCATGGCCCACGCGATCCATGTGAGCGGCACATCCAGCTTTGCCACCAAACAGAGTGACAAAGGGCCCTTGAGTACTTGAACGAGTGTCTCCCATCTCTGTATCTCCATCGCTGTCGGACGAAGGCTCGCCAATGACTGAAGCCTCATCCAAGTCAGATCCGGTAGACGGCTCGGTGTCATCGAAGTCCGACGTATTATCATCAATCACTACTCTTGGTCGTTCCCATCTAGCCTCCGTCTCTACGCTGAACTCATCTTCATCAGAGTCCGCACCAGAGTCTTGGTCAGAGTTCCCGTCGGAGTTGTCGTCATATCCTGGGAAGTCTTGGGAGGTGTAATCATCACCAAAGAGGTCACCAGTGAAGGCGTTGAAAGCCTCGTCGTCTACTGGCATTGGACTCTGAGATCCTTCCCTCGAGCGCGGCGTTGGTGAGGGAGACGATCGACGAGATGGACGCCGGGAACCAGCAGTCATGACGGCGGGAAATATAGTAGTACTCTCTCTAGCCCTCCGGCAAGGTGCCGAACGTGTTTTTTCGACATGTTGGGTGTAGTCAGAGCGTCGGTTGAAAAGTCGTTTGCAGGAATTACACTGGATTGGAGTGGTGGATGTCATGATGGTGAATTGGAAGGATAATATAGAGTACACCAGGAAACGACAGCAGATGAACGGTAGAGAGAAAGTGAATGGCAAACACAGAAGTCAGGATAGACGCGAGATGATAGTTCTGATAAAGAGCCAGTCAGGGTAATCAAGTTTGTTGACTAATCCTGGCGTACCGCTTCCTAGTCACGCGCCGTGCGCTGTTTGTCCAGCCTCGCGCCTCGGCCTTCGCGCTGTTTGTCGGACCAAACAACAATATTCTTCTCCATTTCCGTTTCACTCCAAGTCATCCCAACCGACATTCCCCACTCATTCAAACCAAACACTCCACTCCTTTAAGATGCCACCGAAATATGCCTCCGAATATACAGTTGCGCGTGCGCGACTTTTTGGAGGTGACGATGATGGTGTGCCAGCTGTTACGCCAGAGGCAGCAGAATCTAAACAAGGTCGACGTGAGTAACCCGAAATATGTTCGCGGATAACTAGCCTTACCTGTTACTCAGCCTCCCGTGCAGCTAAGGTCAAGGCCACTGCGGCATTGGACACGACTGGCAGCAAGAAAAAAAAGCGAAAGCCCGAGGCACCACCCGAGGACGGTGTTGAGGGAAATGCTGCAACATCCCAGCCGAACGCAAAGAGGGCCAAGAATTCCGTATCAGCAGTTGAGACTCGAACTCCTGCAAAGAAGGCTCCTGCTACCTCTATCACCAAGAAGACGGTTCCCACCACTGTTCCGAAGGCTCCAGCAAAGAAGACCAGCGCTAAGAGTGCTTCACACGCTATCACAAAGACGACACCCGCCACCCCAGCCGCTGTTCCGAAGACAATTCCTGCCACCCCAGATGTCATTCCAAAGGTGACACCCCCGACGTCTGCTACCAAGCGAAGTAGCATCAAACCCACCGTTACTACACCCAAGGTCTCGACACCGTCCAAGAAGGGAGAAAGCCTCAGTGACGCGCCTAAGATTATGCTCAGGCTCCAACGACCGGTGACTCATCAATACAGAGCTCCCAATATGGACGAGGCAGAGGATGATACTGACTGGAATATGATCCAGGCAAAGACGCCAGCCGCCAAAGACAAAGGTTAGTTCATAGCTTGCAGTATCTTTACCGTTTTGAACTTCGATTTTAGGTCACAGAGCTCATTCGTCCAGAGAGAGTCATCCTCCTATAAGTGCAGGTCCTCCAGAGGATAAAAGCGACTCGGAAGGTAGTGCCGACGAGGCTGAAGAGGGTGACGACGACATGCCAGGTGTAGAGGAGCGTGCCAATGATTTCACTGGAGCGTCAGCTGAGATTTTGAATGAGGTATACATACTTTACTATTGCTGTAGCTGGCTGACTGTTACGATAGGGTGCTGTATGGACAACAAATCTTGAGGCTGGAGACGAGATCGAGGATGATGTTCAAGTTGATGGTAAGTGCGACTGCCTGAACGGGAATATTCTAACTCCGATCAGATCCCGACTTGACCTCCACCGTCGTCGACGACATCGACATCGACCCTCATAATCATGAAGATATGAGGGAAGATGTTGAAATGTCAAAGGTTAGTCCTCCAGCGGTCTTTTTGGTATGACCTATCTTTACTTACCATAATTCCTAGCCATCCAAACGTCGCCCTCGCACCGAGCTCACTGAGACACAATCACGCAAGTTAAACGACGAGGTAAGGCTATCATTATCTCGATACCACTTCTAACCACCAGTGTCAGAGGCCCCAAATTCCAGACACGCTTGCATCACCTGTTCCAACTTCAATGACAGCACCTCCGCCTGCCAATACGCAAATGCTACCCCGTTATCATGGTCATCCCCTGAGCTGGCTTCCTCATACGGAGCTCATGCTTGATAAATCTCGCATCGGTAAGAAGAAGCAAAGTGCGAGTATCAACACGGTGATGAGTGCCGCCCTCGACATTGGCCTTCGTAGGATGTTGTTCAAGGTCGCTCCGAACCCCTTCCATTCAAACGGAACATCAACAATCGTGACGTCTTCCCTCCTTGAGGCGGCAAGAGACGGTGGCTTCGACGGACTTGGAGACATCTTCGACCGCCTCCAGCGAGACAAACAAGAAATCTACTTAGTCCCACTCCGGAATTATGTGCGTTTCCGCTACGTTGTCATTGCATTTCTGATTTGTTCTAGGTTACTTCCTCGCTCAACAATCTCAGGCTAGCTTTGAAAACGAAGGGAGAATCTATCGTGCTGGATCATTTCAAACTCAACAACAGTCCAGCTGGACGGTCAAATGCTCTGGCACTCGCTCACTCGTTTGACTACATGTTCACCATTGATACTGATGTACGTGCATTGACTACATCGCATTCACTCATTTACATTTTTTATCCCTAGGGAAAACCTATCAGGACGGAACTGTATACTGCACCAGTGTACAGCGCATACCTTTCTCGTGTCGTTTTCGCTAGCAAGAGCACCACCCGCAAGATCCTCGACGCTCATCAACATCTTCTTACCTCGGCGCATCCCGGTCTTCCTGATGAGAAAGAGATTGCGCCAGCGACACTTGCCCTAGCTGGTACGGCTGTGCGTCTGCTTTCTCGTCTCTTCAATCTTTTGATTCTAACCGGTTGGAAAGATCCATAACATCCTCTTGGGTCATGCGAGGAATGCACGAGTCGAATTCTGCGGACCTGAAATGTCAGGCGTCTACAAGAGACACATTGACATGATTGAGACGTACTGGGAGAAAAACATTGATGCGTATCACAAGCTCATGCATGGCTTCTATCTTGACTACGCGTTTGTAGTTTCTCTTTGTTCTATGTTCCATCACTAATGTGTTCTTGTAGACCCGATTCAGCTGCCTTTTGCACCAATGCAGACAGCATTTTCGAGATAGACTGGGCCGCTATGGGCCACTAGGCCCGACATTCCTTCTACCCTTATTCTGGCTCGCTCGTTTATGGACACGGACTTCATATGACCAAGTATACCCATTGAGGGCTTTGCGTTTTCTCGTCATTACTTGCTTACATGCACCTTGGACATTATCTATATCATTGTAGCCATACCGTCTGCTTTGTCGCACCTTAGAGATACATATACCTACTACGTATTTATCGTACTTGCACAATTTAATCTATGATGCTTTGCCTTCTCCTGGTTGACCTGAGTAACCCCAAAATACGCCGCATATATATGGTAAATGCCCGACAATTTGCCCACCAAACGGTCAAGAAAAAGTCAAATAAAAGTCACAAAGATGCGACAAACAGGAGGGGGACCGCAGATATTGTACGATTCCTACGATTCTTACAATTCTCAGAAAAAGTCAAAAAAAAGTCAGCAATTCTCGAGAAATTCCCGAAGGACGGTTTTCCTGATGTATCACGGAGGTCAGGTTCTCTAAAACAGACGATATGTACATGGAGAACGACCGAGGGCAGTGTCTATGTCCCTCGGTGGAATCTATTGTACGACAGACAGATTTGAGACGCAGATGGGCTGCGCTATGTGAGATCATTGATGTTCGTTATATTGATAGGATTGATTTTTGAAGTGCTTAATACCTATTCGTGTACATAAATGCATTGTATGGCTGGCGCAATGACGGTAGCTTCAAGTAGCGGGGATATAACTCTGTGGCACCCTCTGTGGAAAAAAATCAGTGAACAGTCTATACCTAGTCTTATATTCTATCATATAATTTAGAAACCAAGAAAACCGGGTCCACCACATTCTCGTCCATCTCCACCACTTTTGACTTCCCGGATAATGCAGTCCATCTCCTCAGAAGGTTAGGATTCCATGACATCGCATTCCTCGCCTGCCTCCCTGTCTTGTCCGCGCCCAAGATCGTCAACCCCTCAAGACGCGCCACATCTCCCCCGAGTCTATCGTCACCGCAACGTGACTCTAAGACACGAACGACCGCTTTCGGAGAGTCCATCATCATTTTTGCATCGATATACAAGCGCGTTAGACTCGGCAAAAGGACTGTATGCCCTTGGGCAACGCGTAAAAGTCGCAAAACATAGAGATTCCCGGTGGAAAGCACTGTGACGCGGTTGTGCGCTGCGAGAAACGCCGAGATCTCGGATGAAGACGCGGAGGATGTTATAGAGAGATTTCGAAGGAGAGGTAAGGGTCCTGTGAATGCGGGGAGACGTGCTTCTTCTTTAGCGTTGATCACGAGAGTGGTTAGTGAGGGGAGATGTAGAGGTTGCGATACTTGGCGGATATACGAGCACCTATTACATAGTTCCGCCATGAACAGTGAACGTAAATTCGGGAGCGAAAATGGTATAGAGTTGGCTGCAATGAGGTACCTCACCCCAGTGATATTTGTGGGTGGCGTGAGATCGAGGGTAAGACGGTCCATCGCGGAGAGATAGCGCAGGTTGAGGATTCCATGGACGCCACAGGAGTATTCTCGGATCCCCTCCCATCTCAGATCGACCCCTACAGGCCCTCGCAGAGTCAGACGACTGATGTTCGGAGCATTTTTGAACATGCTCGAAACTACGTCGGACTCCTCTACATTCTCGTCCATTTCTCCTGGAAACCATCGCCATGTAAGATCTGTGAGGCGTTCGAATGAACAGATGGTCAACGGCGCGAGGACGGTCATCGAGGTTGATATGATCTCCACACTTTTCCATCGGATCGTCGTGGGCATCAGAAAATGGACGAGCTCATCCAGCAATTTATCATCGGAAACAGGACCATAGCCAGTGATACGTATCCAAAGATCGCAGTCTGCGGATCGTTCGAGCAGCAGTTTCCACATCTGAACGGTAGTCTCGAACTTGGGTAGGTTTTCGGCGGATGGACGATAGTCGGAGTGAACAGTGATATTCCTCCATAGAAGAGGGGATGAGAGGGTCAGCGCACGCCAGCGCCGACAGACGCGAGATAATGTCAAAGGCGACGAATGCACGGATATGGAATTGTAATCGACATGCGCCTCGAATTCCAAAAAGACGTGCCAATGGAAGATGACTAGAAGGATGTCGTCGGGAAGGGAATGAATGGGATGCAAGGCTGCTTCGTATTTCTCGATAGTTAGCGCGCAACTGTCTTTTGCGCTCCGCATCTGCTCGAAGATAGCCTGCATGGCGGACATGCATTTTTCGATGCCGTCGGATACAAAACGAGTAGCGTCGAGGCCGGTCAACAAAGATTGTTGGACAGGATCATCGAGGGGATACACGGTCGATAGGGCGGTTCGTAATGCATCGGGGACTTTGGGAATCTCCAACGCTGCGAAGTGGCTGATTGGACATTCTTCTTGTCCATTTGGTAGTGTATGGCTTTGGCTGAATGACTCGATTAAGTATTGCATCGCCGGAAGGCTTGAGGGTTTACTCACCTCGTTTCAAGTGAACGAACCTCGTTTGTACTACACATTTGAGGGTCAGAGGATATATCCTCCTAGCGTACATATCTATCAGTAATGAAGCGGCATACGGAGAACATATTGGGCGCACCATCGTCGTGGAGAGAAGGTAAGTGATGATAAAATCCAAAGATCTCGGCCCGGTCCTTCCGTTTCCCCATCTCATCATTCGCAATTTCCGTTTCTTCTCTTGCCTCCGCGCGGCGATATGCAGAGCTCCTTAACACAGTGCCAGCGCCCGAGCTGATTTTGGCAGCGTCATCGTGGGTTGTAAGACGTTCGTGCCAGCTCCCTCGACGACGAACAGAATAACGAAACGTAAACTCCACTGCGATGAACATTGTCGATGTCGGTGACGCCCCACTTTTGCGCAAGATAGATTCTATTTGGCGTTGCTGGAGAAGAATAGGAGATCCGGTGTGATGAAGAGATCTAATTGTCAGGTATCCCTTGCGTTCAAGTGTTAGAGAGCCCTCCGATGTATGGTCGTTGGATGGCAACAAACAACACGGTAGCGAACATACCTCCTCGGAGGGATCGAACCTCCCCAGATATTGCACTGGGCTCCGAACAGCCAGGAGGAAGAGAATTCGGCGACGCCCGGAGGGACTGTGGAAGATTTATGAATGATAGGTGTCAAGGAAGGTATAGACGCACCATAAAAATTCAGGCAAGACGTCTCATCGTCCTACATGTCCAAAGGGAAGCTGCAGGATATATGAGATAAGAAACGAAAGAAATTGAATGTGACGCACCAAGAAAACATCTGGCAAAATTAACCATCTCCAGCTCTCCTTCGTTGCGGTATTTTCGTTGCATCACTAGTGTATTCGATACCTCTTTGAAAGGAACGAGTAACGAATCCCGCCAATAGCAAGCCAGATACTTGGATTCGCACTTCTGTTGAGTTGCCTAGATGATTACTGAGCCCTTGAGCGACAGAACAGGCTTCAGCGTCAAGAGGAGGAGGTTCCAATCGTACATACATGATGGTGGTAGCAGAGTGAAAGAACCAAGCATGGCAAATCCCGGAAAATAAGAAGCAAACACGGGCACGTCAGCAACCCCAATTAGGCAATGAACGAATGGAGGGCGTCAATCCGCATTGCCGGAGACAATGCCACAACTTTCTGATGCACGCCTTTGTCAGGATATGCATGTTTTCTGCGCCGCACAAGAAATGCATGTTCGGGGTAATGCCGGGCCGGCGAGTCATGTCTGTTTTTTTCCTTCTCCCTATGATTATGGCCAGTTTCTATACAAATTACGCTTCCGATGCTCGTCTATTCATATTTTAGGATGCTATACTCCCTACTTTGATACCCAAGTAGGTGAATAATGCTTCAAGATTGTTGTTTCATTCTGAACGGAATGTTCACTTGACCCGTAGAGCTATACGACCTGCGACACCTGAATGCTCTGTATGTACTATGTGCTATTGAGGTGTTCGAGGTTACCAGCGTCCCAGATGCCCTCGATGATATCCTCTGTTCGTGGGGAGATAAGGGTTATTGAGACCGGGTGTGTAAGGCACTTACTGTCCTTTACAGATGTTCAAGCGTAGTTACGTAATATTACCATATTAGTCTTACTTCGACGTCTTCGAACGTTGTCTTTTACCTTCATGTTCACCACGTAGACTTGCTCAATCTATCTCGATTCAAGTTCTACTGCGTGATCTAGTAAGGCCTTTTACATTTTTTTGAACTCTATCGTAGATTAAAAGTCTACACCGTTGAATTCCTGCCGTTAATCCTCCATATTCACCGCCGCCATTGCAAACATCCACTATGCCGCCCAAGCCTGGTTCTCGAACTACCGTCAATTCCACTCAGCGCAACCGTGATGATACCGTTGAAAGACAACCCGCACAGCAGCAGAAAGTCAACACCAGATCCACCGTTGAAGACACTATAGACGATGATTCTCTTGACGCAGCAGAAGCGGGGGGGCGCCGTGTAATTGAGCAACTGAAAACCGCCGCTGACCCCCAAAATGCTGAGGTAATGATTGATGCACAGCATGTATCTGCCAAAGATCCGAAATCCCCGAAAACAACGATGGAACAGTCTGATAGTGGCGCTGGGCAGGCACCGACAGGAACATCGTCCCCGACGATAACCGCGAATGCGTTCGCTTTTGCGAAACCAGGGTCTAATACCGGAACGACAGCTAGTGAGAAAGGTAAACCTATCACTCCTCTCGTCCAATTAAAGGACACGCTGCGCGAAGATGGCCCACGAGGTGGTCCAAATAAGAATAATGCGCCACGAGTGGATCACATGCATGATACCCCGGAGAATAATGGGTCATCCGCCATCAAACGCAATATTGTGGCGCAAATATATGCGCCCCTCCCGGATATCCCAAAGATTCCGTTTGCGAAGCTATTAAGTAAATGGCCCGTTGATAAAGATAGCTTACCCCAGATCGTTGATGAATCCCTGGATGATGTGGAAGTATTAGACGCTTGGAATGATCATTCTAAAGTACTAGCAAAAACTCGCGCGTTACCAGAAGAGGATCGTATCGAGATGCTTAAACTTGTCGAACAAATTAAGATTATGTTTACGGACCTGAATACTCGCAAAGCGGGAATCAATATTGAGTCCACGTTGAACGTGGTCGGAGCAGCAATAGCAACTTTTGACCTTAGGTTCCGTAAAATGTATGGATTAATCATCGACCAATCACCACCTGACCTCATCCCGATCACCGAAACCGCTACGCTATCTGGTCTACCCGAGCCAATAGAGAAAGGTAAACAACCTGCGGGCATGACCGCAGAACAATCGAACCGATTCAGTATCATCAAAGCCAAGATGATAAACTACAACGAGCGATCCAAACAAGAGATCACTAGGCAGCGCATCACCTTTCCTGATCCAGGTATATGGATCGATAATCACCGTACCATATACGAATTACACCATGAATCTAATGAATACTTACCCAGTGAATACGAGTTGGCCCCTGGAAGCAATTATCTTGTCCGCCTCAGGGAAGGCTGTGAACATAACGTTACCCCATATCGAAAGACGCCAGCGACACCTGAACAAGAATCCCCTGGGACACAACGACCACGCACTCGTAATTCACAGATTGAACCACCCGACGAACCTCCGTATGATGACGATGCAAGACGAGATGAGGACGAACGTCAGAAGCGGGGTCAACCCCGCAACAGAAAGCACCACTCTCATAAATCCCGTCGACCCAAAGGAGGCAACGGAGGCGGAGGCGGGAGTGATAGTAGCAATTCCGAGTCCGATTCCGAGAGTGACTATGATGATCGACGCCGCGATCACAGAGATCGACGATCACGTCATATGTCTCGGCGCCACGGAGTAGACAACGATGAACGCCCACCCTATGCTATACAGATAACTAGTTAAGAGGCCTTAGTGGCGGGGCCAAATAACTAGTTGCTGGCCGATGCTATAGGGCCATATTTTGGCTGGTAGAAATGGCTGGCTGGCAGGCTGGGGCGGGCTGGGATGGGGCGGGATGGGTCCCAAATATGGATAGGAATTGATGGGAGCATGTAGGGATTGATGGGCAGGGGGAGGGGGAGCAGGGGATGGGGAAATGTAGCCACACATAAATCCGGACCTAGGGATTGATGGGTACTGATGTCATTGATTGCCCAGGGGGATGGGGGATGGGGATAGGAATTGTGGCACCAGGAAAATCCGGACCTAGGGTTTGATGGGGGCAGTGGATGGGGGATGGGGACAGGGGAAATGTGGCCACAGGAAAATCCGGACCTAGGGATTGATGGGAACTAATGGGATTGATGGGGGAGGGGATGGGGGATGGGGGCAGGGGGATTGGGGGCAGGGGACAATTGTGGCACCAGGATAAATACTGGGCTATTGCCAGGGTATGAGGAGGGTATGGGAGGGATGATTGTAGGTTGAAAAATAAAATTCTTTCTAACTATCAGAAACATGAATGGGGGTGTGGCAGCTACTGAAACCAATAATAAAACGATGTGTGGCGCATTTTTAATCGAGGAGCACATACCTCGGATCAACCTGGGGTTGTTCTAGATGTCTTCCTATTGAAAAATGGATGTGTGCAGCACAAAGAACCATGTAAAAACACGAAGATTTGACTGAGAAACAAGCAGAACATTATTGAAAATCCATCAAAAAGCACCAAAAAGGGAGCAGCACTTTGCCCTCGCTTGAGGGTGACCTGAAACCACTTGTAGGTCGTCTAGACACCTTTGGGGCATTGTATATGTCACTCAGTTAGGTCCCCAGGTCAACAGAACCCTTGGATATGATCAAAATGCCAAAAACCCGGACCACACAGGTTTGGGCCACACTATCAACTTTCCATGACCTGGGGACACCCTATATTCGAAGATATATGTATATAATGCTCTAATCATGAGTTAGATGAAGTCTGGAGTGTGAAAAATGCGGTCAAAACCTTGGATATATCCCAAATAATGTCCCCCAAGAAAGCACATATACCATCAACTTCCCCTGACCTCTGGGTTGTCCCAATGTGTTCTATTATCATTATAGATGATGTATTAACATCCCAGAGGTGTTCCCAATGTGTCAAAATGCGAACATTCATGATACTAGGTGAACCCTTATTCACCCTTCCTCCTCAAGTACACCCATAGGTTCGCATATCTACATCTTTAGGACTGTTCTAATAGTCATTTGACATCATATAGATGATATCTTGGGCCCCAGGTTATAGGTAGACCTCGAAGATACACTCCTTTGGTACATGGTAAGGATATGATCTTTGTACTAACTCTCAAATGTCCATGCTCTATATTGAAGGGTGTTCAACCTGGGACATATTCTGGGAGGCCAAAAACACATTGTATGATGTTAAAATCAATAGTCCACCACTCAGATGTGTGATAGTTGGGGTGATTCTTGGTGTAGAAGGAGGGGATATAAATTATTGTACCATTTAGATTCGCATTTTGACATACTGGGGGAACCTCTGGGGTGTTAATACATCATCTATAATGATAATAGAACACATTGGAACGACCCAGAGGTCAGGGGAAGTTGATGGTATATGTGCTTTCTTGGGGGACATTATTTAGGGTATATCCCAGGTTTTGACCGCATTTTTCACACTCCAGACTTCATCTAACTCATGATTAGAGCATTATATACATATATCTTCGAATATAAGGTGTCCCCAGGTCATGGCAAGTTGATAGTGTGGCCCAAAGCTGTGTGGTCCGGGTTTTTGGCATTTTGATCATATCCAAGGGTTCTGTTGACCTGGGGACCTAACTGAGTGACATATACAATGCCCCAAAGGTGTCTGGACGACCTACAAGTGGTTTCAAGTCACCCCCAAACGAGGGCAAAGTGCTGCTCCCTTTTTGGTGCTTTTTGATGGATTTTCAATAATGTTCTGCTTGTTTCTCAGCCAAATCTTCGTGTTTTTACATGGTTCTTTGTGCTGCACACATCCATTTTTCAATAGGAAGACATCTAGAACAACCCCAGGTTGATCCGAGGTATGTGCTCCTCGATTAAAAATGCGCCACACATCGTTTTATTGTTGGTTTCAGTAGCTGCCACATCCCCATTCATGTTTCTGATAGTTAGAAAGAATTTTATTTTTCAACCTACAATCATCCCTCTCATACCCTCCTCATACCCTGGCAATAGCCCAGTATTTATCCTGGTGCCACAATTGTACCCTGCCCCCAATCCCCCTGCCCCCATCCCCCATCTCCTCCCCCATCAATCCCATCAGTTCCCATCAATTCCTAGGTCCGGATTTTCCTGTGGCCACATTTCCCCTGCCCCCATCCCTCATCTCCTGCCCCCATCAAACCCTAGGTCCGGATTTTCCTGATGCCACAATTGCTATCCCCATCCCCCATCCCCCTGGTCAATCAATGACATCAGTAGCCATCAATCCCTAGGTCCGGATTTATATGTGGCCACATTTCCCCATCCCCTGCTCCCCCTTCCCCTGCCCATCAATCCCTACATGCTCCCATCAATTCCTATCCATATTTGGGACCCATCCCGCCCCATCCCAGCCCGCCCCAGCCTGCCAGCCAGCCATTTCTACCAGCCAAAATATGGCCCTATAGCATCGGCCAGCAACTAGTTATTTGGCCCCGCCACTATGGCCTCTTAACTAGTTATCTGTATAGCATAGGGTGGAACGCCACCGCAGTCGGAAGAAACAGAACAAGGTGCTTGTAGATCGTCTACTAGCAATATACCGCAACCAAGTATACGCCACGGGAGCAATACCGAAGGACGCTAAGCCTGCAAAAATTGATGTGAAAGTAACCAAGTATACAGGTAGCGCCGACTTTCATGTACTAGAACAATGGGTCATGGATGTGGCATTGTATATGGCCGCCAATCATTTAATTGGGGATACGCGAGACTTCGAGAGGAAAATTCACATGAAGAACTATCTCGAAGGATCCGCACTAAAGTGGCATAAGAATAATGTCATGAGCATTAACCGCACCCAAGCAGATTGGTCCTCGGAGGACATCATTGCTGGACTTTTCAAACGGTTTGTTCGTACTATAACGTTACACGATAACTACTACAAGTTCAAGGGCTTGAAGTGGAAAGATGGCCATACGGTGCAGGACTTCTATGACGACATGATGGATATCGCGGACTCAATGGCAGAACCGCCAGTACATGACTCGTTGCGCGAGAAGTTCATGGATAATGTACCTACTACATATGTACGTGCGATGCTCAATCACGGATCCGATCCAGTCGAAGATAGCCTAGAGGATCTACTGAACGATGCAATTGAAGAAGAACGCCTCTCATTCACCAAAGACCATTATTTCGACCATCGAGCACCTAATTCCTCAAGATATGCACGCCGTGATGGCCGCCGCGACAAAAATGACAACCGCGAAGAACCTAGAACAAGCGGTCGACGGGATAGGATCGAAGGAAAGGATCGAAGGGAAACTCAACCAGTAGTGGAACGTGATGACCGAAAGTTAGACGATCATCGTCCCCGCACCGAGGAGAAACGAGGTAACCGTGAACGGGAAAACCCTCCCAGAGACCGAAACCGACCTCGGGACAAGGATATTAAACCCCGTAATGATAGGGACCGTACTTTAAGCTGCTGGGATTGTGGAAGGACGGGAGTGAAGCGGGGGCACGAGGGATGCCCCGGACCAAAAGCAGACGCTGCTCCGCGTATCAGAGCTGCGCGTACAGACATTGACAGAGATAACCTATCGATAGCATCCGGACATTCAGAGCGCTCAGCTCCATCTATACGCACCCGCATTAACTTCGATACCGAACGGGACGATTATGATATCCTAGAGCGCGAGAGTTATACTTCGGACGATTATAGTACAGAATCGATACGTGCCATGCACGTTAACGACACTAACGAGACACCTCTCGACCACTCTATTGAAGTGAACACCATGACGGTAGCAGGCGACGATAATGGCCTGACACCCGTCCAACTCAAAGGCAAGGGTAATGCTAAAGTCCAACTATTGGTACCCTCAGAACCTATGGTCCGGCCGACGCTGCATCCTAACGAGAAGAGATGCTTGGTAACTTATACCCGAACCATCGAATCACCGGATGTACCCGCTTTAACTCTATGGGATAGCGGGAGTACAACGTCATCCGTTAGCCCTACGTTCTCCAGCATAGCCAAATTAGATGTTCGCATGCTCAAGGAGCCCATACCATTATTTCTAGGGTGCGTTGGAAGCAAATCAAAGATCAACTTTGGTGCAATGGTCAACGTCGACATCGCTAATGTGGCGTCGCCCACTTACTTTGACGTCGTCAATTTGGATCGGTATGACATGCTAATTGGTGCGCCATTCATGTTGAAGCATGGCGTGATCCTAGACTTTGCAAATAAATGCGTACGTATTGGCAACGTCACCTTACCCGGGGAGATCGCACCCGTCAATCCCGACGTGGCGCAGCGACATCGGATGAGACGTAAGGATGACAACGATTCAACAGCAAAGGTAGAAAACTTAGTAAATAATTGACTACACTCGGTGGGCCAACGTACACGTATCGAAGATACCGAAGATGATGATTTGAGTGACTCCGGATCCATACCTTCGCTTCCACCCGAGAAAGAATACCCAATACTTATGACAGAGACTGAATTCCGCGAATTTCAACAGTATAACTACTCATCTGCCGACAATACTAACTACAAACCTACCCCCGAGATCCACTCGAAGCATATTGATCCCGAACCAGTGCAATCAAAAATCAATAATCCGTCCCGCGAATCAATAAAATACGACCACTATGTGCACCATACTGACGTGCAGTACTGTCAGCCATCGTCGTCTAAAACTTTAGTCGAGCACTTGACCACCGAGAAACAGGATTACGAGTTGGCATTAACCGACCTAGAGCTTGAAGCCAATCAACAAGGACACGGACCCGTTGAGCGTTTTGCCCGCAGAGTACCAACCATTCCCGGTATGGATCGAGTATTTGACCAGGGACTACCCGTTGAATTTATAGCCCTGTCCCGAGCAATGACCGAATATACTATGCATTGCCGCCCGGAGAGTCTTGAGGTATACCCTCATATACCCGACTCTACTGAATCGGAGGGAATGATGGGGCCGTTTAGTGGGATATTTGATACTGTAGGTCCCGTAGAATTCACTCGGGATCGCTTTATGCCCGAACAACGTGACAACCTCATGAAAATGGAGGTTGACTCAGAATTCGAACTAAACGACGAGATGGAATCACTAAGACTGACTATTGCTGAGAATGAGGCTCGTATCCGTAACCGGGACTGGAAACCACCATCACCACCTAGCATCGCGAAAGGAAAGACTAAGGATGCTACGTACCGAGACGAAGACATCCCCAAACTTAGGGAGCATTGGTATGAAGAATACTCCGACATGATGCAAGGTGTACCGTCAGATACCATGCCACCACTGCGCGATATAAATCACGAGATCAATCTAATTGATGAGAATAAACAATACATCTATCGACGACCGTACTGTCCACATTCACTCCGGGATGAGTTACGCGAGAAAACACAGCGATACTTACGTGCCGGCTGGTGGGTTGAGGCTACTTCGACACAGGCTGCACCAATGCTGTGTGTATGCAAGAAGGATGGACGGTTACGCACCGTAGTTGACCTACGCCAACGCAACGAGAACACAGTTAAAGATGTTACCCCACTCCCGGATCAAGAACTGATCCGCGAAGATGTGGCGCGCGCTAAGTACCGATCAAAGATCGATCTATCTGACGCATACGAGCAGGTACGAATATTGAAGCGAGATTGGCCAAAAACCGCATTTGTAACCGTAAGTGATACTTTCCTCAGCAAGGTAATGCAGCAGGGAGACTGCAACGCACCAGCCACGTTTCAACGACTGATGACCTCGATCTTCCGAGACATTATTGGGGTATACGTCCATGTCTACCTCGATGATATCTTCGTGTTCTCCGACACAATTGAGGACCACGAGAAACATTTGGAGGTAGTACTCAGCCGACTACGACATCAGAAGTTATATCTCAAAAAACCAAAATGTGAACTGTATGCACCCGTCATCGATTGCCTCGGACACAAAATTGATGATAAAGGGCTTCATGCTGATGTCGACAAGCTCTCCAGGATACGTGAATGGCATACGCCGCGAAATTATCACGACATACAACGCTTCGTAGGGTTAGTCCAATATATCGCTGCATTCTTGCCAGATATTACAGCATATACCGGCCCGTTGATGTCAATGGTCCAGAACGGTCACCCCTTCTTGTGGCGTCCAGTACATCAACGATGCTTCGACATGATCAAGCAAATATGCTGTAAGGTACCTATATTACAACCTATAGATCCCAAGAACCCAGACCCAATATGGCTAATATGTGACGCATCCCAGACCGGCGTCGGGGCCATGTTGGGACAAGGTCCATCGTGGGATACTTGCCGCCCCGCAGGATTTATGTCTAAGAAATTCTCTAATGCTCAGCAGCATTACCGCGTATACGAATTGGAAACACTCGCTATATTAGAAGCATTACTAAAGTGGGAAGACAAGTTAGTCGGATACCGGATCCACGTCATTACTGATCATAAAGCCCTTGAGTTCTTTCAAACACAGAAAACATTATCACCGCGGCAACTGCGCTGGATAGATTACATGGCACGCTTTGACTTTGATATCACCTACGTAAAAGGTGAGAACAACAAAGTGGCAGACTGTCTATCTAGATACTACGAGAACGATACCGTAGATGATACTCACGCCGCGAACGAATATGTACGAGCTGATATTCGTATCGATCCACAAGGTCATGACTTGCCTATACTACGGTACGACGAAGTAATGAGTCGTTCTGTCGAGATACGCGCGATGCAAGCAGAGGAGCGCCGTCGCAGCAAGCGTATCCAAGAACGACGGGAAATGTGTGATATTGAGGCTGACGCGTTAGTAGTAGACAACTCGTATCGCGAAGTTAATGTCGACCGTGGGAACTCTACCAATGTCAATGTAGTCACCTCTCCGAGCACATTCGCCTCTACAGTGTCCACGGACTTATCCGTCAAAGACATGATTGACGCGGTAGGCGAGTCTGTTCCCATGGAACCGCCAGAGGACAAATTTCTTGCGGCTATCCGTCAATGTACACCGAACGACGCCCTATTAAAGAAAATCATTGATAATCCGAATGATCACTCACACTTCACCGTTCGCGATGACCTGGTATGGTTCACTAAACCTGATCAAATCGATGTTTTATGCTTACCGAGTGGAATGTATGGAGAACAGACCATCCGAGGGGCTATAATTGAGCAAGCCCACCGTACGCTGGGCCACTTCGGAACGCAACGAACGTCAGAATATTTACGACGATGGTACTGGTGGCCAAGAATATTCAAGGATGTCGACACCTTTTGCAAATCCTGTGAATTTTGTCAAACTGCTAAACCCTCGAATATGCTACCGGCGGGTAAATTGCATTCACTACCTATCCCTATTCGACCTTGGGATTCTATTGGAATGGACTTTATTGGCCCATTCCCGGAGATAAAAGGGTGCAACTATCTATGGGTAATAATCTGCCGCATGACAGGCATGGTTCACCTCATCCCCGTCAATACAAGGACGAAGGCATCCGAACTATCATGGATATACAAAAGAGAGATCGTTCGCTTGCATGGTTTACCATCATCAATAGTTAGCGACCGTGATTCTAAATTTACCTCAAAATGGTGGCGGGAACTCCACCGCATTTTGGGCACGCAGTTGTTGATGAGCACATCATTTCACCCACAAACAGATGGCGCCACAGAGCGTATGAACCGTAACGTCGGACAAATATTCCGCGCTGAACTTCGACCAGATCAGAAGGACTGGTTTGACCGCATAGATATGACGGAGTTCGCGATTAACTCTAGTGTCACGAGCTCTGCGAAGTATGCACCCTTTGAGCTAAATGGAGGATACATGCCCCGAATGATTCGCGAGATTCGCACTAGAAATCCCGCGCCGCCAGGCATCAAGACGTTCGCGCAACAAGCATTGGCAAACTTGGCGAATGCGCATGACGCCATAATCGCCAGCCGCGTGTTTCAGACACATTATGCAAATCAACGTCGTGGCCCGGAACCCCTTCTCAAGGAGGGAATGTTAGTTTATGTATCCACCGTGAACTTCAACTTACCAAAGGGACGAACAAAGAAGCTTAGTCCCAAGTTCGTTCACCCTATGCTATACAGATAACTAGTTAATAGGTGATAGTGGCGGGGCCAAATAACTAGTTGCCAGCTCTTATTAATTAGGCCATTTTGGCAGGCTAATATGGCTGGCTGGCGGGCAGGGGGCGGGCTGGAATGGGGCGGGATGGGTCCCAAATATGGATAGGAATTGATGGGAGCATGTAGGGATTGATGGGCAGGGGGAGGGGGAGCAGGGGATGGGGAAATGTAGCCACACATAAATCCGGACCTAGGGATTGATGGGTACTGATGTCATTGATTGCCCAGGGGGATGGGGGATGGGGATAGGAATTGTGGCACCAGGAAAATCCGGACCTAGGGTTTGATGGGGGCAGTGGATGGGGGATGGGGACAGGGGAAATGTGGCCACAGGAAAATCCGGACCTAGGGATTGATGGGAACTAATGGGATTGATGGGGGAGGGGATGGGGGATGGGGGCAGGGGGATTGGGGGCAGGGGACAATTGTGGCACCAGGATAAATACTGGGCTATTGCCAGGGTATGAGGAGGGTATGGGAGGGATGATTGTAGGTTGAAAAATAAAATTCTTTCTAACTATCAGAAACATGAATGGGGGTGTGGCAGCTACTGAAACCAATAATAAAACGATGTGTGGCGCATTTTTAATCGAGGAGCACATACCTCGGATCAACCTGGGGTTGTTCTAGATGTCTTCCTATTGAAAAATGGATGTGTGCAGCACAAAGAACCATGTAAAAACACGAAGATTTGACTGAGAAACAAGCAGAACATTATTGAAAATCCATCAAAAAGCACCAAAAAGGGAGCAGCACTTTGCCCTCGCTTGAGGGTGACCTGAAACCACTTGTAGGTCGTCTAGACACCTTTGGGGCATTGTATATGTCACTCAGTTAGGTCCCCAGGTCAACAGAACCCTTGGATATGATCAAAATGCCAAAAACCCGGACCACACAGGTTTGGGCCACACTATCAACTTTCCATGACCTGGGGACACCCTATATTCGAAGATATATGTATATAATGCTCTAATCATGAGTTAGATGAAGTCTGGAGTGTGAAAAATGCGGTCAAAACCTTGGATATATCCCAAATAATGTCCCCCACCAAAGCACATATACCATCAACTTCCCCTGACCTCTGGGTTGTCCCAATGTGTTCTATTATCATTATAGATGATGTATTAACATCCCAGAGGTGTTCCCAATGTGTCAAAATGCGAACATTCATGATATTAGGTGAACCCTTATTCACCCTTCCTCCTCAAGTACACCCATTGGTTCGCATATCTACATCTTTAGGACTGTTCTAATAGTCATTTGACATCATATAGATGATATCTTGGGGCCCAGGTCACAGGTAGACCTCGAAGATACACCCCTTTGGTACATGGTGAGGATATGATCTTTGTACTAATTCTCAAATGTCCATGCTCTATATTGAAGGGTATTCAACCTGGGACATATTCTGGGAAGCTAAAAACACATTATATGATGTTAAAATCAATAGTCCACCACTCAGATGTGTGATAGTTGGGGTAGTTCTTGGTGTAGAAGGAGGGGATATAAATTATTGTACCATTTATATTCGCATTTTGACATACTGGGGACACCTCTGGGATGTTAATACATCATCTATAATGATAATAGAACACATTGGGACGATCCAGAGGTCAGGGGAAGTTGATGGTATGTGTGCTTTCTTGGGGGACATTATTTGGGGTATATCCAAGGTTTTGACCGCATTTTTCACACTCCAGACTTCATCTAACTCATGATTAGAGCATTATATACATATATCTTCGAATATAAGGTGTCCCCAGGTCATGGAAAGTTGATAGTGTGGCCCAAACCTGTGTGGTCCGGGTTTTTGGCATTTTGATCATATCCAAGGGTTCTGTTGACCTGGGGACCTAACTGAGTGACATATACAATGCCCCAAAGGTGTCTAGACGACCTACAAGTGGTTCCAGGTCACCCCCAAGCGAGGGCAAAGTGCTGCTCCCTTTTTGGTGCTTTTTGATGGATTTTCAATAATGTTCTGCTTGTTTCTCAGCCAAATCTTCGTGTTTTTACATGGTTCTTTGTGCTGCACACATCCATTTTTCAATAGGAAGACATCTAGAACAACCCCAGGTTGATCCGAGGTATGTGCTCCTCGATTAAAAATGCGCCACACATCGTTTTATTATTGGTTTCAGTAGCTGCCACACCCCCATTCATGTTTCTGATAGTTAGAAAGAATTTTATTTTTCAACCTACAATCATCCCTCCCATACCCTCCTCATACCCTGGCAATAGCCCAGTATTTATCCTGGTGCCACAATTGTCCCCTGCCCCCAATCCCCCTGCCCCATCCCCCATCCCCTCCCCCATCAATCCCATTAGTTCCCATCAATCCCTAGGTCCGGATTTTCCTGTGGCCACATTTCCCCTGTCCCCATCCCCCATCCACTGCCCCCATCAAACCCTAGGTCCGGATTTTCCTGGTGCCACAATTGCTATCCCCATCCCCCATCCCCCTGGTCAATCAATGACATCAGTACCCATCAATCCCTAGGTCCGGATTTATGTGTGGCCACATTTCCCCATCCCCTGCTCCCCCTCCCCCTGTCCATCAATCCCTACATGCTCCCATCAATTCCTATCCATATTTGGGACCCATCCCGCCCCATCCCAGCCCGCCCCCTGCCCGCCAGCCAGCCATATTAGCCTGCCAAAATGGCCTAATTAATAAGAGCTGGCAACTAGTTATTTGGCCCCGCCACTATCACCTATTAACTAGTTATCTGTATAGCATAGGGTGATCGTCCTGAACCCGCTGATGAGCAGTGCAAAAGAACACCACCAAATCACACACACACACACACACTAACAAGTAGGCGTGGAAATGCAAGTCCGCTTCGATAGCGGGTCTGCTTTTAATTGTTTAGAGTTCGATGAACTGGTCTTTGGGGTTTCGGGAAGGTATGGGGGTTCGATTGCAACGGTTCAAAATGTATAACAAGTTCGAGGGGTAACAGGGATCTGATCTTTAGTTGAAAACTAGAGGCCAACAAGAGTCACAGGCCGATTGGGATGCGTGAGGCAGACTTAATAAAGCTCCAACCGGTCCGTCAATCTTCAACCACGCTAAGAGGTCTGCGTCCAGATACCCTGGTATCTATCTAATGCCCTAAGACTCAACGGACTCTGTCCGCGGCTTAAAACGATAGCTTAGCTGCAGTCTAAACCACACTCAACGGGGACTGGGTTTTCCAATCAGATTCTTTCAAGTGGTTAGATGACTGTTCTGAGACAGCGCCGGGAACGTCGATGGCACAGGCAATGGCTAGACTTCAATTACTCAAAGTAGCTCCAATGGCTCTAAGTTCCTTTTGCTTTCAGATTCAAAGTCACCTATGTGACAGAACTTCTATTCAATCCTATCGAGCTAACCGACGGTAAATACTGCTTTGTGGGCTGCGTCTACTGGGGGTCTAAGCTAGTTACAGTATGCTAACGAGCGTATTATATAGGTATTTCTAAAGAGCGTGACTAAAGCTGGTTTACTGTATTTTTACCCGCCACAGGAGCGGCCGCCACGTTGGCGGGCCCCGTGAACCTCGTTGTGCCCTGGGCCATATGGCCTTCATCATTCTTAGCCAGGTATTTGTCCTGGATGCACCCAATGAGGAGTGGCGCACCGCGTGGGTACACAGCTCCTGAGTGATCCAAGGTCAGCTGGCATGCTTGTTCCATGTGTATCTCTCCATTCTTAGGCGATCCGCGCGGGCCTTCAATTAGCACCCGCATGGTCCCTGTTGCCTTGTGTTTTTCCTCTCTCGATAGAGAGGCCTTATTTCCAATAATGCCCCGCCCAGGAATCGGGCCCGTCATGTTGGCGGTTCAACTCCTAGGTGGGTCCTACAGTGCCTCTGGCGCTTCATATCCAGAGCCCGAATGCTATCCAACAGAGGGACTTGGGTTTCTGTGCTCGATCTGGAAGATCTGCCCGATCTGGATTATATTGATGAGATCCAGGGAGTCAGAGCGTGATTCAGGAATAAGGTTTACTTCCCCTGAGATCATGACTCATACGCAACATGCCTTTGATGGATTCGATGGTTGATCTCCGTCCTCTGCGTTTTGGTAGCTAAGTCCGTCCAAGTGTGGCGGGTGGTTCGTGAACTGTCCTTGGAAGAGTGGGATCCTTATTTCTAAGTACCCGACACGATGGCGGGTGCAAGACTGAGTACTGGTTTTATTGATCGGCCTAAGTCGAGTTACTTGTATTGTAGTTTTAGGTTCCTCCCGCTTCGAAAGCGGGGTCGATTGCCTGGCTGAACCAGTGCATGACTTCAAGGTTCCAAGGATGAGTCCCAGTAACAAGGACCTTCTCCGTACTGCTAGCCTGGTGTGGAGTGGTATATTCCGTCCATAATGCCTTCTTCCTATGTCCATTCTGCCTGGTTTGCCTTGTACCAAATCGCAAAATATGGGGTCTTTGCCCATCCAAATATTACAAGGTGTATCATCTCCCCTTGACTTATTTGATGTCGTCCCCGACATCCTCTGCCTTCTACCTTTGGTAGAATACAGGGTCATCGTATAACTCCAGATTTGGATTCTACTTAGATCGACCCGATTCAGAAGCGGGCCCGATCTGGTTATTCTAAGTCCTGGCTTAAAAGCTGTTGTAGGCGCGCCGCTTCGTTGGCGCGTCCACTACAACTCTTATCCAACTTCTGTCTTTTCTGCATAATGGCTCCTCCTAAAACCCCGCACTGGACTACCATTCGCCCACTGCTGGCAGTCGATCCAGTGACCGTTGCGCCTGAGGTTACGCAGTTTCGTGCGGAGCTGGGACCCGCTATCTCTGAGTTCATCATGAACTACGCGGTCCCCACTCATGTCGAGGGGGTTATCAAGGACGCGATCGAACAACTTTCTGGACCGATTATGGCCATCGTTCGTTTGTCTAACACGCCGGGTATCGCTCTGGAAGCCCGCGTGGACTCTCTTGATCGCTTCTTTCCCAAGTTATTGGTGAGTGCCTTTGTTCTTCTATGTTCGTGCGTGTCTGACCCAAGTTAGGCTGTTAACCTATCTTTGGCTAATCGCACGACCGCTACCGCGACGGCTGAAATTCATTCATTCTTTCATAACGTTCGCAACTGGCTAGCTTGCTACCTGCTGGAGTTGGGGGTTAATCCTCAACTCCCGCGGATTAATCTTGCTGGCGTGTTCACGCCTCTTACGGCTGTCACTAGTCGACACACCGACTTCATAGCGCCTAAGTTGCCCGACTTTCATCCTTTGCACTTCAACCAGCGGTCCTTTAACTCGAAAGGAAAAGGACCCGCTAAAGAGGCGGCTCCAAAAGTCGACATTCCTAAGGATCCTCCCAAGAGCAAGCCTGCTGCTAAGAAGGTACGCTATTGTTTCCTTACTGTGTTTCTGGTTTCTAAGTCGTTTTCCCAGGGTGGAAAGACGGTTAAGTCGCCAGCGGTGATCGATGAGAAGTTGGAGGCCGTCGGGGAAGCGGCTATGCCTCCTCCTGAGGACTGTGGTAAGTTCCTCTTCTCCAATTTTCACAATCTGTGTTTTAACCCCGACGCCTTCTCTTTCGCTAAGATATGGACGACGGTCTGTCTGAATCCGATCTTGCTTCGGACGACGTGAGCTTATTTCACGATTTTTCTAGACTTGGACTCGTTGACAGTCCCCTTGCAGGATTTGTCCATTATCGACGGCAACGGTGTTACTGGTACCGACTTGGTTCCTCTCGAGGTAATGTCTTCGACTCGGGCTGATTTTCTACTTTGGGTGCTGACTTGTTCATAGTCGCCTCCCTCGGACTCGAAGCGCACGGTATTTTACCTTCCCTACGCGTTCGTCCCAGGTATGCTGACTTCTTCCCGGGAATACCAGAAGGCCTTAGACATTCTGGGTTCTTCCGTGAACTTCGTCGAACCTGCTCCCGCTGCCCATAAGCGCAAGGCTACTGCCGAGAACTCTAGTCGTCCCTGGAAGAGTCCTAAGCCTTCGTCTTTTCATATCGACCAGACTTTCCTGGACCAGCTTGCTGGAGGTACGCCTGTTGTCTTAGTTTCGATGTACACCCGCTAACTTGGCGGGTCCGCTTTGTTAGCGGGTCCTATTATTCAGAGCTACGCCTCGTCGGTCGTTCGCGTGCTCAAGCAGGTTAATCGCCTTGCCGAGCTCGACGAGTTCCCTCGTGAGGCTAGTGCTTGACTTCTGTCGACGGAGCAGTCCTACCGCTTGGACTTGGTTCGGATCTTGAACCATGTCCACGGTGAGATCCAGGCTTTCAATCGTACCAAGGATCTGTATGTAGGCACCGTGAAGTCCTTGCTAGACTAGTCTCCACTTCGATTTGGACATTCCGCTGTAGATCCCTCAATACTCTTTCCGTGATCTGTAGTTCGTTGGGCACGTCCCTGTTGCAGCTAGTTACTGTATTCCCTCTTTAGTTCATCATTCGCCTCGTAACTAGACTCTGAATTTGCAATATGTTTTGCCTCATGTCTCGCTGTGCCACCAACTGAATCTACACGATAGAGTTCCTGTCCGCCATGTTGGCGGGGCCTAATTTTCGTCCTTGACCCGTTTTGATAGCGGGTGGTTAAGTCCCTGCGCATATCCTGGTGGAAGGTCACTTGGTGGTGTCCATCCGCACCCTCTAGGTCGTCGTATTGGCAATACTACTCAGCGTAGCCGTGTGGTAGGGCCTTGCCTCCTTGCATTCGATGGCCGTTGCGGATCCGTTTGTTATTGCGGGGCCCGATAGTATAGCGGGCGCGCACCTTTATAAACTCGCAACGTCCTCTCGAATCCTTATCCAACATGGAGCAGAATCTTGCGTTAATCCCTCCCTGGACCAACTTCAAGCTTGCTTTTCTCCCAGGCCTTTCTGACCGCTTTTCCCGTCAAGCCGTCGGTTTCTTAGAGGCTGAAGCAGGTCTAGCTGTGGCCTTGTCGATGTACCGTGCTACGTTTAGCTTCCCTATCGTGGCCACGCCTTTCGACGTCTTGGATCTTTCTTCCTTTCATACTTCCCCAACTGAGGACTTGTCCTTGGGTGTGAGCGAAATGCTCGACGCACCCACTTTGCGCTTCATGATTCAATGTTTGGTGGGTTTCGTCTTCTGTCCCCTGTTTTCCTAGTTCTGACTTAGACATAGATTCGCTCGATGGCTATCTGGGAGATCGAGGATCCCGACCTCAAGACGGGTCAGGCCTACAACATTGCTTTGTTGTATGTCTGCTGCCTTCGTCTTGTTTCTAACTGGTTTGGGATGCGGCGGGGTTCAGTGGTACTCGATGGTCTTCACTTTGAAGACCTCATCCCCGCCCGCTTCCGTCATCCCGAGCGGTATTTTGCTAAGATGATGGAAGAGGCATTGGGTGACTTCGCCGTACGTTTGGTTCACCCGCTTTCCAGTCGGAGGTCTAATGTATCCTTGTCAGACGTCCGTTCTCCTTGGTTTTCACCTTGGGGCTGAGGACTCTTTGGGAGGGATCGTTGCCAACTACGATGTAGTGAACAACTTGCCCCTTCCCTTGGGTCAATTGTCCCCCGTCGACCAGGCGCTTGTCCTTTGGTGGCCCCGCTTCTTAGCAGTTAATCGATTCCCTCGTTTCTGCGATACTCGTCCTATCATGTACGAGCGCGTTATCACAACGGGTCTCGCTGCTCACTTGGACTTCGCTCCCGTGTTAGCCTCGGATCGTGACTTCGACGAAACTACCAATCCCATTGCTCCTTCAGCTTCTGTTCCACCTCCTCACACCGTCGCTTGGATGGGTAGTCCAGTCGCTGTGGAGGTGGCCCAGTCTGTCTTGACTGAACCCGCTATGGTAGCGGCCGCTCCCGTTTCGGGACCCGCTATCGAAGCGGAGAGTCAAGCTCCACCTTCTATGGTCTTTGTTGGTGCTTTTAGCTTTTTCTCGAGCCATCCTTTGTTTGCTGACGACTTGGTATTGATTGCAGAAACATTTTAACAAGTGCAGCGAGCGTATGTGCTTTTGCGCTCCCCTCGAGTATCCTGATGAGTCCTGTGTTGAGTACTGGGGTGTTCCCGACTTTCTCTAACTTCTTTTGTGACTTGTTTGTTTCTTATTTCCAATGCCCTAGTCATAGCGGTGCTTTTGAATAGCTATTTTTGGTCCTTCTATATTTCTCTAAGTCCAATTTTTCCACTTAGATCCTATTTACTTCTTCGTTTGCGGGCGTCTCCCCTTGACTTATATGGTTTGACGTCCCGCCTATCTCTTATAGTTTTACTAGTTCACTCAATGCATTTGTTGAATGAACCACTTAGAGTCCGAAGACCCGACCCACTATCGGGTCGGGTGCCAATTCCTTGTGTGGCGCAGCCTATTTTCTTGCTCTTCTCATACTTTCTTGGATGCCCGACAACTTAGCGGTCTCTTATTCTTCAGTCTCGCTTTTATCCAAGATAGTATGAGTCCTGATTTATATATCAAAGCCATATATTTACTGTTTGCCCGACGGCCCAAAGAAAAGGAGACGACCCCAACGCCCGAAGAAAATACAGTACGTAAGCAGTCCGTATTCTGTCGTACTAAGTCCCGTTTTTCTATGTAAACGTCCAGTCCGTTATTTAGAGTCCAATGGACTTGGGCCTGCCCAAGTCCCTACCTCTCCTTGCCTTTGCCCTTGCCTTTCCCCTTCTTCTTAGCGGGGGCCTTTGCCTTGCCTTTCCCTTTCGGGTCTTCCAGCTCCTCGTCGTCGTCGTCGTCGTCGTCGTCGTCGTCATAGTCGTAGTTTCCTCGCTCCAACTTGCGCAGGATCTCCGATGTGTCCCCACCAGTCAAGATGATGGACAACGCCGCCTCGAGGTTCGGGATAACGGCCTCCGATAACCTGACGGTTTCCTCGAGCGTCGTCAACCTGTCCCTCAGCGTTGCCACCTCCTTCTCCAGTTCCTCGACGCGCAGCTGGGCCTCGTCCTTGAGGAGGCATGGATCCTCTGGATCCAGCTTCAAACACCCTTTCTTGGTGTATGCGCATTCTATGCACGAGCGATTCGATCCCTCGTATTTGCAGCGGATACCCTTCTTGAAGCATCCTCTGCACAAGATCTGCTCGTTGTGGAGGGGGTCGTCCTTCTCGCGGGCGGGGAGCATGGGCTTACGCCCAGTCGGGTTGTCGACGACCGTTCGCGGCTTCCTCTTCTTTTTCGGCTCCGCTTTGTCGTCGTCGAGTTTTCTTTTCGAGGATGACGCCACCGGCTGCGGGGCGGGCTGAGCGATTCGTGCCCGACTGGCAGGCGGGGCCGACGTTGAGGCGGCCGACTGGTTCTTCTTGGCCTCGCGGGCCTCTGCTCGAGCCGCTCGTTGGGCGGCGAGAGCCACTTCTTCGGCTGTCGGCAGTTTCTATTTTCCCTGGTTAGTCTCATCCACTTGGTTTATCCAAGTAGAAAAACTAACCTTCGCTTTGACCGGCTCTGGTCTCCTCTTGGTGAGCCTTACCCGCTTCCTTGGCGGATTCGGTTGCCTCGACTCTTCTGAGTCGTCCTCTCGTTCTTCCTCAGTCTCCATCTCCTTCCTCTTCTTCGACACCGGCACCCAGGCAGGCGTCTTGAGAATTGCTGGTCCCCATGTCCTTTTCTTTGGCGAGTCCCCCTAGACAGGCCTTTCCAGTTTCCGTTTCCTTGACGCCGACTTGGGTTTTGTCGACGCCGTTGGGATCGGGGACGTTGGTGCCGGTTCTGAAGGTGTCGCCATCCTGGGCGGAGTACCCGTTGGGGGCGACCAGATCCGAGGCGACAGCAAGATGGAAGGTCCCGCCAGCGGTATCTCTGTTGCTGCCGGAGGTGTTCCAGCGGCAGACGGAGATGCTGGGGGCGGGGTCGTGGTGGGTGGGGTCGGTTGCAACCAAGGTTGCGGGGATGGTGGTGGAATGGGTGCTGGGAACCATGTCGGTCCAAACAGCGATTCCGTTATCAAGGGCGGCGAGCCCAGACGAAGTGGCAGCCTCGGCGGTGACTGCGGGACAGGTGGGGGCATTGCCCTTGCGAAGTCGATCTCAGCGACGGTGAGACCGTCGCTGCGATCCGGATCTGCGGGAGGTTCACCTCCCGTAGATCCCTTCGTTTCTCCTCCAGCTGGTTCGGGAGAGGACGTGCTCATGAGCTCGTCCACCTCCTCGTCTTCGTCTTCTTCGACCTCCGTGGACGCATAGTCCAGGCCTAGGGTCGCCGGTTCGCTTTCCTCGTTCCTTGGCCACGTTTCGACGCGTACTGGGCTTGGTTGACGCGTCGCCGACGCGTCAACCGACGGGGTCATGCCTGACTCCGTCGTTCCCAGTACACTCGAAGGTGGTGGTGTCGCTTCCGGGCTCGCAGGGGTTGGCGACCTAGGAGGCGGGGTGGGCTCTTTTTCTACAGGCAGTGGCGAGCTTCCCTCTGAAGGGGCCGGGAGAAACAGCGGTGTTGTCGAGCCAGGTTGTCCAGTTGGTCCGACCGGTGGTGACACAGGAGCAGACGAGACCGTGGTGGTTGGCTCAGGCGCCGGCGACACCATAGCGGCAGGCTCGGGCATGGGCGACACAATAGCGGCGGGCTCCAGCGCAGGCGACAGAGTAGATTCGTCGTTTGGCGGGGTAGCCACGACAGGCGTTGGTGCGGGCGAGGCAGGTGCGGACATGTTGACTTTCAGACGTGGTGGTTGAAAAAGAAAGAGGGTAACGTTAAAGTCCCTCTTTCTCACACTACCGGGGTCCGGTCCGGTGTTTAATGGATCGCCCATCAAAACATCCGAGGCGAGTCAATATCTTCCCTTTTTGGATTGCTATTGATGCCCTGTTCTTGCCTTGTTCGCTTCCGACTGTCTCGGTTCCGCTAAGTCCCTGAGCTCAATTCTCTCTTTCTTTTTGCTGACCTTATACAGGCTTGCCCTCCCTTAACTTCCAATACTGTTATGCCTGGCAACCAGTCTCCTCTTTGATTGGTTTTGGACGCGTCTCGTCACGTGATAAGTCACGTGCCTTCCACATGACTCGTGCCGATTTCCGATTTCCACCCGCTATGTTGGCGGGTGTTCTGATTGCCCGCTATATAGGCGGCTGATAATGAATCTTAACAAAATTTAAAATTTTGGCCTATATAACTAGGGTCTAAAGGTTAAGTCACTTAACTGGTCATTTTAGAGCGACTTAACCTGACCTGACTGGAAACATTAACTGGACCCTGAGCGACTGGTCACTGTGAATGACTGGTTAAGGTTAATAGTTAAAGTATTTGGAGAAATTTAATATGACTGTCAATGACTGGTCTTAACTGGTTATAACCAATACCCTTGATATTCTCAATATATGAAGAGAAAAAGAGCTATAACACAAAGATTTCATATATGGTATATATATAATTGATAAAGTCCAATACACTACTATTATAAAGAGAAAGACTAGAAAACATAGACTTGAATATGAAAAAGATAAATCAATAGATTTATTAACCTTGGTTTACCTCTAAATTATAGGGTTGATAGCATATTAACTAGTCATAACCTGTTAATAACTGATTATAACTGCATTAAGTTTTAACTGGTTATAGCCAGTTATAACTGAGTCTTGAGTGACTGGTTACACTTATTGACTGGTCACAGTTAATGGTTAATCAACTTTCATGATATTGAATGACTGGTTAAGGTCAGGTTAATCCAAAAAGTGGGTCATTAACCTGACTTAACCTGACCTTTAAACCCTATATATAACGCCTCTATATCCCCTACCAAGGAAAATAGATGGTGTCCGCACCATCTGTTCCCTACGTAGTTTTATTTACCAAGTCGAGTACTCGCCCGACACTATCGCGGATCCTATGTAGCCTCTTGAAAAATACATCTCCCAGTTGTTTTGGGTCCTTTCTCGAGTAGAAAGGGATCACCCTAAACTGGGCTATCTTATCTTTCAATATCGAGCCATCCAGTTCACACAGTACGTAGTTTCCAGCCGTTGTTCGAGAAATAACAGCATATGGACCCATGAATCTTTCTTTGAACTTCGAATTTAATTCGTCTTCAATGCGCGTATTGCGCACCAGTACTAGTTCACCTGTTTTGAACTTGTACTTTGGAATTCTATTTTTATGTTCATCCATGAATCTTTCTGCTGCTCTTTTCTTGGCTTCTGTTACACGCTGTTTCATTTTCTTTACGTCTTCTTTGTGCTTTATCAACTGAGTTGCTCGATACGCTATCAAGTCGGAGTGTGAAATCAACGTATCTGGGATATCTACGAGCCAGGTGGCTTCTTCGATATCAAGTGGTAACACTGGTTCACATCCTGTTACTGCGTAAAACGGTGAATGACCCAAAGTCCTTTTAACCGTTATCCTTTCGGCCCATAGTACTTCATGTAAGAAAGCGGGCCATTCCTCTGGATGGCCTTTGCACACTTTAAACAATGATTGTCTAATGTCCCAGTGCCCTCTTTCCACTTTTCCATTGGCCTGTTTGTTGTAGGGAGTGATTAGAATCCCTTTAACACCATACTTAGCCTCGATATGGACCATTGCCTTCTTGATAGCGGGTCCGTTATCGGTGACTATCTGCTTTATACAACCCCATCTACACAATATGTCTTCGAAAATCCAATCCCCTAAGGTCTCGGCATTCTCGTTGATTAACGCTCTGGCCTCTGGCCATCCAGTCAATCCACATCGTGCTACTGTGACTGCATTATATCCTGAGTACTTCTTTCGAGCTCCAGTGCCGCCAGAAGTCGGCATTCTGAAGGTGTCTACAAACGCCGTTTCATAGATCCCTGGTGTTGGAGTTATGGTTGGTTCTTTGTGTATTTTCATCTTCTGTCTCTTCTGACAGAGTACACACGTTTTCACGAACCAATTGATGTCTGTATCCATCCCTGGCCACCAGAATCTTTTCCCGACAAGTTTGCGGACGGAAAATTGACCTTTGTGCCCATGCTTGTCGTGTATGACTTGTACCACTGGCAGTCTTTTGCCTAGTAGGAGGACTCTCCGGTGTTTTCCTTCTGCATTCTTTTTGTATAACTTGTCACCAGCTATGAAGAATTCCTTGTCACTGAAGTCCCTAAGGGTTTGAAGTTGTCGATCCGCTAAGATAGCGGGTGTATAATTCTCATCCTTCAAGTAGGGTTCTACGTGTGGTAGTAAGGTTTCCCATAGCTGCTCCCTAGCTGATCGTTCTAGTTCAGGGAACTCGTCGATAGCTACCCATTTTTCTAAGTCCTCCACTGCCATAGCGGCTAGTTGAGTGACTCTGTACTCTTCCTCGACTTCTGTCGGGGTTTCTTCTACTAAGTCCTCCTGGTTCTCATCTGGTTTGCTAACTTCGAAGAGATATCCAGTCCTAGTGTCTATATTGTCTTTGAAGTCTTCGAAGGGTAGAGGTTTGTCTTCCTCCGCTAAGTTAGCGGGTTCCTCATATTCGAAGGTCCATAGCTCCTCTTCGTACTCGTCCCCTGGTGGACTTGGAATGATCACATCGTTTGGCGATGCTACCCTTCTACTGAGTCCATCTGGGCCATGTACTTTCCCAGGTACGTGTACTAGGGTGAAGTGGAACATCAAGATTTCTTCTGCCCAGCGTTGTAGATTCCCATTGGTTAGAGAGTCTATGTTGGACAACATTCCTTTGATGTACTTTGCATCGACTTCAATCTTCAATTTCCTACATCCAAGTAAATAATACTTGCAAGCCATTAACGCACGGTGCAGACCAAATAACTCCCGCTTTGATTGCGAGTACCTGGCTTCCCGCTCGTCCAAGGTTATAGATAAGAACTTAGCAAAATAGCGTTTCTTAGGGTCTTCTGGATCCTCTTGGGACAGATAAAACCCAACCGCCATGTAAGAGGTATCGACCGACAAGATAACGGGTGTTGGCCAGTCATAATTCAGTGGCTTCAACATGGGGCTTGTTTCCAACGCTCTTTTGAGTGCATCCATTGATGCTTGTTCTTCCTCTCCCCAGACGAATGGTACTCCATCCCTGGTGAGTCTAGTCATTGCCAGTGCTTTCTTTGAATAATCCTTGACAAAAGTTCGAAATACTCCCGCTGTCCCGAGAAATGAGCGGACATCTCTAAGACATTCACACGGCAACCAGTCTGAGATGACTTTTACTCTATCTTCAGCTGGTTTCCGTCCTTCATAACAACAAGTGTGTCCGACTACTACTGTTTCATTGGCACAGATTATTGCTTTGTGTCCTGAGAAAGTTCCACCCGAATATTTCATTCTTTGTATAATTCTATTCATATTCACCATGTGTTCCCATACAAAACGGCGTATTCCTGGGTTTTCTGGAATGGTTTCGAAGTTCCCTTCCTTGTCCTGATACCTAGTGGCGGGTCCTCTTACAGGAACGTCGTCAATATAGGGCCGCGTATATGTCGGGATTTCATCTTTGAGAATATGCGTGACATCTTCATGGAATATTGGAACTGAGTTCGTCCATCCCATGGGTAAGGTCTTTAATCGCAGCGCCCCATAGGGTGTTGAGAAGGTAGTCATGTCTCTAGATTTTTCTGACAAGTGGCGCTCATCATACCCTACATACAAGTCCAAAGTCCCTCCACAGGCTCTTCCTGCGAATGCCTCCGCTAACTCTTCGGTAGCGGGTGGTAGACCAGAATGCGCTATGGTGACGGCATTTAGCGGCTCCAAACTATGTACTAGTCGAAGTTTCTTGCCGTCCTTCTTTACCACGCAAAACCATCTCGAGCGATATGAGGAGTTCGAAGGCTCATATACACCTGAGTCTAGCTTATTTTTGATGATAGCGCAGACTTCATTAAAAATCCCTGGTGGGATTTTAATGTTCTTCAATACCCATGGCACATGCGGTATTACTGGCATATCTACCGGTGGAAAGAAGTCCTCTCGAAACCTTCCTTTCTCTGTCTCTTCCCAGGCAAAGCCTTGGTTCTGTTTGCACATCAAGTCGTCAATCAAGTCCCTTTCCTGAGGCCACAGAAAATCCCCGACATGGTCTCTCTGGACTTGTTCACGTCGTTCTTCTGTGTATCTGCCCGTCGGAGTGAAGCTTGGCGGGTTGGGATTTAACTCCAACATGCCTTCGAGTGGATCCCCGACAATATTGCGGATGATCCTGAACTCTTCGGGTAAGGTTCCCAAGTGGGGTTTGACTTTCAACGCGACTGGTTTGTATTTCTTAGTGGCTAAGACCTGTCTGGGAATTGATTCCCGTTTTCTCGAGTCTAAATACTCTTGCTGTGAGAGAGTGAGTTCCTTCTGTGGGATACTAACTGTCAAGTGCTGAAGTATTTTCTCAAGTCCTCGAGGGACTGAGTCGAACAAGTTCACCGTTACAGGCTGATATTGTTCGACCTCCTCTAAAGTCCAATCTGAGTCTAGTCGGACTTGTGGTAACAAGACCCGACTTCCTGGCGGGTGGTCCGAAGTGGACATACCCGATGCTGTTCCATAACGAAACCCATTCCGCAATGCTTTAGCGGCCTTGTTAACACCATCGGAGGATTGAGACAAGTACAAGCTGGTTAATGCTTGACTATCAAACGTCTGACGGGATTTTTCTGGCACAAAGGTGCGCTCGATCTGTATTTCACCATTCTCTGCTTGTCCAACTACTAGAGCCACCTCTCCTTGATCATCGATCAATTCTCGAGTGCTCCGGAAAAACCGGTCCGGTGCCAGGTTGTTGTTGGTAGCGGGGCATTTGCCCCCGCTTGTATGTCGGGAGTGTAAGTCGTTTCCCATTACTAGGATCAGTAATGGTAGCAACTACTCCTCCATCTCGCAGTACGGATGTATTGATACTAGATACTACATCGAAAGGTCTGCCCAGTAGTACTTCATACGCTGGATCCCTAATGATGTGTACTTGAAGGAAATATACATTCCTCCGAAATCGAACGCCAAGTTCCTTGCCAGTCCCACTGTCTTGGTCTGACCCTTGTCTGCACTTTCCATAGTGATGGAAAAGGATGGATCGAAAGGAACCCCTAGCTCTAGCGCGGCCTTAAGTGACATAGACACTATTTGCGACCCGCTATCTAGGAGGCTCTCTTTCTTTCCTGCCCCGCCAATCGTTGGCCAGAGAGTTCTGAGATCAGCACTTTCGGACGCAACATTGGTGCGCGGCATCTGATACGGACCCGTGTAGCCAGTATGATTAAACAGTTGCTCGACTAAGTCGTGCACTACTACAGACCCTAGCGGTAACTGGGTTGTATCTTGTAGATTTACTGAGTAATATCGTGGGTCTTCACTTTGGTGATACTCCGCTTCCATAGCGGGTCCGCTGCCTGAGTCTAATTCAGACATTTGTTGAATGTTAACTTTAACATTCTTTGCTTTGAGATTCTCTAGCAAATCCTTCTGCCAGGCTTCATTCGTGGCAAGAAGTTCCTCTGGAAGGAGTGTCTTCCAAAGGGATCTCCAACCAGGGTTTCTGAGTAGGAGGTCCTTGAGCTTTGAAATGCGCTGATAGCTTTTGTGCTTTTCCTGCTCCTTTGGAGTACTGTTCTCTTCCTTTGGGGGAGCATTCTCTGCTTCCTCTACAGAAACCGCCGGGATAGCGGCCTCTGTCCGTTTCTTAGCGGGACCCGCTTCGATAGCGGGCTCCGGCCCTTCCAACACTTCTTCCAATAGATCACTCAGTTCTGGCTCTTCCTCTTCAGGAGGTGCGACGAACTGAACTTTCTTAGGTCTACTAGGCAACACTACTTCTACTCTAAGTCCCTTCGTGGGGCCGGGCTTTATCGGGTTTTCTTTGGGTATATTGGGTATATTGGGTATAACTGGTTCTCTTTCCTTAGCAGTATGGCTTCGAGTACTACGAATAGTATTCTGGCTCTCAGGAGGGGCAGTTCTCTTAAGTAGTAACTCAGAGGAACCCCCGTCCGTCCTCGAGCCTAATCGAAACCCTCCTGCAAGTAGGTGGGGTCGATCATCTGCTGTTGAAGGAAAACCGTCCGATCTATCTGTTCAGTCGGAGGAAAGAAGTCTTCCTGAAAAAGCCCTTCGTAGTTTTGCGCGCTAGCGGGTGGGTTGGGACCATGTTCTCTAATGTACTTAAGTACTTGTTCCATTGGAGACATGCCATCTTTGCGCTTGCTTAGCGAAATCCCATCGGCTGTGAAGTACCAATTGGAGTTCCCTGGTTTATATATCCAGCCTTCTTTCTCGAACTTGTTCTTCTCAGGGCATTCTGTGAGGAAATGTCCATGTTCGTCGCAGAAATAACATTTCCCGCTAAGGGAGCGGGCACGTGATGGGTTAAAGTTCGCCGGGACAGGAAGTATTCCTTTTGGCATAGGCTGTATTGGAGGTCTAGGGGCTTGGTACGACGTGTTTTGTTGCACATAGTTCCCCATATGTTCAGTAGGGTAACTCTGCATTTGTATTTGTCGAGTTCCCATCCTATCCATCATAGCCATTAACCTGCGGGATTCTTCCTGTCGGACTTTCTCTAACTCCCTCATTTCGTCCTGTCGAGCCTTCTCGATGGCCTTGAGTGTATCTGCCAACGAATTGATGCTGGCAACTTGGTCATGCATATCTTCAATCTTGACCCGCGTTGTTGACGGGGAAATGAGTTCTCGTTCGTACGTGTTCCCTGTTCTCATTGGGGCACCACCGAACGTTTCTATTTCCTCTAAGTACTTTTCTGCGACTTTAATGACTTCGCCTAGAGTCCACCGCTGTCCCAGCGGTCTATTTGGAGGGACAGGGATCGCTCGTAAATCATTGTAGATCGCCGCCCAAGCGGGTCCCACAAAGCACTGCTGGACTAGATCGAGTACCGATTTCTGAGTGACATCTCCAATATCGATTAGATATTGAAGTTTGTGCACGACTTCTCGGCGGAACTCCATCATTCTATCCTTTGAGCCTATGGGACGCGCCTTGTAGTGCGTCAAAAGTTCTTCGACCTCTCGCATGGTATATTCTTGATCTTGCTCACCCTTATTGTATAGCTTAAGGATGGCCTTTTTGTATGCTAACCAGTCACCCGCCGAGTATTCGGGTAGGGCGACCCACTGTCTCCGTATGTCATAGTCTACATAGACTCCTGCAATTTCGATCTGAACTTGAGGGTTGGTTACGCGGTTCACTGAGTAGATCCATTCCAGTCCCATGAAGTATTCTCTGATTCCCCCGTCTCTGAAGCGGGGGGCATCTTTACTTCCAGGCGCCGGTAGTTTCTTGCCCGCAATTTCCGCTTGTGTTTGCGCACTAAGTTGGTTCACGAAATTGTTAACGGGAGCTAGGTTTGGCTGTCCAGCAGCTTGGCCCGCGTTCCCTCCTGCGTTGTTGTTTTCCTGATCTGCCATTGGGAATAGAGGTTGTCCTAAAGGTACAGCCTGTCTAAATTTCTCAAATAGCGGGTGGACTTGATCGAGATCAAATCGGTCTGCAAACGGACTAAGTTCGTTTGGTGAAGGGGTGTGAGGTCTTCGGGGTATTGGACTTGGTAAAAGTCTTGGAAGACGACTCGAAAGCGGGACTGTGGATAATATAAATCCGGGGGGATAGGCTGGCTCCGACACTAAGTCGGGTGGTAGCTTTTTAGGCTTTTTGTTTGGCGGACGCGGTCTGCGTTCGTCTGGATATCCGTTGAATAGATCGCCTGGTTTAGGACGATTTTCGCGTAGATTCCTTACAACTGGAGCACCTGAGTTTTCACCCAAGTTCGCTCTACGGTTGTTTTGTTGTTCTAAAGCTGAGCTTTGACTAGTTGGTGTTTCCGACAACTTAGCGGTTGGCTTGACTTTTGGGGCTATTTTGGATTGGGTGTAGAAATAACTTGTTAACTCTTGTTTTACGAAGAATCGACTAAGTCAAATTTATCACCCCTCGCGGTGGGCTCCAAAATATGATGAGCAGTGCAAAAGAACACCACCAAATCACACACACACACACACACTAACAAGTAGGCGTGGAAATGCAAGTCCGCTTCGATAGCGGGTCTGCTTTTAATTGTTTAGAGTTCGATGAACTGGTCTTTGGGGTTTCGGGAAGGTATGGGGGTTCGATTGCAACGGTTCAAAATGTATAACAAGTTCGAGGGGTAACAGGGATCTGATCTTTAGTTGAAAACTAGAGGCCAACAAGAGTCACAGGCCGATTGGGATGCGTGAGGCAGACTTAATAAAGCTCCAACCGGTCCGTCAATCTTCAACCACGCTAAGAGGTCTGCGTCCAGATACCCTGGTATCTATCTAATGCCCTAAGACTCAACGGACTCTGTCCGCGGCTTAAAACGATAGCTTAGCTGCAGTCTAAACCACACTCAACGGGGACTGGGTTTTCCAATCAGATTCTTTCAAGTGGTTAGATGACTGTTCTGAGACAGCGCCGGGAACGTCGATGGCACAGGCAATGGCTAGACTTCAATTACTCAAAGTAGCTCCAATGGCTCTAAGTTCCTTTTGCTTTCAGATTCAAAGTCACCTATGTGACAGAACTTCTATTCAATCCTATCGAGCTAACCGACGGTAAATACTGCTTTGTGGGCTGCGTCTACTGGGGGTCTAAGCTAGTTACAGTATGCTAACGAGCGTATTATATAGGTATTTCTAAAGAGCGTGACTAAAGCTGGTTTACTGTATTTTTACCCGCCACAGGAGCGGCCGCCACGTTGGCGGGCCCCGTGAACCTCGTTGTGCCCTGGGCCATATGGCCTTCATCATTCTTAGCCAGGTATTTGTCCTGGATGCACCCAATGAGGAGTGGCGCACCGCGTGGGTACACAGCTCCTGAGTGATCCAAGGTCAGCTGGCATGCTTGTTCCATGTGTATCTCTCCATTCTTAGGTGATCCGCGCGGGCCTTCAATTAGCACCCGCATGGTCCCTGTTGCCTTGTGTTTTTCCTCTCTCGATAGAGAGGCCTTATTTCCAATAATGCCCCGCCCAGGAATCGGGCCCGTCATGTTGGCGGTTCAACTCCTAGGTGGGTCCTACAGTGCCTCTGGCGCTTCATATCCAGAGCCCGAATGCTATCCAACAGAGGGACTTGGGTTTCTGTGCTCGATCTGGAAGATCTGCCCGATCTGGATTATATTGATGAGATCCAGGGAGTCAGAGCGTGATTCAGGAATAAGGTTTACTTCCCCTGAGATCATGACTCATAACGCAACATGCCTTTGATGGATTCGATGGTTGATCTCCGTCCTCTGCGTTTTGGTAGCTAAGTCCGTCCAAGTGTGGCGGGTGGTTCGTGAACTGTCCTTGGAAGAGTGGGATCCTTATTTCTAAGTACCCGACACGATGGCGGGTGCAAGACTGAGTACTGGTTTTATTGATCGGCCTAAGTCGAGTTACTTGTATTGTAGTTTTAGGTTCCTCCCGCTTCGAAAGCGGGGTCGATTGCCTGGCTGAACCAGTGCATGACTTCAAGGTTCCAAGGATGAGTCCCAGTAACAAGGACCTTCTCCGTACTGCTAGCCTGGTGTGGAGTGGTATATTCCGTCCATAATGCCTTCTTCCTATGTCCATTCTGCCTGGTTTGCCTTGTACCAAATCGCAAAATATGGGGTCTTTGCCCATCCAAATATTACAAGGCGTATCACCGCGAGACAAGGAAGCGGTTATCGGGATTATCGAGGGAGAAGAGCTTAGCCCACTGGAAGGCGTCGAGCCGTACGACCGCTTCACCCGTAACACCGAGGATTGGATCCTCCTCGGGCAGGACCCACTGTTTACTCACTGCCGCCGGCATACCTACTTGCAGTCGAAGGAAACGCACCAGTTCGCGCCGACGCTCCCATCTGTCATAGTGGGTGATAACGCTAATAGCACCGTTGATATTACAGTACTGGGGTTAGACGCTATGACGTTGGCCGATTAGTTACCACTACTTACCGTTCACGCCGCTGCCACTATTTCGCCGTAGCCTTACCCTTACTTATTATCGCCACTGTCTTTCACTAACATTCCATCTTAGCTTTACGTACTTATTTTTTACTTACTTTCGCTTTGTTAGATCCCCATGGAGGAATCTAGCGGGGGGTATGTAAGGCACTTACTGTCCTTTACAGATGTTCAAGCGTAGTTACGTAATATTACCATATTAGTCTTACTTCGACGTCTTCGAACGTTGTCTTTTACCTTCATGTTCACCACGTAGACTTGCTCAATCTATCTCGATTCAAGTTCTACTGCGTGATCTAGTAAGGCCTTTTACAGGGTGGTTCATTTGGGCTTAGTATATCGAACCGTGTGTTTTTCGGCTTACTTTGTGGCATTTCTTTTTGATTAGGCCGTGTATGTCGGACATGACGGGCTATTGAGCCAACAAGGGTTAGGGAGCAACTACCTGATACGTGTTTTGAATTGAAATGAGTTTCGAACGCCACACAACTTTAGTAGAAGAGGATGTATGTATTTCGTGATAAACATGAACATATTTCTACTCTTTGCGAGTCATTCCTCATTACCGGCTCGTAATAATCCACCATCCAGGAGGATCTCTATCATCAGTGCCTGCTGCGAGGGCCGTGGCATTATCCGTCTACAAAGGAATAGTTAACAACGAGAACAAATAAGAGTGAAAGCGCACCATGTGTGCGCCCGAAACTTCGTCGAGCCATGCGTCGTAGTCTTGGTCGAATTGGATGGCTTCTGCCGTGTCATTCCACCCCTCTCTGATTTGCCAAAGGTTGCGACCTAATGGGTTGCTACCTGATGGTATGAGCGTCACTGTCTCAGAGGTTGTGAAGTCCCTGCTGCCATGCATCATTGCGTCGAAATCCTCCGATACGTGTAGCGTGAGTTCCATGGTATCACCAGCGTCACCGACGTCGACAACGTCGTCAACCTCGTCAGGCTGGGGGCTGAATGTCAAACAAAGCGTCAGAGATGTATACAGACTGTAGGAATAATAGAAAACGTACATCTCAAACCTGAGAGCGTTGGTGAGAAGCGCGGATAGAGTACCGGCGTAGATGAGTTTGGTGAAGATGTGCATTTGTGGTTTATGGTGTATACGACCTGTGTTAGATGGCGTTAGGATGATTCGTTGGCGGTGGGTGTGATGAGAGACTTGCCGGCGTATGATTGATTGGTGGGATGAGGAATGAATTATAGGTGCCCCGGGCTTTTTATATGTATGATTATGGGGAGATCACCAAGGTTTCGGTGATAACTTGCAACGCCGACGGGGATCGTCAATGATGTGCGCGAGACTGACGATGCGGCGTTCCAAAGCTGTGTGGTTGGAGTTGAAAGTTGCTGGGATACTGATTGGTAGGGAGATCGTCGTTGGGCCGGGAGTATCACCGGTCGGCTTTGCGTAATGGGATTTCCCGCATTGGTTTATTGTAGATATGGTGGGCTTGGAGACAGCGCTGACTGCGATACAGGATGGGAGGAGTATAGGTTATAATTTCCAATTCGTTGTGCCAACACGTTGGAGACACATTTGGCGTTCATTGCCTCTTTGGGATGGTGACGCGTACGTTTGATTTGTACATGCTTGGTCGCTTACTGCTTTTTCTCTCTTACCACCATCTTCCCTGCGCAACGCTTTCCTCTGGACGCTGCTCTTGTCGACGCTGACGCATAATACGGGGCGACAGGGATCCCATATGCCGCATAGACAATTCCTAGGCGAAACGACGGCGACCGTGGACCAGCCCGATTCGTGTAACGGCTTTGCATCGGCGAAAGGATATGGCTAGGAGGGCGACGCTCCAGTTCCGTCAGACGCGATTGCTAGTGGTCCTCTGTGTGTGTCGTACCCCATTTCTTCCGTTTGGTATCTGATAGCTTCTGTTGTAGACGACGCGTACGTTTCGCGCAACGTCTTTGTGATTCCAGCTGCGTGTACGCGTCCCTCCGTGCATATCAGTCATATATCGTTCACCGTGGATGTTGCCGGGTACTTTGGCTCTCCCCCTCGCTGTTTGGAGCCCAGCGCGATATCTGGGGAGGTTCGATCCCTCCGAGGGGGCATATTCGCTAGCTCGTACAAGTCACTGCTCTATGCGAGGAATCTGAGGTGCGTCTGCCTCCATCGATCCGACCGTTGTTCTGATGATTCAAGACGTTCGACCTTCGCTCATCCAGACAGTGCATTTGATCACTCCGTGGCTTATTGAAGACCGTCGCGACCGAAACTCAGGACAAGAAGACGGTACCACTACCCGCCATATAGGTGTGGCCATTCAACAACTCGACGACGACCTCGGACGCCGAACTAGAACACGATGGCAAGCCGTTCTCACCCTCGCTGGAGTCTTCGCTCGTCCCCAGCCATCGCAGACGGTGAAAGCGTCTGCTTCGCAGCTGTTGGGCATGACTCATCGCAACGGAGAAGGTCCACCTTCTCGTATACTCGCCGGACCGGTCAAGTGCCCATGTATCTTGCAGCTTCGGCTGCGGGAAATGCGGCTATCTCTTTCCCAAAGTCTGCGTGTATACTCTTCGCATACCACCCATATATCGACTACGACTGCCGATACATGTGCCTTCAGCTCGTTTCCCACATCTCCTCCTCGCTGTTCGGAGCCCAGTGTAACATCTGGGGAGGTTCGACCCCTCCGAGGAGGCATATTCACTATTGCATCAGTGTCGTACTAGTCGCTGCTCTGCGCCATGATTTCGCCGAAGGTAAGTTCCATATATTCGACCCTCGTCCCAATATTCATTTCCTTTCAGATCTTCGACCGTTGCTCGTGGATTTTCTGCCTCTAACTACGAAATCCGTGGAGTTGGGGACCCGTCGCGACCGACAGGAAGTCGGTACTACTACCAGGCATATATGCGTCGGAGGACTGCATTACGACGACGTTCTCGTCCGGTGTTCAAGTCTTCGCTCATCGCAAGCAGTGGAACCGTCTGGCTTATTCGCAGCTGCTCTTGGTTCGTCGCAATGGACAGAGTCTACCCTGTCGTACACATTGACTGAACTCGATGACTAGAGTCCCCCGCGCTACTGCTAAGTGCAGTAGGTAGGTTAGTTCCCGTCTTCCTACGAACGACGTCCAGATGAATCACGGAATCTCGCCTCCAACGAACGAATGTCCAACCCGGTCCTTGGTCTTCAGCTACACCGGTCTTTTGCCGGGCGTTTCTGGTAATCTCTTAGACGTCTTTTTCGTTGATATTGACGGTATATCTCTTCGTCTCTGAAATAGTGTCTAGCGAATCCGCCCTTTGACTTCCAGGTGGACGAGATACGCTTCCGTCTGGCGGTAGTGACGAGACGTAGGAACAGGGGAAGCAGCGTGCTCGAGACGCATTTAAGTAGGACAGTGTATCGGAAAGACCGAATTCATACGTGGACGAAGGAGGACACCACCTCAGGAGAGAAATGAGCGTCGGGGAGAGGATGTACTTATAGATAGGCGCACCTCTCGGACTGTCTTCCAGTTCAAAGTTGCCAGCTCTCAGAAAGTGAAGTACACCATACACATCCTGGTTATTAAAGACAATGGGGACACTGCACTACCACAAATTTGACCTTACTGTGCACATCTTCCCACTTTTCCCCTGTATGTATGCGAGAGTGACGATATCCTTTCCGAAATCCTGAACTCGGCGAGTCGGTCAAGGAGGTTGGGGTGTGTGAAGGGTGAGGCAGACTGTATAGGTGTTCCCCGTGGACATAATCCAAGAATATGTTTTGCTTGCATGGTTTAGTTTTTGTTGATATTCTCGTCAAATTTGGCGTACTTTTGTATTCAACCTGCATAATTTTGGTCGTCTTAACCAAATCTCGTCACTGGTGTCAGCACCCTGATTTTGCATGTGACTCGGCATTTCGCATCAATTCTGCATTTTCGTTTCACAATCCTGTTTTGGCATCATGATCTTATTCTCGTTTCGTACATTCAATTTTAGTGACGCCCTTTACCTTTCAACTATACTTCAGACTACTGGTTTCAATCTCATCCAAAGATTACATTTTCTATACTAATTTCCGATACACGGTTTGGATGTCATTTGAATATATTTACGTTATCTTGCTTGTTGTCAGCCATGTGGTTACCTCATGGTTTTTCGCCGTCTCTCCTACCCTCATCATGATCATCTCCAAGCTATTGTTTTTTACTCTCTGGCTCTTGCTTTTGGTTTATACTGCTACAGCCAGTTCTGAAAATGCTCTGGACCGGGAGCAGCGTGTCGAGACAATCAAGAGTGCATATGGCGAATTGGGCCGTCGTGTGCAAGTAGCTATCACAGCTCAAGTTGGTGATCTTGCACAGATTGAGGAGCAGCATCGCATTGCCTCTCGCTTTCTTATCACCCTGGATCAGGTACAGTCCTCACAATTGTCTTTAAAGTGTGGCGCTCAATATTAGTTAGCAACAACAGGTTCTAAGTCATACCGACTATCAAGTCATGACTCAAAGTGTCCAGCAAATGCTAGATGCTCTAGACTATGTGGCGACTCAATCACGAGATGACTCAACTCATCCCTCTGTGGAGGTCAGTGTGGCGCCACCTTTTATCTGCTTCATATTCAATCTTAAATCAACCCAAGACATCCTATCTGGTCCATACTGGGCGTCCTGGGCGTCCTCGCAGAGAAATCAATCCAGAATTCCTTGCCCTTGGTTTAGATCTTCGAGGACCTAGAGGTTTAGCACCAGTCTTTGATTGCTCTGCACGTACCATCCGCCGACGAGCCCTCGATTATGGCATAGCCCAGCCAAGCCCACCTGTCTATATCGAATACGAAGATGAAGAGACTGGTCAACGAGTTCGCCTGTACCACCCAGAACGGGAACAGACTCCATCATCTTCCATGTCTGATATCGACCTTGATAATGTCATGCGCCACATTCTCAAGATATTCCCCTCTTTTGGTCGGCGCATGATTACAGGACATCTCAGGCACATGGGTCACCACATTCCAAGAGAGCGTATACGAGCATCTTATGAGCGTGTTCAAGGAGCACCTGCCATGCTTATCTCCCGCTCAGTTACACGACGTGTCTATCGTGTGGCTGGTCCGAATGCTCTATGGCATCATGACGGGCAACATAGTCAGTCTGCTAGTTATTTTCTTTTTTCCCCCACAAACTCAATGCACCTACCAGGTTTGATCCATTATCGCATTGTCATCCATGCATTTGTCGATGGCTTCTCTAGGCTTGTCACTGGAATTCGTGCTAGTAATAATAATCGGGCTGAAACAGTGCTCCAACTCTTCCATGACGCACGAGCAGAGCATGGTACCCCTAGCCGCGTTAGAGGTGATCATGGAACAGAGAACCTTCGAGTAGCAGAGTTTATGGAGACTACATATGGTGTGGGTCGGGGATCATATATATGGGGCAGGTATGTGCTACTTCTATAGTATATATTACCTACTAATTTCTCTTGTAATCTAGAAGTGTTCACAATATCAGAGTCGAACGTCTGTGGCGAGAGGTCACGCGTCACTGGGGTTCAAAGTGGAAAACTTTTTTTCAAGACTTGGAAATGAACGCAGATCTTCGTCCTGATTGGAATGGTCATATATGGCTCCTTCATCATCTCTTTTTGAGCAGCATAAACGAGGACGCACTAGAATGGGCAGAGAGCTGGAACGGGCACAATATTAGACAAGACCGTGAACGGGAGCGTAGTCCTCACGACATGTTCTTCTTTGGCCAGCTTCAAAATGGGTGGAGGGATATGGATCCAGACAGACGACCAGATGATCCTGACGCAGATGATCTGGACGCATATGGAGTGGACTGGGAGGATCTCGATAATGCAGATCTGCTTCGTCATCATAACGAGCAGAATGATGCGTCTACAGTATTGGAGCCCCTCCTGTCCTCTGACGATTTGCCTCCCCCAACACGACAACCCCAGCATCTCTCCCTTGTAGAGGTTCCATCTGCAGACTGTCCCTTAACCAACGAGGAGATAGATATTCTCAACGACCATTTAGTACAGCTTCCTCAAACACACTCTCGTCATATGAGGGATCGTAGATCACTGTGGATCGAGGCATTATCATTCTGTAGAACTGTATTCTTTGGCGAGTCACAAGTGTAATCAATACATGAACAAAGTTGGAGTCATACAAGGAGATGTCCACCTAGAATACTGTGTCTGAATATGTGTGTAAGGGGTAGACATTCTGAAGGTTTTCGCGTGATGAGTGAGTGAAGAAGGAAATGAGAACAGGATGAAGCAAGCGGAGAAAAACACGATACATTCGTCGAGCTCGACGGTGTCCGCGTTATCGTCCCCGGTGCCCTCTTGGGCGTCTGCGGCTCAACGACGAAACTCGCCCTCTTCAACAGGGACCGGATCGTTGCAGCGCTCGACCCAGGATTGAACTCTCCCTCCTCATGTACAGTCTGCGGCCGTGTATGCGTCCCTCCGATGTATATAGCGCTGTTAGGCCATACAAGGCAAGAGATCTAAGCGAAACGTTAGCGAATTATACTAGAACAGCACATGGTCCACTTACCAATCATTCCAGCTCACCCCCATCCCAGCGCAACCTGTCTTCACCCAAGTGTGGCGCACTCGGACGACGAAATCGGCAGCAGGGGCAAGGGGGATGGATGAGGAACGTAGACGATTGCATATAACACTGTTACAACGCTAAACAAAGGCGCACTGGGCACGCGAAGCATCAGGAACAAGAAGAAACAGAGTAGCAACATGCACTTACCGGGAAATCAACTGGATCGTTGGGGATAGACACAGCATATCGCATGAATAGGCCTAGATAGCGACTAGATAGAGCCAGAGTCGTAAGTTTTTAGGTGAAAATAATGAAGCCAAACGAACCACATACCAAGTTGAATGATGAATCCACACCCGGATGGATTCTGCTCATCAATACAAAGAGACGTCTGAGCGAAACGTCATCGAAACGTTACATAAAACAAAATAGAACGCTTACAAAGGGTCCTAGTCCCTCCCCCGCCATTGGGAGGTGAGTTCGCCAGAAGTGTGGCGCACACGGACAATGAAATCACCCCGCGCGGACAAGGTAGAGCCCAGGGGATCATCAGAATATGCAGATATCATGTAAACCAATGAAGGTGACGCATGATAAACGACGTACATCACGCAAATGAGTGATGTGTGACGATGAAGCTGCATCGCCCTACCACGGACATCGCCCACCACGGCTCTATAGTCTCCAAGGAGCGTCTCCGCAAGAGCGGTCGAGCGAGCATCGAGCGCCGCGGGTACCCCGGTCGGGTAGTTCGTTGAGCCTCGGAGTGTGGAAAAGAAAAGCAGGGACGATATCACGGTAGATTTCCTGCAACGAAAGCGGATTGGAGATGTCGAGTTTGGACAGGTGCAGGTACACGTCTAGGATTGCGGGAGTGGTTAGAGGCGATTGCTCTCGTACGATATCGGCGACGATGGAGGGCGTCGAGAAATGCAGAGAACTCAAGACGGAACACAGGAGGACGATGAGATCATCATTTAAGATGGGAAGGAAATGTAGGAGGGTGGCGGACCACATTGTGATTGCGGGGACGATGTTGATGACGGCATCGCAAAGAAGAGAGTTGTTGTCGTAGTTTGCTGTGATGAGAACCTCCAGAGCTATCTGCAATGCCAGAATCCCAGTGGAAACGGGATGGACGGCTAGCACCGCAGGATTCGTTTTGGATTTACCAGCATCCGCCTCGCTCGAGCAAGATATGGTTTTGAGAGGGAATGGGAGACGACATTGAGGATGTCCGTCAAGTTGACGTCGCCTCGCTTGTCTAGAGGGAGGCTTGAAGATCGACCAAGACACTGTATTCGCCTTTCAAGCCGTGCTCCTGGTAGCGCTCTTTATTAGTTCCACAAAGCAGATAGATGTCAAACAACGCACTATAAGAGCGTCTAGCTCATCTTGACGCAGGGCGCGCGGTCTCGAGGGAAGGAGGTTGAACGTTGAAGGGAAAGAGTCTGACATTATGGCTGGCGATGAGAGTCTTCCAAGACGAACTTCGCGTCTTTTTATGGGCAGAGTTAACGATCTCTCATGTGGGCCGCAACGGTTTGCATCGAGGCAAGCCTCAAGGCGTACCTTCGTTGTTATCTCCAAGTCGACTGCCGAGCTTGAAACCGTCCATAGCTACCGAAGTCGTGAACTCTCGACAGCCAGTTGTTGAGAATCTCAAGAAGATCTGAGATTGTATGCATGAGAATATAGATTCCATCATCTGAAAGAACGATGAGGTATGCGCATAGGTGCGCCGAATAACACGAACCAGTTTCTCATTCGCTCCCGCATAGCCTGAGCGCAGAGTAGCCAATTCGGCAAGGCCGAATAGCCTGGCGTCAGCCAGGTGTTGGCTACGTCGCGCGAAGGGAAAAGGTTTGACGTATGAGATGGGTCTTCAGTGGCGCAAATGTCGTGCGACGGAAGGAGCACTTTGAGCGCTAGTCGGTATAATCCGTCCGAACAGGACGGCGTTGGGGCCAAGTCATAAGAGTTGTTAAGACTTCGTAGTGTCCATTAGCGAGAACCGATAAGGAAGTTCGTAGTATACATACCTTGAACGATCTGCGGACAGTACACTTGAGTGGACCAGTTCACATACGATCCGCACGAGTTGGAAAAATGAGCCGCCGAAATTGGTCAAAATGACCCAAATTCCAACCCTCTCCTGCGACTCGCGGAGCGGTCGGAATCCATCCTCCATGCATTTGAACGCTTTCGAAGAGGCCCCCTAACGATATGAAGGTGAGTACTTGAACCTTCCTTCCAAACCAAGAAAACGCAGACTTACCATTCGTAAGGTTGCGCGGCTGCGTATGGGCCCGGAAAGCGCTCGCTTGAGCTGTTATTCAATGGTCAGACGAAACCCTCGACAGTGAAGAACGATGACAATACGTACACGTCGAAGATATCAACGGTAGAACACCAGATTCCAACCCTAGTTTGTCGTGTGGGGTAATGTACTGTTGAACACATGAATACAATCAAGTAGCATCCATAAGTGAACGAAAGGGTAAGTAAGTAAGACAACATACCTCAGTGTTTGCATTCGGCGCTTCGTCAGCCTGAGCTTGTCAATGGTTAGGTCATTGGTTGAAGATAGCAACCTTGGCCAAGTCGATATAGCGACTAGCCGTCCGAATAGGACGGCGTTGGCCAAGTTGTGACAAGTATACAAATGAAAGATATGCGCTGCGCAAAGACGTACCTCTGGTGTACTGTCATGCTGTCGCGCCGATCCCATTCTCATGACACTTCATCTTCTTCACAGTTCCCGTCAATTCATCGCAAAAATACCGCCCCGGCGCCGTTAAACACCTGTGTCGTCCATCGCCGTGAGAGAGGCTGGTAGGCGTTCGCAATGAATCTAGCGAAGAGGATTAGAAGATAGCAACGTTGAGGTACAAGCAAACTTTACCTCAGCGGATTCCGAGTCCTCCTTCGCATACTGCCATCGTCGTCGCAACAACATGTGAAGACCGTTTGCCAACGCCAACGTTAACACCTCCACTAACCCACACAAATGTCCTTGTGAAGTGGACATCGAAGTGGCTCCGGACTTGTTGGACGTCGCCAGTGAGATCTTGAGACTGAAAGAAGTCAGTATATGAGTCAAACAATAGAGAGAACATGCCTGTCAAGGATCACTCTGCTCCTCCAGCGCGTACGAGTTACCATTGCCTCTGATACCTTTCTTCATTTCTGCCACACTCCTCACCCTCTCCTCTGTGCACATCCTCAATGGCGATATATCTGCGGTAGTCAATTCCGGACAAGTCAGAAATGGAAAAGGTAAGTCCAGAAGTGATATGACCAGGACGGCGGGGTGGACAGAAGAGCGACGGCCACAACAGTGATACAAAGACAAATCAGATAATATTGAGTAATCTATTTAACACGAGGGAAATATTGAGTGTTCTCGTCCTCGTCTGACAGGGAGGTTTGATTCATCCTTCTGCAAGTATAAAATAAAAATAATTGAACGTACACAACTCATTGGTGTGCCCAGTGCCTTGGACCTGGGGTGCGAGACGCGCGACGATGTTGGAGGCGAGGGGACAAGGTGGAAGGTGTTGGCGATATAGTAGCGTCCCGGCTCAGCTCAGCAATGTTAGTCAAGTTGGACATACAATGGCCAGCGTGTTTGGCCATGTCGAAGACCTGGTAGCTGCGCATGATGGAAGGTTAGTATATATGATAAGGAGGATACGGAAAACTGCTCACCTCATTTGCGTCTGAGCACACGTAGGCCACGTCGGTATACCGACGAGCCGTTCATCAGAACGGTGTTGGCCGTAGTGTTGCGCTAGATGTCTAGGTTTGTCAATTTGAGCCTGCTTTATGTTAGGACGGAGAGTCTAGAATGGAAACAAACACACACCGTATGTCGCCCGCCTGCCCATGATGGCATCCGTGTAGACGGACGGGTCGTAGCAGCTGCTCACCGCGTGAAAGCTCTGGCTGATGACATCGAGGTTGAGTTGCCCCGCACCTTGTCGAGCAAGACGAGACGCTAGTGTGGGGCACGTCGAACTGGACATTTACCCGCAGATGCTCTTGGTGTCGTCGGCGAGGACGCGGATAACCAGCTTTGCAGGTGGATGGGTGTGTATGATTTTGTAGAGCTCGTCGACGTTGTCAAAGGTCATTTTGTTGATGCCTGCTTTTGCTGCGGCGCGAACGAAGGAGGTGGGCTTGCATGAGTTGGCGAAGATGATCTGGGAGGAGCTGACACTGCCGAGAGAGAGGATCGCTGGTGTTGGCGGTATATTTAGCAGAGGGCAGCGTCGGGAGCACCCAGGGAGGCGAGCTGGCAGCGTCGAGTGTCGCAGCGCGGACGTCCAGGTGCGTGAGGGCGAGGGAGGGAAGGAAAGGGATGCTCATAGTGGTGGTTGGTCAGATGGACTGGGCACTTGGAGGATGCCATTCACGTTGGCGACCCACTCGGGGTTGGTGCGTTCAAGGTATGCAATGCCGCTCTTTGGTGTCGTTGGTCAGTTTGGCCGCGGTCGTCGAGAGACGCGAGGGTTGTAACGGGTAGGGTGTGTCAGACGGCGGATTCTTCGCTCCCTGTGCAACGAAGAAAGAGCTGGTGCTGGCGATACATTTCACAGAGGTCGGCGAGGTGACGAAAGGGCATGCTCGGCATTGGGAACGCCCTAGGAGGCAGCGTAGAGTATCGCAGCGTGGACGTGGACGTCCGGGGTGGCCATGCATGAGGGACGGACTGCTATGGTGCGTTCGAGGTCCGAGTAGTTTGGGTGGAGGGTTTCGATCGGTGGGATGGTAGGAGCCTGCTTTTCGGTGGGAGTTGGACACTGAACTGCCACGGTCGTTGAGAGCCGGGTGGATGCTAGGATGGTAACGGGCGAGCTTGGTCAGCCAAAGGCGGGTTCACAGTGGAGAAAGGGCTTAGGGGGTAGGAGAGAGTAGAACGAGGTGTTTGCGATGGAAGCACTGTCGGGGAGGTTCACCTGCGCAACCGAGGGGTTAATCGCAACAGCCGTTATCAAGAGTCAGTCTACGTACCTCTAACGGATATCACACAAGGATGATACCGTCGAAGCGCATCTTGAACCAGCTCTGCGTGTCTTCCTTCCTAACCTTGCGCGTAAGCCCAACCAGCGCGCGTTTTTTTGACCTGTCTCGTCGTAACGTGCATGCCAGGCCGGCCCATGATGATATAAAAGTCGTATCCAAAAAGTTGCGGCGACGCAGCTCGTACTCCTTCACCTTCAGCCCGCGCTCTAGGAACTCCTCCGATTGACGGTGACGCGCACCTTGGTTCCCTGGTGTGTTGACGGTCGTATTCCTTGGCTGGATTGAGACCATCGCGGTTGGATCGTTCAGGAAAGGGAGTGAGGTAGGAGGAAGACTGGCAGAGAAAGATGAGCGCTTGAGAAACAAATATTGTCTCGGCACGCTCCGAGTCCTCTTGCCCAGAACCATCACCATGCATCCTCGCAGCGATGTTCTACACATACTCGCCGACACGTCCTGGAACTCACCGTTTCATTTCTACTACCATGTATGCCCGCTTTCTCCTGGGCAGTCGCACAGGTGGTTTGCACCATGCATGTATCCATTAGCCGGCGAACCGGATTACCGGGTTGCCGGAAGTCGGGGTTTTTCTTTACGGTGGTAAAGAAATCCTCGACTTTTTCCACGTGGACCGGTTACTTCCTCCACGTCAACGTCGCAAAGATGAATAACGATAATGAAGGTGCGCGACTCACTATGCCTCTAGATCTTTGCTCACGTTATGAAGATATAATGTGGGCACCGCGACGCAGCGTATCACCTATGCAATGGGAAGGTGGTAGTTATGGAGGTGCGTGTCGTACTATCTCTCCTCCTGGCGCAGTTCCTAATCATGGCTCTATAGATCAAGACACGTACTCCGTAGGAGATCAGGACATACCATTGGATCATGATATAGGCAAGACTCTGCCTCCTTTCACCTCATTCATACTTCATGCCATGATAGGCGATCTCTTCGAAAAACCAAAGACTCCAGCTGAGATGGATGTCGACAAGGATAGTGGGCCTGTCATGGACTGGCATGAGAAAAGTGTGTGTTATTTTGAAGAATGGAGCCAAATTATACTAAGAAGACAACAGAAACGTGGCCTCCGACCGATTTGGATCCTCGTGACGAAATCACAATGTATCTGGGTGGTACGTTCAACAACTATATTGGATTCTTCATATTGACAGATTGAATAGGCTTTGGATGTAGTCGGGATCGGTTGACGGGTGAAGAATTGAGGGATGTGGATGGGAAAGAAATATTCTGGCATCGTGCGTTAATCAACTGAATCCGTACTCACTGATTCTAACTATTCGTTCAGCCCCAGCAGAAGAAGTAACCAACACGTATGGTGGGATTACATCTGTTACACCCATCCATCCGCATACAGCTGGTGTCCGTGTCGACTGGAAAGAGAGTGTTCTTCGCCATGGTGTCATTGATCCCTCATCCACTCTCCCGAAACAACTTGCGCCTCCTCCTCCTCCCCCCAATCCCCAATCTCCGTTTCACAAGCCTGCTGCACCTCCATTTACCTTATCAGCCAATGATAAGAGATTTATCGGTGGATTGGTTTATATCGCTCGGATAAAGATGGGCGACAAAGAGGAGAGAGCCAAGCATATGAAGTGGATTGAGATGGCGGTTAATGAGGGATATTCCTTTGACGGTTCTGGGCAGCCACACAGAAACGAGCTCAAGGGATGTGTGGCAGCTGTGGCAGGCGTTGTATACGCCGTGGAGTACGATGAGGACGAATATCGTGGCTTTCCGATCAGTGTGGTCGCTTTCCAAACCCTCAATTCTCTTTCCTCTCTGTTGTCTCCGAAGCTCTTCTCCCAAACCACGAGCTGTGTTAATCGCCTTTGCGAGCTTGTGTGGGGGAATCGCAATCATCGCGGCTTGGTTGACATACCTAAAAAGCCTAATAGCCGGTCAACACGGTCAGAGCGCAATGCGAAGAAGAACAAGGGGTCTCAGCCACGATATGGTGGTGGACAGAAGTGGATGGAGGGACTGGATGAAAAGGATGACGACGAGGATGAGGAACTGGGATATGTGGAGAATGAGGATGAGAGTGTTGAGGGAAGCAATGGTCTGTATCTGGGCAACCTATCGTCTAGCTTGGGAGGCACGACGATCAAAGGAGAGGGAGCGGGTATTTTTCACCCAGCTGTCAACAACAAGGACCCCAGTGTCAAAGCGATGATGTGGGAGCTTCATATGATTCTACGCCTTTTCTGGCGTGTTATCGTACCTCTTTGTGTCTCGCGCCTTGAATGGGAGACCATGATATTCCTCTTTCTCGACAACAACGCCTTCTCGATGGGAGGTTGTGGTCCTGGTCATCTTTCCGTCCAAGGCAACCAGTCAGATACCAAACACGACTACGCCTCACCAGATGACATCAAGGCAGCTATTATTCTGGCGTTAGTTGCTATTGGACTGCAAGGATTTCTCCATACCGATGGCGAGGATGCCCTCGTTGTGTGGTCACTATGCACCTTTCTATTCCGAATGTCGAAGGAGGAGGGGAAGGCTTGGCTGCCTGGTGGTTTCCACTTTCCACGTTTTGGCATTTATATCCCAAGTCTGGATATTGTCATATGTTGGGCAGTGTTCAATGGTCGTGACGTGCATGGTGGCGAGATGCCAGGACTTGTCGGTAACATCGAGTGGGCTTTTCGTACGCAGCCTGAGATGCAACAACTCGCACAGATATGGACTCGCACTGGTCCAGCAAACCGTCAGGTTTTTGTGGCGTACACGAGTCAGAAGGCTTTTTCTAGGCAAATTCCTACCCAGGTTACACCACCTACTCGATTCTCCAACCAAGGAGCTGTAGCTCGCCGTCTGGATTATATCCAGTCCTTTTCAGCGGATGGACTTCATCTAATGGGTAGTCAACATCAACGTGCCAAGCGTTTTGAAGTTGAGGCCGTCTATGAGGCTACAAATATGGCGCACTTTACCAAGAATCCTTCGGTACCTATACTCAAGGACCGCGTCGACGCTATCGACAGCTTTTATCTTCAAGGGCCTAGTCATGAGTTAACACTCGCAGATGAATCCTGGGAAGATCTTGCACGATATCGTGCTGTCTGTCAATGGCGAACAGCACTTTGCCATTACCATTTCCTTCCGGTAATGACCCGACATCTCAAAATCTATCAACCAAAGCCTGCTTCCATACCACCATCATCGTCAGACCAGCCATCTCCACATACTCCTTTGAATCCATCATTCTCCAGCACGTTGGCAGACAGAGCACCAGATACAGCTCGTTCAGGATCTTCCAGAAATCATGAAATGGCCCAAATTAATCTGCGCAAAAGAACGGCTCCACCATCGGCAAAGAAATTTGTTTCGCATCGATTTATTGTATGTTCTTTTACTTTGCAGTCTTATTCTTTCTAATCTTTTTCAGAATAATCAACCAGTCTTCAAGTACATTGACTCTACAAGTGACGAAGAAGAGCTTCAAGCAGACGAGATCATGTACGTGACTATTTTATTGTTCCTGGTATCAACCGTTAATTAAAATCAGCGAGCGGAATCTGCAAGACGAAGTCAAGGAATACATCCAATCATGTGGCGATGTTATTCATGTTCCTGCCAGCTTAGAGCTTCCAGTATACCTTGGACTACGAGACGACATACTGAATGACTACATGTCAGACAGTCGGCTACAACAAGACATCTCTACGATGGAGGATATTGTGAACACTATTCTACACTCCTCCAATAACTGCATCGATCTTACCGCTCTGACTACTCGAGTGTCCAAAGAGCAGGCAATTCTTACCGCTTTTACGCACAAGCTACAATCAGACGACATTCGTTTCTCGAGTCTTTCTGAGGCAGCCAACAGTCTCAGTGTTATTATTCAGGCGACAGCTACGCTAAAAGAGGACACTGGGAGCTCTGCCAAGTTTGAGCTAGTAAAATGTGCGATGGGAGCGCAGCATGCAATTCTGTTGGAAGTTTTGAAGAATTGGATGACGGTGGATGCCAAGGAAGTGTTCCAACACATCGTAAAGGAGCTAAAGTTGAAGGCTAACCAACTGCCTCCAAAGCGTAACACTAGCCCCCTTATTTGTCTTGTCTGGCACCTTTACGCTTTTAGAGCCTCAAAGGTCAACAAGTCCGACTGGGATAGACATTGGAAGTCATCATATCAGATATTGAGAAGCGAGTGGGATGCACCTCCAGATGTGTCCTCGCTTCCTCAAAATCTCTATGGTGTGCTAGAGCTCAAGGCGACGCCACTTTTCTCGTTGTCGGACTATTCTCTTCGAGAGAATGCGTCTTCTGCAAGGATGTCCGTCGTTGACGATGTCATTTCTCTTTTGGCACATGTCATTGAGCAGCTTTGGATTCTCCCTCGTCTTCCTTCTCTTCCCGGGACATCATCTGTACACGACGATTTAGCTCTCATTCGTGATCGAGCAATCGTACAAGGCGAGCTTGTCACACAGCTTATATCCTCGTCAGGTTCCCAGGGCATCTTATACTTGCCAGAAATCCATACTCTCCTCGCATCTCCAGCGTCAATTCTCAAAAAGCCGTCGTCGCTCTCATCTCTGGCGACTAGAATCGATAAAATGGGTTCTCTTCCTTCACTCTTCCCTCCACTCTCCAGTACTACACGGGCATCCTTGAACACTTTACATCGTCGTCTCTCTGAGACTATTACTGGTGTTTCTTTAGGACGTAAATTCGCAAACCAACCAAGGCCTGCAAAACCATCAAAGTCGAAGTCAGCTAATAACAATGTGGGGCCAGCCAATGCAGAGCCAGCAAGTCTTGAACGTCTTCGGGAGATGTTCAAGATGCTCAACTTTGCCTGCGTTGAGCAGATTCGATACGCCGAACATGAAAAGGATCCCTCGATGCCCACATGTTTTCTACCCGCCAACGTCGATTTCATCTCTGGTCTTCATCCAGTTACACGAAAACCCCTTTCTTTCAAGCAACCTCACACCGAGTTCAATCTTGATTGGAACAACATGTTCAGGACGTTGAATACACAAATGGGGATGATTCGCAGTCGATATTCTGGTACAGTCCTTACTAGCCGTACTGGACTGGCAGAACTTGTTACCTTCCATGGTCATGGTATGGGCTTTGCAACACGTATAGCATTCGAAACCTTGGCACCACCCTTTGGATCGGAGGCAGAGGCTTTCATACGTATCAAAAACTACCCATCTAATGCGCCACCTCTCTTCAATATTACCTGCTGGAGCAACACCCCGGTAGCAGATATGCGAACAGATGTCCTGCATGGAAAGAAGAGTCAAAATCCAGGCGGCATCAAACGTTCACTCGAGGATCGCTTAGCGCAGTTCTGGAGCGAGGATATGATGGACGCATGGGAGGCCTTTTTGCAATCTTTTGGACTGCTCGATGAGGATCCTGAGCTGTTTAACGGTACACAGCCAACGGTAACAGAATTCGAGAGCTCAAGTGTCGGAGCTATGCTGAAGAAGATAAAAATGTTTGGGGAAAAATCGTTGACACACACACAGCTGGTGAATTCGCTGGTCTTCATGAAGATCCTTCAGCCTAGTACTGTTGAAGAGGTTGGGGCGTTTATATGGCAGATGAGGGCTGGAGGTCACAAAGGACTCGAAATGATGGGCTACAGCTGTTCGACAAAGGCGCAAACGATCGAGGCGTTCAGGTCGTATCATAACTATCTCCTTGATGTTATGCCGGTTCATCATCGAGAGTATGTGATGTTTTCACCAAACATTGCAGAACATATGCTGTGCAAGACAGGTCGATGGAAGAATCTTGGGGAACCATTCTTATTTACGAAGAAGTGGTTAGATCTGGCTGATGAGAAACTGTTGACGTGGCGTGAATTCTCAATGGATGATATGTAGGGATGAAGATGATACTCGTATATCTGTAATGTAACGATAGTGAATGCATGTCCGTTCGTGTAAGTATATACGTAAACTGAAGACGACGTGATATAGACATAACAGGATTGAGAACGAGTGAAAGCAACGTCTGAGAGACCAACTATGACACAAAGTATTAAAATGTGTCAAATAAAAGTATAGATGCCATAGAAATGCATCGAACTAAAAGTGCTATAAGTCTCGAGGAGAAAACATAAACGTAGCCTTTATATAGCGCTGAATCCAACCGTAGAAATACGTACAGGTGAACTCTCCAATAACACAAAGTTATCATGCATCCAGAGTTCGAACTTGGTTATCTGTCCCTCTGGCACCTCGTATGCCTCAGAAATCATGTTTCGAAGAGGTGCGCTCAAGGGAATTTCCACCTGTTTGTCACATACATGAGTGAACAAGGTGGCTGGCAATTCATCATCGGCTTCATCGGATTCTGTCTAAAAATAATCAAATACTACTCGATAAATTAAAACATAGAAAAACTTACTGGATCTTGAACCCCAGTTGATCGAGAACGTGGCGGTGGGCGTACAAACTTCATCTATAGACTATGTTAATAGAAATTGAAAGAAGTGTTGAAAATGACTTACGAGACATTGTGCTAGAAGTTTGCAGCCCGTAACGTATTGAATAAAGCATCGTGCACGAAATGCAGGAATCTCTAGAGCAGCTTGTCGCTGTTCATGGGATATGCGCTCAGATACATTGGGATGATCAGGATGACCATCACCAAAGATCCACCGTCGAGCACAGATTTTGAACTTGCGTTCAATATCAGAGAAGCCTGAAGAGGGATTTTGGGCAATCCAACTTAGTTTCTCGTAAACAACCGCAGGATCATTAATAACCATGGGAGTAAGTGACTTGAGCAAGACTTTTGTGGAATGTCCCATTGCCTATGCAAAGATTAATAAGAGTATACAATAAGATTAATATCCTTGACCTTCATCATTGAGAAACGTTGTCCTCGACCAAATGGAATGTTGAATCCACTTCGAAATGCCTTGGAATAAGACGACTCGTCAAAGTCAACTCCAGGTGAAGTATCCAGAAGAGCCTTGTTGATGGCTTGCTTTCGTAGATTTTCAACATCGTCAACATGGTACGAGTCTAAGTCCTGAGCCTAATAAATCATTAGTATAGATCGAAAAAACTCTTCGGTACTCACTGTAACTCCCAGATCAGCAAGAAGTGTAGAAAGGCCAATAGTAGAAGGCTCCGTAGTACCAAGAGCAAAATGAGCAGGACGCTCATTTGCCGGCCATAGAGCCATGATGGCAGCGACCTCTGGAGCAACTTCACGATACCAGTCAATGTCGTCAGCTGAGGCACTGCCATGAAGAATAGCCTGAAGAAAAACAGGCGATAACTGCTCAGGTAATGACCCAAACTGCGCAATATAGATGGCAACAACTGCTCCAAAGGTCTTGACAATTTGTAAGCGTCTCGGTGTTGGAGGAATGCTGGTCCGCAAAGTCATGAAGCGATCATTAACAGAGCTCCAATAACCAGACATGTCAAATATCATCTCTGTTGTCGAAGAGATAAGTTGTCGTGCAGGTCCAGATCCAACGCCTCTTCCCCTATTCAAGATCTCAGTTTAACATTTAGAATTCAAAAGACAGAGAGAACATACAGTTTAATCCACATGGTACTAGTCAAAAGAAGACGTTGAATGACTGCGTGAGAGTTCTCCAGAACAACACCATGAAGGTCCGGATAGGTGCCACCCAACTGGTAGCTGATCCAGTCAAATAGCACCTGCGCCACAGTAGGTACCGGAAGATTAGAAGGAGCTGTCAGACGAAAAGAGGTGCCTGGTGCGAGAGTGCTTGGAGCAATCTGAGCATGAATGATGTTTTGCAATTGCACGGCATTGATTGGACGCATTAGACGTTCATTCGGAGACGTCTCAGTACCAGAATCGGTAGCTGTCTCAGTTTCCGAGACCTCTGAAGTAGGCCCTAGGAGACGTTGACGCCGAGCTGGTGGAGGCAAGAGCAGCTCTTCAACTGTTCTTTCCTAAATTTTGAAAGATAAGTACATAGAAATAAGCATAGACGGACACAAACTTACCTCAATTGAAGGAGAACGTCTACGGCGAGCTAGTGCTGATGGTGGCGCAGATGTGTAGGAAGTCCTAGAGGCAGGTGCAGTCGAAGAGGTTGACAATGGAGCAGAAAGTGTACCCAAACCCAAAGGAACAGGCATCAATAGAGGAGAGGATGTCGTAGGTGCGATAGGAGGACAGGACTGTAGATGAAAGTCGTCGTCCATGTCATCAATTGAAAGGGTACCCTCATCCATGTTGCAGAGAAATTTCATGCAAGTGCACGGATGTAGACCACCTTGGATAACACGCATTCCGTAACCAAACTGTGGAGCTAAGAGACTGGTTTTGAGAATAGAATAGAAAATAGAGGTAGTGAACGTACCAAGGATGAGCTGAATCTGAGCTGGATCTCGCCCAATCGGAGGTGGCATCAACCATCCTTTGTTAAAAACCTTCTCGATATTTGGGAATGACCACCAAGGTGGGCGTTCAGCAAGTGGAACAGGTCGATATTTCCGCATATTGCCACCATTACGAGGTGAATTGCCAGCTTCCATTAGGGTCCACTTCTTTCGATGAGTATGATTCGACAATGGTGGTGGAAGATAGAGTCCTTGAGCAATGATCTCTTCCACAGTGCTATCGATCTTGTTGAAGTTGACGCTAGGAAGGTTCATGCTCGAGAGTGTGAGAAACCCATTGAAACCCATTGAACGGGCACGATCGATTTGCACATCCTGTTTGCCATGATGCATTCGGATTTCCGATGGTGGCTCGTATTCAAGATTCACTGGACCATTGGTTGTAAACTGAATGAATACAGTAAGATTGTGGAAGAGCAAGAATAGAAATTAGACGTACCGGACACACAGGAAAGATAATGATTTCAACAGTCATATCAAAGGCTTGTCGTCCTTGGTGAATAGTGGTGCCCGTAGGATAATTGCGCCGAGGTGCAGTACGACGTGGACGAGAATTGGGAACTGGCTGTGGCTCCTGAGTGCCTACAGTTCCAAAGGCGTTTGGACGATGTCGTATAGCAGCTGCCATACGCCGATCATTCACAGATTCTGGAGCGGTATTCGTGACAGCAGGAATAGACGGATTAAATGGATTCGACCAGGGGACAACCGTTGGCGGTGTATGTGAGTCAGCGCTAGTAATTGATTAGATAAATTTATGCATACAAAACAAGAGAAACACGAACGAAGGTGGAAGATGATAATGAGACTGATACCGAGCATTACAACGAGTGCGTTGACAGAGGTCACTAAGATTGTACGCTGTCTAAAGAATATAATCAGTATAATAGAAAATACTAATTCATCCATGACAACTTACTCCAAGAAATAGAGTACAGCCATTCATAGGAAATGCGCCACGGGGTGGAAGAGGAATGCGACTTGGAGTCGATTGAGGAAGTGCCTCATGTTGCGTATGTGTATGGCCACAGCCACCACAGCTATCAGGGTTCTGAAAAGACGACGAAGGGTCTTGAGTAAACAGAGAATGTTAAAGAGAATCAGAGAACTCACATTGCCCGAATGTCCACCACAGTGGCCTGGAGGACAGACTGAGCATGGACCAGAGGGTAAATCCATGGATTAAGACGATAAATAACAAAGACTAGAGCAGAGCGACGAGGAGAGACTCGAGAGAGAGTGAATGACAGGACAGGTTAGATGGATGAACGTTGAAGATAGACGAACGTCAAAGAAGATAGACGAACATCAAAGAGGATGGAAAAGAGGAATACCAGACACAGAGCTTGAACTGAGGCTTTATAGTCAACAGGCGCGTTCTCAGGGATGACGGAGAACTATCCGCTCGTACGCATTGGCAGCAGTTGCCGTGTATGCCAAGCAGCATTCACCTTAGAAAAAACAATGCCCAGACGGTTTCAAAAACCTCGTGTTGCGCTAAAAATATTGCTATGGTGCTGCAAAATATGTCATCTAGCCCGAAATTAAGTAGCCTAGACCAAAATCCGGGCATTCAGCCTGCAATTATACGTACATGATCTGACATGTAACTGAACTTGGCATCTCCGTCTCACTTACGACTTCGAATTTGAATCTCTACCCTCAACACGATGTAGGTCATATAATATAGCTGACATAGAATAAATTTGGATAAAGTTTAATGTTCTGGTACTAGAATTATGTATGAGAATTTCAGTTTAGAGTAATTAGCTAGATTCTTGCTTTGCGTTGCACTAGAATTTAGACAACAGCATTACATGTCACCTGCGAAATCAAGTTGTTGATCACCCATCAAAAGTCAAAATTTCATTAACTCGGAACGAGATTCCGAACTTTGATGGTGAAATCTTAATTTTGATGGCGAAATCTTGGCCTCAACACTAGAATCCAAGCTAGTATAGCGAAAAAACAGTGAAATTTGTGCATTGGCGAAAATAATAATATTGTCCACCGTGGACACCCATACAGACTGTGTAATACTAAATGCGCTCAAATAACAAGTTGTGTACTACTCTTTTCCATACTCGTCAAGATTGATTTTCCCACAAATCGCGATCCACCTGGGTGTCTGCTCCTCACATGGTTCTCGAGACCTGAAATACGCAGCTGCGCCACACAACAGCGGGACTCGTCGACTCCAAAGGTAGTGTTCAGGAATTTGGTGAATAATTTCGGTTTCTTGCACAAGTCGCTGTACCGGACGCGCTCCGGCTGCTACGTGTCACATCGGGGCGTCCAAACAACTTGACGAGGTTATATATCAGTGCGCATTTACTCTGTTGGTCTGCCAATATTGTCTTTGAGGCCGTCGAGTCACTTTGCGGTGGTGGTATAGGGCATTTGGCGCGCCTTGGGGAGATGGAACGGAGCGGCGCGACGGGAGGTCATGGAGGTCATCGTAGATAGATACAAGCTGCTAGATAGGCGGAACAGCGTTTGCGGGAAGATATATGTTGTTGAGAATGACGAGCGAGTATAGTATGGTAAACTCCGAAGTATCGTCCCTTCAGCGTGTTTGACCTTAGCCATCGCCACATCTAAGCTGGTACTGGCTATCAGACTCTCAAAAGATATGAGAAGCTGCTCCAGAACACTTTTTACATGACTTCACCTACTCCTACAATATACGGTACAAACTGAACGATACCTCGATGTTTAGCACTAAAATTACAGTAGGCACGGACTGCTTTAATCATCTGCAACGGTAGATTTTCCTGTCTTTCCCGTCTTTTCGTCAACAGCGCCCGCCACAACTTGAGTGGTCAGACCCGAACCAGGCTCGAAGACCTGAGAGTCTGGTGTACGTCTTTCAAGATCGATATCCGTGGTGCTGATGCGTCCTACAGGTCGCACGAAATGCATACTCTCCGCGAGAGACTGCATCGTGGTTCTCAGATGGGGTAGGGACGTACGCGTCCATGAATCATTAGGACGCGCGTGACCTGCTGCTACGCGTGCGATGATGAGAGTTGGAGCGATTCCCTGCCAGTGGCGATTATAATATGTATCGAGTAGAAGAAGAAACACATACTGTAATAACATTCGTCAGAGACTGTCCGTAAAGGAACCGTGGATCCCATCTCGAGGCGAAGTAGGTCCCGTACACCCGCAAGCCGATCTGAATGAGGTAGATCACTGTATACAGAAGAGCGGACTCCACGAGGATCTCCAAGATCCCGTGGTATGTCTTGAGCGCTTTAGCGTAGCCGGTGAGGGTTATTATACGATAGATGATGGAGATGGTGCAGAAGATATTGGTGAAGACGGATGCGGAGAGGAATATGATGTACCAGGTGTTTTGGGAGATGGACGCTGCGAGTGAGTCGCGAGAATGTAGCCAGGCGATTCCTTGGAATATCTCTGCGACTACACGAGGATCGGCATTAAGTGAGCTCATCGAGAACATCGGCTCGAAGAAATACTCACCAATCCCCATGGCAAGCGATAACGTAGGGAAGATGATTATGAGCCATCGCCTCCCGAATAGCACCCAGCATCGCCATATCTTTAGGTGTCGTGAGCAATTGAACAGCATATCAAATGTAAGCGTACCATGGTGAAATCAGCCATCAAGACGCTAAGAAATAACCCAATGAAGCTAGTTATATCCTGCGACAGATTGATGTTCACAAGGATAGCTGCAAGTTGCGTCTCGCGACTCTCGCCGTTCCGAACATAGATATGGTCAATGGATGTCCATCTCAAGCTCGCATGGACGGTGGCGAGGATCCACATGATGGTGATGAGTACGGCAGAGTGAACGCGGGGTTTATCCGTTCCGCGGGACACTGTATAGAGAGATCAATGAACAAGGCATAGAAATAAACAAGGAGAGGACGACGTACAAGTCAGGTAAAGAGAGACGGAATAGATTGCAGTGTACACTCCATAGGCGAAGATCTCGAGGATCTTGGAATGCAGGTAGCAGCCAAGGACATTCTCGATATCGTTCTCAGAAAGAGACATGGCGGATGGAGATGTCTCCTTTAGCGCTATTCGAGTGCTTAAAAGTCTCCTAGAAATCTCGCCAAAGAGGATACAACAAAGCCCAAGCGAGTTGTAGTGGATCCTGCGGTTGAAGGACAGCTGCTTCGAATATGTGGGAACCCGTTAACACCAGTCCACACCGGCACTGGTCACCCACCGGCAGAGGTTTCCCATCCTCGTCACTACGTCCACTGTGGATTTGCCGTAGGCAAGCGTTCTTCCTGTGCTTCGTTATGAGCGTTGGGACAATTTATCAAGCGGAACACCCACAGAATCGAAAAGAACTGATGTTCTCGGAACAAGTCTCTTCCCCGTTAAGCGCTCGATATCTTTGCACCGCAGACGCCCTCGGTAGTCCCCGAGAGACTCAAAGAGTACACGTCCTCCAAGAAGACATGGGAGATGGGAAGATTGCGATTCTGCTGACAGAGCAGACAAAGTCCCTATCGTTATCGCGAAACGGAACACCACATGTCGTGATGGCTCAGACTGGTGTGTTCCCGCATGAACATTTGTAGAACCTCCAACTAGTGCTTCAGTGACGACGTTAGGAATCGACACGAGCGCCACGTTTCACTGGGCGGGTAGAAGTTGGTGAAATTCATGGTACCGGGAAGTGGAATTCATTATTCATTTGCTTTTCTCATGATCATTTCAAGTCATATACCTAACATGAAATAATTCATTCAACAGAAAACGACATGAAAATATTTTCATTGTAATCGCCCTTGGTATTTTTGCGCGGAGGATGGCGTGGGAACGATGACATCTTCATATGTTGCCTTCGACTGATCTCCACACTCTTGACTTCTCACCACCACCATCACCACCGATAACGCCTACCTGCGAAACACCACCGTGACTGCCCGCCGCCCGACAACCACCACCGGCTAGTCTCTAATGCTGGCGCGTACTGAAGCGCTGACACCTTGTACCTCGTCGCTGAACATATATGACAGAAGACACGCCGTACTCCAACAGTGACGCTCACGGCCCCACACCATGTGCGCGCCAACGCGCGGTCGACGACGCTGTGCATGACATTTTGTCGTGTGAATCATGACTTTGCTGACTTCATTGTACCATCCCTACTGATATCGTCCTCACTCTGTGTCGCGCATCATCTCCACGCCCCACCGCCCACCGCCCCATCGTCATCACATACCACTACGCCGCCCCGCCCTATTGTTCCCGCTCCCACTGCTGTATTGTCTCATGCATGTTGTATTACCGTATCCTATCGTGTCTAGTGTAGTATTCTAATGATCTGTTTCTGCTTTCTTTCTTTGTGTGCATAAGGAATCTTGTGATATTCACCGCAATAAGAGGATGAGAATCATTCAAGAATGTAGTAACTGGCTGTATACTTCACGGAAATTTCACTTGAGATTCACCAGGTCCCTCATGAAAAAGGAACATGATATGGGCAAAAAAGTACATGAATAGAATCACGATAAAGCAAATGAAATTCAGCAATAGGTGGATGAAAGTCATCATGATAGCACTTGAAAAGCACTACCAAAGTACGTGAAACAAATAGTGAATTTCACCAACTTCTACCCGCCCAGTGTTTAAATCTTCCATCTCCGTCATATACATGGTTTTCATTGCATGCAGATACACGACAAGAATCGATGATATGACATCGCGTACCAAAGAGAGCCGTTTCCAGAGCATGATATGGTACTGCAAAGCGCGAGGATCTAGCCATCTTCAAGAGGTGGGTCGTATCGTCGTAGCGCCTGAACGGATAGCGACTCCTCCAAGATCAACGTCTTCTGCCTGAAGAAAGCGAATAGTAGGCGACCAGGGGTTAGTCCCGTTACCCGACGTCGTCTGCAATGAATGCAACAATGAGGGAGCGAAAAAGAGGGAAGGAAAAAATGGCGCTTACGAGAAAGGTAGTGCCATTGATATTGACAAGAATATATGACGTGGTTTGGATGAACACTGCACTATCACCTTGCATAGGCGCTATGAATGGTCCGTGTGGCTGAGGTATACGTCGTAATCATGTTGCGGTAGGATATCCGCGATAAAGAGATGGCTGCAATGAGTAGCATCAGCAAGGAACATATTCACAATAAGAACGGATTCCATCGATACCTTCGAGACCATAACTCATATCGAAGAAACATAGCGGTATCGTCCAGCATAGGCGCTAGATATGGTGGTCCGAATGGATAAACGCAGTCGGCTCTGTAAAGCTCAACGCCAACGGCTAAGCGCGCATGCTTCTCCTTTTCCTAACCGCTGCGAATACTAGTGGTACTCCTACTTGATAGCCACGATAAAACAGACGATATGGGAGAACCATGGCACGAGAAGGCAAAGGTTGAAATTGGACGAGCCAATGGGCGTGAACGGGAGGATGCCTGCCATTGAGAACAGCTTGCGAGTGCGGTGTAGAGATGTCCTAACATTTTAGGCAGCGAACAGCCTGCAAGATCCACGAAGCCGTATTTGCTTGAAGAGAATAAGTAATTCGTCCAAAATGAACAAAAAACGACGCACTCGTCTACAAGGACTACAGTCTTTCTCTTTCTCTTCTGCATCCATTGACGCGTCGTCCCTCGTCCTACCTACTCGCAGTTAAGAACTTCGGTGAGATCGAGGGTGGTAGAAGGAAGAGACGCAACACAAGGTTTGTGCTTGTTTGACGTCAAAACTGTGGCGGACGCATTATAATTATTATTCAGGCGACTACACCTGTTCGGTACATGAAGAGTAATGGTTCACCACACATTCTTTCTCCATTTACGCCAGCGGACATCCTCACATCTCAGCTCCTTGACACACTCCAGCTCTCGCAGTCTCATCTCCCTCTCGTGCTCCAGGTCCCAAACTGGTTCTTGAGCATGTATAATTAGAGAGAATGCCTGAAACACGTTAGAGCGTGCTATGATAGCGTCAAACAGTGAAGTGTTCGCAAAATGAAATACGTCGCGGCCCCTTCTCGGAGGGTGGCTTTTAATTAGGGTGAATGAAAGCGACCGGAGCTGCGGGAGGACGGGAAAGTGACCATGGTTGTCTTCCCGTAGGAGGGAGAAAAACTCGGAGAGAGTATCGTCTTGTTCGGCACTGAAAGTCGTTGCCGTCGCGTTGAGTGTTTCGAGAGATGGGATTGCCCGTATGATTGTGATGAAATTGTGGTTGAAAGTGACGGATTTGAGCTCGAGAAATTTCAATGGGCAGAGAGATGCTGTCAGGAAGCATGCGGTAGATTCGATGAGAGATTTGGCGGACTGTGGCGTGCGATCGGGAATATGTCCGTGATTAGGCACTTTGCATGTACCGTCCCCTTCTACATTTCCTACGATAAGGGTTTCTAGCAAAGGGCAGGAAATAGCGTCGAGGATCGTGCTGCTGCATGTCACCAGCTTGACAAGACTATCCTGCCGACGACGACGCTGCGCCACCTCAATGCTGGGTTTGTAGCCTAGTTCGCATCCCCATTGCCGGTACGTCTTGAGTCGTTTTCCTTCATAGAGAGGGCGTAAAAGGAACTCTGAGCAGTCAACAGTATTTGATACGGAATTGAAGTACCACGCAACATTGAACTCGACGAGATTGGTGTATGGAAGGGGGATGGAAGGATTAGGTCTCCTGTAGTAGTTGGCAAAGTAGAGGATGATGGTGAACGTCTGGAGGAGAGGGGCATGTGCGAACGCTGTGATTTTATTCAACAGGGTCTCATTGTAGTGTGTGGTCAACTCAACAGACCGAAGGAGCGGAAGGGTTTTGGGAAGGTGGAAAAGCCACGAACCCCGGACACGGCTCCTGAAGTGATCCTCTATCTTCAATCTGGCCACTCTCGGTGCCCAAGAGAGGAAGAGTTTTCCGAGTAATGATTTTCGGTCGTACATTGGAACTATCACATTGATATGCCCATACCGCACTCGTGAGAGCAGGTAGGTGAGCTTATCTTCGGCTTGAGTGTTTTGACAGAAATAGTAAGGCGGAAAAATGATATCCCTCCATAGCGCAGAATGTCCATTCACTAACTCTCTCCATTTCCGACAGACGCGACCGACGACTATTCGTCCGTCCCATCGTCGGGGTTCTTCGTATAATCCAACATATGGTTTGTCAACATGGACGAAAGCGAATATATGCAGGAGGATTTCGGATGGGATGGATCGAACGATCGAGAGCGATATTGCGCAAGACGAGTTATGCTGCTTCAACACTGTGAGCTGTGCTTCCGCCTCGTGAATGGCCTTCCCAATCGTGTCGTGGACGAAAATAAGCGAGGTATAGAGATTACCCGCATCTGAACGAAGGCGATCGTGGATCCCGGGCCTCTTCAGCGACAAAAGATATTGTTCGTACTTATGAACAACGGTGGTAACACTATTCGCATTGATCAACCACGAACCAAGTGAACAGTGATGTAATGGCTTACAGATTCACGAGCTGAGAAGACGTAGTATCTTGAAGCTGCGAGAATCCGGCAGTAGATCCACACGCGCCTAGAAGAGTGGCGTCTTCGTCCAGTACGTGCGATTTCACTTTCTCCGTATGTCCCGATAGACGGTTAGCAGCATCCCGAAGAACAGACAGGTCGGATCTCATCTGATCCAACGCGCCAGGTTGGAATGATGAGAGCAGTATAGCGCGTTCTTTTGGATCTAGTTCGTGATTGTGATGTAGCGCATCCAGCACGATGCGGTGAGCGTCTTCTCCGATTGAGAGTCGATCTTTGTCGTGCGCGAGAGCGGAATCAATACTACGGAAACATCAGATATGTTTGCTCATCGATGTAAAGATATGAAATTCATACAACGCCGCGAGTAAAACAGAGTGAAGCATTGATAGCATAGAATGCCGACAAAGCTATTCGTCAACGTTGAGTCTATATCCTATGATTCGCATGAGTTATAGATCACTTACAAGCTACAGCTGATGGTACAAAGAAAAGCTGTTGCGCGTGAGAACCACCGGACCCAATATCCGCCTCTTCCTTGCTTTCTCCGAATGCTAACGTTTTCCCATTCAGCGGAGCCTAAGTCAATCCCCTGGCTATATTTCACGAGCAGCGGAAACGCATATCATGTCCTTCTGCACTATGGGGAAGCTCGTCCCTTGCATTGGCAGCCGAACGATCCCAAAAGCTCGAGGTCAACAAAGCAAAGGTCCCACCGAAATCGTAAACAGAATACATTCACACAACACTATCAAAACGGAAATATATCTGCATCAACCTGAGAAACCCTCACACTTCGCTTGACCAGCGTCCACTTCTCCTCCATCTCCAGCGTCAACTTCGTGAAGTACCTCCAGTTCGCTTCCCAAGGTCCTTGCATACCGTATTGCATCACCGTTAGCTGCGTGAGGCGTACGGGCCGACTTCCTCCCCCGACAGTACGACTCCCTCCGGTGGTTCGAGAAAGGACGACGTCCATGAGACGACCCAGGAAATCCTCTAGGAGATCCTGATTCACACCCAACGTCGTCAGATGGGGTAGAAGGACGGCTCGCTGGTGGTCCTCAGGGATCTTCAGAGCAGCGAGCACATCGTCGGTGGCCATCCCGCCGTCTATATACATCGCCGTAACGGAGACGCACTCTGCTAGGAATGCGAGAAGGGACTCTAGGCCGCCAGGACGGGGATGAGTGACACTGAGGCTGAGGTTTCGGATACGGTGAATGGCGCCGTGAAAGCTGGGATAGACGGAGGGCCTGAGATAGTTAAAGCCCAGACGGAGGGTGTTCAATGACGGAAGGACGAGGAGGTCGGATAGCTGTGAAAGGGAATGGTCTACCTCGTTGTGCCGCATATCCAGGCTGTGCAAGGAGTGGAGAGTGATGGGCGCAGAAAAGAGGATGAATTCCGGGGGAATTGGTGGGAGCATGAGCTTCTCCAGAGTGACACACTTTTGGAGATGCTGAAACGATGTTTTGTCGCAGAGAAAATATGTGAGCCTGTCCCATGACACTTCCATTACACCGACTTCCTGCTCTAGCAGCTTGAGATGGGTGAGATTTGGCGCGAGCCAGCGAATGGGTTCGATGATTGGATCGGGACTCTGCGGGAATGTTACTCTGAGGTCTGTCAAACGATCGAAGCTGATCCCCGAAAAGAACATAAGCAGGGCATGCGATAGGTCTGTCAATTCCGCTGTTCTCCACCGCTTCGTCGTCGAGAGGAGGATCTCGAAACATCGCTCGAGGAGATCGTCATCATACTGGCGAAGAAAACCTTGTGGATCTCTGACAAATCCAGACACGCGGATGGACAAGTCACAATTTGCAGAGCGCCGAAGGTATAACGCTAAACAAACCGATAGTCGTTCCATATGTTTAGCATCTGGCCTGAAGAAAAGAGGGCGGATGTTGACAGTTGACCATAAACCAGGTGACGAAAGGACCAAAGCGCGCCAACGGCGAGAGACGCGGGAGAGGGTCCACGGCGCATCATCTGCGCATATCGACACTGCGTCCCGGTCGTATGTTGCTTGCAGCGTGCACCACTCGAAGATTGCCAGGAGGACATCGTCAGGGTAGCTGAAGACGTCTTTAGTGACTGGTAGATGCGACCCGTATAGCACTTACCTAAGGGAAAGAGTGTCCGACATCCAGTAGAAGGGTGTCGCGCTCTGTTGTAAAACTGCTGAAAGATCTGGATGGTACGGAAGAAAGAGCGGCTTACCCATGTTGTTGACATGCGGTCACTGCGGCTTAGTCACCGACTCCTCCATTCTTCTGATTCGACGATGCATGAATCGTACACCAAGGAACGGCACGAAACGGTAGGAAATATACCTCCTCGGAGGGATCGAACCTCCCCAGGCGTCGCTCTGGGCTCCAAACAGCGGGGAGGGGTTATGACTGAGCGTTGGCCATCGACTTTAGGAAACGTGAACGACGGGGGAAGTTGCGTGAGGGATAGATGTACCTTGAGTCACATACAGATCTTGGAAAACGCACGCAGTACTGGCTTCATCGACAATGTTCGTAGCTATGAGGTGCATGAGCCACGAAACGAGAGAGTCCAAAGCGACGCACCACACAACCCGTCGTGTAATGTTGTTGCCTTCGCTACAGCGGTCTGCCAACATCTGCGTTTGCCGAATGTATGCGACCATAGCATGAATCTTGGAGCATACCGGGAGTAAGGCTCAATGGGTAGCGGCAAAGTCTGCAAGACCTATGAGACAGCTAACGAAAGAGATAGTACACAACGCACCGAAGAGAAAACGTGGGATGGCATGCGCCAAAGTGATCTACCTGCTGCTCGCCGCGTAGCAGCGTGTCCATCGTAAAGCCCTGCTACCAGCGTACCCAGTCGACGATGCTTGGGTGATTCCACGGAACACGCAGCGGGGAAGACAGATACATGGCCAATGCCAGATGGGTCGTCCTTCGCATCGCATAGACAAGTGTCCAGAGCAAAAGAATGCCTGTCGCCATCGTCGTCACGAACGTCTGGTCGATGCAGCAAGAGAGCAGGGAACATGGTGGTAAGAGGGAGAAAGACCGGATCAGCCAATCATCGACAAATACGAACCAAATAGGCAACGAACGTTTGAACGTTCGCATGCTCGAAGGGAAACATAACGGGTCAATGGAGAGGTTGGAGGGACGTCGTTTGTGCGAAATTCAGGCTGAAGACCGTTCATGCTGATGATATGGTAATCATCGGGAAACAATTTACAAGGCTGGTGAATTAATAAGAATTATTATTTTCGCCCGTGGAAAAGTCCTGTGGATTTGAGGAAGGGCAAAGAGTGAAAAGGTGTTGCATTTCGGATATCAGAGGATCCAGCTGAATGGGTCTATCAAGTGATACCCACCAGACAAACATGATCAAAATTCTTCCGTCCCAATTCACCGCCACCAGAATAATTGGCATTCACGTTCGTCGCGGCCTTCAAGTTCGTTAAATTTTTGCAGAGCGCCGAGCCCGGTTCCGAAATCTATCGCGTCTCATAAAAGAGGAATCAGAAGGACCGGCTGACCTTTCAGGATCATCCCTTCTTATCACCTTGCCTTTGCAGAGCGCCAAAGGCAGTGGTGTGTTGTCTATCGATACGAAGCAGCCGTGCATCTAATTCATTCCGTTCCAGACGACATCCTGCTGGTCATCTTCCATTGGCACATCGTTTTGGAATCCGTGGCGCCGCATGTTGGTTACAATACCATATCCGAGCATTCCTCACCTTTGACACAATCATACACACAATGTCATTTTGTCGACGAGCAATTCTCGGGCCGATCATCCCCGAACAGCCACTTTTATTGTTCATCCTACGCGCGCGAGTCCAACAATGCTATTGGTCTGTGATATAACACTGCGAAACCAGAGGGTGGTCCTTGCGTTTTAAATTGCCCCAACATTCTAATTCTGAACATCACCCATGCTGCCACCCATTCCGTTGGAGCTCAAGGCTCTCGTCGTCCACGAACTAGCACGTGATCCAAAGGACCTCTCAACCGTCAGCCTAGTCTGGCCGGAGACCATCCCATACATTCGACAACATCGCTTCAAAAACCTCTACATCCACGGGTCCGATGAATTATCACGCTTCCTCCAACTCATGGGCGGCGCTCCAGCTATTTCATCCGCAATCCGTTACATCTCTATAATCACCCCACGCACTCATGCCGACAGCCCGTTGCGAGTTAGGGAACATTACAGGAACATGATGACTTTGATCATGGCGGTACCCAACCTGGAGGAGCTGTCCTTGGACGGGAATAATCTCTCAAAGTTCGATCTCGTCTTATCCTCAAGCCCCTCATCATCAATAAAGCTTAAAACGCTCACCCTCCGGCAGTCTCACGCATCCCTTAAAAGCCTCCTTGACATCCTGCGGTCCTTCCCTCATCTAACCAATCTCTACCTCCTGTGTGTGGACATCATGGATCTCAGTCAAATTGCCAAAGATGTCTGGAATCTCAGCGAAAGAACATCAGCGCTGCCACAGCCCGAGCACTGTGTTATGTGGGATACGCAGGGCATTGAGGCCCCGGAGGAGGTCGCACAGGTCACCTCCCTGACTATCCACCCTTTCTCTGCCTCGGATTTGATATTTCTGGACCTCCTCGCAAGCTCCAAGACCCCCTTCCCGAACCTCGAGGAGATCATATTCTTTGATGATGATCTCCAGATGTGTCGTCCCCGGCGTCTTCCTGCACTTTTGGATCGATATAAAGATACCCTACATACCCTAGATCTACTGGGTGACGCATTCTACAACCGAAGTGAGTGTTAATTAATAATGCTGTGCTAAAAATCTCTGACCGTGATCAGCGCCCATCCTCACATTACCCCCGACTTTGGAGCACTTCAAGTTTACGGTAAACGGCACAACAGCGCTGGAAAACTTTTGCGAGACTCTTTCTTCCTCGGGCCCGATGTTGAGGGATGTGAGTATTAAATTCCGGAGTAATTTTATCGTATCCCAGGAGCGTCTGGCGGCTTTGGATACACTTCTAGCGGGAATGATGGGGCTGGAGAGATTGCATCTGAAGATGCTGCAGCGCAAGCAAAAAGCTCTTGAAAGGGGATTTCCGAGATGTTTTGGGAAACATGTGGAGGGGGGACTGAGGATCATTTGGCATGTCGAGTGCGTGTGTGCAATGACGATTATGACACCGGTAAATGTGTGTCGAATAGACAACCATCACTCACTATCATGTACATTATAAATGCAAGAAGAGTGATGTTCTTTGAATGGTCCATGTTAGAATTTGGAAGGATTGGGAACAGGAAACGGAAGGACCGGGCCGACCTTTCAGCTTATCACTTGCCTTCCCTCCACGATGGTATGTTCTACATATCCTTCGTATACAGCTTCTTTACTTACATAACTGTGCGCTAGGGTGATATACCCTCCGATCATCAAACATACTGGACAAACGAGGTTCCCTCACTTGAAACGAGGTGAGTAAACCCTCGAGCCTTCCGGCGATGCAATACTTAATCGAGTCATTCAGCCAAAGCCATACACTACCAAATGGACAAGAAGAATGTCCAGTGTGCTACTTCGCGGCGTTGGAGATTCCTAAAGTCCCGGATGTGTTACAAACTGTCTTGTCGACTGCGAATCCCGTCGATGACACTGTCCGACATTCTTTGCTGGCAGGCCTCGACGCTACTCGATTTGTATCCGACGACATCGATAAATGCATGTCCGCTATGCAGGCTATGTTCGAGCAGATGCAGAGCGTAAAAGACAGTTGCGCACTGGCGATCGAGAAATACGAAGCAGCCATGCATCCCATTCGTTCCCTACCCGATGACATCCTCCTGGCTATCTTCCAATGGCACATTCTTTTGCCACCCGTGATTTACTATGCCAAACACAATTGTATATGCCTGCAGCCTTCAACTTGGACATTGTCTCGCGTCTGTCGACGCTGGCGTGCGCTGACCCTCTCATCCCCTCTACTCTGGCGTGATATCATCATTTCACCTGGCAATGACCACCTCGAAAGCTCAGTCCCGTTCGACGTTACGGTTCAGCGGTGGAAGACGCAGCTCGAACGATCGGGAAATTGCGATCTTTCGATACGCATCATTGGCCGCGGTACTACTGTGTGGCTGGATGGGATCATCCAGCTATTTATGCCTGCAATGAGCCGATGCCAAAGTCTGGATATAGTATCAACATCGATTGACATCCTCGCGCCGTTGGCAACTTGTTCATTAGAACGCCTCACCGATCTTACTTGGAGATGGGATTTCATCGATTGGAAATCGTATGAGGATGGGTCGGCCGAAGTTTTGAGCCTGTTCAAACATGCGTCGAATATCAGGTGTTTGACACTGCATACACCTGTAAAGGTCGATCTGAAATGGGAGGGGATCAGGAAATACTCCTGTGGCATTCACGGGATCCAAAACCTACATAATCTCACCGCGTTGGAGTGTCTTACCCTCGATCTGACACCACCCTTGGATCGCACTGGTGCGCCACACCTCATCACAACCGACACCGTACCATTTTCGCTCCCGAATCTACGTTCATTATCCATGATGGAATCGAGCGGTGAATTCGCATACATGCGGCAAGTATCGCGACTTCTACGTCTCCCCTCGCTGACTTCTCTCGTGATCATCTCTGAAAACACACATCTACCCGAATTCCCAGAACCCCTGCCTCTTCTTCGAAACCTCTCTATAATATCCTCTGCGTCTTCGTCCGAGATCTCGGTCTTTCTCGCAGCACACAGGGGCATCACAGAGCTTTCAACCGGGAGTCTCTCCGTTTTGCGACTTTTACACGTCGCGGGAGGTCATGCTGCCCTCTTGCCGAATTTGACGGACTTGTACATTGATGCAAATATAGTGATTGATTCTCCAAGACCGGTTACTCCTGTCTTGGAGTCACGTTGCGGCAACGATAGAGATGTGGCGCATCTTAGGAAGTTGACGATTTTTGGCGCGGAAAAGGCACAGCGGAGGGCGAAGAATGCGATATCACGGGATTTTATACTTATGGAGAGATGGACCGCACTATGTGGGAAGATAGTTGTAGTGGGGGCAGAGGACAATGTGTTGAACTCGGTCTCTTTACCAATGTAGGTATTAAATTCAAGCAGTGCTTCTGTTCATCTCTGAAAAAGAGGTCTATCTTGCTCATTTCCGTAGTAGAAGTACGAATTGAACAAGATACACCGTGCGAAAACAGCATCATGTTCATGCCCCGGGCCGATGTCCCTTTCCTTCTCCCCACAACCATGGTATGTACATCCCGCCCGATATTTCTTGAGACGCACTCATGCATTCTTCAATTAGAAGGATAGCTTTGTTATGCCAGAAACAAACCATACCCATAGCCACTCGACCAGGTAAGTAATCCTTGAGTCATTGACTCTTTCCCTGAACTAAATGTTCACTCGACCTACAGACACTCAAACTCTATAGACAATCAACCACACGAATGTCCAATCTGCGTATTCCGTACAATGGAGATTCTCGCAGTCCCGAATGCTTTTAGTCATGTCTTCTCAACCAACGACCCTCCCGACAATACTCTTCTCGCGCCCTTGCGTTCCAGCCTCGCTGCCACTCGTGCTCTATCTGCTGAGATCGAGAAACATCTCGCTATGATGCAACACGTGAAAGACGCGTGTGCGCTGTCCATCAAGAAACACGAGGCAGCCTTCCATCCCATCCGTTCACTTCCCGACGATATCCTTCTCACCATCTTTCGCTGGCATATCCATGGCCATTCTGAAACGGACGAAATGGATAAGAACATACCATGTCTCCGTCTACCCTGGACCTTTTTGCAAGTCTCACGTCGCTGGCGTAGACTTGCTCTGTCTTCACCTCTCCTATGGATCGCCATCAATGTTCGACAATGCCATGATAATCGTTCCCCCACTCTTGACGCCAAATGGAATGCGGTCATTGAACGCTCAGCGGATTGTGATCTAGTGGTGACGATCGATGATGGTCCGAGGTTGTACAATACCCAGTCAATGGTTGCAAGTCTTCGTCTCCTCGCACGGACGACGATGCGGTGGCGTGCGATGAACATTCGGGCCAGGTATCCCGTCCTCGCGCCCTTGGAGGGGTGTTCATTCGACCGCCTCACCGACCTGACGTGGGACGTTGCTAACGTCGGAGGCCCTCAGAAAACCGAGTTCCAAAATGCGCTGAACCTTAGGTGTTTGACGGTTTTGGGATCCGCACCGCTAGCTTTGATATGGGACCAGATCACAGACTACTCGTGCAATAGAGCGGGATTTCAGTACTTACCCAAGCTCACGGCGATGGAACATCTTTCCTTGGATCTCACCCCGTCCCATGGTTCATCCCATTACACTTTTCCTTTATCAGGAGGACCAATATCACTGCCAAGTGTACGCTCTCTGTCAATAAATCAGGAGGGCAACAACGGTCAGTATCTTCGCCGTGTATCGCAGTTTCTCCATTTCCCGTCATTGAATGACCTTGCAATCATCTCCCAAGGCACATTTGTGCCAGACTTCCCAGAGCCGTTACCAGACCTCCGACGGCTGATTTTCGTCTCTCCTGCAATTATAAAGGTGTCGGCATTTCTCGCAAAGTACAACACCATCGAGTCGATGTACACTGTGAATCCATATGCGCTCGAGGTGCTACATGTCACCCCGGGGTGTCCAATCGTCCTACCGAACTTGACGAGGTTGTCTATTAGTACGGAGGTGTTGAGTCGTTATCCAGGGACTGTCTTCAGCGTCGTCGAGTCCCGTTGCGGTGATGATACCATTGAACATTTGGCAGAACTGGAAATTATAGGCTCGGAGAGCGAGCGGCGGGACGTGATGGAGGAGATCTCCGATGACTCCACGCTGGTAGAGAGGTGGAATACTGTTCGAGGGAAGATAAGGGTCATTGAGAATGATAAAAAAGTGCATGGTTCATTTGGAATTAGGATACCGACCCGTATATTCTAGCAACTTATCCTGCGTCAGTTTTATGGGCATGACGGACTATGAAACCAACATGTGATGTCGGGTAAGTAAGCCCTTGACTGACGTCAGCTACGCCCAACTGAACGCCACAAAGCAGTGTTGCACGGTCACTATACGCATTCCCATATCCACTTTGGCTCTCGACGCTGCTCATGGTTTGCTTTTGAGATGTTGTGGAAGTTCAGAGCATCGGGTCGTGTGGTCAGGGCACCTACAGAGTACGATGAGCACACCAAAATATGTACAGCTGGCCAGTACTCAACGAAGACTATGAAGAGACGCGGAGGAGCCGACCTTGGCATGGGATATCAGAATATGAGAGCGGACAGGATGGATACATCTTCGTAGGGTTATCCTCCATATGTTCCAGTCGGTAGCAACAATAGTAGTAGCTGTTACGCCGTTTCTGAATGCAGATGAGGTCGAAGTCTAGCGTGCGCACGAGGCAAGGTCATCTGGGGATATTAAATATTGAGAGGATGCACAAATGGATACAGACGTACCTCCAATCCACCGAGACCATGCCGCAAGACTATCGGTATCGAGTATCAGTCAAGCGCTCGGACGACGCGACATGAGGGCGAGTATGCCTCCTCGGAGGGATCGAACCTCCCCAGCCATTAAGCTGGGCTCCGAACAGCGAGGAGGATGAGTGTCCACCGCAGAGCAGCATGGGCCGTTATGGGAGAGGCAACCACCTGGGAGACGTGGATAATACCAGGAATAGCGCAGCTGGAATGGCAGAAAGATCTTGAGGATTACGAGCAGTCAACATTGCGGCTGCAAGGTACGTTATATAGGAAAGAGGATAGATGGAATGCAACACACCATACTGAGTAATCAAGGACTATTCCAAAATTGTGCATTCGAAATGACACAAATATCCTGCTCAGTAGGCGTTCCGGCTGCGATGTACATTAAATATGAAGGGGAATAAATAGAATCCAACACACCAAAGAGCAGTGTCTCGCCCATCCGTTGATCTGCTACGCGCGATGACACTTCCTTTGCTGCACCCTGCAACCAAGACCTCTGTTCGCAGCGAAGATAATTATGTGCGTTGTAGATAGTAGCAGAAGAGCCTGGGCGCGGCGTGCGCAATCTTTCTGTGTGGACGGTGGAACCGACGAAAGCGATGAAAAAAATACGACGCACGGGAACGGTGTCCGCCAAAATCATTCATCTGCACAGCGGCTTGTCCGTCGTTGGGCCCTTCTGCCAGCATATTCATTCAATGACGCCTGGATGATTGATTTGCACTGCCAGTGCGAACCCGAATCCGTAGCGGGGAAGCCAGAGATATGGGGCATGTATAGACAGGGTCGTCCTTCGTGTCGCGTACGGAGCTATAAACCCGCGACCAAGAGCAAGGGAGTGCCTATTTCCCTTTCGTCGTAGGGTACGATTTGTCGACGCAGTAAAAGCGCACGGCAGATGGTGGTACGAAAGAGAAAAGGTGGATCAGCCAATGATTGATACAAGGACAAACACATCGACGAACCAAAAAGGCAATGAACGTCTGTAGAGTTACCCTCGAACAGCATCAACGAGAAGCAGGAATAATATCTTATTTCGATAACGCACTGCTCGTTCTTCATCAATACTATCACTCTTCTTTGATAGGTCAGTGTGGCGTGTGTAGCTGATATGTGCAATCTCTTCATAATCTTCGACCGAAGACAAACTGAACAATGTCAATCTGATTGCAAGAGGTGTCAATGAGGTGAAATAAATAAGCTGTAATACACAATAACGAGTAGTATGAGGGATGCCGAATGCATCTGTCCTAGACAGGGCGCGTACATTTGGTGTAGATGTTCGTGTCAGTAGAACGAGGTTGAATAACATACGGGGCACACTTTTCTATTGGAAATCAGAAGCGTTACAGGAGAAGTCTGTGATCTGGTCCCATTTCTGATCAAGCGGCGCACTGACCCTCGTACTCTGAGCGGTCCGGCCATTCATGCGTATTTGACTACACGGGTCTCGCGGAAGCGGCTTCAACTTATACTAAGAAATAACAACGCAACGGGATAGCATATAGTATGAATAATCTCGCTATTTTACACTTGATACCAGAAATACTACACACAATACGGACACTTCGCTTCAACAACTTTTATCTTTTTTAGAACGTTATGCCATCTTTCCCTTCTCCCATATACAGCCGCAGCGGCCCGAATTGCCTTCTGCGTCCCCCAGATTCTGAGCTCGAGAAGCTGCGCCACATGTCTGCCCCTTTGACGACATCGTTCTTCCAGAACATTGATGACACTGTTGGGATGCCGTGTCAACAGATCCGCATCAACGCTCAATATCGTCAAGTTGGGAAACAATATGGGGCTATCCACAACGACGCGGAGCACTTCGACCGTCCGAATGTGAAGCGACGTGACCGCGTTGTGCATTCCGAAGAACGAGAACACCTCGTCTGGATCTGCGGTAGAGCGGAGGCAGAGCTCTCGAAGATGAGGGAGCGGTCCAGCAAATAATGGTAGTGTATGTGGTCCGGAAAATATCATCAAAGAGGTTAATGAGGGAAGGTGAAGGCGCTTTGAGATACCCTGGATGATAGGGGAAATCAAGCGTGTTGGATGGTAGATGGAAAGGGATCGGAGGGTAGGTAGAGATAATGGCACGGAAACCTCGGAGGGAAAAGGACTGGCCATGTCCCTCAACACCGAGATGAAATTTAGTTCGAGGTGTTCCAGTGCGGAAAATCTGTGGAGATACCGAAGACCTTCGAAATCACACGTGTAGGATGTGATCCTGTCCCATAGGACATCGATCTTTACGTCGCTATTCAGTGTTAAGCACGAGAGATTTGGCGCGCGGGTGAACATGGAAAGGGTCTCGGTGTGGAGCCGACCCCCCAACAACTCGAGCTTGGTCAAGCGGTCGAAATCGCAATGGTTCAGCAGTGCAGGGAAAAGAGTTCCCGTCGAGAGCACCAAATGCTTCCAACGTCTCGTTGTCGGGGGTAGTACATGAGTGAATTTATCCACGCTGCTCACGTCCAGGATGAGGCGGACAAAGAGATCGGAGTCCATCGAACGCTGAAGTACCACGTTCCACTGTGATGCCAAACTTTCGAGAGCCTCCTCGTTCATCAGCGCACGAAGAGGAACATCGATGTTTGACCACAGCGAGGCCGTCGAAAGCACGAGTGCACGCCAGCGCCGAGATACGTAAGATAACGTCCAAGGTGCACGATTTTGTCTTCTCGTTTGGGACCAGGTATGCCATTCAAAGATATTGAGAAGAATGTCGTCGGGAAGGTGACGGATTGGTTGGATGGCCGCCTCGTGTTGCTTGATGGCCAGTGCACATGTCGCTTTTGCACTGTGCATTCGGGATAGTGCAGATGCCATGGAGGCGATGCATTGTTCGACGCTTCTAGACACGGAACGTACGGCGTCAAGGCTGATTCGCAAGGAAGGTAGAACATCATCGTTTGTAGGATCGTTGGCGGGTAACACATTTTCCACCACTCTTGGAATCTCTAGCGCTTCAAAAGCGCAGACGGGGCACTCGGGAAATCCATGCAGTGGGGTATGGGATTGGCTGAACGTCGAAGACTAGATTTAGCGTATGAAGAAAACATTTGACGGGATAAGTACCTCCTTGAGCTCTCGTGCAAATGAGGAGATGGTGTATTGTCATCCTGGAATCTGGACTCAGAAAGCGCCGAGATGTTATATCAAGGACGTACCAGAGACATCATGGTGGGAAGGAAAGTAACGTCCGGATGTATCGGCCCGACATCTTGACCGAGAAGAGGGACCGCTGAACATCTCAGCATCCCGACTGTTCTAGACAATAGAATGTCTATGTCTCCCGACATAGACCTTCCTTGCCTCTCGCGACTCTCGCTACTCCGAACGTGTAGATATTGTCAATAGATGTCCATCTCAAACTCGCATGGACACTGGCGAGAATCCACATGACGGTGATGAGCTGAACTCATTCGGCGTTCGGAATGAGTCAACACTTGCGCCACGTCTAAATCTCTCGCCAGCCTACATGTCATAATTATGGATTTCATTGCGCACAGATACACAGAAAGTGTCGGTAATATGATACATCGTATACTGCCAAAGACAGCCATTTCAAGAGTACGATATAGTAATTTCAAAACACGAGGATTAGACCATTACACCTATTTGGTACCTCAAGTATAGCGATTCACACACTCCTGTTCAACCATCGTGGCCGGCTGATATTCTCACATCTCAGCTCCTTAACACACTCCAACTCCCGCAGCCTCCTCTCTCTCTCGTACTCCAGCGCCCAGAATGGTCGTCCGGCCTTAATGATTAGAGAGAATTCCTGCATTACGTTGGAACGCGCTACAATTGCTTCAAACAAAGAAGTATTTGCAAAACGGAACATGTTGTGTCCGAACCTTCTCCACCGAGGATGGTTTTCACATAGATTGACGGTAAATGAAAGCGAACGGAGCTGCGGGAGGACAGGATATGTGCCATGGTCGTCTTGTCGCAAGAGGGAGAAGAACTCGGAAAGGGTATCGTCTTCTTCGGCGCTAAACCTCGTTGCCGTCGCGTTGAGTGTTTCCAGACATGGAATCCCCTGTATGATTGCGATGAAGTTGTGGTTGAAAGTGACAGATGTCAGCTCCAGTGATTTTAACGGGCAAAGGGATGCTTTCAGGAAGGCTGCGGTAGATTCGATGAGAGATCTGGCAGACTGTGGCGTGCGATCGGGGAAATATTGGTGTTCAGGTACTTGGCATGTACCGTCCCCTTCTACATTTCCCACAGAAAGGGTTTCTAGCAGGGGGCAGGCAATAGCGTCGAGGATCATGCTGCTGCAGGTCACCAGCTTGACAAGACTATCCTGCCGGCGGCGACGCAGCACCATCTCAGCGTTCAGGGTAAACTTTAGTCCGCATCCCGATTGCCGGTATGTTTTGAGTCGTTTTCCCTCGTAGAGAGGGCGTAAAAAGAAATTTGGAAAGCTAACGGAAGTCTGCCATTTGGAATCAATGTACCACGCAGTATTGAATTCAACGAGATTGGCGTATGGAAGGGGGATATAATGATTAGGTCTTCTGGCGTGGTACTTGCCGATAGAGATGATGCTGGTGAATGTCTGGAGGAGCGGCGCATGGGTGAACGCTGTGATTCGATCCAGCAACTCTAGCTCGTAAGTGTCATGGATGACCAATTCAACAGACTGAAGAAGCGGAAGGCGTCGGGGAAGGTCGAAAAGCCATGAATCCTCGAAATCAAAATTTGTGTCGAAGCAATTCTCGACCTTCAATCTTGCCACTCTCGGTGCCAAAGAGAGAAAGAGTTTTCCCAGTGGTGATTTCCGATTGTACATTGGAACTGTGGCATTGATATGACCATATCGCACGCGTGAAAGCTGGTAGAGAAGCAAATCACTGGCTTGAGCGGAATAGGAAGGCGGGAAAGTGATGTCTCTCCACAGCACGGAATGTCCATTTACCAGCTCTCTCCATCTCCGACAGACGCGGCCGACGACTACCCGTCCGTCCCATGGGACATGCATTCGTCGGTGGGTGACGTGTCTGGGGAAATATGGTTTGTCAACATGGACAAAAGCGAAGATATGCAGGAGGATTTCGGATGGGATGGATCGAACGATCGAGAGGGATATTGCGCAGGATAAGCTCTGCTGCTCCAATACCGTGAGCTGTGCTTCCGCCTCGTCAATGGCCTTCTCAATCGTTCCGCGGACGAAGAAAAGCGATGTCAAGGAGTAAGGGGACGCTTGACGTTGGGAGTCATGTCTCGACGGGGAGGCATCTAGGCAGTCGTGGAATCCCTTCACCGCCGACGTGTATCGTGATTCGTACTTGAGAACAACAGCGATAGCACTATTCGGATTGATCAACAATGAACAAGTGAGTGTTATAATGGCTTACAGATTCACGAGCTGAGAAGATGTGGTATCTTGAAGCGGCGCAACTCCGGCAGTAGAACCAAACGCGCCTAGAAGAATGGCGTCTTCGTTCGATACTTCCGATTTCACCTTGTCCATATCTCGAAGCAGGCCCGATAGGCGGTTGGCAGCATCCTGAAGTATTAACAGGTCAGCTTTCATCTGATCCAACGCGCCGGGTGGAAATGATGAGAGCAGTACGGCGCATTCTTCTGGATACAGTTCGTCGTTGTGCTGCAAGGCACCCTGCAGAATGCGGTGAGCGTCTTCCCCGATATCGAATCGAGCTTTGTCGAGGGCGAGAGCGGATTCAATCCTACAGAAACGTTAATTATGCGTATCGATCTCAAGATATATGGAATGCCTACAACGCCGCGAATAAAACAGGGTGAAACATTGACGGTATAGGATAGCGACAGAGCTTTTCTTCCAGGTAAGTACATTTCATTGATTTCCACGAGTTGAAGATGACTTACAGGCTACACAACAAGCTACTGATGGTATGAAGAAAAGCTGTAACACGCGTGAGAACATCCGGACCTAGTAAAATTTGCCTCTCATCATCATCAGATCTTCTTTGCTTTCCCCGAATACTAATGTTTTCGCATTCAGCATAGCCTAAGTCGATGCCCTGGCCATGTTTCATGAGAAGCGGAGACGAGTATCGTGTTCTTCTGCACTATGGGAAATGTGGCGTGTGCGAGATGCTGCCAAAGTATCAATGAACGCGGGAATTTGAAAACCGCTTCCCGATTCCCGAACCTCGAGACAACAGAATGAAGTCCAGGCGTAAGATGTAAACAGAATATATCTACACCACACTATCGAACGGAAATACATTCCCATTGACCTGGGAAACCCGGACACTCCGCTTCACCAGCGTCCATTTCTCCTCCAGCTCCGGCGTCCGGCCTGTTTTATTCCTCCAGTTCTCTTCCCAGGGACCTTGAAATTGGAGGGACTGCATCACCGTCAGCTGTTTGAAAGTGCGCACCGACTGACTACCCCCTCTGCTTCGAGAAAGCACCACATCCATGACACAATCCGGGGACCGCTCCATGAGTTGTGGATCAATGCCCAACATCGTCAGATGAGGGAGCAGCACTGCGCTCTGGGGATCCTGGTCGGAAAGTTCGAGCGCGGCTAACACTTCGTCGTTGGCGATAGAGAAATTGATACACATCGCCTCGACAGAAATGCACTCCGCCAGGAATGCGAGCAGGGGTGTCACCTCGCCGGAACAGTTGTAGAGGACAATGAGGCTGAGGTTTTTGATGTGGGGGATGGCGCCGTGGAAGCTGGGATAGTTGGAGGGCCTGAACGTGTCAAAAGTGAGCCGAAGGGTGTTTAATGACGGAAGAATGAGGAGGTCTGATAGCTGTGGGATGGAATAATATGCCTCACTGTGCCACATATTCAGTGTGTGCAAGACGGGAAGAGTGAAGGGCGCAGAAACGTTGGCTGATTCGATGGAATCCGGGGCAATCGGTGGTAGGTCGAGCTTCTCAAGCGCGACGCACTGTGGAAGATGCTGGAAGGAAGTTGTGTCACAAACATAAGACTTGAGCCCCTCCCATGACACTTCCATCACACCGACTTCGCGTTCATACAGTGTAAGATGCGTGAGATTTGGCGTGAGCCAGCGAATGGGATCGATGATAGGATTGTCACCCTCCGTGAACGTTACGTTAAGGTCCGTTAAACGATCGAAGCTGAATCCGGAAAAGACCATGAGCAGAGCAGGCGGTAGATCTGTAAATTCCGCTGTCCTCCACCGTTTCGTCGTCGACAGTAGCTCCTCGAAACATCTCTCGATGAGTGTATCGTTGTAAAGAGGAACGCGATATTCTGGATCTCTGACAAAACCAGAAACACGGATAGACAAATCACGGTTTGCAGAGCGCCGAAGAAACAACGCTAGAGAAGACGACAATCGTCTCATATGTTCGACCCCTGCCTCGAAGACCAGAGGGTGAATGTTGACAGTCGACCATAAACGAGGTGACGAAAGGACCAAAGCGCGCCAACGGCGAGAGACGCGGGAGAGTGTCCACGGCGCATCATCTGCACCCATTGACATCGCGTCCCGACGGTAGTAAGGTTTCCCGAACAATTATTTCCGATGTAACTAACATGTTAACTAACATGAGGTCCTCAAATCAATAGTTCACGCGTATTACTAACATTTTCCCTCACATCTGTTATTAACCAATGTGAGGAATATTTTTCACACGTTAAGTATGCTAAGAATGCGAACAACTGCTGAAAATTTACCACGGCGCATCCCAGTTGAGTACTGATGCTCCCTTGTCTGCTACGGGCACAGAATGTTGCACATTCGAGGCAGCAGGAGCGCACAATGGAGTCTGATTCACTCCTATCATAGCCTCCAGGCTTTCGCCATCTTCAAGTACTTAAGGTCAGACCTTCGTTGCTTCGACTCCATAGCCAAAAATAGCCTCCTCTGATTATTGAAGGCGCCAACGCGTGATTCCTACCGTTCCACCTTTCTTGTATCCAGGACGAAGGTTTGCAAGGGATATTAGGGAGTATTAGCTGGCGGCTAAAAGTGGTTTCAGCAATCAAATTGGTGAAATAAGAATTGCTGAAACCACTTTTAGCCGCCAGCTAATACTCCCTATTGCATGCATTGGCCGGGTGACGGTAGGGTGACCCGGGCACGGAAGTTCGGACGCTTCGGAAATGTTGACGAGACGGTTTTCAAGCCATGCCAACCTTTCTGTGGACTACGACGAGGTAGAAGCCATGCTGTACGAGCTGCGATGTAGTGATCCGTTGTGGACTTCTGTATTTCCATTGCCGGCGGCTGCCAATCGACCTACTGAATTGTTAACATCTTCATGAATTATTTACATGGCCCTTACGACCTTCGAGTTAGTTACATTGTTATTAATATTATTAACTCGTGTTAACAATTCGATGTTATTAACATGAGGATAGTTCGGGAAACCTTAGACGGTACGTGGCCATAACAGTGCACCAGTCGAAAATGGTGAGGAGGATGTCGTCCGGGATGGAGCGGATGGGATGAAGAACCCCGCGGTGCCGCAGGATAGACGATTCGACGGTCATTTTCGCGTTCTGCATGCGCTTCAGCGACGCTTGGGTCACCAAGATCCAATCGTCGAGCTTGGCACTTAGGGCCTGAGCACTCCCGAGGCTCGATACTATGGCGGAAAGAGCTGCACTTTCGGGAGGATAGTTCGTTGAAAGTAGCATCTCCGTGTGTGAGTCAACCGCATTCGGCATATCGACGTTGTTGAACGCACACGAGGTGCATTCTGGATGCTGGCTGAAGATGTCTTTAGCAGCTGTTGGATGAGACCTATATAACACATACCCAGGGAAATGCGTGTCCGACATCCAGTAGACGGGTGTCGCGTTCTGATGTAAATTTTCTGAATGATCTAGATGGTACGGAAGAAAGAACGACTCACACATGTTGTACGCATGCGGTCACTGCTGCTTAGTCAACACTTGCTAATTCAACACACCAACGTTGAACTCCTTCAGAATCAATGGACTTCGCCGTTACCGGTGCGTGCATTGGGACGACGAGAAACACAGACAGATAATGTTCGCTCGATTAGATAGCAATACAGAAATGTGGAATTCTAGAGTCCGACAACACAATGAAAGCAAGTATTCGGGATATGGTCGTCAGATTTTTGCACGTCGTACATTCGAAATCGAAAGAGGACTACGTCCGTGGTATGGCTTGGGAACGCCTTCATCAGGCCCATCTGGACGCCCAAAATCGACTGCAATCCCTGCCCCTCGGCCAAAAGTGCAAAACAGCCCGCGCGGGCCAGAAAAATGAACGATGCGTGTCAATCGCGTATCGCGATCTGTACAACTGGCCATTGTCCACCGAGGATGAGGATACGCCATTTGACTCGCTGGCGTGTTAACTTGACCATGGTTCGACGAGGGGTGGCAAAATGCAAAGGGAGCCTCATTGTGTTGTTCGTCGACGGGATAATCTAGGGAAAATAAATATACCGAGGATACACAAATGGATGCAAGCATACCTCTGATCTAAAGGTACCACGCTGGAGGGCTACCAGTATCTCCTGTACACCCCGGATCGGCACAGAATGACGGTAGTGAACATACCTCCTCGGAGGGATCGAACCTCCCCAGGTGTTGCACTGGGCTCCGAACAGCGAGGAGGGCAAATGGGGGAATGTTGTTTCGAAAGGGAAGAGGTCGTCGACTGTAGGAAACGTGAACGATGCCAGGAAGTTGCGTGATGGATAGACATACCTTGATTCGCGCGGAGAAAGCATGTAATATTGGCTACATCAAAGATGGTAGTAGCTGTTGTAAGATGCATGAGCCCATGCAACGAGATAAATCAGAACGACGCACCACAGAACTACGAACTGCCGCTAGTATCCTTCCGTATGTTGGGTACCATGTCATTTCAACCTGCCTGCCTACCGGTTGCCAGAAGGAAATGAACCACGGATGGAATAGACAGCAACATGAATCCCGTGGCGTAGCGTGTACCGTAGAGCTGCATCAGCGGTGATAATGTCTGGTAGACGCGTGAGACACATATCACGAAAGAGAAAGAGCACGACGTACCGCGAAGAGAAAACGCAGAACATAGAAAGCCAACATGATCTATTGGTCGTCTTTGATGAAGCATGTCCACCGTTGTGCCCTGATACCAGCATATCTATTCGACGAGGCTTGGATGACTTCATTGCGACCCGGCAGAGGGGAGGGCAAAGACATGGCCAATACCGGATGGACGTCCTTTGCGTCGCGTAGAGTGTCCAAGAGCAGGCTTTTCGCTGAGCCGTCGGTCGGATGGGTCATCCTGCGTGTCTTGTAGTAGCGCTGTTGACGAGTATCCAAGAGCAAATGAATGATTGTCGGTGAGCTGTCGTCGTTGGGAACGGCTGGTCGATGCAGCAAGAGAACAGGGAAGATGGTGGTAGGAAAGAGGAAGACGAGATCGGCTTAGCCAATCATGGGCAAACACGTCAGCGAACCAAATAGGCAATGAACGTTTGAACGTTCACATGCTCAAACAGGAGAGGCGAAACAAAGTCCTATGGAAGACCCACAACGAAAACAGAATCAATTCAAGTAACACTATCAAACGGAAACTCATTCCCATAAACTTGCCCGACCAAGATCCACCAATCATTTTTCCACTAGCTCCGGCGTCAAGGTTGTGTACCTCTTCCAGTTCTCTTCCCATGATTCTTCTGTTCCGAGGTATTGTATAACCCTCAGCTGCTTAAATGCGCCCACCGACTGACTTCCGTCGAGATCGAGAGAGGACCACCTGAACTTGAGAGGTTCTCCATAAGCTCCGCGTCGAAGCCCAACATCGTGAGACTTGGCAGCAGCATAGTACGATCGCGATCCTCATATTATATCTCCAGAACGGATAAAACCCATCGTCGACTATTCCTGCGTCGTCGGTCGATATATAGTGTTGTGCCAGAGCTGCATTCTGTTGGAGTAGACCTTCCGGGGTCACAATCTTCAGACTGAGGCTCTTAGTTTGATAAACAGTGCGCCGGAATATGGAATACGTGAGCGGAATGTGTCGAAAATCAGCCGAAGCGTGCTTAACGACGGAAGAATGAGAAGGTCAGATAATTCTAGGATAAAATGGGAAAACTCAAAGAAAACTCGTCAGGCCGCATGACCAATGTGTGCAAAACGTGGAGAGTGATTAGGGTAGAAGTACACGACAACGGAAAGGTCTGCATTACGAATTCCATAGTTTTAGGTATTTGAGTCAGTGTAAACTCCTCTGGCGTGGTGCATTTTGCGACATGCTGTGACTTTTTCCCATGGCAATTCCATTATACTCGCCCCGCGTTCTCTCAACGTGAGGTGCGTAATACTCGGTGTGTACCAGAGAATAGGCGCCATAGTCGACGTTTCGTTCCGACGAAAAGTTATCTTCAGCTCCGTCAAGTGATCGTCTGCAAGATCACTACCGCCTCCTGGATCTTTAATAAACAGGTAACGCGCTTGAATGAATCGCAGTTGACAGAGCGACAAATGAACAGGTCTAGCCAGGAAGCCAGACGTTCCCGGCACTTGCTCCCTGCATTGAAGGACATGGGGCGGATAATTGATTGTCGTCCACGAACGAGGCGACGAGAGCGCCACCTCCGGGAGACACCGTCCAGTGTGCGTGGTCTTTGCGCATAGTCGACGCCTTCCGACGGCGCGTAGCAAGAAAAACGCACCAATCGAGTATCGTAAGCGGGATATGAAACAGAGGAAGGACGCCTTCGTACAATTTCGCTTCGCGGATCCGCAAAAATGATGCTTCCATAACGAGAATCCAAGCATCGAGTTTGGCGCAGAGTGATTGAGCGCTGTATCTTCAACCTCCGTCATTGACTTTTCCGTTACCAATGCACGTATGTCACAAGACGATGAGCAGAAGTCGCTCGCTTGATCAGATAGCAATAGAAAATTATGGATGCCGTAGTCCGAAAATACAATGGCAGCAAGTACACCACCAACTTGATCCGGACCTCATGATGAGGTCAAAAATGGGGATCATTTGCCTCGCAGGGCGGGATCTCGACACAGACCTCAGCGGAGACTCAATTCCGCCTATCGCGTAATGGTCAAGGGAGGCTGGGAGGTCACTATGACGCTCAATCCGAGCTCAGAACGATTTCAGGATGCTGTCTTGCCAACCTCAGCTCAGTTCTGACATGATTATCTTATTTTGGTTGATAGATTCATTTTGACCAACCAAATGTAGTAGCGCAAAATAGTTCATTGTATTCAATAAAAACAGTAAGTATCATGCAATACTATACAATAAGTGCATAAGGACATCAATGAAAACGAGCATAACCCTACCCGCCGACCTCGCCAAAATCCCTTGGGCTCCTACTTTCAATCCCGTTCCGTTCTTCATGACGGTGCACTAAAGTAGTGTTAGAGCGATCTTTGATTAAGAAGGGGGGTGAACGTACTGAAAAGATCATAATATTGAAAGGGCGCCAGGCGCGCCGGCATGTGAAGGTCGACAATAATTTTATCTTCCTGCCAGTACAGTATATCGTGAATAAGAATTCAATGGGAGGTGGTGACCACATACTGCTTTCCGGGGCAATGTTTCTTCGCATCCTGTCCACAGTCCTTGGCGGAAGACGAGTTTTCTTGGAGGACCCTAAGCCCTCCTCGGACTTCGGCGCACGACGACGAAGATGCGTTAGCAAGGGCAGATAATCAGAGCTATTGCAGAACACACCTTCCCGGTTGTTCGACAAGCTTCCGAGTCAGCGTCTGTCCGAGTCAGCGTCTGTCCGAGTACTGCATGCCGACGCCTGTGTGCGGCCAACGAAAGGCAAGTGTCGGGTGCCAGCATCAGAAATAAAGTGGATTTTGAATTTAGTGGAAGGGCCCGCGCGAATTGTCGAACGTGTCGTCCAGCTCGTCCTGACTCCTGGAATCGGTTCACTAGCGGCCACAGTCGTGCGGGTGGATGTAAGGAGGTCAGCAAGTGTTGAGAGGAGAACAAAGGCTGGGCGCACTTATCGAGTCGACGATTGTCGTCAATGGAAATGTTGGCTGGAAAGAGAGGTGCGTTTGGGAAAGAACTTAGAGAGAAAAAGACGTATGGTGTTTGGAAACAACACATGAGGCAAACAGTGCAAAATCCTCATCAGAGGCCGAACGAGGAGAGTCTATAGAATGCAATAGTGAGGTCGTCGTGAGACCAGATGAAGGTCTAATCAATGTTTGGCTACACGATATTTTCTGATGCTCAGCTGATGCTCAGGAGAGCCTCCCGAGGCATCATTTAGTCAGGTCACGGCTCGGAGGCCGTGACAAGCTCAGAACAAGTTGGTGGTGTAGCGCAGGACATCTTCGTCACCTCATACATTCGACATCGAAAGAGGACTACGTTCGTAATACGACTTGGGAATGTCTTCACTAGTCCCGCCTGACTGCCGGATTTGAGACCTTCCTCGGAGCCCAAAACGTACTTCGTATCGTAGACAGTCTTCCAGGATTGAAACGATGAACGACATCCAATTGCAGACCACGATCTGTACAATTCCCTACGAGCAGACGCTCTTCCGCTCGCTGACGTGGTGACCGTGATATGAAACCTCATACACAGCACTGCACTGGTCATCTGGGAAGAATAAATATCGAGAGGATACACGAACGGATGTAAACACACCTCACGCCATGCCGGAGGGCTACCAGGTCCAATTGTACGGCGCGAAATAACGAGAGCGAGTATACCTCCTCGGAGGGATCGAACCTCCCCAGGTGTTGCACTGGGCTCCGAACAGCGAGGAGGGGAAGTGACCAAGTAGTATTTCTGAAGGCACGCCATCGGCTGTGAGAAAGGTGAATCAAGGGAGGAAGCTGCGTGAGGGGTATATGTACCTCGAATCCCGTGGTATAGTTGGAGGAAGAATGCAGTATGACGCATCGGCGATGGTAGTAGCTGGAAGGTACATAGGCCACGAAACGAAAGATTTCATAAACGACGCACATTTCATCGACGTCCAGCATATACGGCCATCTGTTGCTGCCATTGCTTTCACTACACCGTCCCAGAGAGCATCAGAGATCCCGACGCGTAGCGTGCTCACTAAGGTTGCATCAATAGAGACGACGTCAACGACGCCGTACCGGAGGGCTACCAGTCTCAATTGGTAGAACAAGGATCCGCACAAGACAACGGCAGCGAATATACCTCCTCGGAGGGATCGAACCTCCCCAGCCTATCGGCTGGGCTCCGAACAGCGAGGAGGGCGAATGGCCGGACAGCCGCAGAGCAGCAGGGGCCATAAGGGGAGGAATTACGGATAATTCCAGGATCGTGCATAGGAGATCACAGAAACGTCCTACTCAGTAGGCGTTCCGGCTGCGATGTACATTAGATATGAAAGGGAATAAATGGAATCCGACGCACCAAAGAGTGGAGTCTCGCCCATCCTGACAGTTCCTTTGCTTCGCCCTGCAACCAAGACCTCCGTTCGCATTGAAGGTAATCATGAGCGTTGCAGATAATAGCAGAAAAGCCCCGGTGTAGCGTGTGCCGTCTTTCTGTATCGACGGTAAGCCTATCTCAGAGCCAGGTGAGACAACCGACGAAAGCGATAAGAAAATACGCACGGGGACGGCGACCACCGAAATCATTCATCTGCTGCTCGTCTTGGCAGCGGAACACCCATCCCTGGGCCCTTCCGCCAGCATATCCATTCAATGAGGCCTGGGTGATTGAATTACACTGCGAACCCGAACCCGCAGCGGGAACGCCATTAACATGGGCACGCAGAGACCAGGTCTTCCTTCGTGTCGCGTATGGAGCTGTAGACGAGCGTCCAAAAGCAAGGGAATGCCTATTGCTGAGCTTTCGACGTCGGGTACGTATGTCGACGCAGTAGAAGAGCACGGCAGATGGTGGTACGAAAGAGAAAAGGTGGATCATCGATACATGGACAAACACATCAACGAACTAAAAAGGCAATGAACGTCTGTAGAGTTACCCTCGAAGTTCGAACAGCATCAACGAGAAGCCTAAACAACATCTTAATTCGATAACGCACTGTTCGTTCTTCATCAATACTACCACTCGTCACTAACAGGCTAGTGGGGCGTGTGTTCGGAATTCTTCGAAGCGTCTCCGTCCACTTTCCTCCATCGATTCGGCGTTGAGAGTAACAAAAGAAGGCATTCGCCAACGAGTTTGTCATCCGGAGGAAAGTCATCACCCCCCGTACCCAAAATACGGATGAACAAGTCACACTGAGAAGAGCGCCGAATGTGTTCAGCCCAGCCAAGATGTCAAGCGTGCCCGAATTTTGGGCTTAACCGGAAAGCGCATCGGATAGATACAGATAGTCGACCATAGAGAAGGTGACGTGAGGGTCAAAGTGCGCCAACGGCGGGACACGTGGGAGAGAGACCAAGGCGTATTGTATTTGCACATGGACATCACGTTCTTACGCTGTGTGGCGGAGAATGTGCACCAATCGAATATGGTGAAGAGGATATCGTCGGGGACTGAGCGGATGGTATGAAGGGCGCCTTGGTATTGGAGGATGGAAGGCTCCAGGGGGCCTTTTGTATCTCGCTTGCGCTTTAGTGCTGACTCCATCTCCCCGATTCGTTCGTCGAGTTTGGCGCTGAGAGCCTGAGCGCTCTTGAGTTGGGATGATAGAGTGGGATTGAAGATCAGCGCTTTCGGGAGAATTATTCGTGGTAAGAAGGCTTTCGATGCGTTTGTCGAGAGCGCCGGCTATTTCGATACCGTTGAAAGCACATAGAGCGCATTCCTTAACTTGCCTAAAGACACTTTCAAGAATAGTAGATGGCATCGATATACCACTCACGTCGAATGTATTTCCTTCATCCCGAAAATTCAAAGGCCTGTTCAACTTGACGGTGCGGAAGAATGAACGATGTACGCACATTGCACACGTGAAAAGCTGTCGTTCTAATCTACGCATACATTCCCCTGTGTTGTTGCCGGAACGTCAATCGATACATCGCGTAAAATAAAATTTGAATGAGACGTGAATAGAGCATTATCGTATCTTCGGGCATATGAACTAAATAGCAAAAATGCTACAATGCGAACACTGCATTTCGAGGACTTGTACCTTGCCGACAACGCTGTTCCATCTTTCCATAACCCCATAGACAGCCGACGCCTCCCGGAGTGCCTTCTGCGCCCCCGAGATCCTGAGCTGCAGAAGTCGCGCCACAGGTCTATCCTCGTTACGACATCGCTCCTCCAAAACGGCGATGACACTGTCGGGATGGCGTACCAGCATATCCGCATCGACGCTCAGTATCGTCAGATTGGGAAACAAGATGGGCCGACCCACGACGACGCGGAGCACCTCGACCGTCCGAACGTGAAGCGACGTAACCGAGTTATGCATTTCGAGAAATGAGAATACGTCGTCTGGACCTGCGGTAGAGCGGAGGCAGAGCTCTCGAAGATCCGGGAGTGGTCCAGCGAATATAGGTAGCGGATTCGTTCCGGAGGATATCGTCAAGGTGGTTAATGAGGGAACGTGAAGAAGCTTTGAGACGTCCTGGATGGAAGGAGACGTGGGTGTCGGATGTGACATGGCAAGGGAGCGAAGGGTAGGTAGAGATAATGGGACGGAGACCTTTGAAGGAAACAGACTGCCCATGTTCCCTGACGCCCTGAAGAAATCTAGTGTAAGATGTTCCAGCGTGGAAAATTTGTGGAGATAGCGGGCACCATGGAAAGTACAGGTGTAGGATGTGATCCTATCCCACAGGACGTCAATCTCAACGTATCCATCCAATGTTAAACATGAGAGATTCGGCGCGCGGGTGAACATGGAAACCGTCTCGGTGTAGAGCGGATTCCCAAACAACACGAGCTTCGTCAAGCGGTCGAAATCGCAATGGCTTAGCAGTGCAGGGAAAGGAGTTCGCATCGAGAGTTCCAAATTCTTCCACCGTGCCGTCGTCGGTGGTAGCAAATGAACAAATTCATCAATGCGGTCCACATGGTAGACGAGGCGTACAAAGAGGTAGGAATCCATCGAACGTTTGAGTACCACGCCCCACTTTGACGCCAAACTCCGAAAATCTTCATCGGTCTTCAGAACGCGACAAGGAATATCGATGGTTGACCAGAGCGAAGCGGATGAAAGCAAGAGAGCACGCCAACGTCGAGAAACGTGAGACAGCGTCCAAGGCGCGCGGCCCTGTCTGGTAGTTTGGGACCAGGTATGCCATTCGAAGATGTTGAGAAGGATGTCGTCGGGGATGTAACGGATGGGATGGATAGCCGCCTCGTGCTGCTGGATGGAAAATGTGCACGTCGCTTTTGCGCTCCGCATCTGGGACAGTACAGATTCCATGGAGGAGATACATTGTTCGATGTTCATGGATACGGAACGAAATGCGTGAAGGCTGGCTAGCAAAGAAGGCAGAACATTATCGTTGGGAGGATCGTTGGCGGAGAACACGTTTTCCACCGCGTTTGGAACGCTTGGCATCTCCAGTGCTTGAAACACGCAGACTGTGCATTCGTGCGGTCCATGTAGCGGGGTATTACAGTGGCTGAACGTCAAATTTTAGGTTCAGCGAATGGAGACAACATTTTCAACCGGAATACTCACCTGCTTTTGTACTCGTCGGAATGAGGAGATAGTCTACTTTCGTCCTAAAATAACGAGTAAGTAACTGTTGTGGGTGAGTTATATCAAGGACGTACGATACACATCATCGAAGGAAGGAAAGCAATGTCCGGAACCATCGGCCCGAAATATAGGTGCCCCAGTCGCCTCGCTGTATGAAGCCAAGTGTGTAACGCAGGTTCAATCCTTCGGACAGGCCATATACCTGTAAGAGCTGATATTTATGAATATCTAGAAGTGTATACCAACTCCTCATAGCCTCATGCCAAGTAGCTGGGGTGGAATCTCCATGTATTCATAGATCGTTTATCTTAGATTTACTACATAGCATCAACATCTCGAGGGAGATTTGACAAGTCACGTCTATCTTACACCATGAGCGGGACGACAGGAGTCGCTTTGCGGTTTCCGAGTAATGGGAATGAACATTATATCCTTCTTCATCAACTTTGAGATGTGGCGCACTTCATGGATATCCAAAGCGTCTGCTAAACTAGAGTGACAAGTCAGCGAGATCATTCAGGTATAGACTGAGGATTTCAAGGTCTGTCAGGACGGAAAAGCCGTAGTGGAAGAATGAGTGAAGCCTTCATAGACTCCGAGTCAGTATATAGACGTTCTGTGATCACCCGGTTTGGGTTCGAGCGTTATGGCCTCCCGCAAATTATGGAATGGATTTCGGCTTTATAGAGATAGGTACGATGGCTCATCCTTACAGCACCATGGATCCGAATACATAGACTTAAGCAGTAAAAGAGTGAAGTGAACTCAATAAAGAATTCAACAAGATAGAAAAACGAGTGTATGTATAGTGTAAGCATGAGTGGGGAACCTTAGTGAGTATCCGAAGAAGGTGGCGTAACGATGAACCGCTACCGGAGCGTCTTGGAAAATCAGCCCTGCTTCCGACTGTTAGTTCCTTTATAACACACAGGATGGGAGTTGTGCGACTCACGATAAAGAATCAAACGATAACGCAGGCCCCGCCCCGTGATAGACTGGGGTCCTCCTGCCTCTCAAAGGCCTCAGGGAGACCTGATGAGAGGATGATGAAGGCATCCATGGGTGATTGGTGGAAACGGTCTTAATAAGTGCTACTTATATATTTTACTACAGATCGGCGCCGACATATTTTTGGCGACGTCTTTGTTCTGAAATCCGTTGTCTTCCTGTTGGCGAGTTATGAGCACAATGACGCCATTCCCATTGATATATTATATGGAACGTTCTCTAAGTCAACAAGAAGCCAGCAGTCCGAACACCTCTCGAGGAATGTCGGCAAGGGAGATCCACCGTTGGGGTGTTGTCTATATCTCTAAGAGACGTACGAGATTCGATAATAGCTCGGAGTATCTAGAGTAAACCAAAGGCGTCGGCGGCGCACTGCATCCCGTTACGGCGACTCTAACTTCACAATTCGGCCATGCGTAGGATCAGGTCTAGCAAAAAGCCGCAGGACAACTCTGAATTTCAAGCATTGGGGAAGAAATAAGTTATATTCCAGACGAGAACGAGAGAGAGAGAGGGATAACGGAAGAGACATATAAACAGATAGATAACGAAAAGCAAAAGCAAAAGCAAAAAGACGTCGACGTCGAAAGTAATACGAAAGTGAAAGCAGCCAAGGGAGCGTGTGTCGTAAGAAGGCAACGATATGGGTAAGATGTGGTGAAAGGCAAAAGCGAAGAAGGGTATGATTGCGTAGAAGCAAGGGGGGATATAGGTTTCACGGCGCGCTGTTTGTGATCTGGTGCTTTTCTGTCTTATAATGCGCGGAGCCGGGCGCGGGAGGCATCGTTTGCGTAGCGCGAAGGTACCGCAGAGAAGACGAGCTGGCTGCCCGCCTAGTCAAGGTGACGCTGCTAGAGCATTGTTGATCTAGTGGAAGGTAAGAGGCGGCTCGAGAGAAGGAGATAGAGGTTCTACGTGCCATTCGAGCCCAAGCCAGGAGGAGTGTCAGGATATGACACAAGCGCCGCCCCGCGAGACGCTGGGGTCGTTCATGCGTTCAAACTCGACGCAGGGGTCTGGGTTCTCTTCAGAGGTCACCGCGGGAGTGAGGATGAAAGAGTCGATGTCAGGGAAAAGGGCGGTGAAGGCGTCCATTGTGCTGCGATTCAAGGTGGCCCAAAGACGAATAAAGGCGGGATGGAAAATGCGAGTACAGTCCGAAAAGGAAAAACATGGCCCCTTTATAGCTCCAACGCACAATAAGACTTGACAAGTTTTTTGTTCCCTCGATAAGGGCAATAAAGAGTATTTGTACTTGTTTGTGCACCCAATTGTCCATCGGCCCGGACTATCCGATGCCTCAATAACGCCGCCACCGGTACGAATCATTCGATTATGACAGATTTTCAAGAGAAGGATGGGACTATTGGGAGGAGATACACGTTTTGGATGACGAATTGTAAGTCGCCGTAGTGATTTGACAATATTTCACGTTGCATGTTTCGTCGATAGTCCACCAGATATCAATGGATAGTAAAGTCTTTCAATTAGACAGGGCGTTTCAATTTCCGATAACTAGTACAATTACAATATATCTGTAAGTTGGAAAAGAGCGTGGGCAGATCAATATGGCAGGCCGAGTCATGAACGAACAGAAAAGAGCAAAGTCATAGTCAGAATAAAGATATAGCGTAAGATCCGTAAGATGCCGCGTCCAGCGCGACGATGAAGTTCATCGAGCATCAATTCTGGTTGTTTGTTCCACTACAACAGTCAATGAACCCTCTCTCTCCCTGCATGAGTGATACAAAGGGATGGGAAACTCTTGCCGAGGGGGAAGGGGCATCGACGAAGCGTGTCGTAACGGAGGCCCGTAGGGCGAGAAAGCGAATTCTTGCGGGGCAAGTGAGGCTGTACAGTGTCGATTCCAAGGGAGAGGCGGCAACGGCTTGAAACTGTCCTCAAACGCCAGTACGGGGGCAGGTGGGGACAACGAAGGAGGATGCGCCGACGAGATGCTGATCTCGTCGTGTGATAGGCGGGTGCTTCCGGCTTCCACGTCTATTGAAGTTGCAACGGTCTCGTCGTACGAAGGACAACGAGACGCGGTGTAGGAAGTTGGTGAAGGGAAGCCACCTTTTTCGGCGCCGGGGCTGTAAAGTCCCATTTCGAACTCGTCTGTATCGCCGAACGAGGTGAGTTTTGGTTTCGGTGGAGGGTGCGATACGGTGTAGACGGGTAACGTAGCCTGGGAATCCAATTTGCCGTTGTGTTTGTGCCATCTGAAGCGCTTTGTGAGTGACCTACACAAACATAGAAGGCAAACAACGCACGATACGGGCAACTTCGGCTTTGGGGCCAAACCGACAAGCTTGGAGACTGCTCCAAATGCCTTCCGGTAATTCTTCTTGGCCTCGCTGGCGAATCCGAACAACGCGAAGAATGTGAAAGCGCAAAAGACCGACAGCCAACGAGTGAGCTCAACGGTGATTTGGTAGCCTGAAATACCACGCCAGATCTGGGCAGGCACTACCTGGACGCGGAGCCAATTGTAGTGAGTGTCGTCCCAAGAAATCCACGGGGAAAGTGGGATACCAGCCGTGCCAATGTACATGACGTATATGGCGAACGGGACGGTAAAAGACATGTCGCAGACCGAGAGGGCCATGAGACGGATGTAGCGGGTGTGGGTGACGGATGTTGATGAAAGGAGAGAAGTGAATTGGGCGCGTCGTATGAAGAAGGAACGAAGGGTGAGCCCCGAGTAGACGAAGGATGTGCAACCGAGGAGGATGGGCCACATGTAGAAGAGAAAGTATGAGGGGAGCGTGTTAAACGTTACAGGATAACAGCCAATTTGCTCGAGGATATCGAAGCGGTGGGCGTGAACAATGGTATCTGTGGAAAGGTCAGATACGGGATGGGATGGCTCCGGAGAGGGGAAACGTACGTAGCCCGAGGACCAATAAGGGTACACCCACGGCAATGCACATATCAATGAGCACGTCCTTTCGTTTCTGCGAAACTGTAAGAATGGATACCTTTAGACAGACGGGACTAAACGCACGTCTTTTCGCGTCACGGACACGCTCTGTATGGACGTGATCTTGTACAGTCGTCGGCTGATACATAGAATGGACGCGGGCATGCCAATGCTACATGCCAGTATTATCTGAGTGGCTAGAAGGATAAATTGTCAGACGACATACAAAAGATGAAAGACCATCTCAACGCACATATATCACACCAGATGGGCGCAATGTTATCCATGTTGTCCTTCCATATAATCGCGTTTACGAATTGCACCAAGCACATTGTCGCTGTCCATATCATAAACGCACACGTCCCGGAGTTCCATGCTTGAAGATGCCATGGGAGAGGGACGAGGGAAATGACAAAGCCCAAAAAAGCGCAGATGGGAAAAAGAGGATATGTTGGGTCAGTCATGATGAGAGACAGCGTGAAGAGTCGTGGACCGTAGGAGACGCAGGAAAGCAAGCAGAAACATCCTTCTTTCCGCCATGTTCTAATACGACGTCCTTTGACAACCCTTTACGGAGGACAATGAGCTTTGTCACAATAGTCACAAACATTACGTGTGCAATCGCGCCAAAGCCGGCGGCCAAACAGTCTTCGGCACGATTTCGGCATTATTGTCTATTCGAATACATAAAAGAACGACATCGTCGCACGAAAAATTATCTCGAATTCATCCCTCCCATGAACCATGGACGCATTCACCATCATCCCCGACTTTGAATCTTCTGTCGCGTTCAATGATGAAGAAACACCATTTGCGGATTTCGAGCGCGAAGACGCACCTACGCTGCGCGGCGGGTCATGCATCATCGCATGACCCATACTCAGCGATGCCTTATCTCCTTTCCAAATTACAACATGGTACGTGTACCTCTCTTGAATTCTTACTTACTGCTAACCCTTCCTTAGAGCTCTGGCAGCCGAGTGCCCGCAATGCCGTCATCTTCGCTCGACTTCCTTCGCCCGTTTCGGTGGCGCAACCACCGTCTCTACATCCCGCGTCCGGTTCTCTCACTCTCCTTATAATTTCTTCTATCATTTCGTTTCTTCTTGATATTTTTATCGGTATATATTGGGCGTCTTTTTGTACAGTGGAAACAAGTGTACTGTGGTGTACGAATAGTTGTTATTATGTGCTGGCTACATATTTATACGGATTTATCCAGCATGCATTGATTGTTATAGAAACTCACTTCTCGCTCTCTCTGAAGTCATTCCTGTTCAGCTGGTCGCGATGTCTATGAAATAATGTTCCCATTCGTCAGATAACTGTTAGCGGTATTGTAATTGAACCCAGCAGCACCCTTCGTTGCGCGGGTGTCTGAAAGTACCAGAACTCGTTCATCCACAGCTCACGACTGCTCACATCGGAAATCGAGCACCCAGCCGGTTCAGCGCCAGTTCGCCGCAAGCTTTCGAAACGGTTACAGCCTCTAATCCTAAACGAACTTTAGACGTGCTCTAGACGTTGACGACGGCGCTATGACCCTCGGGCCGATCTTTTCAGTCGACAGTTGCTTTCTATCCGTCGCGTCCTCCATATAACCACTGTTCAGCAAGTTTAAGAACAGTTCCAAACAGACATATGCATCTCCCATAGGGCATTCGCTCGATCTGTTCCAATTCCTCCAACGCCATTCTTCTCGTTGACTGTGATTGGCTTACTTGGGAATGCCGTGTGTCATGTACGTTGCCTCACGCCCCCCGGGGAAGGCGTACAATTTACATTCGACGTGGTCAACGATCGCTGTCATCCGAGTCCTCCAGATGGAGTACGATTGCGAAACCTATGTTGGATCTTCTACCTTACGCTACGAAGTACTCCCTGTCCGTTGTGTTTTTCCCCTGGTTTTACTTGACGATCTGCTCAAAACTGCGAGGGCACTTCCCTTGTATACACTACGCGTCACCGAGGGATGTATGACTATTTTTATGCCAAACGTTGAAAGGCAGGTACACGGATTTATCTACAAGCCGCTTAACAGCTCGTATATCACTACCGTATCTACTAATCTGGACGCTCAGTTACTCAGCGCCAGACCTACAGATTGGATCATCGCTGTGGAAGCGTCACGTATTCAGGTACACAAAACAAAATCCGCCTACGATTCCTCCGTTCTACGCCTCCAAACTGTCTTTCATCCCTTCCGTTGTATTCCTGGCGGTATCCTCTTTCCAGTATTTGATTGGCGCTACGCACCATCGGAACGCAATGAGTATGCATATAGACCCTCTTCTTGCATTTGATGCTCCGTCGCGTAGCCCGGGCGGGCGATAGAGAGAGTCAATCCCCTCGTCTCTTGCTTATAATCGAACGTCTATATTTCCCCTCTGATCTTCAAGACTTGGAGCGAACGTCGAACCCTTGTTTGGTTTCTTCGTCGCTCCCTGAACTATGATTTGTCTGTCCAAGTTGGGGGTTGCCAAAAGATCCACACGTTATATACGCCGGCGTTTCAGTCTAGTTAACCGAGTATTTCTATTTCTGCTTTCCCGGACTTCGCAGGCGCGTTTCAAATGTTAGCCATCCCATTAGACTTTGTTCAAACGTCCATTGCCTATTTGGGTCGCTGACGTGTGCGGATTGGCCGATCCGGTCTTTCTCTTTCCTACCACCATCTTGCCCAAATGTCGACTACTCTTTTGCTGCGTCGACTAGCCGACGACGACAGATCCACATCACGTATTCTTTTGCTCTTGGACACTTGTCTCTACAGCGTTACTACGCGACACGAAGGACGACACATTCGGCATAGGTCCATGTCTCTAGCTTCTGAAACTACGCTGCGGGCTCACAGTCCCTCTCCATCACCGAACGGATATTCCAGTAGAAGGGCACGAGGATGTACTAGCGACCTCGAAGACGAGGCGACGGTATATGATGTTGGCTTTCTGCGTTCTGCGTTTTCTCTTGACAAGCAGAGATATCTGCAGGCTGTTGTAGCGAAGGAAAAGGATTGCGCGCAATGACAGCAACAGATGGCCGTATATGCTGGACGTCGATCAACGGTGCGTCGTTCATGAAGCCTTTCGTTTCGTGGCTTATGTCCCTTCCAGCTACCACCGTCTCCCATGCATCGAATACTGCATGCTTTCTCCCACGGTTCCGATCGATTCAAGGTGCGTCTATCCCCCACGCAGATTCCTGGCATCGTTCACGTTTCTTACAGTCGATGACCATCGACAGCCTGAAGTCTACCCCATACTCGGCCATTTCCCTTCCTCGCTGTTCGGAGCCCAGTGCAACACCTGGGGAGGTTCGATCCCTCCGAGGAGGTATATTCGCTACCGTTGCCTCGTGCCGATGGGGATCTCCTCTTGTTTGAACCCTTGGTATACAACATGCGTCTCCATGCATTCCTCTATTGCGTCGGTATTCAGATGACCTTCTTTAGTTCGGGAGGCCCCGGCACCATCTACCTTGCAACATAGCCGGAGTGTGACAACTACGACTATACTAGCGGTCGAGGATAACCCTACAAAGAAGCTGCCTTCCCTTCAACAACCGTTCGTCCTCCCATCATCTCCACTCTCGCATTCTGCTACGCCTAAATATTGCCGAACCAGCGAGACGAATCTCTTGCCAGTCTTCGTTGGACAATGTGCGACTGTACAGATGGGGGTCCGCCGTTGGGATTCATCGGTCGTCGACCTGTCCGGGCGAGACCGTGTACGATGTGATGCGCACATGGGGCGGCGGAGCAGGGATTTCAGCTGCCAAATCCGACAGTGTTAGGCATCCAGGCAGGACTAATAGAGACGTTGTCAACTCATATCATGGAGGTAGTCTACCTACGATGTCGACGCGGAAGACATGTATGGTGGGCGAAATGCGACGATTCGTTCTGGAGTACTTTCATCATGTTGTCGGACCTCCGAATCCACGATTCTCTATTGTTATCTAGTTGGGCGAACGACATCTGCCTGTGTTTCTCCTCGTTCTGGAAAATTGGGCAACTGCGTCGAATGAAGAAGTACAAAGCTAGGGTAACGAAGTGGTGAGCTGTGACTAAGCAGCACGCTAGCTCATGTGTGTAACGGACGAGAGTCATTCTTCCTTCTGCATTATCTGGAGCAAGATTCACTTTCTCAAGATATTGACAGAAGGATGACACCCATCCTTCAGGATGTCGGATATACGTTCATTTATGTAAGTGCTATATCTCTGGAATTCACCAGTTCTTGAAGACGTCTTGAGCCATACTCTGTGCCCTACGTGCGTTGAACAATTTCGAAATGCCGACTGCTCTCGACGAACAGCTGGAAACCCTCCTCTCCACGAACGATAACAATTCTCCAGAAAACGCGGATCTTCCTACTACATCAGCGGTCCTGGAAAGCGCTCAGTCCCTCAGCGCTAGACTCGCCGATTGGATCCTCGTTATGGAATCATCACTTGTGCGGATACGTGAAGCGAAAGCCGCCGTCGAGTCGTCCATTAGTGTCCTTCTGCCTATCCATTCCATTCCTGTCGATCTCCTCCGAGTCGTTTGTGGATAACTATCAATGCCTGCACCATGTCCTTCAAGGTAGGAAGAAAACGTCGGGAATATCTGGCATCGTAGCTAGCTGTGTTGTTTCGTCGCTCTGTCAACTACAATTCTTCCATCCGCGTTACAAAAGATCCAGGAGTTGGCATTGAACTTGCAGACAACGAACTCATTGGGAGATGGTTTCGGGTGTTCTTGTCTACAACGAACAGGATCTATTCGTATTATTATCGGGGGAGCTGAATATAATCTTTCGTCGGAAGGAAACGTCGATTGTGGCGCGTATTCTCCGGCACACATCTTGCGCTGAGAGAACGTGGGATGGGTATAATGGAATTTCCATGGGAAACAGGAAGGCTTCAAGACTTTCGCGACAAATCAGCGTTGCAGCATATTCCAAATGCACCCCGCCAGCGGAGCTCACACCGACTAAAAACCTAAAACTTTGGAATTAGTGATGCAGATATTTGGATTATCCCGTATTTCTACCCCAATCACTATCCACGTTTTGCACTCATTATCCATTTGGCACGACGAGTTTTACCAGTTTATCCCCTAACTATCATATCTCTTCATTCTCACGTTGTTACGGCTGAATTTCGATGTGTTTCGGTCCCTGTCCCGTATTTCATATTGTCGTTCATTAGATTCAAAACCTCAGCCTGAGCGATATCCAGAGGTCTTCTGATGGCCCAAAAGCCTACTTGCAGAGTATATACCAATGCAGGAATGGCTGACTAAGTCGTGTTATCTGCTCTAGAGGTATACGAGGATCGCGAGCGTGCTACCCTGCCGCGGAATATCACTACATTGGGAGTTGAGGTGGAATTGATTCAGAAACTTGGATGTGGTCCTCCTCTCGACGTCGAGAAAGTCGATCGGTAGGCGCACTTACGCAGATAAACATTGCGCAGTCTTTCGGATCAGCGAGACTATGGGAAGAGAACTGGAAGAGGCACACAACCTTGACGCCGGAGCTGCCAGTGGAAAAATGATCAGTGTATCTTGGTCGGCCAAGTCTATGGGAATGAGTTTCCGTTTGATAGTGTTACTTGAATTGATTCTGTTTTTGTTGTGGGTCTTCCATAGGACTTTGTTGCTCCTCTCCTGTTTGAGCATGTGAACGTTCAAACGTTCATTGCCTATTTGGTTCGCTGACGTGTTTGCACATGATTGGCTAAGCCGATCCCGTCTTCCTCTTTCCTACCACCATCTTCCCTGTTCTCTTGCTGCATCGACCAGCCGTTCCCAACGACGACAGCTCGCCGACAAGCATTCCTGTGATCTTGGATACTCGTCTACAGCGTTACTACAAGACACGCAGGATGACCCATCCGCCCGACGGCTCAGCGAAAAGCCTGCTCTTGGACACTCTACGCGACGCAAAGGACGTCCATCCGGTATTGGCCATGTCTTTGCCTTCCCCTCTGCGGGGTCGCAATGAACTCATCCAAGCCTCGTCGAATAGATATGCTGGTATCAGGGCACAACGATGGACATGCTTCATCAAAGACGACCAATAGATCATGGTTGGCTTTCTATGTTCTGCGTTTTCTCTTCGCGGTGCGTCGTGTTCTTTCTCTTTCGTGATATGTGTCTCATGCGTCTACCAGATATTATCACCGCTGATGCAGCACACGCTACGCCACGGGATTCATGTTGCTGTCTATTCCATCTGTGGTTCATTTCCTTCTGGCACACGGTAGGCAGGCAGGTTGAAATAACATGGTACCCAACATACGGAAGGATACTAGCGGCAGTTCGCAGTTCTGTGGTGCGTCGTTCTGATTTCTCTCGTTGCATGGGCTCATGCATCTTACAACAGCTACTACCATCTCTGATGTAGCCAATATTACATGCTTTCTCCGCGCGACTCAAGGTACGTCTATCCATCACGCAACTTCCTGGCATCGTTCACGTTTCCTACAGTCGACGACCTCTTCCCTTTCGAAACAACATTCCCCCATTTGCCCTCCTCGCTGTTCGGAGCCCAGTGCAACACCTGGGGAGGTTCGATCCCTCCGAGGAGGTATGTTCACTACCGTTATTCTGTGCCGATCCGGGGTGTACAGGAGATACTGGTAGCCCTCCAGCGTGGCACCTTTAGATCAGAGGTATGCTTGCATCCATTTGTGTATCCTCGGTATATTTATTTTCCCTAGATTATCCCGTCGACGAACAACACAATGAGGCTCCCTTTGCATTTTGCCACCCCTCGTCGAACCATGGTCAAGTTAACACGCCAGCGAGTCAAATGGCGTATCCTCATCCTCGGTGGACAATGGCCAGTAGTACAGATCGCGATACGCGATTGACACGCATCGTTCATTTTTATGGCCCGCGCGGGCCGTTTTGCACTTTTGGCCGAGGGGCAGGGATTGCAGTCGATTTTGGGCGTCCAGATGGGCCTGATGAAGGCGTTCCCAAGCCACACCACGGACGTAGTCCTCTTTCGATTTCGAATGTACGACGTGCAAAAATCTGACGACCATATCCCGAATACTTGCTTTCATAGTGTTGTCGGACTCTAGAATTCCACATTTCTGTATTGATATCTAATCGAGCGAACATTATCTGTCTGTGTTTCTCGTCGTCCCAATGCACGCACCGGTAACGGCGAAGTCCAATGATTCTGAAGGAGTTCAACGTTGGTGTGTTAATTAGCAAGTGTTGACTAAGCAGCAGTGACCGCATGTGTACAACATGTGTGAGTCGTTCTTTCTTCCGTACCATCTAGATCATTCAGAAAATTTACATCAGAACGCGACACCCGTTTACTGGATGTCGGACACTCATTTCCCTGGGTATGTGTTATATAGGTCTCATCCAACAGCTGCTAAAGACATCTTCAGCCAGCATCCAGAATGCGCCTCGTGTGCGTTCAACAACGTCGATATGCCGAATGCGGTTGACTCACACACGGAGATGCCACTTTCAACGAACTATCCTCCCGAAAGTGCAGCTCTTTCCGCCGTGGTATCGAGCCTCGGGAGTGCTCAGGCCCTTAGTGCCAAGCTCGACGATTGGATCTTGGTGACCAAAGCGTTGCTGAAGCGCATACAGGACGCGAAAATGACCATCGAATCGTCTATCCTGCGGCACCGCGGGGTTCTTCATCCCATCCGCTCCATCCCAGACGACATCCTCCTCACCATTTTCGACTGGTGCACTGTTATGGCCACGTACCGTCGGGACGCGATGTCAATGTGCACAGATGATGCGCCGTGGACGCTCTCCCATGTCTCTCGCCGCTGGCGCGCTCTGGTCCTTTCATCCCCTCGTTTATGGTCGACTGTCAACATTCACCCTCTGGTCTTCGAGGCAGGGGTCGAACATATGAGACGATTGTCGTCTTCTTTAGCGTTGTATCTTCGGCGCTCTGCAAACCGTGATTTGTCCATCCGCGTTTCTGGTTTTGTCAGAGATCCAGAACATCGCGTTCCTCTTTACAACGATACACTCATCGAGAGATGTTTCGAGGAGCTACTGTCGACGACGAAACGGTGGAGGACAGCGGAATTTACAGATCTACCGCCTGCTCTGCTCATGGTCTTTTCCGGATTCAGCTTCGATCGTTTAACGGACCTTAACATAACGTTCACGGAGGGTGACAATCCTATCATCGATCCCATTCGCTGGCTCACGCCAAATCTCACGCATCTTACACTGTATGAACGCGAAGTCGGTGTGATGGAAGTATCATGGGAGGGGCTCAAGTCTTATGTTTGTGACACAACTTCCTTCCAGCATCTTCCACAGTGCGTCGCGCTTGAGAAGCTCGACCTACCACCGATTGCCCCGGATTCCATCGCATCGGCCAACGTTTCTGCGCCCTTCACTCTTCCCGTCTTGCACACACTGAATATGTGGCACAGTGAGGCATATTATTCCATCCCACAGCTATCAGACCTCCTCATTCTTCCATCATTAAACACCCTTCGGCTCACTTTTGACACGTTCAGGCCCTCCAACTATCCCAGCTTCCACGGCGTCATCCCCCACATCAAAAACCTCAGCCTCATTGTCCTTTACAACTGTTCCGGCGAGGTGACACCCCTGCTCGCATTCCTGGCGGAGTGCATTTCTGTCGAGGCGATGTATATCAATTTCTCTATCGCCAACAACGAAGTGTTAGCCGCGCTCGAACTTTCCGACCGGGATCCTCACAGCGCGGTGCTGCTCCCTCATCTGACGATGTTGGGCATTGATCCACAACTCATGGAGCGGTCCCCGGATTGTGTCATGGATTTAGTGCTTTCTCGAAGCGGAGGGGGTAGTCAGTCGGTGCGCACTCTCAAACAGCTGACGGTGATGCAGTCCCTCCAATTTCAAGGTCCCTGGGAAGAGAGCTGGAGGAATGAAACAGGCCGGACGCCGGAGCTGGAGGAGAAATGGACGCTGGTGAAGCGGAGTGTCCGGGTTTCCCAGGTCAATGGGAATGTATTTCCGTTCGATAGTGTGGTGTAGATATATTCTGTATATATCTTTCGCCTGGACTTCATTCTGTTGTCTCGAGGTTCGGGAATCGGGAAGCGGTTTTCAAATTCTCGCGTTCATTGATACTTTGGCAGGATCTCGCACACGCCACATTTCCCATAGTGCTGAAGGACACGATACTCGTCTCCGCTTCTCGTGAAACATGGCCAGGGCATCGACTTAGGCTACGCTGAATGCGAAAACATTAGTATTCGGGGAAAGCAAGGAAGATCTGATGATGATGAGAGGCAAATTTTACTAGGTTCGGATGTTCTCACGCGCTACAGCTTTTCTTCGTACCATCAGCATCCTGTTGCGTAGCCTGTAAGTCATCTGCAACTCATCGAAATCAACGAAATATACTTACCTGGAAGAATAGCTCTTTCGCTATCCTATACCGTCAATGTTTCACCCTGTTTTATTCGCGGCGTTGTAGGCATTCCATATATCTTGAGATCGATACGCATAATTAACGTTTCCGTAGGATTGATTCCGCTCTCGCGCACGACAAAGCTCGATTCGATATTGGAGAGGACGCTCACCGCATCCTGCAGGATGCACTACAGCACAATGACGAACTGTATCCAGAAGAACGCGCCGTACTGCTCTCATCATTTCCACCCGGCGCGTTGGATCAGATGAAAGCTGACCTGTCTTCACTTCGGGATTCTGCTAACCGCCTATCGGGACTGCTTAGGGATAAGGATAAGGTGAAATCGCACGTCCCAGCGGAAGTACTGGGCGAAGACGCCACTCTTCCAGGCGTATGTGTATCTACTGCCGGAGTCTCGCAGCTTCAAGATACCACACCTTCCAGGCTCGCAGTGCTGTAAGTTCTTGAATTACTGCTCACTAGTGGGGTGCTGATCATTGTGTGTAGCGCTACGACCATCGTTCACAAATACGAATCTCTTTATCTCCTGGCGCTGAAAGAGAACGATTTCCTTAGTACATCCGCAGGAAATCATAACGCCCGGAATCAAACATGGCGGTACTCCCTGGTATCGCTCTCTTTCATCCACGAAGCGATTTGGAAGGCCATTCACGCATCGGAGGCACAATTTACGGCGTTGGAGCAGCATAATTCGTCTCGCGCGATGTCACTTTCAATTATTCGATCCATCCCATCCGAAATAATCCTGCATATCTTCGCTTTCCTCCATGTTGACAAACTGTCTTTCCCCCTGGAACACGAAAGACCTCATCGACGATGGCATCATGGCAGATGGGACGGACGGCTAGTTGTTGGCTATGTATGTCGGAAATGGAGAGAGTTAGTGAATGGACACTCCGCCCTGTGGAGAGACATCACCTTCCCACCCCTCTTTCTTTTCTATCCCGCTGAAGCCGAGCACGGACACGCATACCAGCTTTCGCGAGTGCGGTATGGTCACATTAACGCCACAGTTCCAATGTACAACCGACTGTTACCACTTGGAGAACTCTTCCTCTCTTGGGCACCTAGAGTGGCCATATTGAAGTGCGAGGATCAATTTGACACCCGTTTTCTGGGTTCGTGGCTTTTCCACCTTCCCAAAACTCTTCCGCTCCTTCGATCTGTCGAGTTAATCATCCATGACACTCGTTATCTAGAGTTGTTCGATCGAATCACCGCGTTCATGCATGCCCCACTCCTCCAGACGTTCACCAGCATTCTCTTCTTCAGCGGGTACTACATCGAACCTAATCCTTCTATCCCCCTTCCATACGCCAATCTCGTTGAATTCAATACTGCGTGGTACTTTGATTGCGGACAGACTACCGTTTCCTTCCCCGACTTCTTTTTGCGCCCTCTGTACAAGGGAACACGACTCGAAACGTACCGGCAGTGGGGATGTGAGCTAAATGTGCCCCGAGCGTTGAATGGGCATCGGGGCGCCGTCGGCAGGATAGTCTTGTTAAGCTGGTGACCTGTAGCATCACCATCCTTAACGCCATTTATTGTCCCTCTCTGGAAACACTCTCCGTAGGAAATATCGAAGGGGACGGTACATACCAAGTGCCCGGTCGTCGAAAGTTCCATGGTCGCGCAACACAGAATGCCACATCGCTTATCCAGTCTACCGCAGCCTTCCTGTCGGCATCTCACTGCACACTGAGCTCACTCGAGCTGACATCCGTCACATTCAACCACATTTTCATCAGAATCCTACGGTCCATCCCATCATTGGAAACGCTCAACGCGACGGCTACGGCGTTCAGTGCCGAAGAAGACGACACCATTTCCAAGTTTTTCTCCCTCTTACGGAGGAAACGTCATGACGAATTTTCTTTCCTCCCGAAGCTCATGTCGCTTTCATTCACCGTCAATCTGTGCGAGAAAAACCCTCGGTGGAGAAGGGATCACAACATATTCCATTTTGCAGGCACTCCTTTGTTTAACGCCCTTATAGCGCGTTCCAATGTGTTCCAGGCATTCTCTCTGATCATTAAGGCCAGACAACCATTCTGGGCGCTGGGATATGAGAGAGAGATGATGCTGCGGGAACTGGAGTGTGTCAAGGAGCTGAGATGTGAGAATATCAGCCGGCCACGATGGGTGAACAGGAGTGTGTGAATCGCTATACTTCAGGTACAAAATAGGTGTAATGGTCTAATCCTCGCGTTTTGTAGGTGCTATATCGTACTCTTGAAATGGCTGTATTTGGCAGTATACGATGTATCATATTACCGACACGTTCTGTGTATCTGCGCGCAATGAAATCCATAATTATGACATGTAGGTTGGCGAGAGATTTAGACGTGGCGACAGTGTTGACTCATTCCGAACGCCGAATGAGTTCAGCTCATCACCGTCATGTGGATTCTCGCCAGTGTCCATGCGAGTTTGAGATGGACATCTATTGACAATATCTACACGTTCTGAGTAGCGAGAGTCGCGAGACGCAAGGAAGGTCTATGTCTCCCGACATAGACCTTGCGAAAGTTGGATAAATCATCATTCTATTGTCTAGAACAGTCGGGATGCTGAGATGTTCAGTGGTCCCTCTTCTCGGTCAATATGTCGGCCCGATACATCCGGACATTACTTTCCTTCCCACCATGATGTCTCTGGTACGTCCTTGATATAACATCTCGGCGCTTTCTGAGTCCAGATTCCAGGATGACAATACACTATCTCCTCATTTGCGCGAGAGCTCAAGGAGGTACTTATCCCGTCAAATGTTTTCTTCATACGCTAAATCTAGTCTTCGACGTTCAGCCAATCCCATACCCCACTGCATGGATTTCCCGAGTGCCCCGTCTGCGCTTTTGAAGCGCTAGAGATTCCAAGAGTGGTGGAAAATGTGTTACCCGCCAACGATCCTACAAACGATGATGTTCTACCTTCCTTGCGAATCAGCCTTGACGCCGTACGTTCCGTGTCTAGAAGCGTCGAACAATGCATCGCCTCCATGGCATCTGTACTGTCCCGAATGCATAGTGCAAAAGCGACTTGTGCACTGGCCATCAAGCAACACGAGGCGGCCATCCAACCAATCCGTCACCTTCCCGACGACATTCTTCTCCATATCTTTGAATGGCATACCTGGTCCCAAACGAGAAGACAAAATCGTGCACCTTGGACGTTATCTTACGTATCTCGGCGCTGGCGTGCACTCGTGCTTTCGACGGCCTCGCTGTGGTCAAACATCGATGTTCCTCCTCGTGCGCTGATGAACGAGGAGGCTCTCGAAAGTTTGGCATCACAGTGGAACGTGGTACTTCAGCGTTCGATGGACTCCGATCTCTTTGTCCGCCTCATCCTGGACGTGAGCAGCGTGGATAAATTCGCTCATGTACTACCCCCGACAACGAGACGTTGGAAGCATTTGGTGCTCTCGACGGGAACTCTTTTCCCTGCACTGCTGAACCATTGCGATTTCGACCGCTTGACCAAGCTCGAGTTGTTGGGGGGTCGGCTCTCCACCGAGACCCTTTCCATGTTCACCCGCGCGCCAAATCTCTCGTGCTTAACACTTAATAGCGACGTAAAGATCGATGTCCTATGGGACAGGATCACATCCTACACATGTGATTTCGAAGGTCTTCGGTATCTCCACAGATTTTCCGCACTGGAACACCTCGAACTAAATTTCATCTCGGTGTTGAGGGACATGGCCAGTCCTTTTCCCTCCGAGGTTTCCGTGCCATTATCTCTACCTACCCTCCGATCCCTTTCCATCTACCATCCAACACGCTTGATTTCCCCTATCATCCAGGGTATCTCAAAGCGCCTTCACCTTCCCTCATTAACCTCTTTGATGATATTTTCCGGACCACATACACTACCATTATTCGCTGGACCGCTCCCTCATCTTCGAGAGCTCTGCCTCCGCTCTACCGCAGATCCAGACGAGGTGTTCTCGTTCTTCGGAATGCACAACGCGGTCACGTCGCTTCACATTCGGACGGTCGAAGTGCTCCGCGTCGTTGTGGATAGCCCCATATTGTTTCCCAACTTGACGATATTGAGCGTTGATGCGGATCTGTTGACACGGCATCCCAACAGTGTCATCAATGTTCTAGAAGAACGATGTCGTCAAAGGGGCAGACATGTGGCGCAGCTTCTCGAGCTCAGAATCTGGGGGACGCCGAAGGCAATTCGGGCGGCTGCGGCTGTATATGGGAGAAGGGAAAGATGGCATAACGTTCTAAAAAAGATAAAAGTTGTTGAAGCGAAGTGTCCGTATTGTGTGTAGTATTTCTGGTATCAAGTGTAAAATAGCGAGATTATTCATACTATATGCTATCCCGTTGCGTTGTTATTTCTTAGTATAAGTTGAAGCCGCTTCCGCGAGACCCGTGTAGTCAAATACGCATGAATGGCCGGACCGCTCAGAGTACGAGGGTCAGTGCGCCGCTTGATCAGAAATGGGACCAGATCACAGACTTCTCCTGTAACGCTTCTGATTTCCAATAGAAAAGTGTGCCCCGTTATGTTATTCAACCTCGTTCTACTGACACGAACATCTACACCAAATGTACGCGCCCTGTCTAGGACAGATGCATTCGGCATCCCTCATACTACTCGTTATTGTATATTACAGCTTATTTATTTCACCTCATTGACACCTCTTGCAATCAGATTGACATTGTTCAGTTTGTCTTCGGTCGAAGATTATGAAGAGATTGCACATATCAGCTACACACGCCACACTGACCTATCAAAGAAGAGTGATAGTATTGATGAAGAACGAGCAGTGCGTTATCGAAATAAGATATTATTCCTGCTTCTCGTTGATGCTGTTCGAGGGTAACTCTACAGACGTTCATTGCCTTTTTGGTTCGTCGATGTGTTTGTCCTTGTATCAATCATTGGCTGATCCACCTTTTCTCTTTCGTACCACCATCTGCCGTGCGCTTTTACTGCGTCGACAAATCGTACCCTACGACGAAAGGGAAATAGGCACTCCCTTGCTCTTGGTCGCGGGTTTATAGCTCCGTACGCGACACGAAGGACGACCCTGTCTATACATGCCCCATATCTCTGGCTTCCCCGCTACGGATTCGGGTTCGCACTGGCAGTGCAAATCAATCATCCAGGCGTCATTGAATGAATATGCTGGCAGAAGGGCCCAACGACGGACAAGCCGCTGTGCAGATGAATGATTTTGGCGGACACCGTTCCCGTGCGTCGTATTTTTTTCATCGCTTTCGTCGGTTCCACCGTCCACACAGAAAGATTGCGCACGCCGCGCCCAGGCTCTTCTGCTACTATCTACAACGCACATAATTATCTTCGCTGCGAACAGAGGTCTTGGTTGCAGGGTGCAGCAAAGGAAGTGTCATCGCGCGTAGCAGATCAACGGATGGGCGAGACACTGCTCTTTGGTGTGTTGGATTCTATTTATTCCCCTTCATATTTAATGTACATCGCAGCCGGAACGCCTACTGAGCAGGATATTTGTGTCATTTCGAATGCACAATCCTGGAATAGTCCTTGATTACTCAGTATGGTGTGTTGCATTCCATCTATCCTCTTTCCTATATAACGTACCTTGCAGCCGCAATGTTGACTGCTCGTAATCCTCAAGATCTTTCTGCCATTCCAGCTGCGCTATTCCTGGTATTATCCACGTCTCCCAGGTGGTTGCCTCTCCCATAACGGCCCATGCTGCTCTGCGGTGGACACTCATCCTCCTCGCTGTTCGGAGCCCAGCTTAATGGCTGGGGAGGTTCGATCCCTCCGAGGAGGCATACTCGCCCTCATGTCGCGTCGTCCGAGCGCTTGACTGATACTCGATACCGATAGTCTTGCGGTATGGTCTCGGTGGATTGGAGGTACGTCTGTATCCATTTGTGCATCCTCTCAATATTTAATATCCCCAGATGACCTTGCCTCGTGCGCACGCTAGACTTCGACCTCATCTGCATTCAGAAACGGCGTAACAGCTACTACTATTGTTGCTACCGACTGGAACATATGGAGGATGAACCCTACGAAGATGTATCCATCCTGTCTGCTCTCACATTCTGATATCCCATGCCAAGATCGGCTCCTCCGCGTCTCTTCATAGTCTTCGTTGAGTACTGGCCAGCTGTACATATTTTGGTGTGCTCATCGTACTCTGTAGGTGCCATGACCGCACGACCCGATGCTCTGGACTTCCACAACATCTCGAAAGCAAACCATGAGCAGCGTCGAGAGCCAAAGTGGAGATGGGAATGCGTATAGTGACCGTGCAACACTACTGGGCCCAGCCAGCCCAGCCCCGAAGGGGCTGGCTGGCCTGGGCCTACTGCCAAACTTAAGGGGTTTGTATGGAAGGGAGGAGTGTAGTAACAGATTATATTTGTATGTAGGAAATGTATATTGATCCAATAAGAAGAGCGTGACACAAATATATAAGCGTTATAGTATGTATTCGTAGTGTGGCGTCGCCTAACTATCTCAACCGTTCATTACCCGGGTAATTGTGGATTTTTGGGTGGGGACCTCGTTTCTCTACCCCCTCTCACAACGACCTACCGTAGGGTTAGGGGTTAGGGAGATGAGTATCCAACGCACGAGAGGGTGGCGGAAACTGTAGATGACTCTATTGAAGAGCGACGCAGCAGGATAAGGCGGTAGTGGGGGAACCACGTACCTGGGACCTTTCGCATTTAAGCTCTTCAGATCCTGCTTAGCGATCGACGATTTGTGAACGCTCAGTCATCGATGACTTGGCGATGACTGGCGCCGAGACGGTGATTTCTAATGGTTAGCGAGAGAAACTTACGCTATTGGACGGATACCGTGTGGCGCAAGGCCTTGTGATATCTGCTGAATCATGTTAGACTCGGCGCTGACTGAGACGCACCTGACACGATCACATGACCTCACATGACAGGACGAAGCGCCACAGCCACGGATCACGTGATGAGAACCCTAGAGAAAAGTGAGTGCCACACTTCGTACCTTCGGGGTTAGCCGGGAAAGGTTCTAGGGTTAGGTTAGCGGTTAGCTACCAGTATGTCGTCAGTCTATTAGAAATCGCTTGGACTAACAAGCGCACTTACGGTTAGGGGTTAGGAATGGGGGTTAGGAAAGTCCTCAAAAGCCACGATTAGTATGTCTGAGACGTACTAATAACCGAAGTACTTACCGTCTTGGCAAGGTTCAGGAATTGTTCTATTTTAAAGAGAGATCCATCGCGAACGACAGAGTTTTAAATCACCGACAAGACTCGTAGCGTACAAGACGCCAGTGAGCCGCCTTAGATAAGTCCAGCTAGACCTCGCTGCCGAAACAGCAACGAGGCGTCATGACTGGTAAAGAGCCTGTAACGAAACGCCAACAGGTCACCTTAAATAAGTTCGATTGTAAACTATCGCCGGTCATACGGCTTAACTCTCTTAGATCGGAAACACGTTACGGTAGTACACATACTCCAAATCCCCCGGCTCCAAACCGGCTTCATTTACGCCAACAAGATCTATCTCGTCGTCGTTGAGTTGTGAACTCTCGTTGACAATGTCGTGTTCGAGAGTGGTGACAACCGTCTTTTTCCAAAGACTAGTAAGATCGAATAAATTGCGAGTGCGTTTGCGACTCACAATCATTCGACGATTAAGGATATTTATTTTCCGGATGTCTGGCATCAGAGAAGGACCGTTAGACGTCTGCACAAGTGTCCGAAGATCACCGTGAGTCGCCGATAGTCCCTCGTCGTCTGCAGACAGGACCGGATGAGCTCGATCAAATTGACCGAGTTCGGCGCGCACGATATAGTCGCGCCAATATCCAAGGACGGTGTCACCCAATTCCTTAGCGGAGAAGTAATTCCAAGCGGTATTATACTCGGATTTAAGGACCAACACGTCGCTCGCGTCCGACTTAACTGTGTCGTCAAGCCGTCTCTGCCAGCGTGTGGCGAAATTTTCCTTAGTCCATTTCGATACCATTTCGTACGGGTAACCGCGCTTGACATACAAAGCTGCTAACGCTTTGATGGCATCGGAGTAGTGGTCGATTTTACTACTCAGCGTGGCTAAACGCGACATCTCACCAATATAGGTACCCCGTTTGACGTCAAGCGGGTGATGAGATATCCAAGGAATTCTCTCCTGGTGGTTACGTGCTTTGCGGTACGGCATGTGTTGTATACTATTATCGTTGTCGTGATAAATAGTCATGTCGAGAAAAGGTTGGAAATGATCCGACACGTTCCACTCAATCGTACAGTTATCGTATGCGAGTTGCGAGACAATGTTTAACGCTTCCTTGTCAGAAGAGGCGTAGACTATGGCCAGGCAATCGTCGATATATCTTCCGTAAAAGGGGATTAACGGATGATTGAGGATGTTAAGTTCTCGCTCGAAATACCAACCATAAAGGTTGGCTAGATCGGGCGAACAAGCAACGCCCATTGCTAGGCCTTGCTGTTGTTTGTAAAACTTATCCTCATACTGTAAGACTAGATTATTGTTAGCTATTTTAATACAGCGAATGAATATTTCCTCTTCGGATAATTCTTCAATCGTATGTTCGCTTACTGGTCCCTTGTAGTAGAATTCCGCGTGAAGATCAGTGACGATATCGAGACATCGTTTGAGCGGAATATTAGGGTAGAAAGCGACAACATCACCGGTGACGATGAACCATCGGCGGTTTTTTAATAGCTTAACTTTGCTCAATTTTTGCGCCAGGTCTTTAGATCCATGAATAATGGTTGGCGCCGATTCAACGATCGGTTTGAGTCTTTTCGAAACGTACTTAGCGGCAGGATTTTGGATGGCGCTGTGGCATGGCACGATTGGGCGCATCTTAACGGGTTCCTTGTGTATTTTAGGAATACCGTAGAAGCGCGGCACAGTATGTTGGCTTTTCGGTAAGGTAATCTTACTCCGCAAAAAGGCAGCGATTTGTTTGCCGTTGGAGAGACGGGCTTCAGCAAGCCCCGCAAGTAACTCCATTTCAGTACATTGATAGTCGCAGATTTGATTAGCTTGAATTAGCATAATTTCCTTGTAGTTTAATTGATCTGCAAGTATATCGCGACTTTTCTCTATTATCCAGGTTCGCTTAGACACCGCGATGCCCAAGTTCTTGTCGGTATTGGTAACGACCAGATCGTTCTCAAATAAGAACTCTTGAATGAGGCGAGGACTAGGGGCAAGCGATTTATGAATGTCCTTGTCCGTCTCGGGCGGTATATTGGCGATCGTTTTATTAACGAAGCGCCGCCCAGCCACGAGGCCTAGTTCAAGATATGTCGGTAGACGAGGTGGTTCAATTTGGGACTGTCGTCCCGCCACCTCGTACTCTGGATCATAGAGATCGTCTTCTTCTTTAGTGAATGCGAATAATAATCTCCAACGAAGACGACGTTGGAAATCGCGCCACGCTTGACTTATTAAGGCCGTGCGGCGTGGTGAATGAAACATATATCTCATTCCTACACTAAGCTGATATTCTATATCTTCGGGCAAGGTCACGCCAGGCGAACGATGTACATGATTTTTAAATTGAGCGGCTTCTACAATTTCGAGAGGAGTATTTAAAATTACATATCGTACGGCCTGTGGGAGTGGGACATTAAGCAACCAGTCCGGGTAAGTAGTGGGTCTGTCATACCTAAACGCGATCACTTCTTGTGCGCGACACTCTTGCCCTTCGGCTTGCCCGAGTCCTTGCCGCCGCTCTTCTTGGGAACGATCCTGGGAGGTCTTCGTCCAGCTTTGGGAACGTAAGGAAGAGGAGGAGATGGGTACCTCTTGGCGGGGACTTGGCGGTAGATGGGCCCGACGATTTCTTCTTGCCATCCTTCGAAGTTTTGTTCTAAACATGAAGAAGAATCGTTATCGGTGGAATGAGAGTACGGATGAAACCGACTCACGTTCTTGACCGGGGCGCGCACCTTCTTGAGGCTGGCGGAGACTGCTTTGTCGATCAAAGATTGAATCGACGGGCCAGGCTTGGTGCCATCGGCCATCTCAACGTCAGCCGCTTTGGCGACAGCTTTCTTTTTATCGAGCTTGGCCTCGGCGGCCTGCTCGCGCGACTCGACGATGGATCGAACGCGGAAAGCGTAGTAGAGGGCGTCGTTGAGCATGTCAGTGCCAACTTGGATCGCCGTCGTGTTCTCTTCCCAACCCAGTAAACCGATAGAGCCCTGGGGGTCGGGGCCGAAGCGGGGGACTTTGGATCCCTTCAAGATCGAGTCCGTGTGGGACATGATCTCCTGTTGGAGTGGAACCAACAGCGCTTCAGGCGTGAGAGCCTTCTCCAAGAAGAGGACGTCATCCTGCTTGGCCGCAATGGCGTTCGCGAGGAGCTGCACCAGGTAAGCCTGGTGTCCTTCTTCCAAGGCCTTCTTACGAGCCGCAGCCTCCGGAGTCTCGGAAAACTCCTTCGTCAGCTGGACCGTAGGCGCTTTCGCGCTAAGGCTTGGAGGGAAAGTGCCAGCAGCTTTATGCTGCTCGTATCTCAACAAGACACGGCGGGCCGAACAGAGCTTGTCCGTATAGGACGCCACCTTGAGAAGGGGCTCCCGCAACACTTGGCGATAGTCCGAAGGGACCATCGCGATAAGTTCGTCGACCGTAGCGGCGCCTTGGTAGGCAGCCCGCCTGGCCAACGCCTTATCTTCCGCCGGAGCGGAGGACGCACTGGCAATAGCAGAGTGCATCGGAGACAGGGCGCGAGCAAAGGGATGAGACGTAGAAGACATGTTGAAGTAAGCAGAAGCAGGTGGAGTAGGGGGGTTAGGGAGATGAGTATCCAACGCACGAGAGGGTGGCGGAAACTGTAGATGACTCTATTGAAGAGCGACGCAGCAGGATAAGGCGGTAGTGGGGGAACCACGTACCTGGGACCTTTCGCATTTAAGCTCTTCAGATCCTGCTTAGCGATCGACGATTTGTGAACGCTCAGTCATCGATGACTTGGCGATGACTGGCGCCGAGACGGTGATTTCTAATGGTTAGCGAGAGAAACTTACGCTATTGGACGGATACCGTGTGGCGCAAGGCCTTGTGATATCTGCTGAATCATGTTAGACTCGGCGCTGACTGAGACGCACCTGACACGATCACATGACCTCACATGACAGGACGAAGCGCCACAGCCACGGATCACGTGATGAGAACCCTAGAGAAAAGTGAGTGCCACACTTCGTACCTTCGGGGTTAGCCGGGAAAGGTTCTAGGGTTAGGTTAGCGGTTAGCTACCAGTATGTCGTCAGTCTATTAGAAATCGCTTGGACTAACAAGCGCACTTACGGTTAGGGGTTAGGAATGGGGGTTAGGAAAGTCCTCAAAAGCCACGATTAGTATGTCTGAGACGTACTAATAACCGAAGTACTTACCGTCTTGGCAAGGTTCAGGAATTGTTCTATTTTAAAGAGAGATCCATCGCGAACGACAGAGTTTTAAATCACCGACAAGACTCGTAGCGTACAAGACGCCAGTGAGCCGCCTTAGATAAGTCCAGCTAGACCTCGCTGCCGAAACAGCAACGAGGCGTCATGACTGGTAAAGAGCCTGTAACGAAACGCCAACAGGTCACCTTAAATAAGTTCGATTGTAAACTATCGCCGGTCATACGGCTTAACTCTCTTAGATCGGAAACACGTTACGGTAGTACACATACTCCAAATCCCCCGGCTCCAAACCGGCTTCATTTACGCCAACAAGATCTATCTCGTCGTCGTTGAGTTGTGAACTCTCGTTGACAATGTCGTGTTCGAGAGTGGTGACAACCGTCTTTTTCCAAAGACTAGTAAGATCGAATAAATTGCGAGTGCGTTTGCGACTCACAATCATTCGACGATTAAGGATATTTATTTTCCGGATGTCTGGCATCAGAGAAGGACCGTTAGACGTCTGCACAAGTGTCCGAAGATCACCGTGAGTCGCCGATAGTCCCTCGTCGTCTGCAGACAGGACCGGATGAGCTCGATCAAATTGACCGAGTTCGGCGCGCACGATATAGTCGCGCCAATATCCAAGGACGGTGTCACCCAATTCCTTAGCGGAGAAGTAATTCCAAGCGGTATTATACTCGGATTTAAGGACCAACACGTCGCTCGCGTCCGACTTAACTGTGTCGTCAAGCCGTCTCTGCCAGCGTGTGGCGAAATTTTCCTTAGTCCATTTCGATACCATTTCGTACGGGTAACCGCGCTTGACATACAAAGCTGCTAACGCTTTGATGGCATCGGAGTAGTGGTCGATTTTACTACTCAGCGTGGCTAAACGCGACATCTCACCAATATAGGTACCCCGTTTGACGTCAAGCGGGTGATGAGATATCCAAGGAATTCTCTCCTGGTGGTTACGTGCTTTGCGGTACGGCATGTGTTGTATACTATTATCGTTGTCGTGATAAATAGTCATGTCGAGAAAAGGTTGGAAATGATCCGACACGTTCCACTCAATCGTACAGTTATCGTATGCGAGTTGCGAGACAATGTTTAACGCTTCCTTGTCAGAAGAGGCGTAGACTATGGCCAGGCAATCGTCGATATATCTTCCGTAAAAGGGGATTAACGGATGATTGAGGATGTTAAGTTCTCGCTCGAAATACCAACCATAAAGGTTGGCTAGATCGGGCGAACAAGCAACGCCCATTGCTAGGCCTTGCTGTTGTTTGTAAAACTTATCCTCATACTGTAAGACTAGATTATTGTTAGCTATTTTAATACAGCGAATGAATATTTCCTCTTCGGATAATTCTTCAATCGTATGTTCGCTTACTGGTCCCTTGTAGTAGAATTCCGCGTGAAGATCAGTGACGATATCGAGACATCGTTTGAGCGGAATATTAGGGTAGAAAGCGACAACATCACCGGTGACGATGAACCATCGGCGGTTTTTTAATAGCTTAACTTTGCTCAATTTTTGCGCCAGGTCTTTAGATCCATGAATAATGGTTGGCGCCGATTCAACGATCGGTTTGAGTCTTTTCGAAACGTACTTAGCGGCAGGATTTTGGATGGCGCTGTGGCATGGCACGATTGGGCGCATCTTAACGGGTTCCTTGTGTATTTTAGGAATACCGTAGAAGCGCGGCACAGTATGTTGGCTTTTCGGTAAGGTAATCTTACTCCGCAAAAAGGCAGCGATTTGTTTGCCGTTGGAGAGACGGGCTTCAGCAAGCCCCGCAAGTAACTCCATTTCAGTACATTGATAGTCGCAGATTTGATTAGCTTGAATTAGCATAATTTCCTTGTAGTTTAATTGATCTGCAAGTATATCGCGACTTTTCTCTATTATCCAGGTTCGCTTAGACACCGCGATGCCCAAGTTCTTGTCGGTATTGGTAACGACCAGATCGTTCTCAAATAAGAACTCTTGAATGAGGCGAGGACTAGGGGCAAGCGATTTATGAATGTCCTTGTCCGTCTCGGGCGGTATATTGGCGATCGTTTTATTAACGAAGCGCCGCCCAGCCACGAGGCCTAGTTCAAGATATGTCGGTAGACGAGGTGGTTCAATTTGGGACTGTCGTCCCGCCACCTCGTACTCTGGATCATAGAGATCGTCTTCTTCTTTAGTGAATGCGAATAATAATCTCCAACGAAGACGACGTTGGAAATCGCGCCACGCTTGACTTATTAAGGCCGTGCGGCGTGGTGAATGAAACATATATCTCATTCCTACACTAAGCTGATATTCTATATCTTCGGGCAAGGTCACGCCAGGCGAACGATGTACATGATTTTTAAATTGAGCGGCTTCTACAATTTCGAGAGGAGTATTTAAAATTACATATCGTACGGCCTGTGGGAGTGGGACATTAAGCAACCAGTCCGGGTAAGTAGTGGGTCTGTCATACCTAAACGCGATCACTTCTTGTGCGCGACACTCTTGCCCTTCGGCTTGCCCGAGTCCTTGCCGCCGCTCTTCTTGGGAACGATCCTGGGAGGTCTTCGTCCAGCTTTGGGAACGTAAGGAAGAGGAGGAGATGGGTACCTCTTGGCGGGGACTTGGCGGTAGATGGGCCCGACGATTTCTTCTTGCCATCCTTCGAAGTTTTGTTCTAAACATGAAGAAGAATCGTTATCGGTGGAATGAGAGTACGGATGAAACCGACTCACGTTCTTGACCGGGGCGCGCACCTTCTTGAGGCTGGCGGAGACTGCTTTGTCGATCAAAGATTGAATCGACGGGCCAGGCTTGGTGCCATCGGCCATCTCAACGTCAGCCGCTTTGGCGACAGCTTTCTTTTTATCGAGCTTGGCCTCGGCGGCCTGCTCGCGCGACTCGACGATGGATCGAACGCGGAAAGCGTAGTAGAGGGCGTCGTTGAGCATGTCAGTGCCAACTTGGATCGCCGTCGTGTTCTCTTCCCAACCCAGTAAACCGATAGAGCCCTGGGGGTCGGGGCCGAAGCGGGGGACTTTGGATCCCTTCAAGATCGAGTCCGTGTGGGACATGATCTCCTGTTGGAGTGGAACCAACAGCGCTTCAGGCGTGAGAGCCTTCTCCAAGAAGAGGACGTCATCCTGCTTGGCCGCAATGGCGTTCGCGAGGAGCTGCACCAGGTAAGCCTGGTGTCCTTCTTCCAAGGCCTTCTTACGAGCCGCAGCCTCCGGAGTCTCGGAAAACTCCTTCGTCAGCTGGACCGTAGGCGCTTTCGCGCTAAGGCTTGGAGGGAAAGTGCCAGCAGCTTTATGCTGCTCGTATCTCAACAAGACACGGCGGGCCGAACAGAGCTTGTCCGTATAGGACGCCACCTTGAGAAGGGGCTCCCGCAACACTTGGCGATAGTCCGAAGGGACCATCGCGATAAGTTCGTCGACCGTAGCGGCGCCTTGGTAGGCAGCCCGCCTGGCCAACGCCTTATCTTCCGCCGGAGCGGAGGACGCACTGGCAATAGCAGAGTGCATCGGAGACAGGGCGCGAGCAAAGGGATGAGACGTAGAAGACATGTTGAAGTAAGCAGAAGCAGGTGGAGTAGGGGGTTAGGGAGATGAGTATCCAACGCACGAGAGGGTGGCGGAAACTGTAGATGACTCTATTGAAGAGCGACGCAGCAGGATAAGGCGGTAGTGGGGGAACCACGTACCTGGGACCTTTCGCATTTAAGCTCTTCAGATCCTGCTTAGCGATCGACGATTTGTGAACGCTCAGTCATCGATGACTTGGCGATGACTGGCGCCGAGACGGTGATTTCTAATGGTTAGCGAGAGAAACTTACGCTATTGGACGGATACCGTGTGGCGCAAGGCCTTGTGATATCTGCTGAATCATGTTAGACTCGGCGCTGACTGAGACGCACCTGACACGATCACATGACCTCACATGACAGGACGAAGCGCCACAGCCACGGATCACGTGATGAGAACCCTAGTCCTAGGACTCCCGTTACTCCAATGCCATTAATTCACCCCGGTCCGCCCCTCTCCACTTCCAAAGGGGAGGGGGGGAAGACCAACGTAGGGGTTCGACACGATCCGACACGGGTCGCGGGCCGCACGCGGGAAGAGCAGAGGGTGACGTCCCCGGTTCGAACCCACGACTCCGGACTTTGCCGGGCTGAGGCGTGATCCAGGTGTGCACCGTTGCCGCTGAGCCATCGCGTCTTCGCGCAAGAAGACGACAAACTCCCCTTAACTCGTTGCGCACATGTGGCGCCAATCCCACATCTTGGGAAAGTGAATGCAGTAACGCTTCGCAAACTGTGTCCATGCAGCGTAGGGGAGAGGGGGAACCTCGCGGCAACATCGTAGCGCGTGTAGGAGGCACATATGTCATCCACTGTGGGACTGAACCATTGGCGACACGGTTGAAATCTGATAGGGCATGTTTATTCTATTGACCGGCGACTGTTGGCGACACCATTGAAGGGATCATTTGGCATGTTCATTCTACCGATTGACAGCTCTGCGGGGTATGGGGGGCGGTGGCCGTGCGTTGGACTGCGGGTGCCGTGACCGAAAAGCAATGAAACGCCGCGGGCAAGACGAGGGCTGTTGGCGACACTGTAGGTGGCACATTTGCGATTTTTGTTACACGGACTGCCAGCTCTGCGGGTTATATGAGAGGCATCTGATGTAGGATCTGTAGAGGACAAGATGAGGGGTAGTTAAAACCGGTCACGCAAGATGGCAATCATTGGCGATACGACGGGAAATGGTGCCAGGATATTGATTCCATGGTGTGAGATTCCAGGGGTAAAGCGAGTTTCATGATGGGCCTTGAAGTGAAGCGAACAGTCTCATATCGCCATTTTCCACACCGCGCACGTCGACAGCCGTTGGCGACGCCCTCGGAAACACGTTTCCCATGTGTGTTCTACCTACTGGATGTTCCTTGGGACATGCGAGTGACATCCACATCCTGTCCCCGTGGCGCACCCTCATATCGCCATTTTCCACACCGCGCACGTTGACAGATGTTGGCGACGCCCTCGGAAACACGTTTCCCATGTGTGTTCTACCTACTGGATGTTCCTTGGGACATGCGAGTGACATCCACATCCTGTCCCCGTGGCGCACCCTCATATCGCCATTTTCCACACCGCGCACGTTGACAGATGTTGGCGACGCCCTCGGGAACACGTTTCCCATGTGTATTCTACCTGCTGGATGTTCCTCGGGATACGCGAGTGACATCCACGTCCTTTCCCCGTGGCGCACCCTCATATCGCCATTTTGCACACCGCGCACGTTGACAGCCGTTGGCGACGCCCTCGGGAACACGTTTCCCATGTGTATTCTACCTGCTGGATGTTCCTTGGGACATGCGAGTGACATCCACATCCTGTCCCCGTGGCGCACCCTCATATCGCCATTTTCCACACCGCGCACGTTGACAGATGTTGGCGACGCCCTCGGAAACACGTTTCCCATGTGTGTTCTACCTACTGGATGTTCCTTGGGACATGCGAGTGACATCCACATCCTGTCCCCGTGGCGCACCCTCATATCGCCATTTTCCACACCGCGCACGTTGACAGATGTTGGCGACGCCCTCGGAAACACGTTTCCCATGTGTATTCTACCTACTGGATGTTCCTTGGGATACGCGAGTGACATCCACATCCTGTCCCCGTGGCGCACCCTCATATCGCCATTTTCCACACCGCGCACGTTGACAGATGTTGGCGACGCCCTCGGAAACACGTTTCCCATGTGTATTCTACCTACTGGATGTTCCTTGGGATACGCGAGTGACATCCACATCCTGTCCCCGTGGCGCACCCTCATATCGCCATTTTCCACACCGCGCACGTTGACAGATGTTGGCGACGCCCTCGGAAACACGTTTCCCATGTGTATTCTACCTACTGGATGTTCCTTGGGATACGCGAGTGACATCCACATCCTGTCCCCGTGGCGCACCCTCATATCGCCATTTTGCACACCGCGCACGTTGACAGATGTTGGCGACGCCCTCGGGAACACGTTTCCCATGTGTGTTCTACCTACTGGATGTTCCTTGGGACATGCGAGTGACATCCACATCCTGTCCCCGTGGCGCACCCTCATATCGCCATTTTCCACACCGCGCACGTTGACAGATGTTGGCGACGCCCTCGGGAACACGTTTCCCATGTGTATTCTACCTGCTGGATGTTCCTTGGGACATGCGAGTGACATCCACATCCTGTCCCCGTGGCGCACCCTCATATCGCCATTTTCCACACCGCGCACGTTGACAGATGTTGGCGACGCCCTCGGGAACACGTTTCCCATGTGTGTTCTACCTACTGGATGTTCCTTGGGACATGCGAGTGACATCCACATCCTGTCCCCGTGGCGCACCCTCATATCGCCATTTTCCACACCGCGCACGTTGACAGATGTTGGCGACGCCCTCGGGAACACGTTTCCCATGTGTATTCTACCTGCTGGATGTTCCTTGGGACATGCGAGTGACATCCACATCCTGTCCCCGTGGCGCACCCTCATATCGCCATTTTCCACACCGCGCACGTTGACAGATGTTGGCGACGCCCTCGGGAACACGTTTCCCATGTGTATTCTACCTGCTGGATGTTCCTCGGGATACGCGAGTGACATCCACGTCCTTTCCCCGTGGCGCACCCTCATATCGCCATTTTGCACACCGCGCACGTTGACAGCCGTTGGCGACGCCCTCGGGAACACGTTTCCCATGTGTATTCTACCTGCTGGATGTTCCTTGGGACATGCGAGTGACATCCACATCCTGTCCCCGTGGCGCACCCTCATATCGCCATTTTCCACACCGCGCACGTCGACAGCCGTTGGCGACGCCCTCGGAAACACGTTTCCCATGTGTGTTCTACCTACTGGATGTTCCTTGGGACATGCGAGTGACATCCACATCCTGTCCCCGTGGCGCACCCTCATATCGCCATTTTCCACACCGCGCACGTTGACAGATGTTGGCGACGCCCTCGGAAACACGTTTCCCATGTGTATTCTACCTACTGGATGTTCCTTGGGATACGCGAGTGACATCCACATCCTGTCCCCGTGGCGCACCCTCATATCGCCATTTTCCACACCGCGCACGTTGACAGATGTTGGCGACGCCCTCGGAAACACGTTTCCCATGTGTATTCTACCTACTGGATGTTCCTTGGGATACGCGAGTGACATCCACATCCTGTCCCCGTGGCGCACCCTCATATCGCCATTTTGCACACCGCGCACGTTGACAGCCGTTGGCGACGCCCTCGGGAACACGTTTCCCATGTGTGTTCTACCTACTGGATGTTCCTTGGGACATGCGAGTGACATCCACATCCTGTCCCCGTGGCGCACCCTCATATCGCCATTTTCCACACCGCGCACGTTGACAGATGTTGGCGACGCCCTCGGGAACACGTTTCCCATGTGTGTTCTACCTACTGGATGTTCCTTGGGACATGCGAGTGACATCCACATCCTGTCCCCGTGGCGCACCCTCATATCGCCATTTTCCACACCGCGCACGTTGACAGATGTTGGCGACGCCCTCGGGAACACGTTTCCCATGTGTGTTCTACCTACTGGATGTTCCTTGGGATACGCGAGTGACATCCACGTCCTTTCCCCGTGGCGCACCCTCATATCGCCATTTTCCACACCGCGCACGTTGACAGATGTTGGCGACGCCCTCGGGAACACGTTTCCCATGTGTATTCTACCTACTGGATGTTCCTTGGGACATGCGAGTGACATCCACGTCCTGTCCCCATGGCACACCCTCATATCGCCATTTTCCACGCCGCGCACGTTGACAACCGTTGTATTCTCTATAGTAACCTGCAATTCGAAGACGAGGAGTGCGAGCCTCAGCCAAGTGCGCCCGTCCGGCGTCGACTCTGCTCGATGCCTCCGTTGGAGTCGTGCCGCATTGCTACTCAAGTAAAAGTTCTTGTGATGTAGGGCAGCTTTGTATTCGAAACGCTGGAAGTTGAATTCACGCAGTTGATCAAGATTTATCAAAGTGAGAATGGAATCACTCAATTGCCGCCGCATTTGTTCAACTGAGGTCCATAAATATATTTTTCCTACTTTATTCCGGACCGTCCCATAAAATTTTGTAATTCGAGGTTTCTGTGTTGTGGATCGAGGTTTTATTTCGCTTCCCGTCCCCTGGTTCTAGGTTAGATTCTGATCGTGGCAATCAGTTAGGAGCTTCGAGCTTTGAGGTGGCATTGGCTCATCTCACTATCTAACTTATGCACTATAAAGTGGTTTCCGCCACAAAGAGGGGTGGGCAGAGCCGGGCGGCACGGTCAGAGAAGGCATCACGAAGGGCGACCGACAGTGGTGAGGTGGCCGAAAAGAAGCGAGAGGGGTGGAAAGAAAAGATTTTGGCCATCGATGGACAAGCTGAATTCTCTGATCAGCGTCTCCGTGCAGTTCGATGCTCTAACTGGGGAAGAGAGCTGCTGGTCTCAACGGCCTACAATACGTCACGATTTCGCACTCACTACGATGACTGTCGGAGCAGCAGGCGACGCCGCAAAAATGCCAACACGACAGCTCGAACCACCACGCTGAAGTCCCCGGCGTTCAAGAATTACTTTGCCCCGAAACTTTCTCACGCTGCGCCCAAAGAACCATCACGTCCTCTACCTTGTCCAGGACTTACCTCTATGGAAGAACGACCGAGCCAACTTACGTGTTTTCTCAACATCATGCGCCAATCTCACCCCTAACTTGGACGCCAATGGTCGTCGAATGCCCTGTCATCAGCGTCGCTCCCTCTTGTACGACAAACGATTCTGCCATATCATTCGGAAACCAGTACCACTCGACGAACGCTAAGCACTTGAACAAGCAGTACAGATACCAACTTCTAGGTGAAAAATACGCTCAGGTGAAAGGATTAAAGGACCTTATCGAAGCGGTATGTATGACAATTATACTCGTGTATGCCCTAATAGCTAAAAATTTCGTTAGGATACCAAGACGTCGATTATGGCTCGTTTTGCCAAAGGCGCATTCGAGGGGAAATATGACGATCACAAGGTCTTCCTCGGCTCGTTCATGCTATGGTACAGCAGGTTGATAAGACTGAGCGAGGTGCTGGAATGCAGAATTTTTGTATGCACCTGCGTGGGATGAATTCATTCATATCGCGGACATCCATAGTCCACGGGCACACAAATTCCTTTCTGAGCATTTCCCTGCGCGGACGCAGAGAGGTATGAGGTGAGTATGATATTCTATGTAGGAGAATCTTTACTGATAATTCTTTAGAATCCGGTAATCTAGGCAGCCCAAGATGCCACTCAAGATATGCGACGAGACATTTGAACGTGTCAAGCAAAAGCTGGCGGCAATAAGCTATTCGGGTCCAGTGTCGATAGCCTGCGACGACACAAAGCTACTCAGTGGACTTCGCATTCAATGGGACCAGTCCAAGAACACCTATGTTCTAATTGGTGGTGTTGATGGTCCGATGGAGGTGCCCGACCCGGAGCAAGTTCATGCTCTCATGAATGATGACACTATCGAGAAGGGAACAAAGGTGCGACTCAATACGAGGGCTTCAGCTCCATACTGACTTGTACGGTTTCTAGATTCGCTTGTGGACGTTACAGGTGCCGATGCCAAAGATGGTTCCAATCGTTGTTGCAGCGCTTCCGATTGGGAACAGTCTAAAGACTGCGCAACTCACACCGCTACTCCAGACAATTATCTTCAGGCTCTTGGATCGAGGTATAAAGGCTGTATCATATGCATGCGATGAAGCGAAGACCGAGCGGGGAGTCCAACGTTCGTTCACAGCAGCAGCAGATTATGTCGAGCACATCAAAATAGCTTCGCCTGCCAAAGAGACACAAGATATGGACATCCCCCTCTATTTCTTCAAAGGGCACCCGATCGTTATGATTCAGGACTCAAAACACGCACTGAAGACGTTTCGGAACAATCTTTTCTCTGGTGCTCGACTTTTGGCGCTCGGCAACTATGTGGCCCATTTTCAGCAGATCTACAATGCTGCATTCGAGGATCGCACTCCCCTATACCATCGCGATGTCCAGAAACTCGACCGGCAGGATGATAATGCAGCATCTAGTTTTCTGCTGCGTTCCTCCAATTCATGACTGATCGCCATCCCGAGGACCTTGGGGTCATCGTGTATCTGTTCGTGTTTGGCGAGCTCTGTGATGCGTACCAGAATCAAAACATGACACATGATGAACGCGTCAAGATTGCACTGCGTACCCGTTTCTTTGCCAATCTTTGGACGCGGTTTCTGGAGCAATCACCTGGATACTCAAAAGACAAAAACTTCCTTTCCCATGACACTACCGACATCCTTTCCACGCTTATTGATGGTCTCATCTCTCTCATAGTCATTCACCGCGACTACATTGACGACATGTATCGTCTACTCCTATGGCTACATTCAAGCGAAGCATGCGAGCATATCTTTGGGATGGCACGCCAGCTTGTCAAGGATTTCACCCTCCTAGATTTTGTTTATATTATTCCGAAGCTTGACGTTAAAGCTCGGGAGGCACTCCTCCGCGCTGCAGCATACTCAGATGCAAATGACAAGGCGACCGCTTCGGGATGCACTCACACGTATCTTGATTCCCACGATGTCGACATTTTTACTCTATCTTTTGGTCGGTATTCTCGGGAATAATCCAGGACGGATGAGACGGACATTTTACTTACTTTCTCGAGACTCGGATTTACTATTGCTCAAGAAATTCTACTTTTCCCGTCACATTTTTACTTGGTAGAGACCTCTTTTACTTTCTCAAAGTAAGATTCTACTTCGGAGAGGTCCAGCCTACTAGGACTTGACGGGATATGGAGCCGATCACGGACAAGCATGTGATTCACACAAAGGTTCGGGAAGTTGTACCAATGGCGCGCTCTACGGGCGGCGGCCTGCCATAAAAACTGAGCATGTTCATTCCATTCAACCTGATACAACGTAGAAAATAAATAAAGAACACTTTCTGATGAGTCCTAATGTGAGCCATGAAAGATATGGACGACGAGCGGGCTGCCAAGCCAGCAGAAGTGGCGCAAAATAAGACTTGCAGAGACGCAGAGCGGCGGGAAAGGTTACAGCTACAGCCTAGACCAGGACCGTCACCAGGTGCACTGTTCCCAGTCATCAAATGAACAAGACAGGAGCAGACATTTCCGAGATCGAACAATGAAATTGTCAATAGGAGATTCAGAATGAGAACACCTTGTGCATGCGCCACACTAGCACACCGCTGACCGACGCGGCGTGGAAGAGCGGCCATCATGAAACCACCGAGCTATTGCCTATTAAAGAGAATCAATAACGAGAAATCATGTAAAAGTCTTGGTGGGGCATGCAAGTAAATGGTTTCAAGGGTTGGTAGAAAGAGATTGTTGAAAGTAGGTCGTCGTATCCAGAAAGTAAAAGCAGAACGAGCAAAGTTAATCTATCAAAATTGAAGTAAAAGCTTGCCTGGAGAAGTAAACACAATTTTGAAAGAAAAGTGCAAAAAGTAAGTAAAATGGATTATTCCCGACTATACCGCCCATATATTACCCAGTATTACCACCAAACGGAGAGAACAATAAGAGAAGCAGCAGATACATTATCTAGGTACACACGTACAGGAGAAGAGCTACAGACAATGTTATTACACAAAGTATACGCAAAAACACTAGAAACAATTTTAGTGTCACCATTGACGGAGTACTTCGTTGCCGTTGTTGTAAGACGTCATTGGACCGTATCATATCATCGCAGCCAAAACGATGTACGGTAAGTTTGTTATGACCGCCCGATGAGCAGCGCTTTGGCACCGTCCTGTAAGAAATGTCGAAAACAGAATGCAGCTCCACGCTCGAGACAGCGATCGGCCGTGAGGTGGTACACTTGGCTGTGCGTGAGAGAGAGGGAATCTATAGAGAGCCTGGACGCACCTTGACAAGCTTCGTTTCGACTCGACGACGTCGAAGACGCTTCTCCATATCCGTTTCTTGGCATGTTCTGGTTATTTCTTTTTTGCACTTTACTCGCTGAACGGCACTTTCTGTCGATCTGCGTAGGTCAGACAGCATCCCAGTTCGACTACAGGACGACGCACCATTTGAATGCCTGGTCGAGCATCGTTAGATCATTGCCGCCAGCTTTATGTGCTCGTCATTGTCCGCGACCAGTCGGGGCCATCCGCTGGCCTGTTTCACCAATGTCGTCCTCGTCGTCGACGCTATTGGAAAGTCCTTGATATTTCGCCATAGAAGTTGTGTACCTATGCATAGTCAGCAAAGCGTGCTAATACGAGCAGGGCATGTAAGTACCAGGTAACTTGCTGATGACACGACGGTCGACGAAGCTGACGATATCGAACAGCTAAAAGGTAACGTCAACAAATTTTGTAGAAAAAGGCATAAAACGAGGCACCCGTTGCGCCCAAGTTGCGTTGTTGGAGGTAGGCTCAAGGTCGGCCCTCCAATATCGACAACAACACGACTTGGGCACAATGATTGTCTACAGATGCGAAAAAGAAAAGAAGACTTACAAGTGGGGGGCCTATAGCGTCCCAACGGTGGAGGAGCATGAAGGAGGAAAGGCGGAGACGCAATAGGACCGAAGTGAAGTAAACGTAATTCGTATGACAAATACAATCGGTGGCGGTGAAGTTTGGTGACGCAAAGGACCCTGACGAAGAGTAAACGAAGGGAGGAACACACCAGGGAACTAAGAATCATAGACACTGAGCTCCTGGGTCATGTCTGTCAGTCGGTCGGTCCAAGACAGAGCTGGAGAGCGAGAACCGGCGCACCAACGATATTCACCTCGCCCAGGCGACCTCACACGGCAGCGTAATACTCATCCCAGGCGATGTCGACCAAAATGTGTCCCCTCCTGTGCTGTCCAAGGCAGTCGAGACAGAAATCAATGAAGCTGAGAGCGAGTAGTCAAAAGAAAGGCTGAAGGCAGGGAGATGTTGGAGAGAGGGAAAGAAACGAAGGCCCCGTTTACGTTCCGTTTTGACGCGACGACCACGTGATCAATCGGAACGGACTCTGAAATCGACTTGTCAAATTTCTGTTCAGGACACGGTCAAGGCATCGATGACCACTCTAAAGCAAACTGACACATGAAAAGCCTTTTTATTATGCCAATGACATTGTGTTGGACCATAATCATACAAATACATATCATATAGCAAGGAATAGTAATCCGGCCAGCTCTGACTCCCAGAGATGAAGGAGACAGAGAGTCTCTGGATGTCATGGCGCGAGCTCTGGAGATCTCCCAGAGCTCCCAGAGCTTTCTGCCCTTGCTTCGGAGGCTCTAAACTGTTCCGGATCAATGCCCTGGGTTACAGAGCCTCGGGAGCTATCCCGAGCCCACAGCCACGATCCGGACCAAAAAAGGGTTTCCTGATGTGCTCCGTACAGCTTTCCTGTAAATGAGTCAATACACTGACTTGAACAAAATGAAGCAATGAAGTACTTTAAACCTTTCGGGTAAAGGAAATGCACATCGTGAAGATACTTCCGAAGGGCTTTAGCATATTTGTGCTTGCCTGTCGCACGAAAAATGTAGGCCCACGGCATGAAGGTCGTTTCAAGCCGGCCAATATCCCCTTGGTTGATGCTATATGACAGTTCTTCATACAGCAGGAAGTGAGCATTTCGGAGGTCGTGATTCTCCTTTACTTGGTCTCGATCTGACGGCCTCTCCATTCGCTTCCTCTCGATCCCACCAGACGCAACGTATTCCCGCGCTAAGGAGTTCGCGATCTTGCAGAGATCTTCCCGCGATGGTGCTGATTCCGCCAGAGCATCTAGTGATTTTCCGGTAACAGCGCGCCAGCAGTCAAGACGTGAGACGATGCCGACATGCATAATGACCTCGTGCATCTGACGAAATCCTGGCTTCTTCTGGATTTTATTGATTTGCTTGTGGCGTAGCATGCGGAGACATTTCAGCACAGAGAAGTCTGTATCCTTCCCGGCGTTAACAGGTTTAATGAAGATCTTCCATAGAGCATCCGCGCATGCCCTTTTGACATGAAAGAGACCAAGAACATAGACCAGGAACTGCATCCTCCGCCACGGGGTTTTTTCAATCCGTCGAGACGCAAGGTAGCTTTGTAAGTGGTTCCCAACTCCAAGGTCACCAAAGACAAGAATCACAAAGTTCAACAGTGACTTGAACTTCGGGGAGATTTTCTGTGTCTCTGGATCCTGTGTCTCCCCGCCAAGTCGAGCCTGTTTCTCGAGAAGGTCCTCCATAACACCACCGTTTTCCTTCGGCGTAGAGCATGGGGTGTCTATAATGCGTGCATGAACCTGACGCATCTTAACCACAGGAACTTGGTCTACGGTCTCCGGATGGCCAAGTCGTTGGGAATGCTGTTTGAAGTATGTCGGGCCATGATGAACCAGGTCGTGGAGAAACTTCCATGCATTAAATCGTTGGCGTCGAGTGAGATTATCGATAAGTGGAGGTTCAGGATGGATCTTTTCGAGTTGGTTGTCAGAAACGGGAGGAATAGAGACAGAACGATTTGGATTCATCGGTGAGCGTTCCCAGAGCTCCAATGCACATGATAGATCTTCCTGTGTAACGTTCTGGAGCGGAATCACAGTAGCAGTCGTTACATGTGTGAGCGTAGGGTGAGATGTTTCCAATGTGGCTGTTCCTTGAGCAAAATTCATGTCGAGATTGTCGAACGCAAAAGAAGCAAGCATTGTATGCGCAACCTTCTGCAGCTCTTTGGATGCGTCCGGGGAGAGGCTCTTTACGGTGTTGTTGATAGTTTGCGCTGATACCGACACACCCATATGTGATAAAGTGGTCACAACGACTTCTGGTGCATTGCAGGAATGAAGAAACAATCCGACCAGGACTTGAAGTGCATTGCATTTCTGATTCATGCTCTGCATCATGATACTGATACATAGAACCTTTTTCTATTCAAGAGTATAAGTTGAAGGAAACACGACATACGATGCACTTACCATGGTTACTGATGCAGTGTGGCGTTCGAGTGCGTAATCCACCTGAGCCTCGTCATCATCCACTCCAAATCCGTCTTCATCATCCCTTTTGCTCTCTTCTAAATCCTTCCTTGCCATATTTGTCTCATGGTCATCCTCGAGCAGGAAATCATCCGGCATATCCTCCCAGATGTCCTCCTCCTCATGAACTCCCGGATTTGCTAGATCCGCCATGACAACATCCTCGCCATCAGAATATGCGCCCCAAGCACGCGCTTTACGGCCTTTCCTTCTTGTATATTGTCCGCGCCAGTATCTCTGCTGCTCACCAATGTCGGGATCGGCCAACAAGGTGAAGCTCAACAATTCCCAGAGAGTAGGCGCGGTCTTTTGCATATCCTCCACCATTGTCTCGTATTTGATGTTCTGTAATCTTTCTGCAGTGGCTGTCGATGCACCAAAACGATACCCATCAGGCTGACGGACTAGCTGAAGAACTTCTTGGGAGATTTGATGGCTGGTTCTCTTCCTACACCAGCTAAGAGCTGTTTCCCGTGTAAGCGACGATGCAGCAAGAGTATCGAGTATGTCGCCAATGCGGGTTATCGTGTCCACAACGATGGGGTGCTCCGCTATCTCAGTTGCGGGGCTCCTGAGGATGCCAAGAACCAACTGAACAAGGGAAACGGGGCCGTCGTTGAGATTATCAAGCAAGGAGACGATATGAGTAACTTCAACGTCCATATTTGAGTCAGGAAATGAATGTAGATGACAAGAGATAAGCACGCGCTAGCGAGCGCCAATATGCGCGCGGCCATCAGCGAGCCGAAAATCGTGCCGAAGGTTTTTTGCCAGCCCTCTTGGTGGTTCATTCTGTCAGTCCTGCTCTCTTCTTATTGGTCGATCAAATCCATTTTCGTCAAAGTTCGTATTTTCATTTTTCAGTTTGAACCACCAACGAGGGCTGGTTCAGGTGCCTGCCTCAAACCCTGACCTTACCTTAACTCGACTCAAGACCTTTTTAGGCAGTCAAGCTGATGGAACCTTGATCATCGCTTCTTTGCCAAACGCGGAGTTCGAATCACGCGTTGACGCTGCTCTCGTTCTACTTTCATGTTATCTATGATCCTTACACTCAAATTTCATCAATTTCAATGACATTGCTCATAGTGGGAGGATAACGACCGTCGGATAGGCGCTCTTATATGATTCCGCCGTGGCTGTGCCCCACAACCGATTGTTGATGAGCGTGACTTCAAGAAAGCGCGACGCGACGCGCACCGTCGGCAGTTACAGGGTATAAATATTGAAGGTGCCGGTTGTTTTTGCCTTTGTGTCCCGGTCACTGGCTGATCGATGCCAGATACTTGTCCTGTTTGCTGTTACCCTCTAGATCGATGCATCTGCGGCCAAGGATATCCATCTCCTCCTCATCCATTCAAGAGCTGGCCCGAATACTACACCCACAATCCTAATCCCTCGCATAACTATATTTATCATAATCAAATCCCCAATCAGCAATCATCTATTCCCTTTCCATCCACGACTGCCCCCGGCCTGCAGGATGCTACGAACACCCCCACTACTAGGCGACCTCGTAATCGTACCACTGCATCGACTGCTAGCGCGAATCCTCGCGATCGCCAGAGACGACGTATGGATGCCGGTCCAGCCGCCTCATCTTCTGCCCAACCAGCGGCTGCAGCTGGTCCCGCCGTCTTTGGCGTCGGACCAGTTACAGAAAATGAACACTCTGTGCCACGGGCATTTTCTGCTGGGACTCGCTTCGAGTCTTTGACACGAAAAGAGAAACCGGTGGAAGGAAAGACAACGACAGCGACGGATATCTGGTACTTCACGCGTGGCGTGAATAGAGCGGAGAAACCTGAGAACACACTCCCAGTCGATAGCATGTCGAAGGTCCGGCCTCCAAAGCGGCAATTTTCACACATTTCATGTCGCCTCTGTTCGTAAGTGCTATTGTTATGATTCCTTTTACGCCTGAGCTCACGAGAACTCTAGCGGCGTGGGTAGCTGGTCCACTTGGTCAAACACAGATGGCCAGACTGTTGCCACTCGGAACCACTTGGAGGCTAACCACGGTGATTTATGGCGAACGACGGTGTTCCAGATGCGACTCAAAGGATGGGAGACAGTGCTTTTGAAAGACGGCTCCGCAACGACTGGTAGCGGCACTGATCCCGAACGTCAAGCTTTCTCGCTACAAGGATTCTATGAACGACTCGTCAAATGGCTAGCTGCTGATGATCAAGTAAGTAATCTTTCGTTCGAATGCTATACAATAAAAACTAACCCTGATTATAGTCGATCCGTTGTGTGGATACGCCAGAGCTTCGTGACTTGCTTTTGTATCTCGGTCAAGACCACATCACCGACAGGGACCTCCCACATCGCACGAAGATGACCGACTTGATACTCGATGCCTTCAAAAAGGAGTATGATGCTATCATTGAACGACTCAACAACTCAGAGGGCCGTATCTCCTTTACCTCCGACATCTGGTCCAGCGTCGACCTCACATCATACATGGCAATAACGGCGCACTATATCCAGCGCCAGGACGATGGAAATCTAGTGCTGCGTTCTGAGCTTGTGGCCTTTCGTGAAGTGACCGAGAGTCATACGGGTGAGCATATCTCGAAGATATTTATTGATGTCCTCCGCGAGATTGGCTGTCTGAACAAGGTAAGCTTTTGTGTGTCTCGTAAGTCTTGCAATGTTAACATACTGTCTAGATCGGCATGATCACTCTTGATAACGCGGGAAATAACAAAACGATGATGGAAGCACTGTCAAAAGAGCTCGCGAAGCTCGATATACCATTCAATGTGGAAGGAAATCGAATCCGGTAAGTCTGTACTTTACTTACAAAAGATATCTGAAGTTTGAACACACACCAGCTGCTTTCCTCATGTCGTCAATATTGCTGTGAAGCATGGACTCAAGCGCTTGATGGTCTTGGACAGCAACGACCCCGATCTACAAGAACCGTCAAGCTGGGTCTTCGCGGACTTACTTGATGAGCCAAACGAGCTTCGCGACGATCCAGAATATGCACTCGCTTTACACGACGATGTTGTTGGCGCGGCGCGGAAGCTAGTCGAGAAATTTCGTGCTTCTGATCAACGAAGGAAAGAACTGCGCTCTATCATCGTTCAGGGAAATGCAAACGGGGGCTGGGGTGATCCACCGAAGGTGATGAGTCTCATTCAACTTCTGAAAGATGTCGAAACACGATGGTCATCAACATTCATCATGATTGACCGTGTCCTCGAGTTATACCTGGTATGTTCGTCTCATTAACATTCTTATACTATATGCTTACAACTATCTTTTAGCCTGTTCGGAAATTCTTGGAGAATCATGACGATCTCTATGAGTTTGCATTGACGGACGTCCAAATCAATGTTCTCTACGACGTTCGGACCTTCCTTACGTATGCGCATACAGTTCAAGAGTTAGTGTCTGCTCAGAAGACTCCCACACTCTCTATCGTCATCCCGCTCTATGAACAGCTTATCCAAAAACTCCGGAATCTCAAGGATGAGCTTCCCAAACTCGGCCACGCGATACAGGCATCAATAAACAAGCTCGAAGAGTACTTAGCCTATTCTCGCCGTACGAAGATCTACAAGCTTGCTATTGGTATGTGTTATGTCGCTGTATCACAAATTACTTATCCGTCAATTCTGTTGCAGTGCTCAATCCTACCATGAAGTTCCTATGGCTCCAACGGCACTGGTCTACAGAGGAACTTCAAGATGCACGAACATGTACCCGCAATGCAGTACGTAAACTATTGTTCTCGTATGATCACATCATTCTGATTCAATTGTATCAAGATGCTTGAAATCCGTGAAGCAGCACGACAAGCGCCGCCACTAGGAACACCTGTTCGACGCTCGACTACTGTGTCATCTCTTCCTTCGGCAAGCCAGTCCGTCAAATCCGGACTTGCAGGTTTCATGCAGATGGGCCGTAAAAGTGCTTCAGTTCCTGCTGTGGAAGGTCCCCAAGACCCCGAGGTGGTTCGCCAGAGGGAGGAGCTTGAACATCAACGACGTGTTGATCTCGAGCTAACGCAGTATGATGAGGAAGGCCTCATTGGGTTCGAGGGCTTAACAGACGACGCGTCGGTTGAGGACAGACAGCGTGCTCCGGAAGAACTTGAGAACTTCGATCTTCAGCGTTATTGGGCGGTATGTAACTCTTTTTTTTTGCTTTCAAACGGAATATTGATGCATCTAAATTGCAGGAGCGTCGCGCTAAGTTTCCTTTGCTTTATCAACTCGCGATGGATGTTCTACCCGCACAAGCTTCGGCTGTGCCTTGCGAGCGTGTATTCTCATCCAGTAAGGAGACAGACACGCTTCGACGAACCAAAATGGCCTCAGTTACGATGGAAGTCCTGCAGATCTTGAAGTATGTATATCGCCAAGACCGTTTATTCTTCTTCGGAGATCTGGTATGCACGGAACAAGAACTTGATTACATTGACATCCCTCCTGCCACTTTAGAGTATTGTATCACCCATGGACAGATTAACGACCTTTTAATAAAGCTTAATGCGGCGCACAAGCAGCCTACTTCTAATTCTTAATAGTTCATATTCCTTATACTGGTTTCATAATTACCTACATTCTTGCACTAAATGTTAAATATATAGTGTTCTGCTACTCCAAGAAATGAGCCTGTCCAGACGTAGAGAACGTGTGCTTACGCCGACAAGCCGACTGCCCGTACCTCGAGGTGACCTTGGAGGTTATCAATCTCAACTTGGACCCTTGAGTTGAGGCATCAACCCCGGTCCACCTCGAGGTCACCTCAACTCACCTCGCAGCAACACTAGCCCCAACGGTGATTTCCGTGGACAGCCGAATGCTTGCCGTAGTGATGCGGATCATCAAAGGCATTAGCGGCCATCGACACGGCTCGTGCTGTGGCGTAGACTCGAACCGTCCAAATTTTGCCAACTCGATGATAGTCGATCGAGTACCTGGCAATTGGGACTGGAACGGAATAACCGTAGCCGTAGGGAGTCAAACTTTTCCCACGCTGGTTTTCCTCTTTCGGCCACGCCGCTCTCTTCGACCTCGTACCTCGCTAACTCGACGTCTCAGAATCCAGATATTGGGTACTGAATCGATAGGTATGTAAAAAATAGGAGTCTTACCGTTGCCCGATTTCAAATATGATAATTCTGTCTCCGCAAATTCAATGATTTCAATCCGAGACCCAGCTCCTATGGTACGGCTATGCCTTTCGTTCCTCCCTCAGTGTTGGACCCCGCCCGCTTTAAGAATGCTTGCGAAGACCTCTGCGAAGCTTTTGGGATAGCCCAATTGCGTACCCACCAGCGTCAGGCCGGCGAGATTACTCTGCTTGGCTCAGATTTGGTGCTGGGAGCACCGACTGGCGCCGGGAAAACTTATGCGTTCTATCTACCCCTCTTTTACTTCTGGTCCCCAGGAAATGTCGACCCAGATTGCCAAAAGATTATACTTGTCCTAGGGCCTCTGACTGCACTGATGAAAGCTCAAGCTGCTGAACTGAATTCTGTGGGTATAACGGCCATTGCCCTCGTTTCAGGCATGGATAATTTCACCAAAACACTGGAAGTACGTGATCTATTCATGATTACATATCTATCTATTCCTGAGTATATACAGCACTTCGCCCTAGGCCATTATCGTGTTGGCTTCATTGGCCCGGAGATGGCTGAGTCCATCCCTTTCAAGACTGTCGTCCTCAAGAGTGATACCTTCCAAGCATCCATCATCTCATTTGTCGTAGACGAAGCCCACGCTGTCAGTGAGTGGGGTACTGACACATTCCGAGGCGAGTATGCAACCGCACCGGGAATGCTTCGTGGGCGTCTCCCATCTGGAACACCTATTGTCGCGGCCTCAGCGACGTTGCCGGACGAGATTATTGAGGACCTCAAAATCAAGATAGGCCTCAAGTTAGACTGCCGCCATATCAATGTAATGCGAAGCCGAACATTGCCCTTTCAGTGCGCTTGATGCAGCATCCAGAGGACAGTTATGGCGATCTCATGACATTGATTTCTCCAACTGCTACTATTCCAGAGGACATTCCACAGACAATAATCTACACCAACAAGCGAACCGACGCACATAATATACAGGACTTCTTCCGCCGCAATTGTACTGGCCGCTTTCCTGAGGATGTCTTCGAGTTCTATGAAAGCAAAATGGGTCCAAGCCGTAAACCGGTTCTTGAGGAACGAATTGCAAGTGGGTATCTGCGCATTGCAATTGCAACTGAAGCTCTCGGAATGGTAGGTTTTCATACTACCACAAAGGAGAAGCAAACTGAGATTCTATATAGGGACTCAACTTTCCTCACGTTATACGCATCGTGCTGTGGAAACCACCATTTACAATGTGCTCATTGACACAGAGGATAGGCCGCATACGGGCCCCTGTTGGCCAGGCAATAACCTACCTCACGAAAGCCTTCTATACCATGCATACTGCTATTGAACCGGATGGAGGGAGCATAGTAACAGATGATGAAGCAGAGGACGACAACGAAGATATGCCAGACGATATGCTACTAGGCCAAGAGCACTCTGATGATTCTGAGAATGTGTCTCCGAGTCCTGGGAGCAGCCTGAGCCACACAGATGATGCCATTGATGGTGTTCCTCTACTTCACCATGAAAGCGACCCCCTGGTCAAATCATCAGTGCTAGGTAAGCGGGACAAAGAATATCTCCAACGCTTCATGGTGACAGACGAGTGCCGACGCACGGTATGGGATGAATATTATGACAACGACACGAAAGGTGCCTTCTATACGGAAACTAGTGTTTGGTTACCTAACTTATCCCAGTGACACTTGACACCGGATTTCCAGTTGATCCTCGCTGCTGTGATAACTGCAGCCCAGATGACTTTCCTGTGGACACTATTGTTCTTGACGGGGAACATAAACTTCGTGCGGGGCGCCTAGCCAAAAGCCCGCCTCACGTTCATGACACCGTCTATGATAAGCTCCAGAGCTTACGGGCAGAGATTTACTCCCGCGAATGGGAAGGTCAAGCTATTGTCACTCCTGATAACCTCCTTCCTGACCATATCATGGACACTATTGCAGAACGTGCAATACTCATTCAATCTCCTGATGACATCGCACAGTACGTCAATTGGATTTGGCTGCAACAGTACAAATCAGATGTATATAAAGCCATTCAAGAGGTTCGTGAGATGCTTCCAGCGCTCTTCATATCCGCCAAGGACAAAGTGGCGCAGGAACGTGCGGGCCGACTACAGGAGAAGCAGGCGGCACAGGACATGAGAGCGCTCCTTCAGACGGTCTTTGATGGCTGTTCCAAAGCTGTAGATGAAGAGAGCTATGAAATTGGCAGCAAAACACACAAGCACGCACGGGTCTTTAGCAAGCTTCCAAGCAAGCGGGTAAGATTGTCGTAGCTTCAATTCCCTATTGCTTAATATCTACTATAGTTCTACCCCGACTACTACAGCACCGACTCGCCGGTTCGAGAGCCAATCTCCATTGCAAACATCCGTGCATTTGCCTTGAAACGGAAGTATTCTTGTGTGGGTCAGTATCGGATGGACTGGCACCTTTTGTTCAACAATGCACAGGCCTATAACGAGGATAACTCACAGATATTCCATTCTGCTGTCCATTTACGTACTGTTGTGGACCAACATCTCGATTGTGCACTTGCCGCTGATGCACAGTTGCGCATGGCTGAGGAACCGTGGGAGAATTCAATGCAGTAGTACGATTTAACATCATATCAATTTAATCAAGTCTTGTAAATATATCGTCGGTCATCTGTGTCGCAGTCTGTGCCAATGCTGTGAACATGCTGTAACTCTCTTCGTCATCCATTGCAAGGTCCTCTTCAGAGGGTCCGTCATTGCTAAGGTCCTGTTCGGCATCCTCATGAAGCTCCTCCTCAATCTCAAGATCAGAGTCTTCATCTTCTTGGACGACGATTCCTACGTTCCGTGCACGGCGAGAATCCTCAGTGAACTTCTTGAAAGCACCACGCTTGTTTGCATACTGCGAGCCTTCTGCAAAAAGATCACGGACGGGCTGGATCTCCACGTTTCCTGGACGCTGGGGGATATAAGACTGTATCTTCTCGCCCTTCAAAGCCTCAGCAAGAGCTTGGATCTCTGCGACAGTAGCTGGACTTGTGTGGCGTATTCCATATGCGGGTATTTCGAACGAGCGTTGGACTGTCCGCATAGCATCTCGGAGAGTCCAGATGCAGACACTGATCATCGATAACCAGCTCCAGCTTTTGTTGACACCCTTCGCTGCGTAGATAATCTTGAGCCAGAAGTTTTGATGCTCCTGCAGCAGATCGACCTCTTTAAAGCCGTCGAAAGCGCCCGTCAGGTTGACCAGCCAATTGTGTAGAACGACCTTGCTAATGGGACATTAGAGCAGACCTCTCATTGAGATGGAGACACTCACCGAAGCTTGGGATCATACCTCTTTATCTGCGCAAGAAGGTGGAAGATAGCATCCGCATACTTCGGCATTGTAGAAACCGTCCGCATCATCACCATCCAGACACTGAGAACATTGACGACACGCCCAATATCTCCATGCTTGATAGCGTGGACAAACTCGATGTAGAAAAGAGCGTCACGGTTGTAGAGAATAGCATTCTCGAGTGTGTGGTCCCGGACACTGTCATCCAACTTTCGTAGCTTTTCAGCTTTGATGGAGGAGAAGAGCTCGTCATACACCCGCTGGGATACCCGTGTAAACTCTTCCATAGATGCATGCTCTGCCCAGAGAGGGAACTCCTCGTGACGACAGTGGATGCGAAATGCATCAACAACGTGAGCAGGAAGAGACATGTTGACGAGTTCGTGAGCATCCTTCCACGGGGTAGCCTTCTTGCCTTTCCATCCCGCTGTCATATGTCGACGTTTGAGGATCTTGGAATTCTCCCACCAAAGACCACCGGCCCAAGGGCTATTAGGCTTGCCCCAATGCTCATTCACCGTCATTCGGCCACCCTCCATCTTGGCATGAAATAAGCCCCAAACCTCAAGGCTGCCGCGCTGCCCCTCCAAAGTTCCCGTGCTATTGATGCGTGCCGCTGCGACCTGCGGAGGCGTTAAAAATAAGGTTCAGAGAGTTGCAGACACGCAGAACATACCATATCCTTGAGCAGATGTGTTAATAGATCTCCATGACGCAGAAGCAGACCATGCTCCTCCAATGCGACATCTGTCATTCCAATGTGCTCATACAGCGTATCACCGACATCTATGGTTCCGTCGATGGTAGACTCCTCCTTGTGCATTGCCGGTACAGCGTACTGTTCTGTCTTGTGCACTGGAATTTGGTCAACAACTGGACATGCTTCGAAGTCCTTCTCGAGCCGTTTTAGTCCAGGGATGTGGCTGATTGCAAGTCGTCGAAGTTGCCAGAGACAATTAGATGTAAATTGTCGAGCGGATGTCGGGGTAGGGAGGGTATCCTTGGCGTTCCAGTCAAATATGGGTTTCGCAGTCGTTCGGGATGGTTTGAGGGATGTGGGGATATAGCCGTGAGGGAGACGTGGGTTTTCTTCGTCTCCATATAATATGATCAAACTAGCCGCCGTTCCGTTGTCGAAATGGTTCTTGCTATTTAGGCGTTGTTCGGAGATACGGTGGGCGATATTTATATTGTCCCACACCAGCTCGCACATGCACTCTTTAATAACAGTTTGGTAGTGCAGCGTCATGCTTTTGGAGAGGTCACGGACATGCTCGAGGAGCGACGTGTAGGAGATCGTCAAACCGGCATGCGCAAGAACAGCAATCTCGCGTTTTGAAGCTCCAGACCCAAGCAAGAACAAGCCAATCACGACTTGGAAATCATTGGCTTTCTGGGATCGCAGGATGCTGATCATTGCACACATGCAGGTCAACACCTAGGGAATCCATGATCAGCAAGTAATTCACAGATGGATAAGAAAGTAGCCCCACCAGAGACCGATTCCTTACGGAGTCCTCGCCGTTATTCCCAGTAACTGTGTGTAAAAGCCTGAAAAGCTCCGGCGCGATGTTATTCTCCAGTTCGGTACCTAAGTCCGCCATGTCGAAGTTGTTGAGGAGGTCACGATCATCGGTGAACCATTTCCGTGTAAAGAGGTCTTGAATAGCTCGACCTTCCGTTTCCAGACAGTTGACAACCTCTTGATCGAAGATTTCGTCGCGTAGAACAGGTGCACGATCAAACATACTTTGGATAAATGAGAGTCCGTCATCCTGGCACCAGCGAGTGAGGTTGGCAGACAGTTGGCGATCAAGTCCAGGCAGCGTGATAGAGGAGAATACGTGTGCGACACTACGGAAGCCCAGTCCACCCAGCTCAACTGGCGAACAGGCCAGCTCGAACAACTTCTTGACAGCCTCTGTCTCTTCAACACGACGCGATCTCTCTATCTCTTTTCGCGCCTCCACATCTTTCTTTCGCGCCTCAGAGAGACGCACCTCTCTATCTTCTTTCTCTTTCTCGATTCGCCACTGTTCTCGCTCGCGGTTAACATTGTGGGGGCGTCCTCCTAGAGTGCCTTTTCCTTTGGCTGGGCTGACTTCAGTGTCAACGGCGATAAAAGAGCGCGATGATGAGGATAAAACTGAAACCCTTGGTACAGGATGCGGCGCCATGTGTGGCTCAGGTGAGCCCGTCGATTCGGAGGTATCCAGAGGGCCCATGACTTGTGTATGAGATGTGGTGAGGACTACGTATTCCGAGGGGGAAGCGAATGGTCCAGGTGACGGTGGCAGTAGAAGGGAAGGCGAAAAATCATCCTGAGTGTATGTTCGATTTCGTAGAGGCGAAGAGGGAGTACGAATGTCGTCTGAAAGAGTAGTTGGAGACGAGGCAGATGGAAGTTGATCTGCATCAGGAGAAGAGGTTTGGGAACGAGCAATACGGAAAAGATTAGAGTAGGAATGAGTTGTATCTCCTGGAGAAGCAAATGGATTCGGACTCGCATGTCCTGCCTCCAAAGGATTATCCAGGGAAGGGGAATGAGGTGGTGTCGGAGTGTGCACGTCGGACTCATGCCGACCTTCCTGTGTGTCCCAATTGTCTTGATTGAGTACCCCCACGTCAGGAGGTGAGTCAGATTGGTTGATCGCGGGGCTGGAGCTCCATGTGTATTCTGTGGGCGCGGTGTACATACAGCCACGCGTCTGTCGCTTCGGTAACGGTTCTCCAGGTTCAGTTTGGGTAGGACTCGATCCATCAAAGGCTTCGCCATCGTTAACGTCGTGCTTGCGCTTGAACATGGTCGAGAACACGTCAAATGGAGCTTTCAGTGAAAAAAATGGTGTATTGTAATTTAAATGGGCATCAGCAACTTTGAAGGTCTGTAATCGGTGTAATTGCCTGTGTAATCAGTGTAATAGTGTAATCTCGTGTAATGGCTCCCCAAATTACACATGGATTACAGCAATTATGGATTTACGGTGATTATACCCTCATCTATTATTACACTTCAGACTTTTTTTTTCGGAAAAGTTTTCGTTGCATGTTGCTTCAGCACGCGTAAACGAGAAGAGCCGTGAGCCTAGGACATTCAGATGATAGGTTGACTGACCAACGAGTAGAACTGGCAAGACGGCGAATTCTAGAGAAATTGCACCAAGTCCATTCGTGACATCATTGACTGATTCGGAAGGATCACGTGTCTGGTTGATTATGCGGAGCGCCAAATTTGGAGCACCGCTTCGTCGCCTTCTGGCTTCTTCCTTCATCTGCCTTCATCATGGACGACGGCGACGGCGACACGGAGATGCACGGGACAATCAAGTACGTGCTCCTTTCTCTGTTGTGACATTGTCGTGTAACTTGGCGTTCCAGACGATGGTTGACAGTCGCCACCAAGGCCCGCTGCCCTCCTCCGTCGCACCTCAGCGCGACTAACACTATCTGGCCTTGCGTATGAGACTTACCATGTACGTTCATGTTTGAGCTCTGCCATTGTTTCCCTGCTAACGTTTCCTAGGCCATCGGAGCAGCGGACGTCGAGCACGTAGATATGGAGTGGCAACTAGGGAGCGGATATGGACCATATGGTGGTGTGAATTAGCCAGTAGGAGAGGGAATGGATGTGGTGTTGCCCGTAGTTATTCCTGTAGCATACTATACCTTCTGCAATGCATATTGATTCCCCCGCTCTTTTATTGCTCTACCCGCCCCCTCGAGTCATACTGTATATGTCTAATGAGTGCGTAAAGAAGGTATAAATGCAGTATAAACCTAGCGTATAGCTCGTGTATACGCGTATAAAGGACGTGTAAAGTGGTGTATAATGATAGTGTAACTGATTACACTTGAGGCGTAATATTTCGTATGTACCTTATAATATTACGGCTCGGTGTAATGGTGTAAAGTGTATAAAACGCGTAATATTACACCGATTACGGACCTTTGAACTTGCTGATGATCTCTGACCTTGTTGCAGACAGGGATTTCCTCACGAATTCCGTCGTCGCCACTAGCACGCTGTCGAAGTTCCTTTTCCATCTCGCATAGGCTCTCCTCCGTAAAGCGCCACGTCTCCTCGCGTCCTTGGAGTAAAAACGCGACGGAAGGTGGTAGATTCCCCACAGCTATCGCTGTTAGTTCATCACGATGTAGGGGCAGAGTTATACAGCCGTTGACGGTTACTTTGAGGTTGCGAATATGAGTGACAGATGCTGTTGCACTCGCAGATTTCTTCTTTCAAGACTCGAACTCGATTGGAATTGCCGGCCAGTCCCAAATTAGTTTGCCATCCGCGAGGCTCGGGAGGAGTGAAAGAACCTGCCCAGAGAGCTCGTAGCGGGAATGCGGGAGGGAGATTTCGTCAAAAGGAACCGCGAACAAAGACCCAGACGATGTGCGTATGGTTGTGCATTGGAGAATCGCGAGGGAACTATCTAGGTCGTTGACTGCGACAAGAGAGGCAAACAGGCCACCAACTGCGAAGGTATCTTCGTTCATTTTGTTTTGTAGGTTATGCACAGAATGATCCCATCCATCGCCACTACCAGTGAAAGTGCGCACTCGAAGGAGACGATCATGGCTTTTGTGATGGTCCAAGTCAAAGTTGGGGTTCATCTTTTGGCGCAAGATGGTCTTCTTGTGGACACCTTTAGAGCTGTTTCTGTCATCGAGTCTCATCCAAATGGAATGTGGTAAAGCACTAGCGTCCTCCTGAGCTGCTTCCTTCTTTTCTGCAGCGAGAGCCGCTTCTCCGTCGAATGATAAAATCTTCGCTGCATCGGAAAGAGTGGTCTCCGGGTCAGGATCACCTGAGACTTCCTTCGCTGAAGTGTTGACGTCCAGTTCTTGAGCGGCGTTGACGATTGAACGATCTGCTTCTTTGGATAATCCCGGATAACGGTTGCCGTTTGGACGCATCAAGTCGACGCCGGGCTGGCTGAATGCCTGCTCGAAGTCGATGGGACATCCAGCTCGTTGTAGACACGCTGATGCCTCTTCCTCGCCCTTTTTAAAGCAGAACTCCAGGTCACAAGAGCTCGCCTCTAGCTCTCCCGTCCAATGCCGAGGTGAATAGTGGTCAGATGAGGCGGTTCGCTCGATGTTGAGACGTCGTGGGCGCATCTCTAGATTGGGATGGCGTGAAAAGATCTCGTCGCAGCGTAAGGCAGATGCGAAGCGTTCTCTCAGCTGCTCCACATCCACGTTGGGATCGTGTCCCCCAATCATCCGTGCCCTCCCAAAAAGCACCTCCAAAACGTCGTCACCGAGAAGACAAAGGAAAACCTTGTAGGCGGGGTTCAGTTCCTTGACCATGAAGATTGCATTCTTAACCATACACTGAAGGTCCCCGTAAAGCTGGTTCGGCATGAATGATGTTTCGTGTTTTCGGAAAAGGGCGAACGCGATGTATGCAAACTTGACGAGACGTATGATTTGCTCGGTGAGGGAGAGGTGGAGGAGAATGAAGGGCTCTACAAGTCCAGCGAACATTTCACCCAGGAGCTCCAACGCGCGATATGTATGATATTCGGATGGATCCATGTCGTCCTCGTCCCGGTCGCGTAAATCCGAGATCAAGCACAAGAGCGTCGTTGCGCGTGGAACATCCTGATGATCTCCGTGGTCGAACAATGCCCATATATTTGTGTCTGTCCAATCGTGTCCTTCGAGTTTCTCTAACCAGTTCGCCAGCATCGTTTTAGTAATAACGACACCGTTTACCAGTGAGCCTTGCTGCCCACATAGTAATGTAGCACACCCTAAGGATAGGAGTAAGTACTTCGACCATGATAATCAGAATGGGGTTTAACTTACTCTTCCAGTCATGTTTCCAGTCAAAAGCGACAGTCTCGAAATTCTGGCCGCAGTACAAATTCAATCCACGAAGGCGTCCCAAATGCTTGTACAACACATCCGTCTCAACGAGTTTCCGAACCACGCAGAGAAGGTAAAGCGCTGGGCGACGTTTGGGATCACCGTCAGAAGCAATTGACCACACATTGCCATGCAAGCGAGCCCCGTAAGGGGAGATTCTCCATGCCTCCAGAAGCATTTGTATCTGCATTGCGGCATCATGATAGTCACCCTTTTTGCATGTTGGTAGAAGAAGGACCGGTTTCGCCCCATAGTCCGTTCCATCAAATTTCGCAAATGCTGCGACACTGATCTCATGGCCAACATGAAACTCTTTCGTCCCTCTCACTGACGCTGCCACGGAATCGACCACTGTCATGTCCGCGCCCATCTTCAACGAGCCCAACACCTTTGAATGTTCACATAACCCCGCGATCTCGTCCGTCTCTGACAGGTAACACAAACGACTCTCGCAGGCAATCTCGTCCTGACACAAAGTGATACCAGTTTTGCGGGGGTTCGGCGTGGCATCCTTGAAGAGTGTCTCGATGTTACTGAGGATATCAGATATTTTCATACCGCCTATAGAAATGCGAAGCTGTAATCGTCGACACAAGGGAGCTATACAGTCACAGGAGGGAAGCGAGGTGGATGCATGGTTATGCGCATAGAGCGAAGGGCCGCCACCGAGCTCATAGGTGAGGATGGCGAGGTCCTTTTCGTACGCGGAGTAGCTATGGGGATGATATTGTCCTTCAATGACATCGTTCGTCCTCTGGTACAGTTTCCCAATACTCCAACCCTGCCGGTCTGCGATGCGAAACAAGCGAGGTAGTCCTGGGACATCGTTCTTTCCTAAGAAGTGATGGTACGCCTCGTAAACCTCTAGCTTCTTGCATGCCGTAGCTAAGTCGCGTGTCGTATTGACACCCTGTAATCTTGTAAGCTAATGAACATGGGGAAGAGGAATTACACTTACGTCTCTCTTCAACTTGTTTGCTTTTTTAGTTAACCGTAGAGCCTTGTCTGCGATCTGCGCGTGGCTAAGAGAATTCACAGACCGTTTCCCGGATGGGGCGCGGGCTCCATCCTTGACCAGATCGAGTGCAGGTACCAGAGCCGCACAGGAGGAACAGGTACCCCCCGCGCCTGCACTGGGTAAGGACATGGTGCACCTGCGAGAGCGAACATAGATGTGATTGACGTCGACTGATAGTAGCGTGTACCCAGGATCCTGTTTGGACTGGGGGTCATGACGGGGAAATGGATACGTGGTATATGGAGAGCCGATATCCCAGAGGTAGCATTTTCCACTGCAAGGATGCGATTCCGTAAGAGGCTGGGATGTGGAAGATGAGATGGGAGACGGTGCATGTTGAGAGGATCGCAAACTGGTCCATTTGTCTAAGCAAACTAATTAGTCTCAGAAGACGAGGTGGTCTTGATTACTCACCTGACTGCAAAGTACAGGCTTTACTCAGCCAGTGACTCTCCAAATTGCGGTATGACTTCCCGTCGCGTCCGTGTTTGATCCAAGAAAAGCATCGAGGGCAAAGAACCTCACGAGTACCATTGAGAGAGTTTCCTATCTCCTGGTGTCTTGTATCCTGGGTCTCGTTCTCTTTGTTTGAGCGCTGGTCGGTGGTAGAAGAGGAAACACGGAGGGTTGGGGTGGTGGAATAACTAGAGGGGTTTACAGTGGGGTTGGGGCTATGCACATTATATACAGTGCTGTGTTGCCATGGTGTGTTCGAGATTTCGAGTGTAGGAGGGTGTCTCCCGCATGAGAACGCGTTCAAACGCGAAAAGCTTGCTCGCTCTCAACGCGCCGTCGTCGTTCAGGTCAAGATTGAAGGAATGATCCATTGATGATGGACTCGATGGCCGTTGAGGCTGCCGTTCGATATATTGGGAAAGTTTCTCACGACGGGGTCGTGGGAATCCTGGAATATGGGTGTCAAAGATCTGAATCGGGCTTACCTCTTGAGAGCGGGATGTGCAACAGGACCGGAAGTGCAACAAATCAGTTTGATCACTCTTTTCTGGCTCAACGCGGTCACCTAGCCTTGGGCGTGAGTTTTCTTGTGATCGCGCATAGCCATTTTGTGAGAGATGGTATCACAAAGATCAACAATAGCTTTGTTGGCCTCCCCGTCCCGTAAGCGGAATTCAACGGCGGCCAGCTGAGCTAGATCCAGTTTTTCGCGATCAGAAGCTGAAAAGTCTGAAGGCAAGAGAAGAACTTCTTCTCTAATCGCTCCGTCCTAGTCCTGGTCCCCGTAGTGGGACCCCCAGTTCAAGATGGACGCGGCTCCCTATCTCCTCCTCTGTGCTACTAGTTCAAGTCCGAGGGCTGGGAGGCATGCTCTGGAGATAACACCGTAGGGTCGGGACGGCAGATGACGGAGGACGCGCGCATAGGTGACCGACTGGTGCCGGTCCACAGCGCTGTTGACTAGGTGAGAGAGTCGTCCGCCAGGGTGTGACGGGCGTGGATGCTGTGTTGGATGTCCCTGTTCTCTAGCACTCGGGGGTCCTAGGGAACGGTGAGGAGCTCCGGGGCCAGTGGGCGCTCAAGTACACCCATCTGTTCCTTCGATAAGTACGCCAGAGGGCACGTCACCTGGCGCGTTCGGGGCTCTTGAACTTGACGCACTGTCGAGAGAGAACAGGTATCAGTAGGAACTACTATCTTGAGACGGGATGTGCAACAAATAATGTAGATACATTTTTCTCCCCTTCCCGCCTTCCGTTCCGTCTGAAAATTGATTTCTGAGGTCCAGAACACTTATTGAATGGGCTGATAAAGGTTCAGATTTTTTGGTGAATGGAGAACAATGTTCGTCGTTTTGGCGGGCAAGTGCAACAGGTGACGAAGATGTGACGATCAATCGATCAGTGATGCGGCATGTCGGCGCCGTTTACTTAGTTCGAACGCCCACGCTCACGCTCGCAATACATTGTGCTGGAACCGCAATCGAACCAGAAAATTCAAATGATGGAATATTTGTAGTGCTATTATAAGGATAAGTAGGTGGCCTATCATAATAAGATGAAGGCCAGTCATTCGGGATATTATACTGTGTTAGGCTACGAGCATCAGTAAGTTCACACCTGTATGGCAGCGTGGGAGCATGGCTGTTACCCTGAAGCCACGCGTGCCATGCAGCCATGCCCAGCCATACGGTCCTGATCCGCCATACCTTGACGGATCAGCCACGCATCGCGCGTTTAATGCATGGCTGAGCATGGCTGCGTGGCTGTTACTTCTGTTGGTTCTTTATTTTATTCGCTATGCATGCTTGAAGCATTAATAAATGAACATTTCTTGAATTAGAAACATATCTACTCTGTTGGTAAATTGTAAAGCACAGGAAAGAGAACTTGAGGTTTCCGTGTCCCAAATTTACTTTGACCTTGCTTGACTTGCGTTTAAAATGGTGAAGTCCATTTGCCTCCGGCATATCACTCTGCACGGACGCATATGGGCCATCAGCAAATTTTTCAGACTCCGCTTCTGTCCTTTCGCCCATCACTTGCGACGCTGACGCCTTGCGATACGACGATACCCGACTCTCTGTGACTTACGGCGCGACAAAACACGAACAACTACACTTGGCTTGGTCCAACGAACTAAGGAACTCGGCTGCTGGCTTCGAATCGACACGACGGGGCAAACGACGACGACGCCACGAAACGACGACGACGACACGAAACGACGACGACGACAACACAAATTGGCGACGACGGCACAAAATGGCGAAGACAACGACGATGGACAACATGGTCGACCTGGACGAACGGATAGACGCACAGATGGACGACCTGGACGAACGAACGGAGATGAACGACCGCCAAGCCAAGCAAGCGACGGGGTGAAGGATGACTGTGGCGCGGTGTCAGGCTGCAGGAATTGCAATGTGCGTGTTCCAACTCCCAACGAGGTCGTCTTTCTAACTTCTTTTGCAGATAGTGTTGATACAGCTTACTGAACGTGTTGGGTCGAATCTTTGGGTGGGGGTGGTGTCGATGGCTCGGTCGCGGGGTTTAAATGCTTAGTCCTTGTTGTAGTTACATGCAATGCATCTTTTATTTTATTGTTTTATTTGCGCGACAATTGAGCGACGACGACGATAGCGGCGGCGGCGGGAGCAGCGCCAAAATGACGGGTGCGTGGTGGTGCATGGTAGAGCGTGGCTGCGTGCATGGCTGAGCATGGCTGCATGTATGGCTGAGCGTGGCTCGCGTATGGCCCATAAATGAGCTTGACTGTTTATCTGCATGGTTTTATGCAGGTCCATCATGGTGCCACGCTCAGACGTGGCTGCATGGTTGACGTGGTTGACGTGGCACCACGCTCAGCCATGCTCAACCATGCACGTGTGAACTTACTGATGAGACGGGCCAGCCTGCTGCATATAGAGGAGGCTGTAAATGAATCAGATACTGATATGATAGAGTGTTGTATGGAGGCTGAAAGGATCGATCTATTCTGTTTACATGATTGTGGTGGACTTGATAGGTGTTAGTAGCATCTGCAAGATTTCCGTGTCGATGTTGGGCCAGTCGGAGAGATGGATTGATGAGCTGAACATTTTCTGAGTCGTCGTCTGGAGCTGGCCGCTTGGAAGCACGATTGAATAATGATGCAAAGCGTTTGTCGGTCTGTAGATCTGGATGAGAGTCAAAGTAAGCTCTGACGCGGGCAAGGAGAACTGGCTTGGTACCCTCCTCCGAGAGCCCAAGGCACCAGGCCAGGTTCCTAAGGTCAAGAACCTTCAACACTGACCAAGTTCCTTCGAATGAAACGTTGGCTGTTCCAGCTGCACGGAAAGCACGGACATGTGCCGCCGTATCCTGCCGCTGCTGCACTCGTACATCCTTCTCCTGTTGACGTATTTCTTTAACTTCCTTCTGCTTCTGTGATGTATCCCTCAGCTCAATAGTGGATATGATACGTGAACCAACAACCACGGCACGGTCATTTCCATCCTTCTTTCGCTTCTTTTTTGCGTTCAGCTGCAACTGCAAGTCCCTAATATGTAATGCCCCCAATTTCCGTTGCGCCTCAGAGTCCTCCAGATGTTCCTCCGTTTCTCTATTCACCGCTTTTATTTCTTCATATTTCCGCCGGTAAATGTCGACCAGCATCGCGAGGCGCGCAACGAGATCTGCTGACGGAGGCTCATTGGGATCTATCCCCGGAAGGTCCTCCTCTATCAACGCAACAGGTGGGATCCCAGTAGTAGGAGGGCTATAGTCGTCGTCGTCGTCAGAGTCTGTCTGATATGGATTAGGAATGGGAAAGAGTATGGCGGGATAGATGTCGCCAGCATCCGAATCATTGTACTCAGACTCTGAGTCAGAGCTCGTCTCGTCATCCTCTGAGTTCTCCGAGTCGTCATCCGTTAAGTAAGTGTTGTCGGGGATATATCCATCCGGTAGGTCGAGAGTGGTTGAGCTAGAAACACTAGTTTTGAAGTCGGAAGGTTTGAAGACTCCTTTATTTGATTTTGGAAGTCCAGAGGGATCGTCGACATCTATGCCAGCCTTTCTCCAGGCAGCCTTGATTGTTTCAGCCTTGAATGCCTCCTTCCGTGCTCCCACGTACACGCCAACAACATCACGCGCAGGCAAAGATATTCCATTACGCCCGAGATAGGACTGGCAGCTTTTGTACCACCAGGTTTTGAGTGGGCCAAAAGCACCGACGTCGCAGGGCTGGAGGCGATGTGTCGTATGTGGCGGAAGTTGGAAAAGGATAATGTCGTTGTCGAGGGCTAGCTCAATCATTTCGGGGGTGGCGTGAGAGCCGTGGCCGTCGAGCATAAGGAGGATAGGCTTTTCCGGGTCACTTTGCTTCCGGGCTTGAGGAATGAAGTTGTGTTTGAACCATTCCGCGCAAATGGTATCGTTTGTCCAACCGCTGTCGGTTGTTGCCAATCTAAGAGATATAAGAATAAATCAATCTACGGGCTAGCTTTAACATACAATATTTCGTCGTCGTCGTCAGCCCACTCCGAGCAGAATAGTTTGCCTTGAAATACGAAGCATGGTTTGACTGGAGCTGTACCATCCGCACATACAGTCTCAAGGACCGTCACCAGCTCCAAGTCATCACTTTGCAGGCGGTAACGTGTCTTGTCATCATCCCAGAAGAAAAACTCCTGTGCGTTTCCATTCCGTCCACCACCTAAGGAGATTCCGATCTCATCTAAGTTGTGTGTGTTCTGTATCGGGATTTCGGAAACATTGACGACCCAGTTGAACAGCTTGAAATGGGCATTCACCGTTGTTTTGTTGAAAGCCTTAGCGCGCTTTGGATCCAGACCGGTAGGCTTTCCCAACTTCAAATCCAGATTCCGCGCAAGCCAACGTTCGCACCACTTCCTCGATGGTTCCCTCCCACACAACTCAAAAACCTTCGGCGTCATCGTTTCCCGAGACATTGGATTACCGGTCGTGGCCAGCCACACCATCCAACCCTTCAGAACACGGTCTTGGGCAGCGGTAAGCAGCATCTGGTTGCGATGTGCTTCTCGTCGTTCTCTCGTCCTCCTCCTGTAGCGCCTCCAGATGGTTGTAAATTGCTTTGGAATGCCCAGATCTTTTGCAGCTGCGCGCGCCGTCCGATATATGCCAGAATCCAAGCCTCCAACAGCTACTTGGATTTTCGCCTCCTTCTCATCGGCTTTCTTGCCTTTCTGGCGGTAAACTTTTGTGCGGGCCATTTCAGAGTTGTAGAATAGTGATAATAGATGTTATTGAGTAGAATGTGCGCCCTTCCACCGTAGTTTCGTTGTGAGGTGCTCGTGGAGTGGAACGAAGTCGCGTTGGCAATGAGGCCGAACGGATCAGAGGGATCAGCGGAGTTTGAATTCATTCTGTCACGCTCGCGTTGCACGTCGCGTCCTTCAGATGCATTCTACTTTGATTTAGGGCGCGGAGCCTTAGATTTTTCTTCGAGGGGCAGTTTATTATCTATTACAAACACTGTAGCCAACTTTCAAACCTTTTCACTAACGGGGTAAATGGTGGAACTGGATTTATCTGCTCAGAGGAGCAGTGCAACAAATGTTCGTAAATCCTGAATATAACGAGCTCGATATTGAATAGAACTGAGCTGCGCGTACTTGAATAAAGAACCCAAACTATCATGGATTAAAAAATCTGGACGCTAGGTGACCGCGTTGAGCCAGAAAAGAGTGATCAAACTGATTTGTTGCACTTCCGGTCCTGTTGCACATCCCTTCTCAAGATAGTACAGTGAACGGCCCAAGAGGGGAATGACGTACCGGGTCGGCAAGTTTGAGGAGGCGTCAATGTGAGAGATATTATAGCTTTCATACGAAGTCTGGGGAAGGAGATGAGGAGTTGTTTTAGGGGAGGAAAAGACCGTGACTCACAGCAGGCCCATGTCATCCTAAGCTCCTGTGAACTCACTGCTAGGTGCTCACTGTCTGTGTGTGTTGATACATGCACCTTCGCCGTGAGATGCGGGTAATAACCCCCCGGGGTTGCGTCGCAGTACGGCCGTCTGTGAGAGCGTTGGGTGGTGTCCCGGACGCTGAATGGAATGAGATAGACGCCAGCCTTTGTCAGAGTTAATAATCAAAATAGGAGATTATGGTAGGTTGCGCACCGGCGGTGTAGGTATACCGATGAGTCGTCGGTACGGACGATGTCGCTGCGTATGGCGCGAGGCCTCCAAATAAATAGACGATGTTTCTGAGCTGATTGTCAGCCTAGGAGACATCCTATCAAAAGGCGACGTACCTCTCTGTGAATTATTCTCCATGCGAGTCGGTAGTCTATCCCACCAAGGATCCGCTGGCGTAGAGCTAATCCACGCGGATACCGGAAAACGGGCCGTAGGTCTACCTGCCGTGAGAATTGTTCACGCTGCGGGAGCTCTCTCACGGAAGGCCGTACACGTGGAAGCCTGCCGTTTACCTTTCGTTCGTTTGCCTTTCATTCTCGGGCCCCACACTATGCGTTCCAGGAATTCCTCTGGTTCTGAGAGATGTTTAACACGCTCTCAGACGCGTGGGCCCAAGCGCCAATTTCTAGGTGTCTTCATACCCCACCATCCCATTCATTCAAAGGCGAGATTATAGATCTTAATTGAAGTGTTTACTCACATCCTAACTCATACAGACTCACTCTCGTCCCCCTCCTACAGCTACTATCTCAAACGCTGCCGGTCGCCGTTCCTCTAGTTCCTCGGACGTCGTTCCCCCGGGTGTCATTCCCTCACTCGCTACTTCCGCCGCTACAGAAATTGCCGTCACTGCTGCCGCAGGTGAGTCCTTTCTTTCTGGATTCTTATTCACTTTTATCTGATGCCATGCAACATTCACCAGGTACCTCAAGCGCCCACAAGGATCTACCGCCGCCCATCATCCATAAGTCTCCGGTTCGACGTAGGGCCTACGTACGCCGGAACGTGTATAAGGATTTTGGACCCAGCCGTCAATCAGACGTGCCCTCTTATCCTGGAACATCTCAGACCACCTTGGTGCTCCCGGTTCAAGCGCCTCCAGTTCCCTCGGCCTCCCCAGAATCCCGCCTTCCTGGAGCTTTACAAGGGCCTCTCCCTCCCCTGACTTCTCGCACACCAGTCATCATCCTCGAGAACCCCAACGTCAGAAAGGACAGGGAAGTCCAGTGGACGAAGACCATCCGCTATGTAGAGACGTATGATCTGACTTCCGATTAGGTACACTATCTGGTCTGTAGTTAGTAGTTACAGTCCACTATGTTGCAGAATAAAGCTGTAGCTGCGATAATATTAAGGATGACTGAGTTATTATTGCTCTTTGCAAAAATGTTGGCCGGATCTGCTAATTTGGGTCGATCACATCTTTTTATGCCAATCAGCAAATTCACAAATGTCTAAGCAGGTATATTGTGGTCTAAAGGTGTATAAAGTGGTCTAATGGCTCTAAAAGGTATAACAGATATGGTTCCTGCGGTTTAGACCCACTTTAGATCATCATTTAGACCCGCTTTAGACCACCAATTAGACGTGCCATATACAATATTGTACTGGCTATTATGCATCCACTGTGACTAGATTCCTCAGAATTTTGATGTAATCCGGTATCAGCGAGTGATAGTAGTGATGAAGGAAGGACATCAGGCAGAAAAAATCAAGGAAATCCCACTGGCACTCTCTGACTGGAGTGGCAATTTGTCGGCACCCCTCCTAGCACTGAAGGAAACAGATAGCACAGTAATAGCCTTTATAACTCAGTTGTGTGATACATGGACTCAGTAGTTGCACGTTCAATGATGCGCCACTTGTTGTCTGACTCAGCTATTTGTACTTGTTGAAGTACGTTGGACTTTTTTTTGTTTCTTTCCTTCCGTCTTCCATCATGCATCAGCTCTGGTCTTTCGTCTGCTCTGCACCATCGACTACTCCCACGATCTCGAGACTCTAGGGTACTCTTTTGCTGAACGTCTCTGATCTACCTGTGGTACCTACGCTAGGACGGCACGACCTAAAGATCTGGATACACCTTCGACCAGTGTTAATAGCCTGACGACTGGGCAAAAAGATCCAATACCTTGACGATATATCATAACACGATGACTTTACGGTGCAACACAATGGCTAGGACGATGCAAACCCATGAACGATACAGCACGACTCGCCAATACGACCCAAGACGGCTTTTACCTTGGATATGGACTACTGTATGTGGCAGTCTTACATCCTTAACCTATCATTCACCCTCTTCTAGATATCCTTCGCTTTCCGTATCAACATCAAGATTCCATCGTACCACGGAAACAACCCCCACCGTCATGAGGCATCTACGGCCATGCCCGATGGCGATGACTACTTTTATGGGATGGCAGTCCTTGCATGGCTTGACGCAGTGAGTGCCGCACCCGTGTACGCCAAATGGGCTGACCATTTGCCAGTCCAAACCCTTCCGGCCCATAAGAGTATACAGTTGACGACTTGAGGCTATATTCGGGTGATGGTACTGTAGAATGTAGTTACCAGCTGTTGTAGAGTATGAATATACCTGATTTCCCTGGATCCTGGTCTGAAACTGCAGCAAACTGTATAGAAATGTATAAAATTAGGGCTTGTACAGGTGTATATGACGGGTCTAAAGGTGGTATACGATGGGTCTAATTGCGCTATAAATTTAGACCTGCGAAGTGTAAAATTATCGGGGTCTAGTGTAAGATTAGACCGAATTAGACGGGGAAAAGTGGTCTAAATCGGTCTAAATGGTATAATATATATGGTATAATATATATTATACCATTTTAGACCGTTTAGACATTTGTGAACTTGCTGATCTGAGTCACTGAGTGTAACGAGTTCATCACCGTATCTTGATTATCTTCGGCCCGGCTTTCTCTCCTCTAGATATTTAGTTACCATCTTGATTATTCCTATGTTCTTCGTTACAGACTTTACTATTTAAACAGACCTACGTACGTACTAGAAGGATTAGACTACTCTAAACAACGTGTCTTACCCCAGGTCATCTCTAGTCTGAACCGCCGTGTGCCGGTGCTCTTCGTACTACCGTCACATATTTTGACCTCCGATTCGACTCGTTTTTAACTCGCTTTCGGCGCGACTCGCTCTTTGGACGCACCCGGTCTGATCAACCGGACCCGACCTCGACGTTGTCCCGCCACCATTTTTTCGACTCAACCAAACCAACCAACCACCCATTTCGAAACCACCACCCGCCATCTCATCATCATGTCCTCTACCCGCTACAATCTCCGCGCTACGCGCGGCAGAACTGACCGGACTGCGAGTGCTCAAGACGCCACAGTTCCGCAAGGTGAGTCTTCCGTTCCCATCATTGATGCTAATGTTCCATCAGTTTCTCGGCCGCGTTCCGTCTCCGTTGGGAGTGGTTCGCGGTCATCTGGCACTGCTCGTCTGCGTCGTCATAGCGTGGCGACCAGTGACCATTTTCCAGCCTCGAAGAGAGCTGATGGCAGCGGGGATGACCATGTTCCTTCGGGATCTGGTGACCCCGTGAAGACTGTCCGCTAGAGGATGTACGGCCTGAGAGCCATTTTACCCCAGTAGAGGGTGGCGACGTTGACGTTGACCGTGGCGGTCACGTCGCGTCTCCCGTCTCACATAGTGTGCGAGAATGGGCAGAACGGCTGCGTGTACTCCATGAGAGTGTCACCAGTGTAACGAACTCTGCTGAAGAGTTCGCGAATCAGATCGCATCAGACTTAGAAGAGAATAGAAGATCTTTCATTCCGTATAGTAATTCGGAGGTTGAGGACGACGGTTCTCAACCGTCTGATGACGAAAGCTATTATGCTGATCCTGATAGTCCATATGAGGACGACTTCCCGCCAGAGGAAGAACTTATTGCTACGATCAATAAGCAGAAGGAGCGTGAGAAAGAAATCCGCACCCAACGCAAAGTAACCATTGAAGACGTTACGGATGAAGAGGACGAGGGCTATGCTCGTCCTGGACCATCTACCTTCGCGAAAGGAAAGACCGTCGAGTTCCGGGGACGTGGTATTCCCGGGATCGATGATGAGGAACTTGATCCTGTTGCCCAAAAACAGGCCTTGGATCAATATGAACAGTTCCGTAAAGAACTAATCAACCCAGACGTTCAGAGCGCATTATATGAGAACGTTGTTGCTAATTGGGGCAAAGGATCATCTAATTCAAAGGGTAGCTCCCACGAAAAGACGAAATCCGTGAGTTACGCCACACCGGAGATTGATAAATCTACCGCTCGTGGTTCCATTACTCCAACGACGGAGCCGGCTAGCGCTCCCAAGAAGACTAAAAAGTCTAAGAAGAGGTCGTCTTCGAAGGCCAAGAAGACGTCAGAGGTTGTTGCACCTACTTCCAAGAAAGGAAGTCCTGCTGCAAACCCAATGAGACAAAGATCTTTGGATCCGGCGGCACCGACTCACCAGTTTGGTACGGATGCTTACCTCCGAAAGGAGCTTGAGAGATTGGGCCGGAAGGGCAAACGGAGGTCGAGACGTGGTACTTCACCGTCCGATTCTTCATCCTCCTCCTCCTCATCTGAGTATTCGCCATCTGAGTCTGGCTCCAGCTCGTCGTCCGAGGATTCGTCTAACGATTCCGATTCCGATTCGAGTTCCAGCTCTAGCTCGAGCAGCTCGGGAAAACATCGTCACGGCAAGCATCGCCGCCACAAATCATCCCGCAAGACAAAGAAGTCTTGCAGGTCCCGTAGCACTCACAAGAAGCGCTGTTCGCGTCACGATAAACGCTCTATTCGCATGAGCAAACCCATCAATCCTGAGGTGTATGACGGGACGGCTAGCGTACCTAAACTTAGCCGCTTCATGCAAGAAGCGGACTCGTACGTTGAAGTTCTTGATGATATAAAGGAACAGGATGTTTACCACATCTCCCGTTTCCTTAAGGGCACCGCACGTGAGTTCTATGACACTACTGTTAGTAGTGAGTACGAAGAATGGGATTTACCTACTTTCTTCGAGGCTATGATGGATTTTTGCTTTCCCCGAGATTTCCGCGCGCGTCTTCGACGCCAGATCGATGACTGCCGTCAAGGCGGTCGACGAGTGCGACCGTACTCACACGAGCTGAAGAACTTGTATAAGATGCTTGGCGATGAGTCTGATAGGACGAAAACCGTCAAGTTCTGGAAGGGACTTAATGGTGATATTACTCACCAGCTAATGCTGCAAGGATTCTCCGAGGAAGTTCATTCCTGGGACGAGATCCTTGCCGCTGCAGAAGTCGTAGAAGGTGCGCTTCGACGCGCTGATGCCGCAAGACGATCAGACTATGATCACAAGCGTCGCAGTGAAGGACGACGAACCAATAACGACATAGAGTCAACTAAATACAGAAATGTCCCGCGTCATCAACGCCACAGATCTCCTATCCCGGTGAAGCAGAGCTTCAACGACGAGCTTAGAGAAGCTCGTGGTGATGCGCCGAAACATGTGCGTAGGTGGAAGAACTCTGGTTTCCGTAAAGGGAAACTTGGGTCCTCAAGTTCGAAGTCTGCAGAAGGTCAACGTTCGAGTAAGCGACTGTCAGATAAGGAGAAGACAGAGCATACCGAGAAGGGTTTATGCTTCAACTGCCACGAACCTGGACATATTTCCCGGAACTGCCCCAAGTACAATACTGTGGCGTCCGGGAGCAGATCTTCTCCGCCAGGAAGAATGGAATCGAACCATGTCAGCTTGAACGTTGAAGAAATAGGTCGTTTATCATCTATAGCATCGTGTAACAGTGACCAGACAAATATCAGCTTGAACCAAGTTGGTCCAAGCTGCAGACCAATGCCACAGACAACGTTTCCAGCCCCGCATACTCGATTTCCTGTCCAGGAATTGAAGTCGAACCTTCTTGCAACTAGCGAATGGACACCTGAGAGTGCCGACGAGTTTCTAAATGAACCGTTAGGTGACTTATACTCTACTTGGTCAGTACATACCTTGGCCGCATTTTATCCGTACCCCGGGACATTGAGAAACGTCTCGATACCGATCATTTTAGCATGTACGAAACATGCGACGGCTACTGTCTAAAAGACAGCTGGAACCTTGAGCGCGATGATGACAGTGAGATGATAGTACCCACCAAAGTTGTGCGCTCGGGACATGTATATAAAACCAGATCTCTGAATCTCAAGATTCAGGCTGTTCAGACACCCCCATCGAGACCGTCTCGAGACTCTCAATCCCGGGAGTTTCGAGACTTTGTTCTTATTTAAATCATAGTAGCCACTAGTAGTAGTAGTAGTATACAATAAATCATGTCAATATAATTCAATCTTCTTTATTTAACTACTGGAAGGTCATTGAGGCTATATCTATACGATCATGGAGACAACCCCCAAGGCTTTGTCCCGGGACAATCCCCGGGACTAGTCTCCAGACTATCTCCAAGGATTATCTCGAGATTGTCTTTGAGACAATGGAGACTATCCCCGAGATAATGCTTGAGACAATCCCGGGGAATGTCCCGGGACAAAGACCGCCAGTAACTCCGGCACCGTCTCGAGACAATGCTTGAGACATCACAGATGCGCCACTCACGTGAATCATCTCACCCGTCTCCTTCCCTGCGTAATAAGATCATATCTATGTATATCTGCTCATCTGGTTATGTGAACACCAACCTTTCTTCAATGGAGGTGTCTTATTTGAAAGATGCCATGAAGGTAAGAGGTAAGAGGCAAAGGCTGGCACATGACTCTGCCTCGATTGTTTTATGGAAACAAATGTTGTATTCACCGGCACGATGGGAAGAAACGGAAAGCATCAGGTGATGCTGAGGGCTACAAAGAACCGCCGTAGATTGTATCAGTATGCGCCGCAGTGATCAATGTAAGCTTGGTACGAACAAAGAGTGAATTAAGCCGAATGTGCCGGTGAATGCAACATTCGTCGCCACAAAACAATCGACGCGGAGACATGTGCCAGCCTTTGCTTCTATCCTCTTACCTTCATGGCAGCCACTCGATCTTTCAACTAAGACGCCTCCCTGGCGGAAAGGTAGGATCATTGAACAGATATGTGTAGATGCTATTACGCAGATGTGGAGGACACGGGTAAGATCAGTCGAGTGGCGCATTTCGTAATGCTCTGTCTCGAGCATTGTCTCGAGACAATACCGGGATTGTTGGTTGAGATTGTCTCCAGATGATCTCCAGGGATTATCTCGAGCTTTGTCTCGGGGATTGTCTCGAGACAGTGCGGGGACAATGCTCGAGACAATCCTTGGAGATAGTCTCGAGCTTTGTGTCAAAGGGTGTCTCAAGAACAACTCGGAGACTGTACAGGTAGCCTCAAGGGTATTTAGATAGAGTAGATTGAATTATATTGACATGAATTATTGTATACTATGGCTACTATGATTTAACTAAGAACAAAGTCTCGAGACGGTCTCGAGGGGGGTGTCTGAACAGCCGGAATCTTGAGATCCAGAGATCTGGTTCTTGCATGTATTCAATTGGTACCGCGCGTACTGCGCAGACCTATTGAATATGGAGAAAGACTTCGTTTGGAGTCATTGTCCTAATGAGGACATCGTGCGGTCCATGCTTCGCGAAGTAATGAATCTCGCTTTTGGACATGAGTCCAATACTGAGGAAAGGTTTGACGTGAAGCATACCAATGACGAGATCGATTTTGTTATCATTGACCACACTTTTGGATGTCGCATCAAGATGCCGCGTAGCATTGCACAGAACGCGAAGCTACGATTCCGTCATTGGTACCTGCGCCACATTGAGAAGAAGTTCCGAAAGGATCTAGTGTGAGACTTTTGGTCAAACACATGGAGCCTTTCGCACTTTTGGAACATACCTGAGAGAAAGGGTGTAAACACCAGTCTCTTTTGTGGTAATATCCACCGTATCGAGCGATCCGCGGGATCTGCTCGAGACTTCAGTAGAAAGGTTCCGCACCCGCTCGTCGTAGAGGTAAAGATCAATGGTAGAGCATGTACTGCTCTCATCGATTCTGGATCACTATCAGATTTCATATCTACAAAAGCAGTAGATCAGCTGAAGATCAAGAAGACGGAGTTGGCGAAGCCAATTGACTTACACCTCGCGGTGCAAGGATCTAAGTCAAAGATCAACTATTGCGTGCAGCCGTCTTTTGAGTACCAAGGTATCAAAGAAAATCGTTACTTCGATGTCGCGAATCTGTCAAGTTATGACTTGATCCTTGGTACACCATTTCTGTACCAACATAAAGTCTCATTCGGGTTGAACGAGGCTCACATCCATATCGGTAGCAACGTTTCAGTTCCTATAGAAGGAGTAAATGTTAGTAAAATCGATTCGCGAGCAGTTGAAATAGCAGAAGACGAACTTGATAAAGTTCGACGTCACTTGAAGGAAAAGGCCGCGCCACTGTTCGTTGATGCATCGGAACAAGGTTTACCTCCTTTTCGAGTCGTTAACCATGAGATTCCAATCATCGACGACTCGAAGCAGTATAAATGGCGGCCATCGAGTTGCCCAGAGCCGTTGCGTCCGCAATGGGTAAAGCAGCGTGTGGCATACTTGAAGTCTGGACGTTGGCGTATGACTACCACACGCAACGCGATCCCTATGTTATGTTTGTATAAGCCACATAAGCCAAAAGATCAGCCAGAGTTACGTACCGTTTTCGATCTTCGAGAACGAAACCGAAATACTGCCAGCATGACGGCGCCACTTCCTGCCGTCGAAGGTATCCTACGTCGTGTCGCGAGTCATGACTTGGTGTCCACTATGGACATGCAGAAGTACTACGACCAGATTCGCTTCGTCAAAGAACATGTTTCTCGTAATATTATCGGTAGCCCCGATGGTAACATGGTCAGTGAAGTCATGCTGCAAGGTGACAAGAACGCCGTTGCGACAGCTCAGTCACTCGTAAATGCACTCTTTGGGCCATATATTGGTGTATTTATGGACGTCTATCTAGACGACATCGTGGTCTACTCTGATACTCTAGAAGACCATATCAAACATTGTGAGATAATCTTCGAAATCTTGAAGAAAGAGAAGCTCTACCTTAGCGAAAAGAAATGCTACTTCCTCGCGAAGGAGGTAAAGCTCCTTGGCCATATTGTTGATCGAAACGGCATCCGTATGGATCCGTTAAAGATTGACGAGGTCTTGAAATGGAAGGTGCCGACGTCCAAGGACACCTTGCGTGGGTTCTTGGGATCTGTCAGCTACCTTGCCGATAACGTAGCAAACGTTCGCATACCTATGGGAATCTTGCATGACCTCATGGGGTCTACTGTTCCATTTCGCTGGAGAGATATTCATCAGCGCGCGTTTGAAGAAGTGAAACAATATGTACATACCTTTCGCGAACATAGTCGCATCGTTTTGAGATATGGGCCAGATGCCCCTCCAATAAACGTCGTCACGGACGCCAGCGCAACCGGTGTAGCAGGCATCGTTAGCCAAGGTGAAGATTGGCGTACTGCAAAAGTCGCCGCTTTCTACAGCGCGAAGATGTCTTCGGCGCAGCAAAATTACCCGGTCCATGACCAGGAGATGCTTGGGGGTCTTGAGACGATCCTACGACACCGCGATATTCTGCAGGGGGCGCGTTTTAGGTGGTACACAGACCATAAAACACTTACACACCTTTTTACCCAGCAAACATTGCATGGGCGACGGGCTCGCTGGCTAGAACAGCTTGCCGACTTCGACTTTGAAGTTATTTATGTACCTGGAGTGGAGAACATTCTTAGCGATGCATTATCGTGTATGTATTCAGACGACGCACCTGGTACAGTTCGCGCACCGTCTGAGTACATCCAATATGATGAAAATTCCCCTCCTCCGGAGCCGTCGTCGCTGTTGAGCGCTGCCGTTAGTGTTGGTCTGGAAGCGAATGCAATCGCCGTTCGTGCTAGTCGACGTCTCGCTGAAAAAGCGCTCGCGTCAACGGATAATCGAGCAAAGGATGGTGATCACTCACTATCCTATGCTACAGCCAGTTCGTCCGGCAATACCAGCATTTCCAGTTCTCGTCAGCGCGAATCCACATCTGATTGGGCCAGAAGAATGGCTAAACGTCCCATAAAGGTTGTTGGACCTAGCGAGGCAGCGGCCGTGCTTTAAGAACTCTCCAGAAGCGTCCTTGGGGGCGAATCAGGGAGTAAATCCACTGAAAACTCGACTACACGGGACAAACCCAATGTAGAAAGCAACGCTGCACGGGACAGACCCAATGCAATGTTGAACGACAACGATGTTGACGGACATGAAGAGAGAAACCATCGTGGGAACTTGATTCCCATTGTGGAATCTATGTCCGAATCCGGTACAGACTCTCACGAGTATGAGGCGCGCGACGTTGAACTTGGTTCGTCGACGTTCGACGCGTCTCTAGTTGGTCTACTACGCGATCGGATGCTCGGAGTCAATATACTCGACGTCATTCGTTTGAATTTGAAAAAGGACCCAGCCTTTAGGAAAGTGATCGAAAACCCTAAGGCCCACAAGAATTTCATATTATCCGACGGCCTACTGTACCTCCGAGAGAACGGACGAGAACTGCTCTGCATTCCAGAGCATGTTGTGATTGATGGACGCAGCCTCCGAGAGATTATCATCTCGGAGGCACATTCTGTTTTGGCGCACCTAGGTGTTTCTAAAACTCGGACTTACATGCGTGATCATGTCTGGTGGAAGACGATGAATGATGACTTACAGTCATTTTGTGATTCATGTGTGACTTGCAAACGAAGCAAACCTTCGAACCAGAAGCCTTATGGTTTATTGAATCCGTTAGAAGTTCCAACGGCCCCTTGGGAGTCTATTGGTATAGATTTCATCGGACCGTTGCCAGAGTCAGAGAATCGTGATGGAAGTTTCAATGCCATCACGGTTATCATTGACCTCTTGACTGGCATGGTACATCTAGTACCTAGCCGCACGGACTACAAAGCTAAAGACGTCGCTGAACTAATCTTTGAATATGTCTACAAGCTTCATGGGCTCCCGAAGAACATTATATCGGATCGAGATGTTCTATTCGCTAGCCACTTTTGGCGAGAGCTTCACAAGCTCATTGGTGTGAACCTTAGAATGAGTAGTGCCTATCACCCTCAATCCGACGGCTCCACCGAACGCGCGAACCACACTATCACACAAATGATTAGAAACTCTATTTCTGATGATCAGCGTGATTGGATTGCTAGAATCCCTGGAATCGAGTTTGCAATCAATAGCGCGCATTCTGAGAGTACGGGGTACTCTCCATTCTTCCTGAATTCAGGACGGCAACCACGTGCCATGATTTGGGAGTCTCCGACAAAACACAAGTACCCCGGAGTGAAGAAATTTGCATTGCAGATGAAGACTGCTATCATGAGTGCTCATGATAGTATACTTGAAGCTAGAATAAAGCAGACTAGAGATGCTAATCGTCGAAGACGCGAGGCACCATTTGAACAGGGTGACCTTGTCTACTTGTCGACGAAGAACTTATCTATTCCGAAGGGCTTGGCTCGGAAATTGGTTCCGAAGTATATCGGACCCTATCCCATCATTCGTGATTTTGGCAATAACTCCTTTGAGTTGGATCTGCCGACTGATCTCAAGAAACGTACCGTGCATCCCATTTTTCATGTGTCGTTGTTACGCGTTCACATTCCTAATGATGATAGGCTATTCCCAGGTCGTCATCATAGCCAAGTTGGCTTTACTTTGAAGCCTGACGGTGAATGGAGGGTACGTTCCGTGATCAATCATAAAGGTCGCGGTAAGAATGCTGAATTCGAAATCGAATGGGCCACTGGAGACCGGACTTGGATGCTGTATGAGTCGGTAAATGACTTACCGGCGCTCTCCGAGTATTTTGAGGCAAAAGGCATCAAGGGAATTCAGAATTTGAAAGATGAGGTGGCGCTACAGGCAAATTTTGTCGCGCTACCGGTGTTCCCTCTCAGCGAAACATCTTGTGAAACTGATGTTAGCTTTCTCATAGCATCACATCACTCTCAGAAGATCTATAAAGCGCAGGGAGGACTCATAATTTATCCTCAGAAACCTGCCACTTCCTCCACTTCCCATTCCATCTCTCTACCCTCGTCTTCTCAGCCTCGCGCCGCGCCGCCGTCACTTCTGCACTCACCGTACAAGCCCACTATGCCGCGCAAGGTCACTCACGACGAACTCGAAGCCCAGAAGCGCGTCGACGTGCTGGATCACCTGTCTTGCCCCAGCGATCAGCTTCTCGTCATCACGGATCTCCAATCCGCGGCATCCTTCCAATACGCCTACTCGTATTCGCAAGTCCTCCACATCATCTCCCTCTGGCGCAAGATCCAGGCCGGTAAAGCCCCAGCCACCTTTGCTTATCCTGCCGGCGCCAACGAGCTCGCGCGCGTCATCCTCGCCAACGACAAACACGGCATCGGCAGTGCTTGCTATCTCGACGACACCAATAAATGGATCGTTCCCGAGCGCGCCATTGTCACTATTGACGAAATCATGATCCCTGAAAAGGTCGACAAGTCGTTGGCTCTGTCCGTGGAGGAGCGTGAGGAATTTAACATGTTGAAGGAAGCTTACCTCAAACTATCCATGTCGATGATGCTCAGACACGCCAAGGCCACCGTTCGTAACAAGGCTGGCAAAGCCCTCCATGACCGCACCGCTACCAAACTCTTCGACCTGATCGACGAGGAAGATCAGGCCCCGAAGAAGCGCGTCAAGCGATCCCACGCTGACATGCTCAACGTGATCAACGGGACCAACAGCATGGACATCACAGGCGAGGGTAGCGGTCTCAATCCCGATGCTACTCCCTTCGTCCGCTCCGCGTCCGAGTAGATTTGTGTTCCGTTCCGGATCGCAGGGGGCGTATGTAACGAGTTCATCACCGTATCTTGATTATCTTCGGCCCGGCTTTCTCTCCTCTAGATATTTAGTTACCATCTTGATTATTCCTATGTTCTTCGTTACAGACTTTACTATTTAAACAGACCTACGTACGTACTAGAAAGATTAGACTACTCTAAACAATGTGTCTTACCCCAGGTCATCTCTAGTCTGAACCGCCGTGTGCCGGTGCTCTTCGTACTACCGTCACACTGAGCGACACAATCAAATCACTTTGAGACTGTAGTTCACTAAATACTGCAGATAATAACACATCTTTTTGCACATTTTGCATCGTTTTGACAAGGCGCAGGTGCTCCGTGAAAGAACGAAAAGATTTGAACGACTTTGAGATACACTGTCTTCTCCGGCCGTGGATTGGGACTTTGCACGTGTCGTGAGCTGTAAAGTAGATGGAATGCCTCGCAACTTCGTACACTTACTCTACTGTATATAGCTCAGGTGCCCTTGAAGTCCTGAAGCTCTCCGACATTTTTTATCCTGCTGTGCTCGTCGAGGCTCATCGCGGTATGTGACAGTCTGTGACACTTGCCTCTTGCCTACCTCCCGTCATTGCGCATCCCACAGGATGACGAACAGCCGTGAGCAAGCACGAAGAGGCAAGAAATCCAAGAAAAAGATAACCCAGAAGTACTCTCCTATACGCAACCCCCGAAATACTGCCAATACGTGGTCTGCATCTGCCTCAAAGGCCTCCACCTCCACCCGAAGGATCCACATTCTAGGACCCCGCCTTCTGGATGATGAGCCGACTGGAGGGGCTGCAGAATCTGCTCCCTCTAGCGAGAAAGCTGAATCCATTTGGAGCCAAATTACGCCACCTCCAGAAATCAGCATATTAAAGGGCGAAGTCCACCGTTCTATTGTAGGCATGTTAGGTGTTGACAGAGCACTGGAGATTTATGGTACCGACTTGCAGATTCCCGACATGGATGACCCTGTTATGACTGGACGGTGTTCCAAGTACTTGCCTCCACGAAAGAGGGCAGCAGAGTCAGATGCCGATGACTCTACTGACAGCTCCGCTGAGATAGCAGTCAGGAAAGGCCGAAGACGTGGCGGTGTTGAATCGTCTGACAAGGACGAGGACTGGGATAGGAAAGAAGATGGGAATAGGGATGAGGACGAGGACTGGGATGAGGATGAGGATGAGGACGGGAGAGATGGGGACGAGAGAGATGAGGATAGGGATGGTTCTGCTAGAGAGACGTTCAAGCCTGGGGGAAGCATGTCTGGCAGTGTAGAGGCTGAGGATGATGCCGAGATGGAGGAACTAGCAGAAAAGATTGCTGTTCTACAGTCACCTACACGACAGAAGGGAACAGGTGGAGGGAAGAAGAAGGAAGTGAAAGTTCACCGAGAACTGACACCTGAAACGGATGATGAGGATGGTGCGCCCTTTTTTGTGTAGATGATTCATGCTCACGTTTGCCTTTGCTTTCTAGTGGATATCACATATGTTGTTCCTTTCGATGGTGCGACTGAGACCGTGATTCTTGCATCCACAGTCAGCTTCAACCGGTTCCTCGAGACGATGGCCGACACTATGAATATCCCTCGGAAGAAGACTTCAGCTCTCCATTTCGCCTACAAATACAGTACCAATATCCAGAGAGTCTCACCGCGGCATCTCCAGAGGAAGCAGCAATACATCCAGATGATCAATGAGTTCAAGCTTGTGCTCGCCACTGCTGGGGAAAAGAAGATAGAGAAGAAGGTTGAGGTTATCCTGAAGGATATGCGTGAACTGGCAGAAAATTCATCTACCATGTCAAGACAAATCTAGGTGGCCACGTCCGTCTGGACGTCAGGACACTGGCACCTGCTCATCGTTTAAATAACATACATACTGGCATAGGCACCACAATCTCAAGGCAACGTTATATTTGCTATCTACTACTAGTACTAAGATGCCGGCTGGACACCTCCCCGTCCGGACGTCCGGACGTCATACAATCAGGACGCGTCGAGACAGAGGCAACTATTTAAAATGAAGATGTCGGGACACTGTCACATCCAGACACTGTCACGTCCAGACGCCCAGATGTACTGCGATAATGGATGTGTCAAGACAAGGCAAATCCTAGTTGTTGTCAAGACGTCCAGACGTCCAGACACGTACAAATGCGCGGGGAAGAAAACATGTCAAGACCACACAAACTACAGCGCGTTGAGACCCGTCAGGATGTCCAGACGCGTAAAAATGCCCAGGGCAGAGGATGTGTCAAGACCACATGAACTACAACGCGTCAGACCACGGCAACTAACGGGGAAAGTTAGTACGCCACCTGGGATAAGAGGTTACATCTTGGTTTCCGCGCTACATGCGACGGACCCCGCGTTTTCGGTAGATGAAGTTCGAGCGGTGATTACTGACCAGTGGCACTGGCATCGAGTGATTGTGGTTCATAGACAAGAGTTAAATTATCACCTGACCAAAACAAATATTCATTTCAAGCCATTGAAATCGGTCTCTCTGAGATGACCGATCAAAGTCCTATTCACATATTGTAAACAGTACTACACTCATTTCAAGGCAGATATGAGATTGACAAAGAAGTAAATTAGTTACAATTGTAGTAATGCTACATTGTCTTATGGTCATTGTCTGTCCGGTGATACGCCTTGTAATATTTGGATGGGCAAAGACCCCATATTTTGCGATTTTGTACAAGGCAAACCAGGCAGAATGGACATAGGAAGAAGGCATTATGGACGGAATATACCACTCCACACCAGGCTAGCAGTACGGAGAAGGTCCTTGTTACTGGGACTCATCCTTGGAACCTTGAAGTCATGCACTGGTTCAGCCAGGCAATCGACCCCGCTCTCGAAGCGGGAGGAACCTAAAACTACAATACAAGTAACTCGACTTAAGTCGATCAATAAAACCAGTACTCAGTCTTGCACCCGCCATCGTGTCGGGTACTTAGAAATAAGGATCCCACTCTTCCAAGGACAGTTCACGAACCACCCGCCACACTTGGACGGACTTAGCTACCAAAACGCAGAGGACGGAGATCGACCATCGAATCCATCAAAGGCATGCTGCGTCACGAGTCATGATCTCAGGGGAAGTAAACCTTATTCCTGAATCACGCTCTGACTCCCTGGATCTCATCAATATAATCCAGATCGGGCAGATCTCCCAGATCTAGCACAGAAACCCAAGTCCCTCTGTTGGATAGCATTCGGGCTCTGGATATGAAGCGCCAGAGGCACTGTAGGACCCACCTAGGAGTTGAGCCGCCAACATGACGGGCCCTATTCCTGGGCGGGGCATTATTGGAAATAAGGTCTCTCTATCGAGAGAGGAAAAACACAAGGCAACAGGGACCATGCGGGTGCTAATTGAAGGCCCGCGCGGATCGCCTAAGAATGGAGAGATACACATGGAACAAGCATGCCAGCTGACCTTGGATCACTCAGGAGCTGTGTGCCCGCGCGGTACGCCACTCCTCATTGGGTGCATCCAGGACAAATACCTGGCTAAGAATGATGAAGGCCATATGGCCCAGGGCACAACGAGGTTCACGGGGCCCGCCAACGTGGCGGCCGCTCCTGTGGCGGGTAAAATACAGTAAACCAGCTTTAGTCACGCTCTTTAGAAATACCTATATAATACGCTCGTTAGCATACTGTAAACTAGCTTAGACCCCAGTAGACGCAGCCCACAAAGCAGTATTTACCGTCGGTTAGCTCGATAGGATTGAATAGAAGTTCTGTCACATAGGTGACTTTGAATCTGAAAGCAAAAGGAACTTAGAGCCATTGGAGCTACTTTGAGTAATTGAAGTTTAGCCATTGCCTGTGCCATCGACGTTCCCGGCGCTGTCTCAGAACAGTCATCTAACCACTTGAAAGAATCTGATTGGAAAACCCAGTCCCCGTTGAGTGTGGTTTAGACTGCAGCTAAGCTATCGTTTTAAGCCGCGGACAGAGTCCGTTGAGTCTTAGGGCATTAGATAGATACCAGGGTATCTGGACGCAGACCTCTTAGCGTGGTTGAAGATTGACGGACCGGTTGGAGCTTTATTAAGTCTGCCTCACGCATCCCAATCGGCCTGTGACTCTTGTTGGCCTCTAGTTTTCAACTAAAGATCAGATCCCTGTTACCCCTCGAACTTGTTATACATTTTGAACCGTTGCAATCGAACCCCCATACCTTCCCGAAACCCCAAAGACCAGTTCATCGAACTCTAAACAATTAAAAGCAGACCCGCTATCGAAGCGGACTTGCATTTCCACGCCTACTTGTTAGTGTGTGTGTGTGTGTGTGATTTGGTGGTGTTCTTTTGCACTGCTCATCATATTTTGGAGCCCACCGCGAGGGGTGATAAATTTGACTTAGTCGATTCTTCGTAAAACAAGAGTTAACAAGTTATTTCTACACCCAATCCAAAATAGCCCCAAAAGCCAAGCCAACCGCTAAGTTGTCGGAAACGCCAACTAGTCAAAGCTCAGCTTTAGAACAACAAAACAACCGTAGAGCGAACTTGGGTGAAAACTCAGGTGCTCCAGTTGTAAGGAATCTACGCGAAAATCGTCCTAAACCAGGCGATCTATTCAACGGATATCCAGACGAACGCAGACCGCGTCCGCCAAACAAAAAGCCTAAAAAGCTACCACCCGACTTAGTGTCGGAACCAGCCTATCCCCCCGGATTTATATTATCCACAGTCCCGATTTCGAGTCGTCTTCCAAGACTTTTACCAAGTCCAATACCCCGAAGACTTCACACCCCTTCACCAAACGAACTTAGTCCGTTTGCAGACCGATTTGATCTCGATCAAGTCCACCCGCTATTTGAGAAATTTAGACAGGCTGTACCTTTAGGACAACCTCTATTCCCAATGGCAGATCAGGAAAACAACAACGCAGGAGGGAACGCGGGCCAAGCTGCTGGACAGCCAAACCTAGCTCCCGTTAACAATTTCGTGAACCAACTTAGTGCGCAAACACAAGCGGAAATTGCGGGCAAGAAACTACCGGCGCCTGGAAGTAAAGATGCCCCCCGCTTCAGAGACGGGGGAATCAGAGAATACTTCATGGGACTGGAATGGATCTACTCAGTAAACCGCGTAACCAACCCTCAAGTTCAGATCGAAATTGCAGGAGTCTATGTAGACTATGACATACGGAGACAGTGGGTCGCCCTACCCGAATACTCGGCGGGTGACTGGTTAGCATACAAAAAGGCCATCCTTAAGCTATACAATAAGGGTGAGCAAGATCAGGAATATACCATGCGAGAGGTCGAAGAACTTTTGACGCACTACAAGGCGCGTCCCATAGGCTCAAAGGATAGAATGATGGAGTTCCGCCGAGAAGTCGTGCATAAACTTCAATATCTAATCGATATTGGAGATGTCACTCAGAAATCGGTACTCGATCTAGTCCAGCAGTGCTTTGTGGGACCCGCTTGGGCGGCGATCTACAATGATTTACGAGCGATCCCTGTCCCTCCAAATAGACCGCTGGGACAGCGGTGGACTCTAGGCGAAGTCATTAAAGTCGCAGAAAAGTACTTAGAGGAAATAGAAACGTTCGGTGGTGCCCCAATGAGAACAGGGAACACGTACGAACGGGAACTCATTTCCCCGTCAACAACGCGGGTCAAGATCGAAGATATGCATGACCAAGTTGCCAGCATCAACTCGTTGGCAGATACACTCAAGGCCATCGAGAAGGCTCGACAGGACGAGATGAGAGAGTTAGAGAAAGTCCGACAGGAAGAATCCCGCAGGTTAATGGCTATGATGGATAGGATGGGAACTCGACAAATACAAATGCAGAGTTACCCGACTGAACATATGGGGAACTATGTGCAACAAAACACGTCGTACCAAGCCCCTAGACCTCCAATACAGCCTATGCCAAAAGGAATACTTCCTGTCCCGGCGAACTTTAACCCGTCACGTGCCCGCTCCCTTAGCGGGAAATGTTATTTCTGCGACGAACATGGACATTTCCTCACAGAATGCCCTGAGAAGAACAAGTTCGAGAAAGAAGGCTGGATATATAAACCAGGGAACTCCAATTGGTACTTTACAGCCGATGGAATTTCGCTAAGCAAGCGCAAAGATGGCATGTCTCCAATGGAACAAGTACTTAAGTACATTAGAGAACATGGTCCCAACCCACCCGCTAGCGCACAAAACTACGAAGGGCTTTTTCAGGAAGACTTCTTTCCTCCGACTGAACAGATAGATCGGACGGTTTTCCTTCAACAGCAGATGATCGACCCCACCTACTTGCAGGAGGGTTTCGATTAGGCTCGAGGACGGACGGGGGTTCCTCTGAGTTACTACTTAAGAGAACTGCCCCTCCTGAGAGCCAGAATACTATTCGTAGTACTCGAAGCCATACTGCTAAGGAAAGAGAACCAGTTATACCCAATATACCCAATATACCCAAAGAAAACCCGATAAAGCCCGGCCCCACGAAGGGACTTAGAGTAGAAGTAGTGTTGCCTAGTCGACCTAAGAAAGTTCAGTTCGTCGCACCTCCTGAAGAGGAAGAGCCAGAACTGAGTGATCTATTGGAAGAGGTGTTGGAAGGACCGGAGCCCGCTATCGAAGCGGGTCCCGCTAAGAAACGGACAAAGGCCGCTATCCCGGCGGTTTCTGTAGAGGAAGCAGAGAATGCTCCCCCAAAGGAAGAGAACAGTACTCCAAAGGAGCAGGAAAAGCACAAAAGCTATCAGCGCATTTCGAAGCTCAAGGACCTCCTACTCAGAAACCCTGGTTGGAGATCCCTTTGGAAGACACTCCTTCCAGAGGAACTTCTTGCCACGAACGAAGCCTGGCAGAAGGATTTGCTAGAGAATCTCAAAGCAAAGAATGTTAAAGTTAACATTCAACAAATGTCTGAATTAGACTCAGGCAGCGGGCCCGCTATGGAAGCGGAGTATCACCAAAGTGAAGACCCACGATATTACTCAGTAAATCTACAAGATACAACCCAGTTACCACTAGGGTCTGTAGTAGTGCACGACTTAGTCGAGCAACTGTTTAATCATACTGGCTACACGGGTCCGTATCAGATGCCGCGCACCAATGTTGCGTCCGAAAGTGCTGATCTCAGAACTCTCTGGCCAACGATTGGCGGGGCAGGAAAGAAAGAGAGCCTCCTAGATAGCGGGTCGCAAATAGTGTCTATGTCACTTAAGGCCGCGCTAGAGTTAGGCGTACCTTTCGATCCATCCTTTTCCATCACTATGGAAAGTGCAGACAAGGGTCAGACCAAGACAGTGGGACTGGCAAGGAACTTGGCATTCGACTTCGGGGGAATCGTATATTTCCTTCAAGTACACATCATTAGGGATCCAGCGTATGAAGTACTACTGGGAAGACCCTTCGATGTAGTATCTAGTATTAATACATCCGTACTGCGCGATGGAGGAGTAGTTGCTACCATTACTGATCCTAGTAATGGAAAACGACTTACCCTCCCGACATACAAGCGGGGGCAAATGCCCCGCTACCAACAACAACCTGGCACCGGACCGGTTTTTCCGGAGCACTCGAGGAATTGATCGACGATCAAGGAGAGGTGGCTCTAGTAGTTGGACAAGCAGAGAATGGTGAAATACAGATCGAGCGCACCTTTGTGCCAGAAAAATCCCGTCAGACGTTTGATAGTCAAGCATTAACTAGCTTGTACTTGTCACAGTCCTCCGATGGTGTTAACAAGGCCGCTAAAGCATTGCGGAATGGGTTTCGTTATGGAACAGCATCAGGTATGTCCACTTCGGACCACCCGCCAGGAAGTCGGGTCTTGTTACCACAAGTCCGACTAGACTCAGATTGGACTTTAGAGGAGGTCGAACAATATCAGCCAGTAACGGTGAATTTGTTCGACTCAGTCCCTCGAGGACTTGAGAAAATACTTCAGAATTTGACAGTTAGTATCCCACAGAAGGAACTCACTCTCTCACAGCAAGAGTATTTAGACTCAAGAAAACGGGAATCAATTCCCAGACAGGTCTTAGCCACTAAGAAATACAAACCAGTCGCATTGAAAGTCAAACCTCACCTGGGAACCTTACCCGAAGAGTTCAGGATCATCCGCAATATTGTCGGGGATCCACTCGAAGGCATGTTGGAGTTAAATCCCAACCCGCCAAGCTTCACTCCGACAGGAAGATACACAGAAGAACGATGTGAACAAGTCCAAAGAGACCATGTCGGGGATTTTCTGTGGCCTCAGGAAAGGGACTTGATCGACGACTTGATGTGTAAACAGAACCAAGGCTTTGCCTGGGAAGAGACAGAGAAAGGAAGGTTTCGAGAGGACTTCTTTCCACCTGTAGATATGCCAGTAATACCACATGTACCATGGGTATTGAAGAACATTAAAATTCCACCAGGGATTTTTAATGAAGTCTGCGCTATCATCAAAAATAAGCTAGACTCAGGCGTATATGAGCCTTCGAACTCCTCATATCGCTCGAGATGGTTTTGCGTGGTAAAGAAGGACGGCAAGAAACTTCGACTAGTACATAGTTTGGAGCCGCTAAATGCCGTCACCATAGCGCATTCTGGTCTACCACCCGCTACCGAAGAGTTAGCGGAGGCATTCGCAGGAAGAGCCTGTGGGGGAACTTTGGACTTGTATGTAGGGTATGATGAGCGCCACTTGTCCGAAAAATCTAGAGACATGACTACCTTCTCAACACCCTATGGGGCGCTGCGATTGAAGACCTTACCCATGGGATGGACGAACTCAGTTCCAATATTCCATGAGGATGTCACTCATATTCTCAAAGATGAAATCCCGACATATACGCGGCCCTATATTGACGATGTTCCTGTAAGAGGACCCGCCACTAGGTATCAGGACAAGGAAGGGAACTTCGAAACCATTCCAGAAAACCCAGGAATTCGCCGTTTTGTATGGGAACACATGGTGAATATGAATAGAATTATACAAAGAATGAAATATTCGGGTGGAACTTTCTCAGGACACAAAGCAATCATCTGTGCCAATGAAACAGTAGTAGTCGGACACACTTGTTGTTATGAAGGACGAAAACCAGCTGAAGATAGAGTAAAAGTCATCTCAGACTGGTTGCCGTGCGAATGTCTTAGAGATGTCCGCTCATTTCTCGGGACAGCGGGAGTATTTCGAACTTTTGTCAAGGATTATTCAAAGAAAGCATTGGCAATGACTAGACTCACCAGGGATGGAGTACCATTCGTCTGGGGAGAGGAAGAACAAGCGTCAATGGATGCACTCAAAAGAGCGTTGGAAACAAGCCCCATGTTGAAACCACTGAATTATGACTGGCCAACACCCGTTATCTTGTCGGTCGATACCTCTTACATGGCGGTTGGGTTTTATCTGTCCCAAGAGGATCCAGAAGACCCTAAGAAACGCTATTTTGCTAAGTTCTTATCCATAACCTTGGACGAGCGGGAAGCCAGGTACTCGCAATCAAAGCGGGAGTTATTTGGTCTGCACCGTGCGTTAATGGCTTGCAAGTATTATTTACTTGGATGTAGGAAATTGAAGATTGAAGTCGATGCAAAGTACATCAAAGGAATGTTGTCCAACATAGACTCTCTAACCAATGGGAATCTACAACGCTGGGCAGAAGAAATCTTGATGTTCCACTTCACCCTAGTACACGTACCTGGGAAAGTACATGGCCCAGATGGACTCAGTAGAAGGGTAGCATCGCCAAACGATGTGATCATTCCAAGTCCACCAGGGGACGAGTACGAAGAAGAGCTATCGACCTTCGAATATGAGGAACCCGCTAACTTAGCGGAGGAAGACAAACCTTTACCATTCGAAGACTTCAAAGACAATATAGACACTAGGACTGGATATCTCTTCGAAGTTAGCAAACCAGATGAGAACCAGGAAGACTTAGTAGAAGAAACCTCGACAGAAGTCGAGGAAGAATACAGAGTCACTCAACTAGCCGCTATGGCAGTGGAGGACTTGGAAAAATGGGTAGCTATCGACGAGTTCCCTGAACTAGAACGATCAGCTAGGGAGCAGCTATGGGAAACCTTACTACCACACGTAGAACCCTACTTGAAGGATGAGAATTATACACCCGCTATCTTAGCGGATCGACAACTTCAAACCCTTAGGGACTTCAGTGATAAGGAATTCTTCGTAGCTGGTGACAAGCTATACAAAAAGAATGCAGAAGGAAAACACCGGAGAGTCCTCCTACTAGGCAAAAGACTGCCAGTGGTACAAGTCATACACGACAAGCATGGGCACAAAGGTCAATTTTCCGTCCGCAAACTTGTCGGGAAAAGATTCTGGTGGCCAGGAATGGATGCAGACATCAATTGGTTCGTAAAAACGTGTGTACTCTGTCAGAAGAGACAGAAGATGAAAATACACAAAGAACCAACCATAACTCCAACACCAGGGATCTATGAAACGGCGTTTGTAGACACCTTCAGAATGCCGACTTCTGGCGGCACTGGAGCTCGAAAGAAGTACTCAGGATATAATGCAGTCACAGTAGCACGATGTGGATTGACTGGATGGCCAGAGGCCAGAGCGTTAATCAACGAGAATGCCGAGACCTTAGGGGATTGGATTTTCGAAGACATATTGTGTAGATGGGGTTGTATAAAGCAGATAGTCACCGATAACGGACCCGCTATCAAGAAGGCAATGGTCCATATCGAGGCTAAGTATGGTGTTAAAGGGATTCTAATCACTCCCTACAACAAACAGGCCAATGGAAAAGTGGAAAGAGGGCACTGGGACATTAGACAATCATTGTTTAAAGTGTGCAAAGGCCATCCAGAGGAATGGCCCGCTTTCTTACATGAAGTACTATGGGCCGAAAGGATAACGGTTAAAAGGACTTTGGGTCATTCACCGTTTTACGCAGTAACAGGATGTGAACCAGTGTTACCACTTGATATCGAAGAAGCCACTTGGCTTGTAGATATTCCAGATACGTTGATTTCACACTCCGACTTGATAGCGTATCGAGCAACTCAGTTGATAAAACACAAAGAAGACGTAAAGAAAATGAAACAGCGTGTAACAGAAGCCAAGAAAAGAGCAGCAGAAAGATTCATGGATGAACATAAAAATAGAATTCCAAAGTACAAGTTCAAAACAGGTGAACTAGTACTGGTGCGCAATACGCGCATTGAAGACGAATTAAATTCGAAGTTCAAAGAAAGATTCATGGGTCCATATGCTGTTATTTCTCGAACAACGGCTGGAAACTACGTACTGTGTGAACTGGATGGTTCGATATTGAAAGATAAGATAGCCCAGTTTAGGGTGATCCCTTTCTACTCGAGAAAGGACCCAAAACAACTGGGAGATGTATTTTTCAAGAGGCTACATAGGATCCGCGATAGTGTCGGGCGAGTACTCGACTTGGTAAATAAAACTACGTAGGGAACAGATGGTGCGGACACCATCTATTTTCCTTGGTAGGGGATATAGAGGCGTTATATAGTCCAAAATTTTAAATTTTGTTAAGATTCATTATCAGCCGCCTATATAGCGGGCAATCAGAACACCCGCCAACATAGCGGGTGGAAATAGGAAATCGACTCGAGTCAGGTGAGAACACGTGACGCATCACGTGACAGGACGCGTCCAAAACCAATCAAATAGAAGACTGGTTGCCAGGCATAACAGCATTGGAAGACAAGGAGGGGTCGGCTTGTATAAGGCTAGTAAAAAGAAAGAAAGAATTGAGCTCAGGGACTCAGCGGGACCGAGACAGTCGGAAGCGAACAAGGCAAGAACAGGGCATCAATAGCAATCCAAAAAGGGAAGATATTGACTCGCCTCGGATGTTTTGATGGGCGATCCATTAAACACCGGACCGGACCCCGGTAGTGTGAGAAAGAGGGACTTTAATGTTACCCTCTTTCTTTTCAACCACCACGTCGTAAACCAACATGTCCGCACCTGCCTCGCCCGCCCCAACACCTGCTGCAATCACCTCGCCAGCCACCGAGCCGCCCATGTCGCCTGCGCCCGAGCCGGCCGCTACGATGTCGCCTGCGCCCGAGCCTGCCGCTACGATGTCGCCTGCGCCCGAGCCTGCCGCTACGGTGTCGCCTGCGCCCGAGCCTGCCGCTACTGTGTCGCCTGCACCCGAGCCTGCACACGAAGCTCCTGCTGCGACGTCGCCGGTGCCAGAACCAGTCACCACCGTCTCGTCGGCTCCTGTGTCCCCGCGACTGGAACCAACCACGGGGCTGGGATCGACAACGCCACTATTCCTGCCGGCCCCTTCAGAGGGAGGTTCACCGCTGCCGGAGGGACAAATATCGACGACGACTCCCAAAACGCCAACCCCTCCAGCCAGTCCGACAGCTGAGCCAGTGTCTCCGAGCGCGCTGGATAAAACGGAGTCAGGCATGACTACGTTGGATGACGCGTCGGCGACGCGTCAACCAAGTCCAGCACGCGTGGAGACGTGGTCAAGCTATGAGGCAGGAAGGACAACGACTTTAGGCCTGGACTACGCGTCCACGGAAGCTGAAGAAGACGAAGACGAGGAGGTGGACGAGCTCATGAGCACGTCCTCTCCAGAACCAGCTGGAGGAGAAACGAAGGGATCTACGGGAGGTGAACCTCCTGCAGATCCGGATCGCAGCGACGGTCTCACCGTCACTGAGATCGACTTCGCGAGGGCGATGCCCCCTCCTGTCCCACAGTCGCCTCCAAGGCTGCCACTCCGTCTGGGGTCGCCGCCCTCGATAACGGAATCTTTGTTTGGACCAACATGGTTCCCGGCACCGATTCCACCACCGTCGCCGCAGCCCTGGTTGCAACCGACCCCACCGACCCCAACCCCGCCCCCAGCATCTCCGTCTGCCGCTGGAACACCCCCAGCAGCAACAGAGATACCGCTGGCGGGACCATCCATCTTGCTGTCGCCACGGATCTGGTCGCCCCCAACGGGTACTCCGCCCAGGATGGCGACACCTCCAGAACCGGCACCAACGTCCCCCATCCCAACGGCGTCGACGACAAGACCTAAGTCGGCGTCAAAGAAACGGAAACTGGAAAGGCCTGTCCAGGGGGACTTGCCAAAGAAAAGGACTTGGGGACCCGCAATCCTCAAGACGCCTGCCTGGGTGCCGGTGGCGAATAAAAGGAAGGCTGAGGAAGTGGAAGAAGAAGAGGACGACTCCGAGGAGTCAAGGCAGCCGAATCCGCCTAAGAAACGGATAAGGCTCACCAAGAAAAGGCCAGAAGTGGCAAAAGCAAAGGTTAGCTTGTTTCCACTTGGATAAACCAAGTGGATAAAACTAACCAACGCTCTAGAAGCAACCAACGGCTGAGGAAGCAGCCCTCGCCGCTCAACGAGCGGCTCGAGCAGAGGCCCGCGAGGCCAAGAAAAACCAGTCGGCCGCCTCAACGTCGGCCCCGCCTGCAAGCCGGGCCCAAATAGTCAAACCCGCCCCGCAGGCGGAGGCTTCGTCCTCGAAAAGGAAACTCGACGACGACAACGCAGAGCCGCCGAAGAAGAAGCGGAAACCAAGGACAGTCGCTGTCAACCCGACCGGGCGTCGGCCCATACTCCCCGCCCGCCCCAAGAACGACCCCTTCCATAGCCAGCAGATCCTATGCAGGAATTGCTTCAAGAAGGGTATCAAATGCAAGTTCGAGGGCAGCAACAAGTCGTGCGTGGAATGCGCGTACGTGAAGAAGGGATGTCTGAAGCTGGACCCCGAGGATCCATGCCTCCACAAGGACGAGTCCGAACTTCGCGTCGACGAACTGGAAAAGGAGTTGGCAGCGGTAACGGCGAGGTTGACGACCCTCGAAGAAACCGTCAGGTTGTCGGAGGCAGTTATCCCGAACCTCGAGGCGGCGCTGTCTATCATCCTGACCGGTGGGGACACGTCGGAAATCCTGCGCAAGTTGGAACGCGGGAACCACGACTACGACGACGACGACGACGACGACGAGGACGAGGAGATGGAGGACCCGAAAGGAAAAGGCAAGGCCAAGGCCCCCGCTGAGAAGAAGGGCAAAGGCAAAGGCAAAGGCAAGGAGAAGTAGGAACTTGGGCAGGCCCAAGTTCCTTTGGACTCTATCTAACGGACTAGACGTTGTATTTACAAATACAGGGACTTAGTACAACAGAATACGGACTGTCTATGTACTGTACTTTCTCCGGGCTTCTTTGTAGTCGCTGTTCTTTGGGGCCTTCAGGCAAATATTTATAAAGAAAGCTAGAATATACAAATAAATGGCTGTATATTTTGTTGGATAAAACAAGACTAAGAGTGCGAGTCACCGCTAAGTCGTCGGGTATCCAAGAAAGTATGAGAAAGGCAAGAAAACAGGCTGCGCCACACAAGGAATTGGCACCCGACCCGATAGCGGGTCGGGTCTTCGGACTCTAAGTGGGTCATTCAACAAATGCATTGAGTGAACTAGTAAAACTATAAGAGATAGGCGGGACGTCGAACCATATAAGTCAAGGGGAGACGCCCGCAAACGAAGAAGTAAATAGGATCTAAGTGAAAAATTGGACTTAGAGAAATATAGAAGAACAAAAATAGCTACTCAAAAGCGCCGCTATGACTAGGGCATTGGAAATAAGAAACAAACAAGTCACAAAAGAAGTTAGAGAAAGTCGGGAACACCCCAGTACTCGACACAGGACTCATCAGGATACTCGAGGGGAGCGCAAAAGCACATACGCTCGCCGCACTTGTTAAAATGTTTCTGCAATCAATACCAAGTCGTCAGCAAACAAAGGATGGCTCGAGAAAAAGCTAAAGGCACCAACAAAGACCATAGAAGGTGGAGCTTGACTCTCCGCTTCGATAGCGGGTCCCGAAACGGGAGCGGCCGCTACCATAGCGGGTTCAGTCAAGACAGACTGGGCCACCTCCACAGCGACTGGACTACCCATCCAAGCGACGGTGTGAGGAGGTGGAACAGAAGCCGAAGGAGCAATGGGATTGGTAGTTTCGTCGAAGTCACGATCCGTGGCTAACACGGGAGCGAAATCCAAGTGAGCAGCGAGACCCGTTGTGATAACGCGCTCGTACATGATGGGACGAGTGTCGCAGAAACGAGGGAATCGATTAACCGCTAAGAAGCGGGGCCACCAAAGGACAAGCACCTGGTCGACGGGGGACAATTGACCCAAGGGAAGGGGCAAGTTGTTCACTACATCGTAGTTGGCAACGATCCCTCCCAAAGAGTCCTCAGCCCCAAGGTGAAAACCAAGGAGAACGGACGTCTGACAAGGATACATTAGACCTCCGACTGGAAAGCGGGTGAACCAAACGTACGGCGAAGTCACCCAATGCCTCTTCCATCATCTTAGCAAAATACCGCTCGGGATGACGGAAGCGGGCGGGGATGAGGTCTTCAAAGTGAAGACCATCGAGTACTACGGAACCCCGCCGCATCCCAAACCAGTTAGAAACAAGACGAAGGCAGCAGACATACAACAAAGCAATGTTGTAGGCCTGACCCGTCTTGAGGTCGGGATCTTCGATCTCCCAGATAGCCATCGAGCGAATCTATGTCTAAGTCAGAACTAGGAAAAACAGGGGACAGAAGACGAAACTCACCAAACATTGAATCATGAAGCGCAAAGTGGGTGCGTCGAGCATTTCGCTCACACCCAAGGACAAGTCCTCAGTCGGGGAAGTATGAAAGGAAGAAAGATCCAAGACGTCGAAAGGCGTGGCTACGATAGGGAAGCTAAACGTAGCACGGTACATCGACAAGGCCACAGCTAGACCCGCTTCAGCCTCTAAGAAACCGACGGCTTGACGGGAAAAGCGGTCAGAAAGGCCTGGGAGGAAAGCAAGCTTGAAGTTGGTCCAGGGAGGGATTAAAGCAAGATTCTGTTCCATGTTGGATAAGGATTCGAGAGGACGTTGCGAGTTTATAAAGGTGCGCGCCCGCTATACTATCGGGCCCCGCAATAACAAACGGATCCGCAACGGCCATCGAATGCAATGAGGCAAGGCTTTACCACACGGTTACGCTGAGTAGTATTGCCAATACGACGACCTAGAGGGTGCGGATGGACACCACCAAGTGACCTTCCACCAGGATATGCGCAGGGACTTGACCACCCGCTATCAAAACGGGTCAAGGACGAAAATTAGGCCCCGCCAACATGGCGGACAGGAACTCTATCGTGAAGATTCAGTTGGAGGCACAGCGAGACATGAGGCAAAAACATATTGCAAATTCAGAGTCTAGTTACGAGGCGAATGATGAACTAAAGAGGGAATACAGTAACTAGCTGCAACAGGGACGTGCCCAACGAACTACAGATCACAGAAAGAGTATTGAGGGATCTACAGCGGAATGTCCAAATCGAAGTGGAGACTAGTCTAGCAAGGACTTCACGGTGCCTACATACAGATCCTTGGTACGATTGAAAGCCTGGATCTCACCGTGGACATGGTTCAAGATCCGAACCAAGTCCAAGCGGTAGGACTGCTCCGTCGACAGAAGTGAAGCACTAGCCTCACGAGGGAACTCGTCGAGCTCGGCAAGGCGATTAACCTGCTTGAGCACGCGAACGACCGACGAGGCGTAGCTCTGAATAATAGGACCCGCTAACAAAGCGGACCCGCCAAGTTAGCGGGTGTACATCGAAACTAAGACAACAGGCTTACCTCCAGCAAGCTGGTCCAGGAAAGCCTGGTCGATATGGAAAGACGAAGGCTTAGGACTCTTCCGGGGACGACTAGAGTTCTCGGCAGTAGCCTTGCGCTTATGAGCAGCGGGAGCAGGTTCGACGAAGTTCACGGAAGAACCCAGAATGTCTAAGGCCTTCTGGTATTCCCGGGAAGAAGTCAGCATACCTGGGACGAACGCGTAGGGAAGGTAAAATACCGTGCGCTTCGAGTCCGAGGGAGGCGACTATGAACAAGTCAGCACCCAAAGTAAAAATCAGCCCGAGTCGAAGACATTACCTCGAGAGGAACCAAGTCGGTACCAGTAACACCGTTGCCGTCGATAATGGACAAATCCTGCAAGGGGACTGTCAACGAGTCCAAGTCTAGAAAAATCGTGAAATAAGCTCACGTCGTCCGAAGCAAGATCGGATTCAGACAGACCGTCGTCCATATCTTAGCGAAAGAGAAGGCGTCGGGGTTAAAACACAGATTGTGAAAGTTGGAGAAGGGGAACTTACCACAGTCCTCAGGAGGAGGCATAGCCGCTTCCCCAACGGCCTCCAACTTCTCATCGATCACCGCTGGCGACTTAACCGTCTTTCCACCCTGGGAAAACGACTTAGAAACCAGAAGCACAGTAAGGAAACAATAGCGTACCTTCTTAGCAGCAGGCTTGCTCTTGGGAGGATCCTTGGGGATGTCGACTTTTGGAGCCGCCTCCTTAGCGGGTCCTTTTCCTTTCGAGTTAAAGGACCGCTGGTTGAAGTGCAAAGGGTGAAAGTCGGGCAACTTAGGCGCTATGAAGTCGGTGTGTCGACTAGTGACAGCCGTAAGAGGCGTGAACACGCCAGCAAGATTAATCCGCGGGAGTTGAGGATTAACCCCCAACTCCAGCAGGTAGCAAGCTAGCCAGTTGCGAACGTTATGAAAGAATGAATGAATTTCAGCCGTCGCGGTAGCGGTCGTGCGATTAGCCAGAGACAGATTAACCACCTAACTTGGGTTAAACACGCACGAACATAGTAGAATAAAGGCACTCACCAATAACTTGGGAAAGAAGCGATCAAGAGAGTCCACGCGGGCTTCCAGAGCGATATCCGGCATGTTAGACGAACGAACGATGGCCATAATCGGTCCAGAAAGTTGTTCGATCGCGTCCTTGATGACACCCTCGACATGAGTGGGGACCGCGTAGTTCATAATGAACTCAGAGATAGCGGGTCCCAGCTCCGCACGAAACTGCGTAACCTCAGGCGCAACGGTCACTGGATCGACTGCCAGCAGTGGGCGAATAGTAGTCCAGTGCGGGGTTTTAGGAGGAGCCATTATGCAGAAAAGACAGAAGTTGGATAAGAGTTGTAGTGGACGCGCCAACGAAGCGGCGCGCCTACAACAGCTTTTAAGCCAGGACTTAGAATAACCAGATCGGGCCCGCTTCAGAATCGGGTCGATCTAAGTAGAATCCAAATCTGGAGTTATACGATGACCCTGTATTCTACCAAAGGTAGAAGGCAGAGGATGTCGGGGACGACATCAAATAAGTCAAGGGGAGATGATACGCCTTGTAATATTTGGATGGGCAAAGACCCCATATTTTGCGATTTTGTACAAGGCAAACCAGGCAGAATGGACATAGGAAGAAGGCATTATGGACGGAATATACCACTCCACACCAGGCTAGCAGTACGGAGAAGGTCCTTGTTACTGGGACTCATCCTTGGAACCTTGAAGTCATGCACTGGTTCAGCCAGGCAATCGACCCCGCTCTCGAAGCGGGAGGAACCTAAAACTACAATACAAGTAACTCGACTTAAGTCGATCAATAAAACCAGTACTCAGTCTTGCACCCGCCATCGTGTCGGGTACTTAGAAATAAGGATCCCACTCTTCCAAGGACAGTTCACGAACCACCCGCCACACTTGGACGGACTTAGCTACCAAAACGCAGAGGACGGAGATCGACCATCGAATCCATCAAAGGCATGTTGCGTCATGAGTCATGATCTCAGGGGAAGTAAACCTTATTCCTGAATCACGCTCTGACTCCCTGGATCTCATCAATATAATCCAGATCGGGCAGATCTCCCAGATCGAGCACAGAAACCCAAGTCCCTCTGTTGGATAGCATTCGGGCTCTGGATATGAAGCGCCAGAGGCACTGTAGGACCCACCTAGGAGTTGAGCCGCCAACATGACGGGCCCGATTCCTGGGCGGGGCATTATTGGAAATAAGGTCTCTCTATCGAGAGAGGAAAAACACAAGGCAACAGGGACCATGCGGGTGCTAATTGAAGGCCCGCGCGGATCGCCTAAGAATGGAGAGATACACATGGAACAAGCATGCCAGCTGACCTTGGATCACTCAGGAGCTGTGTGCCCGCGCGGTACGCCACTCCTCATTGGGTGCATCCAGGACAAATACCTGGCTAAGAATGATGAAGGCCATATGGCCCAGGGCACAACGAGGTTCACGGGGCCCGCCAACGTGGCGGCCGCTCCTGTGGCGGGTAAAATACAGTAAACCAGCTTTAGTCACGCTCTTTAGAAATACCTATATAATACGCTCGTTAGCATACTGTAAACTAGCTTAGACCCCCAGTAGACGCAGCCCACAAAGCAGTATTTACCGTCGGTTAGCTCGATAGGATTGAATAGAAGTTCTGTCACATAGGTGACTTTGAATCTGAAAGCAAAAGGAACTTAGAGCCATTGGAGCTACTTTGAGTAATTGAAGTTTAGCCATTGCCTGTGCCATCGACGTTCCCGGCGCTGTCTCAGAACAGTCATCTAACCACTTGAAAGAATCTGATTGGAAAACCCAGTCCCCGTTGAGTGTGGTTTAGACTGCAGCTAAGCTATCGTTTTAAGCCGCGGACAGAGTCCGTTGAGTCTTAGGGCATTAGATAGATACCAGGGTATCTGGACGCAGACCTCTTAGCGTGGTTGAAGATTGACGGACCGGTTGGAGCTTTATTAAGTCTGCCTCACGCATCCCAATCGGCCTGTGACTCTTGTTGGCCTCTAGTTTTCAACTAAAGATCAGATCCCTGTTACCCCTCGAACTTGTTATACATTTTGAACCGTTGCAATCGAACCCCCCATACCTTCCCGAAACCCCAAAGACCAGTTCATCGAACTCTAAACAATTAAAAGCAGACCCGCTATCGAAGCGGACTTGCATTTCCACGCCTACTTGTTAGTGTGTGTGTGTGTGTGTGATTTGGTGGTGTTCTTTTGCACTGCTCATCACCGGTTTACTCGGAGTGCCATCTTTGAGGCCCCTCAAAGGCAAAATACTGCTATCACGTGATTCCCTTTCCCTTTCCCTTCAACCACGACCATCCCCGCCAGCACCTACATTCAGGTGGTGTCCCAATTGTCTATGCTGTTCATCACTCTTCTGGAGACTAGGAACAGATACTCTTGTAACGGTTCACATATCAGAACAGAGCAAGGGTGTTTGGCCAGTCAGTGGTGCAGGCTATAAATCCCAGTGAGAATCAGCGCTGCATCGGTCCAACACTGGCGGCAGTTCTCTGACAGGGTCTGCGTGTCGGAGCGATGCAGCCAAACACCTATATGCAGATAATTTACCGACTATATCTGTAGTGATCTGAAAGAATATAGAGAATACCCGACGTTATCTGAGAATAACTGAGGCTCAAGAAGCAAGGGCTGCGTCATATTGCAGAATCACACAGATAGATGCAGAGCAAATGCAGTCAATTATGGACCAGTGCGAAGCGTACAGATGGTTCTATGGCAAATACCCGACTATTTCTGCATTATTATCACCCCTCCGCGTCGTCCCCTGCACCTGTGCCGTCTTGCCCTTGCTCATCCGCCTCCTCAAACGCGAGCTTCTTCCGCTTTCCTTCGAGTTCAAAGGGCTTCTTTTCCTTGTCTGACAGGCCCTTCCACAGGTTTGAAAAGTCCTTTCTCTTGATAGGGCCATCGGCCGAGAGGCGGAGAAGATACATATTCCAAGTCGTAAAAACATTGGGCTTCAGATGCTCGATGTCGTCCTTAGTGGTGGTTTTGGCAGTAGGAGGCTTTGGTTTGCGGCCCGGCTTTGCAACAATTGGTATCACAACAACTGGCACATCGTCGATAACGGCCTGCGACTTTGGTACATGGAGTGTCGACCTGTTGGCAGTTAGAAACAAACAAGCACGTCATGGACTTGCGACTCACAAGACATTGGGAACACGGAGCTTTGGCATGCTCGGTGCAGTTGTAGACGCTGATGAATTATCCTAGCAGTGGTTGAGCAGGTGTTTGAAGGAGGAGGTTGCACATACCAGGGGGAATGATTCCGTCGGTGTTTCCGTCGTGTTTGAAGGAATGTTGGATGAGGATGCAGAGGATGCAGTTGCTGTAGAGAGAGACGCGGCACCAGAAGTTGTCCGGATTGTTAGTATCCGTGCGGCAGGCAGTGCAAGTATCTTGCTAGATGTCGCCGGAGGTGTCATAAGTGGCGTACTAGGTCCGGTAGTTGTAGTCTCGAGTGGTTCAGAGAAAAACATAGGATCTGGAGATGTGTGACGTGAAGAGATGAGTATCGGCGAGGTTGGTGGAGAAGTGCGCAGCGTAGTAGGTGGCAAGCTACCAGTAGGAGATGACTGAGCGGGAGGTGGTGACGACGAGATAATGATGTTGCCGTCGCTGTCTCATAGGTCTTTGTGCGTTTCTTCGATGGTGCGGGTTTGGGCCTCTTCTTCCTATGCGCTCTGGGGTCCGGGAACTGGTCCGTTTCTTCTAGCTTGATAGCTCGTTTGCGTGCTGTTACTGGCTCCATCTTTATTCGGACATCTGTATTGTATTAGTAGGTGAAAATATGCAAACTGACACACACCATCGAGCTTTCCAGACTTTCTATAATTCCTGTCCCAGTCAGAGAACTTGTGCTTGATGAACTCGAGCGCTTTCCAGGAGCCGTCGTCGCAGTATCAAAATTCCGAGTATTTTGTGCCAAGGACATTTGCCGCATAGCTGTGAATCTGGTCGCCGGCTACTCCCCATTTCTGAGGGGCACAGTTTTCGCTGTGCAGTTGGGTGAGAACAGCATAAACTGTTGTACTCATCTGGCGCTTTCTTTCTTTCGAAACACATGTGCCGTTGCTGCCTTCGATGAATCCAGTCCGACATGGTGCTTTTCCTGCATTGTCCTGCTCCGCGTAGTGTTGGCCCCAGACCTCACGGCGCCAGAAATGAACATCAGTGTAGTCGACTCGAGCCAGAAGAGGGAGTTGTCCAGAAGGCGCCGGTGCATGAACAGATGTCGTCTCTATCTTGATTGACGGAGGGGCTATAGGAGCCATTCTGCAAGAGATTCTATGTCAGTATCATGAACAATTAGTAGAATAACCATGTACTGGGCAGCATTCATCATCCTATCCACCATTCCTGTATACTTCACTCAGATATCCATGTATGCTGGGTTTCCAGCGGCCATGAGCTGCTGTTGGGTGGCAGATGCAAGGATAGCTAGTCGAGTTGCAGCACTGACCTGCATTGAAATAAGTGGTGTCAACGACAGTGGAAAGACGGTTAGTTACATTTTGGCCTTGGGTGCTGCTATATGTGTTGCAGTTTTGCATGTTCTGAAGATTTGAAGAGAAAGAGTTATTTGTATTGGGCTGCTGGAAGCCATACATGTCGTTCATGTCGTTGATGCGCATTGTATTAATGCAAGTACGAAAGACCCCAAAATTTGTGATTCTAAGAAGCATTCTTAGTGATAGAACAAACCTATGAGTACGAGAACCTCTAGTTACAGACCGAAACACGTATACGATACAGTGTAAGGAGTTTCCGTGGTACGACCAGAAAACTCCTAAGATTCGTCGGAAAAGCGCCACACGCTGAAGGGCGTGTAGGGATAGCCAAACCACACATGATGATCTTGAATATCATCATCAAAAGTACCCCAATGGAGACATCATGATCAAATACACTTGAACACGCGAAACTCTGAAATACTTAACGGAATTCGGCGAGTTACCCTTACACAAGGAAACTCTACATAAAGAGACACAACACCAGCAAGCAGTTAAACACTGGCTGGACTAGCAAACCAAATGTTCATACTACTCAGACGTTGGGATATTACATAGGAGACTCAGGAGTCAGGGTAACCTTTTAGGCTTTCAAAAGATACTGCTCGATCACTGATCGACTTACTCCGGTGGACTGTTCCTGATCGATTCTCGGGATCCACAAGTAAATCGTTACAAGGACCTACAATACGAGTACTATCGACAACTCGTAAAGATACAACGATAGCTTTTCCAGAGTACTACCGGAAAAGTCCGAACACGATACTAAGAACATACTTGCGCGTCCAGTATACCAAACCTAGTCGGTACTACTCGGACTCGTAGTATGAAATAAGAATACGAACAAAGGCTAAGAGTTCCTGCTAGACATGACTCAGCCACTAATAATAGTGGAAACGATGAAATAGTGGAGCTTCCAAGCACAAGGAACAACCTGGCGCCACTGCAAACTCAGTTACGGTGCCACCATTGGATGGATTCAAAGCAAATAGAAGCCAGAACGAATAGGCAGCAATGCCAAGGGCACCATTAGAGGGATATTCCGTACATCCTGTCGGAATATTCCCCCGAACCAGCGGACTCGGTATTATATCCTTATCCAGACATATATAGAAAACACTATAAAGCTAGCTCGTTTGTACTATTTACAGTAGCTTAGGCTCCCCGTATCCACAGCCCACAAGCCGCATATACTGGAGGAATAGACTCTAAGATTTAGTTAGAAAAAGAACCACTGTTAGATAGGTGGAAATAAGAAACAGAACCGAAGATCTAAGAACTCATTGGAGCTACTTCTCATATTAAAGAAGTTGAAGCCAAGTCCTTTGTGATTCAAACGATCTGAGTTTCCGCAGGAAATTCCATCTAAAGAACCTACCAACTCTGGTTGGAGTCCCAAGTCCCATACAAGTGTGGTTCAGACTGTGCTAGGCTATCTATTCAGGCCCCGACTAGTTGTTGGAGAGTCCTGATTATACAGATAGATACCAGAGCTCCCGCTCCCTAGTGTGGTTGAAGGTTGTTGGCCTGGGAAGAGCCTTATTAGGTCTCTTTACACACATCCCAATTGGCCTGTGACTTAGTGGCAAACTAGAACTCAGTTTAAGATCAGATCCCTGTTACCCTGTCGAACTAGTATAAGCATTTTGAGCAGAAGATAGAGAGAAACAGTCCCATAAAACAAAGATACAAAGAACAAGAACCCGTCCCATACCACCTATTACAAAACGAATGATTGCTACTATAACATGAAATCCCGCTATAAACAACGGACTTTCCCGCATCGCACCATTGACTTGTTAGTGTGTGTTTTGTGTGTGTTTTTGTGGTGTTCTTCTACACTGCACATCATATTTTGGAGCCCACCGCGAGGGGTGATAAATTTGACTTAAAATGATCCCTCTTATTGAGGTTCCTTGAGTTACTTCTACACCTACTTCAAAATTGCACGAAAGCCCAAAGCCAGTAACGCGAACCCCGCGCCTAGCCAAAGCTCAAATGATCAAGAACAAATCAGCCGTAGAGCTAACTTGGGTGAAAACTCAAGTGCTCCAGTTGAAAGAGAACTCCGACACGAACAACCGCCTCCAGGCGCATTATTCGACGGAACTAAAGCTCAACGTTTAAAACACGTTCAGTCTCAAAAAGCCCAAGCAAATCCATCAACGGATACAGGCTACCCACCTGGATATATACTATCCACAATCCCTATTTTCCCTAGACTACCTTGGATTATTCCGAGTCCTAGTCCTTTACCGAATTTAACCCCCTCTCCCAACGAACTTCACCAGTTCGATAACCTATTCCCAGTCACTCCGCATCCCTTTCTTGAACGATTAAGACAGTCGATTCCCCTTGGAAGACCATTATTCCCAATGTCAGACCAAGGAGACAACGAAGATGGTGCAAGAAGACAGGAAAATCCCGTGCCTCCAGCGGCAGCTGGTTATGTTAACCAGTTAAGCGCAGAGACACAAGAACAGATAGCTGGGAAATGTATGCCCGTTCCCGGTGCCAAAGATACACCAAGATTCAAAGGCGATAATATTAGGGACTTCCTAACTAGTTGCGAGTTCTTATTCTATGGCAGGGGCATCATGAGCCCTACAGCCCAAATCGAGATAGCAACTTTGTATGTGGGATATGAAATTAGACGCCAATGGGCGGCTTTACCCGAATATTCAGCCGGAGATTGGCAAGCCTTCAAAAACGCAGTACAAAAACTGTATAACAAAGGCGATCAAGATAAAGAGTTTACTCTTGAAGAAGTCGAAGAAGTCACTCGCCACTTTCGGGCAAGGCCGATCGCAACTAAGATGAGATTGATGGAGTTCAGAAGAGAGGTTGTACACAAACTACAGTATCTAATCGATATTGGAGATGTTACTCAAAAGACGGTGTTGAATATGTTACAGTATTGCTTTGCTGGTCCAGCATGGGCAGCAATATACACTGACTTGCGGGTTTTACCGATCCCACCCAACAATCCTCTTGGACAAAGGTGGACCTTGGTTGACGTGGTCAGAGTAGCTGAAAAATACTTAGAAGAAGTGGAGACGTTTGGAGGAGCCCCTGTAGTTAATGGAGGTGCTACCAACGAACGCGAGTTAGTAACACCCTCCACTGCTCGAGTAAAGATTGAAGATATGCACGATCATATGGCCAGTATCAACTCACTCACGGATACCTTGAAGGCTTTGGAAAAAGCACGACAGGATGAAATGAAAGAGATGGAGAAAGCCAGACAAGAAGATACTTGGAGGATGATGAACCTCATGGAACAGATGTCAACGGCCAGACAAGTTCAAGTACAGCAGTATCCTGCTCAACAAATGGGATACCCACAGTACATACAACAAAGTCAACAAGCGCCATATCCCGTGCAAAACTCGGGATCCTCCGCACCCAAAGGCTTAGTCCCTATGCCTGCGAACTTCTTACCCCAACGCAGACCAGCTGCTGTGAACGGGAAGTGCTTCTTCTGTGACGAACCCGGACATTTCCTTATGGAATGCCCGGAAAAGAACAAACTAGAGAAGGAAGGCTGGATTTACAAACCAGCTAACTCGAACTGGTATTTCCTGCGCAATGGAATTTCTCTTACACGAAACAAGAATGGACCTAATCTGCTGCAAGTGCGAGCAAGTTGGCAAAGTTAGAGGGAATCAGGATCTACTCTACCAGAAACGCCACAGGTGCAAGCATATGAAAGGATATCCAACAGGAGGACTTCTTTTGCTCCATCTGGAACGTGTCACGAATCACCTCTATTTTGCTCCCTCCCTTACGCTCCCCGACATCCCCGAGAGCTCGCCACGCTCTTCCATCGTTCACGTGTTTACCGGTCCGGGATATGGTTAACCCTAACCAGAAAATCACATGCTCCTGTAACTTTTTTACAAACTGTAAAAAGTTATGCAATGATGCAATCGTTGCACCATTGCCTCACTCATCATCGCATCATCATGACTCATCGTAGCAGCCACGGACTTTATATTTTATATACACGGCCTTTCTAGATATTTCCTTAGTTTGTCCTCTTCGTCTCTACACTGTTCGGAATATCCAGCACTATCGAGCTAGGCTCTCTCATATCTCAATCTATGTTTCATTCTCTGCTTTCATCTTATCGCTCTCCGTCCGATCGCGACTTGGGTGGTTGTTTTGTTCATGCCGGACTCCGTCCTTAACACTAGGACAAACTCTTCTACTCCCACCTCGCTTGGCGCATGCCCGCCGACCGTACCTCTACAACCAAGCCAGATCTTACTCCTCGGGCCACGCGCCTGAGACTCAAGAAAACCATTCCCCTCGTGCGTTAACAGTTGACGAAGTTAACTTCAGCTTACTGCCTCCCGATCTCAAAATCCGTCATCGCTGTTACCCGCGTGAGCTTCGCCCACGCACTGATAAGCCGGCACCATCGCGCGCTTCTCAGCCGACACAGACTCCCCTCCGTTACCTCCTGGCGCCAAAGTTTATCAAAGCGCAGCTTGGATCCTCGACCCCAGTGGCGAGTGGCGAGAACTCTTCTTTGACGACGACGATCACTGGTTCATCCGAGACAATAACAACGTTCCTATCTATCCCACTTCCCTCGACTTCACAGAAGCTCAAAGACGCCTTGATCGATACCACGATCGTCAGCGCGCTGAAGAACGGCAAAGAGCTGAGTCATCATTAGATCCAGAACCAGTCGTACCCTCACCAGAATCCCAAGAACCCGAGTCCATTCAGACTCAAGAACCAGCTCCTGCATCCCCCGTATCGTCTCATCACTTGGACGAACCCCAGCTTCCCCCAGAACCCAGTCTCCCGGAACCGCTACCAACCTCTTCGCCGGCCGAACTCCCAGCTCCTCATCTTCATCCTCTTCCTCGTCTTCTTCCTCTTCTGGTCCATCTTCTCCTGTTATTCCTGCTATCCCCATCATGTCCAACGCACCTGCCCCTATCCCAAGTGAACGTGGCACTAAACTCGAAGAGTTCCACGGTGATCGTAACTCTGCCTCTAGATGGCTGGCTCAATTCCGGAATCACTTGCGCCTCAACGACACCCGATATCCCACCGACTCCGAACGGGTTGCCCTGTTCTTCTCCTGCTTCAGGGGAAACCTCGGTGGTAAATGGGCTGAGCGCCGCATGAAGGAATTTGACGCCGACCAGGACGACACTACTATCCTCGCTGCACAAAGAGGTGGACTACCTGGCAGTGTTATTGCCAAGTTCAAGGCTGACTTCGCCGCCATCGACCCCATACTGTGGCACGCACGGCCATTGAGACCCTTCGTCAAGAGAAGGAGTTTTCAGATATTGATAAGTTTCCTCACCGAGTTCAATTCGTACGCTGACGACTCTGAGTTCGACGAGAGCTCGCTCCTCTATTTCCTCAAGAAGGGCCTCAATAGCTCCCTCGTTGATCACATCGCTCTGTCTTACCCCCCTCCCGCTACTCTCGACGACTACAAGGCCCGCGCAGTCGAGATGCAGCATGCATGGGAGAACCGGAAGGCTGAGAAGAATAATTGGAGAGGTCCTGGTTACGTTCCTGCTCCCCGCGCTCCTGCTGCCCCTAGAGCCCCGGCTGCAGATATGGGAGTTCCCATGGACGTTGATGCATCTAGACGCCTAGGTGCATCCTCGAACTTTCCTCATGTTCCGAGACTGACTCCTATGGACCGCGAGATCCTTCATCAACAGGGCGCCTGCTTCAAGTGTCGCCGCCCCGGGCATATCTCCCGCAACTGCCCCACGCGTACCACTCCCGGAACCCCTCAATCCACCCGCAACATTCGCGCCACTGATGTGGCCACATCATCTCCGTCCACTGACACCACCGCCCCCGTCACTGACTCCACCAATGCCATCGCCCAGATCAGTGCGGTGGCTAACCTTCTTCGTGGACTGCAGGGAGAGGATAAGGAGCAGGCAGTCGCGTGTTTGAGAGATGTTGCTGGATTGTATTTTTAAAGCGCTCCCCTACTGCAACGTTAGGCGGAGCTGTACGAAATTTTGCCATATGTTCACCCAATCGATTCGCTGTATTATCACCCCATCCTCGTGAGCGTGTTCATTCCTTTGAGCTTCGAATGTCGGCAGTCACCGCAACCGACAGACACCTCAATCACGCTGGAACTCGAATTTATTGGCAAACTTACTGGCAAAAGAATCGTTGCACAAGCTCTCGTTGACAGTGGTGCTGAAGGCATCATTTTAACGCCCGGTACGCAAACGCGCACCACTTTACCCTCATTCCCCTTTCATCACCATTCCCTGTCCGCAACGTTGACGGCTCTGAGAACGTCATGGGTTGGGTGCGCCACTATATACGTTCAACTTGTGCGCATCTACTCTCGTGATGGCCAATCCTACCACGAGGAACTCATCGAGCTCTATGTCACCGATATTGGTGACCACGATGTCATCTTAGGCACGGATTGGCTTGACGAACACAACCCCGAGATCGACTGGGCCGGCACTCGTGTCGACTTCACTCGATGCCCCGATACCTGTACCCTTAAGAACCCACCGGTGACCGATGTACGTGCTCACGCTAAACTCTGTCCTTGACAACTTCGTTATATTCCTGGCAATTGGCGGACTTTGCCTGCCTGCCACGTTCCGGAAGACTACCAGGTCTTCTGGAGGCAGTTTGAGAAGGCCGCCGATGAGTTCAAACATTCGGCCGCTAACAACAATGTCTGGTTGGAGCAAGTCCTTACGAGGGCTTGGCAACTATACAAAGAGTTGCCAGATGTAACGGTAAGATAAAGATCACGTCGGCAGATTCCGATAATTTAACGGAATCGAACTAGACAAGTGAAGATGAAAGCGGCGATGAAAGGAAAGTCGAGAAAGTAGCTGTAAACAAAGAAGAAAGAGTCAAGGTAAGTTTCCTTGAGTCAAACGGGTAAATTCCGAGAGACTCAACGGAAAAACCTTAGACGCCTGAAGGTAAAGGCAAAGATGTCGACAAGGGTGTCGTCGACGAAAAAGACAAGTCCAACGAGGAAGATGTCGACCAAGATGAAGATGAAGACCAAGACAAAGCTCAAGGAACAAGTTCCAAAGGCAACATCAAGGTAAGGACTGCAAAGAACCAGATTCCGGTATCTTCAACAGACTTGTTATAGGACTCAAGCGGCGAGAGCTCGGACGACGAAGAGGTCGTCAAGGCGATGGCCGTAGCAAAGACCAGAGCCCTAGTAGTAGAATTTCTAAAAAAGTTCTGGGTTATAACCCAAAAACTGTTATATAAAAACAGGGATATATCCCAAGAGGTCAAGCACAGCCACTTCCAAATCGGGATAAGTTCAGATAACCAGAAAGGCTAGGTACACCTTGTCTAAATTGGGATATGGAGAATTACCACACCCAGAACAATGGAACAGAATTGATGGGAGAGGAGGAGGAGGAGAGGATGGGGAAATGTGGCCACACAGGGGATGCAGATCAGGGGGAATTGATGTCATTGATGGGTGAGAGGATGGGGGCTGAGGGCTGGGGGATTGGGGGCAGGGGGAAATTGTGGCACCAAAATGCATACTGGGCTATTGCCAGGATATGAGGAGGGTAGGGAAGGGGTAACTGTAGGTGAAAAAATCGAATTTATTCTAACTATCTGCAATGGGTAGGGGCATGTGGCAGCTGCTGAAACCAGCAATAAAACGATGTGTGGCACATTTTTAATCGAGGAGCACATACCTCGGATCAACCTGGGGTTACTTTAGATGTCTTCTTATTCAAAAATGAATGTGCGCAGCACAAAGAACCGTGTAAAAAGACGAAGATCTGGCTGAGAAACAAGCAAAACATTATTGAACATTCATCAAAAAGTACCAAAAAGGGAGCAGCACTTTTCTCTCATATTCTGGTGACCTAAAACCACTTGTAGGTCGTCCATAGACCTTTGGGGCATTGCATATGACACTCAGTTAGGTCCCCAGGTCAACAGGAGCATTGCATTTGGTCAAAATGCCCACAAAATGCGCCACACATCGTCGAGCCACTCCACCTGCTTGCCATCACCTAGGGACACTTTGTAATCGAAGATATGTGTATATAGACTTCTAACCATGAGTTAGATGGACCCTGGAGTGTGAAAAATGCTGTCAAAACCTTGGATATACCTTAAATAATGTTCCCCAGGAAAGCACCTACACCATCAACTATCTCTGACCTCTGGGTTGTTCCAATATGTTCTAATATCATTATATATAATGAATTAACATCCCAGAAGTCCCCTCAGTGTGTGAAAACTCGAATATTAATGATACACCCCAAATTATGGTATTGACTTTTGACACATATAATCAACTTGTTTTCACCTGTAGAGTCATCAGATATGTTCTAATAATGTTCCTACATAGTTTTGAGCCTTCCCTTCATCAATCTGGATACCCAAAATGCGAACTTTCATCAAAGTATGCATATCTGACCTATTCCTCTATAAGCTTATAGAAACTCATGTTGATTCTTCAGACATTTATGCATTTGCAGAAATATACAATGCTTGGGAACGAACTGGATGCTCTAATATGCTTATTATGATATGAAAACATGTTCTCAATAGTTCCTAGGTTATAGATATGTGAATTTCTGAGTGCATTCAGACAGAAAGGGTATAGGGAGATACATGAATATTCGCATTTTCACACACTTGGGATACTTCTGGGATGCTAATTTAATATATATAATGATAATAGAACACATTGGGACGACCCAGAGGTCAGAGATAGTTGATGGTGTAGGTGCTTTCCTGGGGAACATTATTTAAGGTATATCCAAGGTTTTGACAGCATTTTTCACACTCCAGGGTCCATCTAACTCATGGTTAGAAGTCTATATACACATATCTTCGATTACAAAGTGTCCCTAGGTGATGGCAAGCAGGTGGAGTGGCTCGACGATGTGTGGCGCATTTTGTGGGCATTTTGACCAAATGCAATGCTCCTGTTGACCTGGGGACCTAACTGAGTGTCATATGCAATGCCCCAAAGGTCTATGGACGACCTACAAGTGGTTTTAGGTCACCAGAATATGAGAGAAAAGTGCTGCTCCCTTTTTGGTACTTTTTGATGAATGTTCAATAATGTTTTGCTTGTTTCTCAGCCAGATCTTCGTCTTTTTACACGGTTCTTTGTGCTGCGCACATTCATTTTTGAATAAGAAGACATCTAAAGTAACCCCAGGTTGATCCGAGGTATGTGCTCCTCGATTAAAAATGTGCCACACATCGTTTTATTGCTGGTTTCAGCAGCTGCCACATGCCCCTACCCATTGCAGATAGTTAGAATAAATTCGATTTTTTCACTACAGTTACCCTCCCTACCCTCCTCATATCCTGGCAATAGCCCAGTATGCATTTGGTGCACAATTTCCCCTGCCCCAATCCCCAGCCCTCAGCCCCATCCTCTCACCATCAATGACATCAATTCCCCTGATCTGCATCCCCTGTGTGGCCACATTTCCCCATCCTCTCCTCCTCCTCTCCCATCAATTCATCAATCCAGTACCATTGCTCTGGATCCTTCACTATCTAATCTACCAAATTTGGTTAATTTTACTGCTTTTCCAGCTCAGATATAACCTACTGGGTTATATCCCTGTTTTTATATAACATTTTTTTGGGTTATAACCCAACAGTTGTAGAAATTCTACCACCACAGGTGATGACTGACCCCTCTCATCTAGACGGTAATGGAAGTCCCGAGCCGCAGGGGAAGTGTCGTCGTCGTCGTACATGACGAAGTCGACGTGATTGGGCTGGCGATTATGCGCTCGTCCAGAGCCGCGTCGGCGCCGTAAGTCGGGGAACAGTGGTCCAACCCGAGGGGCCACGCCGTTATTCGCGCGTAGTAGATCATCATACGCTGCAGCAGCTTGATACTCTTCAGTGGTGCGGAACTGGAAGCCACGAGAGAGTTCTGGACGGGGGTTGGACATGATGCACGAAGGAAGTTGAGAAGCGCCAGGCAAAACGGATCAACAAGGCAACCTGATTTATCATCAAGTACCGTCATAATCAAAGATAACCTGCTTACTTAAAAGCCTTCGTAGTCTATCTAGTATCGCACACGTCGAAGACGACTTTTCCCTTCGCGAGTTCAATTCCCGCGGGTCACGATTTTATTTTTAAAAAGAAATTGCATCGATGTTGTAATTTTGTCTTTCCACGAAACATACTTTGCCGAAAGCAATACAAACAATTCGTCAACTTCAGAAACCGGATTTTTGCTAGATACCAAACATATATCATTCTACTCAGCACCCACCAGCATCATACCACGCCAACAATCCACCATCCCCTGAACTGCGAAATTACGCTGGGCCTGAAAATTCTTAGGCCCGTCCTTCTTGCAAGTTGGGCAATGATAGACCCGTGCATTGCCCCGAAAATCTTCCGGAATCAGAAGGTCTTGGCGTGCGCAATAATGGGCGATGCAGTCTGCGCAGAACACATGTCCGCAATGGGTAAAGCTACAGCGAAAGGTAAGCTCCCGTTCGTGACAGCTACGAGAGGGAACATACTAGGAGGGCTGTTTGAAGACGTCGTAACAAATGGGACACTCCAGTGCGTCCCTCATTGTCATCAAAAGCTGTTCATTGCATCAGCATCGGCCCATGATGAGATAGACTCTGCAACTTACCCCTTTGCGCTCGTTTACGGCCTTGCGTTCCGTCGCACCAACCTCCCGACGCGCCAAGTTGAGTTCTCGCGTCTTTTTGGCGAGCTCTTGTTCCAACTCCCTGATACGCTTCTGGAGCCAGTTAGCGGATTCGGTGGAAAAAAGTAGCCCAATCCACGTACCTCTACAGCGTATGTATGTGTTCCTCCAACCATTATTTTGATCTCTTTTGATGTGTTCGACGTACTAGACTTATTGTCTCGCGGGTTCTCCTTCTCGCCATCGGACTCGCCTGTTAAGTCGATGGTATTACGTGCTTTCTTGAGGGCACGCGTCTTTTCGTCCTGAGTGGCGTAGGTCTTCTCCTTCTTGCGCTTTGGAGCGAGAGCCGACATTTGAGCTGACGAGAACATTAGTGCGCAAGCCAAAGTTTAGAGATAGGGCCTTATGAGTATTGATAGCGTGATCGACGGATCACAAATGGTATTGCCTCCGTGGAACGTTCGAAGCGTCTCCACAATCAGACAGCATCAGACCGTCTCGGACACAAAGTACCCGCGGAAGGGCTTAATATCCGGGTCGTGCGGATCAGGCACCAATCCCTGTCTTGTTTATCAGCTCTTATCAATCACCGTTGTTACCCTTTTCTTCCCAACGCCACGCTATACCTCTCCACAAAGGTTAGACTGGTCACGACGTATTCTGATTCCATGCCTACTAACACCTACAGTTATTCAGATTCTTTGCATGTCGCCAATCAACCCACGACCGCTTGCAATTCCGCGGCCCATTGATCATTTCGCTCGATGGCTGCAAGATAGGAGGGGTACGAGTCACCGGGTTCACCTGGAGGATCGTTGTTGACACCCCATCAGATTCTCATTTGCGAGCCTTGCACATGGGACCTCCTCGTGCCGTTGCCTCCAACCCCAGGGCGCTGGTCTGTATCACGTCGAGAAAATATCTGCACGGAATGGGTCATATTGATGGGGAGAATATAGAGACTATATGGCATTCAGTCGCGCGATGCAGCAGTGGGGCCAATGCATGAATATAATTTCTGATTGTCGCGCCACTAAAACTAAATGGAAACAATGAACCTATATGGCCGGCGAAATTTGCTGAGAATGTGAGGGTGTGGTCGACCAAGCTCGGCGGGGGGGGATATTGAGGGGAGGGACTCCCGCGGCAAGCATGCCTGCATAAACAGTCATGATTGTACGGAAATGAGCCAGACGCGCGAAATCTGCAAGCTATCAGTCAGTCAAGCCTTTCGCACCCAGGTGTCTGAGGCGACGACAAGAAAATGAAAACTCACTATCCGAGCCGGGGGAGCTGTCAATAGCTGCCTGTCGTAGGCGCCGCAGCCATAGATGCAAAAGACCCCAATTATACCCCTGGGAGCACCAACCCAGAGCGTGGTCAAGCAGCTCGCGGTACTCCCACAAAACACACAGGCCGGCGAGACGCTCCATGTCCGCCATATTCTCCACGCCCATTTGCGTGAGGACAGGACAGAGAAACATCCCGTTAAGTCGTTCCAGCTCAGTGTTGAGTGACAAGGACAGACTTGTAGGTTGGGGCGATAAAGGAGAACCACCGGCGGGAGGCGTCAAATGACAACGAATGACACTGTAGAGCGGCGTCGGCATGATAAATAGAGTGTCGCCAGTCCTGTAAATAAAAACTTACAACACGGAAGCGATAGACACCACAACGGGCGTGGTATCACTGAATCGCAAGCGATTGAAGTCATAGCGGGCGGGCAACGTCTTGACTGTGTTCAGCATGACCATGAGTGCTCGGACTCAAGAGTGATTAGGCCCTAGGGTAAAAAGGGACTGGGTCAGCCTGCCCTGGTGCCATCGAGCGGAATACGACGGGAGACCTACCAAAGAAAACATGAAGGTCGAGGAGGATGGGAAAGGTGGAGCTTGGTTATTGTAACATCTTGTAAGGGTTCTCAAATCAGTCATCGGTGCAAGTTCAAATTGAAGACCTACCACGGATGCGAACATTTTACACACATCATGCAGCGAAAGGGTCTTGTCTAGCCAAAATAGATGCTATTTGTGCGTTTCCCAGGTCCTGGTAAGTCCCCTTGCTCTGAGTATGGTGTATACTGGTAGAGGGGTCCGTACTCTGCGATACGTCCAGCGTTAAGTGGTACAAAGGCATAATGTGAGAGTGTTATTTTACATGTATCTAGTGGAAAAGGAAGGATGACATCAATGATCGGTCATTATCGATTTATATGGTATCTTACCTTTCGACCATCATTCACTGAATACGCGAGGTATTCGTCGACAAATGCCTTACGCGACGGAGGACGAGAGGCAGGACACTATTCTCCAGTCCAAAAGACTATACTGGACAACGTATGGAAACATTCTCTTGCATGTTCCGCTGGCTGACTCGCGTGGCAGACATCGCCCTCGGTTGGTGAAGAACGCCAGAAAGCGCTACAGGCAGGCGAGACCAGCGGGTGGATTGAGGGTCGTACCCAAGCTGCGCAAGCGAGGGTGTCTGTGTCAGAAATCCAACGGTTAGCCGTCCCCATTAGAACCACTAATAAGTTTACCAACTGTACTCTAGGCTGACTGCCGAAAGGGATTCAGAAGTCCGTCAAGCATTGTTCACAATTCGAGAGGTGCAGGAGGTCGTTCTCAAGTGGACACATGGTTCCTTGAAGAAATGGGTGAGCGATGTGGCTCGGCGGGTCCTGGAACAAGATGGTTTGGAGGCGCAGCGAATTCTCCAGGTCGAGGTCGATTTTGTCTCGAGGCAGTTCACCCATATCACATCGCAACTAGACGCTCTCGACGTTGATAGTGATCTCTACGACATGGCAGTGCGGATGGGAGCGCATACGTGGGACGCTCAGACCTCGCTCAATGACGTGGAGGTCAAACTGGCATCGGGGGATCTGTTGAGGTCGTACGTACAGCGCGAGCTGTTCTCTGATTGTAATGCGACAAATTAATTATCAAATCCATGTCGTTCGCTACACAAGAGGACAGTGTTAAGTGATTACGGCTCTGCCAACTTTATGGTGCGCCACGGCGCTCAAGAACTTCGCACGAGCAATAGCGAAGGTCTTGAAGGCCTCGTGCGCCTGGTGGGGCACACCTATGGTTTGAAGCTGTGCTTCGAGGCTATAGCAACTTTTTGAGTGGCGCGAGGACCCATCTGAAAATCGACTCACGTTGTGGCGTAAATGCCGGGGTTGATGCCCACATAAACAACATACCAACGAACTTCGGTGACGCCAGCACTGAGGGGACTACTGTCGGTGTAATCCCACTCAATAGGGGCCTCCCATTCGATGTGATAGTTCTTTGGTCCGGCAGCTTCGGCGGTGCTGCGTGTAAGGCCCTGAGCACTGGCATACGCAAAAGCATCCTGGGCAGCCTGAACGGTGCGATAACCGCGATAGATGTTGCCACTGGATCCAGACACATGGACTTCACATTCATCCCTGGAGTAGGAGTTTGAATATATATGCTAACGAGGGAATTTTGACGCACCAAGTGGAATAGACCCCCGGGCGTACACCAATGAAGATAACATACGCTTTAGCGGCCTTGCGTGAGCGCCCACGTTTGATTAACGACCGTACAGGAGTTTGGGGAGTGTTGGTTCGGGCAGCCGCATACCTGGATGTATTGGAAATCAGTAATAACCCATCTATGCATGGTGCCTACCAATGTGGTGTGAGTCCTTCCGACGTTTCATAGAGCGTGTTGTCGGCTGCATCGTGGACTGTGAGATCATCGAGCGCAGCTGCGAGGCCCTCGAGATCTGGGTCAGGCGCATGCACAGGCAAGGGAGGTGGATCGGGCAGGATTATTACGGGGTCTTCGTCATTGTCGACAGAGTTATTATCAATCCGTATCGTCCGTTGACAGTGGGGAGCAACCATTGAGACTATTGGTTATTGGGGTTGGACAATGCCTTATATCTACGTATCCACGAGGTGGGGTGACAGGAACAAAGTACGCTAAATGGGGTTGCATTGATGCTCACGGTACAGCGCCACCGCAAACCCAGCTAGACCAGCCAGAATCAAGGCGCCAACATGGCCCCAATGAGCAGCAAGGATCAATTCCCTGAACGGAGGAAAACCCTGTCAGAATCACGATCAAACAATAAAAAATAAACTGACGGGCGTGACTCCTGCGGCTGAGCGATCGCCACAAGGCCTTCTCGTCGTAGCTTGTTGAAAGCCAGGAGGGCATCTCCCTGTTTCGTATAGCGTTTGTTCGCGGGCTTGCTGATCCCGTGGACCATCTCCAGCACAAGGTTTCTGTGCCATAGAATGAGTGGTAAGGTCAATAATAAGAAATGGAAGTGCATACGCGTTCAGAAATACGCCAACTATCCTCCCACGGGTAACAGCATAGTATCCGTTGCTCTCTTCCACAAGGACTCGAATAGGAAGAAGGTCGTGAGTGGGAGGGTAGGCGTAGGCGCGACCGGTGCACCAGGCGTGTGTTGGCTGAACGAAAGCCTCGGGTGGGATGCCAGGCTCAACGGCCCAAGGAGAGACAGGGTCTGCCGGAGTAGTGACATCGACGGCGGGTGTTACGACAGGTGGGGACGCATCCTCCACTTCGACAGTAGCTAGAGGGACAGCTCATGATGAGGCAGAGATAAAAAGGCGAGGACATACCAAGAGTGTCAACTTTTTCATCCAGATCCACGAGTGCAGACATGGTGGTTGCGATTGAAGAGGATTTGCCGTATCGGACCGAAAAGATGCGGAACTATGACGCCGCGCCACAGCGTGTGATGGTGGAATTTGAGATACCAAACTCAACAGGAACCAGTCGTTCCCTGGATTCCTCTCTACCTGCTGCAAAGTCTCCCTCACGTCGCCCACTACTTCCAATGACGCGCACGAATAGCCCCCTCATCGACCATAGCAAATCCGGCAAGGAAAATGAGGCCCACCCGAAAAGGAAGAAGGCGGGAATGCCAAAAGAGGAATGCCTGCAACGCAACAACAAGGGCTGGATGGAGGGTTTGCGCGAGAAGTGTATGCTCCCCTTGGTGGGAGAGTACGCAGACGCACAGTTGAGTGGCGGCAAAGTGGAGAAGATGAAAATGCGCGAGATTCTGAACAAATTCCATTTCTGGTTTCCGTACCCGCTGCCCGACCACGAGGATCCCGTCGAGCTCAAGCCGTTCGAGCCTCACTACGTCGCGCCCGAAGGCTCTCCGGAGTTTGAGCAGGCCAGAGGTGCGCACTTGAAAAAGTACAACAAGGTATGTTGTACTGGCATCGGGTGCTGACATGGAGACGACAGCGCGTGAAGGCTTGGATCAAGTGGCGGGCTGCGACAAGGAAGGTGGCCAACACAGTTGCCAAGACGGAGCCAAAGGTATCAAAGCAGGCGCTAGCGGAGCCGTTCAACATCCTGATGGCGAAACTCGCTGATATCCACAAGCCTCCCCGCGCACGTTCTGCACAGCAACAATGGCAGAAGGCAAATTGGACGACGGGGGAGATGGTCGAGGAAGAAGCACTGCGAGAGTGGGAGACCAAGAAGCTCGCTATTGCCAACACGGGTCATTCGGAATTTGCTACCATTCCAGATACTACAGAGGAGCTCGCTTCCTATCCCCCAATCGACGTCGTAACGGCAGTTACACACCGCATGTTCACGGCCCTCCCCCCAACGGAGCAGGCCTTTTGGAAGGCAAACACGACAGAAGAGGCGCGCCTGGAGAAGGCTGCATATGACGCTCGATTGGCTCAACCATTAGCATCAGGTGATTCCACAACTCGAGCTACGTGAGTGTCAGCCAGTGGATACGCACATTACATTGATATTAACTCACATTTAGGTGCGTCCGGAATGCCCCGGAATTTATCAGCAAGTTGAACCGCGGCATCGAGCTCTCGAGTTCGTTGAGGTTAACGACGCTGGCGGCAGGACCTATGGCTCGTAAGAATGGCGAGGTCGGTTTTTTTATGTGAGTACACTTACAGAATTGGGGAACACGCTCTCATCGTTGTTCAGGGTGACGACATCGACAAATCGGGCGTCGGTCCCGATGTCGTTCCAGGAATGGTACGGCGAGGAGAAAACTGCCGCTCTAATGGAGGCGTACAAGGAATGGGTTGAGACGTGCTTGGGAGCTGCCGAGATAGATGAAGTGTTGGGATTGGAGCCGACGGTGTTGCCACAAAGTGATCCATACACAGGTGTTTTCGGAAAAGGTTTCACGACGGACGACGTTCCTGGTGCGGTAGATGCCCAAGGATCTTCTCGCAAAAAGGCCCAGAAGGGGACGTCAGCGCCAGCTGGTGTACCCGAGGAAACTGGACGACATTCGGGGCAAAAGAGAAAAGAGAGAAAGAAGCGCTCAGAGCGCTCAGGCCGAGAATCCCGTCCCCTGCGGAAGAAGGCTGGCGAGGACGTCGCGACAGCGAGGACGATCTGGGAGGTTGGAGTGGAAGGTCGTCCTCGGAGGACTCGCTGCTGGGACGCAGTGAGTCATCAGATGAAGAGGGATTGGCTGAGGCCTTCAAGAAGCTCAAACAGAAAAGAAAGGCGGCGAGAGAGGAGCGGAAACGAAAGCGGGCAGAACGATCGGAAGCGGAGCCGTCGCGCAAGTCGTCGAGACGGAAGCGCGCTCACGAGGGACGTGATTCATTAATGGATGTAGACAATTAGACAGGCGACGTCCAGCAGGATCAAACAGCCAGCGACATGGATCTGGGAGAAGGGGGACTGAACAGACAGTCCTCGCCTCCTCCTCCCCCACCGTCGGGAGATATCCCGCAGCCTTCCATGACGACGGGAACACTTGAAGTGCCTCTCCCAGTTCCACCCGCTCTGGCACCAACTTCGTCCACAGCACCAAGATCTTCTTTCCCAAGCCCGTCTGCTAGTGTAGTATCATACATGCGGGCCGGCTTATGCCGGCCATAATATCATTCAAACCACGCTACATTACATAAGCAGTTCATTTGTAAACGTAGCCACCATATAGACTTGGTCAAGCTACGTCGCGTGAACCGTCGTTTGCATACGACGTATTACACTTTTTTAGCTTTCCGAGCTATACGTTGGTTACACCAACAAAGGAGCATCGGAAATCGCACCCGCGAAAAAACCACCAACTTAGAAACTCTATTCGTTCCTGAACGAATAAATGGAGCGACTGCTTGAGTCGCCGAACCAGAATTCACCAGGAATAGTCCAAAGAAGTGGACTAGGAACGCGCAAGAAGTCGTATCAGAACGACTACGACAGGGATCAGAACGTTGACCATCAGGACAACGCGGACATAAGCCAACAGCCCGGATTCGTACGAAGAGAATCAGGGCGAATAGACGGACTGGATGCAATCAAAGGTACACTAAAGCCTACGCTTTGGATGATGGAACACGAAACGGCGACGACGCAAGTAGCGTCGACATCTGAGGAGAATAGAGGAGAACCAGAGGAAACCAAATCCGACCAAAGCGACCAGAAGTCCGAGCCGTACGAGCAAGAAACAAGTCCAATCCCTGAATTATTGCCCGATCTTCCCAAGTTCGCATTCGTCAAACCACTGGTTGAATGGTGCAAGGAGAATGGATGCGTCGTCAACGATGAGTACTTCGAAGACGCACACGAATTCTCTCCATTCGAGTCGACAGAATTGACGTTCCTATTCTTGGAGAATAGCATTAAGTCTAAAGGAGCACTTGGGGCCTTTAGTGATAGCACGATAGAACATATGCTCGTAAAGGCACGAGAACACACTCGGGAGATACTGGAAATGGCCGGTATCCCTACGGAACCAATGGTTTGGTACGCTATCAAGACGCTTAGGACTCAGTTTGAGTCCGTACTCGAAGGGGCATTGATAGGTCGACGAACGGCACCCGTTCGAGAACGACTATCAACACGGAGCATATCATCAAAGGCCAGCCAGGCGTTACAGGAATTGTCGGCGCGATTCAAGAAGTCACCCGAACAAAGAAATCGCAGGGCCAGTGGACGAATGGGCATAGCTATTCCCCATAGCCAAAGCAATTCTCCGGAAGGAGAAAGACTGGAATCGACAACGATTCACATCGATGACTTAATGGGAATGAACATTCCCTTCGACAAATCCCTTCCCATAAAAATCGAGATGAATGGATCATCAATGATCATGCCATGGGGAGACATCGACCGAATGATTGCTGATCCAAATACGAGACTAAAAGCAGGATTCGCAAACATGCCATCGGGATGGGAGAACGATCGCCAGGCGAAGAAAGGCTATCGCAAAGGAATGGCGATGGCTCGCGACAGCGAGCATCCAGACCAACAAACGGGGGAAATACCGTTTGAAGATGTCAAAGACAACGTTATCAGTTGGAGACAATCACTGGTAACGCTACCTAGTGCAACGTATATTGAGCAACTCAAGAATCCGGAATTCGCGAACCGCGTAGCATTACAACAAATGTTTAACGAATCCCGGGCGAAAGGCATGGAGTCGATATATGAAGATCAAAACATCATATTCGACGAGAATGGAATACCATTCGAAAAACCAGAGAAGTTTATAACTTCAACGAACGTCACAATACGCCGACCCCTCCGACAATCAGATCCTAGCGTGAAGCAACTTATCGGTATACCGAGACCGATAACTATGACACCTGGGTTGAAGCGATACCAACAATCGGTATTCGGTTCACCAAGGCCGAATATCTTCACGCCAAAGAACAGGGAAATAAAGCTATTGTTGGAAGGAGAGGACTCGGATGCCGAGCCCTCATCACCAACTAGAAGATCCCCAATTAAACCAAATATAATGGGACTGACCCGCACGCAACCAGCCAAGACAGGCCAGAAGAACACGAACGAGCCACCTCCAAAGGATGGAGAAGGATCGTCGAGGGATAAAGGAAAAAAGCCTGACAGAGGACGAAAGCCGTCCGATGAACCCAAGCAAAGGGAAGGGCCGGGGGATGATCCCGAAAATCCAGGAGACCCAGACGATCCGGGAGATCCTGGTGATGATGGAGACGAGAGGCGTAAAGCCCGGAAAAAGAGAAGGAAGACGGAGATAGCATTGGAAGAATTATCGGACGACTTGGGCGATGATTCCAATGACAAAGATTATCGATTGATAATAATCAACATGCTTGTTCAGATAGTCACGACATATACAGCATATGAAGTGAAACACCCTGAGATGAAGTTCAAAGCTTCAGAGTTTTCGGGCAAGAAATACGATGGGAATCAGAAATTCCAAGTATTACACGAATGGACACTATGCGTATGCATGCTGTATCACCAAACGGGGATTACTGGAGCGGATAAGGAGGAATCGAAGGTGAACTTCCTTCTATCCTTTTTGGAAGGAGATGCGAGATCGTGGTTCCTAGACACCGTAAGGTCACCCCAACGCGAGCGTTGGAACTGGACATTGAAACAAGTGGTAGTGGGACTATACGATCGATTCGTACATGACACAACCTTGGAGGACAGCAAGGATGAATACCATGCGGTAAAATTCATAGCGACGAAAGGCGTCACTGATTTCTATGAGAAATTAAAGGCAAAAGTACGCCTTTTAGTAGACCCGCCAACGGAAAAACAGTTGGCGGAACGGTTTGCCAGAGGCATTCCGATGAAGATGTATGAATACGTGGCGATGAAGAACTTCACCCCGCTTAATTCGAATATTGATCAGATATATACCATGGCGTTAAGGTTCGAACAACTCGAACGCAACAAGGAACACATACGGTCCAGCTCAAATTCGAATGAATCGAATAAGACTGAACAGAAAGGGAAACGATCACAACCACCAAAACTGTTCAAACGAGTGGTAGTCCCTAAAGACAAAGTCTTTGGGGATAAAGCGAATCGAGGACCCGACGGTAAATACACGAAGACGAATGACAAAGGACCAAAGGACGACGCAGAAGCTCCAATCGCATCGGGTAGCAAGAATGTATCTGAACTCGAATGCTGGAACTGTGGGGAGATAGGGCATATATCCCCACATTGCCCTCGTCCAAAGAAACATAAACCGAAATTGCATATGCTTCAGGAAGTGGATACCGCGGCCGAGGATAATCGACTTGAAGAAGTCGAACAAATGAGAGCATCGGAAAACGATGAAGACGAAGGATCGGAAGACTCCGACAACGTAAGCGTATACGTTGCAGTGGAAGACGCGAATGAGTTTGAGGATCCAGACTGCGAAGACGAATATGAACGTCTGCATGCACTAAGTATAGTAGAGGAGCCGGAGGAACCAATTGCGAAGGAAAACACGAGACAGGATAGGTTTAAGGTCAAGGGCAATAAACCGCGTCCAGCAATAAAGATTGAAGATCGCAGAGCGATCACATCGATGATACCCATTAACGGTATAAGGGCATTCGCGCTGTGGGACTCAGGGAGTACAACGACGGCCATGACACCGTCGTTCGCGGCGGCAAGCAAAGTCGAATGCTATCGACTAAATAATCCTGTCAAACTACAACTAGGAACAGTTGGAAGTTGATCAATGATCAACTATGGAGTAGACGCACCAGTGGATTTACCCGGCTGCACGAAGACATACTTCGACATAGTCAACCTGGACACATACGATGTGGTGATAGGAGCAGCATTCATGAGGGAACACAAAGTTAAACTGAACTTTGAAAACTCAATGATTGAGATACACAATCAAGAGATCCCGTCAGAATCCTTGGATCAAGAAGGGGAGGAAACATTGGTTAGGCGTCATCGACTAGCGAAAGCCAATGCTCAGCCGGGGAAGAATAATGACGAAGGAGAATTGATGGCCGTCAGAACCAGAGTCGAACCATCTGAACAAGAGACAGATAAAGACCGAGGAAAACCTCGGGGAAGACAGTTGGACGGTATGTCGAGAGGACGATCAAAATCGGTGCAACCGAGAAATACAAGGAGACAAACACCAAGGAACAGGTCCGTGGGAAGGGACATTGATAACGCAATGTCACCCGAAGAACGAGACACAATGGCCCGAAACTGGAAAACGGAGAGACTATTCGCTCCGAGAATGAGACTGAAGCGATCTAAATCACTGGACGCTATAGCGTCACAAAAGGATAGGCGACACACCCAGAGGTCATCATCTGCAGATGGCCGAAGTAATCGAGAACCTCGATGTAAGGAATGGGTACAGGATCAAAGGAGGGTATATCGGGCCAGACGACCACGGGGTCCATATCCTCGTCCAACTATCGAAGAGATACCAGACAAGGAGAGACTCAAAGAGAAGAATGAATCGAAGGAGCGAAACCTTCCAGAAGATGCACCATGTCCAATGATGAGTGATGCTCGATTTGCGGAATGGTCGTTAGAAAAGAAAGCCGAAACAGAACGCCTTCGCGTTCAGGAAATCGAGCGCAAGAAACGCGAGAGAGAACTAGCCAGAAGGGAGGCCGAAAAGAAAGCGAAGGAGGAGAACCTTCGATCCAAAGAAAAGGAACGAGTGAAACGTGAACGTTCCAAGAAACAATACAAGGAAATCGAAGAAGTTCCCGATGAAGAAGACATACGCATACGGCGGGAATCCAAAGAAAGGGATCTGCCACCGAACGCACCCTGTCCGATCATGAACGAAGAACGGTTCACAGAAGTATACGGGGAACAAGCAAGGAAGGAAGCGTTTCCTTCCCAAAATAGGCAGACCAAACCGAAAGGTAATGGAGAACCTAAACCTCCAGAAGGACCTGCAAGAACCACAACGAAACGAGGCAAGAAAAAGGGAAGAACAAGTAATCGTTCGAACTCGGAATCCAGATATCGGGTGCCACATAACTACGCGTCATCATCGAGAGTGACACTGGATGACATCAGAGAAATTGAGGAGGAAGTCATACTTCCTCCACGACGAAGATACATTGAACGTCCAATGAGGAAACTGATGGAAGAGTGGCCGTACGATCCTAGACTCCCGGACGAACTTAACTGTTATATGATGAGCGTCACAGATGTGGCGAAACCCAAGTTTTGGTGGGAGAGTTACGAGAACGAACCTGATCGTTATCTCGAAGACCTCCTCACTAATGGGTCTGAGGACAGTAACGTCACGTATAATTACATGACGGGGAGAATGGAGGAGGTAGACAGCATGGGACCCGAAACCATTGGAACAGTCCCACGGTTCCAACAGAGCGATATGAAAGGATTAATCCAAAATCGAATAAAAACGATTGAGGACGATGTTGCGAACATCGAGAGAACTATCGTAGAGAACTACAATAGGCAAGTTGCGGAGATCAGGAAGATGGAAGTTACACGGTCGAGAAAACGACCAACGATGACGACCTATACGGAAGACGATATTCCCCGTCTTAGAGAAAATTGGTATCGAAAATACCAAGATATTATGGAAGGAGTACCGGAGGTAATGCCTCCCTACAGGGAAATAAATCATGAGATACACCTCATAGACGAGTTTAAACGGTATAACTACCATCAACCACGATGTCCACAACATGCGCGAACAGAACTTATCGAGAAAATCGATAAATATGTCCAAGCAGGATGGTGGAAAGAGACGAGAGCGGAAATGGCTCCGCCCATGTTATGCATTCCAAAGAAGGACAAGCGCCTTCGCACGGTAGTGGATTGTCGGCAGCGAAACGACAATACAATTAAGGATGTGACTCCTATGCCAGACCAAGAGGCGATAAGGGAGGATGTAGCAAGAGCCAGGTATCGATCGAAAATAGATCTGTCCGATGCATATGAACAAGTTCGCGTCATAGCGAACCATGTCCCTCGAACAGTATTCAACACCATATTTGGTGCATATACGAGTGAGGTAATGCAACAAGGAGATTGCAACGCGCCAGCTACGTTTCAAAGATTAATGACCCATTTGCTGCGCAAATATATTGGGAAGTTCGTACACGTGTATCTCGACGATATATTCGTGTTTTCGGATACTATTGAGGACCACGAAAAACATATCGGAATTATACTGGAAGTTCTACGGAAGGCAAAGCTTTTCTTGAAAAAACCCAAATGCGAACTATATTCGCTAGCGGTGGATTGCTTGGGACATATCATAGATGATATGGGTATCCACGCTGACAGTGACAAACTCAAACACATCCGTGAATGGAGAACACCGAGGACGCTGAACGACGTCCAAAAATTCGTGGGACTAGTGCAGTACTTGGCAATGTTTTTGCCCGATATATCGCAATACACTAGCCCATTGCTGAACATCACGCAGAATGGGAATTCATTCGTATGGCGAGACATACATCAACGATGTTTTGAAATGATAAAACACATTTGCATCAAAACACCGATTTTGCAGCCTATTAAATATAAATCGGACGAGCCGATTTGGATAATATGCGACGCATCGCAAACGGGGGTGGGAGCGATGTATGGACAAGGACCAACATGGCAGACATGCAGACCAGCAGGGTTTATGTCGAAAAAATTTTCGAATGCACAACAACATTACCGAGTATTCGAACAGGAAACGCTGGCTATCCTTGAAGCATTGTTGAAATGGGAGGATAAACTAATCGGGTATCCGATTCATGTTATTACAGACCATCAAGCTCTCGAATTTTTCAAGACGCAGTCTAACCTGTCACCAAGACAATGGCGATGGATGGATTATATATCAAGATTTGACCTTGATATTACATACATCAAAGGAGAGCACAATAAAGTGGCGGACTGCTTATCGCGGTATTATGAAAACGATACCGCGGAGGACCACCACCCAACGAACGAATATGTAGACGCGGACATACGGCTCGACAAGGAAGGAATAGACCTTCCATTGGACCGAATATTCGAGATAAACTCGCAATCCATTGCAATAAGGGCAATGGAAGTTCAAGAAGTACGACGAAGCCGTCGCCTTCAAGAAAAAAAGGAGCTTCGAGACATCGAAGCCCAAGAAATGGAGGAAGCTCAAAAAAGAGCTATGGTGAATAAAAAAGCGAAAGAGCCCAAATCTCCCCAAGGAAAAGCCGAAACAAGGAAATCGACAGGAGAATCGAATTATTCGATCGACCCGACAATTGGGGAGATACTAGGAAACGGCATCGAGCCGCTAGAAAACATGGAAATTGAGGACAACGGATTTGAAGATGCGATAAAAGGCGCATACCTCCAGGATAGATTTACTAAGAAAATCTTAGAAAAAGTGGAGGACTACAACCTTTTCGAATTGGAAGAAGGGCTTTTATGGACGAGGAATTCGTCACAACACGATGTAATAGTACTTCCAGAAAGCGGAATGTTTAATGGGAAGTCCATTATAGGATATGTTTTGGAACGGGCGCACGAACTCATTGGGCACTTCGGGAACCAAAGAACGATGGAGTATATCCGTCGTTCGTATTGGTGGAAAGGAATGGCTAAAGACATTCGAGGTTTTTGCGAATCGTGTGCAGCCTGTCAAACTGCGAAGGGAAGCAATAAACATCCCCAAGGAAAATTACATCCGTTGGATATACCAACGAAACCATGGGACTCCATCGGCATGGACTTCATAGGCCCATTCCCAGAGAGTGAAGGGTACAATTACCTATGGGTAATAGTATGTCGACTAACGGGAATGGCACACTTGATACCTGTTCGAACGACGATGAAAGCATCGGAGTTGGCATGGATATACGTGCGAGAAATAGTTCGACTTCATGGGCTTCCATCGTCGATAGTGAGCGACAGAGACTCGAAATTCACATCCAAATGGTGGAGAGAAGTACATAGAATACTGGGGACGACGTTATTGATGTCAACATCATTCCACCCACAAACGGACGGACAGACGGAACGAATGAACCGTTCCATAGGACAAATATTTCGCACCATGGTACAACATGACCAGAGAAACTGGGTCCGATGTACGGTAATGACAGAGTTCGCGATCAATGCGAGCATCAATAGCAGCACGGGACTTGCGCCATTCGAGATAAATGGAGGGTATATGCCCTCCATGATTAGGGAATTCCGAATGAAGCGAGGAGCTCCAAAGGCAGTCCGCGAATTTGCGGAGACAGCATTGATGAACATAGCAGCGGCGCATGATAGCATTATTGAGCATAGAACGTTACAAACGTTCCATGCGAATAAACACCGTTCGAACGAGCCAGAACTACGGGAAGGGGACCTGGTATATCTCAGCACCAAAAACTTGAAGATGCCGACTAATCGGGCACGAAAATTGTGCCCAAGGTTTATTGGACCATACAAAGTTCTCAGTTGCTACCCAGAAAAATCGTCATATACGATTGAACTTCCAACAGCACTTCAAAAACGTCGAATTCACCCGACATTCCATGTTAGTCTGCTAAGGCCGTACATTGCGAGTGATGATATGTTGTTTCCGAATCGAGCTACACCAGGACCGTATGATTTTGGCACTCCTGACGAGGACGAATGGTTCGTCGAAGAAATCATCGGACACCGATGGACAAACAAAAAATTGGAACTGCAAGTACGTTGGAGTCTAGGAGATACCACTTGGGAATGGTATGATCGGGACTTGGGAAAATTGGACGCAATGGATCGCTATCTTGATCTGTTTGGCATAAAGTCGGCACTCCGACTACCCAAACGTAACAAGAACGGACTGTCAGATAAATCTGACAGCCGACCTACGAAGCGTCGCTAAAAGCGACCCTCCGCAGGTGAAGGAAGAAATGAAGGGACAGGATCAATTCGGACCGAACAAGGCTAGACTAATAACACGTGCACAAAAGTTCCAATCAAACCACCACCACCACCACTCGCGACTGCGAGTATACAGACCGTTTACGGTCTTGAATTCAATATGCGTACGCATATCTTCGCGATAGTAGTGATCGCATTCTCTTTGCTGTGCCTAGTCGCAAGAGGGGGGGAGACACCGCCCCACCATAACCGACGCGATTCCAGCCCATCACGCTTGTCTTCATGGGCAGATGATATTCCAGGCCCATCCAACTCGACCTCGCGCACGAATAGGAATACCTATCCGAGCCAAGGAGGTAGCAGTAGTGGACGAGTAGGGGGTAATTCGAGAGGAAACATCGATCACGATGAGGACAAGGGAAAAAAGGACAACAAAGGGAAACGACGAATGACCGAGGAAGAAGCCCAGGAATACGAACGCGAGGTTCAAAGACAGCCAGAACCAGACAGCGATCGCGAGGACGCAATTGCTAGACGGATTGCGGAACAGTTCGGAACTAACGTCAATGAACAAGAAGTGGCGTTAATGATGAATGCACTCAGAGCTAGTCGAAGGAACCAGGAAATCGCTGACGCTGAACGGGACGTTCACCAGGCCAAACTACGCCTCCGCGAAGCAGAATCCCGACTGGCTAAACTGAAAGCTACAGGCGACGGACAATCGACTAGTCGAGCATCGTCGTCTCGGCAGACGCAGGAGCAAAACACCAGTCATCGATCAGTTCGGGAACCGAACCCAAGAAGTGAAAACGCGTCAACCAGACCCCGTGTAACATACAGATCCCCAGACTGGGGGTATGGCGGTGGGGAACAGGTTGAAATAGACCATAGACAAAAACGACACAACTCCCCTGTACGTACGGAAGGCCCAGCGTTCAAGAAACAACGATCTGAACCGTACGGATCTTCCACAAGGTCGAGCGAACGACCCCCTCAACGAGAAAGAAGAGACATTCCAAGCGGCAGAACGGAACCTCGACGAGGGGAAGCTAGCCGCAAGGAGCCTTCAGCAAAGGATAAGCCAGCCGGCATATCACTTCCAGAAGTACCATTGGGAGCCGTGCCACGACCAAGGGTAGACGAACGAACAATGGATCCATATACGTTCGACAACCAACCCGAGGTCGGGGTGACCTTCAACGATTTCGTTGAATATCTGGCAGGGACTCTTCCTCCCACTGTGGCAGACGTACGTGCCGAAGTCCTTGGCCAGTCTGAGCAGGTATACACAGGATTTATGAATCTACCTAAAGGAGAGAAACAGGCACAAACTGCGACGAATTCGAAAGAATCGAAACAGTCAAAAAGGCCAACGATGGACTTCTCCGACGATGACTACAGTGACGAACCATCAACGGATGAAGAGAGACGAATAAAGAAACGCGAGAATAAACGGGCAAGGAAGGAGGCGTCCGCCTCCACCAAACCATCGTCCACCAAAGCCGTTGAAGTCGATCCGGCCATTCCACAGCGTCGTCCAAATCCTTGCAGATACTTTGGAGATGGTGATGGCGCTGAAGTGGTCAGGGAAAGGCAAAATGCGGCCATGGATCGATACGTGGCCCATCTGCATCACTTGGCACGATTGGAATGGGAGAGACAACGGGCGGAGTGGCCTCATGAAGGATACCCTACGATGATAGATTCTACTGGATGTGTCGTTCGCGACAACGAAGGGTTTGGAATCTTGAGTCCTGGGTTCTGGGTAGTGCGCGACGGGGCAGTAGTGGTAGGGCATGATACGATTGAAGCCCAACGCACGTTCGCGTTGGACGGATCCCGTCCTCCATTCGTTGCCCCGGACAACAATTGGCCTCGGCGAGGGTTTCCTGATACAGCCAGGGAAGTAGGTCGAGCATTCAACAATGTCCTCTACGCAAACATGCGTAGACGAGGAGATTTACTCGCCCTACTTGTTGAATTCCATCGGCTGGCGATGGCGTGTACCCCAGAACATAGGGATTTACCGATGTGGATCACTATTCGGGAGTTCGAGAATCGACCAGAACTGCTAGAGGAGGGGAGATCCCTCCCAACGCGATGGTCTCCACCTCATGAACTCAGGATTGATATTCGCTCAGTCGGTATATTACCCCGTCACCCTACGTTCCAAGAATTCTTGACGTTCGTGTCATTAACGGGCTTTCCGACGGCAGAAAGGGAAACGTTGGGAGTCATATTTGACTTGGGACAACGAATATACCTTCCGTCTGCCTTAGGAGCATACGTGATATTGCGCACGGCCCCTTCCGACCACAACGCCCGTCGGAATTATCAACGGCACTTCATGACGCTGGCAGCATCACCCGGATCGCTTGACGATTTCGTCAATACCTGGAATGGAAAACTGGAAAACCAGCCTCCAACTCGTCAACTGGGCCCCGCTCGCCCCACTGTAGCCATGGTAGCCATGGAAGACTATAACGTTGAGATGGACTTGTACGAAGTCGTCCGACATCTCCTGGCCTGTGGGATCACACAGACGGTCATGAATGACCTATACGCCTATGGCTCGCAAAGTCTGTACATGCTTGGGGAACGTAACAACGCTCGTGGAGATACCCTGTCGGACACTATCAACCTCCGCGTCCAAAGCCTCCTCAACCATGATGGAGGACTATCCATACCTCTCCCTCGTCTTGAATGGGATCGATGGTGGCAACCGGATGGTAGGGACTATATCAGAGTCCAAGGAAACATGATGGCTGAACGGACAGACGTTCTGAGAGGCACGATGGGTCAACGCGCACGGGTAGATCGTCTCACCACGGATACGCGACTAAGACTACCCAGCCATGTCGTCTGGTGGCGTATCGGAGCCAGCCCATTCCGGGGTCGCACAACAAAGACACCCACCAATACCCGAGTACCCATACTCGAAGTCTTGTTCATGCCTGGCTCTGGTGTCCTCCCACCCGAATCTACATCTTCACTCGTAGACGAGGACACCACCATGGGAGAAGCATCTACCTCGGCTGTCGATCACGCGCACGCCTCGTCCATGCAGGAGAGGGAGGAAACTTCACGCATGGACGATGGCGACAGCAACGCTGGGGCCCCAGATGCCACCGAGGCTCACCACATGTCCATCGACGAAACACCCGCCTCAGACGAACTTGGAGTCCCTCCGCCTTAATCCTGCGTTCGCGCGTTCACTCCATCTATCACTTGTTGATATTCACACGGCCATTGTACATTACAATATTTTCATCTTGTCTACTTATCCCCCGCACCACTATCAAGACCGTGTATTCGGTCTCAACTGGGGGTGTGTAGTATCATACATGCGGGCCGGCTTATGCCGGCCATAATATCATTCAAACCACGCTACATTACATAAGCAGTTCATTTGTAAACGTAGCCACCATATAGACTTGGTCAAGCTACGTCGCGTGAACCGTCGTTTGCATACGACGTATTACAGCTAGAGACAAAGGCGCTGCGGATGAGGACACAGATAGCGGGGATACGACTCTCCCAGCAAACCCGCCAGTTCAGACCCCGGAAGCCCTTCTCCAAAGCGAGAACGACATAGCTGCTCGGGAACTAATTCTCGACAGCTTCCCAGAAGCCCGTATCAGTTTCGATAAGGGGCTCATACACCTGGCGACTGGACTTGGAAGTCTCGAGGGATTCTTGTCATGCGGAGGACGCAAGTTGGACTTTTTGCTCCTGCCCTTGAACGAGTTCTTGCAGGCGGTTGGAGGTGACGCTCTTCGTAAGGTATTGGAGAAGCTCATTGCCATTGAGATGGGCCTGTTGGGAGGTCGCGTGGATGATGGAAGTGGGAGGAAGAAGGCGGTGATTCCAGTCGTGATGCGTCCACCGATAGTCTCAGCGTGGGTTATGAATGGGTGTTGTCGGGTCGGTAAGTCCGGGAGTTCCATGCCACGGTTGGCGATCAAGACGGGCGACGTGGAGGTGTTTGCGAACGCCTGGGCGCGATGGTGGGCAGCGCTTCAACCTGCATGGCGTGTCAGGACTGAGGATGACAGGACTTGGAAGAGAGAAGAGTACGGAAACGACTGGCATACCATGATTGTTCCGGGTCAAAACGGGCTGCTGAGTATAGTAGCCGCTCTGTCGTGGTGGGGATCCACTGTGGTTTCAAGCGAAGAGGCGAAGGCGGTTTGGATGGAAGCAGTGGGCGACGTCGAGTGGATGATGACCGGCATGTTGGAAGAGCTGAGAAGTGTTAGGGCGTAGGGTTGTCGATGAACATGTGTCAATTACCTTCGATTACGTTGTTTGAAGTGTGGCGTTCAATCTATTGTCTGAAGTAGGAGTAGGGCTGAATGAAACGTCCGTGTTGGGCTAAGGCACGCAGGTTGATTGTCTTGGCAGGTACTTCTGAGCGGGGGAGGCCGACTCGGCACTTTGCGAGGAGAGCTTTTCTCGTTTTCCCCCAAGTCTGTTGTGTGGCGCGTCCATCTCAACTGGTTGGCGGGTAGGTTGACCTGACCAGCGGGATGCGGATTTCACTTCGGGCGGGATATGATTGGTACTTGCCTTAGGCGCGAGGGAACAAAAGCGGGGAGGACAGCGAGAACGGGAAAGGTGCTAGGAGGGAAGTATGAGTGGGGATCGCGACGGTACAGTGAGGATTGTTTAGGTGGGTACCCTGAGACTTATCTGATAGACTTATCAATTACATCATGTCTATTTAATGGCGGGAAAGTGAGCAGAGGTGACGCACCACTACACCCGGGGGATGCGCGGGTGCTTACGATGTGTGGCGCAGGCATATGGCGGGGACGGTCAAGGGAACAATCTAAAATATTGATTTAACGCACTCAGAGAGAGTGCTCAACGCAAGTATGTGTCGTATATCAGCGGGAGCGATACGGGGAGCGTATCCAATGCCGGAGAGTGTGGCGCAATGACGTTTCGGCAGGCCCGGCATCAGCAGGTGAGAACGGTCGCTCGGCTGTGACGACGGCAACAGCGTAGGGTGTGAGGCGCTGAATTGACATACGGGGATATGTCCCAATGGAGCAGTTCCCTACGGAAGAGTACATGGTTCCTGGTGGCTGTGCTCCGGGTTGCTGTCCAAGATTTGACTGCTGCTGTGCCTGCTGCCGCCCAGGATTTTAGGCTAAAAACTACCACTATGGCTCGAAGTTCACCGGAGTAGGGCCAAGGTAGAGACTCGGGAAATTGTGTGCCTCGATATTTGTGGGCGCTCTCCAGTTTGACTCATTGTCTTTTGAATCCCTATCATAACTATGCATTCAATCTTGAAACTAAACAAAGGACTTGATTCTATAGTTCTATGCACCCTATGCTATACAGATAACTAGTTAAGAGGCCTTAGTGGCGGGGCCAAATAACTAGTTGCTGGCCGATGCTATAGGGCATTTTGGCTGGTAGAAATAGCTGGCTGGCGGGCAGGGGCGGGCTGGGATGGGGCGGGATGGGTCCCAAATATAGATAGGAATTGATGGGAGCATGTAGGGATTGATGGGCAGGGGGAGGGGGAGCAGGGGATGGGGAAATGTGGCCACACATAAATCCGGACCTAGGGATTGATGGGTACTGATGTCATTGATTGCCCAGGGGGATGGGGGATGGGGATAGCAATTGTGGCACCAGGAAAATCCGGACCTAGGGTTTGATGGGGGCAGGGGATGGGGGATGGGGACAGGGGAAATGTGGCCACAGGAAAATCCGGACCTAGGGATTGATGGGAACTGATGGGATTGATGGGGGAGGGGATGAGGGATTGGGCAGGGGGATTAGGAGCAGGAGACAATTATGGCACCAGGATAAATACTGGGCTATTGCCAGGGTATAAGGAGGGTATAGGAGGGGTGATTGTAGGTTGAAAAATAAAATTCTTTCTAACTATCAGAAACATGAATGAGGGTGTGGCAGCTACTGAAACCAACAATAAAACGATGTGTGGCGCATTTTTAATCGAGGAGCACATACCTCAGATCAATCTGAGGTTGCTCTAGATGTCTTCCTATTGAAAAATGGATGTGTGCAGCACAAAGAACCATGTAAAACACGAAGATTTGGCTGAGAAACAAGCCAAACATTATTGAAAATCCATCAAAAAGCACCAAAAAGGGAGCAGCACTTTGCCCTCGTTTGAGGGTGACCTGGAACAACTTGTAGGTCGTCCAGACACCTTTGGGGCATTGTATATGTCACTCAGTTAGGTCCCTAGGTCAACAGAACCCTTGGATATGATCAAAATGCCAAAAACCCGGACCACATAGGTTTGGGCCACACTATCAACTTGCCCTGACCTGGGACACCTTATATTCGAAGATATATGTATATAATGCTCTAATCATGAGTTGGATGAAGTCTGGAGTGTGAAAAATGCGGTCAAAACCTGGCATATACCCTAAATAATGTCCCACAAGAAAGCACATATACCATCAACTTCCCCTGACCTGTGGGTCGTTCCAATGTGTTCTATTATCATTATAGATGATGTATTGGCATCCCAGAGGTGTCCCCAATGTGTCAAGTCATCCGGGACCTGAGCAACCTAGGCTTACTAGGTTAACTGAGGCTAGCTAAGGCCAGGAGGGCTTTTCCTGATATTGAACGTTTCCTTGTGTATTACTACGTGAGTATGTTCCGTGAAGTTTTCAACCGCGCTCCAGTTCTACCGCACCGTCTTTAATTCCTCTTTTCTGTACTCTATATTTACTCAGCTGCTTTCTTATTTTCTTGGTACGTCTAGATGAAACAAGCATTGGCTTTCTCCCCCATTTACGACGCCACAGCACATTTTAAATAGAATTAATCGTACGATATCTGCCTGTTACGTCTTGTGTATGGCGGGAACGTGTCGGACGCTGACAGTGTGCTGACGTATCGCTCGGGGTGTTGTATCCGGACGCTACGCGACCCTTGGCAGCCAGGCTATATAACGGGCTGGCTCTTGAGGTGAGCCCTATCATTCCTTTCCCTCTTATTTCCCCCTCTTGCCTCACTCTCTGACTGTCTCTCATGGCTCGTCTCCTTTGTAACTTCTTCCCTGACGTTATCCACGGACTCCTCCAAAAGCGCCATGCTGACTGATGTCGCAGTCGCCTCAGCAGATCGGGTTACATGTTTCGACCCCCTGTTCAGCGATAGCGCGGCGCACCTTTTCATCCAGAAGTTGGCGGGACACTGTTACTGGGGCGGCGGGAACCACAGTCATTCCAGGTCGAGGAACTTCATCTGACAGTGGTGTTGGGGCCACGGAGCGTGCTATGGACAGTGACGCCAGGGCAGGAGGTATCAGATTGGACACATGATTCGGTGAGAGCAGTGCAGGTGGTGGAGATGGCGACCAGGGCGGTGACGAGGGACAGGGAGGGATCGTTCCAGGTTGAGCTGCAGCGTCTAGCAGTGGTGCTCGCGCTGAAGAGGGACGGGAGGGATTGGATTGGATACAGCATCAGGAAAGGGCTACCTGGCCTTGGTTAACAGTAGGTTTAATCTAGTGTGAAGACTCTACCTCAAGCTAACTATGGCAGACCTAGCCAGCCTGGTAAGCCTCAAGCACCTAAGCATACCTAGGTTTACAGGGGCCAACAGAACTGCTATCCAATAACCTATAGTGTCATTCGGTTAGCATACGACAGCAGCAGGTTGAACATCAACTACCAAGAAACTCAGGTATCTCAGAGTCAACTTCAAGATTCAATGCAACAAGTCAGACCTTAGCTATCCAAAGTACACCTCAGACCTGCCTTGTACTACTTACAGATTACCCAAAGTATTCCAACAGTCTTCAACAGGACTAGACTCTGACACTTGTTGTCCAATTACTGTATAATAGGATAGATACTATTACTAGAGAAATCTGAGTAAAATCATGTATTTTGCCTATAACTTGTGGTGCGTCCCTGCGATTCCAATGATTATATAAGCGTTTTGTAGGCCTAATTAAACGCTTTCTGACAGTATATAATACTTGTACCTTCCAGTCAAGTATAGTAGTGCTATTGCTTGAACACAAGAAACAGAGAATTGATTGAATGGCTTATGGCCGGAGCTGCACCCCTTATTTTCCCACGGTTATAGGCTCGTCTTGTAGCCCTAATTAAACACTTTCCAACCATATATAGGTCCATTATCTTCCATACAAGTCCCAGAGAGTTATTGAGTGAACAGTGGTAAATCAAGAATCAAGAATTGATCAAGTCCAACAGGCAGGCAATTTAGGTCCGGACCTCCGGACCCAAACCCTCTGCCCTGGTCATGTGACTTCATGTTGGTATTTAAACCAGAGCTGAGCTCTGATCCCATCATTCCTCTCTTGACCTCCTTCCTCCATGTTCTCCTTTAAATCTTCAAGTCTTGAATGTTCTCTTGATATGTGGACTTGTTTCTTCTTTTCTTATAATTGCTAATCACTGTCTCTTCTTCAAAGGTGTTTACTCTTGATTGTGTGTGCTCTTCTGGTATGTTTCTTGCTCTGTTGACTTGATTCTTGACTGACCTACTCTTTCTTCTAGTATTTCTTCTTTTATTATCCAATCATTCATTGTATTATACTATTGCTTTTAATGAGACATTTATTTTCTGCTATCTTTAACCGAAATGTCAAGTATTATTGAGACCTCTAGTTACTGCTTGAGGATGAACTGAAGGATTCCTCTTGTAAACCTCCAGCTAAGCTTGAGTACAAGACTATACCTGAAGTTATGCTTGTGTTTCCAGGCAGTAAAGGTTCAAGACAAGACAATACCTACAGTATACTTTAGTTGTTCGAGGTATACTTGGTGTTACTATTAGTTCACCTCAGTCTGCTTCAGGTCTAACCTTGATCTGAACCTTGTCTTCAGGTTCAGCTACACCTGAGTAACCTAAGTGTACCTGATAGACTTAGGTTAACCGAGAGCAGGAGAGCATTTCCTGATGCGAAGACTGTTGCCAGCGAGGGTACACCGTTCTTCTGTTGTTCGCCTTGCTCGTTCACTAATTCTAGTCCTATTGTTCTCTTAGAAATCCGCTGTCACACTGCTCTCGTTGCTCAACGAGAGAACGAGGAGCTTGCTGCCATGGACGAAGGCATGCCAGGTGAGGCCTTTCGCTATATATATGTTGAATGTCTACTGATTGTCTCATGCAGAACTAGGCGCTGTCTCTGAGGAGGACAGTGATGGTGAGAACGACGAGGATGAGTTGCATGGACATCTCACAACCTCCTCCAATGTGGAGCCTGGCTGCGACATCGGGAGTCTGATGAGGATGACACTCCTGGTGCGTTGGACATTGTAAGTACTCATATTCTCTGTTGCTTCCCTCTGCTGACTGTCTGGCAGGCTATTGTCGATGCTTCTGTCCGTACTCCAGTCAAACGTCGCTGCTCCATGCATGACGAGGGGTCCAACGTCCATGCTGCGAAGAAACCGTACAAGGTCGTCACGGGGGAGTTTACTCCGACCAAGTGCAAACTTGCGGAGGCTGCCAGGAAGTCTCTCTGAAAGCTCATGGTCCTGTCGACGCCCTATCCTGGCTTGATGTCGTGCTACGGGAGCATCTAAAAGACCTTGTAGAACGTCTTGATGTAGTGACGTCCTACATCCTTAGTGAAATTCACGATCTCCTCCGCAAAGACAGTGCTAAGACCCTGGAGCTTCTTCGTCTGGTTGTCGAGAGCTACCGGCAAAGTTGCGCCACCACCCCAGCCTCGCATCACAGTCACCAGCTCGCAAAGAGCGGTCTTGCGCTCAGTAGCGCTTGGCAAAGTAAACCCACGAGACCGAAAATCATTGTTCTCCACAACAACACTACCGTTGAAGTGCGAGATTGTGTTGAGCACCACCATGCACCTCTCCGACGCTGCTACATCATCTCCTTTGGGGCTAAAGACGAAAGCGTCCAAAGGGACCAGCTCTGAGCGGAAATTAAGCTCGTACATCTCCCACAGTATTTCCCAGCAAACAGATATCGGGGGAAGGGAGCCGTTATCGATAAGGATAGTACCGTCACGCCACAAAGCTTGAACACTTCAGAGGTTTGAGATCACCCTATTAAGTAACCACAAACAGTTGTCCACCCATACCTTACAGGGGGCCGCATTACATTGTCTGTCTGTAATTGAGCAGTGCTCAAAGGTGAAGCCACAACTAGTTGTCAATTCCCTTATGTGGTAGGGCCCGCCAGAGGGAGCAGCTCTGGGGCGGGCGGGCTGGTCCATATATGGATAGACATTGATGGGAGCAGCTAGGGATTGATGGGCAGGGGGAGGGGGAGCAGGGGATGGGGAAATGTGGCCACACATAAATCCGGACCTAGGGATTGATGGGTACTGATGTCATTGATTGACCAGGGGAATGGGGGATTGAGATAGCAATTGTGGCACCAGGAAAATCCGGACCTAGGGTCTGATGGGAGCAGGAGAGGGGGGATGGAGACAGGGGAAATGTGGCCACACAGGAATCTGTGTGGTCCGGGTTTTTGGCATTTTGATCATATCCAAGGGTTCTGTTGACCTGGGGACCTAACTGGGTGACATATACAATGCCCCAAAGGTGTCTGGACGACCTACAAGTGGTTCCAGGTCACCCCCAAGCGAGGGCAAAGTGCTGCTTCCTTTTTGGTGCTTTTTGATGGATTTTCAATAATGTTTGGCTTGTTTCTCAGCCAAATCTTCGTGTTTTTACATGGTTCTTTGTGCTGCACACATTCATTTTTCAATAGGAAGACATCTAAAACAACCCCAGGTCGATCCGAGGTATGTGCTCCTCGATTAAAAATGCGCCACACATCGTTTTATTGTTGGTTTCAGTAGCTGCCACATCCTCATTCATGTTTCTGATAGTTAAAAAGAATTGTATTTTTCACCCTACAATCATCCCTCCCATACCCTCCTCATACCCTGGCAATAGCCCAGTATTTATTCTGGTGCCACAATTGTACCCTGCTATCAATCCCCCATCCCCCATCTCCCATCCTATCTGCCCATCAATCCATCAATCCCATCAATCCCTAGGTCCGGATTTTCCTGGTGCCACATTTCCTATCCCTATTCCCCATCCCCTGTCAATGATCCCCATCAATTCCCATCAATTCCTAGGTCCGGATTTTCCTGGTGCCACATTTCCCCCAATTTCCTGCTCCCCCATCATCTAGCCATCAACCCCATCAATTCCCATTCCTATATAAGCTAGCCAGTGCTATCTGCCCCAGCCGCCCCCGGAGCGTGCACATAACTAGTTATTGACCTCTACTTAGAGACCCTCTAAATAGAAGACCATATCTATATACGACCCCCTCTGCCAGCAGGCCTATAACTAGATATACCTACTTCTCTGGGTGCAGCTGCAGTACCGTATATAGCAATTACCTATCCCAATAACAAATAACTACATCTTCGTCGTTCACCTCCATGTCCAGACCCCCCCCCCGCACGATCTTGTTGATCAGTCCAGCTCGAGCAGCTCCGAAGATGAAGCTTGGGCCACCGCATACGAGAGCGAGTTCGACATGATGCTCTCGGACATCGATGAAGACCTCCTTGAGGCTATGAGGAACTTTGGCATGCAGGATAACGCACCGCCTGCCATCATTGGTGCGTCTATTGATTGCAAATGCCAATCCGTTACTGATTGGGTCCTCTAGATGGGAACAGTTCTGCATCGGACGATGATAGGAGCTATGTGGTAGCAAATGGCGGTTCAACCCCAAATTGGTGCGTAGCATTTGTTCTAACGTGGCCTCTCTGATACACCCCCGCCAGGTCGGAGGCTGCACGCGCACAAAGAGCTGGATCACACGTGAAAGCTACTGTCAAACACTAGAAATTCAAATCAGCGCATAAATGGTTCGTCGTCATTGTGGGCAGGCCGCCTGGTATCTACGCCAACTATGAAGTATCTGCACACATCAAAGGTGTCCCTAATGTTGTTTATCAAGGTTATCCTACACGACAGACTGCCGATTTGGCATGAGAAGCAGCTCGGCTGGCGGGAATGATAGGTTCTCCCGAAGGCCTCCTCCCTCGTGATTTCACCATCAAACATCTCCCTATCGAGTCAGCGACAGTGCCTATCGCCTCCCCATTATCAGGATCTTGCCCATCCAAATATTACAAGGCATATCAGCGTCGCTAACGCGTCTCAGTCCGAGATTGACCTTCCCAATGCCATTCCGCCCAATCAAAAAGATCCACCCCGCGGATTGCGCTATTTGTGCAGCAAATGCCCTTCGTGCTTGTTATCCATGGCCAAGAGACGCCTGAAGGATGTGTACCGAAATGTACGCCATTCGTTCTCTACTCGTGTCCATACTCATTTGATCCACAAAGCCCAATAGTGCTACTTATATCTTGTTGCTTTGCTTTTTGTAATCATCACCCCACTCTATAGTTTTACAAATGAAATTATCTATTTAAACAAATTTTTGATCGTATTAACCGCCTGAAACCAGTTCAACAGAAGTTCAACGGCTGAACTGGCAGCAGGGTTCAGCCACGATCTCCACTTGTGTCCTGTGTGGCCACATTTCCCCTGTCCCCATCCCCCCTCTCCTGCTCCCATCAGACCCTAGGTCCGGATTTTCCTGGTGTCACAATTCCTATCCCCATCCCCCATTCTCCTGGTCAATCAATGACATCAGTACCCATCAATCCCTAGGTCCGGATTTATGTGTGGCCACATTTCCCCATCCCCTGCTCCCCCTCCCCCTGCCCATCAATCCCTAGCTGCTCCCATCAATGTCTATCCATATATGGACCAGCCCGCCCGCCCCAGAGCTGCTCCCTCTGGCGGGCCCTACCACATAAGGGAATTGACAACTAGTTGTGGCTTCACCTTTGAGCACTGCTCAATTACAGACAGACAATGTAATGCGGCCCCCTGTAAGGTATGGGTGGACAACTGTTTGTGGTTACTTAATAGGGTGTGCATGTCAATTAGAGACAGTTGACGACCAGCACGAGAGAGTTTTCTTGTTGACGCAGTTGCAGAAGCGGTATTTTTGCTGTGGACATCACTTAGACAGTATAATTAGACTATAGTAAAGTACGCACACCGGAGGTTGTGCCGGAGACTTGTTACTTGATAGTGTAGCACTCGCTTGCCGCTCTTCGTATCGCTTCTTCTGCTTCTTGAGAATAGACTTGTGATTGCTACATTGATATTCAGCATTGGTCAGCACGAGGGATGTAATCGGATGGGTAAGACAAACCATCGATAATACTTGTTGTCGTACTTGACGCGCGCGGCTTTGCGTTCTTCCTCTGTCGAATAGAGTTTTTTACATCCCATTACAGTATCTAGGTGGTGTAGACCTGCCAGGGAATTTTCCTGGCCCGCGGAGAGATGAACCGCAGAAGAAAGCTACGATGGTCAGAGTATAAGTACGAAATCCACAAGAGAGCTATGACATACTTCGAGATTTTCACGATATTTATATTCTGCGGGTTATTCTATGAATCCAGCTGGGTATATAGTCCCTATAGCTATGATAGATGCCTTAAATCATGTCTTCCTGTACGTACGAGGTAATCATGTCTCTACGACGGCAAATTCATGACTGCTCTCGCATGCCACGTGACCGTTATGTCTGGTCTACGTCAAACATTCATTCAACATTTGTTACTCTTGCGTTCCCTACACTTGAGTTCTCTACTCGCTCTTGGAATATCCTTAAATAGGATTACTCACTCAGACATAATTATCGCGCTCTCGAGATTGAGATGTGCCCTTCGTTACCAACCAGTTGACACCAACTATTTGTGGCGCACTGTTCCACAATTTGATGCTATTTTTTGGTGCTACCACTTCGAATGAAAATAGAGCCCTCTGAGCTAATACAAACTTTGGCGAGCACTAGCACCAGAAAATCACTGAAGGGAAAGGAACAATGGTTCCCGGCAAAACACCACATATACTTCCGCGGGGAAATTCCATCCGCGTCACATGAAGAATGAATGAATTTAATCTGATGATCAAGGTTAGCGGCTGTGCTCGGGAATTAGCCCGAACACACATTGAGGACATATAACTCGCCATCGCCAACTGGTGCAATGCACGAGGCAAATGTCCTTTCGCATCGGATCATGTCACACGGTAAGTTGTGCGTGAACGTTTCATGATGGTACGCAAACACTAAACTGCCCGCTATTCTAAGCATTGTCTAAGTGGTTGGGCCATCCATCTGGAAAGGCCTTATTATCTTATGTTAACTCAAGTTACACTCATCTAAAACCTATAACTTAAGGCAGATAAGTTATCTTGAGACAGATATGTTGCTCTAAGACACTCATATTCTAGAACATATCTTGAGATGCTTTTCAGTCAGAAAAAGTTGACTAAAGTTGGGTAAAGTTGCTACAAGTTAGATATCATATACTTGTTATCTGAAGTTACTATATAGTTAACTAAAGATAATTGCACAGAACCTTGTATCTATAAGAAACTCAAGTTGTCCAAAGTTGGACCTGATATTACAATCAACTTTAGGTATCTAAAACTCAACCTGGATATTCCTAAGTTGTCTAATAACTATCTACAAGCTTGGTGTGGGCATACTATAAACAAGAGAAACTAGAGAAATCCGAGTAAAATTTTGTATTTTGCCTATAACTTGTGGTGCGTCCCTGCGATTCCAATGATTATGTAAGCGTATTGTAGCCCTATTTGTACGCTTTTTGACAGTGTATAACACTTGTACCTTCCAGTCAAGTATAGTAGTGCTATTGCTTGAACACAAGAAAGAGAGAATTGATTGAATGGCTTATGGCCGGAGCTGCACCCCTTATTTCCCCACGGTTATGGGCTCGTCTTGTAGCCCTGATTAAACGCTTTCCAACCATATATAGGTCTACTACCTTTCATGCAAGTCCCAGAGAGTTATTGAGTGAACAGTGGTAAATCAAGAATCAAGAATTGATCAAGTCCAACAGGCAGGCAATTTAGGTCCGGACCTCCGGACCCAAACCCTCTGCCCTGGTCATGTGACTTCATGTTGGTATTTAAACCAGAGCTGAGCTCTGATCCCATCATTCCTCTCTTGACCTCCTTCCTCCATGTTCCCTCTTTAAATCTTCAAGTCTTGAATGTTCTCTCGGTATGTGGACTTGCTTCTTCTTTTCTTATGCATGCTAATCATTGTCTCTTGTTCAAAGGTGCTCTCTTTTGACTGTGTTCACTGTTCTGGTATGTGTCTTGCTCTTTTGACTTATATCTTTGACTAATCTGCTCTTTCTTTAGTATTTCTTTTGAACTATTGTATGTTAGCTATTTATTAGAGTATATTATATCTGTTTATTGATAGTTGCAATGATAATTAATTGTTTTCTATCTAAATTGTGTGATATTTATCTTTATTAGCTTTTAATCAAGGTTATTATATTAATGGAATTAGACAGCTTTAAGTCAGACTCAAGTAGACTTTTAGACATCTCAGACTATGATTAAATAGAGGTCTTGGTTTATCTCAACTTGAGTGTAACTTACAAGCAACTTGAGTCAACTTACTTCAACTTAAGGTGAATTGCAGATCTAACCATTGCCTAAGTTAGCTTTTATAACTTTTATAACTTAACTAACTTAGAAGCTTTAAGTTGTGATAAGTTAGCATAAGAGGAATAGCCCAAAACAGGACTCCTGTTTTGGGCTGCTATTTCCTTCCTGTCCTTGAGCCTTCCATACATTCTCCACGCCTTCGCCTGGTACACCATCCGGGGCTTTGTTTTTCAAAAACAGGGTGTGATAGGGGCACACTGCCTTCTTAACTGGTGATCAGTGGATAGATTGGAAAAATAATGGACAAATACATACCTTGTGGCTGGCAACGTTGTAGGTTTGAGTTGACTGTATCTTGAGAGCAGAAAGTGGTGTATTCAAACTGTTTACGGGCATAGAAGCATGGACGGGATCTTGCGACATAGGTGCTTAACTTGGGGTTATGATAGAGACTGATACAGAGATCAGCTTTTGAGTTTAGTTCTCCTTTAGGCACGTTCCTAGGCATCAACCAATATGCACCCCATTTAGGTATGAAGGAAAAACACAGTGTGGATTCCATTCATTGACAAGATACCATGTCCGAACGCCCTTCCTACGTGTTCAACGACGAGGAATATTTCATGATGTGTGGTCCAGCATGGCACTCAGCTCAATGGTACACTTCATCTAGTACTTAGACCCGATTCTAACGCTATCCTAGTTTCATGCGTGACAATATTGTGCGTGTTCGCCATGACTTTGCTGAGTCAGAGCTATCTGAATCTCTGGAAGAGCGCCTGGAGAAACTCCAAGGCAGCTTTTTGGCCGATTGTTTGCAAGCGTCCGGCATAACCTCTCTACCCGACCTCACATATTTGGCGTGTCTCGTCCCCCAGCCCGATTATCTCTCCATCTCGCATGAGGCGCTAGGTTTGGATGGCGGACTTGACTGGAGTCCCGCCTATACGACTAATGTCGGCGCTTGGACAGAGCTGATGTATGTCCTGCGAGTGGATGAAGCCCGTCGTTGTTGGCCTGACATTCCAGGGCCGTATTTCCAAAGGTCTGACCCTCAGATGTTCAAACCCCATTCGTTATAGTTGCCGCTGCACACGTTCACTTGCGAGAGAAGTACGGAAAAATGGGTAAACAATTGTATGATGAATTCACGCACCGGGATGTTTCCGAGTGGGGCCCACTGGCCCCCAGGTTGAAGCGCAGGTGAGCTGCTCGACAACTCCATTTGACCCGATGGGCGTAACTGTAGTGACTGACTTGTAGAATACTTTCTCTCATTCAATAGACTACATCCGGTTACCAGTCAAACACGATAGAACACCACCTTCAGAAATTGGTGGGAACCTCAGTTTTAAGTATTTATTTTATCCCAATTAGTCTCCCGAGACTCTGTCACTTCCTCATGATTTTGTTTTCATTGGACCATCATGCCCTGAATCTCGCGTCAGAAGAAAACTTGCCACTCAAACGCTGTAGCATCGTCAATCTCGAACGCTTCCAGCTCGCTCAAAAGTCCGGCGAAGCTCTTACAAAAACGTTGGTATTCTGCTGTGACTGTGGACACTCGTACGTTAATCTCTATAGCTTTTGGGGGAATAGATCATTAACGCAGATGGTAGTTGACAGGATTCAGTTTACAGTGGAGCAGAAGCAACGGTTCTTCGAGAACCATGCGGACCATTACCAGCCACCCGATGACGCACTTGAAAGACAGGTGTGTGTGATAGTTGGGGTAGTTCTTGGTGTAGAAGGAGGGGATATAAATTATTGTACCATTTCTATTTGCATTTTGACACATTAGGGACACCTCTGGGATGTTAATACATCATCTATAATGATAATAGAACACACTGGGACGACCCACATCAGGAAACACCTATATAGATTAAGTTAAACTAATACAACTTAAGTCATACCTAAGCCCTCAAAGACAGTAGTCAGTGAAGTTGCTTTGGGCCATGGTTTATAGAGTTTTTTAGATTAAGTTGACTTTCTCTAACTTAGAGTAACTTGAGATTGTTCTAAGTTACTCTAAAGATATTGACAATCAAGTATATCCTCATGTTACTCTCAAGTTAGTTATAAGTTAATCTAGGTCAACCAAGATACACTCTAAGATAGCAGCAAAGACAAGATTTAAAAGCAAATATTTGATTCAAAATACAATAATACACAATACTACAAGAGCTAGCTAACAAAAGTACATACCCTAGCAGCAACAGAGTTAGTAAAAGTCAAGAATAAAGAGTAGAAACAACTCACAACCAGTAGCAAAGCATCAGACAATAGCAAGGAAAGATCTGAATAAAAGACATCAATAAAGACTCAAGAGACAAGCAAGAGAACATACAATAAGTGTCTTGAAGACAGGAACATGCAAGAGTAGAGATGAGGAAGAGAGGCAGAGGAGATGGTGGTGGTACAAGGTCAAGAGAGATTCAGGGAATGTTTGATTTAAATACCAACATGAGGTCACATGACTTTGAGGTTAGGGTTCCAGACTTGTCAAAAATAAAGAATCAAGCAGTGTGTGCACATTAGGTCCTTGAATAAGCCTTTGCATATTGCAAAGAGTGTCTAACATGCACATTGAATAGACAAGAATCATGTAAAAGAGTGAAGAATTGAGTGAGAGACACAGAGAACATTGTTGAAAAAGCACCATAAAGGGAGCAGCACTTTGCTCTCATAGTCTAGGGATCTAAAACCACTTGGAGGTCACTTATATACCTCTAGGGCATTGTACCTAACACTCAGTTAGGTTCCCAGGTCAGCAGAATCATCATTTTATCGCAAAATTGCGCCACACTTCGTCAAGGCACTCTCTTTGATTGCTGCAACCTGGGGGAACCTTTTAGGTAACTTAATACTCAGAGCTGTTTCCTGATGCAGAGGTCAGGGGAAGTTGATGGTGTGTGTGCTTTCTTGGGGAACATTATTTGGGGTATATCCAAGGTTTTGACCGCATTTTTCACACTCCAGACTTCATCTAACTCATGATTAGAGCATTATATACATATATCTTCGAATATAAGGTGTCCCCAGATCATGGCAAGTTGATAGTGTGGCCCAAAGCTATGTGGTCCGGGTTTTTGGCATTTTGATCATATCCAAGGGTTCTGTTGACCTGGGGACCTAACTGAGTGACATATACAATGCCCCTAAGGTGTCTGAACGACCTACAAGTGGTTTCAGGTTACCCCCAAGCGAGGGCAAAGTGCTGCTCCCTTTTTGGTGCTTTTTGATGGATTTTCAATAATGTTCTGCTTGTTTCTCAGCCAAATCTTCGTGTTTTTACATGGTTCTTTGTGCTGCACACATCCATTTTTCAATAGGAAGACATCTAGAGCAACCCCAGGTCGATCCGAGGTATGTGCTCCTCGATTAAAAATGCGCCACACATCGTTTTATTATTGGTTTCAGTAGCTGCCACATCCTCATTCTTGTTTCTGATAGTTAGAAAGAATTCTATATTTCAACCTACAATCACCCCTCCTATATCCTCCTCATACCCTAGCAATAGCCCAGTATTTATCCTGGTACCACATTTTCCCCCTGCTATCAATCCCCATCCCCCATCCTATCTGCCCATCAATCCATCAATCTCATCAATCCCTAGGTCCGGATTTTCCTGGTACCACATTTCCTATCCCTATTCCCCATCCCCTGTCAATGATCTACATCAATTCCTAGGTCCGGATTTTCCTGGTGCCACATTTCCCCCAATTTCCTGCTCCCCCATCATCTAGCCATCAACCCCATCAATTCCCATTCCTATATAAGCTAGCCAGTGCTATCTGCCCCAGCCATTCCCGGACATCAGGAAACAGCCCTGGGTGTTAAGTTGACTAAAGACAAGTGTCAAAATATCTTAAACTTATTACAACTAAGTTTACTTAGGACAGACAGGTTAACTCATAGTAACTTGGTACAAAGGACTTTGTATCAATAACTCTAGTTGCTAAAAGACGACTCGAGCTATCCAAACATAACTCTAAAGCAATGCATCTTATACCCATAGTTGAAGCTAACACAAGTTACCACAAGTTATACTCTAGAAATCAATTACCTTCGTCTGACTTGGGTCAAATAAGGCTAACTCAGGGAACTTGTTTATGTCCTTAAATTAGCTGTATATATCTAAGAAGCTCTCTAGAGCATGAACTAATCAACGGGGGTATGTAAAAGAGTGATAATATGTATAATGCACTCAGAGCAATACTTGTAAGGCCTTGGCCGCATTTTTGACCCTATAGCCCTCATCCAAGTCATGATTAGTTGAATAATAATGTATATCTTTCCATATAAGGTGCCCCCAAGTGATGGTAGACCAATGAGGTGGCTCGACGATGTGTGGCGCAATTTCTGGACATTTTTGCTTAATGCAAGAGCACTGGTGATCTGGGGACCTATCTGGGTGTCATATACAATGCCCCAAAGGTTTATAAACGACTTCCAAGTAGTTTTAGATCCTCAGAATGCAAGAGAAAAGTGCTGCTCCCTTTTTGGTGATAGTCTCATGTATATATCCATGTATTTGAGGTCTTGAACACATTCTAGCATTGGAATCACATTTGGAATGATATTTTATTGTACACATCCTTCCATAAAAGGTTCCCCCAGGTTACAGCAATCAAAGAGAGTGCCTCGACGAAGTGTGGCACAATTTTGCGATAAAATGATGATTCTGCTGACCTGGGAACCTAACTGGGTATTAGGTGCAATGCCCTAGAAGTATATAAGTGACCTCCAAGTGGTTTTAGGTCCCTAGAATATGAGAGCAAAGTGCTGCTCCCTTTATGGTACTTTTTCAACAATGTTCTCTGTGTCTCTCACTCAATTCTTCACTCTTTTACATGATTCTTGTCTATTCAATGTGCATGTTAGACACTCTTTGCAATATGCAAAGGCTTATTCAAGGACCTAATGTGCACACACTGCTTGATTCTTTATTTTTGACAAGTCCGGAACCCTAACCTCAAAGTCATGTGACCTCATGTTGGTATTTAAATCAAACATTCCCTGAATCTCTCTTGACCTTGTACCACCACCATCTCCTCTGTCTCTCCTCCTCATCTCTACTCTTGCATGTTCCTGTCTTTAAGTCACCTGTTGTATGTTCTCTTGCTTGTCTCTTGAGTCTTTATTGATGTCTTTTATTCAGATCTTTCCTTGCTATTGTCTGATGCTTTGCTACTGGTTGTGAGTTGTTTCTACTCTTTATTCTTGACTTTTACTAACTCTGTTGCTGCTAGGGTATGTACTTTTGTTAGCTAGCTCTTGTAGTATTGTGTATTATTGTATTTTGAATAAAAATTGTTGATTTAACTTCTTGTCTTTGCTGGTTTCTTAAGATTCTTGAATAAATACTTGAACCTAAGGCTATTTTATGATGTATTGAGGTTAACCTTCAGTCTGTACAGGTCTACCTATGTCAACTCATGTCTAACTTAAGTAACTTAGACTAACTTCTGGCTAACTTAATATTGTCTACAATTATAACCATAGCCCTTGGCAACTTCATTAACTTGAGCAACTATTGTCTTTCGTAGCTCTAAGGTAACCTATAACGACTATATACAACTTAGTCTTCAAGGGTGTTTCCTGATGGAGCGTGCACATAACTAGTTATTGACCTCTACTTAGAGACCCTCTAAATAGAAGACCATATCTATATACGACCCCCTCTGCCAGCAGGCCTATAACTAGTTATACCTACTTCTCTGGGTGAAGAGTGCGTCCATATGGCGCCAGATAGATTTGGAAATTGACCATTTTTCAGCAAATTGTGGCTGCAACGCGAGACGAGGTGCGCTGTAGGAAAGACGAATAGTTAGATCGAGGTCTTTAAGAAATACAAACCAGTCGCATTGAAAGTCAAACCTCACCTGGGAACCTTACCCGAAGAGTTCAGGATCATCCGCAATATTGTCGGGGATCCACTCGAAGGCATGTTGGAGTTAAATCCCAACCCGCCAAGCTTCACTCCGACAGGAAGATACACAGAAGAACGATGTGAACAAGTCCAAAGAGACCATGTCGGGGATTTTCTGTGGCCTCAGGAAAGGAACTTGATTGACGACTTGATGTGTAAACAGAACCAAGGCTTTGCCTGGGAAGAGACAGAGAAAGGAAGGTTTCGAGAGGACTTCTTTCCACCTGTAGATATGCCAGTAATACCACATGTACCATGGGTGTTCAAGAACATTAAAATCCCACCAGGGATTTTTAATGAAGTCTGCGCTATCATCAAAAATAAGCTAGACTCAGGCGTATATGAGCCTTCGAACTCCTCATATCGCTCGAGATGGTTTTGCGTGGTAAAGAAGGACGGCAAGAAACTTCGACTAGTACATAGTTTGGAGCCGCTAAATGCCGTCACCATAGCGCATTCTGGTCTACCACCCGCTACCGAAGAGTTAGCGGAGGCATTCGCAGGAAGAGCCTGTGGGGGAACTTTGGACTTGTATGTAGGGTATGATGAGCGCCACTTGTCCGAAAAATCTAGAGACATGACTACCTTCTCGACGCCCTACGGGGCCTTGCGATTGAAGACATTACCCATGGGTTGGACAAACTCAGTTCCAATATTCCATGAGGATGTCACTCATATTCTCAAAGATGAAATCCCGACATATACACGGCCCTATATTGACGATGTTCCTGTAAGAGGACCCGCCACTAGGTATCAGGACAAGGAAGGGAACTTCGAAACCATTCCAGAAAACCCAGGAATTCGCCGTTTTGTATGGGAACACATGGTGAATATGAATAGAATTATACAAAGAATGAAATATTCGGGTGGAACTTTCTCAGGACACAAAGCAATAATCTGTGCCAATGAAACAGTAGTAGTCGGACACACTTGTTGTTATGAAGGACGGAAACCAGCTGAAGATAGAGTAAAAGTCATCTCAGACTGGTTGCCGTGCGAATGTCTTAGAGATGTCCGCTCATTTCTCGGGACAGCGGGAGTATTTCGAACTTTTGTCAAGGATTATTCAAAGAAAGCATTAGCTATGACTAGACTCACCAGGGATGGAGTACCATTCGTCTGGGGAGAGGAGGAACAAGTGTCAATGGATGCACTCAAAAGAGCGTTGGAAACAAGCCCCATGTTGAAACCACTGAATTATGACTGGCCAACACCCGTTATCTTGTCGGTCGATACCCCTTACATGGCGGTTGGGTTTTATCTGTCCCAAGAGGATCCAGAGTACCCTAAGAAACACTATTTTGCTAAGTTCTTATCTATAACCTTGGACGAGCGGGAAGCCAGGTACTCGCAATCAAAGCGGGAGTTGTTTGGTCTGCACCGTGTGTTAATGGCTTGCAAGTATTATTTACTTGGATGTAGGAAATTGAAGATTGAAGTCAATGCAAAGTACATCAAAGGAATGTTGTCCAACATAGACTCTCTAACCAATGGGAATCTACAACACTGGGCAGAAGAAATCTTGATGTTCCACTTCACCCTAGTACACGTACCTGGGAAAGTACATGGCCCAGATGGACTCAGTAGAAGGGTAGCATCGCCAAACGATGTGATCATTCCAAGTCCACCAGGGGACGAGTACGAAGAGGAGCTATCGACCTTCGAATATGAGGAACCCGCTAACTTAGCGGAGGAAGACAAACCTCTACCCTTCGAAGACTTCAAAGACAACATAGACACTAGGACTGGATATCTCTTCGAAGTTAGCGAACCAGAAGAGAACCAGGAGGACTTAGTAGAAGAAACCCCGACAGAAGTCGAGGAAGAGTACAGAGTCACTCAACTAGCTGCTATGGCAGTGGAGGACTTGGAAAAATGGGTAGCTATCGACGAGTTCCCTGAACTAGAACGATCAGCTAGGGAACAGCTATGAGAAACCTTACTACCACACATAGAACTCTACACCAGGGATCTATGAAACAGTGTTTGTAGACACTTTCAGAATGCCGACTTCTGGCGGCACTGGAGCTCGAAAGAAGTACTCAGGATATAATGCAGTCACAGTAGCACGATGTGGATTGACTGGATGGCCAGAGGCTAGAGCGTGAATCAACGAGAATGCCGAGACCTTAGGGGATTGGATTTTCGAAGACATATTGTGTAGATGGGGTTGTATAAAGCAGATAGTCACCGATAATGAACCCGCTATCAAGAAGGCAATGGTCCATATCGAGGCTAAGTATGGTGTTAAAGGGATTCTAATCACTCCCTATAACAAACAGGCCAATGGAAAAGTGGAAAGAGGGCACTGGGACATTAGACAATCATTGTTTAAAGTGTGCAAAGGCCATCCAGAGGAATGGCCCGCTTTCCTACATGAAGTACTATGGGCCGAAAGGATAACGGTTAAAAGGACTTTGGGTCATTCACCGTTTTACGCAGTAACAGGATGTGAACCAGTGTTACCACTTGATATCGAAGAAGCCACTTGGCTTGTAGATATTCCAGATACGTTGATTTCACACTCCGACTTGATAGCGTATCGAGCAACTCAGTTGATAAAACACAAAGAAGACGTAAAGAAAATGAAACAGCGTGTAACAGAAGCCAAGAAAAGAGCAGCGGAAAGATTCATGGAAGAATATAAGAATAGAATTCCAAAGTACAAGTTCAAAACAGGTGAACTGGTACTGGTGCGCAATACGCGCATCGAAGACGAATTAAATTCAAAGTTCAAAGAAAGATTCATGGGTCCATACACTGTTATTTCTCGAACAACGGCTGGGAACTACGTACTGTGTGAACTGGATGGCTCGATATTGAAAGATAAGATAGCCCAGTTTAGAGTGATCCCTTTCTACTCGAGAAAGGACCCAAAACAACTGGGAGATGTATTTTTCAAGAGGCTACATAGGATCCGCGATAGTGTCGGGCGAGTACTCGACTTGGTAAATAAAACTACGTAGGGAACAGATGGTGCGGACACCATCTATTTTCCTTGGTAGGGGATATAGAGGCGTTATATGGGCCAAAATTTTAAATTTTGTTAAGATTTATCGTCAGCCGCCTATATAGCGGGCAGTCAGAACACCCGCCAACATAGCGGGTGGAAATCGGAAATCGACTCGAGTCAGGTGAGAGCACATGACGCATCACATGACAAGACACGTCCAAAACCAATCAAATAGAAGACTGGTTGCCAGGCATAACAGCATTGGAAGACAAGGAGGTGTCGGCTTGTATAAGGCTAGTAAAAAGAAAGAAAGAATCGAGCTCAGGGACTCAACGGGACCGAAACGGGCGGAAGCGAACAAGGAAAGGGACAGGGCATCAATAGCAATCCAAAAAGGGAAGAAATTGACTCGCCTTAGATGTTTTGATGGGCGATCCATTAAACACCGGACCGGACCCCGGTAGTGTGAGAAAGAGGGACTTTAATGTTACCCTCTTTCTTTTCAACCACCACATCGTAAACCAGAACATGTCCGCACCTGCCTCGCCCTCGCCACTGCCACCCGTCGCTGTCTCATCGATCCCCGAAGCTGCCGCTACGATGTCGCCCACGCCTGAACTGCCCGCTGCTATGTCGCCCGCGCCTGAACCACCCGCGGCTATGTCGCCCGCGCCTGAGCCAACTGTCGCGGTCTCGTCTGCTCCTGGTTCTCCTCCTGCAGAACCGACCACGGAACCTGGAACGACGACCCCTCTATTCCTGCCGGCACAATCGGAGGCAAGTTCGCCGCAGCCAGAGGAACGAGCGCCTACGCCGCCACCCAAGTCGCCAACCCCACCAGCCAGCCCGGCAGCGGCGCCAATGTCTCCAAGTGTGTTGGACAAGACGGAGTCAGGCATGACTACGTCGGATGACGCGTCGGCGACGCGTCAACCAAGTCCATAGGCCTGGACTACGTGTCCACGGACGAAGAGGAAGACGAGGACGAGGAGGTCGACCAGTTGATGAGTACCTCCTCACCGGAACCAGCTGGAGGAAAGGCGAAGGGATCTACGGGAGGTGAACCTCCTGCAGATCCAGATCGCGACGACGGTCTCACCGCCATCGAGATCGACTTTGCGAGGGCAATGCCCCCTCCTGTTCCGCAGTCACCACCAAGGCTGCCACTCCGTCTGGGCTCGCTGCCCTCGATGACGGGATCGCTATTTGGGCCCACATGGTTCCCAGTCCCGATCCCACCACCCTCCCCGCAGCCCTGGCTGCAGCCTACGCCGCCAACAACGACCTCACCCCCTGCTTCTCCGTCTGTCGCTGGGACACCTCCAGCTGCAACAGAGATACCGCCGGCGGGACCGCCACTTCTGATACCACCCTCCTTCTGGTCGCCGCCAACCGTGGAATCGCCTTGGATCTGGTCGCCCCCGACGGGTACGCCGCCCAGGATGGCAACACCCCCGGAAGCAGCACCGGCGCCGCCAATTCCAACGACGTCGACGGCACCCAAACCGGCGTCAAAGAAGCGAAAACTGGAAAGGCCAACGCAGGGGGACTCACCAAAGAAGAGGACATGGGGACCAGCGATCCTCAAGACACCTGTGTGGGTACCGGTAGCGAAGAAGAGGAAGGAGATGGAGGTTGAAGAACAGGAAGAGGACGACTCTGAGGAGTCGAAGCAGCCCAGTCCTCCGAAGAAGCGGAGAAGACTGACGAAGACAAGGCCAGAGGTGGCTAAAGCCAAGGTTAGTTGGTTTCCACTTGAATAAGTCAAGTGGATAAGACTAACCAACGCTCTAGAAGCAACCAACGGCTGAGGAAGCGGCTCGAGCAGAGGCCCGCGAGGCCAGGAAAAACAAGACGGCCGCTTCAACGTCGGCCCCGCCTGCTGGTCGGGCGCGCGTCGTAAAACCCGCCTCCCAACCGGAGGCCTCGTCGTCTAAGCGAAAACTCGATGACGACCAAGCCGAGCCAAAGAAGAAACGGAAGCCACGGACGGTCGCCGTCAACCCCACGGGGCGTCGGCCCATGCTTCCTGCCCGCGACAAGCACGACCCCTTCCACCACCAGCAGATCCTCTGCCGGAAGTGCTTCAAGAGGGGCATCCACTGCAAGTTCGAAGGCTTGAATCGCTCGTGCGTGGAATGTGCGTACGCGAAGAAAGGGTGTCTGAAGCTGGATCCCGAGGACCCTTGCCTCCTCAAAGACGAGGCCCAACTTCGAGTCCAGGAACTGGAGAAGGAGGTGGCAACACTAAGGGACAGGCTGACGACTCTCGAGGAAACCGTCAGACTGTCGGAAGCCGTCATCCCCAACCTCGAGGCGGCCCTCTCCATCATCTTGACTGGCGGGGATACATCAGAGATACTGCGCAAGTTGGAGCGAGGGAAGTATGACTACGAGGAAAGCAGCGACGACGACGACGACGACGAAGAAATGGGCGATCCGAAAGGAAAGGGAAAGGCCAAGGCCCCCAAGGAGAAGAAGGGGAAAAGCAAAGGCAAAGGCAAAGAGAAGTAGGAACTTGGGCAGGCCCAAGTTCCTTTGGACTCTATAGAAACGGACTAGACGTTTTATTTACAAATGGGACTTAGTACGCCAGAATATGGACTGTGTACGTACTGTGGTTTTCTTTGGGCCTCGAGGGGTCTTCTTTTCTTTGGGCCCTAGGGCAAATATTATATAGAAAGCTATATATATAAATAAATGGCTTGTAAATTCTTGGATAAAAACGAGACCGAAAGCGCGAACCCACTAAATTGTCGGACATCTAAGAAAGTACAAGAAAGGCAAGAAAAATAGGCTGCGCCACACAAGGAATTGGCACCCGACCCGATAGCGGGTCGGGTCTTCGGACTCTAAGTGGTTCATTCAACAATATATTGAGCGAACTAGTAAAACTATAAGAGATAAGCGGGACGTCAAACCATATAAGTCAAGAGGAGACGCCCGCAAACGAAGAAGTAAATAGGATCTAAGTGGAAAATTGGACTTGGAGAAATATAGAAGGACAAAAATAGCTATTCAAAAGCGCCACTATGACTAAGGCATTAGAAATAAGAAACGAACAAGTCACGAAAGAAGTTAGAGAAAATCAGGAACACCCCAGTACTCGACACAGGACTCATCAGGATATTCGAGGGGAGCGCAAAAGCACATACGCTCGCCACACTTGTTAAAATGTTTCTGCAAGCAATACCAGGTCGTCAGCAAACAAAGGATGGCACGAGAAAAAGCTAAAGGCACCAACAAAGACCATAGAAGGTGGAGCTTGACTCTCCGCTTCGATAGCGGGTCCCGAAACGGGAGCGGCCGCTACTATAGCGGGTTCAGTCAAGACAGACTGGGCCACCTCCACAGCGACTGGACTACCCATCCAAGCAACGGTGTGAGGAGGTGGAACAGAAGCTGAAGGAGCAATGGGATTGGTAGTTTCGTCGAAGTCACGATCCATGGCTAACACGGGAGCGAAGTCCAAGTGGGCAGCGAGACCCGTTGTGATAACGCGCTCATACATGATAGGACGAGTGTCGCAGAAATGAGGGAATCGATTAGCCGCTAAGAAGTGGGGCCACCAAAGGACAAGTGCCTGGTCAACGGGGGACAATTGACCCAAAGGAAGGGGCAAGTTGTTCACTACATCGCAGTTGGCAACGATCCCTCCCAAGGAGTCCTCAGCCCCAAGGTGAAAACCAAGGAGAACGGATGTCTGACAAGGATACAATTAGACCTCTGACTGAAAAGCGGGTGAACAAATGTACGGCGAAGTCACCCAATGCCTCTTCCATCATCTTAGCAAAATACCGCTCGGGATGACGGAAGCGGGCGGGGATGAGGTCTTCAAAGTGAAGACCATCGAGTACCACGGAACCCTGCCGCATCCCAAACCAGTTAGAAACAAGACGAAGGCAGCAGACATACAACAAAGCAATGTTGTAGGCCTGACCCGTCTTGAGGTTGGGATCTTCGATCTCCCAGATAGCCATCGAGCGAATCTATATCTAAGTCAGAACCAGGAAAACAGGGGACAGAAGACGAAACCCACCAAACATTGAATCATGAAGCGCAAAGTGGGTGCGTCGAGCAGTTTGCTCACACCCAAGGACAAGTCCTCAGTCGGGGAAGTATGAAAGGAAGAAAGATCCAAGACGTCGAAAGGCGTGGCTACGATAGGGAAGCTAAACGTAGCACGGTACATCGACAAGGCCACGACTAGACCCGCTTCAGCCTCTAAGAAACCGACGGCTTGACGGGAAAAGCGGTCAGAAAGGCCTGGGAGAAAAGTAAGCTTGAAGTTGGTCCAGGGAGGGATTAATGCAAGATTCTGCTCCATGTTGGATAAGGATTCGAGAGGACGTTGCGAGTTTATAAAGGTGCACGCCCGCTATACTATCGGGCCCCGCAATAACAAACGGATCCGCAACGGCCATCGAATGCAATGAGGCAAGGCCTTACCACACAGCTACGCTGAGTAGTATTGCCAATACGAGGACCTAGAGGGTGCGGATGGACACCACCAAGTGACCTTCCACCAGGATATGCGCAGGGACTTGACCACCCGCTATCAAAACGGGTCAAGGACGAAAATTAGGCCCCGCTAACATGGCGGACAGGAACTCTATCGTGTAGATTCAGTTGGTAGCACAGCGAGACATGAGACAAAACATATTGCAAATTTAGAGTCTAGTTACGAGGCGAATGATGAACGAAAGAGGGAATACAGTAACTAGCTGCAACAGGGACGTGCCCAACGAACTACAGATCATGGAAAGAGTATTGAGGGATCTACAGCGGAATGTCCAAATCGAAGGAGAGACTAGTCTAGCAAGGACTTCACCGTGCCTACATACAGATCCTTGGTACGATTGAAAGCCTGGATCTCACCGTGGACGTGGTTCAAGATCCGAACCAAGTCCAAGCGGTAGGACTGCTCCGTCGACAAAAGCGAAGCGCTAGCCTCACGAGGAAACTCGTTGAGCTCGGCAAGGCGATTAACCTGCTTGAGTACGCGAACGACCGACAAAGCATAGCTCTGAATAATAGGACCCGCTAACAAAGCGGACCCGCCAAGTTAGCGGGTGTACATCGAAACCAAGACAACTGGCTTACCTCCAGCAAGCTGGTCTAGGAAAGCCTGGTCGATATGGAAAGACGAAGGCTTAGGACTCTTCCGGGGACGACTAGAGTTCTCGGCAGTAGCCTTGCGCTTATGAGCAGCGGGAGCGGGTTCGACGAAGTTCACGGAAGAACCCAGAATGTCTAAGGCCTTCTGGTATTCCCGGGAAGAAGTCAGCATACCTGGGACGAACACGTAGGGAAGGTAAAATACCGTGCGCTTCGAGTCCGAGGGAGGCGACTACGAACAAGTCAGCACCCAAAGTAGAAAATCAGCCCGAGTCGAAGACATTACCTCGAGAGGAACCAAGTCGGTACCAGTAACACTGTTGCCGTCGATAATGGACAAATCCTGCAAGGGGACTGTCAACGAGTCCAAGTCTAGAAAAATCGTGAAATAAGCTCACGTCGTCCGAAGCAAGATCGGATTCAGACAGACCGTCGTCCATATCTTAGCGAAAGAGAAGGTGTCGGGGTTAAAACACAGATTGTGAAAGTTGGAGAAGGGGAACTTACCACAGTCCTCAGGAGGAGGCATAGCCGCTTCCCCAACGGCCTCCAACTTCTCATCGATCACCGCTGGCGACTTAACCATCTTCCCACCCTGGGAAACGACTTAGAAACCAGAAACACAGTAAGGAAACAATAGTGTACTTTCTTAGCAGCGGGCTTGCCTTTAGGAGGATCCTTAGGGATATCGACTTTTGGAGCCGCCTCCTTAGCGGGTCCTTTTCCTTTCGAGTTAAAGGACCGCTGGTTGAAGTGCAAAGGGTGAAAGTCGGGCAACTTAGGCGCTATGAAGTCGGTGTGTCGACTAGTGACAGCCGTAAGAGGCGTGAACACGCCAGCAAGACTTGGGAAAGAAGCGAGAGTCCACGCGGGCTTCCAGAGCGATATCCGGCATGTTAGACGAACGAATGATGGCCATAATCGGTCCAGAAAGTTGTTCGATCGCGTCCTTGATGACACCCTCGACATGAGTGGGGACCGCGTAGTTCATGATGAACTCAGAGATAGCGGGTCCCAGCTCCGCACGAAACTGCGTAACCTCAGGAGCAACGGTCACTGGATCGACTGCCAGCAGGGGGCGAATAGTAGTCCAGTGCGGGGTTTTAGGAGGAGCCATTATGCAGAAAAGACAGAAGTTGGATAAGAGTTGTAGTGGACGCGCCAACGAAGCGGCGCGCCTACACCAGCTTTTAAGCCAGGACTTAGAATAATCAGATCGGGCCCGCTTCAGAATCGGGTCGATCTAAGTAGAACCCAAATCTGGAGTTATATGATGACCCTGTATTCTACCAAAGGTAGAAGGCAGAGGATGTCGGGGACGACATCAAATAAGTCAAGGGGAGATGATACACCTTGTAATATTTGGATGGGCAAAGCCCCCATATTTTGTGATTTGGTACAAGGCAAACAAGTCAGAATGGACATAGGAAGAAGGCATTATGGACGAAATATACCACTCCACACCAGGCTAGCAGTACGGAGAAGGTCCTTGTTACTGGGACTCATCCTTGGAACCTTGAAGTCATGCACTGGTTCAGCCAGGCAATCGACCCCGCTCTCGAAGCGGGAGGAACCTAAAACTACAATACAAGTAACTCGACTTAGGTCGATCAATAAAACCAGTACTCAGTCTTGCACCCGCCATCGTGTCGGGTACTTAGAAATAAGGATCCCACTCTTCCAAGGACAGTTCACGAACCACCCGCCACACTTGGACGGACTTAGCCACCAAAACGTAGAGGACGGAGATCGACCATCGAATCCATCAAAGGCATGTTGCGTCATGAGTCATGATCTCAGGGGAAGTAAACCTTATTCCTGAATCACGCTCCGACTCCCTGGATCTCATCAATATAATCCAGATCGGGCAGATCTTCCAGATCGAGCACAGAAACCCAAGTCCCTCTGTTGGATAGCATTCGGGCTCTGCATAGGAAGCGCCAGAGGCACTGTAGGACCCACCTAGGAGTTGAGCCGCCAACACGACGGGCCCGACTCCTGGGCGGGGCATTATTGGAAATAAGGCCTCTCTATCGAGAGAGGAAAAACACAAGGCAACAGGGACCATGTGGGTGCTAATTGAAGGCCTGCATGGATCACCTAAGAATGGAGAGATACACATGGAACAAGCATGCCAGCTGACCTTGGATCACTCAGGAGCTGTGTGCCCGCGCGGTACGCCACTCCTCATTGGGTGCATCCAGGACAAATACCTGGCTAAGAATGATGAAGGCCATATGGCCCAGGGCACAATGAGGTTCACGGGGCCTGCCAACGTGGCGGCCGCTCCTGTGGCGGGTAAAATACAGTAAACCAGCTTTAGTCACGCTCTTTAGAAATACCTATATAATACGCTCGTTAGCATACTGTAAATTAGTTTAGACCCCCAGTAGACGCAGCCCACAAAGCAGTATTTACCGTTGGGTAGCTCGATAGGATTGAATAGAAGTTCTGTCACATAGGTGACTTTGAATCTGAAAGCAAAAGGAACTTAGAGCCATTGGAGCTACTTTGAGTAATTGAAGTTTAGCCATTGCCTGTGCCATCGACGTTCCCGGCGCTGTCTCAGAACAGTCATCTAACTACTTGAAAGAATCTGATTGGAAGACCCAGTCCCCATTGAGTGTGGTTTAGACTGCAGCTAAGCTATCGTTTTAAGCCGCGGACAGAGTCCGTTGAGTCTTAGAGCACTAGATAGATACCAGGGTATCTGGACGCAGACCTCTTAGCGTGGTTGAAGACATTGAAAATGGTATAACAACTAACATACGATGGTAAATAATGTAGAATGTAAGTGATATATAGAATCATTTAAGTATTTGAAATCCACATGATGTACACGCGCATTCAGCACGTGTGGGTGTCTTTGAGCCACGTCTCAGCCCCTCTCTTTCTTTCATCCACCATCCCACCATGTAGAACAGCCAACAAATGGACATTCACGAAGACCCCGTCGCAGGACTCAAACACGGTCGATATAGCAATGAACCCGAGCCCGAACCATTCAACACAAAGAGACCTCGCCGAGAGGTGAGTACCTAAACCTGTTACCTCGATGACAATCTTTGAAAGAAAGTCGAGTTGCCCCGTTCCACCGCCCTTCGTCGACCTCAGGAACATGACGAATTCGACGTTCTTCCAGCTGCAGTACGCCCCAGAGCCCCGAACCGACTCCTACGAGGGGAAATTCCTGTCCAAACGAGGGTATGAATCACAAAGAAAGAAGTTAGATCATACTGAAATAGAAATAGGAAGCAATGACACTTCACTTGCGCATGCTGTCTGGCAGCTTTCATGCCAGAAAGCATCAGAAACATCCTTGAAGACTAAGTTGTATATAGTCGTTATAGGTTACCTTAGAGCTACGAAAGACAATAGTTGCTCAAGTTAATGAAGTTGCCAAGGGCTATGGTTATAATTGTAGACAATATTAAGTTAGCCAGAAGTTAGTCTAAGTTACTTAAGTTAGACATGAGTTGACATAGGTAGACCTGTACAGACTGAAGGTTAACCTCAATACATCATAAAATAGCCTTAGGTTCAAGTATTTATTCAAGAATCTTAAGAAACCAGCAAAGACAAGAAGTTAAATCAACAATTTTTATTCAAAATACAATAATACACAATACTACAAGAGCTAGCTAACAAAAGTACATACCCTAGCAGCAACAGAGTTAGTAAAAGTCAAGAATAAAGAGTAGAAACAACTCACAACCAGTAGCAAAGCATCAGACAATAGCAAGGAAAGATCTGAATAAAAGACATCAATAAAGACTCAAGAGACAAGCAAGAGAACATACAACAGGTGACTTAAAGACAGGAACATGCAAGAGTAGAGATGAGGAGGAGAGACAGAGGAGATGGTGGTGGTACAAGGTCAAGAGAGATTCAGGGAATGTTTGATTTAAATACCAACATGAGGTCACATGACTTTGAGGTTAGGGTTCCGGACTTGTCAAAAATAAAGAATCAAGCAGTGTGTGCACATTAGGTCCTTGAATAAGCCTTTGCATATTGCAAAGAGTGTCTAACATGCACATTGAATAGACAAGAATCATGTAAAAGAGTGAAGAATTGAGTGAGAGACACAGAGAACATTGTTGAAAAAGTACCATAAAGGGAGCAGCACTTTGCTCTCATATTCTAGGGACCTAAAACCACTTGGAGGTCACTTATATACTTCTAGGGCATTGCACCTAATACCCAGTTAGGTTCCCAGGTCAGCAGAATCATCATTTTATCGCAAAATTGTGCCACACTTCGTCGAGGCACTCTCTTTGATTGCTGTAACCTGGGGGAACCTTTTATGGAAGGATGTGTACAATAAAATATCATTCCAAATGTGATTCCAATGCTAGAATGTGTTCAAGACCTCAAATACATGGATATATACATGAGACTATCACCAAAAAGGGAGCAGCACTTTTCTCTTGCATTCTGAGGATCTAAAACTACTTGGAAGTCATTCATAAACCTTTGGGGCATTGTATATGACACCCAGATAGGTCCCCAGGTCAACAGAACTCATGTAGTAGGCAAAAATGTCCGAAAATTGCGTCACACATTGTCGAGCCACCTCACTTGTCTGCTATTACTTAGAAACACCTTATATGCATATATATATGTTGTTATTCAACTAATCATGACTTGGATGAGGGCTATAGGGTCCAAAATGCGGCCAAGGCCTTACAAGTATTGCTCTGAGTGCATTATACATATTATCACCCTTTTACATACTTCTGTTGGAGTCCCTCTCCCTCATGGCAGTATCTTGCTTCACCTTGCGCAACCGAGCCTTCATGTCCAGCATCACTCGATCGTCACCACTGTGGTCTTTGTTTATTTCCTCCGTGTAGTAATCGTCGTCGTCGTCGTCGTAGTCACGCCTACCACCATGTCCCTGCTTCTATGTCGTCCGGGCTCGTTGGTTTGCCCTTCTGCCCCAGTGTCTTGTCCCTCAGCTCCTCCATCCTCTCCCTCAGCTCCTGCAGCAGCATCTCCCCCAGCATCTCCCTCAGCTCCTGCAGCATCTCCCTCAGCATTTCCCTCAGTCCCTCCTCCAGTTCCCGCCGGTCTCTCCGGTTCCTCCTCGGGTAGAGGAATGTTGTACTTCGCCTTGATAGCATTGTCCCACTTGTCCATGAACTCCTTGTCCGACATCTTGTTCCAGTCCGCGTCCGGCGACATGGCCTTGTCGAGGATCTCTTTGGAGGGCAATGCCACAAGGGCGTCTGCGAACAGCATGTGCCATTCGGCTGGCAAGCCGTTGAAGACCCTGATTGTGAACCAGTCGATGGGAACGTCAGTCGGCAAGTCACGTATGACTGGATCGCTGTACTTCTCCAGATCCCATATGCGCCTGATCTTGGGTACTGTAGTTCAATAATAATGTATATCTTTTCATATAAGGTGCCCCCAAGTGATGGTAGACCAATGAGGTGGCTCGACAATGTGTGGCGCAATTTCTGGACATTTTTGCTTAATGCAAGAGCACTGGTGATCTGGGAACCTATCTGGGTGTCATATACAATGCCCCAAAGGTTTATGAATGACTTCCAAGTAGTTTTAGATCCTCAGAATGCAAGAGAAAAGTGCTGCTCCCTTTTTGGTGATAGTCTCATGTATATATCCATGTATTTGAGGTCTTGAACACATTCTAGCATTGGAATCACATTTGGAATGATATTTTATTGTACACATCCTTCCATAAAAGGTTCCCCCAGGTTACAGCAATCAAAGAGAGTGCCTCGACGAAGTGTGGCGCAATTTTGCGATAAAATGATGATTCTGCTGACATGGGAACCTAACTGGGTATTAGGTGCAATGCCCTAGAGGTATATAAGTGACCTCCAAGTGAGTTTAGGTCCCTAGGCTATGAGAGCAAAGTGCTGCTCCCTTTTTGGTGCTTTTTGATGAATTTTCAATAATGTTTGGCTTGTTTCTCAGCCAAATCTTCGTGTTTTACATGGTTCTTTGTGCTGCACACATCCATTTTTCAATAGGAAGACATCTAGAACGACCCCAGGTCAATTCGAGGTATGTGCTCCCCGATTAAAAATGCGCCACACATCGTTTTATTATTGGTTTCAGTAGCTGCCACATCCCCATTCATGTTTCTGATAGTTAGAAAGAATTTTATTTTTTAACCTACAATCATCCCTCCCATACCCTCCTCATATCCTGGCAATAGCCCAGTATTTATCCTGGTGCCACAATTGTCCCCTGCCCCCAATCCCCCTGCCCCCATCCCCCATCCCCTCTCCCATCAATCCCATCAGTTCTCATCAATCCCTAGGTCCGGATTTTCCTGTGGCCACATTTCCCCTGTCCCCATCCCCCATCCCCTGCCCCCATCAAACCCTAGGTCCGGATTTTCCTGGTGCCACAATTCCTATTCTCATTCCCCATCCCCCTGGGCAATCAATGACATCAGTACCCATCAATCCCTAGGTCCGGATTTATGTGTGGCCACATTTCCCCATCCCCTGCTTCCCCTCCCCCTGCCCATCAATCCCTACATGCTCCCATCAATTCCTATCCATATTTGGGACTCATCCCGCCCCATCCCAGCCCGCCCCCTGCCCGCCAGCCAGCCATATTAGCCTGCCAAAATGGCCTAATTAATAAGAGCTGACAACTAGTTATTTGGCCCCACCACTATCATCTATTAACTAGTTATCTGTATAGCATAGGGTGAACCAGGATGGACGACGAGATGGATGATGAAGAAGGGGAGGAGGTGGATGATACGCTAAGGATGGAGGAGTGAGAAGTGGCTTTAGTGAGACAGAACCTTATGAAATACGTACCGATGTATTTATTGCATCCAAAACTTTTTGGTGTGCCAAGCGCTGTGAACTCGGGAGATGAATAGGAACAGAGGAGACACTGGAATGGCGCCCAAGGCCACGGAGACGCAGGGAACGGAACGACACGATACGGCCAATTGATACGTCACGAGGACAATATCGCAGCATTACGGAGCGTGTCCGATAGTGCCATCCACCCGATGCGAGGTCGAGGTGGATTTGGCGATGATAGCTGGTGGAAGAGACAATGATCAGAAAAATGGTAAACCTAACAGTGCCAAACATCGTCGTGTCTAGCCATTTTGGATCACGATTCACAGCAACACCATCACCTTCAGCGCTGGGACCTCGAGTCGGGCGTAGAGTTCATTGACTTCGAGTCGTGAATTTTGAAGTGCTGCAGTCTATGTGACACAGCTATCTCCCTCGCTTTCTATCGTTCAAGATTCAACCTAGACCCTGTACGTTCTCCCATTATCATCTTGCGCGCTTTCTCTAAACGTGGTGAAGCATTATGTCGGGGAAAGGCATGATTCGTTCTTTTGAAGGTCTTATTGGCTGTAAATTCCCGGAGCATAATGTCTTTGTCACGTCCCCAAATATGCAAATGATCTATCATCCCCTGCTCGGAGAACGACGCGTCAGAATGCGCTGTGACTGGCATTTCGGTGAAGACGATCCTTTGCATCATCCCCAACCATGGTCCTCCGAACTTAGCCACCTGGCTGTCATTCGTATCACCAACCAAGACACCACCAGACCAGGGGATACCATTCTTTGGTGGCCGCCTCATATTGACGAATTCAAGCCTCTCGAAGTCCAGAGTACTCACGACGAGTCCCCTGCCTCCACCCTTGGCCACATCGAAAAAACCTACCGGGAATTGCTTGTCGGGGCCATTGTACCAATTCTCAAACGCATCTCTTCCTTCCTCGACAAAGACGCGTGGGTACGGTTGTTGAGCGCGCAGTTGAAGACCTTACGGGGACTTCTCGACCTCCCCGCATCCTTTACGGAATCTGCCACCATTTTCGCATTGACACAATGTGTAGCTCTGGAGCTCGCAGCACGGATGGATTGACTAACAACATATCGGGATTTTTACCATGGCCTGAGTGCTACATCGAGGAAGAGGGATCTCACTTACAATATGGTTGGTGCCTTGATGGACGATCTCATCGTTGCTGAGAAACTTTTCATGGTACGTCTCCTTTTCGGTTATTTGTATTTTACCTCATTTCCACCATACAGGCTGGGATACCTGTTTGGTTGGTACGCCCGCTCGAGAAAAGCGTCGGAATCCGAGTCGATGCCTGGGCCGACTCTTTTACCACCTCAACAACGCTTCCTGGCCGGGGCGACATCGTCATTTGCCTAGAAGATGCCTCCCCTCCTTTTCCCGTTATATTCACTGGCTTGGCAAGAAACTCTGATCGTTTTCGCTCGATGGCAAACTTCATTCGCTCGCTCACTACCACCAATATCTACTCTACCCCGTCTTCGGATCCCGTTCCCGTTGACACCAGCATCACTCCCGCAGCCCCACCAGCTGGCCCGTCCAGGACGTCAACTGTGCCTACACCGAGAGCAACACCTTGTAAGTTCATTTTGTTTCTTAGAGAGGTATCGAGCTCACACAATAGTAGATCCTAAGAAGAAGACTACAGGAAACAAAGGCAAAGGAACGGCTGACCGATGTAAATTTGTCGATGTGGTCTCCGACATGATACCCGATGGCCTTTCCAATTGGATGTCGAGCAGCGAGACTGTGGGTCGACACTTTACCAACTTCCAGACTATTCCAATCCGAGGTGTGGACAATGGATATGCACTCCCTGATCCCAACATTATTGCTGTGGCTGCTGTCACCGCCACCTGTGCAGGACTTTTCTGCACATGGTTGAAGTTGCGTGCTGTATGCCTTTATCGTATGCGGTCCCCCAGCTTTCATCCTCTGCGGTCAAGTCAATGGTGTCGGATCCTGGGTCTTGAAGTTGTCGGAGTGTCAACAAGTAGCCACACGAAAGCGTCAAAGGATCGGGCAGAGATGGAGTCACTGTTACAGGATTGTCTCGTGTCGGAGGGATGCAGGTATGTCGTTCCTTATTATTTCAAGCTATAATTACTGGCTGACTTGTTGTTAAGGCCTCCGTGGATCTGTCTCGCCTTCAGGCGTGTCCTATCAAGTGGCGCAGCATAACACTTTCGTCTGTCATGATACCACCACGCACCGTTGCGAGGCAAGTTCTGTGGGAACTATTCGAAATCAATTTTCGATATGAACTCGTCACTCTCGACCGCCTTTGCTACAAACTGGACGATACTCCTGATGCCCATCAAATTCTTGTTCTCAATCGCATCCCCCACTTCGAAGACAGCTTGGTACCGACATCGTCTTCCAGTGGGAAGTCAGGATTTGCGTTGGAAGATACTGAGGACCGCTGTATCGCTTTAGAAGGATTCTTTGGGGTGATGGAGGGGTGAGATTAGAGACCTCATGGAGGTCCGAGTCCAGATGGGTACCCATGGGTAGATCCGTCGGCCCGGGATCCCCGGACTCGGACCCCTTAGATCCGCGGGTCAAAGGGTCCGGGTCCGGCAAGGGTGCGGGGACAGAATTTATGGAAAATGCATGGGTACCCACCACGGGTACCCATGGATCCTTGCCTAATTAAGCCTATATAAGCCTATTTTCTTGGGTACCCGTGGGTCGAGTCTCAAAAAACCCGGATCCTCCGGATCCGCGGGTCAAAAGTGGAGGGTCCGGCCAAGGGTGCAGGGGCAGTGGCCAGTGACCATGGGTACCCATGCAGGGATCCGGGGGTGCACCCGCGGGTAACTCGTTGAGGTCTCTAGGTGAGATAGTGGTCCTCATGCTATGTCCCGCCATTTGTCAGGAGCTGGTCGAAGATTGAGGGAGCATCAACTGGAGGGAAATAAACTCGATAAGATTGAGAAGGACCTTGTACTACATTATGTATCTGTATTTTCTGATCTGTTTGGACACGCACCATTACTACCGCATAAGCTTTAGAATATTTTTCTTACTTATACACAATTCCTGTTTAATTGCAAGCTTGAATACAACACAACTGTCATTGTTTAGATTAAATGATAGCTACAATATCTCTGTCAACGTCTGCCCCGGTTGAGTGCCCAGTTAACAATAATAACAGAGTGATTGATAGTGAGAAACCTGGGCCGTGTCCAAGTCGTGAGATGTGTGATAATGTGTCGTGGTTCAATCAGGAGAACATTTTCAGAAGGACGAGTATCATACACCCGTGTCAGGAGCTCAGGCTTCAGATGATATGGTGTCATCCGAACCTCGTGTAAATCCAGATCCCTGAGCTTGCGTACAAGAAGGAAGGTTCGTACATGGCCATCTAGAGGTAACTTCCAGATGTCTTCAATACGACCTTCAAGCTGCAGTGCTGGCAGCATAGGATCGTAGAACTGAATGTAACTGCCTCCAATATGATTAGAAAACTTCGCAAATTGGTTGCCCTCAATGATAATGTTCAACGGATGAAGTGGTCACCGAGGTATTATAAAGCCCGTAAGAGGTGTCTGAGCAGTAAGAGCTTCTTCCTGTGTGTGGCAATCTTCATTGGATGCTTTGAGATACCTGGGAAGCATTAGTTACATATGCCAATCTTGTGATGTTATATGTTACCTAGAGAGTATTAAATACTCTTCATCAGACATCTGGCTTCCTTTTGCCAGCATCTTTGCATCCTCATTTGATGTAACAGTATTTGGTGTAGCCTTGGTTGGATAGAGGATCTGCGATAGACCACCAACTTCAGTAGGTTCCATCTGCTGCTGTTTGAGATAGACATCCAGTCGGCCTTGATGACATATGTGGTAGAGCATTGTAAGGTCTAGATCCTCTGTGATAGATAGTTAGATTTGAGTATTAAATGAATATAAACATTTGCATACCTTTGCGTCCACTAGTATTCATCTTTTGCAGCATACCGTTAATATGCTCTCCCGGAAATTCACTTAAAGCTGCAAGTGAACCCCAATGCTTGAGTATACGTCCATTGTGCATTGTGTAATGATCATTTGGCTTGGGTTTGTATTTTGGAAAGAGTGTCTATAAAAATATCAATAGATGATATTGACTAGGTATTAAAAGGAAGACATACCTTTGTAGAGCGTTTATATGCAACATAGTGTTGCATATAAATATCTGGGTCAAGGCTGGAGATACTATATGATGAGATAATGTTGGTCGCTGCTACAAGTGATGCGAAATTTTCAAACAGAGCCTTTGACTGTGTTGAGGAATTGAGCAGCCAAACTTCTGGAAGAACAAGTGGGTAAATCATAGTAAAAAGATGAAGGTAGTCAATCGCTTTGAGTTTCCTATGTTTTTTCTCTCCAAGATTGCTAGGAAGTCGGGATATATATGTTGGCCAGGTTATTTCCCGAATACACTGTCGAATGAGGCTGATTTGGTCTGCTGAAAAGTTGTATTGCGGTGTGCCGGGTGTGGAGATATCAGGATTGCCATCATCGTCATCAGAAAGAGTCTCATTCTCTTCATCCTCCTCTATTTCAGGTTCTGGTGGAGAGGGAGGATGATAGTGATCCTGAGTTGGTATAGTGTCCCGGCTATTCAATATTGTTTGCTGTATAATTTGATCAGAACCAGTTATTCAAATCAACAGGGGAGAACTCACCTCAAAGGATGGTGTTATACCAGTATGAGCGACTCGCTGATAGGACCAATCATCATCTGAGTCAGACATTGTCGTATCACTTGACACGTCAGTTGTAAGGCCTCCTTCCTCAGACTTTGGCTGAATTTGAGAATTATCATCATCATCATCATCATCTTTTTTGGTCTTTTTATCATCTTTGCGTCCCAATCCCAAAAGCTCTCTCTGATGGGTCTGCAGGATTCCTAACAAATAATTAGACACTAGATCTTGAGAGAAAGTATAATAATACCTTCTAGCCAATTATGCATAAAACCCAGTAGCGTGTGAGTGACGGGTTCCCAGTATGGTAAATCATGCATTGGTGTCTATAAAACACCTGACTTTTTGACAAGTTTGGTCTTCTCGAATATTCAGTTTTCGTCCTTCCATTGTTGTGTTAGTTTCCGGACTTCATCGTTAGTCCGGTACTCCCATTCAGTATGATTCCACTTGTGTCTGAATGCCAATGTGCATTTACAGTACCAGCAAAACCATCTAGCCATATGAGGTGCAAATCCAGTACATTTTCGTATAGCCTCCAAATCTGCAAGAATTAGGATAATATGAGCATCAATTAGTGCACCAGTAGGGACGGTATAGGTTGGAATCCTTTCGGAGAAATTCAAGACCATCTTTGTGATTGCTTCAACAATATGCCCAATTTGAAGGTTTGTTGGAATATTTGAGACTGGTATAAGACCTTTAACAAAATGAGTTTTTGATTAAAAATACAAATAAATAGATCTTACCTGCAACAAAGATGTTCTCAACTTTGAAGTGTATCGTGAAAGGAAGATTGAGACAGTACAAGATAATAGCTCCAACGGAAGCCTTCTTGCCTGTAAATATTTATTAATTTGGTTTATTAGGCAGGAGAATGACATACCTGCTATCTTGTTGGTGTAGGGATTGAACCGGTCTATATAGAGAGCAAAGACAAGACAATATGCTGTTTTAATGTAATACTGAAAGCTGCGCCATGCTGGAGTATCGTAAATCTGTTGCATGATGTTTGGTGGATTTGCGACACTTGTAGCCTGAGCGATAAATGTCTTGTGTAACTCTTTATCAATTTCAGCACGTCCAAGAAAGAATCTAAGCCAGGAGGTGAATGATTGTGTAGAAAAATAGAGGTTCGGTGTTTCCATCAATGTTCCATTGGTTGTAACTCGTGTCTTGTAGAGTGGTGTGCCACACTCTGGACGTCGTAGTGGATTCTTCTGCCAAGTACATTTTGATGGAATTTTGACACCTGTATTGTTGGGGTACTGCTTGTGACAGGTCGGACAGGCGACAGTGCTGATAATATGTGGTTCAAGAAAATCATACTGGCGATATATAGTTGCAATGCCAGCTGGAGTCAGTGGATCATAATCAATGTTAAAGAAGTGGAAAACACGATAGAACTTCATGACTGTCAAAGCCAGAAAATACTGGATTGCCTTGGCCATGATATAAGCAGTTTCCCAACTTGCACTTCCTTTTAAGGCAAGTCATGCAATAAGAAAACATGCAAGATCAACTATGCTAGCCATTTCTATAGGATTATCAGTATGCACATAGCTCAAGTAAATGATTGATATACCTTGCCCAATGTTAGGCGCAGGCTGATCCTGTTGAAGATCTTCAGGTGCGGGCGAAACAGGTCCTTGACGTTCATTTTCTGCTTCTAACCAGGCCTCGTGTTGTGCCAATTCGAGATCTTGATTTTGGTGATTGACTCTGGTAGATGACGATATCCTATTGCCAGCCCGTACATCGCCATCATCATCAATCCAGGTTTTATGAGCACATTGCGAGCAAAGGCAAACAACGAGTCTTCGTGCCATTCCTAGGTACATAGATGTGAGTATGAATACTGAATGAATGAGATGAATAAGTACCTCAAGAAAGACCAGCTTTCTGGATTACAGGAATGAGAGATAAGGTGAATGAAAGCATCATCTACCTTTTATACTGGGAATTTAGAAGATAGCATAGCATAGCATTGCTTGAGTATCATAGAAACATGCTATAGCACCTATCACTATACTACAGGTTGACAAATGAATTACACATAGCCTGGGTATCATAGAAACTTGGCATGATAATTATTACTAGGCTACAGTTGGCGCGGGAAATGGCTCCACTTAGCGCAGTAGATATGTTATCTAGATAACTTAAGTATTTAATAATTAACTCCTTAAACTCCTTAATCAGACTTAAGACAAATCAATGTTTCGGGTTCAGCCCGGGTTCAACACAAGTTCAACGTAAGTTCAACGGCTGAACTGGTGTCAGGTTCAACTGCGATCTCCACTTGTGGGAATCCGGACCTAGGGATTGATGAGAACTGATGGGATTGATGGGGGAGGGGATGAGGGATGAGGGCAGAAGGATTGAGGGCAGGGGACAATTGTGGCACCAGGATACATACTGGGCTATTGCCAGGGTATGAGGAGGGTATAGGAGGGGTGATTGTAGGTTGAAAAATAGAATTCTTTCTAACTATCAGAAACATGAATGGGGATGTGACAGCTACTGAAACCAATAATAAAACGATGTGTGGCGCATTTTTAATCGAGGAGCACATACCTCTGATTGACTTGGGGTTGCTTTAGATGTCTTCCCCTTGAAAAATGAATGTGTGCAGCACAAAGAACCATGTAAAAACATGAAGATTTGGCTGAGAAACAAATAGAACATTATTGAAAATCCATCAAAAAGCACCAAAAAGGGAGCAGCACTTTGCCCTCGCTTGGGGGTGACCTGAAACCACTTGTAGGTCGTTCATACACCTTAGGGGCATTGTATATGTCACTCAGTTAGGTCCCCAGGTCAACAGAACCCTTGGATATGATCAAAATGCCAAAAACCCGGACTACACAGCTTTGGGCCACACTATCAACTTGCCATGACCTGGGAACACCTTATATTCGAAGATATATGTATATAATGCTCTAATCATGAGTTAGATGAGGTCTGGAGTGTGAAAAATGTGGTCAAAACCTTGGATATACCCTAAATAATGTCCCCCACCAAAGCACACACACCATCAACTTCCCCTGACCTGTGGGTCATCCCAATGTGTTCTATTATCATCATAGATGATGTACTAACACCACAGAGGTGTTCCCAATGTGTAAAAATGCGAACATTCATGATACTAGGTGAACCCTTATTCACCCTTCCTCCTCAAGTACACCCACTGGTTCGCATATTTACATCTTTAGGACTGTTCTAATAGTCATTTGACATCATATAGATGATATCTTGGGGCCCAGGTCATAGGTAGGCCTCGAAGATACACCACTTTGGTACATGGTGAGGATATGATCTTTGTAGGGTTTAAAGGTTAAGTCACTTAACTGGTCATTTTAGAGCGACTTAACCTGACCTGACTGGAAACATTAACCGGACCCTGAGTGACTGGTCACTGTGAATGACTGATTAAGGTTAATGGTTAAAGCATTTGGAGAACTTTAATGTGACTGTCAATGACTAGTCTTAACTGGTTATAACCAATACCCTTGATACTCTCAATATATGAAGAGAAAAAGAGCTATAACACAAAGGTTTCTTACATATATAGTATATATATAACTGATAAAGTCTAATATACTAGTATTATAATGAGAAAGACTAGAAAACATAGACCTGAATATGAAAAAGATAAATCAATAGATTCATTAATATTGATTTACCTCTGGGTTATAGGGTTGATAGCAAATTAACCAGTTATAACCTGTTAATAACTGGTCATAACTGCATTAAGTTTTAACCGGTTATAGCCAGTTATAACTGAGTCTCGAGTGACTGGTTACACTTATTGACTGGTCACAGTTAATGGTTAATCAACTTTCATGATACTGAATGACTGGTTAAGCCCAGTAAGAATCAGCTCTGAGGGCCTCCGAGTGATCATGAAAGTTACAGAGAATGACCGTATATATCAGAGAAATAGGGCGGGGCTCGGGATTCTCGGATGACGGGACCGGAGCCGTGGTTGTATTACCAAAAATAGATCATGTTTCCATCGTTTAGCAGTGCCAGCTCAAATCTGACAAATTCTCAGCCACAGATGCCCAGTGGTAAAGTTCACTGCACTTGCAGCAGTTGTAACGGACACTGGGTAACGAAAGAAACACAGAAGAAACACGAAAAGCAGAATGCTAAGGATGTTCCCAATATGTCTACCTGGCAGGCGGCGAACTCTGTGGTCCCTCGTCCCCAGAAGCGCCAACGGACAGCATCAGAAACTGGCCTAGCACACGCATCGGGTAGCAATGACATGATTGTCGATAAAAATATTGTGTGTTCCATCTTAATGGAGGATGCTAGTTGTTAACTGCTATTGCCTTGTAGGAGATACCTACTGGCAGCCTGCCGTCTCGCTCTCCGTCGCTCTCTCCACCTTCTGCATCCCAGCTGCGCTTGCCATCTCAGCCACGATCCATCATTCATCACGAGGAGCAAATTTCATCGTGCTTTCCATCTCCCATCACTACTCGTACTCCGGATCTCGACGAAGGGGATGATTTGGACCCCAACGAAATAGATGCAGGAAGAGACGCAGGAGACGCAGGAGGAGACGCAGGAGACGCAGGCCTTGGAGGCAATTCACAAGGCCCCCCGGATGAGGAAGATGACATTCCTTTCTCGCGACTCGAGAATATACAGATTACACAGGAATTCACTTGTCTTATCCAATCTGCCACATATGAGAACGGAAACCTGACTACAGCGCAAATATCACGTCTCCGAAATCCTCCCAAGAATGTCGTTGAAGTCCTAGACGCAGGGACACAATATTCCCTCGATCTTTTTCTGGCGATAACCAACTCTGCTGAGGAGACATACACAAAAGTTCGTAATGCTGCATTACGCTTCCATCCAGAGGACACCATCTTGAGCTACTACGAAGTGAAGAAACTGGTTGAAGAGATGACGGGTGTTGTTGGCGTATCCGACGATATGTGCATCAATTCCTGTCTGGCATTTGTCGGACCATACCAGAATAATGAGACGTGTCGAGAATGCGAGGAACAGTGTTACGACCAGGGAGCAAAAAAGCGAGTTCCTCGGCAGCAGTTTGGTTCGACTTTACTTGGCTTCATTATCCAGGCTATTCGACGTACTCCTATTGGCTCCCTTGCGATGCATTATCTGAAGCGGAAGATGGAAGACATCAAGGAATTGGTTCAGTCTCTGGATCCCCAACTCGGTGGCAAAGACATGGTCTACGATGATTTGTTGTCCGGTAGCCAGTTCTGGGATCTTGTGGATCAATATTCTATCACTGGAGATGACAGTGTCATTAGACTTTCTATTGACGGGCTTCAGCTATATCAGAACAAGAAGTCCGACACCTGGCTCTTTATATGGGTCATTTACTCCATCCATCCGGAGACGCGCTACAAGCAGAAATTCATTTTTCCTGGTGGTGTCATCAACGGACCTAACAAACCCAAGGTTCTTGACTCGTTCCTCTTCTGAAGTCTTCATCATATCTCTGCCATCCAACGCGAGAAGGACGGGAAGGGCCTATGTCCCTGGGATGCCACAGAGAGACGCTCTTTTGATTCCAAAACAATCTTCGCACTTGGGACCGTGGATGCAGTTGGTATGCCAGATCTTGATGGACGTGTCGGTCATCATGGTGCTCACGGATGAAGGCTGGGGTGTCCCATGAAAGGCCGACACAAGCCAGGAGTTGGCCACTACTATGCTCCACATCTCCTTCCTCACGACTATCCAGTTGAGGATTGTAATCATCCTGATATTGATATTCGTGACCTACTCATCCTCTCCCCAGCTCGACACAAGCAAGATATTCAGTCCATCTTAACTGCTCCTGATCTTCCTCGCTACAAGGAGGAGCGGAAACGTACTGGTCTCAGTAAGCCAACTCTCCTCAGTGGTCTCCTTGAGTCCCAATCAATTCCCGTTCCTTCATGCTTCTGTCTCGACATGATGCATCTCACTAAGATCAACATCGAAGATCTCCTTATTTCTCTATGGCGCGGAACCATCAGCTGTGATCCTACAGACTCGAAGGCTGACTGGCCTTGGCGAGTTTTGACGGGTCAGCAATGGAAAGAGCATGGACAGGCCATTGCTGACGCAGGCCGTTACTTCCCTTCATCATTTCATCGTCCTCCCCGTAATCCAGCACAAAAAATCTCTAGTGGCTACAAAGCAACAGAGTACTACCACTACGTCTTTGGTCTAGGACCTGCTCATTTCCGGAAATATCTTCCTCGCGAATATTGGCTCAATTTCTGCAAGCTGGCTCGGGTCATTCGTATATCACTCAGACGGCAGATAACAGGGGCAGATATCCAGGAAGCTCATACTCTCATGATACAGTTCGTCGAGGAGTACGAGCTTCTGTACTATCAACGCCGGCATGATCACATCCATATTTGTCGACCTTCCATTCACACCTGTCTTCATGTGGCCTCGGAAATCATGCGCGTAGGCCCCGGGGCCTACAGTACTCAATTCACAATTGAGCGTACCATCGGTGATCTTGGACGCGAGGTCCGGCAGCCATCAAATCCCTTTGCGAACCTATCCCGCCGTGCTCTACGTCGTTCTCAGACAAATATCATCAAGCTCATGTGTCCAGAGCTGGATCCACCTAAACCTAGACCTCGGGGGTCGCTTATTCTTCCCAATGGCTTCCTTCTTCTTCGTGCGCGCGATCGTTATCCCACTCTTATTGAGGGCCTTTCTTATGATGCAATCAAGATGGTAGTGCATCGTCCAAAACTACATCGTTGGGCACGTCTAAGACTCTCAAATGGGCAAATCCTCCGATGTCTTTGGAAAGAAAAGGAAAGGAAGACCACAAAGCCGTGGAAAATTGGACGAAATGCAAAGGTGCGTATCAGAATTACAAGCTTTACTATTATTTTAACCTGGCTATAGGTAATGATTGATGGAAAGCTAGAGATTTGCGAGGCACAATTCTTCTTCGTAACAGGTACACATGAGGCTGGCTTCGATGGCTATGCTCTCGTTTCGGTGTATTCTCGTCCAGATATGGAACTCTGGAACGATTCATCAAAGACGTTGTGTTCCGGGTAGGGCGTGAGTCTAAGATGGCCTCGACATCGTAGTCTTCGTCGTCATCTAGAAGCTCGGGTGGCGCACCCGGGAAGTTGGGTCCATGTGCATCGGTCTCCTTGAATGGGACAAGTAGGGATGCATGGAATACGGGATGAATGCGCCATTTTGGCGGGAGTTTGAGCCGATAGGTGACTGGGCCGAGAACGTCAGTGATTTCAAAGGGACCGTGTCGCTTGTTGGCAAGCTTAGCTTTTGGTCTGGTGGTTTTAAGGTTTTTGCTGTCGAGCAGGACCTTATCGCCAACTTTAAACACCACTCCTTTCCTTGTATCATCACCGTTGTTTCTCTTCATCAATTCGGCGGCAGTGGTTAGACTGGCCTGAACCTCCTCGCGCAGGAGCTGCAGGTTCGTAAGGCGGTCTTCAACCGACGGGATCTTCGAAGTCAGGTTAAGTGAGAGGTAGAAGCAGGGTTGGAAACCATGGAGGAGCTCGAAGGGTGACTTGCCCGTCGCGGTGTGTGTGGACACGGATGTTGTGAGAGAACTCTGCGTATGGGAGGTACTTCACCCAATCGTCTTGTTGGTAGTTGCAGAAGACGCGTAAGAACTGTTCAAGCTCTTGGTTGAAGCGCTCAGTCTCGCCATCTGTCTGGGGGTGATACGTGGTACTAAGGGCAGAGGTGATATCTAACTTAGCGTGAATAGCCTGCATGACTTTACTGGCGAACTGGGGTCCCCGGTCAGAGATCATCTTGTCCCAGAGACCGTAGTGTCGAAAGGTGTTGTCAATGAGAACATCCACAGTTCCGTCAGAGTCAATAGTCTTCTTGCACGGAGTGACAACAACGGTCTTGGTGAGTCGATCGACGACACAGTGAATGGAATCGTAGCCGTCAACTTCTGGGAGGTCGGTGATGAAGTCGGTAGTGATCGTACCAAAAGGACGGTCAGGGATTTCGTTGGGGATAAGAGGGACATGGGCAGGGTGATTATTCGGTTTTGTCAGCTGGCAAGTAGCGCAACCATCAACGTAGTCACGGACAAAGACCGACATGCCCGGCCACCAGAATACGTGACTCAGTAGTTCATAGGTTTTGAATTGTCTGGGATGGCCTGGCCCTACAAGGTTGTGGTGCATCTTGACGATGTCTCGACAGAGTTCGAGGTCAGCGGGAACATACACCTTGCCACGGAAGAGGATGATTCCATCTTCGTAGTTCCATTCCTGTAGGTTTTTGACCAGCGAACACGGACCGTTGCGAAGGATAACATCTAACGCACCAACAACCTCAGCGTCCTTCTTTGGACATTCTTGAATACGACGTCTCAACTCAGCATCACCGATCGCCACCACCTCTCCTGGTCTAGTTGCTCGAATTCGGAAGAACTTGGGGTCTAGGAGTACGTGATCGGTGTTGTCATCCTCGACCCCCTCTTTATGGTCCGTGTGGCGGGATAGTGGGTCACTACGGTTCGAAGTACCAGGTTTGTGCGTCAATGTAAAATCAAATCGGGTGAGAAAAAAGGCCTATCGGGCTTGTCGGCGACTCAGCTTTTGCGCATTGGTAAAGTACTCGAGGTTCTTGTGGTCGGTGATGATATCGACCAAGTGCATGGCTCCTTCCAAGTAGTGCCGCCAAGCTTCGAGTGCATGGATAATTGCCAATAGCTTCTTGTCATGGATGTCGTAGTTGCGCTCGGGTTCTGACAAGGACTTGGACAAAAAGGCGACTGGATGCCACTGTCCGTCCTCGCTGACTTGAGACAGAATGCCTCCGGTGGCGTAGTCTGAGGCGTCTACTTCAACACGATATGGCTTTTCAGCATCGGGCATGATAAGGACAGGAGACGAGGTGAACACATCTTTGAGGGCCTCGAAGGCCGTTTGACATTCCGGAGACCATACCCAAGGTTGATCCTTCTTGGTGAGATCAAACAGTGGTCGTGCCAACTTGGAGAATCCTTCGATGAACCGTCAATAGAAGTTGCCAAAACCCAAAAAGGACTGCACGTCCTTTACGTGCCGTGGGGTTGGCCACTGAACTATGCCGGCGACTTTGACTGGGTCCATGCGGAGAGTGTTGTGAGAGATGATGAGACCCAGGAATTCGATGGACTCAGCTTCGAATACACATTTCTCCGGCTTAGCATAAAGATCGTGGTCTCGAAGTCGTTTGAGGACCTGACGTACGAGCTCGCGGTGTTCTTCCAGAGTTTCGGTGAAGATCAGGATATCGTCCATGTAGACGACAACTTTTCCGGAGTCGATAAGATCCTTGAGAATGGTATTCATCATTGCTTGAAACGTGGCGGGGGAATTCATAAGACCAAAGAACATCACCAGGGGTTCAAACAGGCCACGGTTTGTTTTGAACGCGCCTTTCCACTCGTCTCCCTCCTTTATCCGAACATTATTGTAGCCCCAACGTAGGTCAATCTTGGAGAAGACTTTGGCGCCTTTCAGCTTGTCGATAAGCTCAGGAATGAGCGGCAGCGGGTACTCGTTCTTGACGGTGCCTTTGTTCAGGTAGCGATAATCCTGTACGGGGCGTAGCTTTCCATCCTTTTTCTTAACAAAGAAGAATGGACTTGCCATTGGGGACTTAGATGGGCGAATATAGCCCTTGGCCAGGTTTTCGTCGAGAAAGGCGTCGAGTTCCTTTTGTTCTGCAGGCGACAATGGATACGTCTTGCAGGGTTTTGGTTCGAAACCTGGTTTCAGGTCTATGACGTGGTCCCAAGGACTGCGAGCGGGGAGGCGTTCTGAAGTGGTTTTGTCGAACACCATGAGATAGGCATGATAAGGGGAGGGAATGCGTTCAGCGAGTGGTCAAGTGTCGGCTGGCTTTTGGCTAGCCTCAGCAAGCTCTTGGGCTCTGGTGAAACCAGCGCGAATGTGAACAAAAGGACCGTCTGAAGAATGTGGATCGCGCACCGGGCGGGGATAATCATCCCGGAATAGCTCTTCAAATACCTCCTCCTCCCACTCTCTAGGGACTTCTTCTTCATCGTCGTCGTTCTCTGTGAAGAGGACGACAGGAATTTGGACTCATTGTGCAACGATTCTTTTGCCAGTAAGTTTGCCCACCCAGAGAAGTAGGTATAACTAGTTATAGGCCTGCTGGCAGAGGGGGTCGTATATAGATATGGTCTTCTATTTAGAGGGTCTCTAAGTAGAGGTCAATAACTAGTTATGTGCACGCTCCGGGGGCGGCTGGGGCAGATAGCACTGGCTAGCTTATATAGGAATGGGAATTGATGGGGTTGATGGCTAGATGATGGGGGAGCAGGAAATTGGGGGAAATGTGGCACCAGGAAAATCCGGACCTAGGAATTGATGGGAATTGATGGGGATCATTGACAGGGGATGGGGAATAGGGATAGGAAATGTGGCACCAGGAAAATCCGGACCTAGGGATTGATGGGATTGATGGATTGATGGGCAGATAGGATGGGAGATGGGGGATGGGGGATTGATAGCAGGGTACAATTGTGGCACCAGAATAAATACTGGGCTATTGCCAGGGTATGAGGAGGGTATGGGAGGGATGATTGTAGGGTGAAAAATACAATTCTTTTTAACTATCAGAAACATGAATGGGGATGTGGCAGCTACTGAAACCAATAGTAAAACGATGTGTGGCGCATTTTTAATCGGGGAGCACATACCTCGGATTGACCTGGGGTCGTTCTAGATGTCTTCCTATTGAAAAATGGATGTGTGCAGCACAAAGAACCATGTAAAAACACGAAGATTTGGCTGAGAAACAAGCCAAACATTATTGAAAATCCATCAAAAAGCACCAAAAAGGGAGCAGCACTTTGCCCTCGCTTGGGGGTGACCTGAAACCACTTGTAGGTCGTCCATACACCTTTGGGGCATTGTATATGTCACCCAGTTAGGTCCCCAGGTCAACAGAACCCTTGGATATGATCAAAATGCCAAAAACCCGGACCACATAGCTTTGGGCCACACTATCAACTTGCCATGACCTGGGGACACCTTATATTCGAAGATATATGTATATAATGCTCTAATTATGAGTTAGATGAAGTCTGGAGTGTAAAAAATGCGGTCAAAACCTTGGATATACCCCAAATAATGTCCTCTAAGAAAGCACACATACCATCAACTTCCCCTGACCTCTGGGTCGTCCCAATGTGTTCTATTATCATCAAGTGATCCTGCTTGGGTAGTCTCCATCTCCATCTCTGCAAAGATGAAGCCATCAGGAGCGGCGTAAAACGTATGTGGTTTGCAGACCCTGGGAAACGAGATCTCGACGTTGGGCCCTGCATGGAGAGCATGTTTCTCCTCTTCAAGGAGGCTAGTCTACCAGTCGATTCCAGCAGATGTTATGGGAGAACGAATGTCTTTCCAGCGATCGTGTTCCACGTTTAGGGACCTGTTGTTCGGAGTGGCACTGGTATGAGGTGTTTTCTTGCTACACTTTTTGGAGGGGGATATCTTGCTAGGTTTGTTGAGGTTATCATCTGGTGAAGGCGAGCGTGGACGTTTGGGGTTGGCTGTGACAGCTGTTTAGAGTAAGAATCAGGTATATGAGTCCAGTTGCATACACTTACAAGACAAAGATCCTGCCAAAGGGGCAGCAGACGACGAAGGCTGGGTGTTGGATTGAGGAGGCAAAAGCTGCTGTTTGTAGGAGTACTCGCCCCGCAGGACCTTTGACATGATAACATAACACGCAGGATCGTCTGCTAGAAACGGGGGAGGAAGATGGTGATATAATCGAGGTACACTTGAAGGTTCAAGTGCAAACATTGCACATTGACCCAGCGAAAGTGACACTCGTCAAAAGAGGCCGCGAGGCGAACGAGACGATGGTACATCTTGAAGTACCAGATTTCACGCTCTATTCTTTCATTTTTGAGATGTTCGGATTTGACAGGACCGTTAGGATTTGCAGACACATTGTTACCAGTGACCGAGACCGGTCAAACCTGAGGTTTGACCGGTCTCGGTTTAGTCCGGTTCAGGTTTAGTCCGGTTCACCTGGTTAGGACCGGTCTTGACTGCAGCTTAACCAGTCAGACCGGTTCAAGAGCACTACTTAACTTATCCTACAGTGAATTATACATGGGAAAGTACCAGAGACCATCACGCCAACGCACATGCCTGTCCTTCTCCCTTTGAACAATCTCCTCTGCTGTTGCCTTTGCATACCAGTCAATATCCGTACAGCAGCCGTTATAGAGCCAACGAAACAGGCCGCCCCCTGTGTACTGTGTCATTGAATGTCGTGTTTCGTCCTTGGCGATAGGGAGGTTGTAGTGTGTCACTACAGCTGACAGAATGTAGATGCTAGTGCCCCTTGGGAAGTCAATGACAACCTTTAGTTGGTCCAGCACTATTTGGCCTGAACGTCGCCCGTCGAAGTTGCCCAACGATGTAATGACGCACCAGCCATCGGGCTTGTTGCCGTCACTCTGCACCTTCTTCGAAAAGTTGACTGCAAGTGCTGCGAAGACACTGTTGGCAAACAGTGACTTGAGCTGCGAGTCCGACGCAGGTAACACTTCCTGAGCCTGGCGGTACTCCTTGTACATCAGAGGGTTGTACGTTGCGAGGATCTCTAAGACAGGAAGTGAGAAAGACATAGGTTTGGCGCAACGAAGGCACTCACGGTTGACGAAACCCGACCAGCGCTTGAAGCTGCGACAGCAAAGGAGGTTGGTCATAAAGTGTCGAGTTTTTTTGCCCAAGAGAGATATTCCCTGCTCTCTGACCCCTTTGTTAGAGCGCTGGGCAGAAGATGGGGAAGCATTTACCTTGCGGCCCCCTCTGTATGCGAAACCAACGTTAACTGCTGCAAATTTCCCCTGCCTATGATGCCGCTGCTTGTCCATAAACTTGAGCATCGTCATCCTCTCCTCAATCCCTCTTTCCAGCTCCCTCACCACCTTTCCCCAGCTCTCTGTGTCACATGGCTCACAATGGGCAAGCCCCACGATATGTCTTGCGCGATCCACCAAAGGGCGGACCTCTTTGCCTTCACAAGTGATATGGAGGTAGCCGCGCTTCTTGAGTCTTTCGAGTAAAGCAGCGGGCTTGAAGCTGGTCTGGCGGCACCCTCCAAAGCCGGTGGAATTGACTGGAAAGATGTCGCATTAGCTTTGGGCAGAACAATAGGCTGGGCGGCAGCACAGTGCTTCCTTGTGACTGCCTTGCTCGTCTGGCCGGTGCGCTGCTGCTCCTCAGCTCTTTGCCTCTTGCGGCGCTGTGAACGGTATCGCGAGTGGTGGTTGGCGCGTTTCTGTATAGCGGAGGTGAATGAAGCATCTGAGAGGTCTGAAACGGTGCCCGTCGAGTCACGGTGCTGCCTCTTAAGCGTGGTGCAAGAGGACTAGCCAATAAAAGTAAGCAAACACATTGAAAAATCCTGCAATATGCAGTGTACCTCTGCTTTCATACCCTCGTCTCCCCAAGAGGTTCCACCCTCATCTCCTTCCCCTTCCCCGTCCTCATCCTCATCGCCCTCTCCTGCAGCAGCGTCGCCTTCCAGCAACATCTCGTCTTCAGAAGAACAGCCTTCGTCGAGCTCTGCCATGTGTTCGCGTAAGAGATCTGCCATGTCCATGACATAGTGGATAGAAGGGCCCATAGTAGGGTTTAAAGGTCAGGTTACATGACCGGTCATTTTACCGTGACCTGACCTGACCGAAAATTTTAACCGTTCCACACATAACCGGTCAGTGGAAATAACCGGTTATGATTAGCGGTCAGACTGCTTCGACAATTTCGACGTGACCGGAAATAACCAGTCATGATCAGTCATAACCGACGTCGGTCATGACCGGTCACAACTGCATAGGTCATAACCGAAATTTTAAAGTTCAACCTAACAAGATGCTACAAGTACACTATAAAACCCTTCCAGTACACAAAAAAACTTGTGTGTCATGGCGAAGCCAAAGGCAAAGATCAAGAGTGCACCAAAGCCGCCGCCAAAAAAGGCGACCCGAAAACAGCCCACACGGCCTCCGCCAAAGGTCGTAGCTTCCTCGTCGAAGGGTAAGGAGCGCTATGTATCGCCATCTGACAACTCCGACTCCGACTCCGATATTCCACTACCTCCAAAGAAAACAGTGATAGCGGCATCGTCATCTAAGGGGAAACATCGACGCCGTCCCTCTGCTGATGACAAGCCCGAGGAGCCTGTAGCGTCCACTTCGAAGATGATAATAAAGTGCCGTTATCAATCACCCTCTGCAGACGAGGATGACGAAGCCCCTCCGGAGCCATCACCATGGCGTCGTCGTCCTGCCAAGAAGGTGAAAGCAAATGCCGCCGCAGCTGTTGACGATGATATAGCTGTTGACGAACCCGACGAGGATGCTGATGAAGAGGACGAAGTTATTGTAAGCATTTCTCTAGCCTGATACCAACGAAGACTTACCATTTTCAGATTCTTCCCGACACAACAATTCCTGATCGCTACCTAACCAAGGCGCGCGCTGATGACCTTGATCTTATGTTCGAGCCTGTTGAAACAGTGCTGTTCAAAGGCGAGAACAACGGCAAACCAGCAAGAGGGTGTTACTGTATAACGTGCAAGTAAGCCTTCAACATGACTAAAAATATAAAACATGGTACTCACCGTCACGACATAGGAAGGACAAGGTCCTGATGAAGAAATTTGGGCTATTCAAGGTGTTTCTGACAGGTGGTAATTCGACGCTACGTTTTCACTGTCAACAGCACTGGGAGCTCTACAAAAAGCTTTGTGAGACCAACAAGGTCCAGGTGCGGGATCGCGCTACGCCGCCAGCAATTCTGAAGCAGCGCCAAGCTGACGCCGAGCCTGTCGCTGGCAAGAAGCAGGCCGTCCTTGAAGATATGGGAGTCAGAAAGTCAAACCGTCCGAAGGTGTTTACACCGGAGGTTCTTCTTGAGCATGTCGCTAAATACATCTGTTGTACCGACGCAGTGAGTTTTCTAAAGACTAGAAGTGTATATCGCTCACAATTGTGCCCCAGTCTCTTGCGACAGCAGACAACGTCAAGTTTCGAAATGTTCTCGTAGCAATGCGGCCAACGACACGGTCTTCAGAGCTTCCGACAGCACACAAGGTGTCGACATTCATCCACAACAAATTCGTCGACATGCTGCAAGAGGATAAGGAATCAATCCAAGTAAGTAAAAACAACGCACCTCGATGATTCTACCTGACAATTATTGTAGGGTGCCATTGGCGCAATAGCAATGACAGCCAACTCCTGGACGGCACAGAAAGCAGCGGGAAAGACGAGTTATCTGGGTGCGACTGGCTCCTGGATGGTTGTCGTCCTCCGGAAGAAAAGACGACCACTATGGCGGGTTCGGTCTGCCATTGTTGGATTTCGTGCGCTAGAGGGTGAGCACAGTGGCCACAACCTGGGGCGATTCCTCTTTGCTCTGTGTATGCGTGCTAGCATTGTCGATGTTGACCGAAAAATGTCAAAGGTAGGTTACTCGGAGCTTGTTTGCACCTATTGATTGAAACTCTTCAGCTCGGCGATGTGACTCTTGACAATGCCGCCAACAATGGGACTCTCTGCCAGGCATTAGAGAAGCTTCATAAAGCACTTGAGCTCCAGGACTGGGATGCTGTTGCCCGTCAACTCATGTACGTCCTTCATTCTCTCTTACCAAATGTCTCATGAGTTGTATAGGTGCTTGGCCCATATCCTGAACCTCGGGATTGTGGCCGTCATGGACAAAGTTACCTCCATTGCTGCCATTGAGACTACACAAGGAATCTGGGAATACGACCCCAACGACGAGTCAAACCGTGTCCTTGGAGGTAATCTGGACGTCATTGCGGCAATCTGTACGCTTGCTGTGAAGATACAGGTGTCAGGACAACGAATCCAATATTTCCACCAACTCCAACTGGAATGCGAGATCAAGCGCCCGCTATCGATTATGCTACATGGAAATACACGATGGGGAACTGCCTATGGGATGATCGATCGTGCGCTGCAGTTGAAAACAGTGCGTTGCATTCCTTACACACATTCTTATGCTCACTTCTTTACTCCCAGCCAATTAATCGCTTCATCACCTCAGCAGACGAGCATTTTGGCGACATCACTGTTATCCGGACCCGCGGCAAGACAGTGAAGAAGTTGAAGTGGAGTGCGTTTAAATTCGACGACAATGACTGGGCCCCCGCGAAGGACTGTCTTGATATATTAAAGGTATGTCACCAATCAGTGCATGCAATATCTCTTGTGACCCAGCATACAGGATCCAAATGATATCCAGCACCTCTTCTCTGCCGACAATGTCCCAACCATCTACCAGGTCATCCCCGCGTTTGAAGGCCTTCTGTCTCAGTGGGAGAAGAAGCTGAAGATCGAACACTTCTCCCCATACTACGAGGCGCTAGAGGCTGGCCTTGCAAAATTTCGAAAGTACTACAACCTATTTGACCGGAAGCCTGGATATATTCTCGCGATGTGTAAGCAAACCCCATGTTCCTTTTAAACTGTCGCTCACCAAACGCACAGTCATACATCCTTTCTATAAGCTGGACTGGTTCCAGCTTCATTGGGGTGGTGCTTGAGCGCAGCAGGAAGAGATCGCAGCAGGGAACAAAAACGCCAAGAATTGGCAGGACGAGACGATGCGAGTAGTTGAAGCAGCGGTGCGCAACTATAATGTTTCTATTGAATTATGCTAACAATGTTACTCTAGATGGAAAAATACTGGCCCATTCGTCTCACGTCAGAACAAGTCGGCGGTGATGGCTCTTCAGACGAGGACAGCGACAGCGACAGTGATGAAGACGACGACAACACTCCAGATGAAGAGGAGGTCGATGATGATCGTGGACGATTCGCCTCCCCGCCCCCACCAACCTCGTCCCCTGGCCCATCGTCTCCTGGCGCAAGCGACGACGGTGACGAAGAACTGGATCCATGCCAACTGTATGCAAAGAAGCGTGCGGCACTCCTCGAAACTCGACGTTCTGGATTCAACGGATGGAGCGCAGAATTATGCTCCTGGTTGAAACATATACCAACCAACGTCAAGCCCGAAACAGACCTCTGCAAATACTGGGCAGTACGTTCAGTTATCTCCGCCATACCCCGTGCTGATCTACTCTAGAACCATGGCCATCGCTATCCTACTATCGTGTGTATCGCCATCGACTATATACCCGCACACGGCACTGCTGTTCCATGTTCTCCTCCAGCGGAGAGAGGTCGAGTCACCTACGGTCACAACTTGGTACAAAGAAGTTCGAGGAGATTCAGATGATGAAGGGGAGGTGGCGAGCAGACAAGACTGATTTCGCACGTCTTAATGAGAATACAATATCCATAGTCGACATAGCGCTGTTCACTACACTGCTGGAGCAAGACAAACTAGATAGCGAGCTAGAGGCGAAGGGAGTTGTGTGGGATGAGCTGGAGGATTGGTTGTTACCTATGACATAGCTCTACCTTCCCTTGCTATATTTATTTCACTTGCATTCAACGATATATAATGTACTTTGACAAGCTGCGGACACGGTGGGGAGATAGACGCCAGAATGTTCTTAAATTTGGTGGGAAACTCACCATGCAAGGCTGTGTTTCCCAATATGGATGTATATCATGTTCTCTTACTTCAACCATCTCTCTTGTTTGAACCAACATCTATGCGGCGCACTAAAACAAGCAGTCGGTCTTCGTCGCACAAGGATCCACGCATTCGTTCAGGCCTGGAACGCGAGAGGAAATATGAGGAGAGAAAACGTGAACAGCGGCGCCAAAAGGCTCGAGACTATCAACGTTGGTGCGTGGTCATATTCTTTGCTTGCTCTGTCGTAACTGATTTTCTTTTCTTCCATTAGGCGGCGTGAATCTCTGAAGGCAAGCCCAGAAGAGCAGGCCGCAGAACATGCAAGACAGGCGCAATGGTAGGATACATACAGGCGGGAGCATCGTTGGGACCTCCTCATGATTGAGAAGAGGCGTGCAAATAGGTATGCGTGCACTTTATGTATCACAGACGCCTTGCTCATTCATCAGTGAAAACCCGAACTGCATGGAGTGTCGCAGCACCTATAGATCTCTTAACGAGTCTGAGTTCGTTGTGATGTTGAGGGGACTACCTGGTGGATTCCTGCTCTTGTTCTGGCGCACCGAGGTCGCAGACCTTGGTAGGTGAAGAAGTCAGGCAGCGAGCTGTCGCAGATGACGGTGGTGCTTGCGTGCGCGAAAGTATAGGTTCCAAAAGTCTCTCGACAGTTGCAAGGGGCTTCTGTGTTGATATTGTGGGGTGATAATTCTATATATCTGTTTCTACGACATGCTACAGTATTTATACTGTACACTGTCAGCTTTCTCTTCCGTCTAGTTCTACGCTTAGGCCTCTCGATGCCTGTGTCATGTACCCTGATCGAGCGATCGTGCGACGATCCGGGGTTTGAGTCCGTGATGTGATTGGTGTTCCGTCGCGTCGAGTCAGACCACCTCGCGATATGACTCTTCGAGGGTGGTAATTCTCTCCGTTCCTGTCGGCTTTGGTATCCAGATTCCCGAAGGTGCCTGGGCGCCATGCATGGCGCACAGCCTTGGTGTAATCTCTTCCCATCGATCTGGATCTTCTCGTTATCGATCGTTGCAATCCATCGATTAGTTTGGTAGCTTCTGTGTTCTGAAATGTCCATGCTTGTGCCGTGTGAAGTGCTGCGCCATATGTTCCTAATGCGGACACGCCGTGGATGGCGCGTTCACACGTTCCGACCTATATGGCGCTGGCGCCCTCGTGCGCCACACCCATGTTTAGTATCAGTTCTGCACTCAGCCCAAGTGCAGGCTGTACACACCCTCCGATACCCACAAGACGTCGACGCCGTTGGCCATGCCATCCATGACACATGGAATGAAGAGAAAGAGCAGCGCAGGAAGATGAGAAGCAGTGCGTCGGGTTAGCTAGCCATCTCTGGCTGTATTCCTACATTCGTTCAATGCATCGCCAATCGATGGCTGGGTGTTTCATCCCCTTCCCTAGCTCGAATTAAGTAGCTTGGAACTGCGCCCAAGCATACCCAATCCCGCAGTAGCCTCCTCAAATATTTTGGAAGGGCGTACACGGCACTATTATGCCGTGTACGGTACCCATACAGAATAAAGACAGCACCACTGAGGAAAGGGAAAATGTTCATTGACGGGCAGCTCTTGTTGGCGCAGTGGCTGGCGCAGTGGCTGGCGCAGTGGCTGGCGCAGTGGCTGGCGCAGTGGCTGGCAATTGGTTGTATGGTGTGCGCGGGGCCTACTGCATCCACAAGCCCTATACCCATGTTGGTGAGATGGGTACAGAGCATCGTTCAGCATGAATACTATATTCAGTAAGACATCGCGCACCTTAACACACTAGAGGCATCCATGCCATCTGGCGTCTACGAGTATCTGACCCCATCTGAGGCGTCCAGTAGCCAATCGATGTCCATTGACGCCTGCGAGTGTAGGTACGATGGGCGTTTGCTGAAGCGCTTATTCAATGCACGTGAAACTGTACAGTTTCTTAGTCAAGCTCACCTTTTGCCACCGTACCAACCTCTTTCCTCCTACTGTTAGCTACACCACCCGTTCTGTGTGCCGCCCATTATATGGGTAAGTCTTCTTATTTTTTTTCACTGCTTCTTCTACGGGAACGCGCCAGCAGCCGTGTGTGCTACGCGTGGCTACGTGACCCAACCAGGGGTTGCGATAGGCGCGTCGTAGGCAGCACCAGCCTGCCTGGCACCTTCTGTCCATTGATGTGCACATAGACGATAGCTGCCTACGTGACCCAACCAGGGGTTGCGCTAGGTATGCTGCAGCACGTTTCTGTGGCGTAGGTGTCGGCAGGGGTGGTGTTTTGGCAGGCTGCGCACCTTCACTATTGCCTTCCCCTCCTTCTATCATTTTACTGTTTGCTTACGCGCCATCAGCTAGCAGGATGATGCGTTCCGGGCGCCAGTATTCGCTCTACACGATGGGGCCGCCCGTCGTCTGTGACGTCAATCTGAGCGATATCCTAGGGCCGCAGATGGAGGTGCTTGCAGAGGGATGTCCATCAGAGGATGAAGTGGAGTTGGAGGGTGATGAGGGGCGTCTGGAGGATGGATGGTTGGATGTGGAGGAGGAGCCGGTAGCAGGACCGTCTAAGATGTGTGTTGGTTGGTGCTTTGGCGGCACCTGCTTCTCTTTCTAACTGGGTTTTCTTTAGCTTCCTGAAGCCAAGCCTCGCATCCAGCGACGAAGATGCTGCAGGTCTGTATCGTCAGATGGAACAATCTCCGACATATCCTCTGGACCGGACGATCCTCCTCCAAAGCCTCTTAACCATCGCCGCAGGTACAAGAAGAAGCGGCGCTTGGCAGAGCCAATTGAAGGAGATGCTGCCAGGGGAGCTAAAGACATCTGGCTGCAGCGTAAGGACGAGGCAGTCCCTGTCCTCTTACCCAACTTTGACGTGTCCTGCCTTCCCACCAACTCGTCAGGCTTTGCCGGGCGCCCACAGCCCTCCTTCCGCTGCCACTACACACTAGAGGAGCTGCAAGGGATGGGCTTCATGTATGTCGCCTCGGGCAAGGAAGCGCGCCCACTTGTTGACCGTACCGGGCGCATTATTGGTATCACGCATTGTATACCTCGCGACGAGGATGGTTGGGGGAAAGTGGTCCGTGGCCTTGAGAGGGGTGTTGCTGATGGACTCGGCGAGCTGTCGTTCACCAAGAAGCAGCGTGTTCATAAGCGTGGGCAGTTTGCAGCCCTCAACGTGGGTGTCGCATATGGAGGAGGGCGTCAGGTGAGCCTAACACTGCTGCTAAGACTGTCATCTTGTTGAACCGCCGTGCCAGGTTGTGGGCAACATTTATCTTTCATCCAAAGCCAGGCGCTTCATGAGGCGTCTCCTCCGCCGGCGTAGCTTTAAGCACTGGTCTGGGTTTTTGAACCGTACACAGCCACTCCTTTTGTCTTGCGCCGCTAACGTCTGACGTAGAGGTGTTCAAGACATACTTCCCTGAAATGTATGCTCTATATAGAGAGCAGATGGACATGCTTTACAGGTCAGACCCCAAGCTCCGCGCTAACTTCAAGAACTCGGTATTTGCTGCGCTCGCTATCAACTTCAGCAACAAGGTGGACAGCAACGGTCATACCGACGATGGGAATCGCCCAGACGGGTTATGCGCTATCACACCATCGGGTAAATTTGACCACCGTCGAAGTGGCCATCTCGTTTTATGGGAGCTCAAACTAGTTATCGAATTTCCCCGCGGCTCAACCACCTTCATCCTGTCTGCCATAGTTACGCATGCCACACTTCCAATCCAACAAGGAGAGACGCACCACTCCATGACGCAGTACACCGGTGGTGGTCTCTTTCGTTGGATATATAATGGGTATAGGTCTGATAAAGACTGGTACGCAGGAGCGACGAAGGAGCAGCTGGTACAGCGAGAGCAGGATCGGGCAGAACGTTGGGCTAAAGGACTGCTGCTGTTTCCTACGTTGGACTCTGTAGATAATGTAGAGTTGTTGGAGTGATATATACCTAGTTTACAATGTATATAACTGGTTATAACTAGTTAATGACTGGTTATAACCGCCAATAACTGTGACTGATTATGACTGGTTGTAACCCTCTAGTATGTGACCGGTCATATATTATGACCGGTTATGGTTAATGGTTAACGGATTTTGAGGATTCTTTGTGACCGGTCAAGGTCAGGTTAATGGGAAAAGAGGGTCATTAACCTGACCTGACCTGATCTTTAAACCCTAGCCCATAGTGTACATGGAGAATTCACGACCGGAACACGTAACTGGAAGGTTGTCAGCAGGCGCACATAAAGAAGAGGCTTTGGGCAAAAATGTAAGGTAAAATCCCTAGCTCTAGCTACAGCGCTGCGTTGGTGCAACACCTCGCAAACCAAGGTCATTTCACGGGGATCGCGTGAGGCAGCGCATGCAGATAGCCAAGGAAAAGCTGGTGCTGTCACACTAGAAAATTTAAAGTTATTTCCTAGTACAGATTTGCCGGAACCAAATAAGGGACGGGCTTCGTCTGTTCGTTCGTTTATCAATACCTTTATCAGTTCTTCTATGAGCTGACTCACGTCACTAAAAAAGTCTGGTCAGTCACACAATAATATAAGAGACTTACACGCTCTTTTCAGTTGACTATATACGTCAATATCAAGCCTTCTCTTAAAGGCTTGTTTCCTGGTCAAGGTGCTTTACGCAGCACTCCTTGATAACAATATCGCTATGTGTCGCACACCTGCAGTAATAATATCCTTATGCGTCGCACGCCTGCAGTAATAATAACACTTAATTACACTAGTTGCTACCTTCTTTCTTCGGAGTATTCCTTAGAAGGTACAAAGCTAGGTAGTGCTGGAACTTGCTGTCACTCAAAGTCTGTGTGTGAGAAAGATGATGATTTCTTACGAGCAAAAACACGGGCCTTATATACTGTTCTACTGGGTATTAGTGTTGCTACGGCGTGACTTGGCGCGGCGCGGCGCGGCTTTAGGCAACTTGGGAAGCCGATTTGATGGAAGCCACTTGAGTTTTGATGGCTTTCAAGCCAAGCCGGCCTCACACCGCTTGAAGTCGCGTGGTCAGCGGCGCGCCTAAAATTGTCTGTATTTGACGAGTGGGCATAACAGGAGGCGCTATTTCTTCCTCTATGGCATGTATTTCAGTATCATGGTCACATACATGTATATTTACTATGTCTTTATGTTTTTCTTCTGTTTTTGCATTTAAAATCAATGATTTAAGACATAATTTGACAAAGAGATGTTCAACTATTAAAGCCTACAAACCTAGCTCTAAGTAGCCTTGACACTCGAGATTTGCTATGCTGAGGGACTATTGGAATGCCTAGAAGTTATCTACAACTCAGAGTAAGATATTTCATGGATTTTTGTACAGAATGACAGGATAGAACGGGCAAGTCAGATTTTATCTGCGCCAGCGGCGTGAGTGACTTGAAGCTCACGCCAAGTCGGCACGAAGCCGCTTGTGCAATTGACTCAAACCAAGCCATCAAACGAAGCCGGCTCCGAGTTATCAGCTCGGCTTCACCGGCGCAGCCACTTCGAGCCGCGTCGTAGCAACACTACTGGGTATTTCTATATAAGGAAATATCTTGTAACGTGTTTTGTTTTGAAGAGATTTCCTGCTTTAACATGTTATACTGTCTTCAAACATGTTTCTTTTGCTTTGAATCATGCGTCAGGTGTCTCGCTACATGTTTCTCAAAGGTCATAACTTGCGTAAGAGTTGCTGAACCATGTATCAACTGTTTTGTTGCATGTGAGAAGAAATCTTGAATCAGGCTTAAGGAATTTATGAAACATGTGCTATCCTTTCCTAAAACATGTCTTGATTCTTTTGAGACTTGTAGTGATTCTTCTGAAACATGCGGCATTTTAATGTGAGACACACGTCTAATAGTCTTGTTTTATTTCCTCGTATTAGATAAATAAACTTTTCACAGCCTCACTTATAGTTAGTGCTCTTGCCGTTAGACTATGAGGACTATCGAGTGTAGTATTTTATTCAATTTTGTCCCCAACATACCTGATAAAATATTCAGGTGTGACAGCGCGTCGCAGCCCAAGGTCGTTCCATGCGCGCCAGAAGAAGGGGAAGAGGTAAATTGCAGTAGAATCAACGCACCCATTGCTAAACACATTGAACTTGTAGGAGATATGGTTGGAAAGCCGGATATGGTGACTCCCGTTGTCCACTGCAATAAAGGAGCTCCGACGAGTTGTGTTGTATGTAGTTCGGATGTTCCGCCGTAGAACGAAGTCATCTGCACAGGCAATGAATATGGCAATCCCGCTTGGTTGGGTGCGGTGGATGCTATTCCATCCTTTATGTGATCCTTCGATTCTGCTTCCATCTGTATAGATATCTTGATGAGGACAGGTAAGGCAACCTTTTCTCGCATGTACTAGTTGATCACTGTGGACCTGAACAAGATTCAGTATGACCCAGATACTGAAATGATAAGTCGTATCACCTTAGAAGCAGCCGGAGACCAAACACCCTTAGGCACCCACTTCTTGAAGGCGAGATCCAGACCCTTTTCTTGCTCGTCAGGAGAACGATATTCTGCGAGCCATTCAGGACTAGTACTCGCAGTTGACTTGAGTAAAGTGCTACTGATATCCTTGGCCACCTCTAGTCTGTGAGGGTTTCGAGCACCGTTGGTAATGACAGCAAGATATCTGGGGCAACGGATCGATTCAGTCATTGTACGTACAGTCAGGCGTATCACATACCTCACGATGATATGAAAGATATTGTTGCAGACTACTGCAGAGGGAATAGCAGCCTGGAGATGATTTCGAACAGTACAGCAGTTGTCGACAATTATCACTGATGGGACCAGCTTTCCGAGCTGGCCGCACCTGCCTACTATACCTCGAAGCATGTCAGCAGCCTCAACAGGCGATTGACTCTCGCATAAACACTGTTGGATCATTTAGATCAGTCTATGTTCAGTGAATCATAAGCAGAAGTGTACGCGTACCCAAGAAATTATCTCATTCTTCTCATTCACTATTGACATAATTCCACCTTTCAATAGCACGCGGCGTTGCTTATCCTTGTCAACGACGACTGCCTTTTTGGCGGACTTGAAGGTTCCATCAAGTGAGACTGCTAATGCTAAGACAACTTTTCAGTATCTGTAGTAATCTCCGAAGTTATGTGAATGTCTAACCTGATAATGTCTTCAGGTAGTTGCTGCATTCAGTCTTTCGAGTAGTAGCATTGAAGTGTAGGTATGTCTCAGTAATCAGTTCGTCAGAGATGCTGCTCCAGGGGCCTTGTTGGCTAAAGGTGTCATGTTTCGAAGGTTTGGAGCTTTGGAAAGCCAGGCGCCATCATTATCGTGTTCTTTTCTATCAGCTCCTGCACGGCATTGCTGTAGAATGTGACATATTCGAGGTGGCGCTTTTGGTACTCGAGTAGGTGTAACTCTGCGTCTAATTAGTACATGGAGTATTGAGCCAAGACGAGGAACGTACGATGGATGCGCTCTTCAAGACCTCCAGACGTTGAGGTAGGACGCAACTCGATGATTAGATTGAACAAATCTCGTGTCACGGCCGAGCGATGAAAGAAGATGGGCACGCCATCTAAAAATAAAATCAGTTCATAAAGTTCCAGACACTGAGCTAGTACACACGCGGAATCTGCCAATGCTCTCGTCGTTCCCAGAACTGAGTATTGGTTGTCGCCCAGCAATGAGTCTTTGAACTGTCTTTGGCACAGGCGTTACAGCGAACCTGGAAACCATACACCCGTTCGTCTTGTTTGATTCCATGGACACGACGCGGCAAACCACCTGTCCAGCCACCTGTCCAGCTGATATCGAGCCTAAAGCATTGCGGACATCGGTCAAACCCTTCGTTGGGATAATAGATGGGATGCAACATGTGAAGCGGCTGGAGGTATCCTGTCTCTGGAATAAGGCCAGCCTGACTTTTGTGAATAGCATAGTGACAATATGTTGGAGGAATGAAGCGCGGCCCCAGAAGTGGAAAATCTACTCGAAGAGGCGGAGCAGGTGGCTTGTTGCCGTTCTTGGGTTTGCGCACGGAAAGCTCTTCACCAAGGAAATGGCAGTACACGATGACATTGGTGTTCCATTCCAACTGTTTCTGCAGTTGGGGTGTAATATCCTTAATTTGACGTGTCCATTTATCGAGTCGACTCGCGACCTGTTTAGATATATGAGCCCATAAAAGCTATGGAAGCCAAAGGAAGGAGCGCTCACCTCCTTATCCCAGTCGCGTACAAACTTGGTTTTCCCGTCTGCAGAGTTCTTCAAGTTCTTCAAAGTTGCTTTAACACTGGCGGGCTCGAATACGGAATCCATGGCGTAGGCGTAGCAGAGGAAGAAGACAATGTTTCACTTTACAAAGGCAGGCGGAACAGGGGCATTATGGGTCCAGTAATTATACTGTGCGGCGATCAGGGAGTAAACAGAGTAGGATATTAGTTTTGTGTGTAGAAGAACACATATTAAGTAAATGTAGGGCCTTTTATCCAGTCGTGTATTGACACTTCGTCTTCGCTGACACAGCCAGCGACATCATCGTATATCTGTTTACTGGAAAGTGTTTAGAAAAGTTGACTCACAGGTTCCCGAAATCTTACCGATATGTGCACCTTGGGAATATACCACCCACTAATGATATGGCAAGTTCCCGCCTACACCCACAACATATCCCCTCCAACGTAGCCACGTCATGACGAACACATCTATCATGCGTTCAGAAACGTCGAAGTAAGTTTTAAATAAAACTTACCAAAAGAATCACACAGATAGAGCAAACTGCGGAGCCCCGACATCTCTAGCCAGAATGGGTAAACAGAGCACCAGAAGCCGGACAACTGAGGTCGCCATCAGCGACTGGAAAGCCCAGTCGCTGATGGGAACGTGTGTCCCTGCCAAAAGCAAAGCAGGTGTTGACATTATCTTTGTATCTAGTATGTACGCAAGTTAATTTCATGTAACAATAATAAAGCAAGGAAGATGCCACCTTTATTGTGTGACTGTATCGCGCGACGTGCATGCGATATTTGTCTGCCTTGCGTCGTGCGTTAGCACCACGCTACATCTCCTACATGGCACACGCGCCGTCGCGCACCATATAGGGGCCCCATGAAGGTTGACAATCTCATTCAACGAGGTTATACAGTGTTTGTTGCTAGATGGAATGCATAGGAATCAGGTGACTATTCCTTTGCACAAGAACACATACCGAGCCTGTGAGCCCCTGTGAGTATCCCAGATACTTGAAAACCATCGCCTTCGTGTCAATGAATCTTTGTAGCATTGATGTCGAAGGAGAGAAAGCTCGGTTGTGGATGATATGGAGATGGGCCATGCATCGTCGGGTGCGTAGAATAGATGTATCCATTGGCGCCTTTCCAGTATGTCGACTGTGGCCTAGTTCAATGGCCTGTTGGTATCCTTGTCCGGTGGGTAGTGCAGCTGTGCTGCTGCTCACTTGGTCAGCTACTGCTTGGGAAACATGATGTGGATCTTACTTGAGATGGTTTGATTAGATGGCCATACACTTGCATCGTGACGAGCATTGAAGAACATTGAAGAGGGCAGGCGAGCGAGAGTGCTGTTGAGCGCAAGAACGCAAGTGCAAAATCTCCGGCAGGCATCTTCGTTGACTTTACGTGCTTGCACCGAATCGGTCACGTCGGTCTAAATTGGTCTCAAATTGGTCTATCGGTGCTATTCGGTGAAAATTGGTTGAAACGGTTTCACCTCGTACCATGATAGTGCCTATCTGAATCGATAGTGGCTGGGAATTCGAGAGCCGACGGGAGAGGAGGAGGTGGGGTGGGAAAGTGACGAATAACATGTTTATCATGAACACCAATATGTACACCATAAGTAATAGCATCTACGATAGAGTTCACAAAGTGACGGTCCGGGTATTCCTCCAGCGATGATGTCCAGACGTCCGCGACAAGTTTTCCCGGTACCATCGGAAGAGAGTGTGGTGTAGTGAGTGCAAACGGGAGAGAAGGCCATCAGGAAAGGCCTATATATCTTATGTTAGCTATAGATAACTTAAAGCTCATAAGGCTAAAAGTTGGTCAAAGCTACTTAGGACAAGGTTCACCGCTTAGCTTAACTTAAGTTAAGTATAGTCATATGCAAATCTACTTGAGTTATCTCAAGTCATTAGTAATGGTGAACCTTGTCTCTGGTTATCTTTGAAATACCTGAAGAATGACTTTGTAGTAACTTATAATTGTCTCGATAATGCTTTAAGTAGACTTTAAGAAGCTTTCTAAGAGAGTTAAAAGTTTCAAATAGTTTCAAAAGATTGCAAAAAGAATATAATATTCATTATACTATCAACCAACAAGTACATAATACTACAATCAATACAATAGTAATAGTTTCAAGAAATATCTAACAGTATCAAGTTAATCAAGAATTCAAGAGAAAAGTACAATACACATACCAGAACATTGAACACAGTCAAAAGAGAGCACCCTTAAACAAGAGACAATAATTAGCAAGCATAAGAAGAGAAGAAGCAAGTCCACATACCAAGAGAACATCCAAGACTTGAAGATTTAAAGAGAGAACATGGAGGAAGAAAGTCAAGAGAGGAATGATGGGATCAGAGCTCAGCTCTGGTTTAAATACCAACATGAAGTCACATGACCAGGGCAGAGGGTTTGGGTCTGGAGGTCCGGACCTAAATTGCCTGCCTGTTGGACTTGATCAATTTACCACTGTTCACTCAATAACTCTCTGGGACTTGCATGGAAGATAGCAGACCTATATATGGTTGGAAAGCGTTTAGCTAGGGCTACAAGACGAGCCTATAACCGAGGGAAAATAAGAGGTGCAGCTCCGGCCATAAGCCATTCAATCAATTCTCTGTTTCTTGTGTTCAAGCAATAGCACTACTATACTTGACTGGAAGGTACAAGTATTATATACTGTCAGAAAGCGTTCAATTAGGCCTACAAAACGCTTATGTTATCGTAGGAATCGCAAACACGCATCCCAAGTTATAGCTAAAATACTGATTTGACTCAGATTTCTTAGAGATCTTGTTATCATAATCATGTTTCTGAGCTATTCTAATACAAGCTTTGCATACAGTTTATTAAAGGCATATAAAGATAACCCAAGATGACATCAGTCAGCTCCAAGACAGCTCAAGTTAGTATATATATCATCTCTAACTATGGATAACTTAAGTAACCTACGAATACATGTGATAACATAATTGTCTTGGGATAACTTGATACAACTTTAGACAAGATATATATGTATTATATCTTGGCTGGCTTGAAGTTATCTCTATAGAACTTGCAGTTATATTAAGACAGTTGTTAGAATACGAATATCCACAGGTGACTTTTTAGCTTGAAGATAACTCTCCAGATTTAAGTTGCATAGTTTGAAAATATTTAACTTGAGTTAACCAAAGATTATAAGGCCTTTCCAGATGTAATATCTACTCATGTCAAGTACTCAAGTCAAACTCACAAGTACTTGACAATACTTGAGTACAAAGAAGTACTTGTGAGTGCACTTGAGTATGACTCGAGTCATCTTATGGCAAGTCAGTAACAAGTCTGGATCATAGAAAAATGTTGACGAGTACTTGCCAGATGGGTGGCAAGTTGACTCATGGGTAACTCATTGTGTACCCTAATCCAACAAGTTATCGTTTCCCGTCATCTGCAAGGTAAGTTTGTTTACGCGTTCGCGATGTGTATTAACTGTGTTCTCAGGCTACCGACGCGCACGACGACCGTCACGACCCGGAGTACAAACCTTCAGCCCCTCCTCCAAAAAAGACGCGTAAAACCCGTCACCGTTAACAGAAAAACACGCTCGCTCTTCCTGTCCTTCTTTCAGTATGTTTTCCTCCTCTTCGCACAACATGTATCTGATATGTCGATTAGGTCTCGTTCTCTGCAGGACGTGGCTGGATCATGCCGCCTGTCCGTGCCTACATCAAGGCGAGGCAGAGTGGGGACCAAGATGAAGTTGATGACTATCTTATGCGCCTCAAGGTCGCCTATCGCATGGATTTCCCTCTTGGTCGTCTCGTCTGGGAATCCTTGGACGATTTCGAAGATTGTCAGGTGGCCGACATGGAAGTAAGTCATTTTTGCAACTATTATTTATATTATGCATGTACTCAACATTTGATAGAGGACATTGATGCCTATGCTGGACTATGGTGTCTCAAAATTCCTTTTTCTCTTCGCGAAGACCCCCTGGACTCTTCCAACCATCGAGAACATCGAGATCCTGGAGCCATCGCCTATTTGTCCCCGCCCCTGTCCAAGCTGGAACCGCAAGCACATTGTCGCTGACAACCGTGATCGCTCGCTCGTGCCAGCCAATCAACCTCATTCCCCTCCCGCTGGTTTGCCACCTCCAGATGGTAGCTCGGTGTCTTCGATTCAAAGTCCCTACCAGTTCGCATCTCCTGCGCCCATGCTATCCTCCGTCGACAGTGGCAGTCGGTCGATATCTCCTTTCGACCTCTCGTCGCCTATTCCGTTCCCATCGTCCAAGTCCGAGTCCACGTCCGCGTCTGAGTCTGAGTCTGAGTCTGAGTCCTTCCCGGACCATCGCATGGATGTCATGGACGACGACGAGCCCAAGTTCACCTCCGACGTCGATTTTGATGCGGAAGTCCGTCATTTCATCAACGACTGGTGTTTTTCCAGGATGTCGTCTTCAGACTCAGATGAGGAAGAGGTCGGTGAAATCCTTGCCATGGAAGATGACTCGGACTCCGATGATAGTGTTGCCGTCAAGGTGGAGGCAGACGATGCTGTCAAGGTGGAAGTGGACGAGGCCGTCAAGGTGGAGGCCAGCATGAAGGTTGAAGGAGAGGATGGGGTCGCAAATGGTCACGCGTACGACGCTTTCCTCGAGGAGTCTGCTCGGATAGGTGTCGCAGTCCGAGCCAGAACATGCATGCCGTGCCACGATGGCTGTTCCGGAGAATGTCCGTACGAGGGGTCTTTTGTATATGGACAGCGCTTGGGGTGTGGAATTCTAGTATTATATTCCTGATATATAGCCATCTTGAAGTTGTATTTATTGTTACTATCTTGTTGATTTTTGGTGCTTGTTAGTTTAGCGCCCCAAAATCAGATCTTGAACTTATTCAAACTCCACGCATAAGCTGAAAAAGAAATTGATCTGTCTCTTCATCTCGAACTATGGCGACAGAGACAAAATTGTAAGTTCGTCTTGTCGCTGCTCTATTGTCTGCTTATTCACTGTTAGCCAACCGTTCTTCGGCAAACGCAAGGAGCTCCTCTCTTCGATGTGAGTTGAGTATATGGAAAGGCGCGATGACGAAGGCGGTCGGGAGTCTGCTGAGGCCTACGCCAATCATTGTACGCGCCTTCGTTCATTTCATTGGATATTTCTAACAAGACGCCTAGTCATCATTCCCATATTCCTCAAGACATTCCCCTGGTTCCTCCCAGACGACTTTGAGCCCACGCCTGGTGCTGAGTACTCCGAATCCAACCTGGATATGGCCACCTTTGTCACGAAAATTCCTCGTATCCAGGCGCTCGTTGATGTCAGTCCTACTCACCCTTTCTTTCTTTTAATGGCTCACTGATTATATCGCGTAGAAAATCTTGATCTGGTTGGATTATAATTGGGGGTGCCATCGCATTACCTACCGTATCATGAACTTTGAAGGCGCATATGGGGTTCGCTTCTGCGAGCATGACCACACCGCTCCCTGTCGCCCCTGGTGTGGCCGTCGTGCTGTTGAGGTTGCTGAGTCTGTCAATCCCCCCACGCATGTTCCCCATATACGTGATGATACGAATTACTGAAAATATTCCTTGTTGCTCTGAATAGTTGCTGTATTTGCTGTCATCTGTTTTCGTAGTCTTTACTGTATCTTTCCTGTCACCACCAAATCAAAATGCTGTGCTATCAATATCACCTGACTTACCAATCTGAACCAAACACTCGCTTTGGCTGCTTGTTCATCACCGACATGAGAAAAACATCTGCCAAGAAATGCACTCTCAAAGCAGCACGCGCGGACGACGACGACATCGACGATACTCTCCTTCCAGCTCGCGTAGTGTCCACCTCCGCTGACGGACGTTGCTATCTCACTTCTATCCCAGTACCTTGCGCATGTATCAACCAAGGCCAAAATTCCGCGTTAGTTGACCTCACTGCTCTATTATCGCAGCCTCCGCCCAAGCCTTATAAACACAGATACGCGAACTTGGTATGTCAATCATTCTACCGCATATCTACATCTTTAGGACTGCTCTAATAGTCATTTGACATTATATAGATGATATCTTGGGGCCCAGGTCATAGGTAGACCTCGAAGATACACCCCTTTGGTACATGGTGAGGATATGATCTTTGTACTAATTCTCAAATGTCTATGCTCAATATTGAAGGGTGTTCAACCTGGGACATATTCTGGGAAGCTAAAAACACATTGTATGATGTTAAAATCAATAGTCCACCACTCAGATGTGCAATAGTTGGGGTGGTTCTTGGTGTAGAAGGAGGAGATATAAATTATTGTACCATTTATATTCGCATTTTGACACATTGGGGACACCTCTGGGATGCTAACACATCATCTATAATGATAATAGAACACATTGGGACAACCCAGAGGTCAGGGGAAGTTGATGGTATGTGTGCTTTCTTAGGGGACATTATTTGGGGTATATCCAAGATTTTGACCGCATTTTTCACACTCCAGACTTCATCTAACTCATGATTAGAGCATTATATGCATATATCTTTAAATATAAGGTGTCCCCAGGTCATGGCAAGTTGATAGTGTGGCCCAAAGCTGTGTAGTCCGGGTTTTTGGCATTTTGACCATATCCAAGGGTTCTGTTGACCTGGGGACCTAACTGAGTAACATATACAATGCCCCAAAGGTGTCTGGACGACCTACAAGTGGTTCCAGGTCACTCCCAAGCGAGGGCAAAGTGCTGCTCCCTTTTTGGTGCTTTTTGATGGATTTTCAATAATGTTCTGCTTGTTTCTCAGCCAAATCTTCGTGTTTTTACATGGTTCTTTGTGCTGCACACATTCATTTTTCAATAGGAAGACATCTAGAACAACCCCAGGTCGATCCGAGGTATGTGCTCCTCGATTAAAAATGCGCCACACATCGTTTTATTATTGGTTTCAGTAGCTGTCACATCCCCCCCATCCCCTCCCCCATCAATCTCATCAGTTCCCATCAATCCCTAGGTCCGGATTCCTGTGTGGCCACATTTCCCCTGCCCCCATCCTCCATTCCCTGCTCCCATTAAACCCTAGGTCCGGATTTTCCTGGTGCCACAATTCCTATCCTCATCCTCCATTCCCCTGGTCAATCAATGACATCAGTACCCATCAATCCCTAGGTCCGGATTTCTGTGTGGCCACATTTCCCCATCCCCTGCTCCTCCTCCTCCTCCCCATCAATCTCTATATGCTTCCATCAATTCCTATCCATATTTGGGACTCATCCCGCCCCATGCCAGCCCGCCCCAGCCCGACAACCAGCCATTTCTACCAGCCAATCTATATCCCGTAGTGACGGCCAGCAACTAGTTGTTGGTCCCCGTCACTATAAAGGTTTAACTAGTTATTAGTAGGGCATAGGGTGCCCGCCAACCCTCTAGCCTTGCCACCAGGTGATAATGGTACGTACCCTGCTATTGTTACATCCCTTCTCCACCCCCATCTTGCTGTCGATGTTATCAAATCCATAAAGATGTTCGAGTTCTTGCCGACACATCTTGGACGCCTCCTCAAGAGGACTACAGTGGAGACACCAAATGGCGGATTCCTCCTCACCAGTGGACCCAATGGAGAAATGCTTCTGGTGCCCGCGCCGGTGGTAGCTGGTGCAACGTCCCTCCTTCGCGACGTTCCCGACGTGCTGGCATTTGCGGAAGCCTGGGCCATCTTCATGTCCGTCCTCCAGAACGAGGTCATCATTCTTCCCATCGCGCAGGCTCTCTCCCACCATCTAGCCAATATCATTGCACTTGCATGTCTATTCCCCTGGTCTGACGTCCTCAACTACCATGTTGCCTTCATGAACCTCAGGAAGAATGACCCGTATTTTAACCCCATCAGGTGGTTGAACAACGACCCCCACATCCATCTCCAGTTCCTTCTTACCCCCCGTCTTGCTACTTCACCAACCTCTATACCACCTGTACGTCAGACGCCCTACCATCCGGGGGGTGGTTGACCGTCTCCTATGTCGTACACGTACACTGCACAACAGCCATGCTACGCGTATAATGGGGCGGGATGTATCCAGGGAAAGGCATGCCTGCGCAAGCATGTCTGCCAGCAATGTGCTAGAGAGCATCGTCTCCCTGACTGCTCCGTCGGGAGTGCGCCTCCTACTCAACCCCCTCAATGAGGGGTGTATGGCGCTCGCCAGCCACGCAGAGTTCAGCTGAGCTCTGATCCCAGTACTGCGCGCTGATGCACATTGTATTAATGCAAGTACGAAAGATCCCAAAATTTGCGATTCTAAGAAGCATTCTTAGTGATAGAACAAACCTATGAGTACAAGAACCTCTAGTTACAGACCGAAACACGTATACGATACAGTGTAAGGAGTTTCCGTGGTACGACCGGAAAACTCCTAAGATGCGTCGGAAAAGCGCCACACGCTGAAGGGCGTGTAGGTATAGCCAAACCACACATGACGATCTTGAATATCATCATCAAAAGTACCCCGATGGAGACATCGTGATCAAATACACTTGAACGCGCGAAACTCCGAAATACTTAACGGAATTCGGCGAGTTACCCTTACACAAGGAAACTCTACATAAAGAGACGCAACGCCAGCAAGCAGTTAAACGCTTGCTGGACTAGCAAACCAAATGTTCGTACTACTCAGACGTCGGGATGTTACATAGGAGACTCAGGAGTCAGGGTAACCTTTTAGGCTTTCAAAAGATACTGCTCGGTCACCGATCGACTTACTCCGGTGGACTGTTCCTGATCGATTCTCGGGATCCACAAGTAAATCATTACTAGGACCTACAATACGAGTACTATCGACAACTCGTAAAGATACAACGATAGCTTTTCCGGAGTACTACCGGAAAAGTCCGAACACGATACTAAGAACATACTTGCGCGTCCAGTATACCAAACCTAGTCGGTACTACTCGGACTCGTAGTATGAAATAAGAATACGAACAAAGGCTAAGAGTTCCTGCTAGACAGGACTCGACCGCTAATAATAGTGGAAACAATGAAATAGTGGAGCTTCCAAGCACAAGGAACAACCTGGCGCCGCTGAAAACTCAGTTACGACGCCACCATTGGTTGGATTCAAAGCAAATAGAAGCCAGAACGAATAGGCAGCAATGCCAAGGGCACCATTAAAGGGATATTCCGTACATCCTATCGGAATATTCCCCCGAACCAGCGGACTCGGTATTATATCCTTATTCAGACGTATATAGAAAACACTATAAAGCTAGCTCGTTTGTACTATTTACAGTAGCTTACGCCCCCCCCCGTATCCGCAGCCCACAAGCCGTATATACTGGAGGAATAGACTCTAAGATTTAGTTAGAAAAAGAACCACTGTTTAGATAGGTGGAAATAAGAAACAGAACCAAAGATCTAAGAACTCATTGGAGCTACTTCCCATATTAAAGAAGTTGAAGCCAAGTCCTTTGCGATTCCAACGATCCGAGTTTCCGCGGGAAATTCCATCTAAAGAACCTACCAACTCTGGTTGGAGTCCCAAGTCCCATACAAGTGTGGTTCAGACTGTGCTAGGCTATCTATTCAGGCCCCGACTAGTTGTTGGAGAGTCCTGATTATACAGATAGATACCAGAGCTCCCGCTCCCTAGTGTGGTTGAAGGTTGTTGGCCTGGGAAGAGCCTCATTAGGTCTCTTTACACACATCCCAATCGGCCTGTGACTTAGTGGCAAACTAGAACTCAGTTTAAGATCAGATCCCTGTTACCCCGTCGAACTAGTATAAGCATTTTGAGCAGAAGATAGAGAGAAACAGTCTCATAAAACAAAGATACAAAGAACAAGAACCCGTCCCATACCACCTATTACAAAACGAACGATTGCTACTATAATGTGAAATCCCGCTATAAACATCGGACTTTCCCGCATCGCACCATTGACTTGTTAGTGTGTGTTTTGTGTGTGTTTTTGTGGCGTTCTTCTACACTGCACATCAGCGCGCCTCACCGGATCGGCTGGATTCCCTGTTTCCCTCATTTCACCTAAATCCTTCTGCACTTCCTTTCATAATGCCACATCATACTCCCATATCTTCCCACAATGTAGCTCGACCTCCGCCCCAGAGTGGCCCCTCTGGTGGTGTGGTACCAATGTCGGGCTGGTGAGGTTGGACCTCCCCCTTGCCATTTGGCAAGGACAGTTCACTTCCCCATACACATTGTGGATGATACTAATCTTTTGTGCCCCAGCTTAAATCTTATTACGACCAAGAGTCGCCCTAATACTTCATCTGGAAAGGCCTTATAATCTTTGGTTAACTCAAGTTAAATATTTTCAAACTATGCAACTTAAATCTGGAGAGTTATCTTCAAGCTAAAAAGTCACCTGTGGATATTCGTATTCTAACAACTGTCTTAATATAACTGCAAGTTCTATAGAGATAACTTCAAGCCAGCCAAGATATAATACATATATATCTTGTCTAAAGTTGTATCAAGTTATCCCAAGACAATTATGTTATCACATGTATTCGTAGGTTACTTAAGTTATCCATAGTTAGAGATGATATATATACTAACTTGAGCTGTCTTGGAGCTGACTGATGTCATCTTGGGTTATCTTTATATGCCTTTAATAAACTGTATGCAAAGCTTGTATTAGAATAGCTCAGAAACATGATTATGATAACAAGATCTCTAAGAAATCTGAGTCAAATCAGTATTTTAGCTATAACTTGGGATGCGTGTTTGCGATTCCTACGATAACATAAGCGTTTTGTAGGCCTAATTGAACGCTTTCTGACAGTATATAATACTTGTACCTTCCAGTCAAGTATAGTAGTGCTATTGCTTGAACACAAGAAACAGAGAATTGATTGAATGGCTTATGGCCGGAGCTGCACCTCTTATTTTCCCTCGGTTATAGGCTCGTCTTGTAGCCCTAGCTAAACGCTTTCCAACCATATATAGGTCTGCTATCTTCCATGCAAGTCCCAGAGAGTTATTGAGTGAACAGTGGTAAATTGATCAAGTCCAACAGGCAGGCAATTTAGGTCCGGACCTCCAGACCCAAACCCTCTGCCCTGGTCATGTGACTTCATGTTGGTATTTAAACCAGAGCTGAGCTCTGATCCCATCATTCCTCTCTTGACTTTCTTCCTCCATGTTCTCTCTTTAAATCTTCAAGTCTTGGATGTTCTCTTGGTATGTGGACTTGCTTCTTCTCTTCTTATGCTTGCTAATTATTGTCTCTTGTTTAAGGGTGCTCTCTTTTGACTGTGTTCAATGTTCTGGTATGTGTATTGTACTTTTCTCTTGAATTCTTGATTAACTTGATACTGTTAGATATTTCTTGAAACTATTACTATTGTATTGATTGTAGTATTATGTACTTGTTGGTTGATAGTATAATGAATATTATATTCTTTTTGCAATCTTTTGAAACTATTTGAAACTTTTAACTCTCTTAGAAAGCTTCTTAAAGTCTACTTAAAGCATTATCGAGACAATTATAAGTTACTACAAAGTCGTTCTTCAGGTATTTCAAAGATAACCAGAGACAAGGTTCACCATTACTAATGACTTGAGATAACTCAAGTAGATTTGCATATGACTATACTTAACTTAAGTTAAGCTAAGCGGTGATGAGCAGTGCAAAAGAACACCACCAAATCACACACACACACACTAACAAGTAGGCGTGGAAATGCAAGTCCGCTTCGATAGCGGGTCTGCTTTTAATTGTTTAGAGTTCGATAAACTGGTCTTTGGGGTTTCGAAGGTATGGGGGTTCGATTGCAACAGTTCAAAATGTATAACAAGTTCGAGGGGTAACAGGGATCTGATCTTTAGTTGAAAACTAGAGGCCAACAAGAGTCACAGGCCGATTGGGATGCGTGAGGCAGACTTAATAAAGCTCCAACCGGTCCGTCAATCTTCAACCACGCTAAGAGGTCTGCGTCCAGATACCCTGGTATCTATCTAGTGCTCTAAGACTCAACGGACTCTGTCCGCGGCTCAAAACAATAGCTTAGCTGCAGTCTAAACTACACTCAATGGGGACTGGGTCTTCCAATCAGATTCTTTCAAGTGGTTAGATGACTGTTCTGAGACAGCGCCGGGAACGTCGATGGCACAGGCAATGGCTAAACTTCAATTGCTCAAAGTAGCTCCAATGGCTCTAAGTTCCTTTTGCTTTCAGATTCAAAGTCACCTATATGACAGAACTTCTATTCAATCCTATCGAGCTACCCAACGGTAAATACTGCTTTGTGGGCTGCGTCTACTGGGGGTCTAAGCTAATTTACAGTATGCTAACGAGCGTATTATATAGGTATTTCTAAAGAGCGTGACTAAAGCTGGTTTACTGTATTTTACCCGCCACAGGAGCGGCCGCCACGTTGGCAGGCCCCGTGAACCTCATTGTGCCCTGGGCCATATGGCCTTCATCATTCTTAGCCAGGTATTTGTCCTGGATGCACCCAATGAGGAGTGGCGTACCGCGCGGGCACACAGCTCCTGAGTGATCCAAGGTCAGCTGGCATGCTTGTTCCATGTGTATCTCTCCATTCTTAGGTGATCCATGCAGGCCTTCAATTAGCACCCGCATGGTCCCTGTTGCCTTGTGTTTTTCCTCTCTCGATAGAGAGGCCTTATTTCCAATAATGCCCCGCCCAGGAGTCGGGCCCGTCGTGTTGGCGGCTCAACTCCTAGGTGGGTCCTACAGTGCCTCTGGCGCTTCCTATGCAGAGCCCGAATGCTATCCAACAGAGGGACTTGGGTTTCTGTGCTCGATCTGGGAGATCTGCCCGATCTGGATTATATTGATGAGATCCAGGGAGTCAGAGCGTGATTCAGGAATAAGGTTTACTTCCCCTGAGATCATGACTCATGACACAACATGCCTTTGATGGATTCGATGGTCGATCTCCGTCCTCTGCGTTTTGGTGGCTAAGTCCGTCCAAGTGTGGCGGGTGGTTCGTGAACTGTCCTTGGAAGAGTGGGATCCTTATTTCTAAGTACCCGACACGATGGCGGGTGCAAGACTGAGTACTGGTTTTATTGATCGACCTAAGTCGAGTTACTTGTATTGTAGTTTTAGGTTCCTCCCGCTTCGAGAGCGGGGTCGATTGCCTGGCTGAACCAGTGCATGACTTCAAGGTTCCAAGGATGAGTCCCAGTAACAAGGACCTTCTCCGTACTGCTAGCCTGGTGTAGAGTGGTATATTCTGTCCATAATGCCTTCTTCCTATGTCTATTCTGCCTTGTTTGCCTTGTACCAAATCGCAAAATATGGGGTCTTTGCCCATCCAAATATTACAAGGTGTATCAGTGTACTGCACCAGGTGTTTTGAATGACTTCTTGCATATTGTGCACTGCAGGTTGCGCATAGAGGCAGGAGCTTTGGCTGGAGTCATCGTCGCCACAGCGGAAGGATCACAGGTATGTGTTTTTGTTTGGCTGGCAAATGTGCTGACAAACATGGTTGGTTTTTTTTTAGGCTTTTCATTCTCCTACGCTCATGGCTCCTAAAGTTATGCCTCGCCAGCAGGCGACATTGACCGTGGCCGCAAAGCGCACTCTGGTATCACTTACGACAATGCCAACGCAAGGAGCTACGAAAACTAACTGCAAGACTGCCGTGACCAACACACAGTCGAAACCTTCCGTCCCAGCCAACAAGACAGGGCTGGCTGGCAGCAAACGTAGGGTGGAAGAGCTTCAGAATGATGCTCCGCCTCTCATTGACCTTCAATCTGCTACGAAACGACCAAGACGGAAGACGATCGAACAAGCCGAAACGCAGCAAGGTATGTAAATTGAATTTGTACACTTTGTTGGAGCTGATTAATTCTATAGCAGATACGGAACTCGCACGGAAAAACGAAACGCTGCAGCGCCAGTTAGCCGCTGCAGAAAAGAAGGTTGCTGAGACCACCTATGCGTTGCGTCAGAGTACACGTTAGTCTTTCCAGCCATCTCTTGCGTCTCTCACTAACGCAGTTCACCCAGGTGATAATGAAGGCCGCGAAGATAATCAATACGACACATACTATACTGAGCACAGCCGTCCCTATGAATCACCTGAGGAAGAAGAAGATTCTGGACTCGTCTTTAGCAATTCGGTAATGTTTCCAACCAATGGTCATATCTTCAAGTTTGCTAAGAATCTTATTAGATCCATTCTAACGGCGACATCAGTCCGTCTCCGTGAGCTGGTCGCCGAGGAGGTACAAGGCCCACCACGCAAGCTATACCGACCAGTAGCCCCTTGTTTGCAACACCGGCAACCATCTCTCGCGCTACGTTGACGCAGAGAGGTCATACCCCGACAGCAGCCGGGCCTACGGACTTGGTACAAGACGACGAAAACCCATTCAAAAACTCCGACCACGTCAATGATGTAGAACACTCCATCGACGACGACGCTGCTGCCATAGACAACATCTCTGACGACATGATTGCCCCGGAGCAGGCCAACGGGACAAAAGGGGACAAACTTGCAGATTACTCTGGCGCAACAAAGGTTCTCCTTGCTAACAGTATCAAGCGATATGAAGTTCGCCTATTCACTCGGACACCATATCCCACTGACGCTCAACAAGCGGAATGGACGACAGAGATATGGGCTTTGGTGTGCGAGGAACAGGATGCTGGGGGGCGTCTGTTGACTCATGCCATGTCCAAGCTCGTAAGTTCTCTTATATTTTCTTGTGCTGTTGTCTGACTTGCTATTAGATGACTTACCGTGGCGCCCGTGTCCGTGGTGCTGTTCGTGATGCGATACGGCCAAGCATTTCTGAATATTTTGGCTTCAAGACATCGTCGAAGGAACGTTCGGTACAAAAGAACATCGAGCTTGTTAGTGCCCTTCTGATGGCTGGTGCGTTTCGCTATCTGGTAAGAACCTTCTTGATCTCTTTGATACATAACTCAAGACATGTCAGGATCCAATGGCTCGCACCGGCTTGTACGAGCCGGCCTTGATCTACAAGGCCGTCAAGGATTCTGCATTTGCGAACTGCAAGAGCATTGGAGTTGAGTTCGTACACGACTTCAGTCCAATTCCGGCTTCATTCCTCACTTTTGTTTGCGTCGTTGTGTGTACCTCTCGTCATTTGATGCTCATCAGCTAACCAATGCACTACAGATCGAATTTTGTCTCAAGGAATGGTCGTCTGGCAGCTGTCAACATAGCAAGCTCGATGAGTCAGTTGAGGGGCCGATTTACGCAAATTTCTACTTGCCGCAGGTGGAGGAATGGATCGCGCTGGACCCCGACAAGGTCAAGAAGAAACTTCAGCGCTGGTATCTGCGAGCTCGGTGTGTGGCTTACTATCGCGGTAATCTGCGGTTTTACGTTTTGGAGCCGTGACTTATGAGAATCTCCATGTAGACACGCTGTTGGGGCTCCCGACACCTTGAACACATCTTCACGAACCATGGAGAAATCGGATAAGGAACGAGCTGCGGAAGAACTGAAGGCGAAGAGTGGAGACACGGACACGGAGGAGGAGGAATCCGATGACGATGACAAAGACAGCATGGATGGCGGCGACGGAGATGATGCAATGGGGATTCTTGCCGTTGGGTATCTAGAGCTCGACACTAAAGAATTTGCCTGGTTTTGTTCTGAGATGTCCCCGACTGGAACCTCGACAATGGTCCCGGAGGGAATGTTAAGCATGCTCATGGACGAGGACGTTGCCGACGGTGGTGGTTGCACATAGAGGAATGGTGTCACGCCCGATGTGACCAACGGAGCATACTTGCATCTACTTGCATACCATGAACAGCGCAAGAGCGAGGACCTAGCCGCCGGCAGTGCTTGAGACTGTCTCGTCGGGCTGACGGTGCTTTACGGTACCTAGCGACCAATGGTTGTGTGAGTTGCCTCTTGTTGGCAAATGTGTTGAGCTGACTGTTGTTGTGCAGACCTACATGTTCGAAATGACGGAAGTGGTGCCCGATGCGTCGGCTGTGGATGCACCTAAACGGCGATACAGGCTTCGTTTACTGTGTCGCGACGAAGCTAAAGGGCCTATCACTGCACTGTGTAGGTTCGAGGGGTATTTGGTTTTATCCATGGGGCAGAAGGTACGGGATGGTCTGAGTTTGGAACATGCGTTAGACTAATGAACTGTAGATCTTTGTCTGTGCTTTCGATTCGGATGAGCACCTCGTGGGAGTCGCGTTCCTCGATGTAGGAGTATATGTCACGTCTATGCGCTCAGTCAACAACCTGTTGCTCGTTGGTGCTCTGAAGAGTGTCTGTTTCGTTGCATTTCAGGTTCGGTTCACTTCTTTTTGCTTCCGTTTTCTCTCATTGTCTGTAGGAAGACCCGTATAAGCTGGCTGTGCTAGCCAAGGACCTCCGTCACATTGCACCACCATCGTCGACTTCTTCTTCCGCCAAGAAGACCTATGTATTGTGACGTGCGATGAGGAAGGGGCTATAAGACTCTACGAGTACAACCCTCTAGGTAATGCTTCAGTTGCAATTCAACCTCAGTCGGCACATTAACGATTTCATTCAGATCCCGAGTCTCGGGATGGGCAGTCCTTCCTGCTGCGAACGGAACATCTCAGCCAGGCGGAGTATCGCGCGTCTACGACGATTGCACGCTGCACGCCTGATGTTGTCATACCGGAAACGAGGATATTCTTTGGTAGGTTTCGTGCTGTCCGTTCTCGTGCACTGAGTCCTGCGCGTATTAGGTGCTACGAACGGCTCGATATGTTGATTGGTGCCGCTCCAAGAATCAGCCGCGAAGCGTTTGGAGCTCCTTCAACGGCAGCTGACGAGGAATATGACACGGCTACCGAAAGCTTTCCGGTGGGTTTTTGTAACTGGTCGGAGGATAGGCTGCTAACGATTTGTTTAGACTTGTGCAAAATGACTATGTTTTGAAGCCGTTGACGAAAGGGACTCTGGACGGTAACCTGCTGTCACAGTTCGCTTTTCTGCCTACGACGAGGCAGGTTGAGATGATGAGACAGATAGGGACGGAGCGGACGCTGGTTCTACGTGATTGGTCGACGGCTACCGGTGGCTGGTGATGATGATGATGATGGTAGGTACACAAGGACCAGCACTTACTTCGTGCAGGCGCTCGCTCGTGCCGTTAGGCACGACTCCGAATACTCGGCCAGTGTCGCTTCCGGAGTGACCCTCGGGGCGTCATGTACCAGAGTATTTCGGAGGAGAGGTGGCGCTATTCCTAACCTGCGCCACCTTTGAGATAAACCCCTGTTCCAACATTCGAGCCCAGGGAGATGCCTCTCAAAATACGGGATACGCGTTCATACATGCCGATTATCGTAGACATGACACAAGACTAATCGTTGTATATACAACTGATGTTCTTGTAGCCCCATCCCGTTTCTCTCTAGGAACGAGACGCACGATCGGACCCCTATGACAGGCTCCAGAGCTTACCAATTTCTGGGGGTCAAGCGTAGAAATCCGGACTAACCCCCCGTATTATACTGCAACCCCTGCCTACATCAACTAACCCAACCTTCAACTAGTAGCTTTCTAAATATTGTACCGGACGGGCATAGCTATTTGCACGAACATGGTGCACGAACCGCATGTGCATGTTCGTGCAATGCTCAATCTGGTCCGTGCAATGTATGTGCAATACATCATTATCGTTCGTGCAGTCTGTCCGTGCACTGTTTGTACAGTTTCTATCCGTCGCATCGTGTACCGCGTCTTGTACATATCTCAGACCGCCGCCGTCGCCGATGATCGAACCCTTCTTCGAAATATCACATGACGGTTCACGTCGCGTCGCGTCGCCATCGTCGTAACTCTATAACAACGTGCAAGACACTATTTAGTTATCTTTTTGTTGCTTCTGTTGCTGTTCAGCTATTGCGGTCATTGATCTAGTAGCAACCATGTATTGTGATACCTAAGGAAATCCAGCCACTTGTATTGCTCAGATATTGCGGATAGTCCTCTATTCCCGAATTTCCCGTTACTGACGCGTCACCGTAGCACTAGCGAGCTATCTAACTGTGGATTGGGCATTTAATATTTGTGCTTAACATTGTTGGAGCATCCTACAGGGTTTGTATGGTGTTCAGACATGTTCGTGCATGTTTGTGCAATGTTTGTGCAAGTTTGTGCAATGCATAAATTATTTGCTCCTCACGCGTTACCCTATTATTTGCTCGCTGCGCTCGCAATCACCCCGCAAAAAATCTGCAACAATCATCTATTTCCTGAGTTTCACCCGCCGTAGATCATATTGTAGTCTGTGCAGCTCCTATGCTGAATACTTTCCTCCTTCTCCCAGAATCAATCATTATGCTCATCTCCCATCAAGTTATGCCAGGTGTCGACAAGCCGTTGGACAGCATAGACGCGCTGCGGCTTGAAGCCTCTCGGGCATATGACTTGACAGGTTGGGCACGGGTATCCTCGAGGAACGTGATGCTGTCCTATAGGCGCTGCCAAATCCTTCTGGGCGAAGTACCGCTCTATGCACCCCGCGCAGAAAATATGGCCACAATCCGTGAATCTGTGTCAGACGGGGTCAGTTTATGCCACAAAATTATGATGTCGCGTACAGAGAGGGCTGTCGGAAAATGTCGTAACACATGGCGCACTCCAAATCATCGCCAATCTCAGCCAAAATCTGCAAAGTGTGTCAGAATTTGTTGGTTCGACGCGGTGAGTGCACTCGCCGCGTCACGTTCGAGCCCAGCAATTTTCTGGGCCTTTTCTCCCGTCACACGCATTTGGACGAGATCATTCGCCAACTTTGCCACTTGTTTCTCCAGGGCATGTATTTTCTGTGGGGCAGTGTTAGCCATAATGATAGACTTGTCAATGAAGCACTTGCCTCCATTTGCAAAGAGCCTTCTTGGGCCTTTGCAACCTCTGCACGAGCATGAACCAGGTCTTTCCACGTCTTGGCTACCTCCGTCTCCAACTTCGAAAGATTTCCTGCGCCACCCAGATTGTGCACGACCACCTTCGTCTGCGGGACCTCCTTCTTCTGTGTGTCGTCCTTCTTCTGTGCGAGCTCCTTCTTCTGCTCGAGCTCTTTCTGTGCAACCTCCATCTTCCGCGCAACCTCCTTCTTTAGCATGAGCTGTTTCTTTCGCACGAGCTTCATCTTCAGTGATGACGCGTTGATTAGCAAGGAAAGGAATATTTCGATGTCCGTTTACTTACCTGAGCTGGTTGGGACACAGCCTTCATGTCAGGTCGCGCCTCGTTCGCCGGGGTTTCCTTATACTGTAGACAATGAGCCAAATAACGTGACACTGTCTTTTTGCACGCACATTCAGAGGCTTGATGAGGGATTTTGGATCTGCTGTCACCTTCGCCACATTGTTTCTCTTCACGTCGTCGATATTGGTGAGGTCAATGTATGTTCGCTTGACCTTCTTGCGTAAATCCTTCGCGTTGGATGACTCCTCGTCAATGGAGATATCAATGTGCGACGATGAACGCTTCTTGAGTGACGATGCTGCTGGGGCCATGATGAATGTAGCGTCCAAGTTGCTGTGCTCAAATGATTACATAACTTTGAATTTCCACGCGACTTGGGCTCATATGTCATCAGGGTCCTCTTCGTACTCAGCTTACCACGGACTGATGGAGATTCTGATCGAGTCTTCCGTCTTGTACACTACCATCTACATGATCAGGTTCGGGCTTGAGCTTTAGGTCCACACCAAGTACTTCACCAAGGAACTTCATGAGCGGTCTATTTTTGCTTAAGCTCTGGCATATTCAATCACAGTATGCACCGTTTTTTCAATTTGCATACCTAATTGTCGACGTTGGTGGTTGCCTGTGTAGGGACTTGTGCCGACATTGATTATTGCTCGCATAGCAGCGGGTTATGCAAGACCCGATGATTCATAGACTCGTACATCCCTTCCTCAAATGGGATCGACGATGCGGTCTTCGGCGGAGAGCTTGCATTTTGCGCAGCCAGCTACCGGCACTGTCACGGATAATGTCGATCTCGAGCGGAGTATCGGGTTGGAGGCGTCTGCTGCCGTGGATGAGGGAGACGATATTCGTCGCAAGAGTCCTAAGTCAACGACGGGCGGTGGAACGACGGTGCCCGTGGAAGTCCGAGTCCAAAGATGTTTAGGCAGTCTGTGTTCAAGTTACCCTGTCCATTTTCTCTAACAATGTTTCCCCTTTGTTTTTTCTAAGTATTATATATGTGGTCTATTGAACTCACCTACTTACTCTCAAATATGTTTCCCCATTGACTTGCGCCACACATGTTGGATCTGGTAACGAAACTATCCTTCGCCAGCTCTCGGATTATATCACTCACTGTCACATTGCAGGATCTTGAGATTCCAGATTGGTCTACGGAGCCGAGCGTCAGGTATCGCAAGTGCGCTGAGCCGCAAGCGAGCGACGAAGATAGCTCTCGTCGATGTTGGAACCCCCGTGCGTACGCTGTTCAAAGGAACGGAAGCGAAGCTGACGCTCGCACAGGATGCAGTCCACTAGGCCGCTACCGCGCATACATCTGCCTCCATCTGCGCCAACGCATTCCTGTTGGCGACCTTCAGACAGATTCCATGACTTGAAGGTATGTTCATTCTATTCCACACCTTGATCTACTGCTAAGGAGCCGCTAGATATTCAGTATCAAATACCGCGGAAAGGTCCGCAGGCGGTCGCATGGCATTATCATCGTTCAGAGTGCGACTGCAGCTTCGCCTGGCTCCAAGGACCTAACGTCGTCGCAATTGGGTTTCTCTCCCCGCCCATGTCCCATTTTCACCTCGGCTCTATCAGACCCGTCTTTCTCTTCGCTGTCATACCCATATTCTCCATGACGATAGTTTTGGTGCATATTCCTTGGACCAGGTCCAAGCATCACGCCCGTCATCGACTTGGGAGATTCTCTTGGGTCGAGAGGTGGAGATTTGACATCGATCAAAGTCAACGTGGAGCTCTCCCGAAGTCGCCAGGCAGCTGCTTGCAGCTCGCTACAGTCATGTGGCACGATATCTGGATACTTGAGATTCAACGTTCATCATCTGTATATTCGTGAAGGAGATTGTCGTCAAAGGTCTTCTATATTCCATGGTCAGAAATTAGCATTTGTGGAGCTGGGAAACATACTGTGGGCTCGCTTTTCATCGTGGTAGAGGTCAAAGGAAGAGCGGGTAAACAACGACCAACAATGTGATTCCATTTCCTTCCAACAACATTTGTTTTCACCTCCATCACGCAGGTCGACCCAGTGGACCAATCCAGCTCAAAATACACTCGTCTTAACCTATCTCCTTCGTCCAGAAAATGCTGAGTACACCTGTACTCGAAACACCACATCGGGACGAACAATGTCGTCGCAGCAGCTAGTCAGTCTCCTCGCTGCGTAACCAGACATCCGTGCTTTCCTAGACGTCGGCGCGCAAATGCTCGATCTGAGTAATCACGATGTCGCGACGCAATGGCTAGCAGAGAGGGAAGATCTCGAAGCAGTTCAGGCGGCCATCTATTTTGACGATAACGACGAGCTCATGGTTGTACGCCGGAATGGAGACATCGAGCTCCTTCAGTCGTCTGTCTACCGTGATCGCCTAGGATCATGTCTCGTATATCTGGGTGATGCGCGCACACGAAGGGCGCATCTCAAGAAGATGGTGAGGGAGTGGTGAGCAGCGGTCACGATTAGATAGAAAGTTACGAAGGACAGCATAGTCCAAGGTAAGAGTCATTTCCTCCACCCCATAATCACTCATCAATTGTAAACAATATGCATCGGATGCGCCAGCTTGGCAAAGGACAATCACTTTCGTTCCTTGCCCCACCCGATGTCAACACTCTCATTCGGAACTCACGACCTTTGCCATCGGACAGCCCTATCTCAGCTGCTGACATCGTACGCTGGACAATGATCAACAACTGTGTCGACATCGCCCACCACGCACCTCAATAGGCTCGGCAGGGCGCTGACTTTCATGCCCGCAGTTCCTGACTCTTACTGAGCTCTACGGTGCCAACACATCTACAACCCCGGTCGACGCTCATCTTTGAGCTGGTCGAACGACTCGAGAAACTCGGACGGAAGGCAGTATATTCGCGTAATGTCGAGGAGGAGCAGGAGCGCGAGATTAGCCATGAGGTGGAAGTAGGACAGCAGCGAGAGCACCTTGGCACTTGCGGCCCCACAGATTGCGAAACGTCATTTTGACCCAAAACTGAAGGTGTTCGCGATCCGCTGGTAGTCGTCAAGCCTATCCTCGATCGTCATCTGCCCCGCAATGACCCCTTTACCAAGAAATTTCGCGTTACCCACGACTTCGCTGTCACTATCCAAGGACCAGACCATGGAACTCATTTCGTCAAGGACATGCAATGGGTTCTCCGAGACAATAAAGGGGACCTCCTCGTGATCAGCCAGTTCGAGGCGAACAAGCTCTCATTCTGCGCTGCCAACGGGCCAAACCTTGAGTCTTCCTCCATATCTACTCCCCGCGCGTCACCGGAGATGGGTACCGTTTTCCGGAGGGGTATCCATCACCCATGGCACTGTTCCGCTGCTACAGCTCGTCAGTGACATTGTCCTCCATTCGACGAGCCGAAACCAGCCTCTCGAATCTGAGCCACTCCAACGCTTGCTCACGATCAACGACTTTATCACCTTGTATCTAACCTCGAGTGGTTCGTACGCACCCACGGCAGTCGATGCCATGTCCGTCCTGCGTGATGTGTGGATACACATTCAAAGCATCACCATTCGCTCTCCAAATGATTCCCAAGCCCTTCGTCGTCGCGCGGAAAGTGTCGCACTGGAAGTCTTTGCTGATGGGTGGATGGACGCGCCTAACCAGAGCGAAGCATATGCCGTAGTCTTGGAGGAAACCTACTCCCGTCATGTGAACGGATACCATTCCGCCCCCAGCCCGGAACTCTTCACCAAGTTACTCGCGGACTTGTATGTGTCGCTCAGGATTACTTATGTCCAGATTCGGTCGATTTGCCTCCCTCGTTTTGGCCGCAGCATTCCATGCCGGCCGTGATACGGACCAGCCGACGATCTACTATACCTTCTTTTGCGAATCTTCGCTTTTTTCCACCGGAACGAAGGTTTCAGCGTCTGCTTGCCAGAAAAGCCTTTACCGTGTCGCGGACGCGTTCGTGACTGGCCTCGCTACTCTATCCCCGGACATTGTTCTCCCATGTATGGAATACCTCAGCAGCGAGCCGGATCGCATCTATACCATCTGTCGGATCCTTGCTCTGAGAGGCCCAAGTTATCTCTTCCTGGGAGAGCACAGCAGGCAGAAACTAGTCGTCTTCGCCCGTCTTAATCCCAGCAGACCAGTCTGGAAGGATCGTGCACGGTTCATGGGTGCCGATCCTCGAGACTGGCGTTACCTTCGTCTACTGGACGAGGAGCCTGAGCTGAGTAACCAAAAACTCCTTTCCGCTATCAAGGCCAAAGTTCAGACCGGGCTTGGGGTTCTGGATGAGTTCTTTGCTTCACTCGATGATGTGTGTTTGTTTTGCTCTACTCTGTGGATTCTTAAGATCTGACACTTTTTTCTAGGTGTCTCCTTCGTTTGTAGAAACGGTTCCTCGTCCACTACTCGTGCAGCAGAATAACGGAGTGTCTTCATGGTCGCGGGTCAGACAAGCCATTTCGGTTGTCGGAGCTTTCAGGACATCTTCGCCCAGAGGACGGGCAGACGCAGAAGACCGTATCGAACTGGGTTTACAACCCAGCGCTTGAGCATTTGCCTGCAAAATTTCTGTCATCTGTAGGACAGCCAACTGATGGTTGGGTTCGCCGAGCTTGGAAACAGACAAGGTTTGGATGATGATGGAAAGGATGGCAAAATCATTTATCGTCGCGTTGCCACTTTCTGAAGTGGGTCTACCAGGAAGCGGAACCACGGGGTCAAGGTCATCTCGTTGAGGAATCTCACATTTTTTCCCATAGGCATTTCAGTCTTTAGATCATATTGTATTGTTACATAGACATACAAGTAGCCTTACAGAGAAGAGGCGCTGGCTGTTCACTCAGTACCAGTCATCCGACTGGACAGCATTGGCGACGAATTTGTCGAAACGATTGATGTGTTCTAAATTGGACTGTAACGATGTACTGTTTTCCAGTATGAAAATCACACACTTTTCAGCTTCTCGAAAGCTGTGATAACATCTGGCTCTGTGGCGCGCGCCTTCATGGTCTATCGGATGTAGAAGTAGATCTTTTCATTTAACCACTATCATCATGTCTGTCAGTGATTAGTACTTGCTCTAATCAAACACTACTTCTCACCGTTCTGTATGCGTCTAGCATGCATTCGTCTTGCGTAGGTCGTTGCGATTCCGGGTAACAGATCTGGTTCAAAGTTTGACCATTCTCCTCCAGTTCTGTGCACATTTGGTCGATGAAAGGGATGAGTGTTTCGGTATTCTGAGCAAACGTCTAGACATGGATTTGTATGAGCAGAACATAAATTGTGGCGCTTTGTACGGACAACAGCAGGGTCCAGAAGCCTGGCGGTCATGCCTTCTAGAGATGGGAGGGTGGCTGCGACTAAGTGTATCTTTTCCCTCCGTCGCGGAAATTCCATCTCAGCCAAGTTGGGAGATGATGCGTCTTCTGGAAGTACGTCGTGTCGGGAATGGGGCGATATAACCTTCACGAATGACGACAATATGGCCAAGGCCCTCCGTTGCTTCGAGCGTGGTAGTGGGTAATCGTTCCTTCAGCATCAGTTCGAAAGTCGTAGTTTGGAACGCGACGTGACGCCGACGTCCACTCCGAAGGATGGAGTACCGAGATAAAAATTGGCTTTCTGCGGGCAGTAGGGATTTGGCCAAGTATGGGATGGTGGATGCTGGTAGCGACCAGGCAGGGTAGATTGTTCCTTCGGTCCAAGAAGGCATGGATGAGCATGATTTGTACGAACAGGGATGGAGGCAGAATGGACTAAAAAGAGCGCGTATGTCGTTGTGAGGAAAGTCGATGTCGTTTGTCCTGCAGCGATACACACTCAGACAGAAAGTCTGGCTGCGATATGAGCATGTAAATCTTGGAAGAATCTTCGGAAGGGCCGAAATGGGAGTCGATTTTCTTAGGGCAATAGGGATTCAGCCAAGTGTAGGATTGCGGATACTGGTAGGTAAGAAGATTGCTCATTCGGTACAAGAGGCGCGGGCATGTCTTGCACAAACAGGGGTGGAAACAGACTGGAGCAAGGAGAGCGCGTACGTTGTCGTCGTCACGATGGAAGGCGAGGTCGTGTCTCCTGCAGCGCTACGGAATCATATAAAAAGACTAGGTGTGATATGAGTAAGTAAATCTTGGAAAAATCTTCGCGGAGACGCACATCGAGCTCAGCAGCGCCGTGTGGTCATCCCTCCACGGCCCCACGCGGTCCCATGCCAAAACTCGAAGCCTGGAGCACGACGAGTGTCCCGGGAGGAACAGTGACTACTAGTTGGCTTTGGGCAACAAACAGCTATGGCAGCGGGAATTTTCTGGATGTTGTTCAGACAAGACCGGACGATCAGAAGAGTGCGCAAGTACAGATTGCAGTGAGAGCACTTTTCCTGTAACATAGACGGAATTCCGCAAACGAGCCAGGTTCGCTCTTTCGACTGGCTTTTATTTGTCCCTATGTGTCCTCTAGGTCCGCCAGCAGCGCTCCATATGCCAAACAACAGGACGACAAGCGAGATCGTCGCTACGAAAGGAATCACTATCGCATATAAGTGTCCTAGAAAACGGTTATAAGTCCAAGATGCCATGGCAGCCAGGAAGACGCAACATCCAACGAATGTCCACTATCCAATGCTCCCTTCAAGAAGAATGCCAGAGCGAGTGGCAGTAAGTTCCCACGGAACTTTGAAGACGCCGCTCCTGGCAGTGCTTCGTTAGGTTCTCAGAAAATTCATCTACCATGTCAGGACAAATCGAGGTGGCCACGTCCGTCCGGACGTCCCGACGTCTCACCGTGTCCGGACGCCAACCCATTGTTTAATTAACTTCAATGTAGACGTAGCAGTAGAAATTCAATGCAACACTATATTTGGTATCTACTGGGAACAAATTATAACTAAGATGACGTCTGGACACCTAGACGTCAGGACATCAAGTAGTAAGAACCCAACAAGACAAAGGCAGACAATTAGAGTGCTGCGTCTGGACGCCCGCCAGTCCAGACGTCTGGACGTACTACAATGAGGACGCGTCAAGACGTGGTACATCCTTGTGGCTGTCAGGACCCGTCAGGACATCCAGACGCGTATGAATACTCGGTGCGGGAGATATGTCAAGACGACACGAAGTACAGCGTGTCAAGACGCGTCAAAATGCTCAAGTGGGAGATATGTAAAGACCACAAAAATAGAACGCGTCAGACCGCGGAAACCAATGAGCAAAGTCAGTACGCCACCTGTGATAAGAAGCTCCGTCTCCGATTCCACACTACACGCGACGGACCCGGCGTATTCAGTGAATGGAGCTCGACGGTAATGCTGACCAGTGGCTCTGGCATCGAGTGATGGTGGTTTGAAGACAAGAGTCAAATAATCACATGACCAAAACAAACATTCATTTCAAGCTATTGAAATCGGTCTTTCCGAGATGACCGAACAAAGCGCTTTATTTACTTATTGTAAAAGATATAAATGATCACTTGCGCGCTCTCCCCGAGCGGGTCTGCCTCGGCCCCTTGATGATAACCTCCTGATCAAGGAGGGGAGTTGGCTGGGGGGCCTCCGCACGTACATAACCGTACCCGCGAACTGGTGGTGGCGTTGGTGGTTCTTGATCCAACACTTTCGTCTTGGGTTTGACGCCCGATCTTGCCTTCTTTCGCTTCGGTTGGTCGACATCGTCTTCGGGAGAGGGATCAGCTGGGCGCCTAATTCCACATGTCAGTCATTTTCTCCATTCCGAAGGTAGCACTTACTTCTTGCCCGCTCCCTTTCCTGATCGCTTTTTGGCGCTCGTCTTCGGCTTCTCCCTGAACAGACGATGTTAGTGTTAGTGATGATAGATAAAGTAAAACACACCTAGGTGGATCATCGTCCTCATTCTCGACTACGTCATCGTCCCTAATGACTTTCTTCTGCTTCGTCCTATGAAACACACATCAGCGAGCTGATCAACGAACTCATGGTGGACAGCGTACTTGGTCAGCTCGGTCTTTTTCTTCACCTGCGTTTCCCCCTCATGTCCTTCTACCGTCATCGAGGTTGAGTCCTTGGGATCGGCAAATTCGGGATACTCTGCCTCCAACCGGTCTGTTTCATCATCACTGGGAAATGCATTGAAAGAGATACCCAGCCCTTCCTCAGGTCGACTGCTCTTCGCTGAACCCGCAGGAGATACTGTCGTGTCACTGCTCTTTGAAGGAGATGTGTCCCCTTTAGCGTGCTTCAAAACATCGTCGGACCTTTTTGCTTTCTTCTTCGATGACTTCGGCGTTACAGGCGGCAGCGGCGGTGGTTCCTTGAACAAGTGCTTGAACTTGTGCGATTGTAGGAATTCGGCAGCGTTGTACATAGTGACAGAGCTGGACCAGCGTTTCAGCCAGGGCGCAAAGTCTTCCACGATGTCGTCTGCTAGATAGGAGTCGGGGCTCTCTACGACGTCGATGAAAGGGATATCGGTTTGGCGGACAGACTCTGTAATAGTGGTCAATGTGAGATCAATAATAATAACATCTACGTACGCCAATCCAGCTGAAGGAATTGTTCGACGTGATAGCGAAGGTCCTTCGGCGTGACTTGGTCAACATCAAGCGTCGGAAAAGTAACCTCCCCACCCGGCGACACGACACATTTGAGAGGCTTCACTTCGGATGTCTCGTCCGGCGGTGCTATACGTGCAGCGGTGAGTTCAATGACGGCGCTGATCTTGGAGATGATTACTTACCATGTAGATGCTCTAGACAGTATCGAGTCCAGGACTCGCATTCATTGGAGCCTACCTCTCCCCAACTAGAAGCTGCGTTGGCTTGGTTCAAATGAATACTGAAAGAGTAATCAGCAAGGGAAATAAAACTGCAGATATGTGCACTTACCTTCCGCCTTGGACCATCCGATTCTCGTCTCGATATCCGTAAAACAGAGTAAAAGCAGCAGTACCTGCGCTATGACGGCCCTCAGAAGTCAAGGTGTACAGGACTTGACGAAGTGCAGGTACCAACAACTTCTGTGTACTAAGAATGAATGGAAATACGTCAATATCGACATGAATGCGAGGAGTCTTGAGACTTACCGGTAGATATTGTGAGGACTGTCATTGATTTCTGTCGCCTTCCGGTCCCAATCTGCCTGCTCCCCAGCTGAGAGCGACTTCCACATGGCGGCCACCTTCTGCTTCAGCAAACCAGGGTGTTGACTACTAGGAATGCTACCCTCTGCACGTTCGCGACCAAGTTCGTCGCTGAGGGAGGTCCTCGTCTCTGCTTCAAAGAGGTGGCGACCAGTAACAGGAGACGAGAACAGATGTTCGGTCGAGTTCTTGCCGGGTGTCGTCTGCTGCGCTACCATCGGCGCAATGTTGGTTCCAGGCAGTGGTATGTTTCCCAGCTCGATGAGCTTCAGGACGTGCTTCGCTCCCTGTGCAACGATGTTGGCCTTGAAGTGGCGAAGTTCCGTCGCAAATTTCTGTGAAGTATGAGGACAGGACGTCAATTGCGAACAGCGATGCCTTACGTTCTTCCACAGAGGATATTTGGTGTCCTAAACATTAGGTCAGGTCTTCGTTTATTTATCCCACCTCGAATATACCTTTTCAATGGTGAACTGCTTCTCGAATGCTGGCCAGGCAATCCTTGCTCCCCATTCGTCCGGCAGCGTCGTCACCGGTGCAGCGTTGCCTGGCTTCCAGGAGCGCCAGTCAGCTAGCAAAGGCAGCATGTTATTCTCCTTGTAAGCATCGATCCACACCTTCTGAACGGGAGACCATTTCAGTGAATCTTCTTTGGAAGGCATTGATAGCGGGGAAGAACTTGCCAGAGCGCCACCTCCCGCGCGGTTTTAACAATGAACATTGAAGGCTTTGATTCTGCTTTGACTAGAGCGTCTTTGTTCTGAGTACCGGCGTATGGCCCATTTCATGGATTGTACGAGGTCTTTTGTTGCTGATATTGTCAACCTCGATCAATCTGTGTGCCTGTGTGGCCAAAAATGAAATTGCTTCAGCATTTCGAACATGCCATCCGAATCAGTGTTCTTCGTGCTCTCGCAGACTCACCAGATCGTTGTTTAGCGTTGGTGCCTCGTATATCGTGGTAGGACAAATCATAAAAGGGAGCGTGGGAACGGCTTACGCTTAGGATAAGTGCCCTGTCAATTTCTTCATTCCGAGATGCCCGGACATATGTACGCCACTTTTCAGAACATGCGTACTTGCGTCAGGAGAACTCATCAGTCAGTAAAAGGTAATGACCAGTTACTCATTTCGAAAGAAGATATGAGGCCAATGACAGTCAAATTTCACTACATTAAGCTACAGTATACCAAGTCCATCGCTACACATACGATGAAGTTACCGCGGGCGGTGCTGGCGCCTCTTCTTCTGAACTGGTTGTTGAACCGTAATACTCTCCGCCTCTCTCTTCAGCTTGGCAGCGCGCTTTGCCGATGCCCGGGCCTCGACTTTCCTAGCCTCGATCTCAGGCAGTACAACTACCGAAGGGGAGCGCTCGCGGGGCTTCGTAGATGGCGCCGAAGTAGAAGAACAAGAAGTAGCGCTCCTAGAACTTGGGCCGGTGTTCAATTCGACTCGTTTTCCTATGCGTCGATCAGAACGGTTGACAACCAATACGACATTGTAGACACACCTTCAGCGCGGAAGCTGGAAACGTTTCCAGTGGCGATGACTACTTGGTTGGCACCACCTGGTTCTAAAAGTCAGAAGCGCATAAACGTCAGATGCGATATACGCACCCGATGGATCCTGCCTTGCCTTGAGGTCCGGTCTCCCCAACTTCAGCTCCTTCACGATGTCCTTCATGGCTATAGGCTAGTCAGCCCTTACAGCCCCTGACGAATGAAGAAAATATACCTTTGAGCCATTCCTTGCGTCGTTCGGTGAGTCGTGCTACCTGCTGGTAGGTCGAATTCAATTCTGCGTTCTTCGCTGCTAGACTTTCTCCTAGTGCACGAATCGTGTGAGGGGGAGCTGTGAATGTAGTCAGCCAAGGTGGTACTCGAAAGTAAAATGGTTTGCCGCTTGCATGATAATGTCTGCGCCAGTGTCAAATCGAAATCCAGTTTCCGTGTGGCGCGACTCAAAGCGGTATAATCCCTGTCAGTGGCAGCCAAGGATGCGCCGTTTTCCATGACCAAGTCCACCAGCGCTACGTATTCCTGTAGCTTCTGCTCTAGCAAAGCACGTTGCTCCGGAGTGAGCCTTGCGACTAGCTTGCGCGGTTTGCACGGCTCGACGTTAATCTGATTACGAGGGGCTGAGCACTGGATAATTGAGTCAGTTAAAGGCAGGGTAGCAAGGAAAATGGGCGCACTATAATAGTATGATCGCCAATGGTTAGCCCGGCCTGCTCGATGTTGTGTTCGTGATAGCGCTGGGGCTTGTCACAATTCATCGCTGCATAGTATTCCTCCTGTGATATGTCGAGTAGAACGCAGATGGTCGCCAGAAACTTCTGCTCAATCGTGACCTTGGCAGGAAGAGTAATAAACAGTGTGTCTGTCTTGATATTAGACGATGAGGGAGGCATGGTTGTGGATGGACGCCACCAGAGTCTCCCACTCACCCTTTTAAACCCATCCTTCGCGATTGATTGTTACGATGGGCGAATTGACAGGTCCTTGAGCTTTGACCAAGCTTTGACCAAGCTTTGACCATGATGGTCTCGAAGCAGAAAAAGGGCCGTGGGAAAGCGCTCGGCCCGTATTCTGTCCGCCTCTGATCTTGACATTCCGAGTTCATCGGATACATTCATTTCTATTAGCGAGGTACAAAATATCACTATGCAAATGCACTACAAAGATGTAATGTAAGAGCTAATATCTCCGACCCACGAGGACGGCAGGGATTCGTTTGTGGCGTGAATGAACACCGGAATATGAGCATCGTTGGGAACATCAAAAAAGGAACGCCACCCGAGTCCTGACCACCAGAAAGAATTCTCCGAAATATTGAGGATGCGGAATTGGGGACGTTGACCCACTCCCGATGAAGCAAGGGCCCACGCGTGATCGGACAGGCGAATCCTTGACGCCACATTTCGAAGTACGACAGTAATTTTGCGTCCCCCCTAATGTGACATCATTCAAAGAGAAAGAAAGACTTGTATCACGACATACTGCTCGATAGAAGATTAGAATAACAGTCCTCTTACCCGCTCGCGGCTGACGACGTTCTTTGATTGTAGGTTTGAAGTGCTTGGTGATCCTTTGTTGAAAAGGATCCTGTACAAGTCGATTGGAGTTTAAGCGCATCCTGCTGGGAGAACGATCCTTTGAGTGCGGGTTAAGGAGAAGGTGGTATGGGTTAGAGGACGAATCCAACATTGTACATTCTTTTTGTCAAGGCGAAGTTCAATTGGAGTCAAAATCATGTGAGTGGAATACAATGGTACTGCTACTAAAACCCGTGCCCGGCTGCTGGCTCTTTCAACTGACGTGCCTGCGCGTCGTTACGCGCTCTCCCTTCATCATCCTCGTGCACTTCACACAGCCAGCTACTTGGTATATCTAATTCCTCGTCTAGGAAAGCATCGGGCCCAGCCTCTTTACGATCACAGACACGTACCGTCCATTGTACGACATTGTTGACCGTCCTTTGTCGTACTGGACGAACGTACTTTCCCTTATCAGAACCCGCAATGATCATTAGGGGACCCATCCAGCGTGCGCCAGGATGCCTAGCCACCATCCCAGATGCTTCCGTTTCCTTCAGCTTGTTCCTGTAGACCGTGTACAGGATGATTGCCTCTCCAACTATGGTCGGTATGCCTACGATAGCCTTTTTGGCGCTTCCGTTGCTCAGGCGCAGAGAACAACCAACAAAAGCCTTATCCAAAACCCATGGCAGAGGTGAAGGGGGTTCGTGAATGCGTGGATCCCAAGCAGGCGTGGAGGATTCTGTTCTATCAGGAACAGGTGTCGATGGGCGATCGAGGATGGCCAGAGGCTTAGGGGGCGGGATTGGAAGAGCAATTTTATCCCAGGTGTAGTCCGATCGTGGAAAGTATGCGCGTTGGCTGGCGCGAAGTGGATGACGAAGCTGAAGATGCCACTGAGTCCTGCCTATGTATCAGAGGGATTTCCGAGTTTCAAAAGAAAGATAACTACTCTGGATCGACCACACAGTCAAAGTCGATCGTCTGTGTTCGACGAGGGATGGCCGCATTGTAAGTTGTGATTTCCAAAAGGACTTTCAGGCCGCTCGGGGTATCTTGGTTTATCAAGACATCCTTTACGACAGCAGGATAAGTTCGGAGCGGGTGACCTGGTTGGATGATCGTGGCGGCGACGTTGAGCCAAGGAGTGGGACCTGTGGCCATCGCCCTCTTCCAAACAACTTCAGACGGTTGAGTGTCCCCAGAGATATCTGTATTTGCGGTCAAGGTCAAGAAATTGACATGACTGACATAGTGCTGCATACAATACGTGAGATAGGCTGACAACAAAAGCACGAAGCTTACCTCCATGCGAACTATAGTCTGCATTGCATCCGATCCTCTCACTAACCGAAGAATGTGTGCATCCTCGTTCTGTATGTGATGCACCCATCCGTCCTTCCCCAATGACGACCCCTCCAGAACTCGGACATGCTCTCCTATGTATTCCTTCCCCACTGACGAGCCGTCGAGGATTCGAACGAAATCTCCCAGGTAAAATACTTTGACAACATCGTGCCAAGCGATGGTCACGACCTTGCTATCAGTCGTCGTTGTCGCCAGAAGACCGCGATCATGGATTTCGTTAACGATGGCCTCGATGCCGGACGCCTTGGATTTAACGTGCTCCCCGAAGTCGAATACCCAGCCGATACAGCGGGGCATAGTCTGAGCATTGACTAGAGGATGGTGGCTGTCCTTGAAGAGCGTCGCTGTGCGAGAATCGATGGCGCCTACAACGCCGGAGAGGGAATTAGAAGGAACTCGGATGACAGCCAGACCATGCCAATAAGTTACCCCTCTATACTTGAACTTCTCATTTCCTCCGTCAATAACGACAACGTCTGAAGGCAGATGAGTCTCTCCGTCTCGAACACGGTCTATGAGGCGTTCCGATCCTATCCTCTCCCTCGCTTGGGCCTCAGAGTGATCAAAGAGACGGGGTTCGACCCATGGTTGTTCTCGTGTCCTCTTCTTGGAATGTGAATGGCTGAACGAACTATGAGCATGTCCGCCTGCAGATCGAATTATTCACTGACATATTTGGCGCGGTCCAATCAGTCAATGGTACCACGAGAACGGATGTATAGACGTTAGACGGCATGGCGACTACACCCACTACGTCGCGAAATTTGCCTTTAGAGATTCGTACCCACTTTCCCTTCACCCAGAGTGGTCCCTCGGCTTGCAACCACGACAAGACAGAAGTCTTCTCTTGCTCCGGAACTTCGTACATGACGCGCTCGTTGCCTTTCCTGATTATACACTTTGCGTCAAAGGGTTCGACGCGGTATCGAGACATTGAGGCTTGTGTGCACGACCAGTATACCCAGCCCGGCACCCTAGAAAGCGTGAATACCGTATTTTCCTGGCTTGCGGAGGGGAACCATGCTTTGATCTTGTTGCACAATATGTCCTCCCAGCCTCGCTGGATGAAGTTAGGATGAGAATGATCGGCAATACCGCGACGTACCAGACACTGAATTCGCCAAATAGGAAGATTGACGTTGATGTTGTTGGCATATGTAGCAGTGGCTTCAGCAACTTGGGATGAGGACTGAGAAGTAGACGCTGAAATGGCGAAGGGCGCGTGGCGCTGCAGTAATTCATTGGTCCATTGCTCAAAGTCATCCGGGATGCTAGGGCTCTGTGGAATAGTGCTATCCTGGAGGAGACTGTCGGTATCGGTGGTAGCGTCGTCGTCAAGGAAATCTGGATGTATGTTGGGGTAAGATCACGTCGAGCCTCATCCACGTACCATCCTCCTCAGTCTGGTCTCCTTCTTCGTCACTCTCGGCATCATGGCGCGTCGCCTCCAGGTCCAGGAACGATAAGACTCGCTGAAGAGAACGTACTGAGACTCATTCTTTCGCGACCCTCATTCATGCACTTACTGGATGCTTGAACATAACTTGTGTCAAATTCTCAGCGCAACTGTATACCAAGGATGCAGTCTCGAGCCTTAGGGGTGCGGGGAATTTGAAATGATGTTTATTCTCGCGCTAACTGGCCCTTTGTCTACGAAAGACTTACCGAGATGGAAGACTGAAGACAAAAAGAAAAATCGTGGGAACCAGTTCCCGCAAGTACCTGAAGCCCCTCGATCTGGCTGCTCCGAGCTGCTCGGACTTGCCGTTTTGGGGCAGTATTTCCCTTTCAGAATCGACGCCTCCTATTTCCCTTCTGACAATCACGAACAAAATCACGACGACTCAGTGCGCTATTGTTCGGGGCCATTTCACGAGGGCAATGTCCTGGCGGGCTCGTATTGTTCTCTCCTGCCGTACGTTTTTATTGTTCGGCTGGATCTTACCATTTATTATTTGAATCAAGGACACTCGCAATTCGTGAAACTCGACAATGCCCGCCGACAACGACAAATCCTGGTGCGTGCATAATCCTGTATCCATTCCACTTAACTCATTGTCAGGCAATCAGTGATATATTTGGCAAAGCCAGAGAGCACTCGCCTTCGGCGCTCTCGTACGCACTCAGCCGGCAGTGCTCATACAATAGCCATGCATTGTCATGTTCGGATCCTGACTTTCCCCGCTCTCACAACGGGGAAGGCGTCGAGGACGCGTGGAGCGGGTTGGCCAATGCTCGCGACAGGACAATTAGTCTTGGGTGCGTGCTTGTACCGATTGCTGCACCATTGTTTTGACCTTCCTCTAGCACGAACCTTGTCGAAGATGAAACTTTGGAGGTTGACCAGGACATGCCTCCTCTTGAAGACCTCGTATCGGCCAAAATCGATCCTATGATTACCCCAGCGCACGACTCAGCATACACTAACTTCGAGACCTCGACTAGACCAAAAGCCGTGGCAATGAGTTACGATGTTGGCTGCCGAGGAAATTGTTCAGGTATAGTCTTCCTCAGCAGCAGCACAACACCACTGATCTTCTGCTATCAGGTCGTCTGGTAGTCAGTCCGGCAGGCGCTGTTATCGACGAACGAGAAAACAGTCAGAAGTAGTAGATACAGATAGTTATATTGATTGTAGACCTATTGTAGTTAGCTTGTCGATATAAAGGTGTACCTTGAACCAATACCCAGTCCTTTAGCTTCCTTGCTTTCCCCTTCCGTTGGTACGAGATGTCGGATTGGCAACCTCTTTCGCCTTTGATGTGGAATGTGCATACTTTGGTTTTCTGTGGCATGGTGAGTCCCTCGTCAGTAGTGTCACGCACAATTAACCTGTTCACAGCCCAATAACGAACCCATTCAACTCACCTTAAAGATGTCGGATATAGACGAAGCGACTGTCAACCTTTCCGAGAATTGTCAAACGCTGCGCGATACTCCGTTGTCCGCTGGCGCTACGCTCTGGCGTTTCCTTCCCGACGAAGAACGATGGATAGAGTGCATTAGGTATGGACAACCCTTCGCACTTCCCCTTGGAAGAGGCTCTACTCTAGTCCTTGCGACAGACGAAGGTCGCTTCGGTGTTCGTTGGGGGCGATGGAAACGCTCAGTTTGCGGACAGTTTCACGCCACTGTCGCTGAAGAAACCCCTGCTCGACCCAGCTTTTCTAGGGCTGTACCCCGTGGTGAAGAGAGGCACATTCGTGCTTCTCACAAATGTGTCTTTTTGTGCTATGTAAGTTTTTCTAATGTGTCGCTCTTGCTCGATACTGAACACGCTCAGGAGCCAATGAATCCAGTGGAGATCGATCTCGACCTGACTTCCGATGGGAAACTGTGCCTGCTAGACAATCGTTCGAAGCTGCTGGCTCTACCTGTGACCGCGGGCGCTACGTTGTGGCGGTTTGTTCCTTCGAGTGAAAGTGAGGAGGATTGTCGGTGGGAGAAGTGCTTTTATAACGTACCATTCGAACTCCCCGGGGGAGATGGGTGGCTGGGACTAGCCATCGATGAGCTACGTATCACAGACGTTGAAGATTGGGGTAGATATCAGCATGATATATACGGAGATTTTTATGGTATTTATTAGACTAGAAGACTACCTATGCCTAGCCTATATACAGCCTTTGATGACTCTCCATCGTATGTATATCCTGGTCACGATATTTCTATAATGCATCTCTAAAATGAGGAGTCCGGGCATCTCGGATTTGCAAGATTCGGCTGACGCTTCCAGCCACGTGATTGCTCTTTGCCACGTTATTGATTTCTTTTTGCACCATCATGTTCAATCAGCGAGATACCGCAATTACGGTCAAATATCTGGTCATTCCTCGTCTGCTAAGTTTACTATCCACACGGTAAGCACTCGCATTGATTCCAATGAGCAACAATTGACGTTCAAACAGGATGTATCCTCCGACTATAAAAGAGGATCCTCCAGCGGGAGGGGGTCATCCTATCCAATGGCGCCTCCCTTCTACACACCCGCTCGCAACCCCTACTCGAAGAGCTACGACTACACCTACATCGCCCGTGTTCTTTCGCCCTATCGATTCCCCAACGCCAAAACTTTTGATAAGTCATGCCCTTGGTCGGCATTGGGCAGACATGTCTTGCACACAGTGACAGGCGGGCAACAGAGAGACAAGGCGGGAATGCAGACGATTCAGGTATACACATTCCACCTTCTTTCCCCGAGCTCGCTCAATCAAGACCCGCAGTGCATCCAAAATAAATGTGATCGCGTCGTCCTCTACGAACCCCCCGATATTGCAGCCAGCGAGCTAGTCGATGGCGTCGTCCGCGCGTTCAAAGTGGCTAGGCATGCTACGATAAAGTGGAATGGACAAGTCGCTGTCATGAACGTCGATGGAGTAGGAGGCGACTGGCCAGCGTTTCGCAAGAAAAAGGCTGTCTACGAGCGTTCAGTCGCAGCATGGGAGCAGGCGTGGGCCGATGCCCTTCCTGATGTCATGCTCCTCTATGAGCGATACAATGGCTTCCAGGCGCCCTTGAAGATCCAGAGACAGTGGACGGATGCAACCAGACTGCCGGACGTCGTTCGCCTGACAGCAGCAGAACCCCCCGAGAAGACACTGGCTCAGCTATTGGACGAGGCCTACAATGACGGTTCACTGTCGAAGAAGCGCAAGAGATCTGCGAACGGTCAGTCTTTGTTGGGGGAGAATCACGACTTGCTGCTAATGATCGCTGCAGCTACCAACTTGCCCAAGAAACATCTACGCGTGGATGCGACTGGTATGTCGACATGCCCTTGAAGACATATTGACCAATGACTTCGCCAGTCCCAGTCGCAGCTCCTTTTCCCCTCTTGTCGCCGCTGTTTTACCCAGTGGCTGGACCTCATAGTACCGTCGACAAGCCTGGTAAGTCCACTTTCTTCTACAATTTCTATGACTGATAGGGCTTTCCAGCTGCCATCAACGCAACCGCTGGTCCCTCTGGCAGAAAGCGGGCTCGGTCGCCATCCCCATCGCACTCAGCTACCAGATATCTGCTTACCCCACCACCAACCTCTGATCCTATCGAAGCGTTAGATATATCCGAGGACGAAGTGCTAGATATATCCGACGACGAAGTGCTAGATATATCCGACGACGAAGTGCTAGATATATCCGACGACGAATCCGATATTGTATTCCTCGGTGGTGATGGCAGCTCTGCCTCCAAGGCCATTGTCGTCGTCTAGATATTTTTTTTCCTCTCAGTGTATTTTATTTATAGTATCCCTCGCTACATATGCATTTATCACGATCACCATCCGTATCCGTATTTCCTCGTCTCTATTGTTGTCTCCCTTGCTTACAAATGAAATATGAGCTTTATTGTCTAATACGACGTCTTATATACAAGACGATCCGGGGCTACTAACACTATTAGCTATGGCCCCACCAGCATCATTGAAAGGTATTTTCGACGCCAGCAGTCGCAAGAGGAAAGACCCGCCACAGGAAGCCAATGTGGTAACCCATCAATACCCTTCTATCCAACCCACAGCCGCTGCGCCATCCAAATACCAGTCGCCTTTCCTTGCCGCCATGAAGCACCACGAAGCGAAGCGCCAGAGAATCGATTCGGAGGCCACTTCACAGTTTCCAGAGACTGTTGACGAGGACACCGGGCCTCCTGAAATTGTAAATGCCCCAAAGCCACAGGTAAATACTACGCTCACTCGGAGAAATAATGCTCATACGTCGAAGGGAGCACATATGAAGATCTTGGAACTGGAACGTCGCCTGGATGTCATCGTCGACTGGATGCTTGTCCACGAAAGCGATAATACTTTGGGAGAGCCATGCCAATGCGAGGATGGCATACGATCGTGCATCTGTTACGAATGCGACTACATGGTGCCATGCTGCGAGCCGTGTTTTCTCGAGGCTCACCGTGCTCAACAATTCCACTGGGCATACGTTTGGAACGGCGACTTCCTAGAGAAGAAAGATCAGTGCAAGCTAGGGCGTATCGTTACCATCGGACACCCGCGAACGAGCGAGTTCGCTTCCTGTGTGGGGTACCAGTCCACCTGCAACGACAAGGAAGGGGAAATGGAGGGGGAGGGGGAGGGTGGTCGGGAAGGGACAAGCAACTTTACCCTCACGCACACCAATGGTATCCACGAGCTCCAAGTCTTTTGGTGCAAATGCTGGCATGGAAACTCTCTAGACCATTTCCAGATGTGCTTGCAGTCGAGTATCCTACCATCGTCGGTGGCGAGGCCGAAGACAGGCTTCACTTGGGAGGTGATGAAGGACTTCCATTTGCATACTTTGACATCCAAGAAATCAGCTTACGACTACATCGCAGCATTGGAGAGAAAGACTGACAACGGGTTTCCTGACGACGCTAAGGTGAGTGGCACTTCGTAACATATTGCGCCTTCTCTAATTTCGTGGAATAGGACATCTATAGGCAATTCGCTCGAGCGCATAGAATCTGGATCGCAGCTCTCGCAAAAAAACGGGCAGGACTATTACATGGTATCGATGATATCTTCCCCTACCGTCGCCCCCAAAGTGTGGTTGTTCCATGCTTTGCATGCCCGCAACGAGGATTCAATATGCCTGATGAGGAGATAGACGGTGTTCCCGAAAAGTTCATGTAGGAGTGGTATAGTTTTGCACATTTCTGGTCTGATATCTTTTCAGCCATGTCGTCCAAGCCACTAAGCAGCTCGATGGACACTTTGGGCTTTCGCGTTTTGCTAAAGTAGATGATCCGGACGATGTCTCTCTACTACCAGGCCAAGGCTTCTTCCCGAAGGACGACGACTATCAACCGTACATTAACAAGTACGGCAAGACAGCCGAAGAGGTACGTGTCATTATTTGATACCTAGCAGTGGTCTGACCAACGCAAAAGAAATCATCGTGCTCGTCGTTCAATGCGGTTGAGATGCAGAATAAACTCAAGTTCAAAGGGTGTGTGATAACGGGAGTAATTGGGGTCGAATGTGGACGCCACAGTCTTTTTCTATCGATGGTTGATTTATTTAAAGGGGAAAGGTAAGGGGAAATGTTACTATCGCCTGCTTCGACATCTCTGACACCCGTTACAGATTTGCCCTGGCAGACTACGCAGTGGCACGGGCACTGGGTGCGACACTTTCCGTCAAATCGTCGTTGGGTGCAGCAAAATATTTCCGCCGCGTACTCATCACATACGACATTGCTTGTCAGTTCCAGGTCAACTTTGCGAAGCGATTCAGGCTCAAGGCGGAAGATGTGGAGGAAATGAGGCCATTCGCCGACGCTGTCGACTTTGTCTATTGGCTCATTCCGAAAATGCATCTCAACGCGCACATCGTCGATTGTCAATACGCCTATGCTTTAAACTTCTTCCCTGGAGCGGGTCGTACCCACGGAGAAGGAATAGAGCCTTCATGGGCGGAAACGAAGCAATCGGGTGGCAGTACGCGACAGATGAATCATGGCCATCGCCATGACAAGCTCAATGACTTTCATATCTTTTGGAATTGGCGGAAAGTAGAGGGACAGGGTAAGTCGGTTTGCTCTATCGCGGATGGGGTGTTCTAACATGATACCTCCCTTAGCACGGTACCTAAAGAAACACCTTTTGAAGGCCCAGGAGCAGCAGCAAGAGAAGGTCGACTTTTTCCTGGATTCGTCTCGAACGATGGGCAAGGTGTGCGTGGAAAAGTGGAGTAAAATGGAAGATGTCCACTGGGTAATGTTGCAGAAGTCTTTGGAGGGTGCAGAAGATCAGACACCGCTGAGCAAGTGGACGAGCCCGTATAAATTATCCTTGAAAAAACGTGAACCCTTTCTGAGCGGTTGAGTTCTTAGACTGACGCCACAATAGTGCCCAGCCGAGAAGAGGTCGTCAGGAGCTTGGAAGCCGAGGAGCTTGCCTCGAACAACAGCAAAATGGCTCAGTGGAGGAAACGTACTAATCCAACGTTGGAGTGGATCAATTTAGGCATCGAACTCCAGGAGAAACAGTGAGTCAATGGCTTTGATTCTTTGGCGTAATCTACAACGTTCCCAGACATCAAATTTCTCGACAAAAGCGAGGGAATCGACACTCCCCAGAAATCGAGACCGCGCGCCAGGCACTTAGGAATGACTTTATACGCTTTCGCAAACTTCAGTTGGCCGACATTCCTGCCCTCGAAGATCTGGCAACTCATGTGGCGGAAAACACCAACGACATCGAGAAGGAGGTTCTATGGTTGCCATCCGACCTCATGAAGCCCTCGTATCAGCGCAAATACAAATTCAAGTTGATCCCTACGACAGCGGGCGAAGCGCCAGACCCGTTCACGATGGCTCTTCGGTTGAAGACTTGCGGGGAAATTGAAAGGCGCTTACGCGATGGGCAAGCAAACGAAGCAGTGGCGTTGCTTTGTATTGTCATCATCCACGGAATGGTTCTTCGCGACAACAAGAACCGCAACGCACAGGGTGTGGTGTTGAACCTTCGCTCAATGAAATACATCAACACTGTTGTGGCCAAGAAGAATACCCATGCGTCTGCGTATAAGCATGCTCGTCGATGTCTTATGCTTCTACAGGGGCGCGCCGACAACTCAGAAGATGTCGTGTATCCGAAGTTGGCTCCGGAGGACTTGCAGGCAAAGAACGCTTCGACATTCCTCAGCCTGGGCGATAGCTCCAAAACAGACAGCTGGATATGGACATATGGCGCGTTGAAAGATTTGGCGGATGAGCAGAAAAACGAATTCGTAACTGAAGGTCAGTCAAACACACGATTTGAACGTCAACTTCAGCTGACATTCGTAAACAGTTAAAAGGGTACGATGGTTCAGGGCGCGCGCAGAGATGTATCGAGCAATCGAGGAAGTGGAAATCTTAGAACAAGAGTCGCGTTGCTACGTTCGTGCATGCGAGAAAATGCGCGACAACTGGACATCTATGGCATCCACGATCCCGCGGGATACCCCGTTGAAGTTATCGGTTACCTCAGGAGATAAATCAGGCTATGTGGCGTACGCCAAGCAAAAGGCATCAATGTTCAGTACAATGGCGCAGAGGGCTCGCGAAACCTTTGCCTCTTGTGGTGGGGAATGGCCACGGGAGACAGAGAGCCTTGGAGCATATCTAGAGCGGAAACGACCAATATGTGTGTTGGATTGGGCAGCTGAGGCGGCGGATAGCCCTACAGAGGAGCAGAGGGCGCAGCTGGAAAGGGATATCATGCAGTCATTTCACGGCGGACATGAGATTGACAAAGAAGTAAATTAGTTACAATTGTAGTAAGGCTACGTTGTCTTATGGTCATTGTCTGTCCGGTTTACTCGGAGTGTGATCTTTGAGGCCCCTCAAAGGCAAAGCACTGCTATCACGTGATTTCCTTTCCCTTTCCCTTCAACCACGACCTTCCCCGCCAGCACTACATTCAGGTGGCGTCCCAATCACCTCTCATGCTGCCCATCACTCGTCTGGAGACTAGGAACTCAGACACTGGTAAGGGTGCACAGATCGGAACAGAGCAAGGGTGTTTGGCCAGTCAGTGGCGCAGGCCATAAATACTTACTCGTGATCCATTCATGCACGGGCGTCCCGCTCTCTTCTGGACGTGTCTGGACGTTATGACGTCGTGACGGGTCTTGACAGCAATTAGGATTGACCGTGTCTTGACGCGTCCTCATTGTAGCATGTCCGGACGTCTGGAGTGGCGGGCGTCCAGACGTCGTCATGCTGATGAGTGGCATATGTCTTGACGTGTTCTATTGCTGCATGTCTTGACGTCTGGACGTAGAGGTGTCCGGACGTCATCTTAGTTATAATTTGTTCCCATTAGATATCAAATATAAAGTTGCATTGAATTTCTACTGCTACGTCTACATTGAAGTCAATTAAACAATGGGTTGGCGTCCGGACACGTCAGGACGGGGGCCGTCCGGACGGACGTGGCCACCTCGATTTGTCCTGACATGGTACGTGCAAAGTCAGAGGTTCTTGCTTGTGAATTCAACATGTTATCCAGAATGGAGCGCGATATCCTACCTTGAACGGTATTGGAACCTTCCGGCGCCAGGGGAGAAGGATGAACAAGATCGGGAGCAGCTGGTTTGTAGATTAAGATCGTATCATCGGTATTGCGGCTGGTCGTACGATTGACGGCCTCCGATGAGGCTGTAGCTGCAATTTGTCCTACAAAGTAGATTAGCGCCCTGATAAAAATGTTACGAAGCGAGTTTCCTTACCTTCGGTCTGGAGGTTGCTAGTTGACGGGATCGGCGCAAGGCCGGGACGATGGTCGATTCCTGTCCTGTTGAGTGTATTAGCAGACTGATATCGATTTAAAGGTAATGTCCTACCTTGAACGGTGCTGGAACCCTCTGGCGTCTGAGACGTAGCCTGCTGAACGTTATCGGGAGCGACTTGGTTGTAGATTAGGATTGCAGCCGTCGGTATTGCGAATGGTCTTACCATTGGCGGCCTCAGATTGGAACGTATTTGAGTCTTGTCCTAGAAATTATATTAACACGCTGATAGATGCCTTGCGAAACGAGTTTGCTGACCTTGGATGTCGCTTATTGACGGTCCAGTAATTGGCAGAGGGTCAAGATGCCCCGAGACGGTGGTAGAATCGCGTCATATGAAGTAGATTAGCGCCCTGAGAAAGATGTCGTCAGGCGAATTTGTTTACCTTCGTTCTGGACGTTGCTGGTTGACCGTCCAGGGATTGGGGAAGGGCTAAGACGTCCGGGGCTGGAAGAGAACCGCCCTGCGGTCCTGCGATGTTTTCATTGTCGGGCAGAGGTTCGTTGTCGGCGTGGAAGCAGTGCCCAATCAAAAAGAATTTCGCAATGGGTGGAAGACACGTTTGAAAAGTCTGGAGGTTTTCGATCGAAATGAAGGCTTGCTTGCTGAAGACATGGTAGTTGTCAAGGAAGAGCAGAGCGAACACGAGGCGGCTGACAGCACGGCATGGGAAACACAGCAATGCATGTGAGATTTGCAAGGCTTAGCACATCAATTGAAGTATGCGAAGACAACAAGAGTACGTAGCGAGATTGATAGTAACAGAAATGCCATCAGCTATAGAACATATGAGCGAAGATGAAAAGAAACACGGTGCACCTTTGGATATTGAGTGAACCAAATACGAACAAGAGGACATCATGTTGACTTGGTGGTAAGAAATACGGAATGACGCCACCCACGTGGCGGTATTGATCCTTCCTTCCGTCTACCATCTCCAACGCTCATACTGGCCTTGTCTCTTCGATGCATTACCATATTGGCGTCCTTATTTGCCTGCAAACGAAGGAACACGATGGAATGCTCCTTGTATTGGACGATGTTCCGGCTTGCAGAATATCAACGGAGCACCGGAAATCTAGCGTGCTTGAGGGACTCGACTATGACTCGTCTCCGTGGCTGTAACAGGATACGCATCATGGGAGAGCCAGCGGCAGCGGTCGATGTGGTCGTCTCTAGGTGCGTCCCATGTTCAGGCTGACGGAGGAGACTCGAGAAGCTGACATTGTTCCAGACTCATTTAGCGGCCATTCAACTATCTTCTACTACACTGGGGCATCTTCGCCTACCAGTAACAATGATCTGCAAAGCTCGAGGAACGAATATAGTCCGTCTACGCCGACGCTATGGTATAGGGCTGACTAACCTCCGACTAGACTCCCGTCGTCCTTCAGGAGGAACCGTTAATTGGATGTCAGCCGCATCCAGTCAAGTGAAGTACGCGACAGCCTTCCTCTTTCAAACGTACCACTCACTTCCTGCAGCGACCAAAAGGATTGGGTTTCAAAAAGTGATCAATCTACCCATATCAATCTTGGAACAGAATACGGGCGCGATTTTGTCCCTCGTCACTCCGTCCGCGCTACGTGCTGCTGCTCTTACCCGTCAGCAGACGGCATTCTCTTCTCCTTTGTCTTTCCTCCTCGGTGAAACAGACATCGTCTTGTGGACGCGTCCTCCGCCAATCAGCCAGTCCGCCAACTCGGGCGACCAGCTCACATCTCGATGGACGCAAATACATGCGATACACCTCTAGATATTCGAACGATAGATGGGTCGAACCTCGATCTCGCATGCTATCCACTCCCACCAAATGAGGCTGCGAGCCTCGAGGAGCAGCTGCGGGGGACGGAGAGGTCAAGAAGTCGGAGGGGATAGATGGAAGTTAGTGGTGATGAACCGCCTCGAGAACCTATGCGACCGCCATTTGCATGGCGCCGAGGTTGTGGTGGAGGAAGTCGAGGTCAAACGTACTAACTTGCGTCCGCATGCACGATCTTGTAATGGATCACTGAAAATCTAACGCGCTCGAGGGACTCGACTAATGGACTGGTAGGACTAGAGGCCGCAACAGGATACGTGTCGTGAGAAATTCGCAACGGGTCTTGTCAGACTCCTTTGGCGGCTGCCGTCCGCAACGTCCATCTCTCTTCTACTATCCGCGGGACTCTAGGTACATCCCATGTTTAAGCGAACGGAACAGAGGTTAACGTTCGTCCAGGCTTTGGCGGTCAAGTTCGTTTCTGAATCGACGGCCCGGGTGTTTCCTTTACGTCTCCATCGACGATACTATATGCGAGTTGCCTTTCGATGCCAGCGAAGATGCCACACCCCAGGGATGAACCTTCCATCTCGGCGCGGATCACAAGAGGAGATGCGAATGACCATGCCTATTCCATCCTTTCACCAGCTGGGAACCTTGCCGTCTGGCTGTCGTCGAGACACTTGTGAATCTCTAAATCCTCCGGATATCCTTCGAACAATATGTCGTCTTTCAGCCATGACGAGCATTTTGCTCATTGCGCCCCAGCCTGTAGCTATCCGAACGCTAGATCATCAGCTCTTGCAGCTCTTCGAATCGTTTCCCAACGTTGTCGTAGTTATCCATCCTGCAGATTACCCTCAGCTGCCCGGGCCAAGATGTTCTGCCGAGGTTCAGGAACAATCTTCACGTCTTGGGGACTACCATTCGCCCGTGGTTGTATTTCACCGGACAGATCGTAGACGGAGTAGACGCTGCTGATGATCTTGTACACGAAACCGGAGCATCGATGAGCTACATTAACAAAGGAAGGTCGAGTGTCGCTGGGGCCCCGGTGGAGAAACTGCAAGCTGGCCTCGTTTCGTTATTCTATGTATTTGTGACATCGTTGCCCGTGTTGATTTGCTACCGATACAACGATCCCGACTTTGCATGTCTCGATTGTCTCAAGGCCTTCAACTTGCCCACTGGCGCGCGTATCATACCGATGGTACTTGAACGGCGGAAGCTAGAGGGTCGTATCGACGAGCTTACTTTTGAACTGGACTACCAATAGCCTCAAGGCGGCAACATAAACACTCCAGTTGACAGTTTACCAGCCTATGTGCGCCCCATGTTCAATGGAAGGGAAGAGAGGCTGACGATTTGTCTAGATTTTGGCGCTATCGTCTACGACCTACGAGTCATCGGCATCCCTAGTTTACACCAGCGCATCCCGGTTCGGCTGGGTACGAGAAAGGAGTGGACTTTGTGCGGTCGAGGTATGTTCAGTCTATGCCTGTTTTGTTCTACCTCTGAGGCACCCTCGTCTAGTCGTCGTCACATTAGTAGCCCCATCTCGCAGTTACCAGTCAGCGTCAGAGCGCTTGAACATTCCTTGTACGTAATACCATTTATCGTCCAACATACCATTCATTTTCTAAGCAGTGTGCCAAATGACTTGCATGACTACCACTACCACTAGGCTTCCAGAGGAAGTGCGAAGGTCGCCATGGAAAACGGCTTACCATTGTTCGTAGCCTGGACTTTGACTGCTTTGACAACGTCGATGAACCGTGATATCTCCCACTGGATGCAACTCGGATGCAAGTTTTATCCTGGTAGTCCCTTAACTTTTCCGAGGTATTACAGTTTGCACCGCTAAGACTTACGAAACATCTGACATCACGATAGACAAGTCGACAAGATATTCAGGCGGGACAGGAATGACACGCTCATTACGCTCTGCCCTCGAAAGGTAAGGTATTATTGCTTATCATACTCCCCAAACTCCCAACTATAACATTCCTAGTTGCGAACTCCGTGTCAGCATATCGCGTTCAACACATCCAAGAGAGTCTGACCTACCACACAATCCTCTTCATGCACTGCTTCCGGTACTTCTCTACCTACCTCTAGATTGGCGGCCACGGATCCGATAGCACTTTCTCTATTACCGTCACAATAGGATGCGTCCGTACATATACCGACCAAGACAGGTTGGAGACGGTGTCGTAGACGATGGACTTGCCTAGATGGCATCTGCGAAGGTTAGACCTCTTTCTCCGGCATTGAATAAATTTAACTCACTTAGATTCCATGGCATATCCACCCAACGAACACGACGACACAACACCGTTGCAAGTACCCATGGCAATGGGATCCGCGGTGTGGTATACATGCATGATATGCCGCGTCGATGGCGGGGATGGTAAATGCAGACGTCCAGCGGCCATCTTCTCCCCGGGAGACTCAAACGCCACTACAGGAGCTCCGAACGTAACACCTATCAGACTGGCCAACGCGCCACCCAACGAGTGACCGATGACCCAAATATTGGATTCAGGATACATGTATGTCAGATTATTGTATAAGTTCTGTTGGATATGTCACTTCAAATGGTATGAATGACGATTTGCCTGCGCACCGTTCCGATAGGATAAAATAAGCTGTCTTCAAAGCGTCCTCTAGGCATGTCTGGTCGCATTTCCATCCTCCTCTGCAACATCCGCAGACAGTGGTCCAAGTCCAGTCGACACGCGCGCAGCAACAGCTGAACAGTAGGTTGTCGTTGAGTTTGTCCTTCTTCACTGTTGGTCCGGCAGATACGCGTTATTCGCCATCTTCGCAAGCATAAGTAGCGCTTCTCTAGTCTCCACGTCCGGGCCAGCGACCTCATCCTGCTCCCAGCTCAAACTCTCGCTCTGACCGAGCCGCATGGATCGACTGCGCGCCGCCGAAAACACATCAAAAGACGGAGGTCTGTGCGTCGATAGCTGTCGTGTCGCAACACTATAGTCCTCGCTAAGGCTTCTCCATAGGACAGGATTCACATTTGAGAAAACGACCCGAGACGATGGCGAAACGGCGTGAAGATGGCGTAGTTCGAACTGGAGGTGGTCCCGGGGCGGACTAATGTCCAGTGGCAGCGGCGGCGAGAGCAGGCCAAGTAGATAAAAGACAAGGCTCGTCAGCACTGCCAGTGTGACTGACGCAAGTTGGTGGTTGCAGCATAAGAAGGAATCCCCACAGCCGTCCCAAAATGGAAGTTGTCACTAACACATGCAATTGTGCGATAAAAAGAGAGCATTCCGTAAATATGTAATTATATTTATATCGCTAGTCATTCAATGTTCAATATCTCCTTCCCCTGGGAGGCCCCCCGCTCGGTCCAGTGTACGGGCTATAGTCGGGCGGAGGACGTCCACCTAAAGCCCCAGTCAGTGTCGATAAAACATTGTGTTGACGAAAGTAGCTACTCGCCTGGTCCTGGTCCTGGCGCTCCTCCTCTGGGTGGAGCAGGTGGAGACCGTGCCCTCGACTGAGTCTGATTAGAGCTGGGGATTACTGCATTCCTAAACACGTTCACCAAGTCATCCGTACGAAAGATGGGACCTACAACACAGGTCAGCCTAAGCATTAGACATAGAACAAAAGGCAGTGCACCGTCGAAACCCGAAGCAGGTGGAAGTTGACTATGGAACCAATGTAACACATGAGGCAAAGTAACAGGCTTTTCCTCCTCCTTGATTTCACGCCTAGGCGGCGGAGGACGTTCACGTTCACTCACTTTGGGAGGAGGACTGTACCTCCTCCTCGACGGACCTTCCCTGCCGTCAGTCCATCGTTCTCTATCCCGCACAGGTGAATTGGCCCGTGGACGTTTATGTTCTTCCCTCTTCCTATAATCGGGCGACCCGGGACGCTTGACAGCACCCCCATGACCGTTCGTCGAAGATGTATTCTGTATACCCGACACGGTGTCCTGACGCCCAAAAGAAGAATTCTTGACGCTCTTGCGTGCAACGGCTGCGCCGAGGTCGCGCGACGCGATTGCGTCGATGGAGCTATACATGTGGCGCTGAGCAAATCGTTTGATTGGAGGATCTGTGCCCAAGATGAATGCCTGTCGAAAAATTTCAAAGAAAGCCATACCAGGGAACACTTCGGCCATCCGTTTTTCCAGCTTGAGTGCTCCTTCCAAATCGCCATATTGATATTCGTATCGCGCCCAGTGTTCCCAGATAGGGCGAGCTACATCTGGGGGAAATTGTTTCGTAGAAGCCTCGAAGATGGCTCGGGCATCTATCGTAATGTGAGAAGGGATCGACACAAATAATGTATTTGGACGCACTGGTCTCATCGTTGACAGAGAAAAGGTAAGTAAGATATCGAACGATGAAATCAACGCCGTTCGGAAACCTAGAGTAAGCATTTGCGAAGATCCTGGTGGGGACTGTCTTGTCCTCTAAACAGTGGTACTCCAACATAGCTATAAATTCTAATCAGAAAACAATGGTTGAAATACAAACGGAATAGCACACACCAGAAGCTTCATAGACGTGCCAAGTTACCCATTTGTCAAATCTTGCCCTCTTGAAAATGGCCCTCGCAGCAGCCACATTCTCGGTACGCCTAACAAATCGCAAGTACATAATATAGACCAGACCATATTCGTTCTTTTTGTCTTCCAGTTCATCGTCCTTGAGTGTGGCCTTGTCGTCACGAGTGCTTGACTGTTCTGTTACATCATCTTCCGTCTTGATGCTCGAAGTTGACGACGATGATTTGATACGTTCCTCAGTCGCAACAAGCTCCACCTTGTGAAGCTCGAGAAAGGCGTCGAACACAGTTTTCACGTCGTCGAACTTTTTCTGTAGTTCGAGTGCCTCGATGTAAGCAAAAGTAAGGAGATGGCTGAAGCAACATGAGTGACGTTTCAGAAAGCAACAGTGGGGTAACCGCACCTCATAGGATTCGCGTCTCGTCCATTCTTTACGATTGAAATTGCCTCTTCGGTTTTGCCGATGCTCTTGGTCCAAGTGTACGCCATGAACCTACCATCATTCATGAATTTCACGCCAAACAGGACTCGACTGAATGCAAACCATATTTCAGGGAAGTAACGCATTCTGATAACAGCCTTGCGGTACACTGTCTGTAAACGTTGTGTCAAGACCGGCTTGTCTTTCTCTTCAAGCTCGAGCGGGTTGCTTTCTTCCCATTTCAGGTAAGCTTTCCATTTGCCGACCAGTTGTCGATCTTCTTGTCCAAATGTTGGAAGATTAGGCAGGTAGAGGTCAGGACGGCCAATGGCAGGAGGATACAGGTCTTTGACGTGTCTCTCGAGTTGACGATACACAGTCCGTGCTTGCATGTGGGCAGGAGAAAGATCGGACATGAACTTTTTCGCAGTGAGCTTGTTGAGCTTGGTCTCGAAAGCTTCGAGATCTTGCCAGATGCGTTCAACATTGTCAAGAGGAATTTGCACGGCACGGTGGTACACTTTACGGAGAGCTTCCTTAGTTTGCTGTTGGTCAAACGTGGTGGTTGTCTGATGATGGTGAACGAGTCGATATGCACTGTGATACAACACACCTCTGCTTCGCTCAAGAATTGAATGTAGTCGAGCCAAATGTCACCGCTATCCTTGTCCTGACCAATACCTGAAGCAGAGTTAAGCGCGTACTCGTAGGCTTTCCGAATGATGTCGCGCGTCGCAAAATCTTTCTTGGTAGGATCCGGATGTATACGGCTGAGAATGAATGTCAATAAAACGGAATGGTTCGTCGATTAGTTTCGCAGAAACATATTCCGGCACGCAGAAGATAGAAGAGAAAATCAGCTGTCAAGTAGGCCAAACCGCCACTGAATGTACTCAGTTCACACACGCAAAAAGTAAAGCCGAGATATATTCCTGCGAAAACAGCACAAAAAGTCGCGTACCGGATGTAGGTGAGGTAAAACCGAAAGAGTTCAACCGTCGGGGCGTTTTTGATAAATCGCGTAAAGAGGGCTTGCGCTGGTTGGAAGCGGTGGGGAGAGCCCAAGCAATGTTCAAGATAAGCTATTTGCGCCGCGGACTGTTCAAGGAACCAGTTAAAGAGGGCCATCGGCGTCGCTCGACAAACGCACCGTGGTGGGGTACTGCTCGAGCAGACTTTCATACGCTCGTTGAATGGTATCATTTTCGCCTATTCTTTCAGCGAGACTGAGCAATTCTCGCCACTTTTCTGGTTGATGGCCATTTCGCTTGAGGTCAGCAAGCAGTGTGTCGAACGGCGATTCCTGTGGCGCGGGAGTTTGGGTTTCGGTCATTTCAACGTTCATTTCGTTGGGTTGCGACTGCTCGGTGAGAGAGCCATCCTGTGACATTTGAGGGCAAAATATAAGAGAAGAAGAGAAACAGGTCAAGATTGAGAATGGTAGAAGGACGAGATGTGTTTAGACCCAACCCTAAACTGTCTAAACAACCCTGAGCCGCATTGGCAGCGAACGAACTGTGGGGTTTCATTGAACCCAACATAGACAGAGCACTGCAAGACGTTCACGTGAGGGGTCGCCAATGGACACGTCCGCTAACGGATACATGATCCTCTGCGTTGAAGGTCCTGGCAGTGGTAAGAAATAAGTGTTCACCCGTCACATGTACCGCGCTAGATTTCAGCAGTACTCAGTGATCAAACATCACCGCCTCATGCATCGCAAATAAAGTCGTTATAGATATTCGTAAGTTACTTTGCACGATACAGAGCAGCCACTCGTTTAAAGGAAGAGATTTTCGTAAAAACTGCGCCACTCAGCGGGGGTATAGGTATGTTCATGATCATTGATAGATAATTATAACGTCCAATTCCAAAGGAATACAAAAAACAAACAAGCAGCGGGGTAAAATACAGCCCGAGGAAAAGAAGAATGGGTGGAGAAGTACTATAACGCTCGTCCTCCTTGCCATGACATGGCACTCGCTCGCCGGTCATCGTAAGGCGCGCCATACCCAGGATCACCCACCGCAAGGTGTCCTAGCGGCTGCACTCCGATATCACTCTCGGCGTGCACAAAATCATCCCTTGCGGTAGCGAACGACGGGTCGCTTGCAGAACACTTAAAAGCGTGGTGGGACGATTGGTAGCTCGGAGACGTCGGACTGTAGCTCCCTCCACCTCGCTGGTCCATCTCGATGTACTTTCGCAGGGCCAGGGCTGTGCCGCCCATGTCCATGACCACGGCTACTAGGTATCTGTAACGACTGCATGGGTGGTGACATTGAACGCGCGTAGTCGTCATGTCTGAGTGTTTGAGCTGTAGCCACGCTTGTCCGTCTACTCGGCGGGGTGCTGGTGACTTGGCCATCAGAATACATATACTTTGGAGATGGTGAAGGTGAAGATGGGGGGGTATATCAGAGGCGGAGTGGTAGGACTGAGGGGTCGGGGCCATCTGATGGCATCGTAGGCGTACGGACTGTCAATGGGTGGGTTATCAAGGCATGGTGAAGGCGAGTTTGCAGACAGAGAAGCGGCGAGCACGGGTTCGTAGCCAGGCTTTACTTGATGAAGCGAGATGTCGGAGGCATTGCAAGCGTGATTGAACGTAGGCGCAGCTTCGACATCGCCCCGGACTAACTCGCGATTCTTGCCATTCCGACGGATGATTCCCAGTTGGTCTTTCAGATCGCCCTTGACCCACATCTCTCGAACAATCTCCTTGTCGAGTGGTGCATATGCTGCTGTTACGAACTTGCAGAAGAACCGAGAAGCTATGAAACATGGTTAGGGCAAAATCCAATTTAAAAGGTGGAAGAGCACACATAGAGCAACAGTCGCTGAGAAGAAGATCGTTGCCAAAGAGTATCTGAGCCTCATCGATGAAATCGCTGCTGAAGAAGAACGAATACACGACGATCCAGCCCATCATTACAATGGTTGATCCACGTCATATCAGCCCAGCTGTAAAGCAGTCAGCAAAGCATAACTTATATAGATGGGGCAACATACTAGCAAGTGTTCATGCCAACATATGTATTCGCTGCCAAGATGGCGGCAACAGACACGGTCGTTCCAAAGTCATCTAGCGAGTCGATAGTCTTCCCGTTCCACGAAGCATTGATACCGGCGTACCAAAGGAGGTACGACATGAAGAAGACAACAGCTGACTGATACAATCCGTCGCCCGCGTACAGCCAGAACTTTGTGCGAGTATACTCCAGGCCTCGGCTAACGCAGACGTAGAGCTGTGGGGAGGCGAGGGCAGCTTTTGCGTTGATGTCCCGGTCGAAGGCTGACGATGATAGACATCAGCGTGAGAACAAGCCAGTAGTGGAAGGGCCAGCGTACCTCCGGAAACAATAACAGGCAGCGACGTGAAGGTTGTACAACAGAATGAAAGTGTACTGATACAAATATGCAACGTCGAAACTAAAGCGAAACAATCAGCGAAGTCGCAAGCCAGAGGCGAACGACATACTTGTTGAATGGCAAGTGCTAGAACAAGCCAAACGTCCAAATAACATCCTATAGAAGTGTTGGCAGCGAACTTCGCATATCGAAAGAACACTTCACCTTGTAAAAAGAAGCTACTATGTATATCAGCAACACGTTGACACAACCAGCGACCGTGAACAATTAGCAACTTCGCCAGGAACCTAAACTGCCCGAACGCATAATCCGCAGACATCGCAGCCTGCGAACCTTCCAATCCGAACAGACCGCATCCAACATTGCGGGTTTTTGGCCGGATCAGGTTTGTCCGACAGAACAGTATGACAGAGAGCGAGCGCCCGGAAGAACGCAATGAGGTGGCCCCGCTGCTTGCCCTCACGCTCAGCGAGATTTTGAGTGAGCTTGGGCGCGATGAGGGTGAGTTGGTCGTGCTTTAGGTACCGATTCTTGAGGGCGATGAACAGCATCTGTTATTTCAGAGCAGCGAGCTTCTCAGCAAGGTCCTGCCGATCGATGAAATCGGTGTTGCCTTGCCTCGTTGCGACTCCCTTCTGCGGCTCCGTCACACCCTCGCCGTAAGCTATACCAGCGACGGAGCATCGTTGGAATTCCATGACGTTCTGCGTGAGCGTACCCGTCTTGTCGGAGAAGACATATTCGATCTGTCCCAAATCGTCGGAGACGTTCCATGTCTTGGGTACACAGGCGGTGTCAAAAGATTCGTAGTACGTGTCAACATCTTGAGATATGCAGTAAGCCGGGATGGTCTTGACCGGTGATGGAGATGTAGGGCGAGATGGGAACGACGTTTTGGCAAGCGATGGGACGTAGTCTGCAAAGAAAATCAAAAAAACATTTTAAAATCCACAGAATGAGGAACCTACCCGTGGCGTCGGAATTGATATCGAAGAACTGTGAGCTGGTGCCAGTTTTCGATTCCTCCAAACAGTTGAAGATAGCCGCAATTGTACACATGATGACGAGGACGACAACATTCACGATAACATTGGAGTTGGTCTCCCTTTCGATCTTGGAACGCTTCGAAGGAGTCGCGCCACCGTTCAGCATGATCATGGTATCCGCGCCGATGAAGACAACCAAGACAATGACCCATTGTGTATTGCGAAGCGAACATCCACGAAGCAGGAGCTCGTTGAACGAGACTGCCTCTTGACGCCTCTCCCCAGGCGTCAGATCTTTGAAATGTAGGACACCGTGGTAAAGGTAGAGATTCTGATGGGGAGGTTCCGAGTCAAGATGAAACGACGAATGTTCTACGTCATCTTCCGAAGTCTTGTTCGTGGTACTTTTCTTCTCTCCGTCCACGTTCTTCGTTTCCAGGTAAGACTTGCCGTCAGGATCCGAAGTCGAAAGGACGACAACGTCGGCCAGGACCTGGTCGTTGTCCCTCAAGAGAACAATGTCGCCAATTTCCAGCTTCTTCCATAGCGTGCGCTCCCGCCTTGCGGACCCACTCGTCTTCTTGCGCCAGCCGATGACACCGGACGGTGGAGAGGATGGCTTGTCACAGCCTGACTGGGATTGTCGAAGATCCACTTGAGAGCTAGATACCTGGGTGGGAGTTTCCGAATACACCGTCCTAGACGGTTGATTCATGGAAGGGGGGTAGTTATACGAATTGACGCTTTGAATGTCGTCTAAATGGCGGGGATTGTTGGGATTGCGGATTTCGTGGAGGTCAAAACTGGTGGTATAGTCATCCTGGAATGTTGAGGTGTCGAGATTCTTGTTGAGCAGGATGCGCACGTTGTGTCCAGCGGCATTGGCTTCCTTGTCGCGTAATTTACGGACACCCTTGGTAACTTTGCCCGGAGCGTTGAGGCCAAGTAATTTTTTCGAACCAGAAACGCGGGTCGGTGGACTGGTTAACATTTCTCCATGAGCCGAGCTTGATTGCAGCCGCGGTGTTGACTTCTTCGTCTAATGTGGCTCGACGATAGTCCTCAACAGCGTCCTTGAGGGCGGTGACGGTAAGAATAAAGGCGAGGGGGAACGCAGCAATAGCGCCGGACGCAGCACCAGAGACGGGGAATACTGCCGGCCGTTAGAGATGGATGGATGGATACTGACGTTGAAGTACGAAGAGGATAAGGAAGAAGAGATTGGCGACACTACGACACGTTAGGAGTAGGACAGTAATAGATATGTCAGACTCACCGCCTGAATTGTTCGTTGAGATTCTTTGGGACAAAGGTAAGGGTAGTATATTCTGAACGCCGTCAGCTATCGTCGTCAAGAACATTGAAGATCACTCACTGGTAGCCCGGACTTTGTTCCTTTCGTATCTCACGATGGGCTCTCCGTGGCTGTCTACCTAGTCGGCAGCGAGCGGATAATTGATATGAACATTCCGTCACTCGCCTGGGACTTCTTGCGATGGTGTACATAGAACCGTCTGCAGGCACACTGGCCGACGACGTCCGTTTCTTCTCCGTGCTCTTCCTGAAGAACCTCGGCCTCTTCTCGTATTTGCGCGCTGCTCGGACTGTATCGACTCTGCAATCGCCGACGCCGCTGTCCTGGCCGTCCTCAGGCGAAGTTCGGCAGTACCGGGGCTGCAGCGACCTGGTATTTGTTAGATTGAATAGAGAGTAGCTTCTGAATCTCACCAAGTGTTCAAGAGTAGTTGGCAGACTCTATAGAGTACGCCTTAGGGAGACTAACACAAAGGTAGCGAATGGGCGCTGTTGGGCGGGAACACATGGTTGCGGCGTACAGTATCCCGACAACGGCCCGAATCATCCGGTTCGCCCAGTTCGATCGCGACAGTTCGACAGTTCGCCTCGTTCGTCATTCCAGGTCTGCTCAGCCCTCGGATTTTCGGGGATGCAGCAAGTTTGAGGATGCGTGGATTCCTCGAGCTCGTGGGATAACGGGGTGGTCGACGTTAGGCATTCGACAAACTCGCGTTCACTTATGTATTACTTTTTTCCATGCCGTTATTTTGACTTGTGCCTCCAATTGCTCATACTACAGATCGTTGCCAACGAACAGCAAACCTAGCTTATCGAACACTGGGAATGCAGTTCGAACTCTCTCCTTCTCCTCCTCTGCGCCTTTTAGAGAAACATCCAAACCAAACCGTACTAACACCGTATACTATACGCCCCGATACAATGTGCAGTATGAACGACTAGAGAGAGATTTGGGTGTCCTTGTAGGACAAAAATAAAACTCGTCTTGATAGTGAAGAAACTCACATTGGGTGCCTCAAACTCGAACTCAAGTCCAGATTCGGCAAGTGAAAGTGAGAATTCGGTTTCGCTTCAGGGTCCGCCGACCCTACTAAATATGGGGATGTCCCCCATATGGCAACCGCGCTGAGCGGGAGAGGCGCGCATTGATTGCCGGACCAAAGGAGTGTGGCGCCTCATGTCTGTTCGCTCTCATCCTGGCCCGTCTGTCAAATCTAATGTATTGATATCCAGTGGGCTCCCACCGGTCCATATATATGTATTCACGAAAGTTATTCAACAGCGTGACCACCTGTAATATCCATGCATTGGGCTTTGCTAACATTTAACACAGATCCTGCCAGTGTAATTTCGTTTGAGATGTTGTCTTGGGCAGCCATCGTGTTAGATATATCACGGCATACTCTTGCATGGCAACGCTCGCGAAGGTATGTTTGTCATCTATCTCCAATGCTTGTATCGACCATTTCTCTTCCCTAGCTAGATATGGAAGCTCAAAGGGAACTATCTCGCGAAAGGTATATACTTACTTGCTCAATGTTACACTAAGAATTGTGCTAATGTTTACTTTGTGTCCAGACATTGTTACGGTACCAGTCCTTGTTTCAATTCATCGTAGTCTAGCTTATTGCCGGGATGAGCTCTTGCTCGCGACGGGTCGCCGTGGCATGTATCGACTTGTATTGCTTATTTTACACTATGGTCATCAGTTTGTTGCATTAGATCGTGTACATGCTGCATCGGTGCCGTGCGAGCAAGTCACCTCACCGGTAACTTTGTCTCAGCAATTGCATTTGATCTACGTCTTCATTCTAATGTCCCGCGCAGATACAATGAGTGGAAAAAGTGTTTTATATACAATACCAGTTGAATAGAACTCATCCCACCGGGCCTCATCCATGCCTGTATCACTGATTTCATTGTGCAGGTGCGCCACACTCTGAGGATTTGTGTTCGGACAGGATGGAATCAGCTTAGATCGTTGCGAGTGTTCCATAAATTGTTATAGCAAGTCTAGCTGATGTTTTATACAGATATCCCATGGCCGAGCACATACCATTTCGTTCGGGACAGTCTATGTCGTTGTCTGTTACTTACTAAGTAGTGGATTATATGACCTACTAGTGGTCCGTCGCCCTATGCACAGTAGACGACTGTTATTCACAGTAGCTAGTGGCTCTGTACTGCCGTATCATAGCACAGAAACGCGCCACAAGCCTATCATTAGCGGGACATACTAAGTTTCACCCATTTACATTAAGACATCATACATTCTTCTTCTTCTTTGGTTTCATAATGCACGTGAAGCATTATGAGCATGGATTTGTTCGTGATACTGTTCAGAATAACTAGGACAAGCATGAACAGGTATTGAAACCAGGCGCCACACTCCTTTGGTCCGGCAATCAACGCGCGCCTCTCCCGCTCAGCGCGATTGCCATATGGGGGACTTCCCCATATTTAGTAGGTGCACAGCCGCAACCGAACCTTGAAACGAAACCGAATTTTCACTTTCGCTTACCGAATCTGGATCAATACGACTTGAGTTTGTTCTTGAGGCCACCCAATGTGAGTTTTTTCACCTATCAAAACGAGTTTTATTTTTGTCCAATAAGGACACCCATAGCGAGGTCTGAGCGACAAACGTCGCCAGGACAGCCAAGAAAAGACCAGCCTAGGAATTAGTTAGCCCATATTAGAGCGTACTATTTGCGCCAGTATAGATCGATTATGTTCTTCATTAAGAAATGGCACTGAAACACTGAGAACTCTATTAAGAATCATAATGAAGTACTGAGCATCTGCTAATACATATTAATAACACTGTAAGAGGCTTCATAAGTCACCAAAACACGAGTATAAAATACTAAGTGGCGCTAAGTATATATTCATCCAGCCTTGTATGTAATTAGTGAAGTACTATATATCTCTTAGGATATACTGACGGTTTCGAGTATATATTCGCGCAAATACGCTCTATTCCAAAAAATGTCGACAACGGTGCTATTGCCTGGCGGGGACGGCCTGCTCTACTCTTGACTGCGCTCGAAACCCTATGTCATCTAGTCCACACCCGCATCCTGGCACATCCTTTGCAAGCGAAGAAAAGCTACAAGGAGACGTCAGCGAGATGATCATAGGTGGACAAGATAAATCCATAACACACATCGGGATGAGCACAGTCAGCGTACAGCCGGTAGCTGATTCTGGGGGGTATGACGGGGCGTTTCACAATGTGCTATGCGATAGCATGCACTTATGGTATAGTCTGCTCCGGTGTCTTCGTCGATTACGCGAATCCCGTCCTCGTTGACATTGTTCGTGTAGGATGTAGGTGGAGATTTTTGCCGTGGGTCCATGGTCCCAGATAAGCGTGTCGAAAATTCGTGTGAACATTAGTTTATATGCTGACTGAACGTACAGTTGGACACAACATCGTTCAACGTTCAAGACCAAGGTGTATGGATTATATCCGATGATTTTCGGGGAGACCACCGACATAGGATGCCGTCGAGGGAGCCTGGCGAGACGAATGACAGCTCCTGGATGAGATTCAAATGAGATGGAACAGTGAGAAATCGGTTTTGATCTTCCCCAATGGATTGACTATGATGATGGATTTAGCAGGAATGCCAAGAACAAGTATTATGAGTAAGATATCGAGGCGGAGATTGAACACAGTCACTACCAGGGGGTTACGAATCGCTTTCCAACGCGCCCAGAATGCATCCAAAGGGGTCAGAACAGAGTTACCTGGAGTGGAGTAAGCATATTGGACGGAAATGTAAGAACGTGATATCTATTCTGGGAAGCTGGAAGAAAGTATTTCAGTGAGTGGTACATCCAGTGCGACGACTGCGAGGGTCGAGAGTCGATTCTGCGGAGGTCGTTCCACATGCGTGCGCCACACAGCGATGATGTTGGAAATGATTATTCGGCGGGTAACCATGCGTCAACGGCGGAAGGAGTTGATGTCTGCGAGGATATGTGATAAGTCGAGCACGGTGTAGCGGATCGGAGCCATAACACAATGTACGCGAGACTCGAAATTAGGTGTCGGGCGCCAAGATGTCCTCCAATGGCTCGAAAATCGGGATTGTTACGGGTAAATATCGTAGCGGGCTCGTTGAAATGTGTGTATATGTGTGCCATGTGCAGCGAGTGGTGTTACCTAAGTGTCAGTCGGCGTGCTGGATGATTTGACGTGTTCCAGACTGACAATGGTTAGCGATGGAGACCCCATGGAACTATACGCACTGGGATGAGACCGAGGTCGCATAAACGATACGTGCCGCTGTAGTAGCGAACGCGAACGTACGTCGGTGAATGTTAATGAGCTCGTCGACAGTCATACTTGATTTGAGGGCTCGTAGAGACGCCAGAACAAGTCAGGCTGGGCGTAAGGGATGACTATGGCGAGAAATTCATCCGTTAGTGACAGAAAAGTCAGAAGCGCGGCATCGATAGCGGGGTGCACCGACACGAGACAGAGATCATGCGCTGGTCGTGTGCAGATTTCGCGTCCAGAGGAAAACGATTGGCGTAGAGCCTCCATTTGTTGTCAGCGAGCTTGACGACATCCATCGATTTGCGTTCACTGGAGAAGGGGATCATCTGGACGACAGTCGCCTCGGCAGCGTCACGGATTTCTTTGAGGCTCTTCCAGTTGTTCTGTTTGGCGGGTCTTGCTACCAACAAAGACTCCTTCGCCAGTTTCAGGATCGGCATCCTCGAAGGCAGTGGAGTTGACGGCGATGGATGAAGAGCATGAGGGCGAGGGTCATGACGTCGTGCCCATGATGATATCCTCCGGCGCTACCGCTGCCGACGTCCAAGTCGAGACAACGGTCTTGACGGATCAGAGCAGGACGAGCTCCTCCCCAAAAACCTTCACCTCCGAAACTATCACTCATATCCTGAAAACAGGCTCGCCGATGAAAACTGGTACCGGAAGGCCTTCATCCCTAAAGTGAAGAAATACTACCAATCCGCTGGTCTGGGATCGCAAGGACTTCAAAGCGTAGGTGAAGGATCAAGAGCAGGGAAAGTAAGTCCATTTTTTGTGTGGGGATGGCGTTAACTGATGTCCTTTCTTAGTCCTCGCTGCCATCCGACTGGGAAGCAAGCAAAATCCGGAACTGCCAGACAAGTTCGTCCCGATTCCGGACAACACTCTTATTCTTCCCGACTTCCCAGTCTTCCAGGACGTTGACCTTAGCCTCCATCCTCGACGTTATCGATTTCTGAGTGCTTTTTCTTGTGGAATCAAGGCATCGCAAACACCCAGCAGTCTCACGCAGATTAACAATACGTGAATGGACGCGGATGGTCGCCCAAAAAATGCAACCCAAGTACGTAGCATGTCCTGTATACCGATTACCTGCTCACCCTGCTCTCGCTTCACCAGAAACGCAATGCATATGTCCTGTGCTGGATGAGGGATGAGTAGGAAAGTCGTCTCATCGCAGGCCATCTCCTCCAGATCTCTCCACTCGTTCTCTCATGCTGACGTCGTCCGCCGAAGAACTGGTCTGAGTGCCTTCAGCAACTGGTGACGGCGTTGGATACGGATCAGGTTCGACAGCAGGAGGTAAGCGACACATTTGTATGTTCCCCCCATCTCCCACTTTGGTTCTAACATCAAGTCCAGGCCGTTTTGACTCAGAGCATGCGATGAGATTATTGACGTAGAGATCAACGGGACACGTCCGCTGGACTACATCTTCCTAAAATTTCTCACCTTCGCCAACCATCCCTTCTACGAGAGGCAATCTTACGCAGTTGTCAGCTCGTCCCGGCAAACTGCCATACCCTCCTTGGACGACGATTCTCATGCGCTGTTCGAGGTATGCGAGTATGCTCCGTTGGTCACATCGGGCGTGACACCATTCCAATGTGCAACAACCGCCGTCGGCAACGTCCTCGTCGATGAGCTCCCTTAACATTCCAGTCGGGCGAGGCGTCGTTCGCTGGTCAGGACAGCTGGGAACAAAACCAGGCAAACTCTTTGGTGTCGAGCTCTATGAACCAACGGCAAGAATGACACTATTTCTTTCGCTTCGACCCAACTATGGTCTCTTTGTCCGCTCCTCCACTATCAGAACCACCAAAGGTCTGTCTCGTAGCCACCCATAAGGACATCTATTCATATCCATACAGCCTCGCCCAGCACTGACTCAAAGACCATCTATTGGCCATCGACGAACGTCTAGCACTGGATTGTCGCGCTCAAACTCCTTCAGAACAACATCGCCATCCTCTCGTTCAAACAGTCCCGTTAACACCTAACCTACCCCGCAGTCGTCTCGGTCAAGGTTCTGCTACGAAAAAGGCACCTTAATCCAATGGTCTCCAGCCGCCAAAGTCGTTCCCGCTCCGTCAGAGCCCTTCATCTGATTCCAGCTCATCCACAGCCACCAAAACGACTCCCCACGCAACGCAGTATCCCCCACGCGGAAACCGGCATCCCCACCTAACGGTGTTCGTCCTCCCCATGTATCATCTTCTTTATCACGTCCCCCATCCATACCAGCCTCTCCTCCGTCACCGCCATTGCAAATCAGAGCCGTTTCGCCATTGTTGTCGTTGACGCGGCCAATTGATGATCAGGAACTCCAAGAGTTGCGCGCCAAAGTCCGCGAAGTCAAACGTGCAGACGATGCTCGACATGTACGTGAACTCGAAGCCCGCCTCGCTGATGCAGAGCAATTCGTCGCACTCCGTCCCAAACTGCAAGCCCAGCTCAGTCCACTACAGACAGAAATCAGCACGACAAAACGCGAGCTCAACAGATCGCTCAAGCCTCCGAACATCGATTTTTGGAAAATCAAGATTCATTGGAGATGACCATGTTGGATAAGGAGATGACAGAAGAACGCGCGGAGCTGGCAGAGGTTGAATTGGAGGACGTCAACGAACGGTTGGCCATTGCTGAGGTTGAACTCGAGGTTTACAGAGAGAGTGAAGGTTTGTATCATTTTTGTCCTCATAATCCGATTGTATTGAAACACGTACAGAAGTCACACAAGATGAGGGTGGTTCCTCCAATGTCGCGAAGGATTCTTTCGCCTATACACAACTGGAGAAACAGGACGAACTTCTCAAGGAAGCTCTCATAAGGTGACGGCTCCGTATTATGCGAACAATTAACTAGTTCCTTAGACTTCGCGATAGAACAAGAGAAGGGCATGGAGCAACGTCGCAAGGTCTCTGACATGGAAAGAGATATGACCGGAATCGACGAGCTTCAATGTACGATCTTTTGATGCCGCAGAGCGTCCAGCTCAACTCGACAATGCTGTAATCAAGTTGGCCAATGCAGAAATCCAAATCGAAGACCTCAAATTGCAACTCGACGATGCACTCGGCGCCGAAGACATGGTCCGAGTCGTACAACTGACTGAGCGTGATCTTATGTTGGGCGAGTTAAATGTCATATGCATGGTATTCACGAATTACAAATCCTAAATACACAGATTCGAATATTTGTGCAAATTGACCAGCATTTAGCTCTGTCCAAGTTCTATCACTTCTGGTCTCTAACTTGCTAACCGCACCTTTTATACTGAGGATAATACTCTCGAGCTAGCAGAATAAACCCGAAACGTGTTTATTACATTCCATACAAGTGCAATATGTATCAAGTTCTTCTTCGTTTACCGAGAAGAGCATAAAGTTGTTCCCATTCCCAACCGCCAGCTCAGGATTATTCTTAGCCAGCCCACGAGCGGTCTTAAAATTGTATGTGTGATCCTTCGTCCACCCTACGTTGGGAAATGCGAACCCTCATGAACAAGGATGCTAGCCCGCGACTGGCGATCAAATAACTTCAATGCCTTGTCCCAAAATCGCGGACATAGGTTGATGACGGGGTTCTTGGGTCCTGTAACGCAAAAATCCATCATTATTGGCGGATAGAGAATAGCACACGTACCAAGCTGAGATGACATAGGCGAAGACACTATCGAACATGTCATCGCAGCCACGGTCATACTCGTATGCGCTCAAGAATGACTGTCTGTGCTTCATTGTATATGCGTGGATGACGGAATCTCCGGGCATATGCGCGTTATTGGGTGGAGCCCTATAATATAATAATCCCATGGTCCGAACCAGCATCGAGCCCCGGTACTCTCTCTCAGATATCTGCGTGAAGGTGAGCACTGGCTATGACTAATGACATTCCAAGCTCACCGAACAAAATCCCCAACATATTGGTCTGCGTATGTAGCCCTTAGCTTGATCGCGCCGATCTCCATCTCGCTGCACGCGTTGACTCTGAGCACGCGCTTCCCTACGTTTACTGATCCTGTTTTGGAGTAGCTTTCTCCTCAGCAGAGAGCTTTCCGCTAATCGAGGCTGTGCTCTTCTCAACGACTATCTTGACGTCTTTCCTCCGTCGGTCGAGATCCAAAGTGAGCCCCGCGACAGCTTGACGCTGTATGTTGCCGCGCCGGATGTACTAAAGTTGTATGCATCGCCAACTATAAGTCGATTACTTAACTGTTGTGTGCGGGTGGAGTAAGTGCTTGAACATACCTGCATACTTGATGGTCTCGTTTCTCGTTTCTTCAAACCAAGCAATGTCCCAGCGGGTGCGCCTGCACGATCGTCCTTGGCTGGAGGACTACCCGGTGGTGGCTTCTTGCTTGCAGCCGTAATATCCTCCTTGGTAAGCGATGGTCCAGGCTTCGAAAGGTAGAAATCGATAGTCCAGTCAACGAACGCTCCGATAAAGGTCGGTCCGACGGTAGCTCCGAAGACGATTGGCTCAGTTGCTGACGTCTTCTTTTGAGACGGGCTCTCCAGCTGCCAGTCCCATGCGTCGATAGGTAAAGTGTCAAAAAGCGGGCCTTCGGGGTCTGTGACGACGCTGAGGGTGTCTTTGCCGTTGTTTGTGAGTGACAGCTCGATCACGAACGCGTCGGTAATGGCTTTTGGGGCTGTAGATGGTGAAATACCGAGAATATCTTGTAGCTGGCTAAACTCACCTTTGACGGTTAGTTCTAGCAGGCCCTTCAGTTCCACTTCCGGGTCATCACTCACACGTTCATGGCATGGCAAGTGTGTATGACCAGCATACAAGCTGCTCCAAATAAGGATGAGGCGGGATGAGTGAAAGATGCGTACAAATCATTTTGAGGTCGACAGCTATATCTCTGTTTCCGGGAGCTGTAGAGAGATGAGGACTCGTTGGAGGAGAGACAATAGCCCCAAGCATCCGCTCTCGGTCGTTAGGAGAATCACGAGCTGAACGCAAGCAAGCAATCCAGGATGCCGAGACAGCCCAAAGACTGAACATCCCGTTGCCAGCCATGACCATGAATGAGCGACGGCGTTCAAGGTTTCATTTGGGACAAGAGCCAAATAGGATTCTTTTTAGGATAGAGTAATATGATTTCATAAATCTAGCGTCCAGATGCTAGTACGGTCTTTAACTAAGTACGTGAGAAGACATACCTCGAGCTCACATACATCCCGCGTGCCATGCCCGTATTCTGCTGCGCGCGCCTCTCGTCTGGTCTGCACGTATGTATCCTGTAAATCGTAATAGTCTTGGTACAATTCCGTCGAGTTCTGAAGATGGAAAAGTTGGTATGCAGGCTGATATGAACGAGGATGAACATACCAGAGTAAATTCGAATGGGTTCGTTTTCCTATTACGCTGCGGACGAGGGCGTCTTCATCGTAGATTCATCACCCTCTGCAATGATTTCGGCTCTTGTCCACCTGGTGAGAGCCGAGGAGTGACGGAATACGATGGAGCATGGGTAAGAAGATATGTTGGAGAATTGTGATAGTCGCAGCTGTGTGCCTTCGTCAAACGCGCACCAAATACAAAAGGAAAAGACGTACCGGGACCCTAGTCTAGGGCTGTCAACGCGACGAGTTATAAGTCGTCCCGTCTGACGGAGCCGCGCACGGGCACGTAGTTGTCTGTTTAGTAAAGGGTTAGCATGCGTAGGTTTGGTAACCAAAGAGGAGAATACTTACCTATGTTCTTGAGGGCAAGAATCTGGTTGCCGTCGTCCGACTCTCTCTCTCTCTCTCTCTCGTTCTTCCGGTACGACTGGCTTCGCAGCGTCAGCTGGTAGCCCACCCACAATCACGGTGCTGCTCTCACCTCCCTCCCCTCTTGCTATCGTGAAGGATAACATCGGATGGCTCATTGACGCGCTCTTCTTCCCTTTTTTACTACGATAGGGATTCGTATCCACTGATCTGGGGTGGGACGGCATGGATGGAAAGTGTTTGTGTCCAGCCACGAGAGCGCTTTTTGGATGAACGAGGAGGAAGGCTGTAACTAATCAGTATTGAAGGGAGGAGGGTTGGGGAGGGAAACACACCTTGGAGGATGAAGAGGAATATATGATATCAAGCTTGGACGCAGCGCCGTTGAATATACTCCGTGTGCGTCTCTGGTGTGTTGGTGCTTCCGTTTTCATTGATTCTTGTCTCTGGGAATCAGCTCCCGTCCGGTTTTGTTCGAAGGAGGTGCGAGAACGAGGAAGGGGTGATGAGACGAATGTAGGAGATAGACTAAAAATAGCATCGTGTTTTGGGGAAATTCGAATCGTTGAGGTGCGCGTAGGCTGTTCGGCGTTGACGTTCGTAGGCTCAGCAAAGTCTTTGGCTTGTCAGTTTGAATCAGAGTTGGTGGGAGTTGGATGAGAGAGAATAAAGCAATACTTTGGTGCTTGATCTGAGTTTGGGCATTGGTTCCCACGACTGGTCATCCGCCCAACCGACGTCGACGAGCGAGATGCCGTTCGTTTTTCAGGATAGGCCTAGGTGCGTTAACATCTTCCCTTCTGGTGCCCATATCTATTGTGTGCAGCTGGATATGCCGATCATTTCGCGCATCGAAATTACTCGCTTCGCAGAGTAAGAGGGAGAACTGAGGGAATGGGTACTAAAATGAGCAGACTATGGGCACTGATCAGGTCCGTCTTCTATCCTCCCGTTTGGCCTACTCTCATGTCCAATATATCCAGTGTCGTTTGGAGGAGGACTACCTTGTTCGTCTCGCGTTTCCCGAGAACTCTGTGCCCTCTGATGTCACAGCTTTTTGCTTCACGTATACCGCCCCGTTTTCGTCACCCCACTTCGTTATTGCGGATACCAGCAAGGATACGGACCGGAGCGTCATCTGGGAGAAACCCGTTTTGGCAGTCTGGCCTTTCGAGCACTCGAGGAAAAACGAGGATTAATGGAAGAATGAGCTGCGCGCGGTATCAGGACTTCCGTTCCAGCCATGACTAGCGACTGCCTGCGCGTTTTCTATCGCGATGGGATGACGTCAATGGATTATGTGGTACGAACCGAGAGACTACTCGAATCGTGCCAAATCTCCAATCATCTGTCGGATCGAGCGCTCCGGGACGACTGGGCTGGTTGGTTGTCGACGGCGATGACAAGGAAGGAGGCATTTCACTCGACCTCTGGTGTTGGGCGATACGAGATGGGCGCTGACTGTAACGGTTCTATTCCTCTCATCTTACTTCAATTCGATTCCAACTAGACTTTGTCATCATTGACTCGAATGATATTACTCGTTTTTTCCAATCCCTACGCGCTCGTCTGGAAGAAACTCCAGACGACATAGCTTCCCCTCGACCTCGCATCTCTTTCATCGAGGCGAATTTGGGACATCCCCGGGGACGTGAGATTACCATATCGGGGGATGTTCGCTGGGGGTGTGTAGTATGTAGTAGTATGTGCCACGAGGTCGGCAGTGTGAGTATTGGGATCTCCTGTGAACACAATCTTCAATCCAGATTCCACCGCGGATACAAGTGATGAGGTAAGAGCTTGTTCCGGGTCGGAATCCATGTATAGGAACCATGAGCTTGTTTCGGGAAGTATGTAGACGTTGTATGACGCAACATCCCCAATCTGAAGCACCATAAAATCCACTCCAGCTTCCCACAGTTTGGCGCCAAGACATCTATCAGCAATAGCACAAACCCCTCCCCATACCAAGTTATCGAAAGTGTGATTTGGGGGCCGAGGTTGTGAAAACATGGTATATCCATCAGGGATATTAGCTGTAGTATGTTGGTCTGGTCGTAGATGAGTCTCTTGAAAAAACGAGACATCATAATTTTGCATAATTTTTTCGAAATCGGGGCAGTCGAGCTTCAGAATGAAATCCCCAGTGATGTTTTGGCTCCTTATTCTGATATCACGCAAAGATAAATCCAACATGGGGAGAGTAGGACATTGTGAAGTCTTACTGATATCGGCGGGCAAAGGTGATAGTACATGGCATATAGTAGGCATACAATGTAGGGATACCTCAGCGGACGACATTCTGGAGGAGAGGACTGCCTGGGCTAGCCTGTTTAAAGGAACGGTCTCGTAAATTGCAGTACTATCAGACCATGGTGTACCGGCAACCGCGATAAACCATGCCTCACGGAACCACTGAGCACATTCCACCGATGGTGCGACGAAGCGTCCCGCCGTCGTTCCTTCAACAGAGTCTCCACGATAGCCACAGAAGTGGACGCGGTGACAATCATCGTGCGGAAACCCGAAAAGGATGTTTATTATAAGGTGTGCACTTCACGTATAAATTTCTTTGACCTGCCAGTGTCGATACTGATCATACTTCATGCAGCTCCTTGAACACCTTTCAGTTTACTACAATGGAAAGTGGAAGGAGAAATTCAATATTCGACCATCAATATTCTTGATGGTATTCCACAAGACACTCGAGAAGCATCAGGAAAAACGGGGTCCGCGTAGATCACCGTATTCCGACGGAAAGCCCGTAACGGGTTCATAACACGGTGTTTGCATCCGTTTCACGGCGGATCGAACCTTAGGTGCGTATTATGATGTATACCGTCAATTTTTGTGGTATTACAGTATATCACTGTTGTATTCTGTAAATCATAATGGATGGTTCCTCATTCTATGTAATTTGATAATTGGGCGAATTATGTGTACTGTACTATTCCGACCTTATATTCACATAACGCGTAACGGGGGCCTAAAATGAACCTAAATGATATCTCATAACACGTCACAAAGGTCAATGAACCATCATGTATTTTGTACTTTGAAAAGCAAATTTTTCGCATGCTATAGAGCTCAATAACATTCCCAGGCCGCCAAAAATTTTGCTGACTTCTTTATCTCCCTACCCCATAATACATGTGGAAGGACCAAACATTATCTCAATGTTATGATTGACGGTGGTTAATTGGCAAAGCACATCATTTGGCACAAACTTTTTCACACCAGCGTGCCATGGGTTCAATTCCAGCTGTGAACTTGGGTCAAATGAACTGTCATAACACGTCACAGGCTTGAATGAACCGGTGTAAGAATGAACATCTACCATAACGCGTCACATAGCGTGAACCTAAGGTCGGAATAGTACAGTATTCTATGATATGGATTCAAAGATACTGTGAATGTTATTACTCTTAGCACCCCGGCCTGATACTTTCGTCACCTCTCTCAGTGGGAAACCCTCGACTCCGTTACCCAAGCAGTGTACGGTATCTATTACAGTGGTGTTGAGCACTTAGAACTGGTTAAAGGAGGCAAGACGTACTGGTAATACCCCTCTTAGCGATGGCGACATCCGGGTCCCCGAGAGCCCATCTTGACGTCGGCGCATAATACCAACGGTTGGCAATGAATTTTCGAATAGAGGACCAGAATATGGGTGATGCCAGAGACGATGAGAGGTCTTGACGGAGAGTGACTCGTCATCATTTGAGGATGGACGTCGCTCATCCCATGGACCTCCTACATTGCCACGATCATTGAGGTCGGACTGGCCATTACCTTGGATATGGCGGTTCGTTGGGATGCAGGTGCGGGAACGTAGATGGCAGTGTTTTCGCTATGGTTGTACACTTTGGTGTGTGAGGCTCGTCGTGTAATCCGAAGCTGAGGCTTCGAGACACCGGAGGGGATCAAATTAATAGAAAACAAAAAATAGACACACTGGGACATCTGGCGAAAGGCTCCTCTGACCGTTTGGGAGGTCGTTACAAGTAATCGCGATGCAGCGGTGCCGGTATGAGGATATCCTGCGGTATTCAGTTCTGTGTGAACGTACGTCTGCCGGCGGCAAAAACCACGTGAATGTTGGTTTTGTGGTCCAGGCCTCCACGACCTTAACTTCTTTCCCCACCCCCACCGTGATGGATGACTCGAGCGTCAGCCAGGTCACTGGATGGATGTGACGGTACATGGTGCGGTAGCTGATGTTTTTTGGTGCGTGGCCCCTCGTTGCTGTTTCTGCTCTAATGGGTATGTACTTTGACAGGCTTTGGCAGCGTTTCAAGCCAAGGTGCGCATGTTTTCGACTTATGAGACAGAATAATGCGCGTTTACTCGAGACAGATCCCTGTAGGCGACCAGCCAAGTGGTATCGAACGCCGAATCAGCTCCCTCGTCCTCGACTACATTTCCAACGCCAACAGTGTCGTCTCGCAGTCTCTCCTGCGAACATTAATCTCGCCAACTCTGAATTCCTAAAGCTCGTGCGTAGGGTGGATCCCCAAGGTCGGCGTACCGTTGATATTCTCGACACCAACGCACTTGATATCCTGACTAAGCAGGTCTAAGCTTGGCTTCATCGGTGTCGTCAACTGTAGCCAGCATCAGTTCGGAGAATTCTTCTGGACCCATGCAGCGTACAGGAATATCGCGCGTAAGAACGGAACCCGTTATCTCACCAAAGCTCTGAACCAGGTGCGTCCCGCTTTCCTTTCCATTTCTGTTTCCCTCAAATCAAGTTTTTTCTAGGTTCTACTTAACCATAATGGCGCGGGTAAAGGTCGTCAGAGGCCAGGCGCAACAAGAACTCAACTCCTTTGGTGACTCCGTTCTCTATGGCGATCCCAACCAGAAGAGCGCGCTCGTCCTCCGCTTGATAATCCAGTCCGCTCGCGAGTTCGTATCAATCATAGAAGGGCCGGACATCGACGTCTCCACGAAGAAACTCTCCGGCGGGGCGCGTATCGACATCCTTAACGATGTCTTCAGCACTGCGCTCTCGTATATCGAGTGTATAAGTAACCTAGCCGATCAGAGTATCTGGACGTCTCTGCCCGTTCGATGTGCTCTGGGCGCTTCGTAGTGAAAGGTTGATATTTGATTGGGAAGACATGGGTGGGTCCGGGAGGGATGTCCTAGAGCTAGAGATCATGTTGCCTATGTAGTCCAATCAATCCTTTTTGCGCTCCTACTGTTGTGTCTCTTTATCATTTCATTCAGAATCACGAGCAGGAAAAGTCTTATTGAGGTGTATTAGGGTGTATTACACCATTTTCTAGCAAATTACCATGATTTACAGTCATATTAAGGACCTTCAAAGTGCTGGGCTAGATGATTCCGACGTTTTCCGACTTTTTTTGAAAATTTGCGTAAAGCACCATAAAATGTCGTAAAAGGTCATATCCGGCAGAAAATGATCTTATTCGCCAAGAGGTAGGCCCGATTCAGATCTCTCGTTTTGATGTGGCCACGCGAGAGCCCTTACGGTGATTTCCGCCAGTGGCCGGGATGTTGCCGCTACAGTGTGGCGGTAATACTACTCATATTCCAAACACCTCCACAGTTGTAACTTGAACTTGATATGCATTGGATTGAATCTAGATATGTAACTGGCCAAGCACACGCCCAATTGAGGTGACATTGCTGAAAGATGGCAAGTAATGTCTTCTAAAGTGCGAAATTCTCTACTGCTACCACTGGTGGCTTCATCCATGAATTGATTCGCTTCAGTGTATCCCGCCATATAACCTTCAGAGGTTAGTAGAGCAATTCGCAGTACAAGTATTCAGCCTCGAGGTGATTGCCGCTCAATTGCCGCGCTCCATATAAGGAGCATTCCCACGGAGGGGGGGGGGGTCGTGGGACATTTGAAAAGATCGAATCGGGCCTCCCTCTTGTTATTCGCATATATATGCCTTTTCCTGGGCTGCCCGTTTTTCCTGATGAGCGCCTACAGGATCCTAAGCGTACATGCCAGGAACTGCCTCTAAGGCACCTCTTCAACGTCACTGTCCACCAACGAAAGGCTTCCTCTCGCTAGAGCCAAGCGCTGGCACGGCGGATTCAATCACCGTCTCCAATCGCACTATCACAAATCCAAACCCTAGCACGGATGCATTGCCTATTGAATTGCCATCTATTGGTACACCCTCGCAGCTCAGATTGCCATTGCCATTGCTCCCAGCTGGTAGATCATCAACAACTATCGAGGCGCTTAGCAAGAAACGGGTCTTGGACTCACAACCGGAACCCGCGTCGAAGCGTGCACGGAAGGAACGAAGTTGTGTCCGTTGCGGGCGTGAAGAAGGGAGATGCAGAGGCCGGAAGGGATGAAGATTGTGTGAGCATCCCTGCCGCGACTGTGTCACTTGTGAGGTAGCACGATGCTATGGTCGAAGCTCAAAGGCACCAAATAGAGTGCAGGATGTCCATATATAGAATATTAATTATAGTTACATTGTTGAAAGGGAGATCTGCACTAGACTCGAACCGTCCCAATTTTGCCAACTCGATGTTGATGATGTTGATGTTACTATGTTACTATTCTAAATCCGCCTGCGCCTCGAAGGCTAAGGGCAAGCCCCCGACGGACCATACAATGTATGTAAATAGATGATAAAGCAAATAATGACGACGCGGACCACGGGTGCATCAAAACCTGTAGTGGGAAAACCTCCTTGAGGACAAAACCCACATTCAGGAAAGCTACCGGGTTGTCGGTTAGAAGAGTAAGTATAAATGTGGGATCAGAACTTGCGTGCCGTGATACCATTAGATCTAGCAACACGGCCGATAAGTTCTCCCCAAATACGCCCCGTTAAACGAACAGCCGCTATGTGCCATGATGAGTGGAGATTTCGCAAAACTCGTTCCCGGAGGATAGAACTGTTGAATGAGTCCAGCGGCAAGAGTTTTCCTAGAGGCGGAATATGACCTAAATAGAATTGTGTTCGTGAAAGAGGCCACAGAGTCATCGAATCAGTAAGAAAGGACTCAGCGGCAGTTTTCAATAGAGGGAATTGATCCAGAGTCGTGTCCTTGTCGGCAATCTGAAGGGCTCTTTCCGTAAGGCGCATAATCTCCAATTTTGTGTCCCGGCGGAGATCTTTGAACTCTGAGCATTGGGAAAAGATATGATGTGGGTCTTCAGTTTCTGCGCAACCTAAGCGGCAAAGGCTCGATGTCGCAAAACGTCTCTTCACCAAAGTATCCGCTGTAGGGAGTTGTCCAGATCGCGAGTAGAGTTGAACAGATGCTGAATAAGCCGACACAGCGTGAGTGTAAGGAAAGGTTGGTGTAGGTCGTTCATCGTAGAATGAGCTTGACATTCTGTATTGCCTGCCGTATTCGAGATCCCGGGCTGTGAAGCGAATCAGTAATGAGGTGATAAGTGCCTTGATGTCACCCTCAATCCATCCTAACGCTTTCGAGATGAAAGTGTAATCATCCATGAAGAATGTCGGAGTCGGTGCGTCTGGGAGCGGGTTATCCACAGATGGTTTTTGTAATCCCGATGCATAATGGTCAGCTTCGCCATTCATGATAGCTTCAACTGTACTTTCCTTAGAGTGACCTTTCGTATATTCCAAACACATGTTCGGCAACTCCTTAGCAAGCGCGAGCATCCAGCGGTAATATGAGTGTCCGGGTATGTGACGAAGACGAGCTTCTATTCCAATGGTAGACTTCCCATCTTCATAAATGCGAACTGAATTGAGATGATCCGTCAAGAGACGATGGCGCATGGTGGCTGTTTTTCCGCGAGCTAAAACAAAATTAGTGATAATGCCAAAGACTTCGGAATGAAGCACTGAATTTGCTCTGCCCGTAATGCGCATTGCTACCGTGACGGGGCCTGTTGCTGCAGAAATGATGGACTTGGGTTCAAGAGGACCAGCAGAGGCAGGATATGCAGAGCCGTCTGATGCCCAGAGTGTCGTTCCCGGCTCAGATGATGTACAAGATGAAGGTTGAAGACCAGAGATATTGGCGAACCAAAGAACCGAGTTCTCGGCATCCCGACGACGTATCTCTCGGGGCCGTAAGAGGTCAGGTTCACCGAGGCTCAGAGAATTGATGTTTATGCCGTTGAATAGAACCGATATGTCTTCCCAGGATTGTTTCGCGCCTCTTTGTGAAGCTAGTACGGTGGGAAATGGTGGAACTAGATCGACAATGAAGAGACCTTCGTCCCAGTGCCCAACATCAAGCAGTCGGCATACACCTTTAGCGCGGAGAGAATTCCAAGTACGACCATGAGAGACAGGGAGACGTCGATGACGGCAGATCGCTGCGGCGTGCGACAGGCTGACGTCGCCTCTGAGGATGTAGCTTTGGTCTGTTAGTCTCAGATTGATCTCTTGTGATCTGAGAACCTGTTGCGCCACAATCCAGCTAGTTGGAATGCGACCCGGTGCCGTGTAAAGACCTTTCCAAATCCGTCGCCGTCCAGGGGGTTGATACAGTCGTTGATAGAGCATGTCCAATCAGCCAGAGTGATGCGAGCCATGTCTCGGTAAGCTTTGATATGATGGTTCAGGTCTCGAGCCAGTCCTTCTACTGCGAGCGAAGCATTGATGCGCGAGATAGATGGAAACTCGAACCCGTGGTATGCGATCGGTAGTGTAAGAATGTTCGTGAGCGGGCGGTAAGGAAAGCCCAGCGCGTCATGAACTTTGAGCGCAAGCTGATGGTCAAGTTTCTCAGCATCAGACAGTGTTATTGGCTGAAGAGAGAGCAGAGCCCTAGCCCTAGACGCCAGATGTTGGACAAAGATCTTCCTAATCAGTGTGATAGGAGTTCGCATAGAAAAGCGGGGGATCGAGAGGTCTTTGAAGAAATTGTCAATCTCCGAGAAGCGTGCAGTCGGGTCGTCAACCTTTGTTCGCAGCATCTCTAGCTCGTCTTTGATGACCGGGACTGTATGGAACGTCATTCTCCATGGGTGAACACCTGGCCTGTTAGTCACCGACGGTAAGAAGATTCGAGGTGGCGGATCATCTTCGGGCTGTAGAACATATGCAACTGTCTTCGACCACTGAGTTAGCCAGCCGTACGCGAACTGGAAACGCTCCATCGAGAGACAGAAATACATTAGTCCTTCACGATTTCGAGCAAACAGAAATGAGTCGTCCATAGCTTCAGTCATGGTCAAAGGCAACTCGAGGCGGTCATCAGGAAGGTGTGGGTCAAGTGACGCTGCAGAAGATGAACGAATGGTGATGCCGTTAGCGCTCTCCGCCGTCAGGTCTGATAACCAGCGATGCCCAAGACTTGTTGTTAGGGTAGATTTCAATGGCGAGAGCGGACCACCTTGTTTAGTAACACCCGATATGACAATAGGGTCTGTCATGCCATATGCAGTCCGAATAGAGCATTTAACTTCGTCTTGAGCTGCGATATCTGATTCAATGATCGCCAGTGGTAAGCCATATGCGGTGATAGCATCGTGAAAGCCTCGGGGAGACAGATAATCAAAGCCTTTCATCTGGTCTCGCTTTAGACACCAGAGTTCCTGTTTGTGACGCCGAGCCCAAGTTTTGACTCCTGATAGAAAACTAATGAGATCGCGAGTTTGCACGCCTTGCTGGGTCGCAACCTGAGTTTCCGGTATGATTCCCAGTCGAGAGACGTAAGGTGTGAGACAGTAGTTTAGCCACGTCATCGGAGAGTTTGCGAGAAAGTTGGAGATTTGAAGACCCCGATAGTTAGCGAGATTTGTTCTAAGGCCACGCTTGTAGAGAGCCGTTGCCCAGACGTCTTTGATATTGCCCGGGAAGTGGTTGGTGCGGACAGTATAGTTATGCAGATCGAGGACGAGAGCAAGAGTCCTATTATTCAGACTTTTAACACACTATTTCTCCCAGCCGTCTGGTCCTGGAGAAGGTTTGGCGTTACCCTTTCGAAGCATAGCACGATAGTCCGTAATCGAAGTAGCCTTCGGCCAGATGAAAGGGTCAGCCGAGACCCGATCCCTAACTTGTTGTATCGACTCGCAATCACACCTGTGGCAGCAGGCAGATAGTAACATGTAGGCATATATCCCTATTGCTATTTTGTAATCCTGGGGATCTATCCCCAGGCAGGGTACAGGTCAGGGTATATGTCTCCTCTCCAAGTCTCCCCCGGGCCCAGCCGAGCCTATCCGATGTCATGTGATCTCAGTTACATCATATCCCGCCTTGTTCCTGCCCGTGCCGCCTTGACACCCGCCCTCGACAGCCCAAACGGGGCTAGAAAGCACAGAATTTATATATTCGACCTAAAACGGACTATAGATATTCATTTTAATCAAGATATTTACACCGCCACCTTGTTTACGCGCCTCTTCTTTCCCGTCCTCCCTAGCTCGTCCGTCGACTCGAATCGTGCCTTAAAATACCCCGCCAGTCGCTTCCGTGACATAGCCTGCCGTAGCGCATAAGCACGTTTCCCACCTGCAATACGGTCTGCGCCACATTCTTCGTTGCCGCGCCGTACCCATTCACCCCGCTCGTACTCTAAAGAGGCTAACACCCGTCGCATCTCCTCCTCCAGAAGCAAGACCTCCTCTCTCCACCTCTCTTTCTGTGCGTATCCCTTCATCCATTCCACTCTGATTGCTGAACTCAACAATTAGATTGGTTCGTGAATGTGATAAAAGAACCACTTACATTCGTGCAAGAGCATATCACTGTCAGGATCTGGTACCTCCTGAGCCGTCCAGATCCAACTGAGCTTCCGTCGACTTGCCCCACGGACTTCGGCTCCATTGTTTTCCTCCTCTACCTCAGCGTCTGCCACCATGCCTCGTTTCCCATCTCGGCCAAGCTTTGCCAAGCGTCTGGCCCGCTGCCCATCATAGTCGGTGACGAAGCGCGTGGAAACATCTGCGTCCTCGAGTACACGGAAATGTGCCCATTTTCCCTCACCATCCAAAGCCACTGCAGCCCGTCGTGCCACACGGTATCGCCGAACAGCGCTGTCGATACGATCACTGAGACGATCCAGCGCACCACGTGAACGCGTAGTCTTGGTCTGGCCTCGCAGGTTGGCGTTTCGGAACCGAATGAGATGAGATTTCGAATGCAGCCGCATTCGCAGAGTAGAAAGTTGGGTCGAACACTGGGCTTCCCGCAGACGAGATTCCGTTGAGAAGATTGCACGGCGATAGGAAGTGCCACGCTCCGCCTGCGGAATTTCGGAGGGGAGGAAGAGCTTGACATGCTCAGCCTCTACTGGCCTTGGAGAAACATTCGCCTTCCGAGCAGCCTGCTCTCGCTTCAGCGTATCTGCTTGCTCGTACTCTGAGACCAACCCCAGTGCATGTGGCATATGCACCGCCTGCAGGCCACGGAAGCGACGCAGCTTCTTCCAGAAGCCTGTGCGACGGGATTGAAGTAAACGAGCATGGCCGTCATCCTTTTGTCGTGCCTTTCTCATGTTCTTGATGCGAAGCCTTTGGAAGAATCAGTTGAATGTCATTAGAGAGAAAAACGACGTACTGCGTGCTTTGAATATCTAGCCCCAAGCGAATGAACGCCAAGACACCTGCGACACCCTTTCCTTCCGGCGAAGAGCCCCCGCGAGGATTGTTGCCATTCGCCTCATCCTGTTCTTCACGCAGCTCTTGCAGCTCTTCTCGATCTAGCTCCATGTGGACCTTGTCCACAGTGATTGTATCTGTATTCTCTCGTCAGAACATACAAACATTCAACAGTTAAATGTCGGGGACATACCTTGTTTATACGACGCCTCATATGGATTTGCCACCGTTTTTTCTTTGCGCTGAAGGTACTCTTGGGCGTGCCAATCATTAAGCCATGTCATCCAGCGCTCGCGTAGGTCGATGTCGAGTGTGGCACTGGTGGTCTTGAAGTTTTCCAATTGCTCCTTTTGCTCTTTTTTGGCGACTTCATAGCAGCGTCGTAGTAGAATACCTATCATTGAGTGTCAGTATTTCACAACATCAATGAGAAAATCCCACTAACCGAGTCCCAGGTTTTTCGTCCAATTGGCGTCGTCCATAGTGTCTTCCAAGCTCTCATGCCGAGTATTCTCATGCATCTCTTTCGTAGCCCAGGCCTTCGGTCCGAGTTTACTCCAGACGCGCTCCACTCCCTCACCGTCAGTCATGGCAGCGCCTTGTTTGTAGCGTAGAGACTCTGCCGACGAGCAAACATCCTCGTGTACTCCTCCATGCCAGACCGGCAACCCCACACAAATCTTTCGGCCCTCGACCTCCTCGCGCAGGATAGCTGGCAGGTGCGTCCGACGCTCCGTCATGTTGATTTTCCATTGACAGCCAACGTCGTATGACACGATGTACTGCAGGAGCTCTTCACCCAGAATCGAAGCCCAGAAAATATAATCCATGTTGGCATATCTATATTGACCGTGAGCCAAAAATAAAACACGTAGAGGGATGAAATACCTTTCACCTTTGAGAAGGTCACCCAATCCCAGTGGTCGTATAATCTCGTGACGCGTGCAAATACAACCGCCGACCCCAGTGGCCCGCAGACCTTTGGAGAGGCGAGTATCCTTCTGCATAAGAGCGGCAAACACGATGCAACTGCTGATCTGACAGATTCATTAGTGTGTGTGTGTGAATGACACAGCGAGGATGATACGTACATCATCTTCTTTCACATAGTTTTTCAGATGCGTAAAATAGCTCTCGTGTGGGACGAAACATCCTAGGCCATCCGCCAGGATCGAGTACTGCTTATTCTTGCTCTTTGCACGAAGTCGATTTTCCATGTGAAAACAAGTGTCCATGCCGAGCACAAGCGCATACTTGAATCTTAGAAATCCTGTTAGTCTCATCGACATCGAAGACCAGAGGAGCTTACTGGAGATTTTCATCCACTTCCTTCCAATTCTCTGGAAGATTGACGTTCGCCCTTAGGCATGCCCAGCACCGAACAGCAGCAGAGCCCCAGGGTGCCGTGCGCACCCCTCCCTTGAGATAAGCCACCCCAGATCTCCGCATCCGGTCCAAGTAAGAGACTTGTTGCGACATCAAGCCAAATGACTTGTATCGGTCAATGACAAACTCCTGGCCCATGGGATCAGTCAGGCGCTCCAGCGTCGTGACATAGTCGCGGACGTTCACGTTCGCGATAACATTGAGGCGACGAAAAGTGCGCAGACATTCGAAAGTCGCCAGGGTCCGGGGTTGTGCGGTGGATGCGGGATACCATCCCATGCGGATATACTGTCTCCACTCGTTGGTGTCGTCAGAGAGGTTGCACCCGCAGATTGAAGTCGACACAGTATGGACTCCATTGACATGCATGACCGTTACTGTTCTGAGCGCACCAGGTACCGGACACGGTCCACCATTGTGACCTAGCTGATAGCAATAGTCCATATCGTGGAGTGACGTCCGAGAGAAGTGACCTTCCGGCGTCCAGACCTACGGCAATATAAGTTTCACATTAACGAAACTGGATGCTCTAAACTCACCTTGAGCATATGAAGGGGGGTGAATGCATGCCGTTTGAGGCAACATGAACGACACTCCAGAAATTCGCCGCATGTTGTACATTTATAGAGGCGAGTCACCGGAGCGGGATTGATTTCACCAGTCGACGAAGTTGTCGTAAGGGGAGTCGACAAAGTTGGCGTAGGAGGAGGAGTCGACAAAGTTGGCGTAGAAGGAGCAGAAACCTAACTCTCTCGAAACGTCGAAGGGGCAGGGTGCGAAGTGTGCGAACAGTCAAAATCCGGGGGCAGAGGTGAGGGGCTCCCTTGTGGCGGAGAGGGAGGAGGCGGGGGAGGGGATGTAACGTCCGTTTGTGAATGCGCCGAGGACGTAGCTAACGGAGATGCAGGTGGCAATTCCAGAGGAGCTCGACAGCTCTGACAACAGGCCTGCGAGGGTAGACTCTCTCGAACAAATGTTTCGTCCAAGATGGTATCGACCATGGGCAGGAAAAGGGACATAGGATCATCCTATATCCATCCAAGTCAGATAAGGACACTTCAAACAGTAGAAATGATTAGCGTACTGAACTGGCGTAGGTCTTGCGCTTGCCCTCGCGAATCTCCCCCGTTTCGTCCATGACTGCCGCTGGATTGATACCCTCTTCAACATCCTGCCAAAGATCCTCCCCGTCTGACTCCTCCGATGCCACACTCCCTTCAGCGTCAGAGATATCACCTCCAAGCGCGTGCTGGTCGTACCCTCCCTGTCGACCAATCCAACTGGCGTCGTCCCCCAGACGGGCTCGTTTGGTTATGGGGACGTTGCGTGGCTCAGCGACCCGATGGGGCAATGTTCCATCCCCAGAGAATTCAATTGTGGTATCGACATCTTGTTGAATGAAGCCAGCGACGGTGGGTGGAGGAGCACAAGGAAGAGATATGTCTGAGAGTTCCCCTCTTCTAGTTCTCCTACGAGGAATGGCAGGCTGTGTGACTCCAGGGATTGTGTATACACCTGGCAGAGGTCGACAGGAAGTTTCTGGGCCGGGATGAGGATTGCCAGATGTAGAAAAGTTTGGACATGGGACGGAAGTCGACCCAAAATTTAGGAGCTCAAAACGGCGTATAGCTGCGAGCTCTTCTGGCGTTCGTCGGGCGTGTGTTCGTCGGTCATATGAGGCCATGAGGGCGATTCTGTGCGGAATCTGCAGTGGCCATTTTGCGTTGGTTGCAAGAGAACAGAAGTAAATTAGTGACGTACGACAGCACGTGGCTCTGTTTCCTCTTCTCCCTCGACAATCTTGCTTCGTCGTCTGCGTCGTTCGAAAAGGTCTTCGCTTGCGCGTCTCTGGCAGGATATGTGAGGATATGTGGGGTCCAATTACCAGATCTCCGTCTGGCGCTGTGCTAATTGGTCTGATTTTTTCGGGACTATCTGCTAATTGGTCTGATCCTCTGCGCATTCACCAGGGAACATTACCCCTCCCAATTTGGCTGATGGTGGACCACCAGCACATGGGTATTCTTCCGCTTATCTGCGCTAAGCCTTCAGACTCAAAAAGGGGGCCTGATACTTACGCTCCCAACGCACCACCTCTTCTCGCGTTGAACGATGCCCAAGTTGTCATCGACCATCAAGTGTGCCACTGTCTCCACTCCTAGTGTGGTGAAGCCCAAAGGTGTACCCAAGGAGAAGGCTTTCCGTATCAGTAACGGTTAGTTGCTTCCGACACTGCCTTCAAAGCCTGTACTTACCATGTCAATCCTTCTAGCCACGTCTTTTTATCTGACGTCCGCCCAGTTTAAATTCCTGAGAGCCCAGCGCCCGGAATACCTGGCGCATCGGCGCAATAAGGAGGAACGGTCCCGATATTTGCAAACCCTCTGGCGCACTTTTTTGGTCACCTATCCTGAACACGATATTCCCCCATTCCCAGAGGACGACGAGATGGTTGAGCGTTTCCATCTGTCCCGCGCGACCGTACGTGCCCCCGTTTATCCATGGCTGTCAACTAATCAATCGTTCACAGGCTCTTGGACGCAAACTGGACAATATCATCGTGTTCGCTCAAGGGGTTCAGCATCGTGTCAACGAGACGTAGAATTATATTGTGTAACTCTTTGTGTATGGGTCGCTAAATGCAGTGCTTCTCTTTATAACCCTTGTGAATAAGACAGACACCACACGTGGCTGTGCATTCGGGGTCCTATCATCGCGGGTGTCCTTCTGTCGTCTCACTACCATGTCACAACCTTCTCAACACTTGACCATGGCTCGCCGTCCTGTCTCGCACAGTGCAACTGGTACGTGGCGATAGACAATTATCTAGTCACTCACCTAATAGGGTTCGTGGTGCAGAATCTCCGGCCAATGCAGACGTGTGCTTGATGGATCGCTTCTACCGTCGAATGGTCTTCCGCGTCTTTGCAGCTACCACTTGGCACTACAACACTCATCGATATCCATGTTCATTTGATAGTAATTGTCATTGGCAGCGACAGTGGCAGATTGTAGATGGGGAGTCTGTGGAGAAAGTTTGGCAGCGTCCGAGGGGGACAAGAGGGAAGACCGGGACTCGATTGTAACCTTTTCGTTGCGCGGGAGCGCTCAGTAACACTTTCCCCAATGCATCACCACTTCACTGGCACAACATTGTACAGGCTATGTATAATTGCGCGAATCCGAAAATGATCACTCCCACTCAAAGCTCCTCCATCTTCACCTCGATCTTCACCTCTGTCTTCACGGTAACATTGTCCCCCGTCCTTGCGCACATAGAATCAATCCACTCTTCCCTTGTCCGGTCTCTAATGACACCTGCCTCCCCTTGCACCTCTTGCAGCTTTCTATCCCATGCCGCATCATCGAAAAGATATTCGAACTGACCATCAGGATCGACGGAAGCCACGGACACCTTGACACTGGCGTATTTGAAAGGTCGAGCGTAGCGCATCAGAGCCCCTTCCATGGATAACCAAATGTGTGGCGCTATATTCAACCCTCGCTGTAAAGAGAGACGAAATTCTCCCGAGCGACGCAAGCCACAGGCGAGGTTGACCAAATCCTCATGCTGGTAAACGCCCATTTGTAGAAATTGATCCGCGACCGACTCCAAGGAATTATCACTGAGCCAGTCAAGCACACCTAGGGTTTCAAGGTCTGGTTGCAAGACCGGTAAAAGACCGGTGACCGAACCGGACCGAACCCGTCACGTAACCGTCACGTCACGTAACCGGTCACCGGTTTGAACCGGTCACGGTTACCGGTTCACACCTTAGATGAGATTTTGAAAGACCGGCAAAAGACCGGTTAGACCGGTCAGACCCGGGACCAAGCTCAAAGTCCAAAAAAGTTGAAAAGACTCGTGTCTCCGCGAGTTTTTTGATTTTAATAAGTCAGCATTAGCTTTCTATCACTATTGTCAATAGTAAAAGTTGTTTGTATTCATTAAACACACATTATAAAAAAAACTAGCGGCGTGGGAAAGTTGAAGATAGTCATCTTCAACTGTGGCCAAGGTAGTAGGTAAGGGTATCTAATGTATATTGAGTCTGTACTAGTAATTCCCTTGTGGCTCAGTTGTTAAAGCACTCTAAAAGTGTCAATACTCCTGAGGTCATTCGTTCAAACTCTGTTAAAGCCAATGGTTTTCACGGTCTGACTGGTTCTGAACCGGTCAAACCGGGCCCGCGGTCTAACTGGTCTTGACCACTGTAACTGGATAGAACCGGGACCGGTTTGGCAGTTAGACTGGTTACGGTTTCGGTTTCACGCGGTTTCAAAATTTTAAGACCGGTCCCGGTTACCGGTCTCGTCATTTTTGACCAAAAAACCGAACCGGACCGGACCTTAAAACCCTAAGCACACCAGCATGAACGAAGCAGGGGTCGGGCGACAACGCCAATCCAGGGCCTACCCTGGAGGTATAGTAAATCAACTCAGGATTTTCAGGAGAATACTCTAGAGCTGCCAACGATGAGGTTCGTTGAGAAACCATTGCGTGCAGGTAACTCACATTGATAGCTGGCCGCCTGTTCAAGAAAATAATGTTCCTGCAGCGGACGCGCTTTGCGGAGCGCCAACTGGATTTGCCTGCGGACTCGGTATCAGGACTGCTCATGTCACTCCAAAAGATAATCATACTCGCAATGCTTGGCCGCAAAAATGGCCCGTAGGTGCTCTCTCTCGGTAGGAACAGTGATAGACATAGGGTGTATTGGTGGTGGTAGGTAGTCACTGATGAAGCAAGCATTTCATATTGGACGGTACGACAAATGATATTGCTGAGAACGAGCGTCAGCCAGTATGTTCTATATGTTCCATGAAACAATTATTGTGGACGCCTTTTTTTAATGTAAATAATCTGGAAAGGGTTATAGAGATGTGCTGAGTCGACGGTAAGGTATAGATACAATTTAAACATAAATATCCAATAGAAATCCAATAAGACAGAACATTGATCTTGAATCCGTACACACTTTAAGCAACAACATTGATCTCTCTTGGGATACTCGCCACATTTGTCGAACGCTCAAGCATGGGGCGTAAGCGAATTCACCTCACAGACGATGCTAAGGCTGAGGCTAAGCGTCGTGACCGGATGAAATGGTACGACCGGTAAGCATTTGACCTCTGTACCAACTCTATCATATTCCTATGCACTAACACACATTCACCAGGAATCGGAAGAAAATCCTGAAGTCATATAAGATTCGCAAGGCTGAACAAGCCGCCTCCAGCACTACTCCCAACCAAGTGAAGGTTGGTACAAAGCATGTGGCGCTCCCCACCAAAAGTTTGACTTTGACCGGGAACTCTATCAAACCTTCGTCTGATCATGCAAGCAAAAGGTATCCTTTCCTATTGTGTAGGCGCTTAGGTTGTACGACTGAGAGCTTATTTTAGTGACCATGATTTTCCCGAATGCGACACTGCGCCACAGATGTTATTGGGCCGTGTACAGAAGCAGATGCGCGAACTCCAATCCTTCATGCAGTCCGACACCTCTGATTTTTGCGCTCGCGTTGCCGAAGAGATAACACTTCTTCCCACCCAGAAGGACCAGCTTGAGTCCATCACAATATACTTGGAACGCGTGGCGGTGTTCATCGATGGAGCGCGTCCTCACGCGGTAGCAATTTTCAATAAATTCGGACCGAACCAGGAATGGAAGGAAGCGAGACACGTTCAGAACAGCATGTCCGTGGTCATGGAGTACCTGGATGAAATCCATCATCACGTTGAAACCGGGGATCTAGCTGCAGCGCTTGACCTAAATTTATTGTCGTTCCAGTGATAGTCTAGGGCATAGGGATAATACATATCTCATTCTTCCGCAATGCCGCCGAATATTTCTGTCGCGCGACCGTGATGGAGTAAAATCTCTCATGGAGAGAAGTGGGTACGCCTACAGCGGACAAATGAGCCTCAATGCTAGAAATTTTTAAGCACACTGATAACCGGAATAAGATATCTAACACACTGGGAAGCATATATTCCCGGGCGCTGCCCTCGATATACACAATAATATCGCCGGTATTGGTCTGTTGGACACAACAGTGTCAACGGTGGCGCTGCAGGGGATGTCGGATCCAATGGAACAGGGAGAGTGCGAGGACGCGGAGCCTCTCCATCACGACCGCCAAACCAGCCCCTAGCCTCTGCATATTCCAGCGCGTTTTGTGCCAGTGCCAGTGTGGCGTACCCGAGTACACAATTGCCACTAATTCCTGAGGTAGCAGCACGGGCACTCTGCCAGCCCGTGTGGAGCCCAGAAGGCCGTCCGATAAAGACAATGTAGAAAGGAAATTTCTGACGCTTCTTGGAGCGCTTTCTGAGAGCGACAACATCAGATCCCGCCACCTGGGCGTTACCTGCAGTCGCCCTGAGAATCCTGTCAGTGTGTGGTGAGACATCCGAGACGATATCGTACCAATCAGCTGTAGTGGACTCCCCCCTCGCCGATACAACACGGTAGAGTGTGGCATCTCTATCGCCCGAGTTTGCTGACACCCCACATCAGTGGGCAGTATTGATCCATTGCAGCAATCAGATACGCACCTGCACCTGCACCTGCATCTGCACCGTTACCTGCCTCCTCTTCCGAAATATCCAGCGCACGGATGAGGCGAGAGATCTCATCGTCCTCCATGAGTTCCAAATCAATACTGTCCTCTGCACACGTCGCGTAGTCTTCTGAGCTCTCGGATTCTGACGACGAGCTCACCCAGATGACAGGAAAGCCTTGAATATCAGACATGGAAGTAACAGAGCGAGAACCAGGTCCATTGCAAATTGAACGCTACAATAGAACTATGTATCGGTTCCTGTGGTACTGCGTGCATCGAAATAATTATGTCCGACGGCTCACAAATCCGGGCGACTGCAAACAAACATGTGGGTGACTGGTATGATTGATCAACAGAAGGTGCGTACATGCAGATGCGCATCCAGTCGGAGTTGCGAGCAGCGTTGAAATGGTCAACGGCATCGCGTAGGCTATCTTCCTTCTTGCCATGGGCTGAACCGACCTTGCGCGTAGCCTGATCGACTTGGAAACTAAAGAATACTTGAGCAGGGGATCAAGAATAATTGGAAAATGGAGACCCACGAATACTTGAACACACCGGCGAAGACCCCGCGGGTAACGACATACCACTCACGAGCCTGTTCTTCGGCCGCGATATAGACCATATCAATCGTAGGAACACTGTAGTACGGGACACCGTGGACAACTGTGGTGAGTTGAGTCGCCTGCTGGGTCGCCTGCGGGGCCGGTACGGTTTGGATAGGCCCAGCTAAAGACAGAGGTCAGAATTACGTCGGACGACAGGGAATATTCCTTACTGATTACACTGTATTCACTGAAACTCTCGCTCTCTGCGTCGATTTCTGTGCAGGATGTGGAATCCCCATCGTCGTTCGACGGCGACGAGCAGCGCAGGTTGGGCTGATCGTTGGCGTCAATGTTGTCGATGGTTTCTTGGATTTGGGTCATGGGAGGAAAGATAAAGAAATTGATATTGAGGGACTGACCTTTAAGGAATTTCGACGTGGTCGAATTTGGCTATAGGGGTTTGATCCCACGTGGTGGCATGGCGAATGTGGCGGAAACTAGTATTGCCAATCGGCGGGGTCGTGGTCCGTGTTGTCCCTCATTGGCCCTCGTCGTATCTATCTGCTTGCCGTCAGTCAAGATGCCCCGCAAAAATCCCAAGAAAGCGAAGGATCAACACGAAACCAATAAAGGTTGGGCGGACGGTGCTCGAGAGGAGTTTTTGGATGCCTACATCGACGCGTTTGCGGAAGCCTTGGGCCAGGGTGCTAGCGCAGAGGATGAAGTGTTGCGCAAGGTGTTCCGCCAGTATTTCTACCACTTCGACCTTGATGACACCGTCGAACCGGCTCTGCCTCTTAAACCCTTCGATGAGGCCTGGGTTGCACCACTTGAGGACCTGCCACTCGAGGAATTGCGCACCAAGAGACAGCTACGGGAGAAGAAGAAAAAAGTGAGCCTTTCCGTGTTCAACATCGTTATATTGTACTCACAAAAGTCGTAGGCCATTCGTGCATGGTTGTTGTATCGAGCCTTGAAGTTAACGTCAATTCGGGCTACGGTGCGCCGTCGCATGCTCAGCGACGCCTACTTGGCGTTGCTGAATAGGGTGGGAAAACTGGGCCTCCGCCCTCCGAAAGCACGGTCAGCAGTCCAGGAATGGCAAACACAAAATAAGAAGGAGGCGTCGCGTATCGTGAAGGACCTTTGGGACGTTGAGGTCAATGCGGGGAGGCAAGAGATTCCGACGAGGGGAGGGATCTGTCCAAAGTTTTGCCAGGAGACGGTCCTCGCCCACTTCCACTCGTTCAGCCCCGAAACCCAGAAGACGTGGGCAGAGACCGCGAAGAGGGTGGCTGACGTGAAGAAGGCGGAGTGGAATCGCGTTTACAATGGCCCTCCTTCGACGGCGCCTGAGGATCGTGCTGCGTGAGTTGCATTGTTATTACACATGATTGTAAAGGCTCACACTTTATACAGTTGTCTTAAAGCTCTGCCGACTTTTTTGCAGCCTGTCGCCGAGGGTATCATGGCTCTCACAGGCCTGATGACGATCGTTCATGTGGTTGGTCCTATGGGTGCGCTGGCTGGAGAGATAGGTGTCCAACCATGGCAGCAGGGGATAGGGCATGGGGTGTGGATATAACCACAGAGGTGTTTTGCTAGGACTGTGGTTATTACCACTCATAGTTGGCCATCATTTGTAGATATAACCACTGGTACCCCATGTCCTGATATATCCACTCAAGTAGCCATACTAAGTCCTAAAGCAATTATAGGGAACCTTAAGCTGCAGTAAGTCAAGTGTAATTATTGCCTAAGTACAAGGAGATACATAAGTACTATGTACAATGTCCAAAATTAGACGATTTCGTCGTCATCAATTCCCCCCTCGTCGTCCGCATCACCACCAGCGTCTCCAGTTGCCTCGAGAGCGGCATCTTCTGCTAACGGCAGCTCGTCCTCCTCCGAATCCGACACATCCACCAGGTTGAGGTCGCTGCGATCCGGGACTCTGATCCTCCGGAAACGTGGTGGCTTCTCCCACATCTTTTGGAAGTGGCGTGCGAGATTGCGTTGAATCCAGGCTTGCCGTCTCGCCAACGCCGTGACACCCTCTTGTCCGTACCCATCAAGATCTTCGCGTTCCGGACAACGTTCGGTCTCCCACCTGCACGCCTCATGCTCCAGCGACTTCAGAGTAAACCCCCGCTCATCCATCAGCATGGTCATCTCCTCTCGATATCGCATCACCCTTGCGCGGCTCTTGAGCCACTCCACACGTAGCTGCCCATCAACCTCATCTTTCGACAAACTATCCGTCGCCCCACGAACCATCCAAATCCAGGATATCTGGTAGGAACCACTGCCCAGCTGGTGAACGTCAGCTCCCGTGTTCCCGAGTTTGTTCTTCTTGGCTTTCGGGATATCTATATCAAAGATCTCGCTGTCGAGCGCGCGTACGTCGTCGACATTCAGAACCCGCAGATTGGCTTGCCAATCCCCTGTCCCTCGTAGGACCAGCAAGGCTTGTCTAGCGCGGCGATACTTCGCCACCGCCTGCTTCGATTTGGCCTCCAGACGCTCCAGAACTTGGAGTGCGCGAGTGGTCGACGAAACACCACGAAGATGCTTGAAACGAAAGGCTTTGATCGAGCGCTTGGTACGCTGTATCGTCCGGATGGCCTCTAGCGCGTCGTAACACTGCGCCTCTCGTAACTGAGCCTCCCTGTCGGCCATGCCCTTGTAGCAGCCTTCGGCACGAAGGGTGTTGTCCAGAGCGGAAGGGAGGAAAACGGGCTCTCCCTCGATGTCTCCGATTCGGCTCCCAGACCGTTTTGCCAGCTCCGCGCCGACACAAAACATGTATATCTTCTGTAGCTGGCGAAACTGTGCAATGTGCCGCTGGCAGACCACCCGTTTTTCTTGAATATCTTTGACGACGGCAGGCGAGTCCGAATCCTCGGAATCCAGTAAGAAGAGGATTCGACACCTGTTCAATCCATTAGTAGCTGCCCATACACCACACTGATGATAAAGACTGCTTACTGCATTTCCTCGACGAGTAGTCCAAGCATCAGACATGCTGTCGGACTCGTTTCGTGAATAGCTGGTGTCGTGCCTGCGGCTTTGCGATCACTTTCCTCCAGCGCCGTCTTGACGTCGTTGACACTCTTGTCTAAACAAACAAACATCAGTACTCTCCAGTGCATGCTATCAAGAAAGAACGTACAAATAACCGCATTATAGTAGGGGCTTTTCCGTGAAGAATCCTTCACGGGATCCGGATCCTTCTCCCAAGCCTCTACCTCTGCCAACCATACCTTCACCTGCGCCGCTGGTAGCACCGCTGTGAATTCGTCATGCGCCGCCGCCTGCTGAGCATAGATGAGCTGGGCTTTTGTAAGTCTTCCATGAAGATGTGAACCTAAATCAGAATGAGCAATTATAGACTAAGAAAACTGAAGGCAACGTACCCATTCCAATCAGCTTGTGCCAGTTGTGGGCACTGAAGCGCCGATCCAACATATCATGTCGCGCGCCTGGGAGCATCTCTTTCGACGACGATGCAATATGGTTCAACTGCGACCATGTTCTCTCGATGCTCTCTCCGTCCGTCCTTCCAACGCCTGGCTGAATCGTCATGCAGTGAAGGCACTGACAGTCAAATCTGTGACCTTTGCAATGACACTTTGGAATTCCGCCGCAGACACAGACGTGCGGCGGCAACTGCAAACGAGACGGCATATCCTTCATTCTCTCCTTGAATTTGATGCGGTACTGGCACCATATGTCGTAAGAGACGAAGATTTCGCGCCAAGACGTCTCCCTTCCGCCGACAGCAGACAACAAAATATAGTCCATATTGCAGTACCTACAGCCAAATGATCAGCACAGCATTAATTGTCAGATGCTAAAGATGTACCGTTCACCACGCTGTAAATCACCTACCCCCAAAGGTCGAATCATCTCATGACGTGCACAAACCGCCATGCCGACTCCTGTTACCTGGAGTCCTGTGGCATTCTTGGTCTCGGCATGCGCCAAGGTCTTGAATCCACTACAAGAACTTATCTAGATGCGAATGAGCATCCCGTGCTGAGAAAATGAATTCGGGACAGAACTTACATCTTTTTGACGAGGGTTTGCGGCGACGTGAGTGAAATACTCCGCATTCGCGACAAAGTAAGCGTTCCCCGTATGTAGACCCGGATCGATGGATGACGGTCGGCGCAGGTTTTTCAGCCGAAAGTTGGCATCTAGCGCAATCATCAAGCGGAAGCGATATCTATGTACGGCTCAATCAACGATCACAGCTCATGAAACATCGAGACTTACTGTTCCGAACTGGGCAATGTTTTCCAGTTTTCGGGCAGGTTAATACCTGGGCGGGGACACGCAGGACAGTGGACCGCCAGCTCTCCCGGACCAGTATGTGCGATTCCGTCTGGGAAACTGCCTCGACCGGCACGCTTGAGCATTTTCAAGTGCGCGAATTCTCTGTTCATGCGAAACAAAGCCTTTGAACGATCCTAAATCCCCAACATAGATTAATGGTGATTATCGAGGAAAATGGGAAACACACCTTCGGAATATCAATGCCAGTATTGTCCGTAATTCTCACCAGCGAATTGTAGAATTCATGGTTCGAAAGCCTGCCGGATGCGGAAAGCATTTCGAACAGCTCCAGGACACGAAACGTCGCACCCGTCTGCGGCATGCGCGTCGTGGATGGCATAATTTCCGCACGAAGGAGCTGTGTGCGCGAGGGCTGTCGGCGTTCGCAGCCACAGAAATCCACGGTCACTCTATGAATCCCACTGTCGTGGATCATGGTGAATGGACGCGCAGAGGGAACAGGGCGGACGCAAGGGCGACTGGCATGGGGACCAAGTTGAATCCGGAGGCCCAGGTCACGGAGTGCAACTCGTTTGAAGAAACCATTATCATCCCAATGCTGGTGGTCGAGTTCAGTTGGGAAGACATTTTTCTACGAACAAAAAAACGTACCTTCACTCGATGAAAAGGGAGTCGTCGATGGGCCCTTATCGTGCACTGACAACATTCCATGAATCCACCGAAGCAATCTTCACAAGTATACCGCGCCTCTCCTGGGACACCGTCCATCTCTCGCTCACGAAAAACTTCTTGACAGGTCACGCAGACTGGCTTTGAATGGTCCCCCCGTCCTTCCAGCCTAACAAATTCGTCCAGAAACTCCTGAGGCCTGCCGTCAGACACCCAACTCAGTAGGGCTTGGTCCTATTAGCAGTCAGTGTGACGTTGAGAGGAAAGGTTAGCAGAACGTCTCACCGAATTCTTGTAACGCCGTTGCTTCCGGGATGGCTGCGGGAGAGGAACAGTCTCGGGGCGATCCTCTATTGGCTGCGCTGGTACATATGTTGTCCTAGAACGATCCATAACTCGAGCGACGCCAATGGGAACGGTCGTGATATTCCGCTGTCGGTCTGCGGAGAGAGTCGACGTTCTGGCCTCCAGGTAGCCATTCTCGTCGTCAGAAGAGTCAGCTCGTGTAGTCCGTGACCGTTTCTTGGGCTTGTGTGGGTTCTGGCCAACCATAGTAGGACGTGGTAAGAATAAACAAACGACGGTCCGAGCTGCCGCAGCACGTGATCGAAAAGTACTTGCAACTTTTAATGGATTATCTTCGTCGTTCCCGCGATATTGGGCCTGGTACGATGGCTTCAAACAAGGATTGGAGTACCTTCATATATACAGGTACAAAACATGCGCGCAAACACTGGAGCAATACCTAACTCAATCCATCATCCGAATCCTCCCCTGCCAAAAAGGCCTGCGCCTCCGCGCGGTCCCAGCATGTAACAACTTTGCCATTGCCACCTGATTCTTCGAGTTCCTCGATGGCCCGTACACTATCATCGTTTTTGAATCAGAATTGAGATGGCGGATAAAGGTAGAAACAACACTCACCCAGATGTGAAGACGGCACGAGAGACTCCAGAGTCAAACAAAAAGTAGGGGCGCTTCATCGACGTTGAGCCCATCGACAACGGATGTCCACGGGACGAGCCCTTGTTCGGCGAGCTACCACGGCTCGGTGTAGGAGATTCAAAGACATTGACGTTGGGGGCCTTCCTGGTTGGCGAGAAGGGAATCGTTGGAGTAGACACGAATGAGGCATCGAGGCGGGGACCGCGCTTGAAGGGAGAAGACGGGGGAGTTTGAACCGCGACATTCGATGCTTCATTGTGGTCGTGGCATGCAATACATATGTCCTTCCACTTCGTCTGCGCGTCGGCCAGAGACAAAGCCTTGGTTGGATAAGTTTCTGAAGGCCCCGCGTTGACAATATCACTGAACAAACGTCAGATGGTGAGTCGTGTGTGGTACAAGAGAGATACGTACAGCCTTGTATATATTCCTGGGCGAGTACCTTGAGACTTCACGTAGTACTTCTCGAATCCTGACACAGGAAGATGTTTTTCTGAGGCAGCACAGTAGAAAGCGGGAGTGCAGGTTCCGTCGACGGTGGTCATAGTGGTAGTGGTGGTGGGGGAAAAGCAAGCAAGAATCGTTGGATGTTCAAGGCACAGTGCGCCTGTCCCGAATTGTGATTAGATAGGCTCCACGGAGATTTTTCGATCCACGGACTTTAATCAAATGAAATCCCGTGCCGAACCTTTGGTTACTTGGGACAACAACGTTCAATTCTATCTAGCGGGAATGCTCTAACATGAAGCAAGACACGAGCCAAGTACGTTAGATATGTATATGTCTACACTAAAGTTCCGGTGACTTCACGCTCGCGCGCTCCTGCACGTAGCTGCGAAGCAAGATCGCAACGGCTTCCATCTCTTCAATCTCCTCGGGTTCCAACGACGCAACATCACGCTTCTGGATTTTGCGGAGGGTAGTTGCTGAGGGCCACGATGAGAACATCGAAGGCGACGAAGGAGAAGGGACCGCCCCAGGGGACTCCGGCTGCTGCGACGAGGTTGCCGTTGGTTGAGACGAAGACGCCGTCGAACCCGATGAAGACGCAGGTGATGACAGCGCCGACGTTTTGTTATGGAAGTGCCTCTTCGAGTGGGAGGAAGGGCGAGGGCGAGCACGAGCACGAGTATCAGCAGTGGGTTTGGTAAGGCTGATGTCCAGTATATTGAGAGGTAGCCAAATACCCTTTCCCTGTGGTTGGTAGCGCAGCATATCCACTGCCCACTTGAGGGAAGGACGCCAGAAACGCTGCCAAACGGGGATTAATTATTACAGAATTAAAACAAGCGCATGAACATGAACATACCTTTCGTCGTTCTGAGCACCGGGTTTTGTATGCCGCGTCGTCCTCGTCTAGCTCGCGCGCGATATGAAACTCAACATCGCACGCTGTGTCGAAACGTTTGCGAACAGATTCCTTCGAGGCGCCAAACCGTTGCGCCTGAATGACGCTAATGGCCTGGACACGAAGGAACTGGTAAACGCTGTTATCGATATGTTTCATCACCTGGTAGTGGGTGAATGACTGTTAGGTCTGCGTGAAAAGGAAAGTAAAACAGCATACCTCAGGGCGCTTTGGACTTCGGAGCAGAGTCTGGCCAGGCAGCTGCCTGCGAACCTTGGGCTTGACCGGAATGCAGCTCAACTTTGCGGGGCGTGTGAGACGAGCCATGGTGGGTCAACTGCAACCTGAAAAAGCGTCAGTGTGGCACTTGATAAAAGTGGCGGAAACTATACAGTTATTCAGCCACCGAGATGCTGCCGACTCGAGGTGCCGCGTTCCAGTAACCAGACAGTAGAGGGACACAGAAGCACACCACGAAGCCGCCTGGACAACCGGCGCAATTCCAAAAGAAGGTCGCATTGGTGGCGTGCACCGTCGAACAAGATTCTCTTTAGGTAATGGGGCAAGTATGTGGCATTGAGGCGAGAAATATATCTAGTCGTCCTGCTTCTGCTGGAACAGCAGCTGGCTCGCTTTAAAACGGGTCTTGAGCTTCTTGCGCTCAGCGGCCTGACGCATGTCCTCTACGTATCCCAAGGCGCGCGCATAACGAGAACGAATTAAATTGCCTTCTTTCCAAGTGGCGTCGACGATGCCAACCTCTTTGCGAATGGCTTCTAGGCCACTGTCGATATTCGCGACTTGTTTCGTGAGGTCCGCATCCAAGTCCATTAGCATCAAGAGACCCTCCTCGCGCTCTCTGCTGAGATACTCAGTATAGACCTCGGCACCGTAAGTCGCGAGGTTGCCGTCGGCGGAACCTCCACGCAGAACGTTGTCCATCTGGCGGAGGCGGCGTATATTGCGTTCGACCAAGCGTTTATCAATGGTTTGTCTACAGTGCCGTTAGAAAGAGATTTTGATACACGAGGATGAGAGTCGTACATGGGTTGAGAGGGCTGCGGGCCCTGATGCCGTCGGTCACGGTCGAGAGGAATAGCGACCTTGCGGTCGTACCGTTTGCGCATTTTTGCAAGCTGTGACTCCCGGTTGCTACACGCACCATTAACCAGGAAAAAGGGATTGGAAAAAGAGGCAACTCACTTTCGGTACCACAAGAGGTGGGAGGCTCTCCTAGCCTCCTTCCGCTCAGCGTCTGAATTGTAGATGGCCTTTCCAGGCATGTTTTGACACAATGCTGGGATGAGGCATGAGGTAAATATATACTGGAAAGAGTTGGTCACGTACTTGAGAGAGGGGCGTTGAGTGAAAACACCAATTTCCGCCAGTGGTGGGGATGAAGAGAGTTCGAGCTGAGTATCGCATTGGGTAAATACATGGCCAGTCGAGGTCATTGGACAGTCATTGGACAGCTACGGAGAGTCGTCCACGGATTACTGCGAAAATGATATGGGGCTGAAGATAGACACCAGGAGGGCCTGTCGCCATGTTAACTCGGAACGAGAGTGCAAGAGGTAGCGCATGAAGGTAGAAACGAGGGGGATTCTGGGTTCATGAGTATCGGTCCGAGGATTTGGTCATTGGACAATGATTGGATCGTTTGAAATCGGTCCGGACCTTTGATCACCGGTCTGGACTCGACTCTGATCCCCCACGGAAACAAATTTTTCGCAACCCTTTCCATCAGCATCGCAGGGATGGAGTTCTCTATGTAAGTCAGAAAAGCAGAATGTGTGATCTCGTCTAACGATAGCTGCAGGCCAAGGGGCACGCGCTTCACCTTTCTCAATCAATACGTCCTTGGATACATCCATTTTCGCGAAAGCCATTACTTGCAAGGAACGCACGTCGCTGATATGGTCTGCGAATCGTATCTGCAACATTACCCCTGGTGGCTGCCTGTGGACATGGAGGTCGGCGAACTAGGAGGCGTAACCTATACTGTTGGCCCTGAGGCCCTGGCACTCCGAGAAGGGGTCGAGTTGCGCTTGCGCAATGTGCGTCTATTACCTGTTTCTTTTGTCCTGTCTTACTCATTTTGATACAGTGGATTCGGGCGTACTATGAGTTCGTTTTCGTCAACCAGGACTTATGCAAGCGTATCGCCGTCTTTGAAAAAATGTTCGGCGAAAAATTCTGCCGTATCGATCACCCCAACCTGGGACCCATGCCCGTCAAAAATGTCAAAGCGGCCGAGATTGGGCCTGACTACGAGTACCATCGGGTCCGCCAGGATCTCTGTTACCGAGCCACTGGTATCGGCCTGGGGTATGGGGAGGCGTACAAGTTTTGTGGGGAAGATCATGACCTCAAAGTAGAGACCGCCTGATTGTCGCGTTGTTGGTGTAGCACAGTTGTAGAAGTCTAACGAGTCGCGAAAATTATCTTGTTGTACACTGTCTATCTTGCGTGGCGCTTAAGTTCCAGTACCTTCTAGATATCTGCTTACATGAGCAAGCACGCTTCGATGTTGGGTTCAAATTTGCACTGATTTACACTGAGTCTGAAGCACGACCATTCCGTCTTCATTTACGCAACGTACAGCAATAGAACGTCTCAATGCCTGTGTATGATCTTATAGCTGCCGTTTCACATGATACTAACATTTGTTATGCAGGGATGTAACTCCGTTTAGAAAAAACTGGGCCAAGGGAAACCGCCTAGCATTTTTGACGTCTCACCTTGATGCCCACCAAGAAAAACGCCGTTTGGGGAGGAGCGCCGGGATGGAGTACGCGCACAGTGTAGTCAACGCTTTTGTCGTGCGGTTCCCCTGGTGGCTTCCGATGTCGGCAGAGCCTGACCCCGAAGTGGACTACGCAGAGTTGACGCTGTCTCCCGAAGATTTGGAGCTCAAGAAAAAAGCGTTGGACCGTCTTACGAAAGTGAGTTGCCAAATGCCTGCGGGAGTGTTGACTTAATGGCGTCCAGGGCATTGAAAACTTTTACGAAAACCGTTGGAACTCAGCCGACTCCATAACTCGCATGACGAAGGCGGAAATCGCCCGCAACCCGCTATCTGCCTTCCTCGCCAGGTGCACAAACACGCGACTCCAGGGCCAGCGGCGCCGTGGACTGACCGCCGCGCAACTGTGGTCAAAAGAGGAGTTTGAGACGGTCCGCGGCGACGTGAATGAGGAGGTAGAGAAGGACGCTATCAATGCGCAGAGAGGACGGGTCTCGAAAGCCCAGGATCACGCTATATCTGCTTTCAAGGCGCTACCCAAAGACCAGCAGTCTTTCTGGAAGCAGCGCGCCAAGGAGGATTCAGAGGAAGTAGCCAGACTGAAGGAGGAGGCCAACGCGCCTCTGCAACCCCTCGCACCTGCTGAGACTCAACAGTAAGTCAAGCTCCCACCTGATTCCTTTCGTTTGTCTAATCAGTGTTGTCGTCAGAATTCTCGATAATCTCGGAGGCACATTGCAGGAATTTTTGGATGGTTTTGCCACGTTGACTGGCGGGAACATATCGTTCATTTGGGCTGGCCCAGAGCCCAGAAAAGGCGGCCAGATCAATGTAGTATCGTGAGTCCCTACATCTCTTCCGCGACGTGAAAACCAATATACTGTCTGTTAGCGTGCATGCGGGTTGCAATAACGCTACAGTTCCGGAGACGTTCGACTGTGCTGCGGGAGAACGAGGGAAGCGGCGCAGGAAGGTGGTGGAATCAGCATTTGGCGAGTTCGCAATGAAATGTTACGGTGCGTCTTTTTTGCTCTCCAAAGCGGTTCTTCCTGATTAAATAATGTACAGCTATCAACGACCAGGAGAAACGGGCTTTGGACGGTAAGGCCATGCCCAACCAGGCGCCGTCTTTCATGCGTCATCCGAGACCATGGAATGGACCGACGTCTGAGCTGGTCATTTCTACGCCCTCCTTACCTCCAGCTGGTCAGAGCAAAAAGCGACAACACGAAGACACCGAGGCGGTATCCCAGCGATCAAAAAAGAAGCGAGCTACCACACACGATGCCGATGCCTGGACGCCAGAGTCACCGCACTCCCGGGCTACGTCCCCACGCGCTGAAACCCCTCATGCCGTCTTACAAAATCACTCCCTAACTAGTTCAACGACTCCCGCACCTCCGTCGCCTCCTGCGCCTCCCGCACCTCCTTCGCCTCCGTCGCGTTTTGCACGTCCTCCATGTCCCACACTTTCCGAACTTGTGGAGGACATTGGTCCGCTGCCAGATTGGTTGACAGATGCGCGCGCGCGCCTGGTCAAGTTTGACGTGCCCGTTTCATTTGCGAAGGTCATCAACCTCTGGCTTCGACTGGAATTGCAAGCCACCGACAACGCTGTTCGCCCTCCACTCCCCGCGACGAAGCGCCCCGCTTGGGTGACGTACTGGATTGCCCGTGCGCGCGGTCGAGAGGAGGACCTTTCCGGCAAAAAGTCGTCAACTTTGGCAAAGGACTTCTGGACATGGTGGATTTTGATGCAACCGGCGTGGCGGAATGTGAAGGCCTCCAATGCTCCTCTCTACCAGCCAGCACGACCCGTCGACGTCGGTGATCAATCATGGGGCACGCTAGACACTCGGGGAGTAAATGGTTTTTTGTCTGTTTTGATGGCGTTGGGCTGGTGGGGGGAGATAGCAATGGAGAATATACTGGATCTTGGGACCTGGGACCAGGCTTGTCTCGATGTCTCGTGGGTTTTGTCTTTCTTGTGTCGTTGAAACTTTGCTTTACTTTATATATATTGTACCATATAAGTATTTTACTGACAGTATTGCTAGCGTGTTTTCTTGTTGTATTAGTTTGACTGTATTGATCATGTACTTCTTGTCCTTCTGTCGCGTCGCCCTGAGCAATGATCCCGCCCACATATCCCACTCGCGGTGCATCCGGCACCTGCCGGATGGCAGGATTTATTTCACGAAGTACATCCGTATGTGGCGCACGCGCATCCAGTGCTTCCGGCCCACGGACCTCTTTGAAAATTTGTATAGACACTATTGTACTCATGTTGAATGCTATACTAGATCAATAAGGCGCTAATGTAGCGCCCCCCCGAGCAATGAGCCCCCGCCTGTTGGCTATCCGGCAAGTGCCGGATGGCAAGTACATCCGTATGTGGCGCACGTGCATCCAGTGCACAAACCGGTCGTAACATAGAACTGTGCCATCCGAAAGTGCTAAAATGTTGCATTTTTCTATTAAATAAAGCAGGGAGGAGCCTACCAATATGAGGTGTGCGCCACACTGTGTGTTCCCGGGATTATCCGGGAAGGTAAGCATGCCGGGGCTGCCGGTAAAAGGGAATAATAAATGAAATACCTAATTATCCACCTAAATTCCTTTTCTTTAACTAATATAAAATAACAGTACTTTTTTGTGATTATAACCACACTCCTTGGGAAACACCTCCGTGGCTATAACCACTACTTTTGGGCTGATTGTACAGCCTGGCCTGAGGTGTCGTGAGGTAAGCAAAGTTGACCTTCGAGGACACACAACGGGCTGACCTTTTATCTAGTGTTTGTTCAGGAAAAAACCTGGACGTTGTGCCCGTTTCTGTCGCCAAGTGGGAGCCAACTGCTTACGAGGCATGGCGGACTCATCTGGTTAGGTACGCCAATACAGCGTACACCCAAACCGACCGAGACAACGTGAAACTGGAGGCAACACCGCAACTTCCAGCGGACTTCAAAGGCACTCTATTTGAAGATGACACACTGGATCATGTCGATACGGCAATGCAGGAGCAGGTGGCGGCAAAGGTTGCTGAAGGGCTGGACGATTCGGGCAACGATTCAAGTGCCGACGAGGATAGCGACGACGAAGGGGCTCCAGGGCCGAAGAAGAGGGCTGCCGTAGAGGAGTCGTCCTCCAGGAAACGCCAGAAGACGGCAAATACTGGCGTGAAGGAGAAGACGGCAGATACTGGCATGAAGGAGATGTCAGTAGCGGAGAAGGCGGGTTTGTTGGTCCGCGTGAATGGGAGGTTGATATCCCAGTACGAGTTGGACAGGGAGGAGAATATTCGGAGGAACAAGGCGCTGCTGGAGGGATTACATATCAACATGGATGCTTTGCCGAAAGCGACTGGGAAGAAAGCGCGTCCGATAGCAAAGGATAAGGAGGGCGCTAAAGAGGTCATTGAACGGCGCCAGTCGGGACGGCTGAGTGGCAAGCCTGCAGTGTCTGGCGAGGATGAGCCCATGGATGTCGACCAGCCCGACGATCATGACATACCGATGCAAGTAGATCCACCTGTAACAGAACCAGCTGTCCTCGCCACTCCTGCGTCATCTGCCTCCGTCGTCGCAATCGTTCCCCAAGCTGCCCCATCCGTACTCAGAGTTGTTCCCGCCCCACCCACGCCAGCCGAATTCGCAGTCGTTCCACCCACGCCAGCGGTCATGCCCGCCATGCCTGGAATTGCAGTCGTTTCAGCACCACCCGTGCCAGTCGTCACTCCCGCCCTGCCCGTAGTCGCAGAAGTTCCCGCTCTTGCCCTATCTACACCTGAACTTGCAGGTCCAGGAACGCAGGTAGACGACGAGGCGCGCGAACTGCTCATGGAGGCCCCACCTTGGGTTTTGTTGCCTTATCGTGTGTTTGCTGGGCCGGATTGGGGTGAGTCGTGGAGGAATTTGCTAGAAGTGTTCGTGAAGTTGGAGGGGTCAGTTGAATTCGCGGTCGCGGAGGGGTATTTGCCGAACAATGGTCGACCAAAGATCCTGTCAGACTGGGTAGGCGATGGGCGTTTGAAACCGAAGAAGGGCGGAGCAGCGAGGAAGATGTTGTTGTTGAAGGAGAAAGAAGTTCCAGTTTTCAAAGCGGCATTTGTGGCGTGGTGGGATTCGATCCAGCCTCCGTGGAGGAAAGAGAGTGGAGAGGGTCGATGGACTCGGAAACGCCATGGTCAAGATTACGGTGCCCTGGATGCTTGGGGGCAGAATGGCTGGTTGTCGGTCGTTGCGTGTCTTTTTTGGTGGAGACAGGCGAAGGTAGGAGACGAAGAGTGGGAAGAGTACGTAAAGGACGCCACGTGGTTGATGGAAGGGTTAAAGATACGTGGGTACAACGAGTGACGGTCTGAAGTGATACTGGTAGACTACTTGTCGCGTCTTTGCGACCGAGTTTTATTTTACATGTACTTAGATGTAACTTAGAACATTCAAAGGGGCCAGAAGTTGCCGCATGATGTCATTTGGATGGACTTGATGAATTTTACATGAACGTACACGTAGATTTTAATTTGTAGGCTTTGGCTAGAGATATGTTGTTGTTCCTCGCATGCCAGCCTGACGCCAATCTTATTTCTATGTATCGATCCAATGGGTACGAAGCTCAAAGCTGCTATTAATAATTAGTGCAACAGCAAGGTAAGGGAATTGCTAACAGTTTGCCCGTCATTCAGACGTTGCTCACACTTTACTGTGTGATCACTGGGTGGGCTACAATCCCGCTGGTAAAGGGCTAATGTAGGTGCGCCACCAACACGGCAGTGGCCGGATATGGTTATTCTGCGTAAATCTAATTGGCGTGTCAGTGGGGAATAGTGCAAACATTGAACTACAGCACATTACAGAGTTAACGCTGCCGCTACCGGCGCTTTCCAAGGTGCACCACCTGCACGGCAGCGGCCGGGAGCTGTCATTCGGGAGATACTGAGCTGGTCACCTGCAGTTGACATGGAATAGGTGCGATCAGCGCAAGGTATCACTGAGCGGGTTGGGTAACGATCCTGATTGAAATGTAATTATATGTGCGCCACACGGGATCAGCGGCATACCGGATACTGCCGGGCTGAATATATTGGGACGTATTTGCGGGGATTGATGGCGGGAAAAGGACTGTCCCAAAGGAGCTTTCCGGTGTGGTGTACCTGATCATACATTGGCGGGGCGGGAGGCTTACCAAGCTGTGGCAGGTACAGGCCAGAACAGGCATTCCCTCAAGCCCAGTAGGGATAGAACCCCACACTTGCAAAACAGCGTTAGGGATAGATCCCCTACCTTTTGTCTGTGTAGTACAGCTATGGCTCGCAATCAAGCCATGGTTTCGGAACGTTGGGAGGCGGAGGTCGTTGATATAGCTTCGAAAAGTACTGGCGAGTTTCGTTTTTGACAGCTGTAGCGGTAGAGACAAGATCATCACTTCCAGTTTTGTTTACTATCATCGGGAGTCCAATATATTCTCCGATAGGTGCAACTAGCTTTCGCGTAGATCCAGAAAGCAGTGCTAGCTTGATCTTGTGTTGATCCCGACGGCGAGATTGCTCATATGCTTCACGTGCTCGTTCAGAGTATAGAGCCTTTGCGATCGAGCGGCGTTGTTCACGTAGCAAATTTGTCAACTCAGATACATCTGGAGGTTGCCCGTCTGGAGAGGAGTGATTTCGTTAAAATTCCATGAAGTAGGCCCTCGTAGTAGCTGAAACACAAGCTAGAGTAGGTTTTCGAACAAGGAATAAGCACCCTCCGATATGACGAAGTTCTCGCCTAAGCGCCTGTATAGCCGGTGAGGTCAGATCGTTTCGTCGCCGAGCAGTGTAGGGTTGGTGTCGACCAAAAACCTGATTTGCGGTGTCAACCAGAACTTCGGTCATCCCAGCATAGAGTTGTAGCCAAGATGTGTCGTCTGTGAGTGAGATAGAAAACAGATCCAATGCTTCGGCCCGATGCTGAGCTTTCTCTTCAAAGTCCGCAAAGAGATGCTTCTCCGACTTCTTTGGGTATCGCGTCCGAGGTCTTGTCACGTCCGGAACAAGGTCAAGGGGTGCGAACGACGAATTAGAATGTGCGGGAACCACAAAACCCAAAATAGGACGATGGTCAGTGACAGGGATATAATCATTGGGATGACTTGCCGCGTAGACATGGGCATCCAAAACACCCGTAGGAGATACAACGAGGCGGTCAATGATTGTACCTCCTTCCGATGCAGATTTACCACGACAAGTCCAATCCCGCTGACGGGTACGTTCCGGATATAGCTTCCATACATCTAAAGCATTAGTTTCACGTAGGAAGGCCAAATAGAAGGAACGGTCTTCTGATCCTGACCCCTTTTCAATGTTCGAGATAGTCGCGTTAAGATCTCCCGTTAGAGACCAGCCATGAGGGGTGGAGACACATAGAGTTGACAAACAGCGCCAAAATGCTCTGGTAAGATCATTATTACCAGGGTCCCAAGGTGCGTAGACGGCAAAGATCCTATGCAGAAAGGCACCACCATTACTGTCAGAAAGAGCGACGTCAACAGCGACGACCCGTCCTTTAAGTGCCGCGTCAGAGATAGAGACTCGTTGGACAACTTGGATGTCCTTTCGGATACCAAGGACTACCCCCCATTTCCATGTTTTTGCTGTGGGTTGAGACTGTTCCTCGAAGATGTTATAGTCATTGCCAGGCAGTTTCCCAGCGACGGGTGTTGTAGACTTTAGCTCTGAAATAACAAAGGCTGAGGGACGTCGGAAATTGATAGCTGAATTGATATGATGGACCTTGAGCGCGTGACCCATTCCGTTCGCATTCAAGGCATAGATAGAAAGAGAGGAAGCAGGTAAAGACATCACAGAAACAGGAGCAGTAAAGAGAGTAAGCCACATAATGGCAAGCAAGTAAAGACAGCTCGACGGAGAGTGCCGAAAGTTCGAGACAATGGGGAATAGCAGTGTCCGTAAAACAAGTAGAGAAAATCGAAGTAAGTAAGAAATACAAGCCAAAAACGACAGCTGTCACGAAACGCATCAATTTTGCTTCCCCCACCCCGGCCGTCGGGTGGCGCTTATCTTTGTGATGACACATCACGATTGGTCAGACGCGTTGCGATAAGCCCTTATCGCAACGCGTCTGATAAATCACATATGACACATGGGTTCCTCACCCGTTGGGTGTACTACAACCTTCCACTACTACAAGTCAGACGTTCCGGTCCGGGTCAGTATAGTCAGAGCCCGTACATACTCCGTCCATAACTGCATTGCTTATTATTGCACCATCGGTGCTCATCGTTTCCACGAACACTCTACTTATATATCCACGGCCTTTCTAGATATTTCCTTAGTTTGTCCTCTTCGTCTCTACACTGTTCGGATATCCCAGCACTGTATCGAGCTAGGCTCTCTCATATCTCAATCTACGTTCCATTCGCTGCTTTCATCTTATCGCTCTCCGTCCGATCGTGACTTGGGTGGTTGTTTGGTTCACGCCGGACTCCGTCCTTGACAACAGCGAAGTAAGTGGTATATAGCATAGGCAAGAATAAAGAGTCAAATTAGGAGTCGGAGAGACCTTCAGCTCGCAGGACGGAGTCAAGCCTAAGACTGAGCCATTAGAGTCCGCAAAGCCAGAGCAAAGGAAACGTACAGAGCCAGCACCACTAGTACCCTGAGAAGCTCGTCCCGTAGCATCTATCATCTCTACAACCTCATCGGCGTCAGTATCATCAAACTCCATGGGGGTCTGAGTGGTGGCAAAGTTGTTACCACGCTTATCAGCACCCGCCTTACTTGACGTCGAACGTTTTGCTGGACGTGATGAGCCTTCTGCTGCGGAACATTTTGGGGCGGGCGTCGGAGTTTCTGGCATCTGAGGACGCGGACGGCTGGGGTAGACAGACGTAGGGGTGATATGGGGAGGAGGAATAGTAGGAGGGGCGGCAATGGACTTTGTAATAGCAGAGTCGGTGTTGGCAATGTTGTCGTCCACGGCGTCGAGCTGCGCTTCGAGTTCTTTGATTTGGGTTTGAATGTTTGCGGCGGATGGAGGGTCATGAGCAATGGAACGATCAAGTGCGGTGTTGAGGCGATCGAGTTTTCGCAAAAGAATGGAACACTCATCACTGAGTTGCAAGCGTTTCTGCTGCGAAAACATGCCGACCTGTAAAGCCTGAACTGAACTGGCGATATTGAGGACTCCCTGTGTGATGTGTTTCATGCCGTCGTCCACTGCTAAGAAACGTCGATTGATCGCAGCGAACTGAGTGGCGGACTGCGCTCGAAGGGAATCCACGGAGCTTCGGACGTCGTCGAGCATTTTCTGCACTGATTTCCCGGCATCACGAATGACCTGAGAAGGACGGGTGGGCAACGTCAAACTGTTGTTGATGTCAAAGACCAGGCGCGGGTGATCAACTTCGGCATTGATTTGGACGTGGCTTTCGAAGATATCCTTGTGGGAGAGGACCTGTCGAGTGGCCTGCCACGTCTTCATAACGAAGAGGTAGGCATCACCAACTACGCGGCTGGAGACCCACAAGGAACCACTTTCGTCCTGATATCCCTGCTGGAAGTACTTGTCGAGCTCCTGGGGAAAGGAAGGATCATACTGCGATATGCCAGTGACTGCGAGTTCGAAAGCGTATACAGATTCGATTTGAGAGAATGGGCGGGAGACAGTGACGGTGATGGGGGGTGATGGAGTTGCGGCGCCATGATGCGTTGGAGGAATAGTGAACGACCCGATTTGAGAAGGCGGGTGACTGTACAGCCTGCACTTGGGCTGAGTGCAGAACTGATACTAAACATGGGTGTGGCGCACGACGGCGCCAGCGCCATATAGGTCGGAACGTGTGAACGCGCCATCCACGGCGCGTCCGCATTAGGAACATATGGCGCAGCACTTCACACGGCACAAGCATGGACGTTTCAGAACACGGAAGCTACCGAACTAATCGATGGATTGCAACGATCGATAACGAGAAGATCCAGATCGATGGGAAGAGATTACACCAAGGCTGTGCGCCATGCATGGCGCCCAGGCACCTTCGGGAATCTGGATGCCAAAGCCGACAGGAACGGAGAGAATTACCACCCTCGAAGAGTCATATCGCGAGGTGGTCTGACTCGACGCGACGGAACGCCAATCACATCACGGACTCAAACCCCGGATCGTCGCACGATCGCTCGATCAGGGTACATGACGCAGGCATCGAGAGGCCTAAGCGTAGAACTAGACGGAAGAGAAAGCCGACAGCGTACAGTATAAATACTGTAGCATGTCGTAGAAACACATATATAGAATTATCACCCCACAATATCAACACAGAAGCCCCTTGCAACTGTCGAGAGACTTTTGGAACCTATACTTTCGCGCACGCGTTAGTACTTCGACGAACGCGTACTTGGAAGCGCCACCGTCATCTGCGACAGCTCGCTGCCCGACTTCTTCACCTACCAAGGTCTGCGACCTCGGTGCGCCAGAACAAGAGCAGGAATCCACCGGGTAGTCCCCTCAACATCACAACGAACTCAGACTCGTTAAGAGATCTATATGACCTCATGGGTGAACCCCAGGATGACCGCACCATCTCGGTGACCAGGGAATGGCCATGAGCTGGTGATATGATATCCCAAACCTTTGAGGTGCGCCACAATGACATCGAGTTCCTTCCTGGCGACGGTCTTGTCCGGGTTCCCAGAGAGGCTCGAAACCTTGACCCATGTTAGCCTGTCATGTCCTTGGCGGGCTGGACTCCATGCGGGAGCCCACGACGCGTCAAGAGCTTTGATAGCGGGGATCCAGTCAGAGAGAAGGTCGGGGCGTGGTTGGGAGTGAAGGGACGCGACATCCTGCGTGAGGCGTACGTAACAGTAGGTGTCGGAGTGTTTGGCAGAGGAGATTGATACACGAAAGAGTGTGATAGAAGGTGATGTCTTGAGCGAGATGGAGATATCGTCGGAGGAAGATGTGTTTGCCTGGATCGCTGCTTCTATAATTTCCGCTGCCGTTAATCCTGCTGCCGGTCTGACGTCTCGGACGATCAGTTCGCATCCTCTTGGGGCTAGGGAAGAAGCGCCATCATTAGCGATAAAGGCGCCGACGCCTGGTGAGGGAGGACGGGCAGGTGACAGAGGAGGAGGTCGGAGCGGGGGACGTCGGGACGGTGTAGAGGGCGTGGACATTGTCGAAAATTCTCCGGGAAATTGTGAGTCAATAACGAATGTGAGAGACGAGATTTCAGAGAAGAGACTGAGTGAAACTGAGCATAAATGAGCGATACCGGATGCCGGGGTCGGGTGGTGATGGTGGTTGTTGTTGTTGTTGTTGTTGTTGTTTGGGGTACATAAGAGAGTGCGTTTAGGTCACGCCCATCCCCTGTGGATATCATCGCCTCTCCTATCAACCGTTCATTGGCCACTACGAAACTCGAAAGGAAAGTTGAAGCAAACAAATCGGAATGATAGAAAAGACTTGCAAAAACCATTGATTGGATGCGGACACGGTCGCTTTACTCCATCATGGTTATACATTGAAAGACAACACAAGGGATGTATAGACTATACGTCTCTTGACCACAGTAAGCTCTTCCCGTTTACCATCTGACTCCTTCCATCAGGTTAAGAATTCTCAACACCTCGAGAAACTTGCCCGGTCAGAACCTGGAACTATCGATACCATCCTTCTTCCATACCTTCTCGATCCCAAGCTTCCAAACACTCTGCGCGACCTCATTTATCACGAAGTCACACAATATGTAACTCCAGAGGTCTTTTGGGGTGGCAATCCTACTAGAACTTATTGGCCTTCTAACCCCCGCCAGTGTTGTAGAAATGTCAAATCCTCGGTGTTTGGAACGACAGGTTTCTCCCACCAATCCACTGCCTGAACCTGTTGTCTATGGGCCTCCATCCCCTCCTTCTCCGTCTCCTCGTTCTATCGACACCCGCTCTCATACCCAGTGTGTTCTCGACTCATCGTAGACTATCAAATCATCCTCAGGCCGGACGACTTCGCATAACATCCATCGGACGTCTTCCTCTCTCTGCGCTGTCACGACGGTCACATCATTATTCCTGCAATATTCGTGAATTCAGAGGAGACGTCCTCAGGCCGGACGACTTGGCCTAATTACGCAAAGCCATACATCTGCTCCTCGACTGGTCGACCTCAGCCTTCGTCCCTATACGCAGCGTGCATCACAAACTGCTCCTCTCACTCACTCTGCCTTGGCACCACACAGAGGCCGAATATCGCATTATGGGGTGTACGCGCATGACGAGAGACATATCTGAGAAGGCATTGACTTATTCATTGTCGAGCTATTCTCTCTATGTCTCTCGCCATTTGCTTACGCAGTCCACATCGTGCAGTGCGTTCACGACGAGAGACGTATCTGAGAAGGCACCGACTTATTCATTGTCGGGCTATTCTCTCTGCGCCTCTCGTCGTCGGTTATGTCTCACTACGCCCTAGGTCCTTGTTCGATTGTTTCCTGATTCTTTTGTCCTTCCCATTCATGCTCTGTTGTGCCCCATGCCCTCATGCAGTGTGTTTATGACGAGAGACGTATCTGAGAAGGCACCAACTTATTCAATGTCGGGCTATTCTCTCTGCGTCTCTCGTCGTCGATTATGTCTCACTATGCCCTACGTCCTTGTTCGCTTGGACCTTCATTCTTCCGTGTTTCCCTTCCATGCTTCGTCGTGCCCTAGACCCTTTTTCGGATACGTTCACTGCATCTTTGCCTCATTATGGGTAGAATGGTGCTATCGGCTAATGATCTTGAGACTGCCTTGCTGTTTTGTTTCCCACCAATCAATGGTCGGGTTTTCTTGCTGTGTCCGCATCCAATCAATGGTTTTTGCAAGTCTTTTCTATCATTCCGATTTGTTTGCTTCAACTTTCCTTTCGAGTTTCGTAGTGGCCAATGAACGGTTGATAGGAGAGGCGATGATATCCACAGGGGACCTGTACCTCGGGAATAGAGATTGTGTTGGTTCTGTTGTCACGCTGTTGAGTGTTGTGCCTCTCCAGAACTGCTATCGCTGCGCGAGCAGTTCTCAACCGTGACGGAGATTGCTGCTCGTTCGGATTTGCCAATGACGCTCAGTGCTTTGCGTTCGATGCAAAGTGAGGCTACTTTAGATCTCTTAATTGATTGGGACACTGCTTCTTTTTCTTGTGGAAGGTTCATACATGCTGTGTTCAAAACTTTTGACGCTTAGGATATTTTGATGCCAGCAAATATGTTATATGACTCAGGTAGTTTGGATCCGGGATGGGTGATGATATAGTTGATACTCTTACAGAGTTGGACGTATCTGTTGACATAACTTTTGGGTGATCTATTCCTGTTCTTGCTACATCTGCGTCTGCGTCTGCATGCATCCGTGTCACTGAGGATCCTGTGGGCGGGAACCACAGGATCCATAACCCACGAAATTCCTGCACACATGACCCAGCGATGAAAATTCGCTGCTGAAACTGGTGTGGGAGTCGTGGCCGTGTGGATGCCGTGCGGGCGGCTTACACATGGGCGAGGGGGCTTAACGCACTCTCTTGTGTACCACAAACAACATCAACATCAACATCCTTGCCCATGTGTTAGCCGCCCGCTCGGCCTCCACATGGCCACGACTCCCGATGATAGTCGATCGAGTACCCGGCAATTGGGACTGGAACTAGGGTTGAGGAAAAAACTATTGAAAACTTTTTTACCTGTAATTTACCTGGTGGTCACTGTCGAGGGTGTAAATTACCTAGGTAAATTACAGCACGTGTTAGCCCTACACGTGATCTTAGGCGCGCCCAATTTACGTGGCGCACCGCCGCCCGCCACATGCTTCGGCAGCTCAAGATCCACCGAAATTACAATCACAGTGCTGGAATGGCAGAATTACATCACAGTACTCAACTTCAGTCTCCTTCTTCTCATGACACCAAGTATGTAATAGCTGTGTACGCCACGTCGCCACACACAGCAAGCACTTGTAAGTTGTGGGCTGTTTTGATTCTAGCTCTCACAGACAACTTAGACAAGTAATCCAACAGTAATAGCTATATGCAATAGAAGTATGACTAACATACCCAGTACTCAAGTCTGACTGTAAAATTGTCATTGGTACCACTTCCGTTTGAGGTAACATTGTGGTGCACTATAGACTGGTGGGTGGATGTCACGTGCCAAGTAAATAACCTGCCCATTTTGTTGCATTTGGGTCGAGGTAAATTACCATGTAACCAATTCCTTAGTCACGCGTTATTTTAGGCCAAAAGAGAACCCCCCGAAGCGCGCCAGAGGCCAACGGGGGGCCAGAGTGCGATTGAACGTGTGTGTGTCGCTAAGATGCTAGAACAATGGAAGGGAAAGTCGCAGAGGCAGGCGAGATGGGACACCCTATGCACTAGCCTTAATTAATTATACCAGTCTAATAAGAGGGCATCGTCATACATTATCTGCTCTTGTTAGACTAGCCCATATAATTAATTGTCCCCTCCAGTATGATAATTAGTTGTCTGCACTGGTGCAGATTACAGACAGTAGGGAAACCTCTAGGGTGTTAATACATCATCTATAATAATAATAAAACACATTGTGACGACCCAGAGGTCAGGGGAAGTTGATGGTATGTGTGCTTTCTTGTGGGACATTATTTGGGGTATATCCAAGGTTTTGACCGCATTTTTGACACTCCAGACCTCATCTAACTCATGATTATAAGAGTATATACACATATCTTTGAATATAAGATGTCCCTAGATGATGGCAAGCAGGTGGGGTGGCTCGACGATGTCTGGCGGAATTTTTGGGTATTTTGATCATATCTAAGGGTTCTGTTGACCTGGGGACCTAACTAAGTGTTATATGCAATGCCCCAAAGGTCTATGGACGACCTCCAAGTGGTTTTGGGTCACCCCAATGCGAGGGCAAAGTGCTGCTCCCTTTTTGGTACGTTTTCATTAATGTTTGGCTTGTTTCTCAACCAGTTCTTCGTCTTTTCACATGGTTCTTTATGCTGCACACATCTAAATTTTAAGGAGAATACAGCCAGACCAACGCCTAGTGGATCCGAGGTATGTGCTCCTCGTCAAAAATGCGCCACACATCGTTTATTGCTGGTTTCAGCAGCTACCACCTGTCCTTGCCTGTTCCTGCTACTTTTAAGACTTTCTATTTTACACTCTCTATATACCCCCCATATACCCACCCTATACCCTGGCAATAGCCCAGCATTTATGCTGGTGCCACAATTGTACCCTGCCCCCAATCCCCCTGCCCCATCCCCATCCCCTGCCCCATCAGCCCCATCATTTCCCCTGATCTGTAGTTCCTGATGCCACATATCCCCATCCCCTGCTCATCCTATCAATGCTGCTATCTATCTGCTGTCCATATCTGGCCTATCTCTATCTAGCTATCTAGTATCTAATCTGCACCAGTGCAGACAACTAATTATCATACTGGAGGGGACAATTAATTATATGGGCTAGTCTAACAAGAGCAGATAATGTATGACGATGCCCTCTTATTAGACTGGTATAATTAATTAAGGCTAGTGCATAAGGTGGATGGGAAGAAAGGTGACCACAAGATGGATCACACACGGGCAGCGCGTCGTCCGGTGAGCATGGCGTTGAGGACCATGGGATTGTTCCGGACGTAGATTTGGAATGTGCTAGAGGCCCAGCGACCGGATGCTTGAATAAGTTCTGGTGGAGTGCCCTCCTCAGCGAGAGCCGTGGCGCCGCCTGCGCGCAAAGATTGGCCTGCAAACGAACGGTCTGGCTCGAGCGCTCGGAAGCGACTCAGAAACCAGCGCCGCATTGGGACGTTGCCGGACGAGGTGACCCAGAGGAAAGGGTGTATTGGGAACAGACGGTCTCTGGATTTTAGATATCTCTTGAAGTGAGCACGTACTGCGAAGGCGGGGCAGTCAATAATCATGATCCTATTTCCTTCAAAAGTACGGTCCGCCTTGTGAAAGGGTAGGATGAAACTGTACCCATCCACCTCCCAGCAGACGCTTGCACGACGAATATATTTTGACGAATCCCGCAGTGTAGGGTTGTCGGGCATGGTGAGCTCGCCAAGACGCATCAACCCGCCGAATCCGCTGTCCAACATCGAGACGAAGAGAAAGTCATTATGGGAGGACGAGGGGGAAATGTGTTCCTCAGCGCGAGCCAAGTGAGCACGAGAAAGAGGGAGCTTGCGGTGAACGGGCTTCGAACGTAAACGTTTACACCCCTTCAGCATCTTGGTAACCAACGGAGAGTTCCTTGCCGCGCGAACATCGGGGTAGAAGACCTCCAATTTATCGCAGATCCCGGACAGATAATTTCCCACCGACCGGGGTTCGATGTGATGGGACATGTAAACGACAAAGAAGGAGAGGGTGTCTGCTGTCGGCGCGAGTTTGAAATGATGTGCAGCGCAAAAGGCAGTATAGGAGTTAAGATGGGAAGTGTACACAGAATTTGTTGAGATGTCGGTAGCCAAGCCGAGCGCCACATTGCGCTGGTGGACCAACTCCTCCCTCGACCAGGCCCTCCTCGTTGGTTGCCTGGTCGATCTCCCCTGCGTACTCATTTTTTGGCAGCCCCAGGCGCCACGCGCGGGGGCTGAAAAGTGGTGATGTCAATATCGCCAACGAGCGCTCCCAGTTGCTGCTAGACAGAGCATCAGCAACGTCGTTCTGTGAACCAGGGACATGAAGCACGCGCAAGTCAGTGCACGAGCGCACGCGGACATCAACGGAGTGTTTCAAGATAGGATTGTACTCTGGAAGCGCCCGAAGGGAATCAAAGATGTTCACTGTGTTGGTATTGTCCGTCATGATGGTTAGGCGTGCAGGTATCTCAGGCGTTCCATGGGTGGCGTGTCCCGACGTCTCGAACCACTCCAGAGCTGCGAGGACACAAACAGCCTCCCAGTAGAAGATGATTTCGGACATGATAGAGCTCTGATCGACGGGAGCGTAGAAGCCTTTCCGTAATGACGGCACCCAGAATCCCATACCTTCCAGGGACACAGGGACACGTCACAGAAGATGGTCAGGTCTGCTGCCATGCATGGGTCCCAATCAAAGTTGGCAAAGAAAAGCATTCCCGAGGATGTTTCGACATGTTGAGCAAACCAGGCAAGATCATCCTCGATCGCCTTGTTGATGAAAATCAGCATGTTGGGCTCGGTTTTTCCTGCCACCTTGGCATAGACGTTGCAAAGAGCTGGTTTGAACAGTGGGAAAACATTCAGGGACCAGTTAACCCACCCTGTGAGCTGCTGGAACTCGCGAAGGGTTCTTCTCCGGGACGGCGAGGTGACAAAAATATGCACTTCCTCAAGGAGCTTCTCTTTCCCCTCCTTTGGTAATGTCACCGTGAAAGTGTTGGGGTCGACAAGGAACCCGATGATAGTCAATGTTGTTCCCCAGACCTGCTTCTTTGCCTTGTGCGGAATTCCGAGGTAATCCCAGATTCGCAGGAGCAAGACTTGCTCGCGTGGCATGAGTACATTGTAGGGTTCGTAAAGGGCCATGTCACCGACGAGTCCGACACTGTAGCAGTCGTCCACGTAGCAGCAGAGGTAGGCAATGTTGGCGATGAAGATCGCAATCCAGATCACTAACCCCATTATAGACGCCCATGCCCTCGGTGATCCACGGTTACCAAAACAAGCCGACCAATCAACGTAACGCCGCCACCTCGCTCGGCTCCATGTTCCCTCCTTGTATTCTCCCATCGTCGGCATGAACGACGTGACGACTTGTTTAATCTGCCAAAAAGGATGCATTGGGACCAGACGGAACGCACCCTTAACGTCCGACTTCCACAGTAATAACTGCTTGCCAGGATGGGCTTGCGCGAAGGCGAGGAGCAACGGGATGAAGACCAGTAAGCCGTCCATCCGTGCTCCCTTACTTTTGGTCTGATCCACCATGTTATTTTGGCAGTATTGGCCCGCAGACTGGTTGGCGAGAAGACGGAGTTCGTCTGAGTTCGTCTTCGGGACGGCAATGTGTGGGGTCGAGTACATGCCCGGCAGCAGGTCGGGGCCAAAACTGGGTGAGTGATGCCCTGCTCTCACTTCTTCCTCGCACTGAACATCAATGAAGTTACGCTCAGTCGCCGATGGAAGCGGAGCGAACGCGTTATCCCACGTCTCTGGGTAGTCGCCCGTTGGATTTGTGTCAGCCCACGGGCAAAAGCCTTGTCGCATTGAGCGTAGCACGGACTTGACGAAGGGCTGATTGGGATGGATTGTGAGGAATTCGGCCAGCCTGTCAGTCTTAATGGGCGTATAGACGTTGAAAAGGTGTGGATGGTCTCGTATTGTGTCTGCTGCCACCGTTTTTAACTCCCTCTCTGGCACTTCAGGCAATGGTTCGTCAACCTCCGTATACCATGCTGTGCAACTGTACACAGCTCTCGCTCTCTCTCCCCACCCAAACCCCCTTGCATACCTTGGCAGCCACGAGGAGTCGCCGCCGTCTGCGCTCACACTCGCAACGCCCCCCGAGTCATCCTCCATCGTCTCATCACCACCAAATGCCCCACACATCGCTACCCACATACGCGAAGTGAAGGACCTTCCCACCCCCGCTTCAATTTTTCTTTCCGCTCCCACTCCCTTGGGGGGAAGTGGTCGCTCCCTTGCAGAGCCCAGAGTTGGCTGCATGCGCTCCTCGGCAGATGGTGCAAATGTGCTGGCGCTCGCAAACTCCGAAACATGTGTTGAAGTTGTATTTCCTGCATACCTCGCGCTTTCGTTTCTCTGCGCGTTGGGTGCCGGGTCCTGCTTTGGCTCGCTGAGAGGACTCCCCTGCGGCACTCGACTGCATGGCGACCCGCTTGAAGTAGTCACCCGTATAGTCGAGGTACAACTCATAGAGGTCTCGCACTGCTTCGTCTTTGAAGTCGCTGAAGAGGAGTCGACGAGTGGTGCCGAACAACTTGCGAGCGGCCATGTCGTAGGCGAGGATATGGAGGTGAATGGAAATGTCTCTCCTTTCGAACAAGCCGATGATGTGTTCCTCATATAGTCGCAGTTCATCTCGTCAGGAAGGGAAAGCACAGACGACTGCTCGAACGTATGAGCGGAACACGGTGATGTGCAGTGTAGAAGAACGCCACAAAAACACACACAAAACACACACTAACAAGTCAATGGTGCGATGCGGGAAAGTCCGTTGTTTATAGCGGGATTTCACGTTATAGTAGCAATCGTTCGTTTTGTAATAGGTGGTATGGGACGGGTTCTTGTTCTTTGTTTTATGGGACTGTTTCTCTCTATCTTCTGCTCAAAATGCTTATACTAGTTCGACGGGGTAACAGGGATCTGATCTTAAACTGAGTTCTAGTTTGCCACTAAGTCACAGGCCGATTGGGATGTGTGTAAAGAGACCTAATGAGGCTCTTCCCAGGCCAACAACCTTCAACCACACTAGGGAGCGGGAGCTCTGGTATCTATCTGTATAATCAGGACTCTCCAACAACTAGTCGGGGCCTGAATAGATAGCCTAGCACAGTCTGAACCACACTTGTATGGGACTTGGGACTCCAACCAGAGTTGGTAGGTTCTTTAGATGGAATTTCCCGCGGAAACTCGGATCGTTTGAATCACAAAGGACTTGGCTTCAACTTCTTTAATATGGGAAGTAGCTCCAATGAGTTCTTAGATCTTTGGTTCTGTTTCTTATTTCCACCTATCTAACAGTGGTTCTTTTTCTAACTAAATCTTAGAGTCTATTCCTCCAGTATAAACAGCTTGTGGGCTGCGCGTAAGCTACTGTAAATAGTACAAACAAGCTAGCCTTATAGTGTTTTCTATATATGTCTGAATAAGGATATAATACCGAGTCCGCTAGTTCGGGGGAATATTCTGACAGGATGTACGGAATATCCCTCTAATGGTGCCCTTGGCATTGCTGCCTATTCGTTCTGGCTTCTATTTGCTTTGAATTCAACCAATGGTGGCACCGTAACTGAGTTTGCAGTGGCGCCAGGTTGTTCCTTGTGCTTGGAAGCTCCACTATTTCATCGTTTCCACTATTATTAGCGGCCGAGTCCTGTCTAGCAGGAACTCTTAGCCTTTGTTCGTATTCTTATTTCATACTACAAGTCCGAGTAGTACCGACTAGGTTTGGTATACTGGACGCGCAAGTATGTTCTTAGTATCGTGTTCGGACTTTTCTGGTAGTACTCCGGAAAAGCTATCGTTGTATCTTTACGAGTTGTCGATAGTACTTGTATTGTAGGTCCTTGTAACGATTTACTTGTGGATCCCGAGAATCGATCAGGAACAGTCCACCGGAGTAAGTCGATCGGTGATCGAGCAGTATCTTTTGAAAGCCTAAAAGGTTACCCTGACTCCTGAGTCTCCTATGTAATATCCTGACGTCTGAGTGGTATGAACATTTGGTTTGCTAGTCCAGCAAGCGTTTAACTGCTTGCTGGCGTTGCGTCTCTTTATGTAGAGTTTCCTCGTGTAAGGGTAACTCGCCGAATTCCGTTAAGTATTTCGGAGTTTCGCACGTTCAAGTGTATTTGATCACGATGTCTCCATCGGGGTACTTTTGATGATGATATTCAAGATCGTCATGTGTGGTTTGGCTATACCTACACGCTGATACACCTTGTAATATTTGGATGGGCAAAGCCCCCATATTTTGCGATTTGGTACAAGGCAAACAAGTCAGAATGGACATAGGAAGAAGGCATTATGGACGGAATATACCACTCCACACCAGGCTAGCAGTACGGAGAAGGTCCTTGTTACTGGGACTCATCCTTGGAACCTTGAAGTCATGCACGGGTTCAGCCAGGCAATCAACCCCGCTCTCGAAGCGGGAGGAACCTAAAACTACAATACAAGTAACTCGACTTAGGTCGACCAATAAAACCAGTACTCAGTCTTGCACCCGCCATCGTGTCGGGTACTTAGAAATAAGGATCCCACTCTTCCAAGGACAGTTCATGAACCGCCCGCCACACTTAGACGGACTTAGCTACCAAAACGCAGAGGACAGAGATCAACCATCGAATCCATCAAAGGCATGTTGCGTCATGAGTCATGATCTCAGGGGAAGTAAACCTTATTCCTGAATCACGCTCTGACTCCCTGGATCTCATCAATATAATCCAGATCGGGCAGATCTCCCAGATCGAGCACAGAAACCCAAGTCCCTCTGTCGGATAGCATTCGGGCTCTGCATAAGAAACGCCAGAGGCACTGTAGGACCCACCTAGGAGTTGAGCCGCCAACACGACGGGCCCGATTCCTGGGCGGGCATTATTGGAAATAAGGTCTCTCTATCGAAGAGAGGAAAAACACACGGCAACAGGGACCATGCGGGTGCTAATTGAAGGCCCGCGCAGATCGCCTAAGAATGGAGAGATACACATGGAACAAGCATGCCAGCTGACCTTGGATCACTCAGGAGCTGTGTACCCGCGCGGTACACCACTCCTCATTGGGTGCATCCAGGACAAATACCAGGCTAAGAATGATGAAGGCCATATGGCCCAGGGCACAATGAGGTTCACGGGGCCCGCCAACGTGGCGGTCGCTCCTGTGGCGGGTAAAATACAGTAAACCAGCTTTAGTCACGCTCTTTAGAAATACCTATATAATACGCTCGTTAGCATACTGTAAATTAGCTTAGACCCCCAGTAGATGCAGCCCACAAAGCAGTATTTACCGTCGGTTAGCTCGATAGGATTGAATAGAAGTTCTGTCACATAGGTGACTTTGAATCTGAAAGCAAAAGGAACTTAGAGCCATTGGAGCTACTTTGAGTAATTGAAGTCTAGCCATTGCCTGTGCCATCGATGTTCTCGGCGCTGTCTCAGAACAGTCATCTAACCACTTGAAAGAATCTGATTGGAAGACCCAGTCCCCATTGAGTGTGGTTTAGACTGCAGCTAAGCTATCGTTTTAAGCCGCGGACAGAGTCCGTTGAGTCTTAGAGCACTAGATAGATACCAGGGTATCTGGACGCAGACCTCTTAGCGTGGTTGAAGATTGACGGACCGGTTGGAGCTTTATTAAGTCTGCCTCACGCATCCCAATCGGCCTGTGACTCTTGTTGGCCTCTAGTTTTCAACTAAAGATCAGATCCCTGTTACCCCTCGAACTTGTTATACATTTTGAACCGTTGCAATCGAACCCCCATACCTTCCCAAAACCCCAAAGACCAGTTCATCGAACTCTAAACAAATAAAAGCAGACCCGCTATCGAAGCGGACTTGCATTTCCACGCCTACTAGTTAGTGTGTGTGTGTGTGTGTGTGTGTGATTTGGTGGTGTTCTTTTGCACTGCTCATCAATGCCCTTCAGCGTGTGGCGCTTTTCCGACGAATCTTAGGAGTTTTCCGGTCGTACCACGGAAACTCCTTACACTGTATCGTATACGCGTTTCGGTCTGTAACTAGAGGTTCTTGTACTCATAGCTTCGTTCTATCACTAAGAATGCTTCTTAGAATCGCAAATTTTGGGGTCTTTCGTACTTGCATTAATACAATGCGCATCAGCGGTCTGCCATCCAATCTGGTCGACAATCTTCCTCGACTTTGGTTTTTCTCCAAACGTGTTGACAATCGCTGCTGCAGCTTCGCTGGTGGTGACAAACGCTCTCCCAACGTCCTTCGACTGTAGATCGGCATAGACTTCGTCGAGATTGACGTACTTGTCTTGGAGGACGGCGCGCCAGAGGTGATCGGGGAAGGATGGATTGGCGCCGCTCTCAGCAAGGTCTCGGAGGGCTTTGACCAAGTCTTTCTGATAGACTCAGACCTTTCTTTGGACCTCGAGGTGTGCTGGAGAGTAGGTGGCGCTGTTGAGTAATCCTTCTGCGGCCCATCCGAACTCAGTAGTGTCCTGGTCGGAAGTGTCCCAAGTGTGTGAAAACTCGAATATTCATGAATGATATTAGAACATTTTGGAACGACCCAGAGGTCAGAGATAATTGATGGTGTAGGTGCTTTCATGGGAAACATTTTTAGAGGTGTATCCAAGCTTTTGACCGCTTTTTCTACACTCCAGGGTCCATCTAACTTATGATTAGAAGCCTATATACATATATCTTCGAGTATAAAGTGTCCCCAGGTGATGGCAAGCAGGTGGGGTGGCTCAACGATGTGTGGCGCGTTTTTTGGATATTTTGACCAAATGCAATGATCCTGTTGATCTGGGATCCTAACTGAGTGTCATATACAATGCCCCAAAGGTCTATGGACAACCTCCAAGTGATTTTAGGTCACCAGAATGCGAGGGAAAAGTGCTGCTCCCTTTTTGGTACTTTTTGATGAATGTTCAATAATGTTTTGCTTGTTTCTTAGCCAGATCTTCGTCTTTTTACATGGTTCTTTGTGCTGCACACATTCATTTTTCAAGGAGAAGAGATCTAAAGCAACCCCAGGTCAATCCGAGGTATGTGCTCCCCGATTAAAAATGCGCCACACATCGTTTTATTGCTGGTTTCAGCAGCTGCTAGCTGTCCCTACCTAATGTAGATGATTAGAATGGGTTCGATTTTTTGACCTATAGGTACCCCTTTCCTGCCCTCCTCATACCCTAGCAATAGCCCAGTACATATTTTTGTGCCACATTTAGGCCCTGCTATCCATCCCCATCCTCCCTTCCCATCAATGACATCAATGTTCCTGATCTGCATCCCCCTGTGTGGCCACATTTCCCCATCCTCTCCTCCCCCATCTCTATCAATTTCCCTGATCTGCATCCTGTCCTAAACGAGATAGATTGTACCTGAGCTTGTTGGCTCTCTGAGTTGCTTACATGATACATCCAAAATGGACATAGCTCCGGACCCCTTGGGATTCTATCCCTACAAATACCTATAATTTATCCCACCAGATCCCAAAACATTTGTAGAAATTCTACTACTAGGGCTCTCTCTCCACCGTCTGGTCGGTCAATGAAGCCGCTCCCGAAGATACGACCCCTATCCTCGCCTCGAGCGGCAGCTTTGTCGAGGCGGGCTTGGTGTTCATCAAGGATGTCGTACCATGGTTGAAGAGGTTCATCGACGTCTTTGAGGGCCCACTGGAGTTCCTTGTTGGCGTCGTCGACGTACTGATGGAGAGCGGTCTGGCATTCGGTTTTTGTCCAGGACCCAGCAACGAAAAACTGGACAAGCTTGTCCACATCTGGAAAGGCCTTATAATCTTTGGTTAACTCAAGTTAAATATTTTCAAACTATGTAACTTAAATCTGTAGAGTTATCTTCAAGCGAAAAAGTTACCTGTGAATATTTGTATTCTAACAACTGTCTCAATATAACTGCAAGTTGTATAGAAATAACTTCAGGCAGCCCAAGATATAATACATATATATCTTGTCTAAAGTTGTATCAAGTTATCCCAAGACAATTATGTTATCATATGTATTCATAGGTTACTTAAGTTATCTATAGTTAGAGCTGATATATGCATTAACTTGAGCTGTCTTGGGGCTGACTGATGTCATCTTGGGTTATCTTTACATGCCTTTAATAAACTGTATGCAAAGCTTGTATTAGAATAGCTCAGAAACATGATTATGATAATAAGATCTCTAAGAAATCTGAGTCAAATTAGTATTTTGGCTATAACTTGGGGTGCGTGTCTGCAATTCCCACGATTACATAAGCGTTTTGTAGCCCTAATTGTACGCTTTCTGACAGTATATAATACTTGTACCTTCTAGTCAAGTATAGTAGTGCTATTGCTTGAACACAAGAAAGAGAGAATTGATTGAATGGCTTATGGCCGGAGCTGCACCCCTTATTTTCCCACGGTTATGGGCTCCTCTTGTAGCCCTAATTAAACGCTTTCCAACCATATATAGGTCTGCTATCTTCCATGCAAGTCCCAGAGAGTTATTGATTGAACAGTGAGAAATCAAGAATCAAGAATTGATCAAGTCCAACAGGCAGGCAATTTAGGTCCGGACCTCCGGACCCAAACCCTATGCCCTGATCATGTGACTTCATGTTGGTATTTAAACCAGAGCTGAGCTCTGATCCCATCATTCCTCTCTTGACCTCCTTCCTTCATGTTCTCTCTTTAAATCTTCAAGTCTTGAATGTTCTCTTGGTATGTGGACTTGCTTCTTCTTTTCTTATGCTTGCTAATTATTGTCTCTTGTTTAAGGGTGCTCTCTTTTGACTGTGTTCAATGTTCTGGTATGTGTATTGTACTTTTCTCTTGAATTCTTGACTAACTTGATACTTTTAGATATTTCTTGAAACTATTACTATTGTATTGATTGTAGTATTATGTACTTGTTAGTTGATAGTATGATTAATATTATATTCTTTTTGCAATCTTTTGAAACTATTTGAATCTTTTAACTCTCTTAGAAAGCTTCTTAAAGTCTACTTAAAGCATTATCTAGACAATCATGAGTTACCACAAAGTCGTTCTTGAGGTATTTCAGTGATAACTAGAGACAAGGTTCACTATTACTAATAACTTGAGATAACTCAAGTAGATTTGCATGTAACTATACTCAACTTAAGTCAAGCTAAGCGGTGAACCTTGTCCTAAGTAGCTTTGACTAACTTTTAGCCTTATGAGCTTTAAGTTATCTATAGCTAACATAAGATATATAGGCCTTTCCTGATGCCAGTTCCTGCGTCACCATTTTCCTTGCTTCCGCTGCAGGTGTTCCGTAAGGCAGTGGAGCAGGGATGGTGGTTCGTTGTCCTTGGTCTCCAGGTTGGGATCGCTCATCGTCAAACATATGCGCAGTTGACTCGATAGATTGATAGAATATCTTATTTAGACCGAAAATATCAACTGTGGCTATCATGACATGGAGTGAATGAGTAGACAAGGGAGGGATAAAAAGATATGTACCTATTGCGACAAGAAGTGAATGATGGTCGCAATAGGAGTGAGTCTTTCGTGTATATAAACAGGCGTGAGAAAAAAACGAACGATCGGATGAACGGAGTGGCGCAGCAAGAACGTCGATCCTAAGTAAAAGATGTTAGCCATGACAGTAACGACGGCCGCCGTCGTCACTAACCGTGAGTCCTGCTTAAGACCACCGTAATTTACATGTAAATAAGTGTTTTGGTAAATAATGCGGGGTTTTTTCCTCCACCCTAACTGGAACGGAATAACCGTGGCCACGGGGAGTCAAACTTTTCCCACGATGGTTTTCCTCTTTCGGCGACAGCGCTCTGCTCGACCTCGCTAATTCGATGTCTCAGAATTCATACATCGTGTACTAGAGCGATAATTATGTCAAGAATAGAACGCTTACCATTGTCCGATCTTCAATATTGTCCGGGTTTGAAGTGTGCGGCCTAGCTGCTGTAGTCAGTGTACATATCATCTGCTTGCCAGGTCACAGGTGAGCAGGTATTCCAATTGATATTTTCAACTTGCTGGCGGTACGGCACCAAGATGGATTCACTTGCTTAAGACATTCATTATCTAATCTAATTTGTTGTGGTGTAATCGTCGTACGCTGAAGCATTCAACTCAGCCAGTCACCTGATCTGGTGTGTACGCCACATTGGGGTCTATGTGGAGGTGTGAGTATTCTGTGAGTGTGGATGCGTGCACTGTATGCTCGTCGTGTGGGCGCGCGCGCGCATTCTGCGTGTGTAGTCGTACACACTAAGTATGAACGCTTCCTCAAAAAGGATCTTAATGTATTTAATATTCGTTTTTTATAAGTGTAGCTCTTGAATATACTAGAGTGTATTTGCAGAGGTATATACCGAGAAACCCTGTATATATGGAACACTTCTCACTAAAAATGAAGATGATTTTGAGCTCCACTTGGTTCAAATGATAAGTACGAAATCCACAAAGAGTTGTGGCGGCAATGATGGAAGGGAATCAGGTGAGCAAAGAGACGGTTGATTCCCAGCTCGACGTCTCCCACGAACATGTCGGTGTTATGAGTGAGCTCGTCAACGAGATGCAAATGCTTGTGCTAGCAGCCAGTGGCCACATCAGGAAAAACCTAAACTGGAAAATCATCCAAACCTATCATAATTTATCATAGCTATGCAGCATTATACAGGACTCTCAGAATCTGATAGATTTTGATAGCTATACAAGTCCTCGGGAAAAAATGCGATAATTATCGCACACTATACATAAATTATCGCATACTATACATGAATTCTCGCATACTACTACTTGTCATCTTACTGAGCACACGAAGTTGAGCATTAAACAAGGATATATTGGCCTAACTACTACATGGAACAAATCACAAAAACTACGGTAAATCCGAATTGAACATCCCCAAGTGACCGGAATGGCAACATCACTCGAGTTTTGTAGAATAACTGCAAACACAGTCAGTGGTTGAAAATGAAGGATAACGATAGTACATACTCAAAGATGTAGTTTGTGTATCTGCTACGAGGGGCGGCTGGGAAAAATAGCGGCAGAGAGCGCTCAGCAGTCGTGTCCTTGTTTCAAGACATCAGTACAACGACAGGCCGAAAAAATAACACAACATACCAAAAACCAAGGTCCAGATACCCATTCTAAGTTAATCCCGAGCTGACTCGAACAGATGGAGTACCAGGAGACCAGTAAGAGGATGTTCGACGGAGGTGACTGCATGTGGAGGCGCGCGAGAGGCCGAGAGGTGACAACGAAAGCTTCGTTTAATCGTCGACACCGGGGTCTACGAAGGTCTGCGGTAAGTAGAAGAGAGATGGCAATGCACTGACACAGAGATACGGAACACATGTCTGAGGCCATCCAAGACGATCACACATCGCAGTGTACACATGCACTATTGAATGTTGGGCGAAGAGGGTACACCCACAAGGGAGAGAGGGAGCGTGTAGCGAGCCCGCGGGCATTGCATCGGGAGTACACGTCGCTAGATACATCTGACACGTCGTCAACGGGTGGTCAATAACGAGAGGAATCTAAACACACCCGGCGTAAGGGACAGTAGCATGCAACGGTGTAAGGTTGTGGAACCAAGGCCTGAGTGTTGACGCAGACGGTTGGTCGACGACGAGGCGGGAGACAGCAGGAGACGGTCGTGGTCAAAAGGAAAGTGACTGACGTGGCAGCTACGTTGTGTAATCCAAACACACACGTGATGGAAATTTGCCGCCGGCAGTGGGACTTGTACATTTTTCACGTATGCCCATCAGCTCGACCTTAATGTCCCTCATATCATCGCGCGCTTCTGGCACAATGAGAACCCATATTTTTCCCGATAAATTGCCTTTTAGTGTTCATCTGTCTATGAAGGATGAAGTTCAAACCTTACGTTCAGCAGCTTCAGAGAACTCTACATTCTTCATAGCTGTACTACTATTGGTGAGATAAATTGTTCCATTCCGCCAAATCTTAGCTCAAGTTCTCCCTAGATCTTACTGTTGAAACCAGTATTAGAGATTCCATTCACACAGCGAGAAGCCTTGGATTCAGAACATAATACATTGGAATAAAGGGATGCACCTCATCCACGGTCCTAAATATCTCTAAACCCCGGAGCCCGTGACAAGAAATATCGGAGTCCCGTCTGTTCTTCTCGCCTTCACGGTCAACTGTCCCTCCTGCCATCCATATTGATGTCTCAATCATCTTTCCTCTGATCCCAACAATTGGACAGAAAGTGCCATACGGCTAGGCAAGCAGAACAATAGTATGTACTGTGGAAACAAGTACTCTCTCAACCAACACAAGATAAGTTCATTCAAGCATCTAGAGACGCCCCACCATGCATAGGTATGATGAATGATCATAAATTATGATAAGTTTTGATAATTAACGGTTTTAGGTTTTTCCTGATGCACTCCGTCAACAACTGTAGCACAGTCTTAGACAAACAAAATTGACTTGTACTTTTATTATCCTTGAGTGATATGTTTTGAAAAGTTATACTGACTTTTAAGAATGATACTGGGAAATTTAAGTGCCAAAAAAACCCGATATATACTCCTGCAAATACACTCTACTGTATAATCTGATAAATAATATTTTGGCACTTCAACCTTCATACAGCTGCTATGAGGAAGGCTTCCCCCATCTGTCATCCCCTTCGAGACCGTCTTCAGCACAGACAACCCAAACATTCACAGCAGCTCCTCCTGGTCACGCTCCCTCGAGTTTGCCAAATAGAGTCTGGCATACATCTGACTTGGCACCCACAATGCATACATTTATGAACTCACTGCATAGATAGTACTTACTAAAGTACGACAGCATGAGTATACTGTGCCTAGGAATAAACAATACATCCATTCAGCCGTCAACGCCCATGTATCATGTCTTACGAGAGTCGCCGTTGGTGTTTGATAGAGACTCGGCATCAGTATCGTCGACTCTCGGTTTGGCGAAGACCACAACACTTGGGCGTGCATGTAAACTAGCCCCGTCATTTGTCGCGTAAGGTCCACAAATCTCTAGGTCGTATGTATCTCCACCGTTGGAACCATCTTCAACCTATAGCTTTCATGAATATCCGAGACAGCAAAACAAGTTACTCAAGTGTTGCTTACCAATTCCGAAGGTGGCACATTCTCTCTGTAACCCTTCCGACATATTAAAGAATCTAATAGTGTCTAAATGGTCTGTTAGACTGGGATTGGTAAGGAAAAAGGATACCAACATTCGTATAAATCCGTCCTATTGAATAGACAAAGAAACCATGAAGAGAAGTCTGACTGGCCAATACGAACGAAAGCAGATCCCCAAGAGCGAAAATTGTTGCGAACAGACCTATTGGCTATCAACTCAAGATACAATAGCTCCAACCAACTAACGTACCAGTCTGAACAGCCCCGCGAATCAATTTGTTTAATATCCAATCCGTGCTCTTCACACCAGTACGCGCTCTTCCAAGAACACGAATCAAAGACGCTACATAAAACATAAAAGGTTAGTCATCACAAAGGATTCGGGGGAGTGCAGCTGAACACTTACCGGTGATGATAATATCCGCCGCCATCTGGAACGTCAACCAAATGATGGCATAGTTATAAATCCTTGGGTAGTTCTTGACTTCGTGGATGATGATTGCTTTGGCTCCAGTATAACAACCAAAAAGAAAGGTCATGGCACTGAGAGCTGATATCGCGCCCACGAGAACCTTGGACCTAGTCAAGACGTATATCCTGGCGTCGTAAGGATATTAATAACCTCAAAGGTCAGAACGACAGCACGAACCGGTGGATGAGAAACCCTTGACATAAGACACAAACGACGGAGTTACAGCAGACTGTAAAAGAGAGCGTCCAGCTGACGTCTTTTCGTTTGATTCAGTTTCAACGTTTATGGTGGATGGACGGCGACGCCTAGCTCACACGCTAGATAAGAGGGGTCCATGAAGTTGATGATGCTGCGAGCGGAGGTCAGATTTCCGAACTTCGGCGAGAAGATATCAAGATGGAACGTACCACATCTCCCATGCTTGGTACACTGCACTATGCAGATGTTCGTAAGTCAGCACAGGGACATTGGAAGAAAGGACTGACATCCCACTGTTCACAGCGTCCAGCGCGACTAGAATCATGACCAGCAAGCTAAAAATGTTTATGTGAGGAAATGGGTTGGAGCGGAAATTGTTGGACGTACCGAATCCATAGAGGGTCACCGAAACCTATCATATATCAATCAATGGCTCAGACGATATTTTCGGCGGATGCAGAGGATAGACAAACATGTACTCCAGTAGATAGAATACTGATAGCAAACAAGTCCGAAGAGAAAGGTATTAACTGTCGTCAAAGGGTGTTTGAGCTCGTCCGAGTCATTTCGATGCCTAGCAAACTCACGAAAGTGTCCCAGAAGCTGTACACCTGCCAGTACAACTGTTTTGAGCATCACCGTCCTGAGAGATAACGAACGACTCACCAACTGTCAACGAATGATCCTCAACGTCCATATGTTAGTGAATGAACTATGAGTACCTAGAGGAAGATGGACCGCAGAAGTAACTATTCAGAATTTCAGATGCCAACGAGAGCGGTTCGAGCGAGGGCGAAACGGCCCGTCCATTCGATGATAACAGGACGTACTTATCAAGTTCGTAAAATTGACGGCCGGTAGACAAGTCTTGGTGTTTGTTTGGTCAGTGCTTTGCCTTGATTTTGATCTTCCATGATCACTGCGCTCCTACGTTCAAGTTGATCAACCAGTCTTCTACGTCGTTGCTGCCACTACGACGCTGTGGAAACGGCGCAAGGCTCTACCGCCGTTTTCAGGCTAATTCAGGCTAATTGCACGCCGCCAGCTTGACACAGACGCCGGCTACGGGCGTTTACTCAAGGATATATCAGCTGAATCCTCGAAATGGGTTATCGAGACGGCGACGAAGCGAAAATGAATTTAGGTGCGTGCGCTGGATATTCTTTACTATCGTCGGCAGCTGTTGATCGTTCCAGCAGAATAGCTTCCACCATCCGTGCTTTGCACTCATTTGTCTCTGAAAACAACAACCGAGGACAAGCATGGCGCCAAAGTCCAGACAATACGGCTGAGCCGAACGGTGAAGCTGGGGCGAAGGACGCGAACGTGGCAGAGGATCTCCCATCGACACGTCCAAACGGATGCAAGGAGTTGTTGGCCAAGGATCGTGGTGGAACCAGTGACCCGTGCGTTGATCTACGCTCTCGAGAACGCTGCTGACTTGCTATCCATAGTCTCATCCATCTCAGTCTACTCCGTTCACGCCACCAGACCCCCGTCGTCAAGAAGACGCTTTCGCCAACTTGGTTCGGGGGCGCTACGACATTCGACGTGCTCAAATTTCTCAGAAAGAACGACAGGCCTGGTGCACTCGAACTCGTCGTCTGGGACAAGGATATGCTCAAGAAAGAGCACTTGGCGAGGGATTCGACGAAGAGCAGGAGCGAGCTCTGGCCTTTGAGGACACCGGTAATACAGTGCGTTCGTATTATTGATATCTACCTGTGAAAGGTGCTCATACGTATCTCAGGCCTTTACGATTCCTCTCAATCATCGAGGGAGGACAAGAGTGCTACCGGCACCATCCAGATCAAACTTGGATTCATCCAGCCCCCGAATACGAGTAGCTTACTCAAGTTTGACGAGATCTACAACGAGCTTGTCAGACGTTCTCGTCTGTCCCTTGTCTCTGCCCCGTAGATCAAAGGTGTTGGCACCGTTCGATCGCGCAGCGGCGTTCCGGGCTTTGAAGACGACGGCCGCATCTTCTCGGACGCGGAATTGGACGATGCAGACGTGGAAGAAGGCGTCGACAAAGTCCTCTTCGCCTTGGATGAACCTCCTACGGTAAAGACCACACCAACGCCCTCGACGCCAAACATGTTTGTTACTCCAGCCTCGCCCTTGACCCCCACCGCCTAGCCCAGTAGCCCTCGTTCGTCATCTTTCATGCGTATCAAGTTTCTCCGGGGCAGTAACTCGAGCTGTCCCAAGTCCACGAACGAAGAGGACGCAGCTAAGAAGGAGGAAGATGGCAAGGAGAAGAAGAAGTGCTCCTGGAAGAGCTCCCCTTCGCCTAGCAAGAGCGTCTCGACGTCGAAGAAGCGGCCGTACACGTCGTTAGTATGGTAACGTTTGGGATAAAATGGCCAGTGGATCTACCTTCCCAAAGCGACTGTAAGTTCCTCTCTACGTCCTTTATTTGTGTCTCATTTGTCTTCAGTGACGAGAACTGGCTGGGACGTGGATCCCTTGGCAAAAACAAAAAGGTTATTCGACACTTTCGCGGCCCGGTACAGTATAAAAGGCTCCTCTTCCGTGTACGTACAAGACGTCGTTCAAGATCCAGCTCAATGATTTGGATTGGGACACGCTCTCCAACGGCCATGTCGGAGACGCGTGCATCGAGGCTGGGGAGCTGCTTGAACAGGCGGAGAAGCCTGGTGAAGAGATAGGGCTCTATCCGCTGACGGACTCTCAAGGAAACGAGGTTGGCATGAGGGACTTCAAACTGGCCATCTCGACCGGCAAGGATGCCGCCTGGGAGAGTCGACGCAACCTCATCTTGACCGTTCGCGCCAAGTACCATCCGTATGCCGCACTTCGCCAAAAGTTCTGGCGGCAGTATCTCACTGTTCTCAATCAGTACGATACAGACGATATCGGGCCCCTTTCGCAATTCGAGGTTACTTCCAAGCTGGACTATCTTGGCTCGGCGTTGACCGGGACGACCGTCAACTCATTCTGGGCGCGTCACGGCAAGGATTCCAATGGAGACGAGCTCATCATTGCGGAGTGCATCCAGTGTTTGGAAGAGGAGTTGGGCAGGCCAGATAACTAGAAGTGGGCGGTAGCGGATGGGATCGGGGAAGACTCAAGTGTGAGCGCTACGCCAGTGTTATCAATCGCTGGTACGCGTGGCGAAGAGTTACTCTGGGATCAGTCGGATTTCAGTGGACTTTCTTATGACGGCGCGGGTCGCCGGCGAGGTCAAGGAAGACACATTGGTACCGCCTCCCCCCGTTGCCACTGAGCCGATGCAGTTTCCACTTGGCGAGCTTCGCCATCCGTCGCACTCGAACTCGCCTGACGGGGGCGAGGATCTGTCTTCGTCGTCTGGACTCGACACTGACCCGAAGAAGAAGAGGAAGAGGAAGAGCCGGTTTAGGCGCAAAGGGGAAAAAGTCGCCCGATACTTCCTCCTCGTCTGACAGCCTTCGGAACGCGTCATCAACGTCAAGAACTGCTCGATGCGCCATCGACCACGACTAAACTCCGAAGGCGGAGATGGATATCATCGCGCATCTCGCTGTCTGCGCCTCTTCGGACTGGAACAAAGTTGGTGGGATTGTTGTTAGCCACTTCGTTACGGCGAGCCAGGCGCAGCGGAGGTGGTACACTCGAATCGTTGGCAAGATCAGTGGTGGGGATTATAAAGCTGAGCGCGGACTCTGGCAACATCATCGTACAGAATCAACGACTGGTGGGCTTGAGGAGGAGAAGATGCAGGTGTACGTGCGCCTTGGGATTCACTTGCTTCACGCTGGCGCGAGTATGAGGATGCAAGGCGGTGGGGCGAGGAGGCTGTTGAAAAGTTTGTCTATGAAACAGGGTATCAAGTGCGATGCGCCCGAGAGCGCGAAGGATATTCCGGTGTTCATAGAGTTTCACGGGCTGAAGGTCGATGAAATTTTGGACCCGTTGGATTCCTTTAGTACGTTGTTTTCTTATCGTCATTCCATCGCTGACGGTGCTTTCAGAAACATGCAACCCTTTGTTTTACCGCAAGCTAAAACCCACCGCGCGTCCTATTGAACAACCGGACAATCCGCTACGCATCGTTTCCTCCGCCGAGTTCCGTCTCATCGTTTTCTCGTCGGTCGCTGAAGCTACCCAGTTGTGGATCACAGGACGAGAGTTCACCATCGCCCTCCCCCACTTGGTGATGAATACGAGGCTGACGTTCCGAGATACGAGGGTGGTGCTGTTGCCATATTGAGGCTAGCGCCGCAGGACCATCCTCGCTTCCATAGTCTAGTCGAAGGTCAGATCGGCGAGACGACCTACGTGAGTGGGGAATATTCTACTGTTGACGTAAGTCTCGTCGTTCCATGAGTTCGTTCTTTCTAACTATGTAAGTAATATCTTCACAGCCGCAAGCGATTCGGACTGCGCTCGACGTATGCGGCGAGAACGCCCGCAAGATGACTCTCCCCACTTCGCGCGCACGACGGTCGTTGGCGTTGGCGTGATGACTATACAGATGACTGTGGAGGAGGGCGCTGACATGAAGTGTGGCGAGGAGTTTGGCTATTTCGACTTTGGTGAGTGAACGCTAGGGATCGTAGAGTTGATAGCTCATATTGTGCAGGTGGTTCTACTATCGTGATGGTGTTTGAGAATGGCGTCGTCGAATGGGATGAAGATTTATTGATCAACTCGAGGGCGTCGTTAGAGACGTTGGTGAGGGTGTATCGGTTCGAAGACGAGGAGTATTTGACGGGCAACTTCTACTCACGTAAATACTTACCGGGGATACGTTACGATGCGATATTCTTTTTTCTGGTCATCACCCGCTCCAGCTAAACCCGTTGCCTTTACTAGAGGAACTTGTTGACTAACGCAAAACTTTCAAGCGACAGATGGCGCTTCGTCTCAGGGGGCTCATACGCTGGGTCACGTAGAGCGGGTATTGAGTGTTGCTGGACACTAAGAGCTGCCTGAGTGCAATCACACTATTTTCATCGTGAACGCCTCCAGCTCTGCCTCCTTCTGCATCGATCACGCTACGAAGCAGAATAGTGTTCATTTAACACTAAAACAGCTCCCATTCACGGACTCTTATATGGTACGGCACCGTTTACTTTCGGTGGTGTCGTTTACTAACCAGTTCTCCTCTAGACTGGAAAAACAGCGATGAAGGCCTACGTCATCGCATACTCGTTCAACGCAGGTACGTATCTCTTTCGTTCTACTCCACGTCTTCTCTAGCTAACTAGTAGACAGATAATCTTTTCGGAATCCTACCGTGCCTACAACAACCTCACACCCCTACGCGCAACTTCATCCACCTCGTGCGCTTAGATGCACGACCAAAGCAGACGCAGTTCGGGATACCCATGGTAACTTATGTGGCTCGCTACCGGAGTGATTACACCGCTGTGCCGGTCTGCAGTGGCTGCTCTGTATCGGGCAAAGTAACTTACGCATATCTATGACGACTTTATTTGCGATGCAGGGGGCGCTGATGTTTGATCACTGAGTACTCAGGCTGCTGAAATCAAGGTGACGGTTGAACACTGATTTCTTACCACTTCCAGGAAGTTGCCAGGACCTTCAACGCAGAGGATCATGTATTCGTTAGCGGACATGTCCACTGGCGACCCCTCATCTCAGCAGGAGAGGCAAGCTACATTTGAGAACAGACCATAGTGAGGGTGCTTTCCGGCGTGTTTAAACGACATTTTAAAGCCCATTGACGTTCATTTTTTAACCGCGCTCTCCCTCCCCCCCTTTCCCAGGTAACCTTGGCCCAGGACGAGTTGCCAACGGCCTCTGGCTCGACACTCACGCCCGTGTTGTTCTCAAATCTGCGAAAATCTATATCCGTGGACTCACTAAGTACTCAACGACACAAATGCAGCCTCAGAATCGCCCAGAAATTCGCGCTTCAACTCCTCTCAGAAGATGGACCGCGATACACGCTTAGGTGGCAGACTACGCGGAGCAAGTGTCAGCTCAGCAGTTGAAGAACGTACTCCCCGAGGATTCCGATATCGAGCGCTCCGAAGTGCTCAATTGGACCCGCGATAGAAATTTCCGCATAACTCCAACGTGAATTGACGGGATTCGCATAATCGACCAAGCAATTGGAGCAGACTAATACCGTAAGTACATGCTATTCTATCGCGTAGCGCACTGCGAAACTCCCCGCCATGCATCCAGAACCAGAAGGTGATCCCGATGCGCGATTTATCCTGTCCACCCATGACCTCGCTACTAAGGTCTCCTTGCAGCTTTTCTTCCCTTGCGAAGGATGTGCGAGGATGCAGGCGTAGACTAGATGCAAGCTAGAGGTCGATACAACGTCGCTGGCGTTGGGTTGCCGAAGCCACTCCAGTGCGCGTGCAATATCGATAAATCCTGGAACGATGAACGCTACATGCCATCAACGCCACGTTCCTCCCAAAGGTAACAGCCAACACATACCTCCCGGTACGTCAAAGACCGTGGCGATATCCGGTATGGTCACCGAGCCCGAGGCCGAAGCGGATTCAACGATGCTTCCACAAACGACCAAGACGCCGAGGTCCGTCTCCAATTTGCCATCGTCAACAAAATCGCGTTTGAAATCAGGATAACATCCGACGATCCCGCGTCAGCCTTCAAGCGCGCAATGTCCGTCGAATGCTCAATGACAATCTCCTCGTACTCAAGAATTGTCTTCGTGCGTGCCCGTTGGTCCGAGTTGATCGTGGACGCACATTTCTTCTTGAGATTATCGAGTTCAAGGGAGTGCAAGTAGGGACCTGTGAGATGGTTAGTTGTAGCCCTCAAGAAGATTTAGCTACTTACCCAAGAACCAGAATATCTTTCCATCGCCACTGAATGTGACGTCACGTCATCCATCCAAGCTCAACCTTGCCAATCCACTCGTTGCATTCCCCGGCTTAGACCAGACAGGTTCGTCCTCCTTTGTGTTCTTCCCGGGCGCAATATAGACGTGGTAGAAGTCGATGAAGGCCACAGCGTCAAGATCAAAAGCGTTTGTGGCACCCACTTCCAAATGGATTTCCAGTCCAGCGCGAACGTGGTCTAAGCGGATACGGAGACCGCTAGTTCGCAACCTGCCCGATGCGAGGTTGTGAGGAGGTGGTTTGCCATCGGCGTCAGCAGGGCCGGCGATATCGATGATGAACCGCGCGAGTGGACTGCTGAACAAGGAAAGGAGTCTGGCGTCGGATCCAGCCAAAAACCTCATATCGAGATGGTCACCAGTGTCGATCTCCGAATGGATGAATCGAATATCGAATGCTGCGACCTCTTTCCCATCGGGGGTAATTGTGACATTTGCAAGGTCAAGTCCAGGGGATGCAGTGGCACCGACGTCGCCAGTCAAGTAATCACCGCTGATCTTCACGAATGTGATGATACTTTGTGAGTCCTTGATTCGAGAGATGACGGGACTCAGATAGCGCCCTTGCGGTAAGCGCACTATCTCGGATGCCCCACCCTCTTCGATGTTCGAGAGTTCGAAACTGGTGAAGTACCCATCGTGCGTGTACGATGACAGTCGCGGATTTGTCCGCTGCAAATGACGTGGCTGGCGTGTTCATGTAGGATGGGAACTTTGATAGAAAGTTTCTCGCCTACGGCCGGCACGAAGGTAAAGGCCAGCAGGTTGGAAAACAACCTTCTTGCCAGACTCGTCCACTCCAAATCCTTGAAAGCCCTGACGCGCTGCGTATCACCCGTCTCTATTCCCAACAAGTCAACATCGTCCACGGGCCAAGGTGCTTCTCCGGTAACCTTCTCCCCAAGTTTGTCATTTGGGACGTTCCAAATCGGTCTAGCGGCCCAAATGACGATTGCATCGTCGGAAGGAGTGAACGCGAAGGAAGGATAGGTTCCCATGGGCGCGGAAACGACGCTGAGATCGTAGGTGAGGCCATCTCAAGCGTGATGCAGAGTTCCTGTTACGAGATCCTTCAAGACGAGAACGTCGTGGTCACGAACACGGCGCACGAACACCAATGTACGCCCGTCGCGGGAGAGTTCTAGGCGAGACGCGCCGCCAAGGTATACGTCGACGAGGGAGACGGTACGCCCACTGGTAATGTTGCGTTCGAAGATACCATAGATGCAGTTACGTACATCTAGGACATTTCAGCCAGGCATTCGACTGGAAATGAAAATCTAAATACCTTTGCTGTAGGTGAATTCAGCGGGGTCCCGAACATTTTCGCATAGACGGAGCTATCGCTCCCGTGCCAGATGGCTTGCTCCGGGCCAATTCGTTGGGAGCCGTAGTCGTCGAAGCCGGCGAGAAGCGTTCGTTCGAGAATGCGAGAGTCAGCACCGACAGATACTTGAGTGTTCGAACCGAGTGGATGGACAGGGTACTCCCAGCCCTCCCCAGCAACAAGCGAGCGCGAGCTTGTGTACCGTTTACTTCTCCCCAAAGGGATGGAAGCGAGCATCGGTTACCCGTCTCATTCGTAATACGCTGGGCTGGTAGTTTTTGAGTAGGGTGTATCTTTACCAGGGACAGCAGCGTCTTCTGCCTCGGTGTCCAACCAAAGGAGATCGTCCTCGCCGTAAACTATGCAGTCGAGCAGCACGGGGGCTACCTTGGCGGGCAGAGGGTGGAGGTAAGACGGTTCTTGGTGGCCATAATTCGCAGGCTTCAAGGGCCAAGTGCTCGTTTTGGTCTTTGGTAGAGTAGAGCGAACACTCCTCTCTGGCATGAGACGCTCTGGACAGGCGATGAGGATAAGTACGAGGGCCTGGCAGACGTGTCGGCGGACGGATGGGTCGTCGTCGGAGGCGCGTCTGAAGGCGACTACGTAAGATCGCATCCTGGACGATGGATAGTCGGTATGTAGTCCAGCGGACGCGTCCTGTTGATCTCGACGTCCATCTGACAAGGATAATCCTTCGTATGCTTTTTCGAGGACGTTGGACGTTGTCTGGACATTGCGTTAGAACAACAGTGCGTAGGGCAAAGAATAGGACCGCGCCGCTTACTTCTTGCAGGTCAACCTGATCCATGTCCAGCTTCGTTACGAACTACTGCAGGCACTCTGGCCAGTTCTTCGGCTCCAGGATGCCAAGGAAGGAGACGAGGTCCTGGCCTGCGGTGTTACGAACCAACATTGGAGCCGTTGAACTTGAAGGCTTTGAGGACAGGTGTTTTGACGAACTGGGAGACAGGGGGAGACGACATAAGGATGAGGCGAGAGTCGTTCTTGAGGAGATAACCTGCGATGCCGCGAATGTGTTCATCATCCAGCACAGGACGTATACCAGATAGCCCACATAGTCGGTTACATGCATGTATTGTTCAGTTTCTGGCGAAGCAGGAGCAGGATGAGCAGGTAGACTGGCGGTAGGACGTGCTACGTACTTGGGTTATGTTTTTTTTGGAAGGCCATACCCATATCCGTCGATTCACGGATTGTTTGCAGAATCCGGGCGAGAACACAGAGGTCAGCGATGCCATGCATGATGGTTGGACCAGAAAAGCCGCTCCTAGATAGCGAATGTCGAGGATGGAGGCGAACGTCAACGTCGTTGAAGACAGGGGCTCAATCAGCTTGGCTGTGCTGAACAATCAGATTTAAAATCGCTCCGATTCGCTCCTGCCTTAACAGGAAAGTACCTCGGTCCATACGCCACACTTAGCGTCCCCAACTTGGTATCTGAGAAAGAGTTGTGGATTAAGTTAGCTGTTCAATGACACATATCAACGCCCTGTTGGTGTGTTTCTGCAAAAAATCAGCCTTTGAAACTTTTGATTTTCTGAACCTCAATTCCATCGCTGTCCCAAATACAAGACGGCGAGTACACGAACGACCCAGCTGACGTACGCAGCACTTCTTACGCCATTTTCAGACCGCACGCCGCCAGCTTGACACAGACGCCGGCTACGGGCGTTTACTCAAGGATATATCAGCTGAATCCTCGAAATGGGTTATCGAGACGGCGACGAAGCGAAAATGAATTTAGGTGCGTGCGCTGGATATTCTTTACTATCGTCGGCAGCTGTTGATCGTTCCAGCAGAATAGCTTCCACCATCCGTGCTTTGCACTCATTTGTCTCTGAAAACAACAACCGAGGACAAGCATGGCGCCAAAGTCCAGACAATACGGCTGAGCCGAACGGTGAAGCTGGGGCGAAGGACGCGAACGTGGCAGAGGATCTCCCATCGACACGTCCAAACGGATGCAAGGAGTTGTTGGCCAAGGATCGTGGTGGAACCAGTGACCCGTGCGTTGATCTACGCTCTCGAGAACGCTGCTGACTTGCTATCCATAGTCTCATCCATCTCAGTCTACTCCGTTCACGCCACCAGACCCCCGTCGTCAAGAAGACGCTTTCGCCAACTTGGTTCGGGGGCGCTACGACATTCGACGTGCTCAAATTTCTCAGAAAGAACGACAGGCCTGGTGCACTCGAACTCGTCGTCTGGGACAAGGATATGCTCAAGAAAGAGCACTTGGCGAGGGATTCGACGAAGAGCAGGAGCGAGCTCTGGCCTTTGAGGACACCGGTAATACAGTGCGTTCGTATTATTGATATCTACCTGTGAAAGGTGCTCATACGTATCTCAGGCCTTTACGATTCCTCTCAATCATCGAGGGAGGACAAGAGTGCTACCGGCACCATCCAGATCAAACTTGGATTCATCCAGCCCCCGAATACGAGTAGCCGGGACAAAAGCGACAATGAGCATGGTAGAGTAGTACAGGTGAGAAGATGAGAAGCTGACTTTGCACCCACGAAGTCGCAACATTTCCATGCCAGCGCGTCCAGCGGCAAGATGTTCTTGGATGATGGGCGGGAACGCAGCGGCCTGGGCGGCCCATCCAGCTTCGTCATGGTTCTTGAACGCGAGCAGGAGTTGCTGGAACATGTTGTTAAGCTCTGACAAAGGCGAGTTCCAGCGCACGATCGAATTACACAACCACAGGAGACTCTATGCAAATCATTAGTATCCCGATCGGTGCTAAAAGAAGATCCACAAACCTTGACGATTCCTCCCGCGTTGACGTAGATCATCGTGCACAGTCCCTGGAAAGCAGAATCCTTCTCTTTGTTGTCGTAAATCTCATTCAGCGCCTGGCACCAAGCTTGGGCGAACTCGGCCAGATGGGGAGCAACTAAAGTTGAGTGCATCAACCCAATCCGACCAATAGAAACGGCAGCATTCTCGCGGAGACTCCTTGGCGCCTTGATATGCAAGAGGATGGGAATAAGGCGAGCAATGAGCGGGTCGACCCATTGTTGGAACTCGGAGTCATCTGAATAGTTGGCACCACTTATGACGAAAGAGAAGAATGGATTGACCTCGTCCATAGCACATGGCGACTTCGCCAACCGACCAAGCAGCGTTGTTGGAAGCACTGATAAACTCGATCTTTGGTTCTGGGTCGAGCTGCGGGGTGGGCTCGGCCGTGATACCGGGCATGTGCGGGCGAAGCACGGGGAAGCAGCCCGTCACCACAGTGTCGCCAACGAGCACGTAAGCAGATGGTCGAACCGGCGCCTGGGGGTGCTTGAGGCAGACGGTCAAGAGCTGCAGAAGGTTTGGGTTTGCCTGCTGGATCATGGGTTCCAGCGACATTCCCATCCCTGCGTGAGGCCGGAGAGAAGATCAAGGGCGGCGACGAGGAAAGACTTGTCTGGCTCGTCAAGGTCACCGTTCTGTTGATACACCTGGTAGTGGAGTAGCGAGGTATGGATGATGCTGGTGCGTCGCTCGAGCCTCGAAGACGGGACCGGCATATGGAAGGAACGCCATTCCCATGGCAATCATAACTGATGCGAGACAATGTAATCCATAGATGAGCCAAATGAATACGAAAATGATGAAAGCTTACCTGGAGGAGAGGGATCACGTCGAGGTCGTCGTTCTTGAGCTTCGACCACCGCAAAGTCAAATGTGGCATGAGGATCTCAACGTAAGCAGAATTCGAAAGTGCGCGACCAACAGCATCGGCGAGTGTGCCCACCGCATCATAGTGGATCAGCATATTCTTGTGCTGGTACTTTTCAAACGCGAGAACCAGATTGCGGAGAACCGGTTCAAGGAACGGGGCGAACTCGGGACCAGCGTCTTCCTCGAGTATCGCTGCAGCCAGCTTCTTGGACACACTTGTTGTTGTCGAGGACCGTGCGAAGGAGCTAAACGAAAAGGTTAAACATAGTGCTTTAACGAGTTTAAGCGACTTACCCCCTCCGTTGTCGGAATGAAATACATGACCTTGTGATCCTCGGAAAAGGGCTGGGTCGTCCAGCTGGCGTATCGGCCGAGAGTCCAGCAGGTTATCGAACGAACCAACGGCTGTCGAAAGATTGTCAATGATAGCAAATCAAACGGGAAAAATGCGATATCTACCTTGGAATTGTTCAAGGTATTGATCAGATACAGAATCAACATGGGCAGATGAGGCTCAATAGCGTCAATGCAACCTTCGGTCATGGTACCAAGGGCGAGGATACCACTTTCTCTCTGGAGCCAATCATCCTTCAGGGGGCCCAGGAGAACGTTCAGGAGATCACCAGAGAAGCGAACGGCGAGAGCGTCCAATGCGGTGGCTGTGCACCTGCGAAGATTCCATTCAGTGGACATGTCGTCACCGAAATCCTCGTCTTCGTCGTCGAACGTCTCTTCGCTGTATATTCCGACGCGATTCTTCGGGGCCTCGTTTGGGTTATCGTCGTGCTCCAGCCTGAGTGACTTTGCGCCGTAGTGGCGGGGCTTGATGTCGATATCTTTATCGGGTACATGGGCGCCTCGAGGTTTTCTTGCAGCCTATCAAGGGAACACGGTCGCCGTACGCAAGTCTAAGTGACATATTAGCAACATGGTTGGATGAGCCGCAATGAAGCTTACTTACCGCATAAAGCAATGAACATCATTCGACGACATGCTATGTACATTCGTTTATTTCCTCGCCGCCCGTTCATTCCTTTCGCCTGGCCCGTTTTTTCTCGTGTCAAACAGACCGTCTCTGAATGATTTTTCCGATCCCGCTATAGGCATGCGCGCCGTCCTGAAAACACCTGAGGACCTCATGCAACCCAATTGAAGCCCGATAGGTAGAGTATGCCGCATGACTTTTCGGAGGACGAGCGTTGCGCGGAAATGGGATGTGCAGTGAATGGGTCTACATGGGAGGTTAGTAAGAGAGTCATACAGATTGTAATTAAGCTCACTTACTCGACAAGGTTGTATCTTCACTTAGCCTCTCCAAAACTCACAGGCGTCATTCGACAGCAGCTCATCTTCAGACCAGCTCGCCAGTTTCCTCTATCCCGTTCCGCCTACGTAGAACGGTCTTGCTAATATCCAGCATCTCTTCTCGTGGCGAAAGTGCGGACACCGACCGTCCTGGGGCCTCAAGATGCGTAGGCTGATGTCCTCCGAGTGCGTTCTGCTCTCCGAATAGCTTTTCGGCGGGCGGCTGTGACGTGCCAACTGCTTGCGGTCCTAGACCCTCATCTGAGCGGTGCGGATGAAGAGAGCACCAGAGGCCGACATTGGAGAAAGAGGAACTGGACAGCGACAATGTGTTGAAGTTCGTACATCGAGAGCTACAGAGTCGTTAGGCCGAATTACAATGCTAAACAGAAGAACAGGGCATACCTCCAGCACGCCAGCATTCAATCCCGTTCAAAAGACTTCAAGTCAACATCGCGATTTTAGTAGATGTCAGCTCTTCCGGTACGGCTAGAAAGGTGTGTATGGAGCCGAGGGTCGCAAAGATGAACGATGAGAGTGGCCAGCAGCGTTCAGGTATATTTTGCGCTGCTTCTCGTTGTGAATATTGACTGCTGTCACCGTCGGTATTGGGCATGATGGTGGTGGTGGTCAGGGGGAGAGATGCAACTTGACCTGTGACCACCATCAACGTCCCACTCTTGCTCTTGACTGCTGGTTGGTCATGAATAGCCTGTGTCAACAATTTAGGATGAGAAACAGCGAGAACGAAGGTGCATATCCCATGTCTTTGCGCCTGCTACAGTCGATACTCATGCTCAAGTAGAAATTAGAATTCTCATGTCGCCCCACTCATTTCAACGTCGAAGGATAGATCGTTACAAGCACCTTAGTCTCCGTGATGGCTGCTCCCCAGCAAAGGTATCGTCTGGCTATTGGCCTAAACCAACGATAGATCAGACAGAACACTGGCGATAGCAAGATAGCCTCGGTACGTCTTCAGATGTCATTCGCCCCGTACTATCTCATCCTGCCAGTGGCGTCGATAAAATCCAACACGCCAACACACCTACGCGGCCGATTCGAAGGGAAGGTGGTACCCTACAGGGCTCTTGTACGACATTCCGGCCCCGCCCTTCTCGCATTGAACTTATACGCTGTATTTGCTGCCGTTCGGGTCACTTGAGCGAAGATATATCTAGAGGCTAGAGCTAAGGTAAATGTTAGCAATCGTCGGCAAGGAGACTTTTGCATACTCACCGTATCGTACTGAGAGTGTAACGTCTCAACTGATAACGCCTGCTTACGGTCATGTAAGTCTCAACCAAAAATCCATTTGGGCAGCCAGGTTAGGTTGGGCTGCGTTCGAGGGGGCAGATTGGGGTTCCGTGCGATAATGGAGGCCTAGGGGGACTCAAAAATACTTGAGGTGGGCAAAGTATCGTGGTATACAGGCGCCTATGCGGTCGAAGAGTCGGTGTAGCTGATTTCGAAAACTACTGCTTTATGAGCCTACCCGCACATATATATTAACGGTGTTGGTTTGGTGCTGCGTGGGAGGCCAGCGTTGATGAAGTCCATGGGGCGTCAGGCGAGAAAATGGACAGATTGACACAATGGCACGGTCTTCGCCAAAACTCGATTGCAGCAGAACTTGCGAAGCTAATCCGCCTTCGTTGGCGCGAAATCTGAAGATGATTGTATTGTCAACAATTATGCAAGGGATAGATCGGTGTAGACATGCCCTTCAAAGTTCAAATGCCTTGAAATCGACGAGTTAGGGCTCGCTTCTGAGATGAAGATATTAGGATAAAGAACAAGGCAAAGGTGAGGATAGCTCACCGATTTGGACACCGATACCGACGAGTCGTTGGTGTTGACCCGTGCTGCGTTAAATTAGTACGGTCGCGCAAACGAATGGGTTCTGTTACCTTAGCGACGTCTGGTGAAAACTTGGATGGAGTGGGTACTTGGTAACACAGGCGTTTTGAATTGCCCACTAGATGAGTACAGCATCAAGCTCAAGACGACTCATGGCGCTACGCTCTTTCGTGGTGGGCCGGTTGACGTTGGATACTAAGATGAGCCCGCAGCGATATGCGACAACGAGGAACGAAGAAGGGTCCATGGGGCTTGATATGGGGTTCGTGAGGTCGCATGCAGGCTCGAAAGTAGTCCAGAGGTCTGCGGGAGCGGTCTGAAGAATGACCTGAATCCAAGGTCAGCGGCGTTGATAAATAAGACGACAACACACCTAGGCGTATCCGGAGCCGAGGTAGTACCATACAAGTAGCTCCTATAACATCCCGATGTTTTGCATTGGCTTGATACTGTATTTGGCGTCGCTCCATTTACTTGAGCGTAGAGGTTAGCAATCGGCAGCAGGGAAGCTTTCAAGTACCCATCGCATGATATTGGAAGCGTAAAGCCTCGACTAATGTATATGAGGTCTGATTATGGCCATTGCAATTTTTGACCGAAAATCCATGTGGCTGCACGTTGAGGGACAGACTGTGGTTCCGTGCGCTAATGGCGGCTTCCGAGGACTCAAAAACACTTGAGGTGGGCGATGTATGGTGCTATACAGGCGCCTATGATGTCGAGGAGTCGGTGTAGTTGGTTTGGAAAACTGCCGTTTTGTGAGTAAAGTGGCGTCCGAAAATGAGAACTGCCAACGAACCTATGTGGCGCTCATCCAAGGGTACTCAAGCACTCCTATAAATTCTGAGTCGATTTGCAAGCACCGCTTTATTGGTAGTATCGTTTCGGCACGTATCTGTGTGTGCCGACACGATACTTATAGAGTTCACATCGCCTAATAAAATAGGAGCCGTGTTAGCATTAGATGACTTGGGCATTAACAGCTACGTACCTATCCTTCAGTTTGTCTTTGAGAGCCACAGCCCGCGAATGAAGCTCCCCGTCTGGGCCAACGTATCCCGTTGAATCCGAAATTGACGACGGAGAGTCGTTGAGTACCTAACGTTACAGCTCGCGTGTCTTGGGTATTGAAATCATAGCAGGTGAGTAGCAGCTAGGATAGAGAAGGGTGTGTTGCGCGCAATGGATGCCTGAGCTTAGTGACTGTGGGAAATATGCGTTACTTAAGCGATCGGCTTTCCCCGGGCTCTTTCTTTGAATCCGTGACCATCACTCCGCCTATCTATATCGCACTCCTTCTTCATACGTCCATCTGAACAGCCCTCAGCCATGCCAGGATTCGAACCAATATGTGGAATACAGAGGCGCGACGACTTTAAGTTTGCGAACCCACGATGGGGAAAGGAGGGGGAGAGGTTGTCCGGCAGGGTACGTCCGCTAACTGGAAGACTGAACGCCGCATCGTGATTAATCAATTTGCATAGGGCAAGGTTCGACTGCGTCAATAGAAAACGAATGGATATGGCACTCACGGTAGAGAGCGTTCGCCAAGCTCCAACGTTGGGTGTATGTCTGTTTCTGGTCTACATCCACCATATCCTAATCCTCCCCGTAGTTCATCCTGTGTTGTGATAAGGACGAGGGCGTGATGAAGCTTGGGCTTGGAAACTCCGTCAACCGCTGTCGTACGTCCGCCCCAGACAACCGCATATTCTAGCTGACCAGATAGCTTTAGCACCAAGCAGACAGCGACCCATTCAAAGACGCCAAACACGGACCCAGCACGGACCCTCACGCATAGAGCGAGACGACTTGGAGGAACTTTGCCGCGCCCGTATCCCTTCATCCTCAACGTTAGGAATGTCCGTCCTACGTTGGCGTTGGGCAGGGCGCGACGAGACGAGACGAGCGTGCGAGGGATCTGGGGTATCGGCTGGGAATGTCGAATGGATGAGCGCTGAACGAACGAGTACGTCTCAATGTCGCGATTGAATACCGTGCACTGACCTAACCTAGATACATACAGTGTACCTCATTCCTTCCATGTACCAGATGTCAAATCCAACGCAGCTCCGCTTGCTCCCTTACACGCAGTCTGAGTCCTTCGCCTCCTTGGATATCCAGTGATCAGCCTCGTTTCGTCGGAGGCTGAGGAAATGGCTGAATGGATAGGGCAGACCACCTGCTCCTCATTCGACATCCCAGACGTGATAGAGAGCCAACACTGGGTGTATGCTTCTCTCTGGTCTGTATTCCGGACACGATGAAGCATGCATCGTACGCGTCAGCTGCCTTCGTATGTCCGTATGCATCAACCACATATTCTATCTCACTGGATAAGTTCAGCTCCAACCCTCACGCGTTTGGGATGGGTTCACCAACCCCCCTCGCTTTCCCACCTAAACTATCGATAACTATCGAGGATGCTCGCGTCGACACGACTTGTAAATCAAATCTACCCGAATACACATATCCGCTAGGCCTATAAAGTCAGACAACGCGTCTACTAATCTATACCACGGCTCCATCCAGAAAAGACCATCGCATCTCTGTCCAAGCTTGGCCACCGCCAAGTCCACAACATCCCCTAGCGCGGAGGAAATCTGACGTCCTCATCCCCGTCCTTGTCGTCGACCAAGAACAGCGAGTTGGGAGTGCTGGACCTCAAATAAGTACGTTTCTCGATATCGTGATCCAATGCCGAGCGCTAATCTGCATGCAGCGTACCTTATTCCTCTTATGCATCGTCAATTTCTGCTGGGACGGCCGGCCAGATGTCGAACTACGCTCGCGCACTCCCCGAAATCGAATGCCCCACCTTGCCGTCATCACCGTTGAATATCCTGGTTTCGATCAGCCTCGTACGTTCGTACTAAATGTCGGTTGGGTCGTTTGGAAATATCGAGCAATACACGACCGTGACTCGAAGAACGCGGAAACCCCTCTTCATTGGATTACTTGCGAAGTCGCCATCGCCATTCGCTATGCCACGCAAGAGAGTCAGACATGCCAAGCACCTTTCGCATTAGACCAATCTATTGGGATGCCTTGCCTAGGTTCATGCGATGGACCTTATTCCTCGTCTTCGGGCCCACAAAACGGCAGGACAGATGTCAATCACGCTCGCGCGCGCGCCGGAATAGGATTCTTCGCCTTCTCCATGATGCTCTCTTTCCCCATGATCAGCCTTCCTTCATGGCCAATTGTTCACACAACTACGCTGCCAGTTCGGTTCGCAAATCCATGCTGATCCTCGTGGATTTGACTATCACCATCGCCGTTGACTAGCCGTTCCTCGTCTTTGTTGTTCCGCGCCCGGACCAAACATGCTCTTCCACTTTTCACCAGGGACTACACTACAATAGCCACTGTTGCTTCTGGGCAGGAGAGGCTCGCGACGCTTCTTTCCCCAATCTACGATTGCATTCTCGACAAGAATACCTCACGAAACGCGAGCTCCAGCAGATTCTTCTCAGCAAGGAAATCACGGACGATGAGGCACTTTTCAGCGGGATGAAGATATCGAAGCGGGAACAACGGGAACTGAGCCACAAGAAAGACTTGCTCAAGCTGGTGGAGGAATGACACGTGTGTGATAGTATGACGGCTATCAGCTACCGGAGGACTACATTACGGAGATTGACAAGGAGAAGAACAAGAACAACCCTAGGAGGAGGTGTCACGGACGCAGACCAATGTAAGGCCAGTCAGACCAGCCCCAGTACACTCCCGACAGGTTCTAGGGCCAAGAAGGAGGTCTTCAAGGGCTACAACCACGATTCAGTTCGTCATAGATATAATTCAGAGCTCCAAAATGTCAGCGGCTGAAAAGCTGCTGCAGGACCAGATTGACGTTGCCGACGTTGTTGATCCTATGGTTGACGGTACTTAAGACGAAATGACTGCACGCAAGTCCAGCCGGGGGAAGGGGGGTTCAAGTAGAAGGTTGAATGGAGTACGTTTCTCTCTTCACCTTGATTCTCGGTCGCCTGAATCTAAATCAACCTAGGTCCACACTCGCACCCTTTTCCCCATCGGCGCCATCGCCTGGAATATCTAAACTCCTTCGAAGGAGACCTCCAGCCTGCACGCCATTACCTGTTCTTGGGGCGCGCTCCGCGGGAGTGAAAGGGCCAAATGGATGAGGAGGGCCAAGACGACTCGTCGATGTCTTCATCTACTTATTCATTGTTGGAGGCTCAGGACGATTCAACGTATGAAAGGGATCCAATTCACATATATACACGCGAGGCTGATAATAGTATACACATTAGTTACAAAGATATCTACGTACTTACAACAAAATATTAATCATCATGTACTTAGGCTATCTCGAGAAGCCAATCGTTGGTCTTGCTACTGAGTGCGGGTCAAGTCAGCATGGGCAAATGAACCAAAGGTAAATGTAGACATACCAACGTCCTCATGTAACGCGTTTCTGCCTTGATTCTCATTTTTCATCGATAGCGTAAACTAGCGATACACACATGCGCGAGTACTGTCGTTAGCTGCTGCTTTGTTCTGATAAAGCTTACACTGCATAGAAATATAATCATACCTATCCTACGGTAGGCGGACTGGTCGCAGTTGATTTTGATTTTTTGATTTCGGATTTGATCAGCCGAGTTCCGAGATCGGCCATTTCCGGCGTGTCATCAATTATTTCGCCACACTATTTCTTGTACACAGCCCCGGGCTCGGGGTCCTAAGTGGGCTTAGAGTGGATTTGTGTAGAAAATCACCTTTAAGGTGTCCAACAAATGAGATCCTTTACCCAGTCACAATGGGACCCGTAGAACACATTTTGGCGGCAGATTTGCTTGGTGTCACATCTGCATGTGCGTGTGACTGTGTATGACGGTCGCGTAAACGCGTCTTCGTTGATCTCCACCATCTTCACCATCTCAACGTTCTCGATCATCCTTCATCTCGCTGCCATGCCTGAATATGCTGAGCTTGTCTCCTCTACACTGATAGCTAGAAACTGGTTCCAGTCTGTCAAGTCAAAGCCCAACTATCAGGATCTGAAGCTGCAAGACATTTATGTGGATGCTACACAGAAAGAACGTGATGCGGAGTCAGCTCTGGAAGACGACGCGTCCGCCAATCCCAACATACTAGCTGGCTTACCCTACGCGCTTCAGCCAAACTCTAAGATACGGCGTGGTCCAAAATCAGCGCAAGCGCCAGTCTACCCTCCGACCATTGCTGGCCCAATCATTGAAGCGCATCTGACACTCAAAGACATACACTTCAATCCACGAAATATCATAATAGAGATGGTATCTAAGGCGAATGGGCCCCTATGGCTGCAGGTGCGTCTTCAACGATACGATCTTCCCTTTATATTAACTTGAAAGCAGATTCAACTTCTTCTCCATACGTCTCTTCAAGTTTACAACACCGCGCAGTGGAACAACTCTATTGCAAAGGTTAGCTCCAAGGTAACACCATACCTCCTCATGCTCCTGCGTATTAACTAATATTCCCTCGCGCTATCCGTAGGATCGCGGATTCAAGGTGGGAATGGCATTGATGTTCGGCGAGTGGATTATTGCGTTGCTAACGTATGATAATATGTTTCAAGTGCGTTATCATCTATCCTTCTGGTGCAGGGAGTATTGAACATTATCTCTTCGTAGCCTATCTACGCCACCACACGTTCCGACCTACCCGCTCAGCACATCGACATCTATGTCGACTTTTCTCGTTTTGTCACATCTGCTGTTACCTGGGCAGCATGTTCCCTCCACTCTCAAAAATATGCGGATTCTTGTAGTGACAGTGCCATCGATGTCACTCTTCCTAAAAAGATACCCAAACGAGACCGTCTAGCTGTTCATGCTATACGTAGCAATCCTTATATCTGGGGAGGTATTGGCGTCTATACTATTGTAGAGATCTTTTTCCGAGCTGGTGAGTCGTTTCTGTATTTGACTTTGCTATCTTATTGACTCGAACATGTTTCCAGGACTTTCGCTTTGGATCACAGAGGCAGAGCTGTTCGACGTTCCGTCACGTTTTGCCCGACTACTGGAAGCGTTCTACAGTCATGCTGCCAATGCTCACATCAATATGTGGTAAGTCCTCTATGTGATATGCGCTATCGTGTTCCCTGCCTCTCCCTTCTCGCGCTAACATACATATTCGGATTAGGCGTTTCATCGTTCCTCACCTAAAGGAAAACTTCTTTCTTGCTGTCTCGAATAAAGAGCGTCTGCGTTATATGGACTGGTTGTATCTCCATGGGAAGCAACGGATTTTCATGTCGTCCCGCATGAAGGATCAATACGATGGATTTTTTGTCAGTCTTATTTTGGTTTGATACACTCTAGTCTTCTTACCAATCTACTCTCTAGACTTGGCTCGAAGACGCCAATACTAGGCCAACGTTTGCTCGCTTACCAGCCAGCGGTCTATACGATGTTTTTGAGCCGACTTATCTTGCAGAATCTCTTGCGAAACCTCAGAACCTGTTCCATTTGATCTTCGGATTCAAGAAGGGTGTCCAGGATGAGACTATAACCTCTGCTTGGACTGATAGTCCACTCGACCACTATTTCTTGAAGCGCGGTATGAGTGATTTCTTATTTTCTGGCAACAAGACTCTCACCTCTGCCTGCACTAGGCATCTCAACAGATGTAGACTGCACAACGTATCTTCAGCCTCGCTCGTACTTTGACCCTCTCATGCTGGATGTGTCAGCTATGAAAGCCACCTGGGTCTCAACGCTTCTGTATGACACCTCCGACAAATCAATGTGGTGTCTCTTGCCGCCTTTCCCAAGTAATTCACGTCCGCCCAATAGTCCTAATGTTGCCAAGTCAGTCGTATCTTTCTGTTTATTCGTTGTTCTAGTCCTCATTTAATTAACTCATAGACCACGAGTCCACAGAGCGACGTTGGTGACTGGCTCGAAGCGTGATCATCAAACCTTCGCGCATATCGTCAACCATACTCACCTGTGACCTGTCGGACCACTCGACTTTTGTGATGTGGCACACATCATTGAGGGAAGGTGTGTATAGCTTTCATGCCATGCTCATATGTTATCAGTTGCTGATATCTCGCAGCATTATACTCTGCTACGAAGACCCTTCGGCTAGCCACCATCTTGCCAATCGACTACAACGCCAATATGAGCGCCGGACTCTGATCAAGCCTGGGCAACGCAAGGCCGCTCGCAAGGAAAAACCGCCCAAAAAGACCAAGTCTGCGTTGGGAAAGCGTCAGCGTGACATTGTCAACGATGAGAACATCAACTCGGATGATACTGTTGTTGCTTCGTCTGATGCCGATGATGACTCTGCGACTGTTGTTCCATCTTCAGATGATGCTAGCCCTGATGCTGTTGCCGTACTGCGACATTGTACGAATACGGTGGTGGCGCAGCCACCTGCAGTAAAACGGAGACGGATCTCAGCAGACTCGAAATTAGCGCAAGGTATACCATTAGGATTTTTAGACTATTATTAATGTATATTCCGCTTCCTCTCGAATTCAACTATTCTTCAGCATGCCACAAGGCCCTGCCTCCTTGCCGCGCGTACAAATGTGCTCCATAACATGTCTTCTGAGTCACCACCAGCAACAAACATGCTTAAGAGTGTAGTGGCCTCAACAGTCCTGAATATCCGGCGTGTATAGCTGTATGTTGATTTGACATATACTGCATCTGGGAATGCTCTGTGAAATGCCTCCTCAACGACAAGGCCGGCTCGCGACGAGGTACAAAGACGAAGATAATCCATATAATGGAATCCTTGTATACTATCGCAGAGGCTGTATAGGGTTTTGGCCATTTTGTCAGATGCGGATGTGAGTTGGTCCGGATACGAGCATATAAACCTACGTGGGTGGACATAGATGTAGATGTAGACGAGGAGTTGGGTACATAGGAAACTCGGAGTAGGGAAGGGGAAAGGTTGACCGGCAAGTTTGGCAGTAGGTTGGAATGAATTGACAAAGTCGGACTGGCTGGTTGGAAGAATGAAGAGTTGGCAACTGCCCGGGGGGGGGAATTTAAGTACTCTTGTAGAGGCAGTGACTCACGTCAAACTGAACGTACTTGTCAAGGGAGTCAGAAAGGCAAGTATGTCCTTCTCCAGTTGTAACCACTCTGAGTCAAGTGCTTCCTACCAGGTCTCTGTCTCCATCTCTGGCCACAATGAACAGAGTGTTTGTCAGGTGACCCTGATATTTCCAGAAAAGGATGTAACCGGACTTTTGCTTTTCTCCACCACGCACATCTGCAGTGCGCGCTCGCTCATATGGTCAATGCTCTAGGAAATAACGGGAGAGAGAACGGAAAAAGTAAGCAAATAAAAAGAATCAGTGTCCTTTTTTCACTCACAAGTCAACTAGGGCCCGATGATGACATTTTGCGCCCAGTTTTACATTTGCTTGCACAAAAGGCATACACCCTTCCTGAGCGCCTAGAGGTATTGGCAGACGAGCATGGATATAGAATAGGGTGCGTACACTGTTCTTGTTGGACTTCTACTATATTAACATGCTTCTAGACTTACCAAACTGAAACGTCTCAACCGTGAGTTTGGTGTCGGTACTGCGCGTCTTCCACCTCCACTTCCTATTGCTACTGCACTTGTCAGTGAGTACGTAACTGAGAATGAGAGTGCTACCAATGGCCCTTCAACTATCAAAGACAAGATTAGACTGGATCGAGCTGTGTTCATTCCGAGGCAAGTTCAAGTTCTGTTCTTCAATGTTGATTCTACTTATAACCTACTCAGAGATACATATGGCCCGCAAGATTATGCATGATAACTTTCCCAGTGGATTCAACGAGTGATTCCCCGGCAAAAAGCGAGTATCAAAAAAACGCGGCCATCTCGATGGAATCGGTGTTTTTCAAGAACTTCACTGTGACGGACATGAGAAGGTAGGACCACTGGCTCTGCGTATGGGACCAGTTGGTGTACACATCTATGGTATGTGTTACCACGGCAAATAACTCTACGGTGAGTGTTAGATACTTTCTTCTATATATACATGCTAATGAATGAATGCCAGACGGTTGTACACACCTACCCTCAGCTTTGAGGAGCAACCTCCTACTGCCGCACTTGCCAGTACAGATAATATACCGATCGATCTCGTTTTGTCAAAGGGAATAACGGCTTGTTATATTTCGTCGACACCGACTGGCAATACCGCCTTTGCGTTCCTAAACCATGGTCCCGGAAATATTAAAAGCAATGCATGAGGAAGCATACGAGTCCGCACACGAAGGGGCACAAAAGTTCTTACTTTGCATGAGGGAAACCTTCTTCTGGAGGGAGATGTCCAGAGATGTGGAAGCCTTCGTAAAAACATGCGACATTTGCCAAAAGATCAAAGTGGATCGTAGGAAGAAAATGGGTGGACTGCCAGCTCACATTCCTAGAGGGCCTTTCGCGACAGTGTCTCTCGATCTGATCACTGGTCTACCACGATTCGAGGTCGACAATCATGACGCGGTCCTCGTCGTCGTCGACAAGCTAACGAAGTATGCAATCATGATTCCCACACACGGAACGATGAACCAGTACGAATTTGCTCGGATCTTCATCAAGGAAGTGGTGAACAAGTTTGGAATGCCGGACCGTGTCATATCTGACAGAGACAAGAGGTGGACCTCAGAGTTCTGGAAAGCATTAATGGACCGATACGGGGGAGCTATCGCAGTTTCTACAGCGCCTTGAATCTGCGCCATGCCAACTTGGCTGCTTTCTTCACCATAACGTTGGTTGAGCATGATCTGTGAAGAATAATATAAGACATAGAGGACGGACCTGGCGTCTCGGCGCGGGATGTAATCTCGGGGGACTCCGCTCCCGGGAGCGCTGCGATAGGATCGGGAGCGGCTGGTTCGTAGATTAGGATCATATCATCGGTATTGCGGATGGTCATACCATGGACGGCCTCCGATGAGGCTGTAGCTGCAATTCGTCCTCCTACAAGGTAGATTAGCGCCCTAATAAAAAGTTACGAAGCGAGTTTGCTTACCTTCGCTCTGTGGATTAATCGTTGACGGATCGGCGCAGGTTGCTGAGACGTAGCCTGATTAGCATTATCGGGAATGACTGGGTTGCAGATTAGGATTGCAGCCATCGGTATTGCGAATGGTTTTACCATTGGCGACCTCCGAGGGGGACACAGTTGAGGCTTGACCTAGAAGGTAAATGACTGAAATAAGAGAAATCCCGCTTCAGGCAGCGAGATTGACGTACCTTCGGTCTGAATATTGCTCGCCGACGGGATCGGCAGAGGGCTAAGATCCCCCGGGATGGCGGTCGAATCCTGTCCTATAGAGTGGATTAATCGACTGAGATAAATCTAGTGTGACGAAGCGAGTTTGCTCACCTTCTCCATCGCCAAAGGGCTGGTGCAACTGGAGCCAGGAGGGGGAGTCGAAGGAAGAGATCCTCCCTGCTGTTCTGGGACGTTCTCATCCTCCGGCTGAGGTGTGTTGAATGTCGGGGTGGAAGCGCTGCCAGCCAATCGATTTTTCCGCGAGCTTGTCTCGGAAATCCTGCAGAAGAGCGCCAAGTGTCTGCGTTGATCTTTCGAACCAGGGGAGAGTAATGTCCGTTTGCATGCGTAGTTTTGAAAAAGCATGCCACTCGGCGAATCAGCGGGGCGGTGATCAGCTTGGAGTTAAACGGCTCTGGAAGCAAACCCTGGAAGACCGGTATTGAACGCTGCATGTATTATTGATAAGTAGAACTCATTCACATCCAGAAGGACATACCTGGAGGGGGTCCTCGTAATCACGAGCTGCCAGCTTTTTCATCTCCGACGAATTAGAAGAGAATTGTCGAATGGTACCTCAGCCAAACGACTTGATGAGTCGATATCTGGCGCAATATGAGAAAATAAGAAGAAGTATGGAGAACCGGCATACCTTCGATCAAGTTCGGCAATAACCTCCGAATCCTTTGACCGCTTGGCGAGTCAAAGGCATAGAGAATGTGTATCAGTGGACGAAGAGAGCTTTCCAGACCCCAAGCTCAATTTCGTGAAGTTGATTGACAACAAGCATCTTGAACGGGTTGAAGCTGTCACCAAGGCGCCTCACAAATGCACGCTGTATAGACATTAGCATGTTTTAACAGCATAAACTTGATTACTGACCATAGTTGAACATGTGATGATTCCTTGAGCAAGTTATCAACGACAGTGCCATTGTTGGCACGACCAAGATAGTAGATGACATCCCTTGCAATGACAACATTGTCCTTTAGATACTCTCGAACGATTTTGATTCGGTTCAATCCGTTTCGCTTCTGGCCTACCAAGTCGAGTATGGCTTTCGGGGCCAAACAACGAGGACACGGGCAACCGCCTTGATAAAGAGAGCCCTTACAATAGTTCGTTAATCAATATGTACCATAAAGTAGACAATCAGCTTACTTCTCGGGGTAGTCTGCAGAGTATGTGAATATCCGAGGATAAACGCGACGCCTGACACCATCCTTGCACTCTATTACAATCCCATAGGTGTATGCATGAATGAAATCGTCATCAAGAAGCGTTTCCCACACCGAATGCATGAGTTCACGTCGGTGCAAAGTTTTGAGATCCTTCGTGGCCAATGAGGAAACCGGTCCGTAACCCAATCCTGGAAGGAATCTGGCAGCTAAAACAGATCGTTGAGTACTTAACCTCAAATGAAGAATTCAGACACTTACCGAAGGTATATACGCTACGTGGAACATTGAGTCGGAGGTCGGACTTGCGCGGACATATTTAGATAGGTTGCCCAGTGCAAGGTAAATAGGCCAAGCTTTAGCGTTCCCGAAACTGGCAAGATGTGTAGCGCCTGAAAAGAGCATGATGGCGGCAACTATCTAAGGCTGGAAGCGAGCAGGTCTACGAGTTTGACGTTGAGGACGTCCAGCCACTGAAGAAGGAATAGCAGGCTGGGGAGATGGAAGTGGGTCTATGATATCGTCAAGATCATTCAGAGGTATGTCCTCAAGAGGCAAAGATATGCCATGGTTCGGGTGACTGATTTGCCCAGGAAGTGAGGTGGATTGCCCACTAGCTTCTGAGTCGGCTGTATCGTCAGGACCAGTAGCGAGTTCATTGTCCTGGATGAATATCTTTTAGCCTTACAGACGTTCCGGAAATCGTTGCCATTCCGTTGAAATGATCAAATCAATTCGATTCACCAAAAAAATTCTACAATGTGCTATTCACCTTGGATTTGCCCTGTGATTGCACAGAACTCCTTCCATTCAATCCAGGTATAAGGTATGCAAGTATGGTACACATAGAAGTTTGTGTTTGAGCGCTATGAGTAGATGTTGAATGACATGTTTTTTAAGGTTCATGAGGTGTGTCACTTGCCGAGCATTGTCACCTCACCCCACATGGGAGTTTCGGCAGGTTTCTTTGCTCTAGGACATGCTAGTATTAACTTTGAAGCATGTAGAGGCATGCCGAGCTCAATCGGGGTGTCGAAGTGAATTGTAGGCATTCTTTTATCATTTTCGGATTTTTTGATCATTTGATGCACAGTGGCAAGGATTTCCGGAACGTCTGTAGAGAACAAATTGAAAGAGGAGCTACAAACCATAAACCTTGCTCGCTTTCGCACTCTTCCATCTTCCGAGTCTGCCTCCAATCCCAACCGAAGATTTTGAAGATTTTGACAGTGAGCACTCCTGTATGCCACACAGGTACGGCGATGAGAACTAAGATGGCTAGGAACATTCTTACCACATCCAGGCGTGCAAGCAGGCATTTGGAAGGAACAAGAGGAGTTTCGAAGGAGCCTGTGAATTTCGAGTTAGAATCAAGATGGATGCCGGTCAACAAGTCCAAGTCACGCTCACGCTGTGATGTTCCCTCTTCATCTGCTACTTCGAACTGCCTGTCGTCACTATCAATTGGCTAACTCATTATGGCGCGGCAAAGAAAGCAATGACATAGGAAGTTAGGTCTACAGGAAACAATGAGCATTACAATCCCGCCAAAACCAAAAAAACGAACTCGGAAATACACCAAAGGTGTATCGGCGCCACCAGTGTGGCCATGCGATGACAACAAGTTGCTTTGACATAGGTACATGTCCTTTTTCTATTGGTTCTCACAGTTTTGACCCAGGAAAGATATAGATGTCGGCGCAGTGAAATTTGGTCAAGACAAACACATCAGGGGAGGTGTATTTCCTCAGCCGAGGAAATAATTGAGGAAAACACTTGAGGAAAATGGACGTGGTCAGGTATTAAACGGGCTGAGGAAAGATGGTTTCTTTCAATGAGTGAATGGTTGAGGAAATCACCTTTCCTCATAACTTTCTTCGGCGAAAAAAGAATGATTTCCTCGATGGCCCGCTGAGGAAATGACGGAGGAAATCAGTTCGCTGAGGAAATGACTGGAGAAATCGTAGAGGAAAATGTTGAGGAAATCTAACTTCCTACACTATTTCCTCATGAGAGGAAACATCATTTCCCCGGCTCAAGAAAGTGGTGAGAAAATTGAATTTCCTCAATCCATTTCCTCGTCTATTTCCTCAGCAGAGGAAATCCACCGCCCCTGTTGTGAAAGCATGTCGGCTGCAGACGTCTTTTTTGCCATCGAAGTACTGAGTATCGGTCAAGAACCAGATCTCTGGATCTCGAGATTCCGGCTGTTCAGACACCCCCCTCGAGACCATCTCGAGACTTTGTTCTTAGTTAAATCATAGTAGCCATAGTATACAATAATTCATGTCAATATAATTCAATCTACTCTATCTAAATACCCTTGAGGCTACCTGTACAGTCTCCGAGTTGTTCTCGAGACACCCTTTGACACAAAGCTCGAGACTATCTCCAAGGATTGTCTCGAGCATTGTCCCCGCACTGTCTCGAGACAATCCCCGAGACAAAGCTCGAGATAATCCCTGGAGATCATCTGGAGACAATCTCAACCAACAATCCCGGTATTGTCTCGAGACAATGCTCGAGACAGAGCATTACGAAATGCGCCACTCGACTGATCTTACCCGTGTCCTCCACATCTGCGTAATAGCATCTACACATATCTGTTCAACGATCCTACCTTTCCGCCAGGGAGGCGTCTTAGTTGAAAGATCGAGTGGCTGCCATGAAGGTAAGAGGAAAGAAGCAAAGGCTGGCACATGTCTCCGCGTCGATTGTTTTGTGGCGACGAATGTTGCATTCACCGGCACATTCGGCTTAATTCACTCTTTGTTCGTACCAAGCTTACATTGATCACTGCGGCGCATACTGATACAATCCACGGCGGTTCTTTGTAGCCCTCAGCAGCCGTGCGGGCGGCTTACACATGGGCGAGGGGGGGCGCGACCTTAAACGCACTCTCTTGTGTACCCCAAACAACATCAACATCATCACCTGATGCTTTCCGTTTCTTCCCATCGTGCCGGTGAATACAACATTTGTTTCCATAAAACAATCGAGGCAGAGTCATGTGCCAGCCTTTGCCTCTTACCTCTTACCTTCATGGCATCTTTCAAATAAGACACCTCCATTGAAGAAAGGTTGGTGTTCACATAACCAGATGAGCAGATATACATAGATATGATCTTATTACGCAGGGAAGGAGACGGGTGAGATGATTCACGTGAGTGGCGCATCTGTGATGTCTCAAGCATTGTCTCGAGACGGTGCCGGAGTTACTGGCGGTCTTTGTCCCGGGACATTCCCCGGGATTGTCTCAAGCATTATCTCGGGGATAGTCTCCATTGTCTCAAAGACAATCTCGAGATAATCCTTGGAGATAGTCTGGAGACAAAGCCTTGGGGGTTGTCTCCATGATCGTATAGATATAGCCTCAATGACCTTCCAGTAGTTAAATAAAGAAGATTGAATTATATTGACATGATTTATTGTATACTACTACTACTACTACTGGCTACTATGATTTAAATAAGAACAAAGTCTCGAGACTCCCGGGATTGAGAGTCTCGAGACGGTCTCGATGGGGGTGTCTGAACAGCCCGAATCTCGAGATTCAGAGATCTGGTTTTATTTCTGGGTCAATAGAAGTTAGAAAAACTTTATTTAGTCTATGGAGGAGAACTGTTGCGGCCTTTTTTTTGGTAGAGGAGATACCTTGATTTGACCACCCTAAAAGTACCCGCCGGATGGTTTACTGCATGCGCCATAGCTCCCACGCGCCGTGCTTCCTTCCGGCTTTCATTCGTGTCTCCCAGGAGTAATGGCAGAGCAAATGATATTCGGTGTCGTCTGATAAAAAGATTTTCAGCCTGGCGTCCAAACGTCTTTCGGAGACGTGCCCACCTTTTTTAACTGAAGAGGTGTATGGCATGTTTGAGAGCTTTCATCAGGAAACCCTTTTTTGGTCCGGATCGTGGCTGTGGGCTCGGAATAGCTCCCGTGGCTCTGTAACCCAGGGCCTTGATCCGGAACAGTTTAGAGCCTCCGAAGCAAGGGCAGAAAGCTCTGGGAGCTCCAAGGGGCTGGCGGCCGGTAAGTCCGTTAAGTCCACTGGGTGTCCGCCAGGACCCTTCAACAAACACACCCCCACAGCAATGCCGGCGATGCCGAGTGTGCGCATCCCGACTCCCGAATCCCGAGCGCGCTGAAACTTGAGTCGTGTAATACACTGTAAAATACTGCAAACAGATTCATGCAACAGTTCTTGTGTGTTTAAATTCGGTCTCTTTTTTCCACTACCAAATTCTGGCATAGTCTGAGGTCGCGTCGACAAGCTTACGGTTCATACTGTGCTCGGAGTCGAGGTTTGTGAAGACCTTCGCGCGCCACACTCACCCAGTGTCACCCTCGTGAATGCCGGCTCATCCCAAGAATAAATTGACTTTTTAGAGTAGCATAGCACACATGAATTGAAAGAACTTCAGGAAAGGTAACACAAGGCTTCCTTGCTCTTTCATCGACGCAATCAGTGGGGGATATACAGAGCAAAGTTGCGAGGAGGCGCAGTGCCGAACGCGTGAGCTTCCCCAAATGGGTTGCTTACGAAAGGCTAACCCCCCACCACCGGTCAGATTCAGGGTTTGCCAGGGCGAATGCCCCTTGGGGAGCTCTGGGAGACCTCCAGAGCTCGTGCCAGGACATCCAGAGACTCTCTGTCTCCTTCATCTCTGGGAGTCAGAGCTGGCCGTATCACCATTCCTTGCCATATGATGTGTATCTGTATGATTATGGTCCAATACAATGACATTGGTATAATCTAAAGGCTTTACATGTGTTAGTTTGCTTTAGATCTATTTTGTGGTCGTAGATGCCTTGACCGTGTCTTGAGCTGAACAGAAATTTGACAAGTCGATTTCAAAGTCCGTTCCGATTGATCACATGGTTGTCGCGTCAAAACGGAACGTAAACGGGGCCTTCGTTTTTCTCCCTCTCCCCAACTTCTCCCTGCCTTCAGCCTTTCTTTTGACTGCGCGCTCTCAGCTTCTTCTTCAATTTCTGTCGCGACTGCCTTGGACAGCACAAGGTGGGAACACATTTCGGTCGACATGGCCTGGGATGAGTATTACGCTGCCGAAGGAGGTCACCCGGGCGAAGTGAATATCGTTGGTGCGTCGGTTCTCGCTCTCCAGCTCTGTCTTGGACTGACTGACATGACCCAGGAGCCCAGCCTCTATGATTCTTGGTTCCCTGGTGTGTTTTTCCCTTCGTTTACAATCTTGCACAGTGTTGACTTTTTCTAGCTCCATTCTCCCCCGTTAATCTGTTGTTCTCTCTGGCCGCCACCATACGTACACGCACTCGCACCTCGGATAGACATCTAACTGGCAAAGATGTGTCTGTCCGAACCGCCGTAGCTCTTGCCCCTCGTACCATTATCCGTATGTCCGTTCTTGCTCTCTTTGATATTGCACGCAGGTAACGATATTTCTTAGATTTTGTCGGTTGTCCGAGAACCCGTATAGCTGCAGAGACGACCTCTGCCCGCCGCCCGAAAGTAAGTTTTCATTGTGCGCGCCTACATTATTAGTGCTAATTGTCGTCCATAGGTTGGCATACTTTGTCTGACGGACGCCTACAAGCAGCGCATCGCGCGCCTAGGGAAATGAGCATCGAACGCAAGCTGTCAGAGAACGGTGGTCTGACAATGTGTAGAGAGTGATTTGAGAGAAATTGACGGGTGACTTTTTTTTGTTGTACAGTAGTCCTTATTGTATTTAGTTAGACCAATGCTATCGTTTTTATGCTCTCTTATCGCTCAATGTGTGCAATACAGTCAAGCTATAGCTATAGGATGTATATCTCAGGTCTTCACCTCTGGCAGTCTCTAGAGAACGCTGGAGCAAGCAGGAGCACCAGAGTCTCCAGAGACTCCTGAGCTCCCAGCGCTCCAGAGGTCTCCGGATATTGGACCCTTGCTTCAGAGCATTCCAGACCTTTCCGGATATGGGGGGTTGTCTCCCTAGCTCTCAGGGCTCTAGAGTTTCCGGGAGCCTCGGGATACAACCTCCGGGCTTCCTGATGTTCCCAAAGCATGTCATCCTCCTTTTCGTCCAACTCGTACTAACAACCTCGCATGGAAATCCAAGTTCATCCATATGCCACCAACATGCGAGTCGCCAAATCGCGTTTCGGCCATCCATAAGCAAGCACACGTCTCCGACGGCATCCTCGCTATCAGCCAAAGCCTGGGACCCGATCCCGAACGCTGGGCATCAACGTTGTCCCGAAGATTCATACCCTGCAGTCAAACGTCGACAATCAGTATTCAAGACACGCGCGTAACCAACTCACAGCGAGGATTATTAAACTCGTCGTCGTGAATCATTCTCGCGTTTGATCCAGCCTTCGTAATAAAATGTTGAGGCTGTTTCAGGCGCCGTAAGATTCCGTTATCGCTGGCACGATCGATCTTGAACGAGAGCATCGCCGCCGTCATTTCCTCAGGAACGTGGGGCGCAAGAGACAACACAGGGCTATACCCCTCCTCCAACTCCGTCACGCTGTACGACTTTCCGAGTAAGGTCCCATTGTATTCTCCCCTGTGACTGCCAAATGGTATTCCTTTTTTTAAGCCAGACGAATTACTTGTGTGGTTGCAGGAAATCTGTCAGGCGAGGGAACATCTCGTTCAGCAAGAAAGGCTCTTGATACGTCCGCTCTATAGCCATTGCTCCGGTCTAGTTGTGGACGCATTAGTGCATGGTACGATCCACGACAGGAAGCAGCTTACCTTTTAAAAAGTAAGGAAATGTGCGTTTTGATAGCGATGGTCCCATTCCAAGTTCAGAAAGACGTTCATCAGCTTCTCGTGAATGAATCGATGAGGTCGACAATGGATCAGCCCTGACATTCGGACCCTCAGGTCTCCATTAGAGTAGACGGTAAGCTGGGACTACATATTAAGGCCTCTTTGGTGCGACACTATTTGCCTAGGAAGCCATGAGGTTAGCTTGACGTAGAGATCCCAGGCTTTGAAACTCACCACCTGGACCAAACATTGGATTCAAGAACCAAGCCTTTTTAAACTCGGCCTGCCCTCTGAGAAACTTCTTTAGTATACGTAGATGAGAAAGAGAACCCAAGGCTCACTCTGGTACGAAAATCATCGATATAGACGGCGCGCGCCATTCACAGGGGGACCCGAAGAGACGTTTCTGGCAATCGAGTACAGATTGTATCAACACAATGTCAAGCACACTAACTAAGATCAGCACAAACCAACGAAGAACGAGAATGGAACACTGACTTCAAGATGTGTAAAGGAAATTTCACCTAACCTCGCACCAGGCGATTCCTGTCTCTCCGAGTCGCAGACCTCTGCAGCACACTTGTTGATGTAGTCGCGCATGCATCGCACGACGCAGGGGGTTCTTGGTAGGATTTCGTTATGACGTTGATACAAAGGCATCAAAGTCCTGTTTGAATCACATCGGCGAGAGTAGATCAATGGCACCTTACATGCAAAGGATTGATCATATGTAGGTGAGCGGTGTGTTGGTCGTTAAACGAGGTGAAGGTGGCGGTAGAGTCTAGACGGCAGCTCTTGTTGATATGGCCGAAGATGATTCCGCAATATTGACGCTGTTCCAGAAGAAACATCTCGATTGAGCTTCGTTACGGGTGGGATGGCCTTGATGGAGTTGACGTTTGCTATCGTCCAACGCTATCTTGGGACGGGAGTTTGCCTGCTTCGCCGCCTCGCCTGCACGCTGGAAGAATCGGCGCGTCTCCGGGATTCCAACGCTTCGCTGTAGATGAAGGAGACAGAGCTCGAACTTCTTTGTCCGCCCTAGTCTCCTCATTCTTTACCACCTCCTCTTCAGCGACATACCAGGTTCCCGACTACGGCGTGTAAGAAGGTACCATCGCCCGAAAAGGTAGCTGACTTGCGAGGAAACTGTAGGAAAAACTTTCAGCGATAGGGCAGCGCGTCAAGCATTCCGAACGTACATTTTGAGGTAGCTAGATTGAAGTCAGAATGTCCAGATGGCTGTTGGTATAAGTCGGGACGGGCACTATTGGATGCTACGCTCGAGAAGAGTCGTCACGTCCCCCGTCGTGTAATTGACAGGCCGTTGGAGAGTCGTTCCCTATTTGAGAGGCGTGCTGTGATATTCGATAAATAGGCGGGGGAGGAAAGCAAGATAGAGACACACGCTGCTGTACCCCCCATTCCTCGATTCTCGAAAATAAAATCCCGGGTGGAACGAACGAACGGAGACGATGACGACGATATCACGTGTAGCGGGGAGGCAGAGGCTTGTTGCGAGCATGGTCTAAGTCGTTGTGAGAGATTATCTTTGTCTTCCGATATGCCTGCGTGGCAAGCTGGGGTCGCCCAAAGTCCCGCAAGGAACGATTCTATGGGCAGGCATTTAGCAATGGCGTAGAAGGGAAAGCATCGCAACACACGTCTAGTCGATTGTTATCCAGGCAGAGCATCCAGTATAAGTATTCGTAGTTGATAGGAAAAGTTGACCGAAAGGAATCCGAGCGCGAATACGGCGTTGCTGAGTGGAGTATCTGCGCTGTCCAGCCGAACGAATTGAGAGGTTCATGCTGCTAAGGCTGATTCGGTTCATGCAGCTAGTATTGAATGCGTCTATGACATCCAATGAGCAAACAGACAAGAGAAAGAGGCTGACGACGCACCAAGAATAGTGTATTCGTTCCTCGCTCGATATACAGTCCGTCGTATTCCTGTCCTTGACGCGGACGTTCGAGCTTGCTGGTACAGTACTTCGCCGTTCGTCGAAGGGTGGTCATCAGAGACGGGAAGAGGGATGCACGGCCCGATGTCCGATCGTTGCTTTCTACCAAATTACAATTCCCTTACTATGCAAACAACTACGGGGTATATCGTTAGGTGAGCTTTTCCGTATGGCTGATAGTCGACAGTATCATTGACACTCGCATACCTAGACTACATACATAGCTAACCCTGCCGTTTGTATCTGTTCTCGAACACGACTGTTCAACCAGCTATTTCCGAGCTGTCTGATTTGTTCCCTCGTGCCGCCGATCTCGAAGCCCAAACCCAAAGCGCGAAAACTGGTACTCGGGCTGCCAAAGGGAAGCTGTCCATTCGTCATCAAGATTCGTGGCTGGTTCTGCTCAAGCCTTGACCTGATACTTATCTCGCCCTCATTTTCTCGCATAATACCCTTGAATTTTCCCGGCTGGCCTCCCTCCGGCTTGCCAACCACCGTCCACGCGATTATCACCAACCGCGCTATCACATCCATTTCCGCGCAAACTTGGCATCCCCCAACCTCTTACCATCAGCGCGAGAGTGCCATCCGGGTTCGGAGAGGAGATTATGTAGGTTGCGGAGAGGAAAGGAGCTCTTTGACTCTCCGTGGACGTACTGGATCTTGAACGGGAACGTCTTGTGCGCTCATTTCTTCCTTGGCTCGCAACTTTCACTAACATGCGCCTGGTTAGAGGATACTGCCGACATACCAGGAGCCTTTTCTGGTCCCTTCACTTCTTGCAATCTCAAAAACAATCCACGTCGCTTGAAAAGGATCGACAGTTGGGGTCACAAGGGGAGAGGAAAAGTGGAACCTTGGTCGGAAAATGCCAGATGGAGGCAAACGAGCTTTCCTGAAGATTTAAGGCATCTTGCACTATCACCCCAGGAGAAGACGGAGGCTCGAGAGGGAACAGTCCTGTTCTCCAGTGACAGTAAAGGGTCTTACTGGCCGGACACTGGTCCGACGGGCGAACACAAACGTTACACGACGAAGCTGGCAGCTGGATAGTGAAGACGCGAACGAATTACGGGTCCAACAATCTATGCCGTGAGTCGTTTGGGACGCATCCTCGTTGCTCGGCGGCAGATTGCTCGTTACCTGCTCGTTACCAACACCGGGGAGAGCCTTTGCGGTGGATTATCAGCGCTCATGGCAGGCCGCTCCATTCTGATACTCACGATACCTTGTGAGAGGCGATTTGACGATTTCCGTGATCATGGCTCGCGGATGGACCAAGGATTTCATGGAGGGTGTTAATGCGGGTTGGACGGAAGGCTTGAAGGGCAATGACCGAGCTCTCAAACGAGCGGGACCCGAGATGTGAATCTTGATTGACAAGGTGGGCTTGTCTTTGTGAAGATGTTTGAACGCGACACTAAAAACCTCTTTGTCAGATGCGATCTTTCGTCTGACATCTTACACGGCGTATATGAAAGGTGGATATCGAACCTGGATCATAAACAGGCGCTGGGCAACGTTTGGGTCTTCTATCGAGTGGCTATGGGGACGCTATCGAGCGAGGTGTACCGCATTTCTGGAAGTCGGAGATGGAGAGGAGAACGTGCTGTTGTTCGATTACTACAACACCAACCTGAAGACACTCGATACGATGCAGCGAAGTAGAAACTTGGGATGAGAGGGAAGAAGGAGATTCTGGTCGCGATCGAAGCCAAACCAGTTCCTTCGCTGACGGCGCTGGATACGTGTCCAAGCAATGGAAGGTGGTGTTGTTTGCGTACTTGCTTCGGCGGAAAATTGATGTCTGTCGTGTAGTAGGTATGGCCAGGTCACGGCGAACGACCGTCTCTCCAGAACCGCGATCTTATCTCTACTGTATGACTCATAATGAGATTGAAGTAGTCTCTCTTCTGAACCACCATCATCTCAATGTCGACAGCTCAGAAAACTGGCCAGAAAAGAAAAGGTCGCCGTCCTTCAGGCTCAGACAACGTGTCTCCGGCAAAGAAACAGAAACAGACTGCGAGAAAAAGTACGGGTGGGAAGCTGCCACGGAGACAGGTCCCAGGTGCGTGTCCCAGCCACTTGTTTGGCGTATGCTGACAGCTACTTAGATAACGAACCTCCAAAGAGAAAGCAAAGATTCAAGCCGGGAACTGTCGCACTCCGTGAAATTCGTAAATACCAAAAGACTACCAATCTCCTCGTTCGAAAGCTCCCCTTTTCCCGTTTGGTATACCCTTCTGCTTCATCTTTGTCGTATCTCACCCTGTTCTCTATCAGGTTCGCGAAATCGCACTGGACTTGACGACCGACACTAACGAGGAATATGACTTACACTGGCAGAGCTCTGCTATTCAAGCGCTACAAGAGGCCACGGAGGCCTTTCTTGTCCACCTATTTGAAGACGCGTACGCAGCTTCTCATCAGTCCGCTCTCATGTTATCTAACAATCTGGATCAGTAACCTGTGCGCCTTACATGCCAAACGCGTGACAATTATGCAAAGGGATATACAGCTCGCAAGACGAATACGTGGACAATGGCATGGCGTGACTTGAACCCCCAGTGAAAAGTCCGTCGAGGGTACACCGCCTGACGACTTTGGGTGTCCTCGTTCTCCGGAAGATGCCGGGAAATCCGAAAAGACCAGCTTAGTGACTTAGTCTGTGCTTCTCCGGCTATTTACTTAGTTTGAGGAGATGACGAGGATCCGGTGTCGACTATATTTCCCCGTCTCCTGGCTTCGGTACCGGGAACTGCCAGCTCGCATGGCAGTCAATAAAGAAATATTTGATTACTTAAAGTACGACTGATTATTGAATGGAATATCGATAGCGCTCTTTTAGATACAAGAGAAGAGGACAAGTAGAAAAAACAACGCCCCAAGACAACGAAGTATGGAAGGCAGACAACGAATGTTCAGAAGGAGACATTGACGCTATAGTCCATAGGTCCCACGCCCACTACCTTTTTACTCGCGCCTCGCTTATGCTGCCCCCTCCTTGACCCAGTCGGGTACTGGCACTTCAATTCTCGTTTAGTACATTGACTAAAAAGACAAGTCAGCTGCTATTAAACGCCACAGAGAAGGGTCCAACTTACTTGCATGCGCTGCCATCTGCAGGTCTCCCGCACGCGATCTTCCGGCTTCGACAGAAGTAGCACGCAAGGTTTGGGACCCTGTCCGAGGTACTCCCCTTGCTAGTGGGAGCATCGATGGCTCGACCACGGGCCTGGGAAGCGAGAACGGCCTCTGGCATCCAGCTGGACGAATGTGCCGCACTAAACATCCCTATCTTGGCGACAGCGTAGGTGGATTGGGGCGGTCTGGCTAAGGGAGTACTGCTGAATGGACTGGGATCTCTATCGGCGCAGGGTGCATCCTGGTGGTAATTTTGAAAGTGATCCAAGGAAATAGGGTAGAGACCGTGGTGACGTAGTATGGGATCCTGGACACATACTGTTCGATTATTAAATACAAAGTGACACACAAATTGCACTTACAGAGGACCTATTACCGTTCATCTTTGACGATGGGACGTATCCCGCTCCAGACTGGATTGGTGGAGGAACGGCGTAGCCGTTGTGATTTTCTTGCGGGTTCATGGCATAGGTTGGCTAAGAAGTTGTTAAGTGATACCAACCAGACGTGGGATATGGAGATAACGTACCTGAGAAAGGTAGCGAGGAGTTGGTCGATGGATTTGAGACTGCCATCTATGTTGTGGCGGCTCCTCTTGACCCGTAGACAGAATACTCAGGTGTATTATTGCGCCCGTTCAACGTCATGCGTCGATTTATCGGTCCAAACGGGCGCGTAATCGAAGTAGGCGCTGGGCAACTCGTACGCGAATGATGAATCCATTCGGTTCGCGAGAGCAATAGAAGGGGCGCCATGGTAGTCTGCCATGATTGATGTAGGAACGATGGGAGAGATAACAAGAGCCGTCGACGAAACTATCTATTTAGGAGAGATCAAAAACGAGGGTGAGTATGTATAAGAGCAACTAGATTCAAGTAACCTCATTCAGGATGTACAGAAATTCTACGTACTTCATTTGCTTCCTTTCGGAAGTGGCACGTGGATGCATCATTAGAATTATACCTTTTGCTTGTCGACCGAGCTAATCAAAGCTTAAGCCACGCAGATCTGCAGGGCACATGTCCTCGAGAGAGCCTCGTTTAGGCGCACCTACAGTGTAGTGAAGCGTTGGGGTGAGCCATAGCATAAGACACGGCAGATCGGAGCAAAAAGATAGCGCAAGCAACCTTGTGCTTGGTACAAAGAGCGGGAGCTGTCCAGCGCTAGACATGGCGACGAGATCGGCCATCCTGTCGATTTAAAGGGTGACTGAATCCAAAACTTCGAGGGTTACGGTAGAGGGAGGACCGTGTGTTAACATATAAACTTATCCAGGATGTATACAATCTTGAAAACAGCAAGGGGAAACGTACATACAAGCGTCGCTCACCGTCCATCCCAGTTCAAAAGTCTCATATTTGCTAGTTCAAGCGCCTGCGCCAAGGTAGGCAAGAAACGTGAGAGGGAAACCCTTCTTCCGATAAAGCCTGGCTTCGTTACCGGCGCATTCTCATGCATATAATCCTCGATTTCCAAGGACTCGGCTTCTGCGATACGCCGAGCGACAATAGCCTTGAAGTAGTTAGACCTAGCTGACAAGTCGGCGGAGGATTGGCGCTGTTGTTTTCGCTTCTCCCTGTCCTTTTGTCGCTTCCGACGAATATATGATTCACGCGGTTCGTCGGAAAAAGCTGCTGATGTTGACGCGGATGGCAACGATGGGGCTGAGAAAGGGAGCAACAATGAAGGAGTGGGCGAAGGGGAGGGTGAAGGGGAAGGAGACGGAGATGGAGACAGAGAAGGTGAAGGTGACGGTGAAGGTGAAGGCGAGGAGGGCAACTGTCCACCTCTGCCTGGTACGTCAAGCAGGTCGGCCCTGGGCAGACGAGCGGCACGGGATACGCGAAGAGGAATGCCATCACGGAGCCCAAGATCATGGTCCGGGGCAAAAAGAGAGGTGCTATCGCCTTCGTCGCCTGACACTTCGTTGTCTGCGAGCGCCATCCACAAGTCCTCCTGTTCGCAAGCAGTCTCCTCCATTGCGACGGCGGCATCAAATGCTATGGGGCCGCGTATGGGTTGGCTATCGACAACATCCCCGATTGAATATAGCGCGCCAGAACGCGTTCTTTTATATGGCCGTTCATCATCAACGAGATGGGCAGCACGCCGTTTTCTCTCTGCGAAAAACATCAGCTTTAGTCGGAGCACATAGGCGCTGAGCAATTAATGCTAAGCAGCCGTAGCGTCTGGAAGGCGTCGCAAGGTCGGAGCCCATCAACAGGCGCGACGGCTGCTGAGCAGGAAGTGCGTTACGGCACATAAATGGGGGGTTAATCACTCACCTTGCGACATTAACAGCTGGCTGGGAGAGCAAGAGGGGGATGAAGCTGGATGGTGGAAGGAGAGAGGATACAATGCCGAGGAAGTCTGAAGGTGATGTATCATAAGGCAGCGCGGTGAGCATGAGGATGATTGTTTATTGGTGTACAAATACCGCCATATAGACTAGGAGTTAGTGTACGCTGCGGCAGGTAGAATTCTAGCCCTCAATGATTGTACCTTTTTCATCGTCGCCATCATCATCAACCGAGAAATCACAGCACTCTGAGGAAGGGTTAGATCATTCAGCAGAGGGATGCCACCAACGAACGCACCTTCACAGGCGTCTACATGCATGATCAGACGCACACCGGCTAAGCCAGAATACCGACACGTCGTCCGAAGGCCCGTCGTGTTGGTCGCGTTGCGGGAGAAGTTGACCCCGGTGCTTGAAAAAACGTGGGTGATGTCTTGAGACCTAGGAATCCGTGAGGTCGTGAAGGGTGTCTCTAAAGGGGTTGTGCACCTGGAGAGAGTGCGAAGATTGCCCCATTGGCTAAGCGCCGGAGGTTAGGCCTGGGTTCTGACATCAAGGTGGACTATGACGCCAGCCGGTTTGCCTGCCACTTGCGCGTATCCCTGTGCTGCGTGAGTAATGGAATGCAACGAGGCGATATTCTTCGGTGTTAGTTGGAGCGTGATGAGCATGAAAGCATTGCTCACTGCGACCCCCTGGCACCGGCGTTCACCTGCCGTGCTGCGGTATTCTCGACGACATATACCTGCACCCAATAAATGAGAATGATTCGACAACCACAAGGACGGCGACGTACCAGCCTAGCGCCGTCTTCACAGCAAATACACCAAACCCCACCGAAGCTCCCTGGTACCGCCGACGAGTGCGAAAACAACATGAGACAAAAAGAGCAAAAGAAAGAAGGCCGCGCGGAGGTACGAGCGGGGGAGTCTTTGAGGATGAGGCAGTGGATTGACGACTGGTAGTTAAATATTGAAAGTTGAATGGCGGAAGTCCGGTCAAGGGGCTGGCGGCCGGTAAGTCCGTTAAGTCCACTGGGTGTCCGCCAGGACCCTTCAACAAACACACCCCCACAGCAATGCCGGCGATGCCGAGTGTGCGCATCCCGACTCCCGAATCCCGAGCGCGCTGAAACTTGAGTCGTGTAATACACTGTAAAATACTGCAAACAGATTCATGCAACAGTTCTTGTGTGTTTAAATTCGGTCTCTTTTTTCCACTACCAAATTCTGGCATAGTCTGAGGTCGCGTCGACAAGCTTACGGTTCATACTGTGCTCGGAGTCGAGGTTTGTGAAGACCTTCGCGCGCCACACTCACCCAGTGTCACCCTCGTGAATGCCGGCTCATCCCAAGAATAAATTGACTTTTTAGAGTAGCATAGCACACATGAATTGAAAGAACTTCAGGAAAGGTAACACAAGGCTTCCTTGCTCTTTCATCGACGCAATCAGTGGGGGATATACAGAGCAAAGTTGCGAGGAGGCGCAGTGCCGAACGCGTGAGCTTCCCCAAATGGGTTGCTTACGAAAGGCTAACCCCCCACCACCGGTCAGATTCAGGGTTTGCCAGAGCGAATGCCCCTTGGGTTGTATACCGGTTTTAATTTACGAAGACCAAGCATACAGACGTTCCCAAAAGGCATGTCGGATCATCAAAACTTTCAAAAAGAATTCAACAACTCAAAAAAATCGTAGCTCGCTCAATACTGCTCAGAACCTATGTAGCTTAGTGCCATATTTTTTCTCATAAATGAAAGCATCATATACGATACAGAAATGAGTGTTTGGAACGCGTGAGCAAGACGGTCTTTGATGTTGAATCAGTATGGCCAAACGACGACATGTTTCAATGTCGCCTTCCTGCGCATCTACAGTGGCTACATTATTTCTGTTACTAGATTATAAGTAACTAAAAAATATGGCGCAAAGCCAGATAGATTCCAAGCAGTATTGAGTGAGCTACGATTTTTTTAAGTTGTTGAATTCTTTTTGAAAGTTTTGATGATCTGACATGCCTTTTGGGAACGTCTGTAACGTGGGAACAATGGGCCTCGTTTCTCCAGTCCAACTTGAGGCCGACCGTCATCAGGAAGTAGTTGGAGTCGAGGTAAGTCCTGGTCTCGTTGCCACTTTCGTGAGGCATGAAGCTTTGAAGGCTGAACCTTGTAACCTTAGATGGCCTTCAATCCTTTCAAGTGGCAGCTCAGCTCAGTTCCCCATGACGATGTAAAAGACCGTCACTGGGGGGCGCTATGCATGGTCATGCATTTTAACGCAACACCTTCCCCGAATCCATTCTCTGCTGCAACAGCTTTTGAAGATATATCGGAGGCACCCCGGGCAACGGACGTTGGAGTGCAGCAAATCAACGGCAGCCGTAGAAGGAGGAGGGTGTGCTCAAGGCAGGCAAACATAGGTTGAATGACCTCCTTATGTAGCCTGCATTGCTGTGGGCCCCCAAGACCAACAAGTGCGTGTACCGTTCTGCGCAACCGCATGTCTACTCACGTTCCTCCGTAGGGTCATCGCCTGGATGTTCGTAGAGCAGAATAGGAATGCGTTCTTTGGAATCGGTAGTGGGCCTTGCAAAGTGCCCAGGTTGACTTGATGGTTCAAACCGTCGACCTCTGAGTTCGACGTGGGTCAATGCAACTAATATGCCAAAAATCAAGAGGCCACATCCGCTGGAGATTTACGCCCGTTACTTCACGGAAGCCACACGTCAATCGCGGCAATTTGATATCCAATGAGAATTCATCTGCCCACTAGTCGCCCATGAACGTTGATTTCCAAACTGCTTACCGCATGCACGGCATACCCAAATATAGGTAGACATGCTGTTGTGTCACTCATTTGTTCGATTCGCGGCTTATCTACTCACATATCTTTTGTGCTTTCCCGACATGGGGCCTCTTTTGGACGAAGGAAGGAGATATCCCATTCGACTGCAAGACAACTTTGATATGCAGCCATATTCTCGTTTTGTCTCACATTTACTAACGATGACCACAACTCTCAGACCCCTCACTCTCGCCTATCCCACCAGAGCACACAGATGTGAACGCAGGCATACGATAACGATTCCATTGCTATTGTGCAAAGGTGCGTGTACATATTTTCTATCTCCGCCATATCTAACCCAGATTATCTAGTTCAGCGGGCAGTCATATGGTTTCCTACCGCTCCCTCAGCGTCGAGGCTAATTGCTACCAGTGGCTGGTTCAAACGGTACGCTTGCCCTCCATCTTTCGGTTCAACTCCTCCCTACTCGTTCCAAGAATGTTAATTGGTATGCGTGATAATGATGCCACCTATGATATAAACTAAACCATCAAGCAAGCTCTCGCAACGAGCTCATATCCTATTCTGCCCAGCCTGGGAGAAACCAGACAAATGAGCTCTTTACAAGGCAGGTACGTCTCTCTCGTCATTCCGTACCCATCGCTAACGGGCCTGATATAGCATTCGAAAAGCCCCTCTATTCACGAGTTGTATTTGCCTGAGGTACGTGGCATCGGCATCGGCATCTAGCGTCTTTGTGTTCACTAACCCAACTCTCCAGCGCGCTACGGAACATATGGTATGCTTTGCTAATGCAGCCGTTGGCCAACAACATCCTATAAGGGTGGCTAGGCGTTATTAGCGACTTGGCCAAGCGGTGCGTTTCGATATGTACCCCTCACTATAAGAACACATGTTTCCTTACTTTTTCCAAGGTACATAAGTTCGTTGCTGTCGTGGATCATACCATGCACCAATGCGCTCGTAATTAGACCGGAGCAATGGCTATAGAGCGATACTGCGGACGATCGAGCGTCTTTCGTGCTGAACGAGATGTTCCATCGCCCGACAGACTTCCTCCACCACACAAGCAACTTGAATCCGTCAGGCTTAACAATGAATGCCATTTAGCAGTGACAAAGGAGAAGACAATGGGACCGTACCCAGAAAGTCGTACAGCTTGGCGGAGTTGTATACAACCTTTCGTTTCCTTCTGCGCCACCTGTTTCTGAGAAAACGACGACGGGGATGGAACACTTCTGCACTCGTTCAAGATCGATTGTGCGAGCGATTACAGAAGGTCTATGACACAACTCAGTGTTTTATCACGAAGGCGAAGACGAGAATTATTCATACTAACGGCACTAACCCCCGCTGTGAGTTGTTTGGCCATGTCTCTTGGTTACTGCTTTTTAATACTTGACCGTAGGTGGAAATCTTCGTCTACAATGAAATACGGACATCCTGGTTGACAACAAGGTGTCAATCGGTTAAGGGGACGGGCTGAAGGTGTTGCTTCCCAGAACCCCGTCGTTCTTCGAATAATGCGAGGCGCATGATAGAGTATAACACATTGATGTAACGTAAATTATAAGCCCCCGTGGCGCAATGTTGAATGTACAAAGCATATTGGTCGAGACCGACATACTACCAGTAATGGCGTACGCTCAAAGTAACAAAGGGTAATCTAATACCGTCTGAAAAAAGGAGCAGGACTAATCAAATGCTCATAGCTATTCGACGTGAGAGCCATAATGATTCCAACACGAAAAGAGGGGGTAGAAAGGCCTAGTTAATCCAAGGTAATAGAGGCATCCAATACGCTTGGGTCGTCTGGGGCAGCGCAGACGATGAGGAAAGAGGGGAGCTCGTAGTTCCGAACGTCGACACTATCAGTACCATCAGCACCATCCTCCTTTCGGACATACTTCTACAGTGCCCAAAACACCTTTTCGAGCGGTGAAATTCTCTTGCAAGCGGTATTCCTCCTTCGTGTCGATCCTCTCTCCAATCAGCAAGAAGCGCGCGATGGCATCGCACCCAACGGGTATGTCCTCCAGAGTCTCCCATTCCATCCATTCGCACATAGTCTACCACGTTAAGATAGCCAAAGCACTTGTTTGTCATGTGAAGAGCTCCTAAAGGTGACTTGACGAATGATGTTTCTAAATTCTTCGTCTGAGGCGACAAGCCGCAACTAGCTCTCCGTGAAAGAGAATCGCTTGTCTTTGTGGACGTCCCCAGTGCGCATGCCCTAAACAGCGCATTAGCGAAAGTAGTCACCGACACTGGAGATATGGCTGGGGAGATGCATGGCAAAGCGCAGCATGGAGGGAGACACCGACATCTCGTAAAGATGTGAGGAGTTGGATGCAAGGAACGACTGTGCGGGATGTTTCCCTACCAGTCCGTGGGAGGAGACGTCAAACTAGCGAAGCCCTGGCCGTAATTGAGTGGTATGGATTGGAGAGGAATCGGGAAATGTCTGGGAGAGAGATCACAGAGGCCTTCATTGTTGATTTGGAGAGGCGCATAAGAAAACCGACAGGAAGAAGGTAAGAATGTGGAAGTGTCGGATAACTGGTCTGACATAATTTCGATTTCAATGGACGGACGGCGGTACGCGCGTGTCCTAACCGTTGTGTTCTTTGTGCGAATATCGAGCCGCTGCGAATTCATATCGAAGGTGTCGAAGGTGTCGAAAAGCAATATCATGGCCTCCCCAATCTCCACATCAACCAGGAACGCTGCGAGGTAGCGGAATCTTCATCTCGTTCGAGAACGTCCCCGTAACATCATGGCCCGATCGATAGAAAGCTCGAGTATTATCCAGTGCATTGGCGTCCACCTTTTTATTGCAAGCCAATCATAACGATGAACTTCTGTAGAGTGGCTATGCTGGCGTTAGATTTGGAACAAGACGCGGCAATGTACAATGCACTTACTAGGCATGAGAGGAACTACAATACCTTCCAGGGTGTTGAATAATTATAGACCAAGACGTCCCACTCGGATTGCTGAAGTAAATCTTCGCAGCCTGCCTCCGCGGCGTAACGGGCGAGGACTCTGTCGTCCCGCTGAGATCCACAATCGAGCTCATCTCCAACAAGCACCGATGTCATTGAGAATAAACGCCGAGGTTATCGTCTTCAACATTGCGCGACATATCTAAAGAAAAGGTCTTAGTAACATGCACGTTCGACCATATCCAGGAGGCCCACCGTGGTTGCGTGACGAGTCGGATTTCGTTCGTTTGAGAGCTAGTCTGTCGCACGTTTCACATCCACCTAATCCTTGAACCTGAAGTCGCAAAATCGTCTTGGTTCCAGCCACAAGCGCACACGTCCTATGGGATCGAGCGACGAAAGGCCGATCCCGAGCGCTGGACATCAGCAATGTCGGCTTCTCCATGAAAATGTTTCCCTACAGTCAACAGTCAACAAGCAACGTCACAATATACATCAAAAAGGCTTACTATCGGACTCGTAAAGTGTTCGCATCTGTACCAATTAGTTTCCGGCTTTGTTCCCCTGTGTATGCGAATTTGGCCGTTGGGCTAGTGTCGCCGTGAGATCCTCCGTTATTTATCACGATCCTGACGAGGAACAAGAGTCGCGTTGTCTCCGTCTTCTTCGAACCACGGGGTGCCGCAAGAGACGCGGATATTTCATCGCGTTGTACATCCCATTCAAGAATTTGCGAGAATGAGATTCTACTGCGTCCAGCCGTCGTGCCATTACAAGCCACGCGGGCAGCTTTGGCGGTAGTAAGAAGGTCGTTCGACCCGAGCGAACGTCCGCCTACTCCATCCCATAGCTTTTGATATGCTCTGACGTTGAGCGTATCAGCGGATGGTGGGATCCAAGACGTAAACGAGCATACCTTAGCAGAACCGCCCTTTGAGGGCAAAAGGATATTCATGCGAGTCGATGATAGCATGTTGAAGTCTAAAGGGAGCACATACTATATGTGAGCGACCTTGACGCGAATTCTCAATAGATAAAACTCACCGATGTCTCAAGCCAATGTACTGTCGTCAACGTTCAACAGTGATTGCCGAACATATATGAAAGGGTTCGTTTGTTTGGGTTGACGGAAAAGAGGGACACACAACTTACTCTGGTAGGACATATAACTTATAAGTTGAGTTGACACAAAGGTATCTCCAGCGTTGGTCCATCCGTTGACATGTCGTATGCCGAGCTACGAAAGGAGTTGTGAATCGAACGAGTTCATAAAGGACAATATCTGACAAAAAAGTCAGTCAAATTCAAACGTCTTCCTCAAAGAGTGCTTACCTTGTTATAAAGAGATGCACAAATTATCGGCTCGCTTGAGAGGTTGTTCGAAGTGGGAGAACTGAGGTGGTAGTGGAAGCAGTGACAGACGGGGGACTGGGCGACACGGAGACAGAGGCAGCCTGACGAGAACATTATAGAACGTTATGCTCTGTTGGTCACATCGGGCGTGACACCATTCCTCTATGTGCAACCACCACCGTCGGCAACGTCCTCGTCCATGAGCATGCTTAACATTCCCTCCGGGACCATTGTCGAGGTTCCAGTCGGGGACATCTCGGAACAAAACCAGGCAAATTCTTTAGTGTCGAGCTCTAGATACCCAACGGCAAGAATAATGACGGCACATTCGAATGACACTTTTATTTCCCTTCGGCCCAACTATGGCCTCTTTGTCTGCTCCTCCAATATCAGAGCACAACTAGGCCTAGAGGCCCTGCCAGAACCACCAAAGGTCTGTCTTGTAGCCATCCATAAGGACATCTATTCATATTCATACAGCCTCATCCAGCGCCGACTCAAAGACCATCTATTGGCCGTTAGCGAACTTCTAGCACTGATAGGTTGCGCTCAAACTCCTCCAGAACAACATCACCATCCTCTCGTTCAAACAGTCCCGTTAGACGATTAGCTACACCTAACCCTCGTCTGGGTCAAGGCAGAAACCTCTATCCGATGGTCTCCAGCCGCGAAAGTCGTTCCCGCTTCGCCCGAGCCCTTCATCTGATTCCAGCTCATCCCCAGCCACCAAAACGAATCCCCCGCACAACGCAGTATCCCCCCACGCGGAAACCGACATCCTCGCCTAACGGTGTTCGTCCTCCCCGTGTATCATCTCCTCTATCACGTCTCCCTTCATACTAGCCTATCCGTCACCGCCATTGCAAATTAGATCCGTTTCGCCATTGTTGTCGTTGACGCGGTTAATGATCAGGAACTCCAAGTCAAACACGTAGACAGTGCTCGCCACGTACGCGAGCTCGAACGCGCATCGTCGGTGCAGAGCAATTTGTCGCACTCCGTCCCAAACTACAAGCCAAACTCAGCCCACTACAGACTGAAATCAGCACGACAAAGCGCGAGCTTGCTGATGCCCAACAGGTGGCTCAAGCCTCTGAACGTCGATTTTTGGAATATCAAAAGCCGTTGGTGATGGCATTGTTGGATAAGGAGATGGCAGAAGAACGCGTGGAGCTGGCAGAGATTGAGTTGGAGGACGTCAAGGGACGGTTGGCCGTTGCTGAGGTTGAACTCGAGATTTACAACGAGAGCAAAGATTTGTATCTTTTTGTCCTCACAATCCAGTCATATTGAAACACATACAGAACTCACACAAGATGAGGGTGGTTCCTCCAACGTCATGAAGGGTTCATTTGCCTACATCCAACTAGAGAAACAGAACGAACGGCTCTCTCAAGGTGACGACTTTGTATAATGCGATCTGCATCAGTTAACTAGCTCCTTAGACTTCGCGATAGAACAAGAGAAGGGGATGGAGCAACATCGCAAGGTCTCTGACATGGAAAGAGATATGACTGGAATCGACGAGATTCGACGTATGATTTTTTTGATGCCGCAGACGTCCAGCTCAACACGACAATGCTGTAACCAAGTTGGCCAATCCAGAAATCCAAATCGAAGACCTCAAATTGCAACTCAATGATGCTCTCGGCGCCGAAGACATGGTCGTACAACCGACTGAGCGCAATCCTATGTTGGGCGAGGTAGGCGTCATACTCATGGTATTCGCTACTTGGTCTAACAATGTTTCTTGCTTCTAGAAAATTGAGGACATACGCATTACCATCGAGGATCTACAGGCTTTGAAAGAACTCAGTGATGAGCTTGAAGAGAATCACGTCGAGACTGAGAAAGCGCCCCATGAAGATCTCGGTCAGTTTTACAATTCTGATACCAAACCTCGCTCAATTCACTGTAGACGTGAAAGACTTGAAAATTCATGTTCGCAAGGCTGAGGCACTAGAAAAAGCGCGCGTCAACTCGAAGGGCACCAGCACGCAGTACCAGGATCTCGTTGTTCAGCTCCAAGGGTAGGGTCTTCCCAACTCTATTGATCTGTTATTCATCTTCTACTCTTAGTGAACTCGATGCTCTTCGTAGACGGAGAGCGCCTCCTCCGACTCTCAGACCGCTGCAACAATGCTGCTAAACCTCAAGCTTTGATCATCCGCTACCAAGAATCGAGCGAGGAGTATCGAGCTGGAGCTCGCCAAGCTGGAGGGACGGGAGAAGAGAGAGTTGCTTCGCATAGCACAAGTAAGTCGCCCCACAATCAGCGATTCGTCGAAATGCTCACTGAGGTCCTAGCCTCACCATATGCGGAGAACGACGGCGATGCCACAAGCTGCTATCTGTTCTTCTGCCGCCTTGCGTACAAGACTAATATCATTAATACTGTGGTCACCCAAATATATGGCCTGATACCGTCAACAGTCACAGTTCAGAAGTACTTGTTGGAGTTTGCGATGTGAGCGATTTAAATACTTTTTTGCTCCATCATATCGATATCATCTTAGCTACGGGGTCGCTTGGTGGGATTGTCGAAATTGTGCAAATGTTTCGCTGCCATCCTCAAGAATCCCGACGTACAGACGTTCTTGGACCGTGGCAGGATCTTCTCCGAAATCGCCCCTGTCGAGAGACGCCTTGACATCCAGATCGATCTCCTCAGAAGAGATATTGACAAGGGAGTTTCCGTTCTGAACGTGTGGTGCTGTGCACTGAATGCCATGTTGGATCCAAGCCCAGTTCGACCATCTGGACAGCACACATTCCAGTGGCTATGACGCTGAGCTGGCAGAGCGGGAGCAAGGATTGATCCTGTCGTTTGGTTTGGTTATGATTTAGACATGTTCGCTGCTGTTGGATTGTCAAAGACGTCGGTGCAGCAGGTTCTCAAAGAAGATGGTATGCCTCTTTGCTGTTGAAACGTAACGAGCTGATGGAGTACCAGATGTTGTCATGGAGATGACTGGCAAGAACATTGAGATAGCGCTGATGGATCCCTTTCAGAAACTGCTTGAGCAAGGAAAGAGCGCTCAAAATGTATCGAGCCTTTTGTCCCGGTTCCTGCGGATAATTTATTTCCCGATACGTTCATTTACAGGAAATTGTCGAAGAGGATTGAGGAGCTGTTTAGTGACTCTGCAGCTGCCGAAACGGCTCTCGTCCCTCAAATGCGCTCGCTTGGTGACGCGGTACAGAAACCGGTCGGATTCGCTATCGCTGTAAGCATTATTCTCTGAATTGGCTATAGACTTCCTCACACCTCAATAGCTTGCTAAATCCACGACAACCTATGTTGGCAATGTGAGAAGTTTACCAGTTGGCGACTATCCTATGTCAAGCAAGCGACCGCTACTACAGCGGGTATGGAGGCGAAGGCGTCCCTTTGGGAGCACGTGGGTGCTGCTTTACATAAAGCAATAAGTTGCCGACCCACCGAGATCAACTCCGCTGCCGAAATGCCGGAGGTTTTTTGCCAGCCCTGGCGCTTGATCTTCGCGAACTTCTCTTCTTCTGATTAGCCCATCAAATCACAGCCACATACCTCATTCAGTTTCAACTACGCCACATATTTATTTGATCAAGCGCCAGCGAGGGCTGGTTCAGGAGCCTCAGGCGGATTTGGCCAGGTGATGTTGGTTTCAGCAGATTCCGTATGTAGGCATCACAGGCATCGCCATAGTCCAAGCAGTTTTGGAGTAGACGGGTGATTGATGGTGCATCTGGAGGGGAATGTAAACTCATGATACTGTGTACAATTTCGGTCGCGTAAACACGCCGCAGGCTAGCAGAAGATGTAGCTAGTGCTTCGAGGATGCCGCGCAGTTGAATCATCTCATCTATATTGACGGATACACCAGAGGCAGGAGAGATGCGTAGAAAGGGTATATTGGATGATGGGCATGAAGTGGTGTTCGATTCCAGCAGGTTCAAGGAGGGCGTGATATGGCTCCTCCGAGTCCTCTGTTTGGTGTCAATACCTTAGGACCACTGACACCGGCTTTGAGTCTATTTGACGATGAACGAAGTACACTCTTGAGCCCGTCCAAGAAGACATAAAGGTTGCTATTTCGCCGACAAGAAACGTACACACCGTTTCTGTGGCGAAAGCACCCAGATCAAAATCAGGATGCAGCGCGTGGTCTACCACGATAGCAACAGTAGCCGTCTCACAGTGAGACGACTCCCACTGAGCCATGATTATCTGCAGCAAAAGCAACGAGCCTTCGCGAATAGATGTCTGGTACTGGGCGTTGCAGAGCGCGTCCCGTGCGCTGTACTTGTTCCAGGTGTCCTCTGGCATTTCTACCATTACCAATGGAGCCCGATCGCAAGGTTGGACAGCTCTTGCGATGATCTGTGTGACGGTTTGCGTGAAAGGAAGGAGAAGGAAGGTGACCGTTGGATAGAGTGTATGATGTCCAACGGGGAAGAGGCGATAGTTCACCCGCGTGTTTGAAGTGCCCGATGAGATATGGAAGGAGGAGGATACGAAGGGACACGTCTTCTGTAGGATATGCGTCCGAGCATAGGCTGAACAAGAGGAAATATCTAGCTTCGGGGGGTGGTTGGACATGGTAGCACCATTGATGCATTCCGAACCAGAATTTGGCTATATCATCATCACTCCACGACAATAGGAAATGCGCTGACATGGATGCGAGGGATGCACAATGGAGTGGTCGAAAACGGGAATTGACAAGGATTCAGCTTTGATTCCTTCAAAAAAGTCATGAAGATGCTCCATTGGTTGGGTAAGCCCAGAATTGAGAGATGAGATCATCAGACCAGCGAAGTAATGGAAATTGTCCTGTACTTGTTCAATGTGGCGAGACGTGTAAACGGCGTCGCGTGGCGCTGGCCTATGGCGAGCAGCGTCAGCGAAATTGTACAAAAAAAATTGTAAGCACATACCAATTTGATCAGCTAAAGGGAATGTGGACTCCCTGGACATAGCGCGTGCCAAGAGACAAGCATCGTATTGTGACTTTCCAATTTCCCTGAACCCGTCATCGTAGAATATGTGATGGAGCGTCGCGTCGTAATCCAGAATCTCATGAACAAGAACTTCATATCCTACATGTTGAGCGAAGGACGGGAGGTGCTCCAACCACCGAATTGTCTGCATCGTCCTAAGATGATCGGGATAGAATATGCGTCGAGGTGTCAAGGCACGGATTTGTTCGATGAGAATACGATCCTGCGGACCAAGTTGTTGGAAAGACATGGAGAATGCTGATGCAAGCTCATCCAGTGCCTGTGTCGTACCCGTTCGTCGAGTCAATGGATCACTGAGAGGCTGGCTGGTGAGAGCATTGCAAAGTATCCGAAAGAAATGGCATTGCAGGGTCCCATCGCCAACGAGACCAAAATCTTGGTTAACAATGAGTTGTGTATGAAGGACAGATGAATGGTCTGCATCTGTAGCGATATGGACGCTCGTACATCCTCAGGATTGTGTATAGCTGACTTGACCACATGGTATGAGGACACGCCTGGGAAGAGAGATTTGACGGGAGGAAGCATCACTGAGTATGAGCTTAGAGTGTAAGCCAACGAGAGTTCTGAGACCTTGATCCTCGCCAACGGCGTACCCAGGTCAACAGCGAAACCCAGGATACGTCTTTGACTCGGGAAGGGGAAACTCCGCGTTCACATCGATCCGGAAGGCGAGTTGGAGGCATTGCATGGAGATGTCCAGGATGTTACTTTGAATCGTCATTACAAGGTGTGATGGGTCGTCCATGACCTCTAGACGTCTGCTTCGAGTAGATATCAGTACATATTGATGACCATCCTTGTCGACACGTTCTGCACGCCTTGAAATGAAATCGAGTTGCCACGAATAAGGCGTCGAAGTCCACAGATTGGATATGGATCGGAATCGATCTTGGATGTCGAAAGGTCCAACCAGTGCGCAAAATCCCGAACAAGAGGTGTCGGTAGGTCGCCAGAGAATGTGTCATTGGAAATGTAGCGGAAGGTTTTAGGGTTGAAAGACTGGATCAAAAGATCGCCACCTCGCAGCGTAAAAAAAGACCTATGAATGATCATGAGCAAGATCCACGGGAACTGCGTTGATAAGGGTTACACACTTCATTTCCCGACAGGAGAGTCGTCGTCTTGTAGTCAAAATCGGGAATGCCAGCAGGAACAGCGCGGAGGACAGTCTGAGTAACAGGTAAGCATGCCTAGAGAAAGTAGGAATATAGAATGATGCTACCTGATTAAAAAGATGACGATAAAAGAAGTGGAGTGATATCGACCGGTAAGTTTCCGATTGATTTTCCATCCACGAGAAAAGCACCGTTGAGAGTATTGAAGTAGACATCCTGCTCACGAGTCCCATTCCTTGCTGATGCTTTGGCGTGAAGCCAGTGCAGATGACCAGGCATGGTGGACCAGCCAGCCGTGGGTCTGTATGTCGACCAGATGCATGGTATAAATTGATCAAGGATATTCGGATTGATGTCAACAGTGTCACAAAGCTGCTGGTAGCGCTGGTGCGCGAATCGACGGACCCGATCCAGGACGACACTGGAGGAGCTATTCGGGCTATTGTCGTTTTCAGCGAGCCTATAATCGAGAAGAATGATGAGGCAGCTGATCATCTTGCTCCAATCACCTGCATATATACCGACAAACCATCTGTGTCCATCGTCAAACAGCAGGTAGTTGCGACTTGACGGATCATTTCATTGCGTGCGGAAACATGCTCCTCCGACAGGTCCGGAAGGTCAGCTACGAGATCCGCCACCCAGGTGAAGGTAATCTCGCGACATTGGTGAAGGATATTTATTGGTAGCCAAAGTGGCCACAGTTGCGGTGATTCTCGTATCCGCCAATACTCGAGTGCCGTGACATTTGTGTTTATAAACGACGACTCAGTGGCTCAAAGTTTCCTCGACTTAGGTGCTCGCTACAACTTCTGAGCATTGTATGTGAGCTCTATTCTTCTCTACCGACCGAACCTTGCCATAAACGCTGCCCAAATCCATACCCCTGCTATAAACGCTGCCCAAAAACAAAGACTTAATACAAACGGTCGATGATTACCTGCTCCACATTGAATCAGAATATGAGTCTGCTCTGACTTCCCGCATCCTATATCTCCCTTGCATATTGCTTTCCTTACATTGCCGCTCCCTTCGTAGAAACCCGGTTTTTTCCCCGAAAATAATTGCCTTTTTAGTAAAACTGTACAGTTCCTCGGAATTACCCGCATCACCCCCACGGCTTGCCCACGGCGAATAATTCACCACAAAGCCTGGCTAACTGTTCCCATAGAATATATACATGTAGTAGTCTCAGTTAAGTCCGACGTTCTACCACGTGAAATACCGTGAGCTCGGCGGCGGGTTGCTCGACAGAGGCGGATATTGGATGAGCTGGATAGCGTGGGAGGATGGGACTCACGTAGTATACAGAATATCTTGTAATATCCCTCCGGCGTTCCTGATGGGACCGTGCCGTGTAATTAGGTGTAATTTCCTTCCCTTCCTTCCTTCCGCTTCGCCAAAGTGATAAGCGTGGCCACGTGGCGAAGCGGATGCGCGAGCCTAGTATGATTATCAGGGGAGTGAATTGGGGGATCACTGATGCCTGCCGGCACCACTGGCAAGTGTTCCCATCTCCCCACCAGCGACCAGCGACTTTCCGATACCTGTTACCCTGCAGCGAACGAACACATCCAACCATTCACCCATTTATTCGTGAGTGAAGTATCCGCGGCAACCAAGAACTCATCAATGACAGCACCGCTCAGGACAAGTCCCAGAGTAAAGGAGCAACAGCAAGCGACACAACACGACAGCGAGCGAAACTTGTTAAATAGTACACTGCTATTTTATTACAGAAGTTTCTTAGACCTAATACCGCGCAGTTCAGTGACTTTCTCCCTCTTGCGACCGACCCAAAGACTAAACAGCGAAGGCGCCCATTTGACGCCACTCGTTTTTCCAACCAACTTTGCACGTCTTCAAATAGCTCTCTGGGGAATGTTTCTTTCTGATGTAAACTGTTTCTAGCATGTACAAAACGCCGTCCAAATTCGCAACGCTTCTTCGCCGCCTCCAACGTCGCAAACAGGGCCTCCGCCAGAAGAAGAATGTGTTTACTGTGGGCGCGCCAGTTGCCGACCTGCCGTCAGAGCTCTGGATCCTCATTATCCGATTTGCCACCCTTTCCCATCCAGACCCAATCGACACCACCCATGCAGTCTCTTTCCTAGACCCCCCGCACTCGATGCAGCTCCGGCTAGCCGCGTACAACTCGACAATGCGCCAGAAGCGTACAATGTGTCTCGTCAATCACCAGTGGCACGCCTGGTCCTTAGAGTTCATGTACGAGTATGTCTGGGTCAGCCGCGCTAGCCACGCAGCCTTGCTCGCACGGACCCTGTCTTCTCGCTCGTCCCAGGCCTACGGAAACTGGATTCGTCGTCTGCACGTCGAGACGACCATGTCCCTTGACAAGTGCAATCCAGCTCATCTGCGCACAATATTGGACGAGGCGCCCTCGTTGGCAATTTACAGCGACCACAGGTCTATCCGTCTGACAGTGGTCAGCGTAAACACACCCCTGCAAGACGTTTGCACCCCCGACGACCTATTCCAATCCCTCCCCAGCAACCTGCGCCGTCTTTCGTGGACCTCTTACGAATTCTCCCCAACACCGCATATGCCTTCATTTTCCGTCCTCGAGAAGCTCACATTTCTTGAGCTCAATTTCCACACCTCAGCCCTCTCCTCGCATTTCTTCTCTTCATCCACCATCGGCAGCATTTTTCCCCAACAACCGCTCTCCCTGCCGCATCTCCAGACCCTCAAAACCTCATTATGCTCAAACACCTTTTCATTGCTCGCAGCTTGGCATCTACCGAAGCTCCGCAACCTATCTTTAATGTCGCTAGATTTCAGCTACTCGTCGCCTTCATTCATCGAGTTTTTACAGGCGCATGGACCACGCCTCGTACAGCTCGAATTGGGCCACTCGTCATCATCGATACTGGAGGAGCATTACCTCACACCGCGAACTGCAGTCATTATGCGCCCCAATCTAGCTGCACTTCTTCCGGAACTCCAGGAATTCATATGCAGTGCAAATGCTGAATGGAACTGGGAAAGCCCAGATTGGATCGCGCCACACGTCTTTTTGCCTGCACACCCTACCCTGAAGTTGATTGGCATCAGGGATATTGGCCGTGGGGGTGATTTTGTGCTTCTTGAACAGATGAGGAGTCTGTTGAGGCGAGAGGCGTACCCGTGCTTGCGATATGTTCGGGATATGGGCAAGGGATTGGGTGGTGTGCGAAAGGAGGTGGAGAAGGATTCCGTGACGGTGGAGTTCTGGAGGACTGTCTGGCAAGGATGTCGCGGACGGGAGGTGTACCTGGAGGATTGGGAGGGCGTGAATGTGACGGCGAGCGATTGGAGGAGGCTCGGGTTCAAGGTTTGACCGCTGTCCTTAACATTTTCTTTTCTTGTTTCCAGTTTTGCTTTCATTTTGTCTTGTCAAACCTACTACTTACTCCATTGAGTGCTGTACCAATTAGACTGGCATCAATTGTGTACTTCTCTTCTTGCTATTGTTTTGATACATACTAGCAGCATGGCCCATATAGTACAATCCTATCACCTTTCTCTTTGAGAAAAAAGGAAGAGACAAAGGCCATAATCCCACTTTCCCGCACTGAAGGTTAACATACAAAGATAGTCAATGATAAACGCACAGATAACTGAAACAAGATGTGAGGGCTACAATATATGATATGATAGATGACAACAAGAGAGATACTACTGCTACAAAAGGGGCTGCCATGAGTCAAGTAAATAATTGGCGAAAAGCCCTTCTTCTTGTTGGTGTGAATCTCGTACAACGCCCAGCAGGGCAAACTCGGCCTGATAAGGAGCAACTGCTGGATGCCTTAACCAATCGAAATGGCAGTGTTCTCTGAAGACTCCTCGGGGCCTTGGAATGCAAGAGGATGGGAATAAGGCCAGCAATGAGCGGGTCGACCCATTGTTGGATCTCAGAGTCATCTGAAGGCTAGTTAGCATCACTTACAATAGAAGATAGAATGGATTCACCTCGTCCATAGAGCATGACGACTTCGCCAACAGACCAAGCCGCATTATTGGAAGCACCAGAAAACTTGGGTTCCGGGTCGAGCTGCAAGATAAGCTCGGTCACGATTCCAGCGAAGCACCGGGAAGCAACCCCTAGGCATGCGGCCGACGAGTGCACGCGCAGATTGTCGAGCCTTCGCCTGGGGGTGCTTGAGGCAGACATTCAAGAGCTGGAGAAGATTCGACTTAATCTGCTGGATCATAGATTCCAGCCTTAGCGTGATGTTAGTGTAGAGTGTCTCGACACCATAACTTGATCAAGTCGTTATACCGACTAGTCGTCCTTTAGGACGGCGTTGGTCAAGTCTATGGGTTGCAGTCGTCTTGGAAGCTTGGGAGTAGCGCCAAGTTTGGTTGGTAGTGACGCTAAAACCAAAACAGCAACAAACCCATCCAACGAAGCTGGAGTTTTCCTAAGCATACAGTAGTCAAACGCCAGTCTCGTCATATCGTTCCCGTACCCTGGCTAATGTCGTTGTCGCTGAGTGTGCCGCACTGATGTTATGACAGTGTGTTGATCATATGGATGGGGGCGAATGACGTTGAGCTCGAGTTTGAATGATAGGTGTCCTAGCTTTAAAGGTAAGCAAATGTCGTCAAGGACTGGATCGTAACAGGTTACTCACCAAAATCAACCCATTCGACGTTGACCTCCAAACCCCATGCACGTCACTCTAGCGTCCTCGCACTACTTTCTAGGTTTGTACCATCGTGACGAGGCATACGCCGAGTTTATAAATGGGGTTCTGTTGAAAACACCGCGGTAAGCCAGCAGTCATGGATAGGACTAGAGCGTACGTACCGATCATCCTCTGAATTGTTTCTTGCCTGTCCTTTTCAGTAGTCCTGCAGAGTCGTCGCTCTCGCAGGACAGCCGCACATGTAGCGTGAATCAACGAACGTGTTGACGAGGGATTGAAAGCCGTTTGGACGTCTAGACCAAACGGTAAGGAAATGTAAAGATCTTAGTGCGACGAACGGTACTCACTAATATCCGAGACCAAAGGGCACTGCGTAATATCCCATCGTAGTGCTCCCGTCTTGCCGTCTCTACCTCAGACTGTGTACACGGCCGCGATGGTCTAGTATCTTGATGACAGGGTCGAAATAAGTAAAATTTAGCAATGAACGATACAGGGGCTAGATTTAACTCACTACCAATTTGGGGAGGGTTCCACATAAATGGAGACGACGACGGCCTATCAGACGCTCGATATGGGAGGCGTAGAGTACTAGAAAGCCTGCGGTGAGGTCACAAAGACTCTGCAGGTCGTTTGTAGAATTCCTGGTGCATCAAGTGATGGTGGTTATACGCAAACCGTCGATCACAATATTCTCTACACACTTGGTAATACATACACAAAACAAGCCAGTACCTGATGGAATAGCAGCTGGTAACAATTAAAATTAAATCTCAAGACTTCCCAGTCCCAGTATGAGTACAATGAGAACGATACGGACAAGTAGCCGACGAACTGAACATGTAGGGCACCCTCATGCCCTAACTCCCGGTGACAGCCTCGTCTGAAGCTGACGCCGTTCACGATGCATCATCCCTCGTCCTCGAAACCCACGAAACCTAACGTCGTCTCCACCCAAGCTCTTCGTATACATGGCCTCCTTGTAGAAAAGTGGGCCATGGTGTTGTCGTCGTTGGAGGCGCGTCTGAAGAGAGCGGCAATGAAGGCGTCGAGGTGGACGAAGAGGGATTGGAAGTTCCCCGGGACAAAGTCGGACGAGCAGGCAACTGCGTGAGATCTCATCTTGGACGATGGATGGTCGGTGAGGGTGAGGAATTTGGTAATCATGCAGTCCAGCGGACGCGTCCCGTTAACCTTGACGTCCATCCTGCGGGTGCAGTTAGTAGGGGCCACATTCAACGGAATGAGAACATACGTCTTGCAGTTTCGATGCGAAAGCCTCCGTCTCGTACTAAGCGCTAAAGGTCAAGGCATGATCAAAGTTGAAACCAACGACGGGACGATGAGCAAGCAAATCCGAGCCATAGAGACTCGCAAATACGACGTCTACTTATAGTCATCGCCATCGAGGGCTATCGTCGGCGAGCTGCCAAAAGCGGTTTAAAAAACACCTAAAAATGACGATGCGTGGCATTCCAGCGTTATCCTAAGGGTCTATGTTTACTCTTTAACATTTCCTATCGAGTCCCCCCCGCGCAGGCTTGGTCTCCTGCCGTTTCTGAACCGTCCACGGCCCGTTTGTGTGGCGCAGCGCATGGGCATGAAAACTATAAGAATGTCAGCATTTCGTAAGACAAAGACCATATCATCCTCACATGTTCATTATACTATTTTAGCGCATATCATTGCTATCCTTAATTGCGGCATTCACACGTTGTGTCCCAAACTTGGGTTTGGCGGTAAAAACAGATGAAGGGACTCTGAGCGACGATAAGGACATGGAGATCGTCAAGGATACGCGATATGGTCGATTTGCAGTCATAGTCAGCAACTATTGCGGTCGATACGGCGGCCGAGGCGGTTTGAAATCTGGTCAAAATGAGGGTTAGTGGTGCTCGGAAATCTAAAGGAAATCTAAAATCGTAACATACCACTGCAGCGACTACTAAGGGGTCAAGAGTTACTGTAAAATGATATGTCCAATTCGGGGAGGGTTCCAAGTCGACAGAGACGATGACGGCCCATCAGACGCTCGGTATGGGAGGCGTAGAGTACTAGAAAGCCTGCGGTGAGGTCACAAAGGCTCTGCAGGCCGGTTGACAAAGGTCTAATAGTTTGGTAAGTGGCGACGGTTCAACCAAAACGGAAACGTACCCATACAGTGCCTATCCAACGACACTGGAGTTACACAAAGCATACAATAGTTGAACGTCAGTCTTGTCGTGTCGTTCCCGTGCCATGGTTCTTGGGAGGTAATGCCGTTGTCGTTGAGTGGGGTTCAAATAGCTCGTCGCCGTGTTCGATATCGAAATGACGTCCATTGCAGATTTTGCCTATCCCACCAAGGAGTTGTCGGGCTAACCTGTTCGCAGGCTATCACAATCGTCAGCGAAGGGAAACGAGATGGCAGATATAACGACATACTGTAGCTATTTTCAGCTAAATCCTTCGACTATCCAGCGTTTCCTAAGCGCCAACAAAGCGGTCTTTAATTTACTCGCTGTTTAATGGTCTTGCATCGCTATATTGAGGAGGCAACGGAACTAAGTCCTCGATGGTGCATGCGAACAGCCAACATGCACTAATAACCCGGCCATGCACTGGGTCTACATTCCAATCTCCGTCGTCGCCACCGACACCAACATGTCTTCCTTCCCTCCGTACCTAACCGCCGAGTTAACACTTCGTATGTGACTGGAATCAAGCTACAAGCAAGTTAGCGCGGGTGGTCCGCTGCATGTTGAGGTGCTATTCGAAATGTTAGTGCAAAGAAGACAGTCATCAAGTTGTCAGAAGCTAACCAATATTGTAGGAGAGCGGTGATGAGCAGTGCAAAAGAACACCACCAAATCACACACACACACACACTAACAAGTAGGCGTGGAAATGCAAGTCCGCTTCAATAGCGGGTCTGCCTTTAATTGTTTAGAGTTCGATGAACTGGTCTTTGGGGTTTCGGGAAGGTATGGGGGTTCGATTGCAATGGTTCAAAATGTATAACAAGTTCGAGGGGTAACAGGGATCTGATCTTTAGTTGAAAACTAGAGGCCAACAAGAGTCACAGGCCGATTGGGATGCGTGAGGCAGACTTAATAAAGCTCCAACCGGTCCGTCAATCTTCAACCACGCTAAGAGGTCTGCGTCCAGATACCCTGGTATCTATCTAGTGCTCTAAGACTCAACGGACTCTGTCCGCGGCTTAAAACGATAGCTTAGCTGCAGTCTAAACCACACTCAACGGGGACTGAGTTTTCCAATCAGATTCTTTCAAGTGGTTAGATGACTGTTCTGAGACAGCGCCGGGAACGTCGATGGCACAGGCAATGGCTAAACTTCAATTACTCAAAGTAGCTCCAATGGCTCTAAGTTCCTTTTGCTTTCAGATTCAAAGTCACCTATGTGACAGAACTTCTATTCAATCCTATCGAGCTAACCGACGGTAAATACTGCTTTGTGGGCTGCGTCTACTGGGGTCTAAGCTCCTTTACAGTATGCTAACGAGCGTATTATATAGGTATTTCTAAAGAGCGTGACTAAAGCTGGTTTACTGTATTTTACCCGCCACAGGAGCGGCCGCCACGTTGGCGGGCCCCGTGAACCTCGTTGTGCCCTGGGCCATATGGCCTTCATCATTCTTAGCCAGGTATTTGTCCTGGATGCACCCAATGAGGAGTGGCGTACCGCGCGGGTACACAGCTCCTGAGTGATCCAAGGTCAGCTGGCATGCCTGTTCCATGTGTATCTCTCCATTCTTAGGCGATCCGCGCGGGCCTTCAATTAGCACCCGCATGGTCCCTGTTGCCTTGTGTTTTTCCTCTCTTGATAGAGAGACCTTATTTCCAATAATGCCCCGCCCAGGAATCGGGCCCGTCATGCTGGCGGCTCAACTCCTAGGTGGGTCCTACAGTGCCTCTGGCGCTTCATATCCAGAGCCCGAATGCTATCCAACAGAGGGACTTGGGTTTCTGTGCTCGATCTGGGAGATCTGCCCGATGATACGCCTTGTAATATTTGGATGGGCAAAGACCCCATATTTTGCGATTTTGTACAAGGCAAACCAGGCAGAATGGACATAGGAAGAAGGCATTATGGACGGAATATACCACCCCACACCAGGCTAGCAGTACGGAGAAGGTCCTTGTTACTGGGACTCATCCTTGGAACCTTGAAGTCATGCACTGGTTCAGCCAGGCAATTGACCCCGCTCTCGAAGCGGGAGGAACCTAAAACTACAATACAAGTAACTCGACTTAGGTCGATCAATAAAACCAGTACTCAGTCTTGCACCCGCCATTGTGTCGGGTACTTAGAAATAAGGATCCCACTCTTCCAAGGACAGTTCACGAACCACCCGCCACACTTGGACGGACTTAGCCACCAAAACGCAGAGGACGGAGATCGACCATCGAATCCATCAAAGGCATGTTGCGTCATGAGTCATGATCTCAGGGGAAGTAAACCTTATTCCTGGATCACGCTCTGACTCCCTGGATCTCATCAATATAATCCAGATCGGGCAGATCTCCCAGATCGAGCACAGAAACCCAAGTCCCTCTGTTGGATAGCATTCGGGCTCTGGATATGAAGCGCCAGAGGCACTGTAGGACCCACCTAGGAGTTGAGCCGCCAGCATGACGGGCCCGATTCCTGGGCGGGGCATTATTGGAAATAAGGTCTCTCTATCAAGAGAGGAAAAACACAAGGCAACAGGGACCATGCGGGTGCTAATTGAAGGCCCGCGCGGATCGCCTAAGAATGGAGAGATACACATGGAACAGGCATGCCAGCTGACCTTGGATCACTCAGGAGCTGTGTACCCGCGCGGTACGCCACTCCTCATTGGGTGCATCCAGGACAAATACCTGGCTAAGAATGATGAAGGCCATATGGCCCAGGGCACAACGAGGTTCACGGGGCCCGCCAACGTGGCGGCCGCTCCTGTGGCGGGTAAAATACAGTAAACCAGCTTTAGTCACGCTCTTTAGAAATACCTATATAATACGCTCGTTAGCATACTGTAAAGGAGCTTAGACCCCCAGTAGACGCAGCCCACAAAGCAGTATTTACCGTCGGTTAGCTCGATAGGATTGAATAGAAGTTCTGTCACATAGGTGACTTTGAATCTGAAAGCAAAAGGAACTTAGAGCCATTGGAGCTACTTTGAGTAATTGAAGTTTAGCCATTGCCTGTGCCATCGACGTTCCCGGCGCTGTCTCAGAACAGTCATCTAACCACTTGAAAGAATCTGATTGGAAAACTCAGTCCCCGTTGAGTGTGGTTTAGACTGCAGCTAAGCTATCGTTTTAAGCCGCGGACAGAGTCCGTTGAGTCTTAGAGCACTAGATAGATACCAGGGTATCTGGACGCAGACCTCTTAGCGTGGTTGAAGATTGACGGACCGGTTGGAGCTTTATTAAGTCTGCCTCACGCATCCCAATCGGCCTGTGACTCTTGTTGGCCTCTAGTTTTCAACTAAAGATCAGATCCCTGTTACCCCTCGAACTTGTTATACATTTTGAACCATTGCAATCGAACCCCCATACCTTCCCGAAACCCCAAAGACCAGTTCATCGAACTCTAAACAATTAAAGGCAGACCCGCTATTGAAGCGGACTTGCATTTCCACGCCTACTTGTTAGTGTGTGTGTGTGTGTGTGATTTGGTGGTGTCCTTTTGCACTGCACATCATATTTTGGAGCCCACCGCGAGGGGTGATAAATTTGACTTAGTCGATTCTTCGTAAAACAAGAGTTAACAAGTTATTTCTACACCCAATCCAAAATAGCCCCAAAAGCCAAGCCAACCGCTAAGTTGTCGGAGACGCCAACTAGTCAAAGCTCAGCTTTAGAACAACAAAACAACCGTAGAGCGAACTTGGGTGAAAACTCAGGTGCTCCAGTTGTAAGGAATCTACGCGAAAATCGTCCTAAACCAGGCAATCTATTCAACGGATATCCAGACGAACGCAGACCGCGTCCGCCAAACAAAAAGCCTAAAAAGCTACCACCCGACTTAGTGTCGGAGCCAGCCTATCCCCCCGGATTTATATTATCCACAGTCCCGCTTTCGAGTCGTCTTCCAAGACTTTTACCAAGTCCAATACCCCGAAGACCTCACACCCCTTCACCAAACGAACTTAGTCCGTTTGCAGACCGATTTGATCTCGATCAAGTCCACCCGCTATTTGAGAAATTTAGACAGGCTGTACCTTTAGGACAACCTCTATTCCCAATGGCAGATCAGGAAAACAACAACGCAGGAGGGAACGCGGGCCAAGCTGCTGGACAGCCAAACCTAGCTCCCGTTAACAATTTCGTGAACCAACTTAGTGCGCAAACACAAGCGGAAATTGCGGGCAAGAAACTACCGGCGCCTGGAAGTAAAGATGCCCCCCGCTTCAGAGACGGGGGAATCAGAGAATACTTCATGGGACTGGAATGGATCTACTCAGTAAACCGCGTAACCAACCCTCAAGTTCAGATCGAAATTGCAGGAGTCTATGTAGATATGACATACGGAGACAGTGGGTCGCCCTACCCGAATACTCGGCGGGTGACTGGTTAGCATACAAAAAGGCCATCCTTAAGCTATACAATAAGGGTGAGCAAGATCAAGAATATACCATGCGAGAGGTCGAAGAACTTTTGACGCACTACAAGGCGCGTCCCATAGGCTCAAAGGATAGAATGATGGAGTTCCGCCGAGAAGTCGTGCACAAACTTCAATATCTAATCGATATTGGAGATGTCACTCAGAAATCGGTACTCGATCTAGTCCAGCAGTGCTTTGTGGGACCCGCTTGGGCGGCGATCTACAATGATTTACGAGCGATCCCTGTCCCCCAAATAGACCGCTGGGACAGCGGTGGACTCTAGGCGAAGTCATTAAAGTCGCAGAAAAGTACTTAGAGGAAATAGAAACGTTCGGTGGTGCCCCAATGAGAACAGGGAACACGTACGAGCGGGAACTCATTTCCCCGTCAACAACGCGGGTCAAGATCGAAGATATGCATGACCAAGTTGCCAGCATCAACTCGTTGGCAGATACACTCAAGGCCATCGAGAAGGCTCGACAGGACGAGATGAGAGAGTTAGAGAAAGTCCGACAGGAAGAATCCCGCAGGTTAATGGCTATGATGGATAGGATGGGAACTCGACAAATACAAATGCAGAGTTACCCTACTGAACATATGGGGAACTATGTGCAACAAAACACGTCGTACCAAGCCCCTAGACCTCCAATACAGCCTATGCCAAAAGGAATACTTCCTGTCCCGGCGAACTTTAACCCGTCACGTGCCCGCTCCCTTAGCGGGAAATGTTATTTCTGCGACGAACATGGGCATTTCCTCACGGAATGCCCTGAGAAGAACAAGTTGGAGAAAGAAGGCTGGATATATAAACCAGGAAACTCCAATTGGTACTTCACAGCCGATGGAATTTCGCTAAGCAAGCGTAAAGATGGCATGTCTCCAATGGAACAAGTACTTAAGTACATTAGAGAACATGGTCCCAACCCACCCGCTAGCGCACAAAACTACGAAGGGCTTTTTCAGGAAGACTTCTTTCCTCCGACTGAACAGATAGATCGGACGGTTTTCCTTCAACAGCAGATGATCGACCCCGCCTACTTGCAGGAGGGTTTCGATTAGGCTCGAGGACGGACGGGGGTTCCTCTGAGTTACTACTTAAGAGAACTGCCCCTCCTGAGAGCCAGAATACTATTCGTAGTACTCGAAGCCATACTGCTAAGGAAAGAGAACCAGTTATACCCAATATACCCAAAGAAAACCCGATAAAGCCCGGCCCCACGAAGGGGCTTAGAGTAGAAGTAGTGTTGCCTAGTAGACCTAAGAAAGTTCAGTTCGTCGCACCTCCTGAAGAGGAAGAGCCAGAACTGAGTGATCTATTGGAAGAAGTGTTGGAAGGACCGGAGCCCACTATCGAAGCGGGTCCCGCTAAGAAACGGACAGAGGCCGCTATCCGGCGGTTTCTGTAGAGGAAGCAGAGAATGCTCCCCCAAAGGAAGAGAACAGTACTCCAAAGGAGCAGGAAAAGCACAAAAGCTATCAGCGCATTTCGAAGCTCAAGGACCTCCTACTCAGAAACCCTGGTTGGAGATCCCTTTGGAAGACACTCCTTCCAGAGGAACTTCTTGCCACGAACGAAGCCTGGCAGAAGGATTTGCTAGAGAATCTCAAAGCAAAGAATGTTAAAGTTAACATTCAACAAATGTCTGAATTAGACTCAGGCAGCGGGCCCGCTATGGAAGCGGAGTATCACCAAAGTGAAGACCCACGATATTACTCAGTAAATCTACAAGATACAACCCAGTTACCCCTAGGGTCTGTAGTAGTGCACGACTTAGTCGAGCAACTGTTTAATCATACTGGCTACACGGGTCCGTATCAGATGCCACACACCAATGTTGCGTCCGAAAGTGCTGATCTCAGAACTCTCTGGCCAACAATTGGCGGGGCAGGAAAGAAAGAGAGCCTCCTAGATAGCGGGTCGCAAATAGTGTCTATGTCACTTAAGGCCGCGTTGGAGTTAGGCGTACCTTTCGATCCATCCTTTTCCATCACTATGGAAAGTGCAGACAAAGGTCAGACCAAGACAGTGGGACTGGCAAGGAACTTGGCATTCGACTTCGGGGGAATCGTATATTTCCTACAAGTACACATCATTAGGGATCCAGCGTATGAAGTACTACTGGGAAGACCCTTCGATGTAGTATCTAGTATTAATACATCCGTACTGCGCGATGGAGGAGTAGTTGCTACCATTACTGATCCTAGTAATGGAAAACGACTTACCCTCCCGACATACAAGCGGGGGCAAATGCCCCGCTACCAACAACAACCTGGCACCGGACCGGTTTTTCCGGAGCACTCGAGGAATTGATCGACGATCAAGGAGAGGTGGCTCTAGTAGTTGGACAAGCAGAGAATGGTGAAATACAGATCGAGCGCACCTTTGTGCCAGAAAAATCCCGTCAGACGTTTGATAGTCAAGCATTAACCAGCTTGTACTTGTCACAATCCTCCGATGGTGTTAACAAGGCCGCTAAAGTATTGCGGAACGGGTTCCGTTATGGAACAGCATCGGGTATGTCCACTTCGGACCACCCGCCAGGAAGTCGGGTCTTGTTACCACAAGTCCGACTAGACTCAGATTGGACTTTAGAGGAGGTCGAACAATATCAGCCAGTAACGGTGAACTTGTTCGACTCCGTCCCTCGAGGACTTGAGAAAATACTTCAGCACTTGACAGTTAGTATTCCACAGAAGGAACTCACTCTCTCACAGCAAGAGTATTTAGACTCGAGAAAACGGGAATCAACACCCAGACAGGTCTTAGCCACTAAGAAATACAAACCAGTCGCATTGAAAGTCAAACCTCACCTGGGAACCTTACCCGAGGAGTTCAGGATCATCCGCAATATTGTCGGGGATCCACTTGAAGGCATGTTGGAGTTAAATCCCAACCCGCCAAGCTTCACTCCGACAGGAAGATACACAGAAGAACGACGTGAACAAGTCCAGAGAGACCATGTCGGGGATTTTCTGTGGCCTCAGGAAAGGAACTTGATTGACGACTTGATGTGTAAACAGAACCAAGGCTTTGCCTGGGAAGAGACAGAGAAAGGAAGGTTTCGAGAGGACTTCTTTCCACCTGTAGATATGCCAGTAATACCACATGTACCATGGGTATTGAAGAACATTAAAATCCCGCCAGGGATTTTTAATGAAGTCTGCACTATCATCAAAAATAAGCTAGACTCAGGCGTATATGAGCCTTCGAACTCCTCATATCGCTCGAGATGGTTTTGCGTGGTCAAGAAAGACGGCAAGAAACTCCGACTAGTACATAGTTTGGAGCCGCTAAATGCCGTCACCATAGCGCATTCTGGTCTACCACCCGCTACCGAAGAGTTAGCGGAGGCATTCGCAGGAAGAGCCTGTGGAGGGACTTTGGACTTGTATGTAGGGTATGATGAGCGCCACTTGTCAGAAAAATCTAGAGACATGACTACCTTCTCAACACCCTATGGGGCTTTGCGATTGAAGACATTACCTATGGGATGGACGAATTCAGTCCCAATATTCCATGAGGATGTCACTCATATTCTCAAAGATGAAATCCCGACATATACGCGGCCCTATATTGACGACGTTCCTGTAAGAGGACCCGCCACTAGGTATCAGGACAAGGAAGGGAACTTCGAAACCATTCCAGAAAACCCAGGAATTCGCCGTTTTGTATGGGAACACATGGTGAATATGAATAGAATTATACAAAGAATGAAATACTCGGGGGGAACTTTCTCAGGACACAAAGCAATCATCTGTGCCAATGAAACAGTAGTAGTCGGACACACTTGTTGTTATGAAGGACGGAAACCAGCTGAAGATAGAGTAAAAGTCATCTCAGACTGGTTGCCGTGCGAATGTCTTAGAGATGTCCGCTCATTTCTCGGGACAGCGGGAGTATTTCGAACTTTTGTCAAGGATTATTCAAAGAAAGCATTGGCAATGACTAGACTCACCAGGGATGGAGTACCATTCGTCTGGGGAGAGGAAGAACAAGCGTCAATGGATGCACTCAAAAGAGCGTTGGAAACAAGCCCCATGTTGAAACCACTGAATTATGATTGGCCAACACCCGTTATCTTGTCGGTCGATACCTCTTACATGGCGGTTGGGTTTTATCTGTCCCAAGAGGATCCAGAAGACCCTAAGAAACGCTATTTTGCTAAGTTCTTATCTATAACCTTGGACGAGCGGGAAGCCAGGTACTCGCAATCAAAGCGGGAGTTATTTGGTCTGCACCGTGCGTTAATGGCTTGCAAGTATTATTTACTTGGATGTAGGAAATTGAAGATTGAAGTCGATGCAAAGTACATCAAAGGAATGTTGTCCAACATAGACTCTCTAACCAATGGGAATCTACAACGCTGGGCAGAAGAAATCTTGATGTTCCACTTCACCCTAGTACACGTACCTGGGAAAGTACATGGCCCAGATGGACTCAGTAGAAGGGTAGCATCGCCAAACGATGTGATCATTCCAAGTCCACCAGGGGACGAGTACGAAGAAGAGCTATCGACCTTCGAATATGAGGAACCCGCTAACTTAGCGGAGGAAGACAAACCTCTACCCTTCGAAGACTTCAAAGACAATATAGACACTAGGACTGGATATCTCTTCGAAGTTAGCAAACCAGATGAGAACCAGGAGGACTTAGTAGAAGAAACCCCGACAGAAGTCGAGGAAGAGTACAGAGTCACTCAACTAGCCGCTATGGCAGTGGAGGACTTAGAAAAATGGGTAGCTATCGACGAGTTCCCTGAACTAGAATGATCAGCTAGGGAGCAGCTATGGGAAACCTTACTACCACACGTAGAACCCTACTTGAAAGATGAGAATTATACACCCGCTATCTTAGCGGATCGACAACTTCAAACCCTTAGGGACTTCAGTGACAAGGAATTCTTCATAGCTGGTGACAAGTTATACAAAAAGAATGCAGAAGGGAAACACCGGAGAGTCCTCCTACTAGGCAAAAGACTGCCAGTGGTACAAGTCATACACGACAAGCATGGGCACAAAGGTCAATTTTCCGTCCGCAAACTTGTCGGGAAAAGATTCTGGTGGCCAGGGATGGATACAGACATCAATTGGTTCGTAAAAACGTGTGTACTCTGTCAGAAGAGACAGAAGATGAAAATACACAAAGAACCAACCATAACTCCAACACCAGGGATCTATGAAACGGCGTTTGTTGACACCTTCAGAATGCCGACTTCTGGCGGCACTGGAGCTCGAAAGAAGTACTCAGGATATAATGCAGTCACAGTAGCACGATGTGGATTGACTGGATGGCCAGAGGCCAGAGCGTTAATCAACGAGAATGCCGAGACCTTAGGGGATTGGATTTTTGAAGACATATTGTGTAGATGGGGTTGTATAAAGCAGATAGTCACCGATAACGGACCCGCTATCAAGAAGGCAATGGTCCATATCGAGGCCAAGTATGGTGTTAAAGGGATTCTAATCACTCCCTACAACAAACAGGCCAATGGAAAAGTGGAAAGAGGGCACTGGGACATTAGACAATCATTGTTTAAAGTATGCAAAGGCCATCCAGAGGAATGGCCCGCTTTCTTACATGAAGTACTATGGGCCGAAAGGATAACGGTTAAAAGGACTTTGGGTCATTCACCGTTTTACGCAGTAACAGGATGTGAACCAGTGTTGCCACTGGATATCGAAGAAGCTACCTGGCTTGTAGATATTCCAGATACGTTGATTTCACACTCCGACTTGATAGCGTATCGAGCAACTCAGTTGATAAAACACAAAGAAGACGTAAAGAAAATGAAACAGCGTGTAACAGAAGCCAAGAAAAGAGCAGCAGAAAGATTCATGGATGAACATAAAAATAGAATTCCAAAGTACAAGTTCAAAACAGGTGAACTAGTACTGGTGCGCAATACGCGCATTGAAGACGAATTAAATTCGAAGTTCAAAGAAAGATTCATGGGTCCATATGCTGTTATTTCTCGAACAACGGCTGGAAACTACGTACTGTGTGAACTGGATGGCTCGATATTGAAAGATAAGATAGCCCAGTTTAGGGTGATCCCTTTCTACTCGAGAAAGGACCCAAACCAACTGGGAGATGTATTTTTCAAGAGGCTACATAGGATCCGCGATAGTGTCGGGCGAGTACTCGACTTGGTAAATAAAACTACGTAGGGAACAGATGGTGCGGACACCATCTATTTTCCTTGGTAGGGGATATAGAGGCGTTATATAGGCCAAAAATTTTAAATTTTGTTAAGATTTATCGTCAGCCGCCTATATAGCGGGCAGTCAGAACACCCGCCAACATAGCGGGTGGAAATCGGAAATCGACTCGAGTCAGGTGAGAACACGTGACGCATCACGTGACAGGACGCGTCCAAAACCAATCAAATAGAAGACTGGTTGCCAGGCATAACAGCATTGGAAGACAAGGAGGGGTCGGCTTGTATAAGGCTAGTAAAAAGAAAGAAAGAATTGAGCTCAGGGACTCAGCGGGACCGAGACAGTCGGAAGCGAACAAGGCAAGAACAGGGCATCAATAGCAATCCAAAAAGGGAAGATATTGACTCGCCTCGGATGTTTTGATGGGCGATCCATTAAACACCGGACCGGACCCCGGTAGTGTGAGAAAGAGGGACTTTAATGTTACCCTCTTTCTTTTCAACCACCACGTCGTAAACCAACATGTCCGCACCTGCCTCGCCCGCCCCAACACCTGCTGCAATCACCTCGCCAGCCACCGAGCCGCCCATGTCGCCTGCGCCCGAGCCTGCCACTACTGTGTCGCCTGCACCCGAGCCTGCACACGAAGCTCCTGCTGCGACGTCGCCGGTGCCAGAACCAGTCACCACCGTCTCGTCGGCTCCTGTGTCCCCGCGACTGGAACCAACCACGGGGCTGGGATCGACAACGCCACTATTCCTGCCGGCCCCTTCAGAGGGAGGTTCGCCGCTGCCGGAGGGACAAATATCGACGACGACTCCCAAAACGCCAACCCCTCCAGCCAGTCCGACAGCTGAGCCAGTGTCTCCGAGCGCGCTGGATAAAACGGAGTCAGGCATGACTACGTTGGATGACGCGTCGGCGACGCGTCAACCAAGTCCAGCACGCGTGGAGACGTGGTCAAGCTATGAGGCAGGAAGGACAACGACTTTAGGCCTGGACTACGCGTCCACGGAAGCTGAAGAAGACGAAGACGAGGAGGTGGACGAGCTCATGAGCACGTCCTCTCCAGAACCAGCTGGAGGAGAAACGAAGGGATCTACGGGAGGTGAACCTCCTGCAGATCCGGATCGCAGCGACGGTCTCACCGTCGCTGAGATCGACTTCGCGAGGGCGATGCCCCCTCCTGTCCCACAGTCGCCTCCAAGGCTGCCACTCCGTCTGGGGTCGCCGCCCTCGATAACGGAATCTTTGTTTGGACCAACATGGTTCCCGGCACCGATCCCACCACCGTCGCCGCAGCCCTGGTTTCAACCGACCCCACCGACCACAACCCCGCCCCCAGCATCTCCGTCTGCCGCTGGAACACCCCCAGCAGCAACAGAGATACCGCTGGCGGGACCATCCATCTTGCTGTCGCCGCGGATCTGGTCGCCCCCAACGGGTACTCCGCCCAGGATGGCGACACCTCCAGAACCGGCACCAACGTCCCCCATCCCAACGGCGTCGACGACAAGACCTAAGTCGGCGTCAAAGAAACGGAAACTGGAAAGGCCTGTCCAGGGGGACTCGCCAAAGAAAAGGACTTGGGGACCCGCAATCCTCAAGACGCCTGCCTGGGTGCCGGTGGCGAATAAAAGGAAGGCTGAGGAAGTGGAAGAAGAAGAGGACGACTCCGAGGAGTCAAGGCAGCCGAATCCGCCTAAGAAACGGATAAGGCTCACCAAGAAAAGGCCAGAAGTGGCAAAAGCAAAGGTTAGCTTGTTTCCACTTGGATAAACCAAGTGGATAAAACTAACCAACGCTCTAGAAGCAACCAACGGCTGAGGAAGCAGCCCTCGCCGCTCAACGAGCGGCTCGAGCAGAGGCCCGCGAGGCCAAGAAAAACCAGTCGGCTGCCTCAACGTCGGCCCCGCCTGCAAGCCGGGCCCAAATAGTCAAACCCGCCCCGCAGGAGGAGGCTTCGTCCTCAAAAAGGAAACTCGACGACGACAACGCAGAGCCGCCGAAGAAGAAGCGGAAACCAAGGACAGTCGCTGTCAACCCGACCGGGCGTCGGCCCATACTCCCCGCCCGCCCCAAGAACGACCCCTTCCATAGCCAGCAGATCCTATGCAGGAAATGCTTCAAGAAGGGTATCAAATGCAAGTTCGAGGGCAGCAACAAGTCGTGCGTGGAATGCGCGTACGTGAAGAAGGGATGTCTGAAGCTGGACCCCGAGGATCCATGCCTCCACAAGGACGAGTCCGAACTTCGCGTCGACGAACTGGAAAAGGAGTTGGCAGCGGTAACGGCGAGGTTGACGACCCTCGAAGAAACCGTCAGGTTGTCGGAGGCGGTTATCCCGAACCTCGAGGCGGCGCTGTCTATCATCCTGACCGGTGGGGACACGTCGGAAATCCTGCGCAAGTTGGAACGCGGGAACCACGACTACGACGACGACGACGACGACGAGGACGAGGAGATGGAGGACCCGAAAGGAAAAGGCAAGGCCAAGGCCCCCGCTGAGAAGAAGGGCAAAGGCAAAGGCAAAGGCAAGGAGAAGTAGGAACTTGGGCCACCCTATGCACTACTAGTAACTAGATAAAGGTCTCTAACTACAGGGCACTGACTTACATTATGGGGCCGTCGTTAGAGGGTACCCATAACTTGATATGAGCTGCTTCCCACCTGCTAGGCTAGATACTGGATTGGGATAGACCCTGGACTGGTTCACCAGCTCAGTAGGTCACATGATGAGTGTGGCACCAGGAAAATACAAATCAGGAATATGATGGGGGCAGGGACTGGGGAAATGTGGCACCAGGAAATGCAGATCAGGGGAATTGATGGGGCTGATGGGGGAGAGGATGGGGAATGCCTGATGGGGGATTGATAGCAGGGTACAATTGTGGGTCCAGCATAAATGCTGGGCTATTGCCAGGATATAGGGTGGGAATATGGGGGGGTATATAAATGATATAAAATAGAATTCTCTGTTAACACAAGGAACAAGGAGGGGCAGGTGGTAGCTGCTGAAACCAGCAATAAACGATGTGTGGCGCATTTTTGACGAGGAGCACATACCTTGGATCCCCCAGGCGTTAGTATGGCTGTATTCTCCTTGAAATTTAGATGTGTGCAGCATAAAGAACCATGTAAAAAGACGAAGAACTGGCAGAGAAACAAGCCAAACATTATTGAAAATCCCTTAAAAAGCACCAAAAAGGGAGCAGCACTTTGCCCTCGCATTGGGGTGACCTGAAATCACTTGGAGGTCGTCCAGACACCTTTGGGGCATTGTATATGTCACTCAGTTAGGTCCCCAGGTCAACAGAACCCTTGGATATGATCAAAATGCCAAAAACCCGGACCACATAGGTTTGGGCCACACTATCAACTTGCCATGCCCTGGGGACACCCTGTATTCGAAGATATATGTATATAGTGCTCTAATCATGAGTTAGATGAAGTCTGGAGTGTGAAAAATGCGGTCAAAACCTTGGATATACCCCAAATAATGTCCCCCAAGAAAGCACACATACTATCAACTTCCCCTGACCTCTAGGTCGTCCCAATGTGTTCTATTATTATTATATATGATGTATTAACACCCCAGAGGTGTTCCCAGTATGTCAAAATGCGAATATTCATGATAATAGGTGAACCCTTCTTCACCCTTCCTGCTCAAGTACACCCACTGGTTCGCATATCTACATCTTTAGGACTGTTCTAATAGTCATTTGACATCATATAGATGATATCTTGGGGCCCAGGTCACAGGTAGACCTCGAAGATACACCCCTTTGGTACATGGTGAGGATATGATCTTTGTACTAATTCTCAAATGTCCATGCTCTATATTGAAGGGTGTTCAACCTGGGACATATTCTTGGAGGCTAAAAACACATTGTATGAGGTTAAAATCAATAGTCCACCACTCAGATGTGTGATAGTTGGGGTGGTTCTTGCTGTAGAAGGTGAGGATATAAATTATTGTACCATTTATATTCGTATTTTGACACATTGGGGGAACCTCTGGGGTGCTAATACATCATATATAATGATAATAGAACACATTGGGACGACCTAGAGGTCAGGGGAAGTTGATAGTATGTGTGCTTTCTTGGGGGACATTATTTGGGGTATATCCAAGGTTTTGACCGCATTTTTCACACTCCAGACTTCATCTAACTCATGATTAGAGCACTATATACATATATCTTCGAATACAAGGTGTCCCCAGGGCATGGCAAGTTGATAGTGTGGCCCAAACCTATGTGGTCCGGGTTTTTGGCATTTTGATCATATCCAAGGGTTCTGTTGACCTGGGGACCTAACTGAGTGACATATACAATGCCCCAAAGGTGTCTGGACGACCTCCAAGTGATTTCAGGTCACCCCAATGCGAGGGCAAAGTGCTGCTCCCTTTTTGGTGCTTTTTAAGGGATTTTCAATAATGTTTGGCTTGTTTCTCTGCCAGTTCTTCGTCTTTTTACATGGTTCTTTATGCTGCACACATCTAAATTTCAAGGAGAATACAGCCATACTAACGCCTGGGGGATCCAAGGTATGTGCTCCTCGTCAAAAATGCGCCACACATCGTTTATTGCTGGTTTCAGCAGCTACCACCTGCCCCTCCTTGTTCCTTGTGTTAACAGAGAATTCTATTTTATATCATTTATATACCCCCCCATATTCCCACCCTATATCCTGGCAATAGCCCAGCATTTATGCTGGACCCACAATTGTACCCTGCTATCAATCCCCCATCAGGCATTCCCCATCCTCTCCCCCATCAGCCCCATCAATTCCCCTGATCTGCATTTCCTGGTGCCACATTTCCCCAGTCCCTGCCCCCATCATATTCCTGATTTGTATTTTCCTGGTGCCACACTCATCATGTGACCTACTGAGCTGGTGAACCAGTCCAGGGTCTATCCCAATCCAGTATCTAGCCTAGCAGGTGGGAAGCAGCTCATATCAAGTTATGGGTACCCTCTAACGACGGCCCCATAATGTAAGTCAGTGCCCTGTAGTTAGAGACCTTTATCTAGTTACTGGTAGTGCATAGGGTGCTTGGGCAGGCCCAAGTTCCTTTGGACTCTATAAGAAACGGACTAGACGTTTTATTTACAAATGGGACTTAGTACGCCAGAATATGGACTGTGTACGTACTGTGGTTTTCTTTGGGCGTCGAGAGGTCTTCTTTTCTTTGGGCCCTTCGGGCAAATATTATATAGAAAGCTATATATATAAATAAATGGCTTGTAAATTCTTGGATAAAAACGAGACCGAAAGCGCGAACCCGCTAAGTTGTCGGACATCTAAGAAAGTACAAGAAAGGCAAGAAAAATAGACTGCGCCACACAAGGAATTGGCACCCGACCCGATAGCGGGTCGGGTCTTCGGACTCTAAGTGGTTCATTCAACAAATGCATTGAGTGAACTAGTAAAACTATAAGAGATAGGCGGGACGTCAAACCATATAAGTCAAAGGGAGACGCCCGCAAACGAAGAAGTAAATAGGATCTAAGTGGAAAATTGGACTTAGAGAAATATAGAAGAGCAAAAATAGCTACTCAAAAGCGCCGCTATGACTAGGGCATTGGAAATAAGAAACAAACAAGTCACAAAAGAAGTTAGAGAAAGTCGGGAACACCCCAGTATTCGACACAGGACTCATCAGGATACTCGAGGGGAGCGCAAAAGCACATACGCTCGCCACACTTGTTAAAATGTTTCTGCAATCAATACCAAGTCGTCAGCAAACAAAGGATAGCTCGAGAAAAAGCTAAAGGCACCAACAAAGACCATAGAAGGTGGAGCTTGACTCTCCGCTTCGATAGCGGGTCCCGAAACGGGAGCGGCCGCTACCATAGCGGGTTCAGTCAAGACAGACTGGGCCACCTCCACAGCGACTGGATTACCCATCCAAGCGACGGTGTGAGGAGGTGGAACAGAAGCCGAAGGAGCAATGGGATTGGTAGTTTCGTCGAAGTCACGATCCGAGGCTAACACGGGAGCGAAGTCCAAGTGAGCAGCGAGACCCGTTGTGATAACGCGCTCGTACATGATAGGACGAGTGTCGCAGAAGCGAGGGAATCGATTAACCGCTAAGAAGCGGGGCCACCAAAGGACAAGTGCCTGGTCGACGGGGGACAATTGACCCAAAGGAAGGGGCAAGTTGTTCACTACATCATAGTTGGCAACGATCCCTCCCAAGGAGTCCTCAGCCCCAAGGTGAAAACCAAGGAGAACGGACGTCTGACAAGGACACATTAGACCTCCGACTGGAAAGCGGGTGAACTAAACGTACGGCAAAGTCACCCAATGCCTCTTCCATCATCTTAGCAAAATACCGCTCGGGATGATGGAAGCGGGCGGGGATGAGGTCTTCAAAGTGAAGACCATCGAGTACCACTGAACCCCGCCGCATCCCAAACCAGTTAGAAACTAGACGAAGGCAACAGACATACAACAAAGCAATGTTGTAGGCCTGACCCGTCTTGAGGTCGGGATCCTCGATCTCCCAGATAGCCATCGAGCGAATCTATATCTAAGTCAGAACTAGGAAAAACAGGAGACAGAAGACGAAACTCACCAAACATTGAATCATGAAGCGCAAAGTAGGTGCGTCGAGCATTTCGCTCACACCCAAGGACAAGTCCTCAGTTGGGGAAGTATGAAAGGAAGAAAGATCCAAGACGTCGAAAGGCGTGGCTACGATAGGGAAGCTAAACGTAGCACGGTACATCGACAAGGCCACAGCTAGACCCGCTTCAGCCTCTAAGAAACCGACGGCTTGACGGGAAAAGCGGTCAGAAAGGCCTGGGAGAAAAGCGAGCTTGAAGTTGGTCCAGGGAGGGATTGACGCAAGATTCTGCTCCATGTTGGATAAGGATTCGAGAGGACGTTGCGAGTTTATAAAGGTGCGCGCCCGCTATACTATCGGGCCCCGCAATAACAAACGGATCCGCAACGGCCATCGAATGCAATGAGGCAAGGCCTTACCACACGGCTACGCTGAGTAGTATTGCCAATACGACGACCTAGAGGGTGCGGATGGGCACCACCAAGTGACCTTCCACCAGGATATGCGCAGGGACTTAACCACCCGCTATCAAAACGGGTCGAGGACAAAAATTAGGCCCCGCCAACATGGCGGACAGGAACTCTATCGTGTAGATTCAGTTGGTGGCACAGAGAGACATGAGGCAAAACATATTGCAAATTCAGAGTCTAGTTACGAGGCGAATGATGAACTAAAGAGGGAATACAGTAACTAGCTGCAACAGGGACGTGCCCAACGAACTACAGATCACGGAAAGAGTATTGAGGGATCTACAGCGGAATGTCCAAATCGAAGTGGAGACTAGTCTAGCAAGGACTTCACCGTGCCTACATACAGATCCTTGGTACGATTGAAAGCCTGGATCTCACCGTGGACATGGTTCAAGATCCGAACCAAATCCAAGCGGTAGGACTGCTCCGTCGACAGAAGTGAAGCACTAGCCTCACGAGGGAACTCGTCGAGCTCGGCAAGGCGATTAACCTGCTTGAGCACGCGAACGACCGACGAGGCGTAGCTCTGAATAATAGGACCCGCTAACAAAGCGGACCCGCCAAGTTAGCGGGTGTACATCGAAACTAAGACAACAGGCTTACCTCCAGCAAGCTGGTCCAGGAAAGCCTGGTCGATATGGAAAGACGAAGGCTTAGGACTCTTCCGGGGACGACTAGAGTTCTCGGCAGTAGCCTTGCGCTTATGAGCAGCGGGAGCAGGTTCGACGAAGTTCACGGAAGAACCCAGAATGTCTAAGGCCTTCTGGTATTCCCGGGAAGAAGTCAGCATACCTGGGACGAACGCGTAGGGAAGGTAAAATACCGTGCGCTTCGAGTCCGAGGGAGGCGACTATGAACAAGTCAGCACCCAAAGTAGAAAATCAGCCCGAGTCGAAGACATTACCTCGAGAGGAACCAAGTCGGTACCAGTAACACCGTTGCCGTCGATAATGGACAAATCCTGCAAGGGGACTGTCAACGAGTCCAAGTCTAGAAAAATCGTGAAATAAGCTCACGTCGTCCGAAGCAAGATCGGATTCAGACAGACCGTCGTCCATATCTTAGCGAAAGAGAAGGCGTCGGGGTTAAAACACAGATTGTGAAAAGTTGGAGAAGAGGAACTTACCACAGTCCTCAGGAGGAGGCATAGCCGCTTCCCCAACGGCCTCCAACTTCTCATCGATCACCGCTGGCGACTTAACCGTCTTTCCACCCTGGGAAAACGACTTAGAAACCAGAAGCACAGGAAGGAAACAATAGCGTACCTTCTTAACAGCAGGCTTGCTCTTGGGAGGATCCTTAGGAATGTCGACTTTTGGAGCCGCCTCCTTAGCGGGTCCTTTTCCTTTCGAGTTAAAGGACCGCTGGTTGAAGTGCAAAGGGTGAAAGTCGGGCAACTTAGGCGCTATGAAGTCGGTGTGTCGACTAGTGACAGCCGTAAGAGGCGTGAACACGCCAGCAAGATTAATCCGCGGGAGTTGAGGATTAACCCCCAACTCCAGCAGGTAGCAAGCTAGCCAGTTGCGAACGTTATGAAAGAATGAATGGATTTCAGCCGTCGCGGTAGCGGTCGTGCGATTAGCCAAAGATAGGTTAACAACCTAACTTGGGTTAGACACGCACGAACATGGAAGAATAAAGGCACTCACCAATAACTTGGGAAAGAAGCGATCGAGAGAGTCCACGCGGGCTTCCAGAGCGATACCCGGCGTGTTAGACGAACGAACGAGGGCCATAATCGGTCCAGAAAGTTGTTCGATCGCGTCCTTGATGACACCCTCGACATGAGTGGGGACCGCGTAGTTCATGATGAACTCAGAGATAGCGGGTCCCAGCTCCGCACGAAACTGCGTAACCTCAGGCGCAACGGTCACTGGATCGACTGCCAGCAGTGGGCGAATAGTAGTCCAGTGCGGGGTTTTAGGAGGAGCCATTATGCAGAAAAGACAGAAGTTGGATAAGAGTTGTAGTGGACGCGCCAACGAAGTGGCGCACCTACAACAGCTTTTAAGCCAGGACTTAGAATAACCAGATCGGGCCCGCTTCACAATCGGGTCGATCTAAGTAGAATCCAAATCTGGAGTTATACGATGACCCTGTATTCTACCAAAGGTAGAAGGCAGAGGATGTCGGGGACGACATCAAATAAGTCAAGGGGAGATGATACGCCTTGTAATATTTGGATGGGCAAAGACCCCATATTTTGCGATTTTGTACAAGGCAAACCAGGCAGAATGGACATAGGAAGAAGGCATTATGGACGGAATATACCACCCCACACCAGGCTAGCAGTACGGAGAAGGTCCTTGTTACTGGGACTCATCCTTGGAACCTTGAAGTCATGCACTGGTTCAGCCAGGCAATTGACCCCGCTCTCGAAGCGGGAGGAACCTAAAACTACAATACAAGTAACTCGACTTAGGTCGATCAATAAAACCAGTACTCAGTCTTGCACCCGCCATTGTGTCGGGTACTTAGAAATAAGGATCCCACTCTTCCAAGGACAGTTCACGAACCACCCGCCACACTTGGACGGACTTAGCCACCAAAACGCAGAGGACGGAGATCGACCATCGAATCCATCAAAGGCATGTTGCGTCATGAGTCATGATCTCAGGGGAAGTAAACCTTATTCCTGGATCACGCTCTGACTCCCTGGATCTCATCAATATAATCCAGATCGGGCAGATCTCCCAGATCGAGCACAGAAACCCAAGTCCCTCTGTTGGATAGCATTCGGGCTCTGGATATGAAGCGCCAGAGGCACTGTAGGACCCACCTAGGAGTTGAGCCGCCAGCATGACGGGCCCGATTCCTGGGCGGGGCATTATTGGAAATAAGGTCTCTCTATCAAGAGAGGAAAAACACAAGGCAACAGGGACCATGCGGGTGCTAATTGAAGGCCCGCGCGGATCGCCTAAGAATGGAGAGATACACATGGAACAGGCATGCCAGCTGACCTTGGATCACTCAGGAGCTGTGTACCCGCGCGGTACGCCACTCCTCATTGGGTGCATCCAGGACAAATACCTGGCTAAGAATGATGAAGGCCATATGGCCCAGGGCACAACGAGGTTCACGGGGCCCGCCAACGTGGCGGCCGCTCCTGTGGCGGGTAAAATACAGTAAACCAGCTTTAGTCACGCTCTTTAGAAATACCTATATAATACGCTCGTTAGCATACTGTAAAGGAGCTTAGACCCCCAGTAGACGCAGCCCACAAAGCAGTATTTACCGTCGGTTAGCTCGATAGGATTGAATAGAAGTTCTGTCACATAGGTGACTTTGAATCTGAAAGCAAAAGGAACTTAGAGCCATTGGAGCTACTTTGAGTAATTGAAGTTTAGCCATTGCCTGTGCCATCGACGTTCCCGGCGCTGTCTCAGAACAGTCATCTAACCACTTGAAAGAATCTGATTGGAAAACTCAGTCCCCGTTGAGTGTGGTTTAGACTGCAGCTAAGCTATCGTTTTAAGCCGCGGACAGAGTCCGTTGAGTCTTAGAGCACTAGATAGATACCAGGGTATCTGGACGCAGACCTCTTAGCGTGGTTGAAGATTGACGGACCGGTTGGAGCTTTATTAAGTCTGCCTCACGCATCCCAATCGGCCTGTGACTCTTGTTGGCCTCTAGTTTTCAACTAAAGATCAGATCCCTGTTACCCCTCGAACTTGTTATACATTTTGAACCATTGCAATCGAACCCCCATACCTTCCCGAAACCCCAAAGACCAGTTCATCGAACTCTAAACAAACAAAAGCAGACCCGCTATTGAAGCGGACTTGCATTTCCACGCCTACTTGTTAGTGTGTGTGTGTGTGTGTGATTTGGTGGTGTCCTTTTGCACTGCACATCACCGATCTGGATTATATTGATGAGATCCAGGGAGTCAGAGCGTGATTCAGGAATAAGGTTTACTTCCCCTGAGATCATGACTCATGACGCAACATGCCTTTGATGGATTCGATGGTCGATCTCCGTCCTCTGCGTTTTGGTAGCTAAGTCCGTCCAAGTGTGGCGGGTGGTTCGTGAACTGTCCTTGGAAGAGTGGGATCCTTATTTCTAAGTACCCGACACAATGGCGGGTGCAAGACTGAGTACTGGTTTTATTGATCGACCTAAGTCGAGTTACTTGTATTGTAGTTTTAGGTTCCTCCCGCTTCGAGAGCGGGGTCAATTGCCTGGCTGAACCAGTGCATGACTTCAAGGTTCCAAGGATGAGTCCCAGTAACAAGGACCTTCTCCGTACTGCTAGCCTGGTGTGGGGTGGTATATTCCGTCCATATTGCCTTCTTCCTATGTCCATTCTGCCTAGTTTGCCTTGTACCAAATCGCAAAATATGGGGTCTTTGCCCATCCAAATATTACAAGGCGTATCAGCGGGCTGTGGGCACAGGGGTCCATGTCAAGTCGACTCTATCTCGTACTCATAACACCTTTGAGCCCTTTGCCGCCCAAAGAATGTAGAGTTCGAACTAGAAACAACACATAAGCCAAAAGAAAATAAGCGCCGGACAATTACATACCTGCTGCATCATTGCATGATGCCACGTCACCCCAGTATTCCCATACTCGCACAGATTCATCTCCTACCTCATCCCTTTCAATTCGCTGTCCCAACGCCGCCCACAGCGCACGTATTCCGCCCTCCCGCCTCCACTCCCTGCACACCCCGGTTAACGTGTCCTGTGTCGACGATGACAGCGGCGCGGGCCCTTCTGCATATTCTCGACTCGTTCGAGATAGCCTATGTTGGCGCGCGGCGGAGACGAAAAGAGCATTAATGAGAGGTATGAAGCTTTGAAGACCTGGTCGATACCTCTGACGACCAGCATAGGCACGGCGTCAATGGCGAGGTTGTAGAAGTGTGTTGTCCGCTCGGGAATAATCTTGGCACGCTTTTTCGAGGATATTGAAGGCCGCCTGGACGTAGCGTTAGAACAACGTGGGTTGGGTGGAGAATAGGACTGCACCACTTACCTCTAGCCGGTCGACCTGGTGCATGTCCTGCATCATTGCCTGGAGGGTGCCAAGGAAGGCGACGAGGTCCTGGACTACGGTGTTGAAGGCTTCGAGGACGGATGCTTTGACGAACTGGGCAACCTCGGGAGACGACGAAAGGATGGGTCACGAGTTGCTGTTGAGGGGATAGCCTGCGATGCTGCAAATACATTCCTCCCAGCACAGGATGTACGCCAGATAACCCCAGTAGTCGGGTACGCGCGTGAAATTGACTAGTTTCTGGTGAGACGAGAGCAGATAGACTGGCGGTAGGACGTGCTATGTGACGGAGGGGAGCACAAATGACAATACAATAGAAGGGTATAGAAAATGCCATGGGTGTGAGATCGGAAAATAATTTGGTAGACCAATGGAACCGTAAGCAACAGGAGGGTAACGATGCAGCACAAAATACATACCGTGAGCGTATCCGAGGCATTGTAATGTAAAGTCCTAGCCGATATCTTCAATAATGTTCGACCATGGTGGTAAGAGGTAGAAGCCTGTGGGAAATAGACTTACCAGTTCTGATCCCTGTTGCGCTCAACGTCGAGAGTATTCGTCTCGGCGGTGTTCACGTGTTGCTGAAGCAACTTCTACGAAGTACTATCATGCCCTGTGTCATGGTTAGTCACCCACTTGTGGTTAACTCGTTGATCCTGGCCGTGAACGAGGATGGTTTTGCCCCGGATAAAGTGCATATCGTAGGTACTGTGGTATATTATATTTCTATGAAAGTTGGGAGCGATACGTGAGCTAGAACTATTGCCAGTTGCCAGATAGTCGATCAAAAAAGTGAGTCCAAATGAAGAACTCGAGCTAGAGAGCTCGCAAAGGTTAGTAAAAATCGCGGGGAAGTTGAAACATGTAGATATAGTGTATATACCACGTTTCAATGTCTTACATTCATATTAAAGGCTTTGTGCAAACACCAGGACACCTATCGAGGCGCTCAAGACAATCTCGTCACGCTCAGTCACAATGGCCATCAATGGCTGTCAATGCCGCTAATGCCAGATTTGATTTCCGACCGCCGCCAACGCCAACCTGTTCGTCGCATCACAACACCGAGCGGAGTTGTAAAAGGGCATCATCAAAAAGTCACGCTCTTGTTCTTGAGCTCATCGATGGGTGTCCTGGCGCTCACACATCACCCGGAATATCAATGTATGGCATTGAGCCATGGTATATACACTATATCTACATGTTTCAACTTCCCCGCGATTTTTACTAACCTTTGCGAGCTCTCTAGCTCGAGTTCTTCATTTGGACTCACTTTTTTGATCGACTATCTGGCAACTGGCAATAGTTCTAGCTCACGTATCGCTCCCAACTTTCATAGAAATATAATATACCACAGTACCTACGATATGCACTTTATCCGGGGCAAAACCATCCTCGTTCACGGCCAGGATCAACGAGTTAACCACAAGTGGGTGACTAACCATGACACAGGGCATGATAGTAAGTACAAAGACAAGATGTCAAGTACCGGGCAACGTTATAGCCGGACGACCGGCTACTATGTATCTGGGACAAAAGTGGCTGTGTCTGACACTTTCGTCCTGTAATTTGCCTGCCGGGCTTTTTCTCTGACTCCCACTCACCGGCTATTGTCTCTGTCCTTCCCATTTGCACGGATCGTCGTCGCGCGCACCAGTGTCTCGAACTTATACTCAGACATTGTCATCCAAATTACGCCCAGACACGCACTTACACGTGTCGTACTGCCCGTCTCTGTGCTATGTCGGACATCCCGCTGGACTTGAGTTTTTATTGGTCCCACCATGACAACTTCAACAACGGAGACGCCCGCTTCAAGGGTCTTAATCGCCACACCCAAAAGTTTGTGGACAGACCGCTTCCGCCACCATCTGGATCAGAGCAATGGAATCAATGTAAGTCCCGTCTTCTGCTGTTATTATGTAGCACTAATTAACCTGTAGCTCTGACCAACTACAATCCGTCGCGTGTGATGAGTGACGAGATCGCTTCGCGAAGGGCGTATCAGGTGTATCCATCGCTGTCAACTCCACTGCCTTCGAGGATGCCGATCCCGAAACTTGCGAAGGAGTCTTCGTTGGTAGCAAGACCCGCCAAACAGAACAACTGGAAGAGCTTCAAAGAAATCCGTGACGCTGCCGAGGCGACTGTCGTCCAGATGATTCCCTTCTCCAGTGAACGCAAATCGATGGATGTCGTCAAGCTCGCTGACAACAAATGGAGGCTCTACGCCAATCGTTTTCTTCTGGACGCGAAATCTGCACACGATTAGCGCATAATCTCTGTCTCGTGTCGGTGCACCCCGCTATCGATGCCGCGCTTCTGACTTTTCTGTCACTAACGGATGAATTTCTCGCCATAGTCATCCCTTACGCCCAGCCTGACTTGTTCTGGCGTCTCTACGAGCCCTCAAATCAAGTATGACTGCCGACGAGCTCATTAACATTCACCGACGTACGTTCGCGTTCGCTACTACAGCGGCACGTATCGTTTATGCGACCTCGGTCTCATCCCAGTGCGTATAGTTCCATGGGGTCTCCATCGCTAACCATTGTCAGTCTGGAACACGTCAAATCATCCAGCACGCCGACTGACACTTAGGTAACACCACTCGCTGCACATGGCACACATATACACACATTTCAACGAGCCCGCTACGATATTTACCCGTAACAATCCCGATTTTCGAGCCATTGGAGGACATCTTGGCGCCCAACACCTAATTTCGAGTCTCGCGTACATTGTGTTATGGCTCCGATCCGCTACACCGTGCTCGACTTATCACATATCCTCGCAGACATCAACTCCTTCCGCCGTTGACGCATGGTTACCCGCCGAACAATCATTTCCAACATCATCGCTGTGTGGCGCACGCATGTGGAACGACCTCCGCAGAATTGACTCTCGACCCTCGCAGTCGTCGCACTGGATGTACCACTCACTGAAATACTTTCTTCCAGCTTCCCAGAATAGATATCACGTTCTTGGTACGTTGTTCTTACATTTCCGTCCAATATGCTTACTCCACTCCAGGTAACTCTGTTCTGACCCCTTTGGATGGATTCTGGGCGCATCGGAAAGCGATTCGTAACCCCCTGGTAGTGACTGTGTTCAATCTCCGCCTCGATATTTCACTCATGGATTTATCTTGTCCACCTATGATCATCTCGCTGACGTCTCCTTGTAGCTTTTCTTCGCTTGCAAAGGATGTGTCAGGATGCGGGTGTGGACTAGATGACATAGGGTTTCGAGCGCAGTCAAGAGTAGAGCAGGCCGTCCCCGCCAGGCAATAGCACCGTTGTCGACATTTTTTGGAATGGCAGAGCAACATTCGGACAACTTTCGTCCAGGTAATTGGTTCTTCCATGCCGTGTATCATACCAATTCATACGTTGTCCATAATTTATATCACAGGCTACGAGGGTTACGAACAGACCTTCCCGGGGGACGAATACAGACATGAAGCTGGGCCGAATGCACGGGTTTCCAAGGTCTACAACAAGGAAGCTGCTACGCACGACACCGATATGGTTAGACAGTGCCGGGATTCTTCCGATGCCATCCTTGTCTTCGTAGGTGTTTCTTCTGTTTATGAATATGGGCTAACTAATTCCTAGGCTGGTCTTTTCTCGGCTGTCCTGGCGACGTTTGTCGCTCAGACCTCGCAGGCATTCTAAACAAATAACGCGGAAATATCGAACTCTATGTATGGTATGATCATTCGCAACACCGATGGTTGCAACACTGATCTGCGAACCAGCCGCTCCTGATCCACCTCAGGCGCTAGAAGGTTCTGGTATCGTTCAAGGTAAGATATAGCCCTATATTTTTGGATGGCATATTGAATTCCAAAGGACCCATTGAACCGCTCCCACTGCCAGGAGCGGAGTCCCGGAGATTACATCCCAGTCCGTAAACACAGGTTCGTCTCTATATCATATATTCTTGTTCTTCATAGTCCATGCACCACCAGATTCCCCCGCGCCGTCCAGCAAATCGCAAAGACAGCATGGAACGGATCCAAGATGGTATCCGAAAACGTGGAGAAATTTCTTAATGGCACACCCTTAGTTTCCATGTGTTTTTCCAGACCAATATCGACCATAATCACTGGCGACCGTCCTCGCACGCATCGGCGAGCGTCTGGAGATCATGGGAAGCAATATCGAATCACAAACGCGCCGTGCATCAGTCCGAGCTGTGAGTAGTGTACGTCGTCTTCGGCCGCGTAGTTTCTTCAATGTCGCCAATAGACCGTGACTTTGACTTGAATTCACATCTGAAGTGAAACTCGCATCATGACCATTGGCATTGAATTGAATTGAGACTAGGTTACTCTGTTGGGACGTTTTAATCAGGCTCTCTTTCTAGTCGTTCATACTGCACATTGTATCGGGGCGTATAGTATACGGTGTTAGTACGGTTTGGTTTGGATGTTTCTCTAAAAGGCGCAGAGGAGGAGAAGGAGAGAGTTCGAACTGCATTCCCAGTGTTCGATAAGCTAGGTTTGCTGTTCGTTGGCAACGATCTGTAGTATGAGCAATTGGAGGCACAAGTCAAAATAACGGCATGGAAAAAAGTAATACATAAGTGAACGCGAGTTTGTCGAATGCCTAACGTCGACCACCCCGTTATCCCACGAGCTCGAGGAATCCACGCATCCTCAAACTTGCTGCATCCCCGAAAATCCGAGGGCTGAGCAGACCTGGAATGACGAACGAGGCGAACTGTCGAACTGTCGCGATCGAACTGGGCGAACCGGATGATTCGGGCCGTTGTCGGGATACTGTACGCCGCAACCATGTGTTCCCGCCAAACAGCGCCCATTCGCTACCTTTGTGTTAGTCTCCCTAAGGCGTACTCTATAGAGTCTGCCAACTACTCTTGAACACTTGGTGAGATTCAGAAGCTACTCTCTATTCAATCTAACAAATACCAGGTCGCTGCAGCCCCGGTACTGCCGAACTTCGCCTGAGGACGGTCAGGACAGCGGCGTCGGCGATTGCAGAGTCGATACAGTCCGAGCAGCGCGCAAATACGAGAAGAGGCCGAGGTTCTTCAGGAAGAACACGGAGAAGAAACGGACGTCGTCGGCCAGTGTGCCTGCAGACGGTTCTATGTACACCATCGCAAGAAGTCCCAGGCGAGTGACGGAATGTTCATATCAATTATCCGCTCGCTGCCGACTAGGTAGACAGCCACGGAGAGCCCATCGTGAGATACGAAAGGAACAAAGTCCGGGCTACCAGTGAGTGATCTTCAATGTTCTTGACGACGATAGCTGACGGCGTTCAGAATATACTACCCTTACCTTTGTCCCAAAGAATCTCAACGAACAATTCAGGCGGTGAGTCTGACATATCTATTACTGTCCTACTCCTAACGTGTCGTAGTGTCGCCAATCTCTTCTTCCTTATCCTCTTCGTACTTCAACGTCAGTATCCATCCATCCATCTCTAACGGCCGGCAGTATTCCCCGTCTCTGGTGCTGCGTCCGGCGCTATTGCTGCGTTCCCCCTCGCCTTTATTCCTACCGTCACCGCCCTCAAGGACGCTGTTGAGGACTATCGTCGAGCCACATTAGACGAAGAAGTCAACACCGCGGCTGCAATCAAGCTCGGCTCATGGAGAAATGTTAACCAGTCCACCGACCCGCGTTTCTGGTTCGAAAAAATTACTTGGCCTCAACGCTCCGGGCAAAGTTACCAAGGGTGTCCGTAAATTACGCGACAAGGAAGCCAATGCCGTTGGACACAACGTGCGCATCCTGCTCAACAAGAATCTCGACACCTCAACATTCCAGGATGACTATACCACCAGTTTTGACCTCCACGAAATCCGCAATCCCAACAATCCCCGCCATTTAGACGACATTCAAAGCGTCAATTCGTATAACTACCCCCCTTCCATGAATCAACCGTCTAGGACGGTGTATTCGGAAACTCCCACCCAGGTATCTAGCTCTCAAGTGGATCTTCGACAATCCCAGTCAGGCTGTGACAAGCCATCCTCTCCACCGTCCGGTGTCATCGGCTGGCGCAAGAGGACGAGTGGGTCCGCAAGGCGGGAGCGCACGCTATGGAAGAAGCTGGAAGTTGGCGACATTGTTCTCTTGAGGGACAACGACCAGGTCCTGGCCGACGTTGTCGTCCTTTCGACTTCGGATCCTGACGGCAAGTCTTACCTGGAAACGAAGAACGTGGACGGAGAGAAGAAAAGTACCACGAACAAGACTTCGGAAGATGACGTAGAACATTCGTCGTTTCATCTTGACTCGGAACCTCCCCATCAGAATCTCTACCTTTACCACGGTGTCCTACATTTCAAAGATCTGACGCCTGGGGAGAGGCGTCAAGAGGCAGTCTCGTTCAACGAGCTCCTGCTTCGTGGATGTTCGCTTCGCAATACACAATGGGTCATTGTCTTGGTTGTCTTCATCGGCGCGGATACCATGATCATGCTGAACGGTGGCGCGACTCCTTCGAAGCGTTCCAAGATCGAAAGGGAGACCAACTCCAATGTTATCGTGAATGTTGTCGTCCTCGTCATCATGTGTACAATTGCGGCTATCTTCAACTGTTTGGAGGAATCGAAAACTGGCACCAGCTCACAGTTCTTCGATATCAATTCCGACGCCACGGGTAGGTTCCTCATTCTGTGGATTTTAAAATGTTTTTTTGATTTTCTTTGCAGACTACGTCCCATCGCTTGCCAAAACGTCGTTCCCATCTCGCCCTACATCTCCATCACCGGTCAAGACCATCCCGGCTTACTGCATATCTCAAGATGTTGACACGTACTACGAATCTTTTGACACCGCCTGTGTACCCAAGACATGGAACGTCTCCGACGATTTGGGACAGATCGAATATGTCTTCTCCGACAAGACGGGTACGCTCACGCAGAACGTCATGGAATTCCAACGATGCTCCGTCGCTGGTATAGCTTACGGCGAGGGTGTGACGGAGCCGCAGAAGGGAGTCGCAACGAGGCAAGGCAACACCGATTTCATCGATCGGCAGGACCTTGCTGAGAAGCTCGCTGCTCTGAAATAACAGATGCTGTTCATCGCCCTCAAGAATCGGTACCTAAAGCACGACCAACTCACCCTCATCGCGCCCAAGCTCACTCAAAATCTCGCTGAGCGTGAGGGCAAGCAGCGGGGCCACCTCATTGCGTTCTTCCGGGCGCTCGCTCTCTGTCATACTGTTCTGTCGGACAAACCTGATCCGGCCAAAAACCCGCAATGTTGGATGCGGTCTGTTCGGATTGGAAGGTTCGCAGGCTGCGATGTCTGCGGATTATGCGTTCGGGCAGTTTAGGTTCCTGGCGAAGTTGCTAATTGTTCACGGTCGCTGGTTGTGTCAACGTGTTGCTGATATACATAGTAGCTTCTTTTTACAAGGTGAAGTGTTCTTTCGATATGCGAAGTTCGCTGCCAACACTTCTATAGGATGTTATTTGGACGTTTGGCTTGTTCTAGCACTTGCCATTCAACAAGTATGTCGTTCGCCTCTGGCTTGCGACTTCGCTGATTGTTTCGCTTTAGTTTCGACGTTGCATATTTGTATCAGTACGCTTTCATTCTGTTGTACAACCTTCACGTCGCTGCCTGTTATTGTTTCCGGAGGTACGCTGGCCCTTCCACTACTGGCTTGTTCTCACGCTGATGTCTATCATCGTCAGCCTTCGACCGGGACATCAACGCAAAAGCTGCCCTCGCCTCCCCACAGCTCTACGTCTGCGTTAGCCGAGTCCTGGAGTATACTCGCACAAAGTTCTGGCTGTACGCGGGCGACGGATTGTATCAGTCAGCTGTTGTCTTCTTCATGTCGTACCTCCTTTGGTACGCCGGTATCAATGCTTCGTGGAACGGGAAGACTATCGACTCGCTAGATGACTTTGGAACGACCGTGTCTGTTGCCGCCATCTTGGCAGCGAATACATATGTTGGCATGAACACTTGCTAGTATGTTGCCCCATCTATATAAGTTATGCTTTGCTGACTGCTTTACAGCTGGGCTGATATGACGTGGATCAACCATTGTAATGATGGGCTGGATCGTCGTGTATTCGTTCTTCTTCAGCAGCGATTTCATCGATGAGGCTCAGATACTCTTTGGCAACGATCTTCTTCTCAGCGACTGTTGCTCTACGTGTGCTCTTCCACCTTTTAAATTGGATTTTGCCCTAACCATGTTTCATAGCTTCTCGGTTCTTCTGCAAGTTCGTAACAGCAGCATATGCACCACTCGACAAGGAGATTGTTCGAGAGATGTGGGTCAAGGGCGATCTGAAAGACCAACTGGGAATCTTCCGTCGGAATGGCAAGAATCGCGAGTTAGTCCGGGGTGATGTCGAAGCTGCGCCTACGTTCGATCACGCTCGCAATGCCTCCGACATCTCGCTTCATCAAGTAAAGCCTGGCTACGAACCCGTGCTCGCCGCTTCTCTGTCTGCAAACTCGCCTTCACCATGCCTTGATAACCCACCCATTGACAGTCCGTACGCCTACGATGCCATCAGATGGCCCCGACCCCTCAGTCCTACCACTCCGCCTCTGATATACCCCCCCCCCCATCTTCACCTTCACCATCTCCAAAGTATATGTATTCTGATGGCCAAGTCACCAGCACCCCGCCGAGTAGACGGACAAGCGTGGCTACAGCTCAAACACTCAGACATGACGACTACGCGCGTTCAATGTCACCACCCATGCAGTCGTTACAGATACCTAGTAGCCGTGGTCATGGACATGGGCGGCACAGCCCTGGCCCTGCGAAAGTACATCGAGATGGACCAGCGAGGTGGAGGGAGCTACAGTCCGACGTCTCCGAGCTACCAATCGTCCCACCACGCTTTTAAGTGTTCTGCAAGCGACCCGTCGTTCGCTACCGCAAGGGATGATTTTGTGCACGCCGAGAGTGATATCGGAGTGCAGCCGCTAGGACACCTTGCGGTGGGTGATCCTGGGTATGGCGCGCCTTACGATGACCGGCGAGCGAGTGCCATGTCATGGCAAGGAGGACGAGCGTTATAGTACTTCTCCACCCATTCTTCTTTTCCTCGGGCTGTATTTACCCCGCTGCTTGTTTGTTTCTTGTATTCCTTTGGAATTGGACATTATAATTATCTATCAATGATCATGAACATACCTATACCCCCGCTGAGTGGCGTAGTTTTTACGAAAATCTCTTCTTTTAAACGAGCGGCTGCTCTGTATCGTGCAAAGTAACTTACGAATATCTATAACGACTTTATTTGCGATGCATGGGGCGGTGATGTTTGATCACTGAGTACTGCTGAAATCTAGCGCGGTGCACGTGACGGTTGAACACTGATTTCTTACCAGTGCCACTGCCAGGACCTTCAACGCAGAGGATCATGTATTCGTTAGTGGACGTGTCCATTGGCAACCCCTCATCTCAGCAGGCGGAGAGGCAAGCTACATTTCCAGAACAGACCATAGTGAGGGTGCTTTCCGGTGCTGTGTGCAGTGTTTAAACGACATCTTGAAGCCCATTGACGTTCATTCTTCAACCGCACTTTCCCCTCCTTCCCAGGTAACCTTGGCCAGGACGAGTTGCCAACGGCCTCCGGCTCGACACTCATGCCCGTGTTGTCCTCAAATCTGCGAGAATCCATATCCGTGGACTCCTTCGTCAATTACGGACGTGACCTATTGTCAGCCACTATTCGACAACACACAAATGCTGCCTCGGAATCGCCCAAAAACTCGCGCTTCGACTCCTCTCAAAAGATGGACCGCGATACACGCTTGGGTGGCAGACTGCGCGGAGCAAGTGTCAGCTCGGCAGTTGAAGAACGTACTCCAGTCGCCGAGGCTTCCGATATTGAACGCTCCGGAGTGCTCAATTCGTCTATCTATGACTACAAGCGGATGTCGTTTAAAGGTCAGGACAAGACCAAATCCTTCGTGGGTGGCGGTGAATTACCTCTGCCCTCTCGGACTCCCGCCCTCAGCACCACGTCGAGCATGAGCAGCATCTTATCGTCCTCTACGAGCTCAAGCACCCAAGAAGGCGTCCCGCGCACGCAGTCCCATTCATCTTTGCAGTCGCTCGCTAAGAAGAACACACCCGCAGCGACTGCCTCGGGGCGATCTCGCAGTGACAACTTGGGCATGCCCCCGAGCTCACGCCGGATGATGATCAACACCAGTGTGTCTAGTGCCACTGTATGTATCACTATCATCTTTCAAGCTTCCCGTATTGACCATCCCGTTAGATTGATCATCCGTCCGCAATCACACTCGTGGTGGTGGGTGTTGCTGGATGTAGCAAATCACAGGTCATTAGAAAGGGTCTTCGATGTTTCGGTCTATCAGAGACCACTGCCTCGCTCCCTGGTTCCCATTTTTCATCACGATGTACGTCTTTATGTTTCGTCTCAGCGCGTCTTTCTCAGTCAAATATCAGATTCTCGTCGGAAAGGAAAACTTTCCAAAACCGACGACTCGCCTGAATCCTCGTTGATCGTCATTGAGCTCGATATACCGAGTTCAATCCCGGATGCCAGTTTGGCTACAGTCAACTTCCTACCAGACACAACAAAGGTTGATGGCACGCTCATTTGCTACGACGCATCTGACGAGACGTCCTTCAGGCCCGCCCGTGGAAGCGTTGACACGTGAGCTTCATCTTTTCTATATTTTTTGCCCTCCGTTCAAAGGTGTAAACAGGTGGTTATGGTGCTCTGCAACTCCCTCTGGTCGTGGTGGCATGCAAGTCTGATCTACCGAAGGCTGTCGACCCTCAGACTGCAGTGCGAATCTTTTCGCAGTATGACGCCGGCCTCATAGAGGTCACCAATAACTCTGAATCCGGAAGGGAAAAGATGAGGCATTCATTTCACTGGCTGCTGAAGGCTATCCTGCGCGATTGTAGTAAGTCTGGACTTAGCCTCGAGCCATTTTTTCTCTCTTGTCTGATCTGAGGCTAGGAACACCGAGAAATAGATTTGAGCACTATCGTAACTCCGCGTCGCCGGAACTTGTCGCTACACCGTTATGGGAAGGGTCGCGTACCGTGACACCCACAGTGTCTTCGACTTCAACTCTCACACACGCAACTCTGAGCCACGATCAACCCTCGGAGCCACTGTCCCTACATCGCATACGGCGCCAGCCTCGCCGGCAGCCTCTGGTAATTCCTTACCAGAGAACCAGGTGGATACCACTCTTGAGGAACCTGCTTCCCATACAGAAACCACTCATAGTGATTCATCGTACCTGCCAGCTCCCGAAGAAGTGAACGGAACAGCTGCTCCCCAAGAGCGGAAACCTCCAAAGGCAAAAGAAACGTAGGTCGCCAATAATCTATATCCCAGCCTAAAACTAACTCTACCATTAGGCGACTTGCACAATGGGCCATGCTGGATGAGCTTTTGGACAAAGTATTGTTTCTCGCCGTCAGCGGGGACGGTATGTTTGATCTTCTTCGTCGAAGCCCTCCTCGACTGACACACATTCAGATCCGACATATATTACTCACTTCTTGTTGACTTATAGGCGCTTCGCCAGCCCACGCAGTTTTCTGCTTGCCATGCAAAAGCGAATGAGACAGTTGGATAATCCATCTGGTGATCCGATGTTTGCCTGCTATGCGCAAATGAGGTACATTATATTCCAATTGAAACAATCCTGTTGGTCCTTACATGTCTGGACTATAGGATCTGTCACCTTCTGGAGCTTTGGATTAGGGACTATCCGTACGACTTCGCCGTCCGTGGCACCGCTGGCGCCTTATCTGCTCTGATCAAGTCTATCATCTCCAAAACATACCTACTCCATTATGGGTCCGACTTCTTACCATTTCTAGAACTCCTTCCCAGCCTAGTGGACACGGATTCCGATTGGGCGCTTAAATTCGACGACTCAGCAGATGAGAGTGATGACTCTTATAGCCTCCTGGATGCAGAGGAGAAATCAGTTGTTTCTTCCACAAAACCAAAGACCACCTCGACCGCGACTGCGAACGAGAAAGCACGTAGTGCAATCGTTCGAGAACGGAAAGGAAGTCTTCCGTTAACAGCGAAAGCTCTATTACCGACCGTGGACGACTTTAGTGCATTCGAACACACACCCGACACCCCGAAGCAGCAGCTGAGAGAGCTACTGTGATTGGCAGCGGAAGTCAACAACACGGACCCGGAGGAGCTAGCAAAGTAGATCACCCGACTTGAGGCGAAGTTGTTTTTGGATATCCAGGTGATAAAATTCCTGATACTGGATATGTATCTGTCACTGATCAGTCGAGGTAGCCACGACACTGGCTTCACTATACGTTTGTGTCTGGCAGAAAAAACCAAGAAACGAACTCCATTGCTCGGTTCAACAATGTTTCCAACCATCTGGCGGATTGGTGCGTTAATGTTCAGTCGCTGTACTCAGCTGTACTCCTGCTCATATTCGCATCAGGGTTGTTTCTTTGATTCTATGTCACGACAAGCCCTGGATGCGAGCGAAGCAGATCGAAAAGCTCGTTGAAGTAGCCCAGAAGTTGCGCTCCCTGAACAACTATTCGGCCTTACGCGCATTCGTTGCCGATATCAACAATTCTTCGTATCCTGGTGATCAAACCATGGAGCAGTTCAAGGCAAGATGTCCTGAACAGGCGAAGAATCTTCAATCTTGGGATGTACTGTTGCAACATATTCGCTCGCATGGAGCATACCGACTGGCTCTTCGCAATACTAAAGGGGCATGCATCCCGGCATTGTACGATTTCCTAAACTTCTCTTGATATAACTTGTATTGACCATTCCCAGGGAGGTTCACATATCCGATCTTATTCGGTCGCACGAAGCGAACGACGACTTTCACGCTGGTGATCCTTCCAAGATACATTGGGGGAAACTCAACATGATGGGCCGGTTCATCACAAGCACTACTCAATGCCAGGTGCAGTGCCGTTCTACCTCTGACTATGACTTCCCGGAGCGAGAACGCATGAGGAACCCTGAGGAACCTTTTACTTGCCATTTGTCTGATGGATGATGAGGTGAGTTACTTCTTCGATTGCTATCGCCACGATGATGAGAACTATTTGTAGATGCAAAAGTCGCGCATCACGCTGCCAGATGATGAATATTGTCCTACTCCGAGACCGACACGTGAATTGAACACTCCGCGAGACGTTGTTATTCTACGCAGACTGCTATTTTGGTAACATAATATTCCCTCGTGCTATTATTTGTTTTTTCTGCTCGTCTAATATGCGACTGCTTGTATTACATGTGACATTGTCTTGCATGTACTATATCTCCAGTCCAGAATCTATCTAGATCTTCATGTTATGTTATCTGCATCATTTGAAATTTGAGGTACCACCATCTCCAAGGACCAAAACTCACATCTCTTTCTACGTGTTACTGCATTGGCGTCCTTATCTGCCTACAAACGAAGGAACACAATATAATGCTCGTTGTATTGGACAACTTGCCGAGTCGCGGAATATTGAAAAGCACTGCAAGTCTAGCGTCACCGTTGTGCCGCATCCCCGTATGATGGGAGACAATGGTACAGTTCGACGAAACTTCCGAACACAATGCCATTGAATGAACGAACGAGCACTTTTATTGCAAAGAAAAGAAATAGAATATTTGTTATATATACCTACGACGTGGCAATGAATACATGCAAGACAAAAGAAGACATCAGGCGTACCAAGATTCTTTTGCTCACCAGCAGGACAACAACGTTGAGGCAAGGAACCATTTCGGTAGTCATACCCGATCGAGGAGGTCAAAGACAGCACTCGCCAACGCTCTCCATCATTCTTGCATGCCATTCTGGAGAAGCCTGCTTCAGTCACTTAAGCCAGCACAACCCACGTATGACATCCATGCCGTTCCCAGCCCGCGCATCGCACCAGGCCAAGAAGTCTCCGTCTCTTCATCTTCCCGAACACTTTCGCACTAATCACCAGCAGGGGGTCCGAGCATTAACGAAAGGAAGAAGCTGATGCTCTGCAATGAGCAAGGGAAATTAGGTATGATGGTCTCCCCACATCCTAGCCTCTGTGGATATACAATAAACAGCCCCAAGGACCTCGAATTGACCTAGTATAGATGCAAGGTCAGATACGGCACAACTGCATAGAGAAATATACCGACCTGCCGACTACATATTCTGGCGCGTTCACTGATAATGCCAGGCAGACGGTAAGGCACTGGGCAAGGAGCACGAAGAATCCCGAACACGATTGTCTTTGAGGGAACTGTACGGGATCAAGGGCTACAAGGATGTTAGCACCAATCAATCATGACGAAACAGGATTGGATTTACCTCGTTCATGGTGCAGGGCGACTTCTGCAAGATAAGCTCTGTCATGATAGTAGGCATGTGCGAGCGACGCACGGAAAGGCAGCCCGTCATTCCCATGTCGGTAAGTAGATTGTCGAACCGGCGCTTGAGGCAGACGGTCAAGAGCTGCAGAAGATTTGGGTTCGTTTGCTGGATCATGGGTTTCAACGACATCCCCAATCCCTGCGCGAGGCCGGAGACGAGATCGAGAGTGATGACGAGATACTAGAATACTAGAATTTCTATATGAGCAACAGTGGAGACGCAAAACAGGACAGCGTACCTCGAGGAGAGGAATCAAGTCTTGATGTCGTCATTCTTGGGCTTCGACCACCGCAAAGTCAGAGGGGGCTCGACGTATTCAAGATACGAAAGGGACAGCATCGGCATCGGCGAGCGTGCCAACCGTATCGTAGATGAGCAACATATTCTTCTGTTGGTACTTTTCGAACGCAGACTAGATTGCAAAGGACCGGTTCAAGGAACGGGGCAAGCGCGTCTTCCTTGTGTGTCGCAAATGCGCTGCAGCCAGCTTCTTGGACACGCTTGTTATTGTTGAGAGCCATATGAACGAGCTAGATCGAAAAGTGAGTGCAAGCGATTAAATAGGGTTGTAGGTGACTTTGTGCTCCTCGGAAAAGAGCGGAGTCGTCCAGCTGGCGTATCGGCCCAGCGTCCAATGGGTTATCGAGCGAACCAAGGGCTGTGGATCAATTGTCAGCGATAGTCAGTCAAAGCGAAAAAAAGGATATCTACCTTGGAATCGTTCAAGGCATTGATCAGACACGACACCAACGTGGGCAGATGAGTCTCGATAGTGTCGATGCAACCTTCATGCAAAGATTCCATCTGGTGGACATGATCACCAAAAATCGGGGTGGTCGTAGTCTTCGTCGTCGAAAGTCTCTTCGCTGTATATCCAATTGGTGTTCGGGCTCGTCTGGGCTGTCGTCGCGCTGGAGTCCGTGGCTCGGTGTCGCCAGAGAAAATCATCCTAGCCGTAAACCACGCAGTCGAGCAGCACTGGGAAAACCTTGGCCAACAGAGGGTGGAGATACAAGATAACCTCCTCCGTGGCAGACTGGACACGGGATCTGGATTCGACGCTGGATTGTAGTTCGGCGTCGAATGTCAGAGAACGCGCGTTCGAGGATACGGGCAAGTAGGAGGATCCGTCAGTGGCAGCACCACAGCGATAGTGCGCAAGGACGCTCGGTATGTGCTCACTGATCGTGGCGACGACATTCCCTTCATAAGTGTAAACCATGATGTAAGCGAGCGAATGGCACATCGAGAGTTTTGGGAATATGCCCAATGAATATAGCTTGTACAGCTGGAGATGGGTGAGGTTCGGCGGCAGGAATCGTCTGCGCCAGACTTCCATTGACAGGTTGCTGAATATGACGTGGGTGAGGGTAGGGATTTCGGCCATGCCACTTGGCGGAAGTTGGATGCTGTAGGACCTGCTCAAGGAATCGACGTGTGTCATTTCGACGGACATACATTGGATTTCGGACAAGACAGAGAGTAAGCCATATGTGAACTTGTTGGTGGTTCGTCTTTTGATCCAGGCGAGGAAAAATGTTCTCGTGCTTCGTTACGGAGATTTATCTTGCCATAGAGGGCAGGTTCCGTCCTTGTTATGAATACAAGTCAGCGATGAGAGACATGGGATTGACAAGCTGGCTCACCACTCTCGAACATCGCGGGATACGAGCAAGAGGTTGAACCCAGTACTGGGATCTTGGCAGGCGGCTAGCTTGACGATGTGTTGTAGGATCTCGACTGGCAGATTTGGTGACTCGGACATGACGGCAGGTGGAAGAGGTGATCGTTCCATGGTCAATGGTTTTGATCCTCCTTTGGCTGTGGGCGCCTGGTGGGCGCCGCAGAAATTCTCTATGCTATAAATGGCATTCAATTTGGCAAGTTTTCGTCGCCATTGGCACTTACCATCCGAATTTGACATGTTCCTAGTCGTCTCGCTCGACTATCGTTCTGGCCGCAAAATGCTCTTTCGAGTCGAGTCATAGCCCTCGATCGACTTGCTAACCTCTTGATAACTGGGAAATCTGACGAATATATCAACGAGAGACTAAAAAGCGTGCAGTTTTACTCACCTTGGGTCCCGCAAGCCACATTTCCTAGCCCGTATCTTCTTAGATACCCATCGCGTAGTGCGTCACCAGACAATGAGCGAGATGCATCCTTCCCGATTCATATCCCCATCCTTGTCCTTCACTGTGCCACGTAATTCCATCACCCATCGCGGTAGAAGATACACCGCCTGCTAGACATTCCCGCACGCGACATATCCTTCTGTTTCCACCAAAAGGGCGGGGAAAAGTTTTGGTTGTCGTTGAAACTCGCAGACCAGCTGCAAAGTCAACTTCGTCTGACGACGTGGATGCGGTGCGCAGGCGATAGATACAATGTTGGCGTCACAAGACTTCGAGAGCTGAGAGCCCGGGAGAGCTTTTGGATAACGGTCCTGTCCCTCAAGCCTTCCCTATTGTATACCGGGATAGAAGACCCAGCATCGCTCCAAAGTTCCTGTGAAAAATTGACATTGACGAAGATGAGAGGACATCAGGGCTATCAATGTCCGCGATTTCGTCAACATGGAGGCGGCATGACAAAGAGGATGGCATACTCCCTGACCGAGTACGGACAAGGGTGTTAGATGTGAGTGACGCAGCTGCGCCTTGAGATCAGACAAGGTCGGTCCGTGGCCTGTGACGAATGATATGCAGCCGCCATGCACGTAATCCTGCCGACGACTAACCCTCGAAAAACAAGTCTGATTTTAAGGTGTAAGGACGTTGGTGGTAGCATATTGAAAAAGTCTTCGCGCACGATGCAGCGTAGTCGTCTTCAGAACACGTCTAGATCTTGGAAACGGAGATCAGAAGGGCGAAAAACATCGACAGGAAATGCACCTGGTTTCAACTTGCTACGTTCCTTTTTGCTTCGTATCCAGCTGGCAGCCTCATGTCGTCCTTGGCTCCCAACCTCAAGGGATTGGTGAATGCAGTCTGTCAGTGTCCCGCTCTTCCTGCTTCCTACCACCACCACGACTTGAACGATGAGAGGATCGTCAGGACGACACGACGATTCCGGATGGGCTCGTCTCTTGTTCCTGAAGCTCAGGCTCGACCTCGAGCGTGCAAAATACCCGGGAATTTGTGCATCCATCGCAGAGAAATGGGCCTGCGAAGACTGGTACATTACTTGAACGTCCAGACCAACTCCTCCATATCGGCCGCCAACACTTTCTAATAAGGGTTTCAGTAATCGGCGAGTCCAGTAAGTAATTTTGGGACAGACCATCTCAAAGAGTGGGAGGCAGAGTCCGAGTCTTAAGTCGATGCACGTATCTCCCGATATACCTTCCATCCACCAGTTAACACGACGCACACCAGTCTTCATCGACGAAGGCGCCCACGCCGGGGAGCGTATCCCGATCTACCACCCATCCACCGGTCGGTTTTGACAACCACACGGCAGTACTGATATGTCCAATCGTACGAGCCTGAGGGAGCAACGACCCCGTTGACATCCATCACGCTCTCATGCCGTTGAGGACGTATGCAAACGGGTTTCGGACGTCCAAAGAAATAGCCCCGGGGGGATGTTGGGAAGTAATCGGGGGATGGAGACCTAGTCAATCTTGAGAATGAGTCGAGGCTGACTGTGTTTACGATTCCGGCGGATAGGAAGACGAAATGGGTGTCCTACGTGGTCGAAGTTTCATAGTGGCCAGGCTTGCTCGTTGCGGTCTTCCGCCGAACGTGCATTCTTGCAACGTGAGCGAGCCACGGCCATCCAGCGCTACCTTGGAGATTCTAGGTTAGCGCCAAGTTCTATATAGATAAAATGGGAAGACTCACATGAACCTTGTATTTGAAGCCGTCCGTGAGTCCCACAGTCGTAGTTTCCTATCTTCCTGCCAGTGGACGCGTCGAGCTGGGATGTCCATCACCAACCTAGCGTTCTCGAGCCTCACGGCTTCGATAGCACCAAAATGTTGTTCGCGAGGTTCGATAAAATGGTTACGCGAACGAGGGCAGCCGTATCAGGAATGTGCGCGGTTGGAGCAAGACTAGGGACTCGGGACCAGTCAGATGTGGTACATTCCAGACAATGCAAGTGCGTACCTCTGGGGGCGGTCGCGCGCTTCACTGAGCCCATTCCGGCGTCGGTATCCAGACGGTCGGGTAGATGGGGGATCATGCACGATACTACAAGCCGTGTTTCTGAATTGCTTCGCGTCTTGCTTGCCTGAGGGAAGAATGGGCTGCATTCAGGTCAGCGAGAGTAACGAGAAGTAGGATGAGACGCACTGTCATCCAAATTCGCTCTCCAATGATTTTTTTCCCGTGACGGCCACCGCTTCGGTCGTGCAAGAGCGGGCAGCGCAGGTTCAGGAAGAAGCCAGTTGAGACAATATGGCTTGAGGATGGACGTCGTTTTTGTCGTCGTTTGATGCTTTCGCAAGGAATATAGCGAACATTTGCAAAACAGAGAACGGTGTGAATGATCACCTTGCTTGTCCAGGTCGGGGAAATTATACCGCCGGCTTGCATGGAACAAATAAATACAAACCGACGGCTGCTTCGGCTTTCCCCGATACACGCCACAGTAATATTAAATTGCATGAACCTCACGCTTCGCACAGTGAAGTGGCGTGAGTTATTCCATTTATATCTCCTTCTCTTCGGAAACCTCAAAATAATTGAATGCCCACCCTACATATAAGTAGAACTGTCGATTCACTAATGGTCCTCCTGAGCCCTCATGCCTATCGTATCAATGATAATTATGGCGAAGAAATTGACAGTCTGAAGTCCTATACAAGAGGGCCGTCTCCCCGGATTCTGATGTCACGATACATGCGCGACACATTTCATTATTTGGGCAACAAATGCAGGCATGACCCAGTTGATCAACTGCTCTCGCAACGTTAACACGATTCAGGCTATGAGCTACAAAATCCTTCTAGATTATTCTACCCAGCACAACATGATCTTCTTTGACTGTTTCAATGTACGGTTTTGGCCATATGTGGCGCTTTCGTCGCCAGGGAAATCATCAGCATACTGCCACACCTATTATCTCTGGAAAACGAGAGCATTAATGGCCTGCGAAACCTCATTCCCGGCCTTCCTCATCTCCGTCCTAGCCTTCTCGTCCCTCACGGACTCAAGCACCTTCCTCGACGTCCACCGATCTGGATGAAACGCCTTCTGTGCCGTCGACAACACCTCCCTGTACTGCTCTGGAAACAGCCTATTCACTTCCTCAAAAAACCTCTCCGTGCTTGCCCAGGTGATCAGCTTGAGCGAAGGCTGAAAATGCTCGAATTCTAATAGCGGCCACGGCACACTAAGCTCGGTCATTGGATGTCTCTCGGAGAACGATGCCACGATGAACTCGTTCAGGACAGCTATGAATCGCCGGATGTACGAATCATGCTGGAGTACCAAATTGTCGTAGTGGTCGTGTAGGCCCATGTTGTTGTCGCGCTGGACGCAGCGTTTCAGCTGCTCGATCGTAGCGGCCTGCCATCTATGTGACGCCTCCTGCTTAGCAGCTGTTTCCTTTCTTCCATCTTCCATCATCAGTGCATGCTGACGTCCCCTCTCAGCCTCCGTCTTCTGCGATTCCTTGGCCTCTTTCTCGTCTGCCTCCCTTTTCCTCTTGCGCTCCACCTCCCACTTCACATCCTCCAGCCCTCGCCTTGCCTCTTCCTCATGCCTCTTCCAGGCCAAATCCGCCTGTGAATTCAATAACCGCTCCCGCTCCTGCTTCATCACCTCCAACTGGAGCTGCATCTCGGAGAGGCCTTTGGAGGCCTCATTGGCCTGTCCTCTGAGTATATCATTCTGGAGCTTGTAGATTGTGCGCTCTGCTTCCAGATAAGCAACTCTTGCTCTGAGAGTGCTACGCGCAACAGCGAGGGCATCTCGGTCAGCTTGGATTGCACCACACTCTTTGACGGCGGCGTTGAGCGCGTGTGTAAGTTGCAGCTCATTCCTTTTGGATTCAGTCTCCACTTCAACTTTTTTCCTAGTAGTTGCGGCATGCTTCTGTTGTTCCTCCATCAATTCCTTCCTTAGTTGTCGCTCCAACTCCTCGTATGAGGTATTGAGGTCTGAAAGTTTTTGAAGAGCGTTGCGGATGGGGTCTACAACGTCAGTCTTTAGCGATTTGAGCTACATCATTTTAGTAAGTTCAAGAAAATAAATGATGAGACGCACATTCTTGGATTTGGAGGAAATTTGAGCCTGGGGGCCCGGGTTGGCAGTGCTGAGGACTGGGGAAGAGGGGAGTGAAGAAAGCAAAGATGATGGGAGAGGCTGAGCAGTTGGAGAAGAAGATGGCGACGGAATTGGGGAGGAAGTTAGGTCTATCGTGATGCGTGATTCAGATCCAGCCGACAAGGAAGATACTGGCTGTGTCCTGGGGGGTTTCAAGTTGTTGTTACTCTTCGAATGTCGGCGGATATTTCTTTGAGAAACGGCCACGGGTGCACTTGTGCGACCTTGAGAACGTAAGATGCGCCCTTGAGATGCCATGGGGTCCCACAGATACAAACCCAGTCAATGGGGAGATAGGAAGAGGTGACGGTCCCAGTATAACCCGAATGACATACATGACTGTAACATTAAGCTTTTAGCCACTCGGCGTCGACCGGTTGACCGTCAGCTATATATTAGGGTGTTCCATATGTATTGAAGATGTGTACGCAATGGTTAAATTCGCGTCTCGAACAAGGCGGCGCAAAGGGATAATGAAACAGTCGGCTTATTTGAGTAATATGGAGTCGTCACCTTATGAAAGATTCCTTGAGACGTTCGTCCTGTTTCTCTTGTTGGATGTAGGTGAAATCCTTCGCGACATTGGAGGAACCATCCTCATCTTGTGTGAGTTCTGTACGTATTTCAATGCAATTGGATTGTGAGGACAAAAATGATACAAACCTTCACTCTCTTTGTAAACCTCGAGTTCAACCTCAGCAATGGCCAACCGTTCCTTGACGTCCTCCAACTCAACCTCTGCCAACTCCACGCGTCCTTCTGCCATCTCCAATGACGCTTGATTTTCCAAAAATCAATGTTCAGAGACTTGAGCAATCTGTTAGGCATCAGCGAGCTCGTGCTTCGTCGTGCTGGAGACCGTGCCGACTTATATCCAGTCTGGGATTGGTTTGGGGGCTGCGAGAGAACGTGGGGTGCGAGGGACGTCGAGGGAGTGGAATCGATCGAGAATCAGCGCCAGAGACAGCCTTGTCCTCGTAGGCGTCCTTTCCTGCGTCTTGGAGAAAGTCAATTACAGGCACTTGGGCTTGCTTCATCCATGCATCGTCCTGTTGCTAAGGAAAATGTTAAGTACTCGCACGACTCCCCACAACAGCTAAGTATCACCCTGCACACCGACTCGAGAGCGACCGCAGCATCGAACTTCCTTGGTCCTTGAACTGGCGGTCCCTCCGTGTGGTTGAATGATGCGCCTGAACGTGTCGTTTGTGTCGGGAAGTCCCAGATAGGTAGAAAGTCGCTGCTTAGCAGACGACGCCCACCTACAAATCAGTTAGCTTGATGCGTAGATCCACGGACGCCCGGGCGCCATTCGACGACTGCAAGCACTCTGGAAGTAGGCTGGAGGTAGGCCCGCTAATATCGACAGAGACTTGCAGTCGGCCAATGGTGCTAAGGCTACACAGTGCAAACTCACCGATCTTCATGTCAACGGTGCGAGATGGTGGGTGCAAGTGAAGGGGGTAAACCGTAGCCTCGCGGAAGATATACACCGCGAGCAACCGAACCTGCATGGGGGACTAGGCCCGAATTAATTTAAACGCGTTGCCGAAACAGGTTGGTATTGATGATTTCAAGACACACGCCACAAACGGCGATTCGATTTTCTTCATTGCCACTCAATACACACGCCGTTTTGTCTCTACCGCGCGCATCTTCAGTCCTCTTCGCTACCATCCTAATGTCAGAGGAGACATTGACCCGGCGTGCTTTGGCAGCTTTATGGCAGGCACGTCGGGCTTAGTGCGTTTAGCCGATTGCGCCTGTCGATATGTCAGAGAACAGTTTATGTGCCAACTCCGCACATACCTTCGCTGCCCTGTCATGACTGGAGGTCGCTGCTTTGGCCTTCTGGCTTTGACCTTTACTGGCCCTTTTCTTTCGCCTGTTCGCCTTTTTGGCTTTCTTAAGATGCTCAATTTATTGTGTACGAAGCGGTGTTCTGTTTTCACTACGAGCATGAACAACAGGTACGTGTGCTGTGCGACTTACAAGACGTATTCATCTGTGCTGGATGTGCTCGATACCGAGGCCTACGATTTCGTTCACGCAGGCTCTCCGCCCCACTGCTAGGATTGCCTCTGAGGGAAACATTGAGTGACGGCCCGGAAAACAAGGGCATCTACTCACAGACTCCATTTCTCTTGACCTTGGGCATGTCTGCCTTTCTAACTGACTCCCGCCGTCGTGGTGGTTGCGGACAAGTGACGAAAGGTGTGACAGGTAACAAACTGTGTAAAATCACAAAGAAATGTTGTCGTCTCCGGGGTTTCCCGGCGCTTGCAACATCGCTGGACAAACGAGTCGCTTGACGTGTTCCCACGCCTTTCTTTTTTGCCTTGTACCACGACGATGGAGGTAATGTTCACTCAATATCCCAGGTCTTCCACCTATTGACTTTCTTGAAGGCACCTACTCCTCATATAACCGCACGACTACCTCTTCATTGCGAGATAGACGAAGACTGCGGATCTTGGGCAAACAATGGACCAGGTTGGTCTCAGTTCAACGATCTACACTTGTTATATTTATGGAACTTCGTAGAAACTGGTGTCTTCCCCGATGTTCAAGAAAAGTACAACGAAGTCGCGCGATACCTCGAATACGAAGGTATTATCGGGCGAACACTATCAGCCTCCACTAGAATGTGTGTGTCATCGCCCTCAAACAAGCGAGAAAACACTGGATTGCCTGACGCGCAGATCTGGAGGCTTTATTGTGTTGTAAGTGCATCCCCTAGACGTTCATTGACGTACGATGCCTCACACAGCTATCTCAGCCTTTGTGCCAGCTGGATCTTATGAACAGCATTGTCGCCAATAGTGACGAAATTCAGGACATAGTGTCGGTATTCATTCCCCCACTAGGTGATGATTGTGTGTACGTCGAAGCGTCCAACCTTTATGCCTCAGAGTGGGAGCTATTCCTTGCCTCTTCTACGACTGTCGCACGCCACAGAGATACCACTCCATACTTCGAACTGGTCGGTCGCTGCGATGTCGACGCCGTACGTCCCCGGTTTAAACCATTTCATCCCGGCTTTGGCGATTGGGTCACTGTTGGAGGAGATGGCCTCTATGCGGGGGACGTGGCCCTCGTTGTAATTCCTGGCCGCCGATATATCGTTCTTGTTGTTCCTCGCATACAAGCCGATAAAGGGAGAGAACTTGACCAACACGGCCCTTGCACAACTCGTCCTCCACCGCAACTCCTGTACGCCGCTCCCCATGGCAGTCCGAGCTTGACGTTTTCCGCCTCCCGCGCATACGAGTGCGGTTTACTTTTCATCGAGTTGGACCGTCACTTAGTGTCTTTGACCAACGCCATGACTAGCCATTTGATTTCGGAATTCAAACGTTCGAACCACCCCTACGTTACGGGCGAAAACTGCGTTGAACTGCCTCATCCTTCAGAATGGGTTTTCGAGCCAGAGGACCGCGTCGTACTTCTTGATCGAAGTTCATCCGGCACCGTCAAGGCAATCGCCGACCTCCTAGACATCGAAATGGACGACGAAACTGGTGTATATTCCGCGAGGTGGGATCATGTCATCAAGCTGTTTTCTCCCGGTGATTTCGTCGAGGTCGCAAGCGGTCCAGAACGCGGAAGGCGTTTGTTTGTGCGCCTCACGGAAGAAACTCAGGTGCAGTTAACCCCCTCGTCACACGAAGATCTTGTGAGCAAAGTCTAAACTCCCGCTGCCCTGCTAATTACCCATCCAGCCTTTAACAATCCACGCGAATCAACTGTTGCTTTTGCCTATGGAGCTCAAAGTCGCTGCGCTTGCATCCATAACGATGGATCCTCCACGCATCAATATGAGCATGAAAAAGGTGGTCATTATACGCGGTAAGTACAAAGGATTCCTCGGCACCGTCGAGTGGGACGACAGAAGCGATAACGTTCGAGTATCTCTCGACACGTATAATCCTGCACACCCCTGGCGCCAAATTCTAGTGCCGCGTCTATGTTGCGATCTTACAACCCATAATTCCTGGTTCATGGCAGAGGAGAGAAAGCGCATCCGCACTACTTCGTTACCTCGTGCTTCTACTCCTGTACCCTCGTCCCCGTCTCGTGACCCGACTGACAATGCTTGGAATCCTCTGCCCCCTGATCCTGAAAGGTGTGCGACTCCGCCCGTAAATTTTGTGCCAGCCGCCGCGCCTCACGCCCCCGCCAATGTAGCCGCTCCCAATGAATGGCTTCTGAATGATTCGCTCTGCGACATTCCAATACGCGCCATACTGGGTACTCGCGACCACTGTGTCTATGTCAGAAGGAAAGGAGGGAAGCTGCTGGTCGAACGCAACCACTACAAGGCATTGAAGGAGGTACCTTTGGGCGACATTAAGTTTATACAGCCTGGCAAACGAGACTATGGGCGTTTTTTGGTCATTCGAGGGGAGCGTTGTGGTATGCATGTCAGGGCCGTTAGTTGGGCCGAACGTGAGGACGACCTACTCTGGGATGTAGTTGTCGTGGAAGTCCGTGATGAAGAAGAAGAAGATGTGGTGATTTCGGAGGAGTTCAACGTTTCGGGGGAGGATCTAATCCTCGCTTGGGAGACAACAAAATCGCGGCGAGCGAACAGCGCTCTCTCACAATCGTTGCGACGCCCAGTTGAACGTTTGCACAAACGCGCAAAGATTGGCGGGTAGAAAATGGGCCTGCAGATGTTCGATGTTTACTGCAACACCGCTAACAGAGCTTTGAGCTTTCGGGGGGACATTTAAGTTAAATAATTGGAGATAACGTATATTACCTTGCGGAATCGTAACGTCTGGGGCATGGGTTTGCCCGGAGTCCCCGACGGACACAACTTTTTGCAATTACATGGCAACATTCAGAAGCTTACGTAATGTTTTTCGTCTTGCTTCTGGACGCCCATGCTGATCTGCTCGCGGCTCACGCCTCTACCTGCTTCAACTCATTGACGCGAATGTAGGGCCTTTCATCGTTTCGTTTCGTTTTCCAATTACGAGTCTACGTAATATTAACAACTTGCATTGTCTATAGACCTTGCTTCGCAATGAACCACTTAATAGTTCTTTATGGTGCCAATGTATGCAGATAAATGAATGAAAGAGTATCGTTTGCCGTCTGCTGAGTACCGCTGCAAACTCGTCAATTGGGCTCACAGGACGTACGCTTCAGAAGAGTGAGTTCTTCAGTGGATTGCGCGATGTAGCAGTTGACTTACTTTGACCGTAGAGATTACCATGTCGTGTATTCCCACAGAGGAGCTCCAAAAAGCGCATATTTGACAACGCGACAGACCCTCTCCATGTGCAGATCGTTGAGCCACTTGCACTCATCCGTGTGCTGGTGCCCTACTACTGTCTCCCACCGGACGGGCGGGACATACCGGCTTGTCCATCGAGAACCTGGCTTATATGAACCTTTGAGCTTCTTCATCATCTGCCTGTACGTGAGATCCGTCCTTGTCCAGGTGAGCGAATGTGTCGTGTACGGCAAAAGGGCACTCACCAATGTACAGGTGACGCCTGCATAAAGCAGTTGATGCTGGCTTCAACGCAGAAGCTACGGGTCATGTCATGGCTGTCCACGACGGCGAATGACATGCAGGCCTCTTCGCTGCACAAATGGGCGCATTTTCGAGGGAATAGAATCTGATCGACACATCCTGGACTCAATATACTTGCTTTCCTGAGATGACGCCGATACATTTCGCACATTCCAGGCGGAAATGCAGTGCTTTGACTGCTCTGAAAGGCAGTGGATGTCCCCATATCCAAGTTGGCCGGGCAGGAGGTCGGTGGAAACATGAACACTTAATCTATGTACGTCTTTTCTATTCATCACATGAGTAGAGTTCATCTCTCAACCTCACATGCGGCGTCAGATCATTCGCTGACAGACAGCCTTCAAGCTATAGTCTTACCCGCCCACGACGACCGCGATCCGCGATGACACTACCAGCCGCTCTGCTTGAGCGTCACGGGCATCGACGTCGGACGCAGTCCGTCGGAATGGGGAGGGGCGGGAGGATGGTCGGTGTCAAGCGGGCGGAGGGGCATCGTCAGGTTCAGCGCGCCCTCGTTGGGGAATTTAAGGGATGTGGATGTCCTTGGATGATGCAGCAGCAGATTATACGGCTGGGCCTGAAGACGTTGGATCCTAGACGCGAGACCGCGATCGAGAGCGCATCAAAAATCGTTGAAGACCGTTCGCCCAAAAGGACATGCACAGCAGGAGAGGCTCGCGACGCTTCTTTCCCCAATCTACGACTGCATTCTCGACAAGAATACCTCACGAAACGCGAGCTCCAGCAGATTCTTCTCTGCAAGGAAATCAGGGACGATGAGGCACTTTTCAGCGGGATGAAGATATCGAAGCGGGAACAACGGGAACTGAGCCACAAGAAAGACTTGCTCAAGCTGGTGGAGGAATGACACGTGTGTGATAGTATGACGGCTATCAGCTACCGGAGGACTACATTACGGAGATTGACAAGGAGAAGAACAAGAACAACCCTAGGAGGAGGTGTCACGGACGCAGACCAATGTAAGGCCAGTCAGACCAGCCCCAGTACACTCACGACAGGTTCTAGGGCCAAGAAGGAGGTCTTCAAGAGCTACAACCACGATTCAGTTCGTCATAGATATAATTCAGAGCTCCAAAATGTCAGCGGCTGAAAAGCTGCTGCAGGACCAGATTGACGTTGCCGACGTTGTTGATCCTATGGTTGACGGTACTTAAGACGAAATGACTGCACGCAAGTCCAGCCGGGGGAAGGGGGGTTCAAGTAGAAGGTTGAATGGAGTACGTTTCTCTCTTCACCTTGATTCTCGGTCGCCTGAATCTAAATCAACCTAGGTCCACACTCGCACCCTTTTTCCCATCGGCGCCATCGCCTGGAATATCTAAACTCCTTCGAAGGAGACCTCCAGCCTGCACGCCGTTACCTGTTCTTGGGGCGCGCTCCGCGGGAGTGAAAGGGCCAAATGGATGAGGAGGGCCAAGACGACTCGTCGATGTCTTCATCCACTTATTCATTGTTGGAGGCTCAGGACGATTCAACGTATGAAAGGGATCCAATTCACATATATACACGCGAGGCTGATAATAGTATACACGTTAGTTACAAAGATATCTACGTACTTACAACAAAATATTAATCATCATGTACTTAGGCTATCTCGAGAAGCCAATCGTTGGTCTTGCTACTGAGTGCGGGTCAAGTCAGCATGGGCAAATGAACCAAAGGTAAATGTAGACATACCAACGTCCTCACGTAACGCGTTTCTGCCTTGATTCTCATTTTTCATCGATAGCGTAAACTAGCGATACACACATGCGCGAGTACTGTCGCTAGCTGCTGCTTTGTTCTAATAAAGCTTACACTGCATAGAAATACAATCATACCTATCCCCCAATAGCATATTCATTTTCCAGAGCAATAGGTTGGTGACGAGCATGCCACACACACAGATCTATCGTCTCTCATCAATCTGTCTAAGCCACAATCTAACCTAGAACCAGGGGGACGGCAAGCACAATAAAACCTCGATCCACAACACAGAAACCTCGAATTACAAGATCCATGGGACGGTCCGGAATAAAGTACGAAAAATACATTTATAATTGTCAGATTGTCATCTACTTGGTTCATGGAATAAGCGGCGAGAAAGGGTGATGTTCAAGTCGGCTACTATTGCTGTGTGACGGCGCAAATATTATCTAGTGCAGTTAAAATGCTGACATCCTTTTTATTGTACCGTTTTTCAAGACCGAGATTAACAAGCCCGTCATTGGGCTGATCCTCGAAAGGCAGTGGAGGATGATACTAATTTGTCGTCCACTCGCTTTCGGGGAATGCTACTTCTCATACATATCGTAGTCATATTCAAGCTGTTTAGCCAGTTCATGTAACAATCGTTCCCGTTTCAACGGCGCCGAACGGGTTTCGAGTGGGCTCGCTCGCGGAGGATGAAAGTAATATATTGGAGGAGGAGAAATCCGTTTGACATCTAGCCTCCTGTATGGTTGATCTCGGAAGAAGACAGTAGATGGGATGACTCTATGAATCTAAATACCCTCACATGTTCATCTTGGCAATTTAGATCTACTAGGCTGTGTTAGCAACGCGTAAGAATGAATTGAGAGAGGCGTACCAGAATACTATGGATCGTTATCGAGCCAATCGACATCGTCTGGTGCGATCACCGCTCACAGTGAATTTCGGAAGATGCGCGAAGTTAATTCTCGACTCGAGATGAACACGCCAGAAGCAACAGTGGCTATAGTTCTGTAGTTCATTGTGAATGGTGAAAGAGCATGCGTGGTCCCGGCGCGAAACAAGAAAGACGAACTATCCCCATGGACGGCTGGTCAATGGTGATAGTAATAGTCAAAGCTATGAGGGTTTGTGAACCACGCGTATCAACCTGGCAGCGGGGCTGAGGGCTGCTTGATTGCGTGAACGACTGGCCGTGAAGGTACGACACTTAACAGCCATCATTGGGAAAGGGACCAGGCGGAGCATGGGATTTCGGGGGGCGCGCGAGCGTGATTTGACATCTGTCCTGGCATCGTGTTGGGCAGAAGATGGCGCATGGGAGGAATAAGGTCCATCGCAAGAACCTAGACTAGGCATCCCAACAGTTTTGTCGAATGCGGAAGGTGCTTGGCCTGCATGACACGAATAGCAAACGTCCAGCCTGGCATAGTGACGAATGGCGATAGTGACTACGATGGTCCAACCAAGAGGATCGGTTTTCCGTGACCATGCCAGTTTGAGTTACGGTCGCGTTTTGCTCGACATCGTCGAAGGACCCAACCGACGTTCAGTACGAACATATGAGACTGTTCATTGGAGCCATGATACTCAACGGGGCTGAGGACTCAAGCTACGGATAAGGGAGCATGAACCAGGCGGAGCATCCGATTTCGGGGAACGCGCGATCATGTCGAACGACCCAGCAGAACTCGACGATACATGAGAGGAATGAGATACACTGCAGCGCTCGGCATTGGATCTCGCATATCGAGAAACGTACTCTTCCGACGTTCAGCACTCATTTCCGACCAACACCCCTTCAGATCCCGTCTCGTCGCTGTTCGGATTGCCCTACCACCTTGCCAACAGCGTGTGTGATCGTGAAGAGGAAGATGAACGCCTCAAAAGGTCCTCCTTGAAGGTATTCGAATCAACCGTAGTCGGTGAATCTAAGTATCTGGTCAGTTGGGATACGTCATTGATTCATGGTACCGTACAACTTATTGACGGCTGCAACGTTGCTTTAAGGTCACGGCCATGGCATCGCAGTCCACTATGAAAGAGGTCGGAGGGCGAAGCAAGAAAGACGGACAGGGGCAGCGAGTGACGATGTCGACAGTGATGATTGAAGCTTGGAGTAAGATGATGGGCAAATGTCTCCGTGTCCTTGACAATAGTTCTGATTTCCGTCGAGTTGGCAGCGTGGTCGAGTCGCGTTCGTATATCTAGGTGAGGTTAGCACTAGATATTTGACGGGCATATTGAGGCGTACTCAGTCGTTCGGCGCTCGTTCATTCGACATTCCCAGCCGACACCTCAGATCCCTCGCACGCTCGTCTCATCTCGTCGCTGCTTGCCTATCGTCAACGTGGGACGGACGCTCCTAACGACGAGAATGAGCACGAACATGGCAAAGTTCCTCCAAGTCGTCTCGCTCTACGCGTGAGGGTCCGGTATTTAAGTCGGCCGTTGGATACTTAGTGCTAAACCGACTTGGTCAGCTAGGATATACGGTTGATTTTGGGCGGACGTACAACGACAGTCGACGGAGTATTCATGCCCATGCCTCATCGGATCCGCTGACATAAAACAGCATGAACTAGGGAAGAGTTAGCAGATGGTGGATGTAGACCAAAAACAGACATACACCCAGCGTTGGAGCTTGGCGAACGCTCTTTACCGTGAGCTCCATGTCCATTCAGTCATTTTCTACCGACGCAGCCGAACCTTGCCTGTATGAACCTATGATTAATTATGATATGGCGCTCAGTCTTGGAATGAGTGGACGCACCAAAAGACTCAACTGCCGGACCAGCTCTCGTCTTCCTTTCCCAGTCGACCATCAAGTCGTAGGTTCGCAAAGACGTCGCGCTTATTCCACATGTTGGATATTGAGTACGTCAGGTGGTTCGAGTGAGACCTAGGATGGCTGAGGTGGAAGCTGGTTCGATCCAACATCGGAGCAGTTTGTTGAACCAGGAGTGCAAGATACTGAGTGATAGATCCGAGAAAAGAGCGAGCAGGACGGCGGGATCACGTATCGCGCGCGCCTAGCAATGGTGGTGATTGGTTTATAGTAATATTAGCTTGGTATAGTCCAAAGGACTAAGGCAACGGATGAGTTTTGACCAAAATCCGAGCTTGGGAGCTTGCTCACCGTGCGTTTATGGAAAAGCGAGCGGGACGGCGGGATCACGTATCACGCGGGCATAGCGATGGTGGTGATTCGTTTACAATATTATTGGTGTGGTGTAGTCCAAAGGACTAAGACAACGGATGAGTTTTGACCAAAAGGGCTTCTCGAATCAGCCCTCGATCGCGCGCGCTTCCTGCCGCGCTTTGGACCATGATCATCTTTCTTGGTGCACTCAAATGAGCTCTATGGCCATGATAAATAAGTGAACGACGTGGTAGGAGGTGAAGGCGCGAGACGCGAGCGCGCAACTGCGATATACAGTACGGTATGAATACATAAGCACTGATTTCTCCGAAAGGGCGACTCGGGTAGTACTTGGACCTTATCGCAATGTTATCGCTTTATTATTGTAGTCTCGTGGCCGTAATTTAATACCTTCAACCTTGCACCTCTGATTTCTTGAACACTACAGTACAGAATTTACATCTCCCGTAGGCCAGTATTGCCGCAAGCAATGTCAATGCAGGAGAAAATACATCCAGGATACTGTACTCGCATGAATGTAAGCTACGGACCCGGGTGCGTAACGCACCGCATGCTGGATACCGACCTTGCGTTACGCGTTATGCCCATCTCAACTTGGATACCAACTATTGTCTGGTGGAGACCTGCAGCTGTCGCAGCATCGATAGAGGACCGGGAGACGATGGAATAGATTCAGACAAGTATAGATACATCAATGAACAGTATTCTCGTTGACAAGTGCTTATTTTCAAGTTATCTATACTTGCGCCACACTTCTCCGTAACGCACTCTACATTGGATACGGCCTCTGCGTTACGCGTTACGACCCCGCCACATAGGATACGTAACGAGGGCTGCGTTATGCGTTACGTATCTTACATTCATGCAGGTACAGTATTCACATTCACCTAACAGAATGGGCGATTGTATGGTTGAAGTGGATACAATGGAGTAAATGGCCTGATAGGTATCGCACAAAAACAGTCATTCATGAATTTGGGGATTACGCCACACTTGGTATCAAACGTCAGAGAGAAACGGATCTGGCGGACTTTGCCAGTGTCATTGATCTATTTAAAGATAACAGCAACGGCGATGCAAATCTGTGTCGGTGGGATAAATATGTATAAAGTACTTTAAGGAAATGCTAAACACTTCATCCTGAATCATGTCAGCTATAGGATATCGTCTTCCTCAACCTTCCGCCTCCAAGCCTCCAACGCGCCCCCAACATCCCCGCGCCATCGCCCGCAACCCAGACAAAGCAGTCCCGCTTAACCTCAATCTTCAACTTCCGCACCCCCTTCTCCTGGACCAATCCACTCAACAACTCCAGCGGCTCCTCGTGCACCCACAGCCCATGCAACGTCCCAGGTCCAAAGTGCACATCCAACAATGTCACCTCCTCGAGCTTCTCAACAGGAAAATGCGCCACGATGGTCCGAAAGGCAGACACCGTGTGGGCGTATTGCTGGTCACATCTCGGGCGATGGCCCAGGTTCCCGATCTCGAGGTTCTTGAGTCCTGGGACCTGGATGTAGTCGACGAAGGTGGAGAGTTCTTCGGGTTTGGTATAGAACAAGGATAGTGTCTCCAAGTGGCTCAGCTCGATGGTGAGATCGTCGGTATGCCTATCGCGCGGCAGCGCTCCGGCGATTTTCAGCATCTTGAGTGTGTCCTTGCTCATGCTGAGGATCGGACGCAGCTGCGAGGTTGGAGGTCGGCATTTCACTGGCATCGTCGAGATGACCAAAGTGGTTAGGTTATCCACGGAATACTGGTTCCAGTCACAGAGGGCCCCGTCAAGTTGAATTTCCTTCAGATTGGGATGCAAGGTGGCGAAGTTTTGGGAGCCCATGAAGGGGGGGAGAGTTGTGCGTGCAGTGTGAGCCTGGACAGCGGACATATGGGTGAATTCCTTTTCTTGGATGGTTGGGCATTCGACGACAAATGAACGAAGGAGGGGGAAAGACCGCCCTTCGAACATGGTCTGAAGAGCAGAGTAGATTGTCCCCGTTGGCGAAAGGTTGAGTAATTCGAAATGAACGATGCGCGAATAGAGCGGGGAGAGGATCCTCGGAATGAGAAACAAGGTGCCCCAGAGGTGCTGAGGGATTACAACGCGGACGCATTGGGATGAGCATTGAAGAAGGATGTTGAATTGGCGGATATTGAGGGACGGTTAATTTAGTGCCGACAGTGACTCCGTGCGTATCGCCAGCATGGAGGACGTAACGGCGAGTACTAGTGTTGTAGGTCAAGTCAATCGGGCTCGGCCGTGGACCAGCAAGATGGTATTGAAGGAAAATGCGGTTTTTATTGATTCCTTCACATTGCGGATCCTGACTATGGAACAGGTGGATAAGCGATGAACCAACATGCGAGTGATGTTCACGAACTGGGGGAGCCAACTAGTAATCATATGAACGATATCCACATAAGCCATTTGGTGCAGATCGTAGGATGGGAGCAAACTTGTTAGACACTGGGTAAACACCCCTCTTTTCTTGTTTCCAATGCCCTTCTCGTAAGTAAGCCGCGATGGGGCGGCAGCTGTCAAGAGAGTATGAAATGCGACGCCTTTGTTTTGATCGCCGTCGGGAATATGTGATCCTCGAAAATGGATAAATGTGTCGTTGCTGAGTCTGGTATCTTCTGGAAGGTCGACTCTTCGAGTGGACATATACCCTCCAACGTCACGAGTACTAGATCCAGAATGGCAACAGCCCAGTATGACGGTCTATTGCAAACGACGTTTAAAAGAAGGCAAGCATAAATTGCACAAGAGCACTCACAATATTGTCTCCTTTCGCGTCAGCAATATCCTTCAATAGCCCACTGAGCTGGATATCCAGCAATCCGTTCTTCACGACATTGAACGTCGTATCGCCGCACCTTTCCCCATCTTCGGTGTCGGGCGTCACACTCGTCTGCTTGATATCGAAGTCGTATGGGGCCAACAGTTGCATCCTCTTACCGTTGGAATCCATATCCACGGGTGGCAAAGCTTCGGCGCCATGCCCGGCATAAAAGATGACGATCGCGTCGCCTTGTTCGATACGAGCATCTTCCGCAAGAGATATGAGGGCTTTAGTGATTCCAGTAAGAGTGGCTTCATAGTCGAGCAGTCTGATGATATTGAAATCGGGGACGCCAAGAATAGTACGAAGGAAGTTGGTCATATCATCGACATCGTTTTTGCATCCCGATAGGTTCTTGATTATCGAGTCGTTATGCTGATACTTGCCGATGCCAATAAGCAACGCAAATATCTGAGGCGCACGTGGGCTGCAGGAAGGATTGATTAGACTCTGTCATTGAAGGTGTATCCTGTCGTACCTCGCGAACATATTTTCGCCTGCTCCGTTGCCTGGGGGTAGCATTAGGCTGCTGAAACGAATCAGAATCGATTTGGCGAAAGGCGATTGACTGCGTTGGTTCAGGCTCTGGGTTCATGTTCTCTGTAGGCAATCATTAACACACCCGAGAGGGATAGGCCATGAAGCACAAAGACTACACACCCTTTGGATAATATTTGAGGGGGTCCCGGGAAGGGACCTCGTTGAAGCGAAGCTCTTTTTCTACGCAAGGGCTTATTCCCACGACCATGCTTCAGCGGTCCTATGTATATGGTGCTCTGCGATTGAGCGGCAATCTTGCACTGTTTTAATTGTTTATCTCTTTGAAGGCCTCAACACACTTCCATCAGGTTCTCCGTCCTGCTCGCCTCAACGTCGTTCTCCGCGTGGGCACCTAGAGATCGTTCACCAGATGTGGCACACCTCCATCGGGTCCTTGGGCTCGAGATGGTTTCCCTCGGCTCGCGCAGGCGCTGAGCTCTCTGAGGCAACCCCCACCTATCAACGTCAAGAGTTGTTACGCTCTGTACATCGACCTCTACCAACTTTCCCGCCAACTCAACCGTTGCGCTAATGGAGTTCTCTTCTGGGCACCGATAGGTAGCTCGAGCAAAGGACGCCAGCTTCTCCAAGCGCATCGAGAGGGACCATGTCGACGCCCCCTCGAGTATCGATGGAAGTCCTGGACACCTGAACGGGCTTCGGTGATATATTGGACTCGGATGAGAGGAGGGATGGGGTGGATGAAGGGGACGACGTTCACAACGAGGGTTTAGTTTACAGGAAGCAGAGGGATCCAGCACACTGATGTCCGTCGACATCGTTCGAAGAACGGCTCGGTAGCTGTTCCCGAGAAGAGCCTCTCGAATAAACGAGACGAATTATCGAAGGAAGGTGAGGAATTGTCGTCAGCTGCCATGATTGAAGAGAAGCGAGTTGGGATGTAGCAAGAACAGTTCACATGGCAGAGGTCCTTCGGTCTGAGACGGCTAAGTATCATCCTACGCCAATCTTCATGAGATGTAAGTAACGTAGTCGTAGAAGCTACAAGCAAGCTCACTTACCCCCAGGAGGTTTCCGACTCTGACGCTCAGGAGTCGCCTTCTTGATTTAAGCTGTTGAGTCAGTCTTCGTAGCCGAGCTGAATTTCGATCCGACAATGGGATGGCGCCGGTGCGAAGAAGCGCCATCCAACCCATGATAGTGCATGGACGTTGTCGGCACTGAATAGAGTTTTGGGAACACGAGGGTTCAGCATGCCATCGAAGATCAACTCCCATGAGGCTATAAGTATAGCGCTTTGGAGATCGCGTCAATCGTCGTTGCATCACGTGCGCCTCAAAATTGGGTCGGGATGGATAGACGCGCAAAGGACTACCGGCGTATCCAGGTCTTCCTTGGTCCTACAACGAGGACCCTATCGTCGTACGGAAGTCTGCACAACGTGTTAGCAACAAGTTTGGACGGACCACAATCCGTACCTGCACATAACATTTATCCTCTACGAGCTTTCTAAACGTCATTCGACGGCATGCTACAGTCGTTCCTCCCCTCGATGCCTGTTCTTCCCCCCCCCCAGCCCGTTTTTCCTCTCGTCCAAAAAGACCCTCCAAGGTCCAGAGTCTCTGAATGCGCAGGGTTTTGGGGACCCCATACAGCCCAAGATGGGATTGTACGTCGATAGGCAGAGTGTTCTCCAAATGGGTTTTGGTGGACGAGCATTTGGGATGTACAACGAATGGGAAACAGGTACGCAAGTCTACATGGAATGTGAGCAATATAGTCGTACGAGCCACAACTTACTCACATGGTTGTCGTCCCTTTACTTCTCTCCAAAGCTCACGGGCGGCTGTCAATTTCAGATCGACTCGCCGGTTTCCTCTAGCCTGTTCCTCCCGCGTAAAACAGCCTTGCGCGTCTCTTTTCATGGCGAAAGTGCGAAAACCGTTCGTCCTGGGGGCCTCCTCCAACATAAAATCCGTAGGCTGATGTTCTCTGAGTACGTTCGACCCTCCGAACAGCTTGTCGACGGGCGAGCTTTCGCAGAGATGAGCCCGCGCGGCTGTGGCGTGCGTTCACGGATACTCCTCTGAGCGGCACGGCGCAGGCTATACAGTGACGCGTCGGGTACATTGGAAAAGGAGGAAAATCGTCGGGAAGGGCTGGGGGCCGTTGATATGATCGTAGACCGCGGTGTATGCCTTCAAGATGAAACGGTTCGTACGTCGAGAGCTACAGAGCTGTTAGGATGGATTTAAATGCTAAAGAGAAGAGTGAAGGCATACCTCCGGCGTGCCAGCATTCTCGATCCCGTTCAAGTTCTTTAATGAGGCAAGCTTGCAGTCGGCTTCGCATATGGAATGTTGGATGGCTAGAGGGCGAAGCAGCGACCAGCAGGGGATGCACTATGTAGCTAAGCGCTCCGTAATACGTTCCTTGAGGAATAGCGCCGAGTCGATGTGGACAGTGCTTGACATGATGGTAAGAGGCAGAGTACTTTACGCAACTTGGTTCATCACCACCATCAGCCAAACCCCAGTCGACTCGTCAGCATCGATTGCACTCAGCCAGACAATCAACCAGGAATAAAGATGAAGACAACGTATACGGTACGACTAGTTTATTCTGCTCGCCATTCTCGCTGACGACGATTGACAGCCATGGATTTCAATTCTCAACCCTTTGCTGTCTAGCCGAATAGTCTGCCTCTAATGGCAACATATACTAGGACTACCACTGTCTCCCTCCCTATGTCCAAATCTCTGCCAGTCCAAGAATGATGTGTCTCGCCAGACAACTTTTGCGTCTTTATCTACGAAAACCGTTACCTCGCACCTCCGCCATACCCGCTCATCGCAGCCAACGTCTGAAGTGCTGCCGTCCAGGCATCGGTAGCCACTGTATCCGACGACACTCCAGTATCTCGACTCTGTCACCCGCTTCCAAGTCCTCGACCTGTTGTCGACATTGAGGAATCAGACAATGATTAATGAAGACTTGCCCTCGATGAGACGTCAAATACCTCCGTTCTTCCACAAGGTCCAGGCGACGACCGCTACCGAGGACTCTCAGTGGCGCAGATGAAGAGGGCGCGGGACGTTGGTACGTTTACCCATTTTCATCAAATGAACTTTTAACCATGTTATCAAGACTTTGTCGACGTATTCTTAGTTGCCATGCAGCGGGGTCGTTTTCTGAATATCCACATTGCCATCCCGCTCATCCAAAGGCTGACCATGGGCTCCTTTGCCCCTACAAGGCTGTCGACTTCGGAGACATCGGTCACTATACGGCAGCTGGAACGATTCCAACGGTCCTACGCTGGCTGACCTCGACAATGGGTGTCTCCCAAGACCTGTTCCAAGACCTCGTCTGTACGTCGGCGCAGTGCCCACTCTGAAAACGTGTCTTCCAAGTCGAAGGCTTTCGCAAGCACGCTTGGGAAGGTCGCGGTCATGTGGGTTGCCTTAACACACCGCCGCCAGTCAAGTTCCATCACGCCCCAACCCTACCGCACACTCTCGTCGACGTCAAGCCCAGGACCTTCCCCACTGATATGACCACAGCCGACAGCAAGTTCAAGGCCGTTGAATGTCTCGAGGATCCCATCACTGTCGCCTGGATGCTTTGGGCGTCCTCTGTAGGTGTTCCCGAAGATAGATGGGAGCTGATGAGGACGGGAGGTGTTCGTTGCTCCGACTGCGCGTTGGTACGCTCCCATGCCGCCCACGACAAGCACATCGGTGGCGACGGGAGATGCGCCGACCCAGGTCCCGCCGACGGGGTGTGTTTTGGCCTCGATATATCGCTGTACGCTCGCGTTTCCTAGGTCATCTTACGCTGAACGTTTTGCCTCCTATGAATGCACTTTTACTTGCTCTGCCGTCTCGAATGATACAATCCCGTAAGTCATTGTGCGCCACATCCGCCATCTATGTCTGATTCTTACTGCGTTTCAGGCTAGCCGGTTGACAAGTATGAATCTATGTTACTGTACCACACTAATTACCGACTGTATTGCTTGACTGATTGCCGCCCAAATGTACTGGTACGTTCTTTTTCATTCTTTACCGCCCACTGCTGACAGTTCCTGCCGCCGCCGTAGCTTTACAACCTGTCCAATGTTCTCGTTTTATTTACATACCTATACATACCGTCCTTACTTGCAAGCCCCCATCGTAGTGTAGGAATCCAATTCTATTAATGTAAAAAAACTTCGTCCTTGGTCTCGGGGCTAGCCTCGATGCGCGTTCTACACCTGCATTCGCGGTGAGTAAACAAAGAATGAATGAAATACATCTCCATTGTCTGCCAGCTAACATTGCAGATCGTCGTTGAAGAACAAAGGCGACGACATGAGTCCAGACTGATTTCATTGTGCGTAGCTCCATTTGCGCCATCCGTCACGTGCGCGCGTGGGACGGCGCTAATGGAATATAAACAAACATAACTTCCTTTAACACCCGCTCCCAACTCGCTGCGACCGCCACGCGCGTGAATCTAGCTTCCACATTTGCTGAAGGGTGAGTCCAATTTTGCTAGAGCCTTGGACGGGTGGCCGGGGCCTTTTGACGCGTTGGGTTCACGTGTGAGCTGCAGCTGGCGAAGGGGACGCGCCATAGTCCCAGACAAGCGGGGTGTATGTATGCCTCTACCAGGGCTGATACGCTCCCGCCTGCCAGAGACTATGATTCAGAGCTTGAACCACCTCAAGCACGACAGCCGCCTCCAGCTACCCTGCCAAGTTTCGGCGCCACAGCTCAAATCGCGATTCAGTGTCGATTCAAATTTTAGTGAAAATGAAGCTCCGCAGTGGCAGCTCATACCTCGCCTACGCACTGTCAAAGGATATTGAACCCGTCATCGTCCCTAACATCGACCTCTCACCCATCCTCCAATAATGCGTTGCGCAGGGGTGGCGGACAAAGCCAAGTACTGTTGTCGACAATGAACCGCAAACGGAGGGTCTCATCTCAAGGGCGTTCGCATGGACTAGAGTGCTTTTTCCTGCTTCTTGATATCAGTTTGATCAGAACTGGCACCAGTAAATCAAGTGTCAACGTTCGAACACGCATAGGAAACACGTAGAAAGTAGAGTCGCCGTTCAAATACATAGTCGACCGACTCTAGGGACAAAGATCAACGATAATGCAAGCGGGGAGGTAGTGCAACGTATGACTGTCTGACTCGCCTGAGAAGATAGCTTGTTCCTGGTCAATTCTTGCTGTTCCTTCTAAGAAATATTAGAACAAAGAGAAGAAAATAAAAGTTGCATAATACGTACTTTAGATAGATCGTTCTTCTTGAGATCAGCCTTGAATGTCTTGATCACATCTCTGGCCTCTACTGTCCTTGCCGATATGACCTCTATTACATTTTCCTTGTCATAGCTTCCATTTCGATATTTAGGTCCGACGCCCCCCTTTTGGGTTAGATATTTTAAAAAACTGGAGTAGAAGTCGGATCGCTTTTGAACCGTGTTTCCAATGTGCTCCAGGCACCACCCGTTTGCCTCCAGGGAGTGTCCTAACCAGGTCCTAACCACCGATCGTAGATGCGTAAGAAGGCCCCGCAGGAATGCGCAAAGAAGACCGTCTCTGGGACTGCAGCACGGGGAATGAGCCATGGATTGTTAAGTAGCGCCTTTCGCATTTCTGCTGGTTTGGAAATACACTTGTCCTCCTCAAACTGAACAGAATATCAGAAATGGAAGATTATTAGAATGATACTACTACCTACTGTGCTAGGATTGAAGGGAGCCGCTTTGAAAAGCCTCTCCTCAGCCGTCCATTTCTCTTCCGTTAGACTGTCTTGAAGATGTTGGTAGCGTAGTACGTCAACGATCCCATCTTCATCTGCCTGGGCAGCTAGTGCTCGAGTAACAATGTAGCTAAGGTCTCCCACGGTGGAAGTAACAGCTGCGAGCCCAGATGTCTTGAAGGAAACAAGGAAATTAGACAGAGTAATTGTTCATGTAAGGCAACTACTCACAAACACCGCGTCTCGCCAGTTGGACTTCCCACGGCGCCCGGGTGGAATCGACTTCATGTCGCGTAGAATCCAGCCCATGGCTGTTCGTTTGGACTGGCGAAGGGTCCCCGGCTTGGGAAATGACTATACCTATAGCGAGCTGAACGGTACGTCTGTATCAATAGCCCACGTATTCAAGTTGCTGCAACTGTTTGCTTGATTAACCAACTGGGAATGGTTGGAACAAGTTCACTCACTGGTTTGCCGCAATACGCCATACCCACCTTCTCAAGCGAAGGTACTTAGAAGACGACAGAGCACGTGCACCCACTTCCTACAGATCTGTATGTCGCTATCCTGCTTGGAGATGGCAAAATCGACAAGCTCGCCCTGCGTGAAGGAATCCAGACACTGCCGCTTAGCAGCCGGAGGATGGAGAGAAGACTCTGAAGAACTGTCGTAGTCCGATGTATAGTCGGCTCCCCTGGGGACGAATTCGTTGGCGTCTCCATCGGAAGTGTTATCCTCGTCCTCGTCCTCGACTAGAATGGACAAAACAGACATGGGATGACGCTGAACGTTATTACACCGACGGGCCCCGGAGTCTTGCTAAGAAAACGGTTGGTGAGTTGGGATCTGTCAAATCTACCTATCTCTAAGACTCACAGCCAGAATGGAAAGGTTTTGGTATTTTTTGAAAATTACGTTGATTTCCTTCTCAGTCGACCGCTGAGGAGAGCGGGCCAGGAGGATGTCCAGGACATGTCCAGAGCGTCGCTAAAGTACACACATTTCATGGCGAGAGGAAGTCCAAGAGTTTCATAGTACCATTATGGTGTCTTGGTGCGCTAGATTCTGCCCCCACGCGTTGACCAGAGTTTGTCGGAAGTAAGCGAGTTTGGTATGCGAAGGTGGTGGAGATTGTGATGTGCGCTGATCTAGGAAGGCCCGGATCTCGGGTGGTAGGATCCCTGCCAGTGAACTTGGAAGGATTTGGGGTATGTTGAAGGCCTCAAGATAGGCCGCACCGTCAAGAGGATCGTGCAGAGGATTTGTAGTCACGGTAGCGGACGGTAAGCGAGGACGCTTAGTCATAGCAATCCAACCTCTCAAATTCGGCCGGGGGTTTTGTGGATAAGATAAGGAACTTAGCCAGGAGAAAATGGGATTCAAAAGTCCCGTGAAGCGCAAGACCGGTAAAGTGGGTAATTATTAATTATTACTAGTACATATCGGTGGTCTGTCGCGAAGAGCGATGGGCGGTGGTGGACTCTGGCTCTTCGTCAGGGTCCTTTGCGTCACCAAACTTCACCGCCACCGACTGTATTTGTCATACGAATTACGTTTACTTCACTTCGGTATTTTGTTGCGTCTCGTCTTTTGTCCTTCTACCGTTGAGACGTTATAGGCCCCCACTTGTAAGTCTTTTTCTCTGCTTCGCATTTATAGACAATCGTCGTGCTCAAGTTGTGTTGTTGTCGATATTGGAGGGCCGACCTTGAGCCTACCTCCAATAACGCGACTTGGGCGCAATGGGTGCCTCGTTTTATGTTTTTTTCTACGAAGTTTGTTGACGTTACCTTTTAGCCGTTTGATATCGTCGCTGCTCCTTTCGTTGTATTCAAATTACCCAGCCGTACTGCCACAAAGCTTCGTCGACCGTCGCGTCCTCAGGCTGCGTCGACGGGTGGTTACTACAAGATATTGCAAACTTCCAAAGACTTGGCCAATGACTGAGTGTCAATGGATCCCTACTACGGCAACAGCTTACAGCAGCACTAACGTCGACCAAGAATTTTTAATCATAACCGAAGATAACTATTTCACTTACTCCTCCCGCCGCTCTCTTCCTCTACTATGTGCGTTCATATCTGTGCCCTCTTTGGTAAAAAATTTTTTGACGCTCACATGCCATTTAGGTCTTATCAAATCGCGTCTCCGACTCTGTGAGATTTACTCGCGCGACATTTTCAAACATCCGCCAACGATCTTTAGGTTTGTTGAACTCTCAGAGGAGATCGACATGGACTTGTGGGTGCAACTTGAGGGCGAAATGGAGCCAGTGGATGAAGATACGGAGGATGAGGGTGCGATGGGTGAAGTAATGTACGTTCTTTTTGGAGGCGCCGGTTGACTCTAACTCTGCTTCTCCCAGGATTAACGCGCCTGCCAGTCAAGTCTGCAATGGGTGTGTCTCTGGCAGACGACGACAACGACGATCTTTGTGTTATGATTGCCGCGTACGTGATAGCGACCCCTGTCTCCGAATTACTGGCAGCTAACATATTCATCCCTAGGGCGTCTATTAACGTTACTACTGCTGATGCGCTGACGAGGCACAACTAATCGTGTCTGTTACACCAACCGAAACTACGACCGCTAGTGCCGACCCTCTGGAGGAGTTAAACCCATACCAAAACCTCACGCACAATGAGAGGAGATATATCGCCATGCGAAATGAAAAGGTGCTTGCCAACGAGTATGTTCCTTTTCTTCCTTGGAATATGTAGCGGCTTACCCTCATATCGTCAGCCTCCCACCCGTTCCTGTCCATCTTCGCGCCGAAAACCTCAAGCAAGCGGCTGATTGGACTCGGGGAAAGGCATTAGCCAATTGGTGAGCATGTTGCGTATCACTGCGATGTGGGAAGGGACTGACGCGTTGTATTGTAGGTACAAGCTGGGGTTGTTGCCACTAACCTGGTGTCGCGAGTAATACTTCTTCTTGCTTGAGTTGGCCTATTATAACGATCTATCAGTTCCTCTGAATCGAACAAAACAACCAAGAAAGATGATCATGGTCCAAAGCGCGGCAGGAAGCGCGCGCGATCGAGGGCTGATTCGAGAAGCCCTTTTGGTCAAAACTCATCCGTTGTCTTAGTCCTTTGGACTACACCACACCAATAATATTGTAAACGAATCACCACCATCGCTATGCCCGCGTGATACGTGATCCCGCCGTCCCGCTCGCTTTTCCATAAACGCACGGTGAGCAAGCTCCCAAGCTCGGATTTTGGTCAAAACTCATCCGTTGCCTTAGTCCTTTGGACTATACCAAGCTAATATTACTATAAACCAATCACCACCATTGCTAGGCGCGCGCGATACGTGATCCCGCCGTCCTGCTCGCTCTTTTCTCGGATCTATCACTCAGTATCTTGCACTCCTGGTTCAACAAACTGCTCCGATGTTGGATCGAACCAGCTTCCACCTCAGCCATCCTAGGTCTCACTCGAACCACCTGACGTACTCAATATCCAACATGTGGAATAAGCGCGACGTCTTTGCGAACCTACGACTTGATGGTCGACTGGGAAAGGAAGACGAGAGCTGGTCCGGCAGTTGAGTCTTTTGGTGCGTCCACTCATTCCAAGACTGAGCGCCATATCATAATTAATCATAGGTTCATACAGGCAAGGTTCGGCTGCGTCGGTAGAAAATGACTGAATGGACATGGAGCTCACGGTAAAGAGCGTTCGCCAAGCTCCAACGCTGGGTGTATGTCTGTTTTTGGTCTACATCCACCATCTGCTAACTCTTCCCTAGTTCATGCTGTTTTATGTCAGCGGATCCGATGAGGCATGGGCATGAATACTCCGTCGACTGTCGTTGTACGTCCGCCCAAAATCAACCGTATATCCTAGCTGACCAAGTCGGTTTAGCACTAAGTATCCAACGGCCGACTTAAATACCGGACCCTCACGCGTAGAGCGAGACGACTTGGAGGAACTTTGCCATGTTCGTGCTCATTCTCGTCGTTAGGAGCGTCCGTCCCACGTTGACGATAGGCAAGCAGCGACGAGATGAGACGAGCGTGCGAGGGATCTGAGGTGTCGGCTGGGAATGTCGAATGAACGAGCGCCGAACGACTGAGTACGCCTCAATATGCCCGTCAAATATCTAGTGCTAACCTCACCTAGATATACGAACGCGACTCGACCACGCTGCCAACTCGACGGAAATCAGAACTATTGTCAAGGACACGGAGACATTTGCCCATCATCTTACTCCAAGCTTCAATCATCACTGTCGACATCGTCACTCGCTGCCCCTGTCCGTCTTTCTTGCTTCGCCCTCCGACCTCTTTCATAGTGGACTGCGATGCCATGGCCGTGACCTTAAAGCAACGTTGCAGCCGTCAATAAGTTGTACGGTACCATGAATCAATGACGTATCCCAACTGACCAGATACTTAGATTCACCGACTACGGTTGATTCGAATACCTTCAAGGAGGACCTTTTGAGGCGTTCATCTTCCTCTTCACGATCACACACGCTGTTGGCAAGGTGGTAGGGCAATCCGAACAGCGACGAGACGGGATCTGAAGGGGTGTTGGTCGGAAATGAGTGCTGAACGTCGGAAGAGTACGTTTCTCGATATGCGAGATCCAATGCCGAGCGCTGCAGTGTATCTCATTCCTCTCATGTATCGTCGAGTTCTGCTGGGTCGTTCGACATGATCGCGCGTTCCCCGAAATCGGATGCTCCGCCTGGTTCATGCTCCCTTATCCGTAGCTTGAGTCCTCAGCCCCGTTGAGTATCATGGCTCCAATGAACAGTCTCATATGTTCGTACTGAACGTCGGTTGGGTCCTTCGACGATGTCGAGCAAAACGCGACCGTAACTCAAACTGGCATGGTCACGGAAAACCGATCCTCTTGGTTGGACCATCGTAGTCACTATCGCCATTCGTCACTATGCCAGGCTGGACGTTTGCTATTCGTGTCATGCAGGCCAAGCACCTTCCGCATTCGACAAAACTGTTGGGATGCCTAGTCTAGGTTCTTGCGATGGACCTTATTCCTCCCATGCGCCATCTTCTGCCCAACACGATGCCAGGACAGATGTCAAATCACGCTCGCGCGCCCCCCGAAATCCCATGCTCCGCCTGGTCCCTTTCCCAATGATGGCTGTTAAGTGTCGTACCTTCACGGCCAGTCGTTCACGCAATCAAGCAGCCCTCAGCCCCGCTGCCAGGTTGATACGCGTGGTTCACAAACCCTCATAGCTTTGACTATTACTATCACCATTGACCAGCCGTCCATGGGGATAGTTCGTCTTTCTTGTTTCGCGCCGGGACCACGCATGCTCTTTCACCATTCACAATGAACTACAGAACTATAGCCACTGTTGCTTCTGGCGTGTTCATCTCGAGTCGAGAATTAACTTCGCGCATCTTCCGAAATTCACTGTGAGCGGTGATCGCACCAGACGATGTCGATTGGCTCGATAACGATCCATAGTATTCTGGTACGCCTCTCTCAATTCATTCTTACGCGTTGCTAACACAGCCTAGTAGATCTAAATTGCCAAGATGAACATGTGAGGGTATTTAGATTCATAGAGTCATCCCATCTACTGTCTTCTTCCGAGATCAACCATACAGGAGGCTAGATGTCAAACGGATTTCTCCTCCTCCAATATATTACTTTCATCCTCCGCGAGCGAGCCCACTCGAAACCCGTTCGGCGCCGTTGAAACGGGAACGATTGTTACATGAACTGGCTAAACAGCTTGAATATGACTACGATATGTATGAGAAGTAGCATTCCCCGAAAGCGAGTGGACGACAAATTAGTATCATCCTCCACTGCCTTTCGAGGATCAGCCCAATGACGGGCTTGTTAATCTCGGTCTTGAAAAACGGTACAATAAAAAGGATGTCAGCATTTTAACTGCACTAGATAATATTTGCGCCGTCACACAGCAATAGTAGCCGACTTGAACATCACCCTTTCTCGCCGCTTATTCCATGAACCAAGTAGATGACAATCTGACAATTATAAATGTATTTTTCGTACTTTATTCCGGACCGTCCCATGGATCTTGTAATTCGAGGTTTCTGTGTTGTGGATCGAGGTTTTATTGTGCTTGCCGTCCCCTGGTTCTAGGTTAGATTGTGGCTTAGACAGATTGATGAGAGACGATAGATCTGTGTGTGTGGCATGCTCGTCACCAACCTATTGCTCTGGAAAATGAATATGCTATTGGGGGATAGGTATGATTGTATTTCTATGCAGTGTAAGCTTTATTAGAACAAAGCAGCAGCTAGCGACAGTACTCGCGCATGTGTGTATCGCTAGTTTACGCTATCGATGAAAAATGAGAATCAAGGCAGAAACGCGTTACGTGAGGACGTTGGTATGTCTACATTTACCTTTGGTTCATTTGCCCATGCTGACTTGACCCGCACTCAGTAGCAAGACCAACGATTGGCTTCTCGAGATAGCCTAAGTACATGATGATTAATATTTTGTTGTAAGTACGTAGATATCTTTGTAACTAACGTGTATACTATTATCAGCCTCGCGTGTATATATGTGAATTGGATCCCTTTCATACGTTGAATCGTCCTGAGCCTCCAACAATGAATAAGTGGATGAAGACATCGACGAGTCGTCTTGGCCCTCCTCATCCATTTGGCCCTTTCACTCCCGCGGAGCGCGCCCCAAGAACAGGTAACGGCGTGCAGGCTGGAGGTCTCCTTCGAAGGAGTTTAGATATTCCAGGCGATGGCGCCGATGGGAAAAAGGGTGCGAGTGTGGACCTAGGTTGATTTAGATTCAGGCGACCGAGAATCAAGGTGAAGAGAGAAACGTACTCCATTCAACCTTCTACTTGAACCCCCCTTCCCCCGGCTGGACTTGCGTGCAGTCATTTCGTCTTAAGTACCGTCAACCATAGGATCAACAACGTCGGCAACGTCAATCTGGTCCTGCAGCAGCTTTTCAGCCGCTGACATTTTGGAGCTCTGAATTATATCTATGACGAACTGAATCGTGGTTGTAGCTCTTGAAGACCTCCTTCTTGGCCCTAGAACCTGTCGTGAGTGTACTGGGGCTGGTCTGACTGGCCTTACATTGGTCTGCGTCCGTGACACCTCCTCCTAGGGTTGTTCTTGTTCTTCTCCTTGTCAATCTCCGTAATGTAGTCCTCCGGTAGCTGATAGCCGTCATACTATCACACACGTGTCATTCCTCCACCAGCTTGAGCAAGTCTTTCTTGTGGCTCAGTTCCCGTTGTTCCCGCTTCGATATCTTCATCCCGCTGAAAAGTGCCTCATCGTCCCTGATTTCCTTGCAGAGAAGAATCTGCTGGAGCTCGCGTTTCGTGAGGTATTCTTGTCGAGAATGCAGTCGTAGATTGGGGAAAGAAGCGTCGCGAGCCTCTCCTGCTGTGCATGTCCTTTTGGGCGAACGGTCTTCAACGATTTTTGATGCGCTCTCGATCGCGGTCTCGCGTCTAGGATCCAACGTCTTCAGGCCCAGCCGTATAATCTGCTGCTGCATCATCCAAGGACATCCACATCCCTTAAATTCCCCAACGAGGGCGCGCTGAACCTGACGATGCCCCTCCGCCCGCTTGACACCGACCATCCTCCCGCCCCTCCCCATTCCGACGGACTGCGTCCGACGTCGATGCCCGTGACGCTCAAGCAGAGCGGCTGGTAGTGTCATCGCGGATCGCGGTCGTCGTGGGCGGGTAAGACTATAGCTTGAAGGCTGTCTGTCAGCGAATGATCTGACGCCGCATGTGAGGTTGAGAGATGAACTCTACTCATGTGATGAATAGAAAAGACGTACATAGATTAAGTGTTCATGTTTCCACCGACCTCCTGCCCGGCCAACTTGGATATGGGGACATCCACTGCCTTTCAGAGCAGTCAAAGCACTGCATTTCCGCCTGGAATGTGCGAAATGTATCGGCGTCATCTCAGGAAAGCAAGTATATTGAGTCCAGGATGTGTCGATCAGATTCTATTCCCTCGAAAATGCGCCCATTTGTGCAGAAGATGCCATTCGAAAGAACAGGCGACGCGCCATGATAAGACTTGTTTCTGGTCCCGTTTGCCCAGGAAGTGTAGTAGGCGACCGGCGTAAAATAGATGACTGGTCACCGTAATGTCAAGAAGTCTTTGGAAGAACGGGAAATCCTCCTGGCTCAGCATCGTGGCCTGACCGTCTACTATCCACGAAAGAGGGAAGCATATACCAGTAGTCGCTAATTGTACGAGTCGCTAGTCATCGTTATCGATCGCGAGCATCAATGGCGCCGGAAAACATGGGGCATGTTCGAGTTCGCGAAACATCCTGTATAGAGGTCAGCTTTCAGTTATCCTTTTCGCGAATGATAGGAGGACGTACTTTGAGGACGCATGATCTTGAGCTTTGATGTCAGGGAGATATTCCGCATGCTAGGCCCGAGTATGGATGGAGGAACGGACGGCGTTGAATAAGATAGTGTCGAGAGGAAGGGGAGCTGCGCACAGGCGACGACTCCTTTGCAACGTAGCTTTTGCCGAGAAGGCACGCCTGAGTTTGGTTTTCATAACTCGCTAGGAGGATAGGGTCAGCAGTTTAAACGACCTCTGCGTCGTATACTGGTAGTATTCACATCTAGGCTGGGTGAGCAGTACGTAGGGATGAGAGCACGGAGACGTACATGAATCATTACGAGTTCGCCGACATCGCAAGTAAAATTCTTGCGATGCCATTGTTATGCTCTCGCGTATCATACGACCGTAAGTGATGATAGAGAATCCAAGATAAGACGCGAGTCGAGAAAGCCGCGGCGATGATTTCCATTTAACGTACAAGGACATGTTTGGTGGGTGCGCAGAGAAAGAAAGACGAAACGTCTCCATGAACGGTGTCGATGGCGACTGGCAGAGCTGGAGCCACGCGTGGATAAATTGACGGAGTTTTTTGCATCCTGTGAAACAGCCGGTAGTTGAGCGCTGAGCTCTGAGTTATCTTCGTGGAGTGCGTTGTCCTTGGATTGATCCCGGTGGTTGCATTCTATGTCGACAGGAGGGGGATATGGGTACGAACCTACGTTGGTTCAGCGTCAGGCATTCACTGTTTAATTCAGAGAGAAGCGCACTCGTTCAACGCCCGTTCAATTCTGCGCCTCCTCCTTTTGCTGGACCCGCACGCACTTGCCCCGTTGTTGTTCTGACCGAAATCCTACCGGATAGGCGTCATGGAGCATGGCATTCGAGCCATCTCGCTCTATGCATAAGAATGCGATTGATTTACGACGGCTTGGCTGATGTCCATGCCACGTCCTTGTGGATGTCCGGGATGGAAGTCGCTAACATACAGCAAACATTCAGTCGACTGCCCTTGACACCTCTTTCCCGTGCGTATTCAAAGCAACACCCGAGTGCCAACTCGTAGGTTCCCAAAGCCGTCACGTTCCGCCTCGTAGAATTTATGAAGCATGGGAGGATAGCCAACAAATGAACATATCGCGCGTGTTCGATGCAATCTTTCTCGTAACGACTTCTAGACGGCTGAGAGGAACGTAGTCAGCGCATTCATAAAGAAACAGAAGGAATAGAAGCGGTGATTTGCACGTTGACCTACACCGTTGACGGATCATGGAATGGAAGAGAGAGAGGCCAGGAATGGCTAGCGGCTAATTTCTAGCGCTACTACTTAGTACCGTACATGTAACATAACAACAACTTGTACATGGTATACGTATCGTATACGATAAATAGAACGCCTCCCGAACATCACGTTCGAATGAAGTAGGATAGCTTAAAGGTTCGATTCCACAGATCAAACCGTCGTACCATAGGTGCAAACGGCAAGGCCGCTCCCAAACATCCTGTCGACAGTCCGGTACGATCGTCAGAAACGGCTAAAACGAAGTCTTTAACAAGGATCGAAAGAGAGCGATAAACACATATACCATACCATAAAACGCCTTCGATAGCGGCAACGACTCCATCGAAGGGAACCTTCGAGAGTACAATGCGTCCCAAACCGATCCCAGCGACGGACTATGAGGGGGGGGGCGAGTTGGCGAAGTTTCAGGTTCCTGCATTTATGAGTCGCCTCCAAGTCATCCAGCATAGAGTCCACGGGATTCCATTACCGTCAGAAAGGGCTGCAAAAGGAAGTCCTCAACAAATATACAAAGAAAGAAATGAACGGACGTACCGTATGATAGAGCGTCCAGCATATCTTCGACAACGGCACTGACCCTACGGCGAGAGTGACATGCTACTGCGCATCCACCAACGACGGACTACCTGAAGCGCTCCTGTCCCATGGAGCAAAGTTGGCAAAGTTTTCCAGCATTTATCGAGACTGCGTCCATCCCCATCTCCATCCTCGGTTTTCCAACTAGGTTTGTCATTCAAACGCGACACGGAGCGAGAGTTCGAGGATCCAAGAGAAAGGCTTCCTTTGGTCCGAATAGCGGCCGCAGTATGGATGACGCTCTGCGCTTGAAGGTGCCAGCTGGATAAGCATGAGGTCCGCATCGGTAGACGCCTCCCTCGAGACTTGAATGAATCTCTCGAGCGGTGCTGGCCGTGTGTAAAAGGATCCGTGAACCATCACATCGCTGGCTACGGCGAGGAAAGGTGTACGACCGCCGGGGGAGACAGGATGGGCAGGATTATAGGCGAGAAAGGGAAATATCGGGCGAGACATAGACACGGACTGGGTGCGATGCGGGCAGAACGGTCGCAATCCGGGCGACGACTAAGGCTATGCCGCCTGTGGGCCAATTGGTCATTCTCCGCGACGACCTCGAGAATCTAGACCTCCGTTAATTCCCTGCTCAGAGGTACTCGTCGTATTATTGTCGAACAGTGGTAGCCTGGTCGGGAGTATCTAGCGGTTCGTTAGCGGTGTGGTATGGTATGGTATAGAATGAGCATACCTTTGATATATCCATATTCCGAAGGGAGCGATAGATACCAAATGATAGATCACCACATATGTTTTCAACGAAAACAACGAGGATGAAAAGCCAATCGCCGCACCAACCAACGCCTATCCCAACAGCGAACGACCTGAGACGATCATGTTCCCTGAAACGAAATCCACGACGCTCTCCTCCGTTGACCTTTATCTCCAGTGCCTCGAACACTATCCTCAGCGTTTCGAATTGGTCTCGTATCGAGAACAGCATACAGCGAGAGCTGATCTCAGATCTGAATGAGCTCCGCGTCGGTCAACGCCAAATATCAACCTGAGCGAATCTCCCGAGTCGATAGGGACCGGCTGCACATATCTAAAGCGTGGTACGCGGCACTCCAACACGAAAGACACCGCTAGGTAGGACAGCGAAGAGGCAGATGGAAGTAGGAAAAGGGAAACCATATGCGACCACAGAGCAGCGAGGGGACCAATTGCGGCTGTGTTGGGCGATGCTGAGACTGCAGTCGCAATTCGAACGACGGAAGCATAACGCTATGCGACAATTGGCGGGCCTTTCCGTGACATTTCACATTGGCGAACGACGGTAGTCCGGACTGTCCAGTTGAGAGGATCTAGCCGTCAATGAGCGGTAGATCTGGAGGTGGAATAGATTCAACATACCTCCACACCATGTAATTTGTTGTTTAAAGGCCGCCGATATAATGGGACGGGAAACCTATATATGCGTGATATCGACGTAGTGGACAGTATCCTGGACGAGCGTCAGCTTCACTTCCTTTCCTTTGAACAGCGTACGCACGAGAGTTCCGCGAGCTGTCACCATCGTTCGCCCTCACGCATTTGCACGTATCCTTGCGTTGACGGCCATCCTTGAATCCATCCTTCATGCTATTGGTGAAGACACGTATTACAACTGCGGACATGGGCGGGTGAAAGCCTCGAAAGGTAATCATCCAGCAGCATATCGTTTGCGCATACGGGCTGGCGAGTTCGTACGCGCGGAGTAACACCGAAAGTCCGGTCGAGTTGAACGGTTCTGAGCGTGAAAAGCGAGGCAACGGTTCTGCGGGTAGCACCGTGGCCGGAGGAAAGATGGAGCGAAATCTTCACGTGGGCTTGTAGACCTTTGTTTGGCAATGTGGCGCAATCAATTCTGCCCCCAGCTACCATCATGAGTCTCTCTTATACTAAATGATTCTCTCTCTCTCTAATTATTGTATCAGTCGACAACGTTGGATCAAGTGATATTTTTACGCTAGACTACCGCTCAGAGTCTTGCCGAACTGCGTCTCCACTCCGACTTCTTTTCTCTGAGACTCTAATGTTAATCGCCGGACCGCCCATCACTCCATTTATGTCGCCTATCGTTGCGTTGGTCTTCTGTGCTCTTGAAGGTACTGTATCATGGCATACAGATGTAGTCAGCCTTCCTTTCCTACTCCGAGATCCTGTTCGTCAAGGCGGACTCCTCTTCTGAGCCACCACTGTATAGCCCACCAAGTCTTCTCGTGGCCGTTGCGCATCTCGTTTTTATACTCTTCGTCCACTCTTCCATGAATGAGACTACGCACCGACTCTGACTACAGAGAAAAGTGTGTCGTGTGGTGGCGTAATTTCAAGATTCGGTAACGATACTGTACTATCTTTTCCCAGCTCTCGGATCATACAATTCGCTGTCACATAAGAGGATCTTGAATTGATCCCAGATTGGTCTACGGAGCTGAGCGTCAGATGTTGCAAGCGCGCTGTCCTCCTGTTATATAAATACTACTACCGTGTATGGATCTTCGAGTCGGTGAACTCGTCAACCATCTTGATCCGACTGACTCCAACGGTCTCATCTCCGTCTCTTCAATTTCTGCAACGGATCCAGCGGGGGTGAAATCGATGTCAATCTTTCGTCTCCGAGTCGCCCATGCAAATATCGGGGTCCTGACGTATCATCCAGATGTAGCGCAATAATCCAGGCTATTCCAGTGCATGTTGAACAGGTAGGTGCTGAAGATTAAGGCCTTGACCGGTGACCAGTGGGGTCCAACAAATGCTACCATTTCAGAGGAAGCTACGCTCAGAGCTCGATAATTGATTATCAAGATAGATCAGCAAAACCATAATTTTAGCGCTTGCGCTTGCGCGCGGCCTTGCGCTTGGGCTCGGCCTTGCGCTCGGGCTCGGGCTCGGCCTTGCGCTTGCGCTTACGCTTGGGCCCATCCTCGTCCTTAAGTTTGCTCTCACTCGCGCGCTTGTCCCTGCATCGTGTGCAGTCGCAGTATTCGTTACAGTATGGGCATCCCTCCATATCCTGACTAGCGTCAAAGGTAAAAGGGAGCCACAAGTAACTAGAACCAAACATGTTCAGTCACTGCAGAAATTTTGACTAGAAGCAGGAACCCACCGTAAGGTCAAACACCGCTCACAGAAAATCTTGTTGACACAAGAGCTACATCTCATGAACAGTCGATTGGAGTGCTGCCGGCATTCATGGCAGTATGTGACAACGGAGCCCTTTAACCAGCGCCTGTTGCCCTGGGCATCAGGTGGGCTGGTTGTCCGGGTGGGAGGCAAGGGATCGTGGGTAGAAGGGGGGGAGAAGGGGGGTGAGGTAAAGGTGGCCCGGGTGGGGGCCAAAGTGAGAGGTCCGGGAGGAAGACTACCTACAGCAGGAGGTGTCAGGCTTGAGGGTAACAGGGAGGCTGAGGTGGGGGCTGAGGCTAGAGAAGGCGAACCAGGACCCGGAGGAGTGACGATCGTCATTTCAAGAGAACCGGGCTGGCGTATAAAGGAGCCGGGAGGATCTCCTGCGCCTCTTGCCTCCGCAATCCCATTATCCTCGTTGTAAGCAACGTAATGGAGGTCACCGTGCGTCAAGCCATCCTCTTCTTTCCTATCTTCCAAATCCAGGAGTTGACGCCGCTTTCGCTTCCCCAATGTTACGGCTGCGTTGCTATGACCTTCATTAGGTTTACTGGACAAATAGGTCGCTCCATCACTTGAAGGCTTCTCGTTTGAAGAGATGAATGCTAGATCTAAAAGGGAGTCAGTGCCAAACTAACGGATGGAGTAGAATACACACCATTCCCCCATATGTCACGAACACGAGGGACTACGACGCCCAGAAACGCGGATGAGCGCTTCTGAGTGACCCTACTGGCCTGAATAGCCAGATCAGAGGGGGCGCGTCGTGAGGATTTCCCCCATACATCCCGAACATGAGGCACCAGCACGCAGAGAAATGAAGATGACGGTTTCCCCGTGCTCCTGTCGCTATCTCCTTCATTGGCGGCGGTCCTCTCAATGCCCTTTAGGTTGCCCTTAGTGCCCATCGGACTCGGCGGACAAGAACCTAGCTTTGGGGAGAAATATGGGGATGGAGGGGGCGTAAAGAGAGGGGACGGTGGGGGTGTGAAAAGGGATTGACCAGGCGGATCGTCCGTCTCAACAGATGCCTGAAAATGTCCCTCAACTTCAGGAGGGTGAACGGGCTCTTCACTGGTAGCAGAGTCGCCACCAGGCGCTTTCGGGGGCTGCAGGTAATATAGAGTTTCCTATGGCAGGATTAATAGCTGCCTATTATCAAAAACCATATGCTTACGCTGAGTATATTAAACCACCTGATGCGCTCCAGGATTCTGTCTTCGTGTCTCCAGAGAGCATCTCCAAGTGCCAAACGGGCCCCAGCATTGAGTGCAACAAAGGCGCAGTTGATGCCATCTCTTTGTATGCCATGCTCCATAGTGTTACCCATATCCTTCAGGTCAACGGATTTGAAGGCTTTAACCCAGGCCTTAACGTTTCTGATGTCGTCCACCGGGGCCCCAGTATTGAGACCATCCCCTGTTAATCAGTTAGCTACAGCTAGATTGCAAACCTCCGGCTGACTGACCGTATGCCAATGACACGTCAGGAAAATTGATGTTCAAGGAAATGTAGTGCCGTCGTTCTTCGAGATACAGGATGCAGATCAAAAGTTGGCAATGTTCGAGATCCCCTTGAAGTTTTTCCATATATTTGGTGGGCACCCACTTTGTCCCATTCCATGATTTTCTCAGCTCCGCTTGGAAAATAAGGCCCACAACGACGATCTCGCCAGCACGGTCGGATTGATCTAACCTCTCTACCAACTTCGAGATCATGATGTCGACCAGATGCGTTGAGACCATCGAATTGGAAAGCAACTGAGCAAGTTTCCGAGAGGAGTCCTGCAAAAAAAGGGGCCCGAGCTTCACCTGGTCAGATGGTAGCTTTGCCAGGTTTTTGCGCGCCCTGTGGCATTCGACCTGCAATTCTGGGTCGCTCGGCCCCAAGAGCAACCCGGACACCCACTGTACGCTCGCGGCCCATTCCGTCTGTGCGTCAAGCTTCTGGCCCAGCGCAACCCAGGCGGAGATAACCCACAAGGGGTAGAACGAGCCAGATGGGTAAGGGTACTGGAAGGATTGTGCGCCGTCTAGGACTGCCTGGTCCAGGCCGCTCCTAGCAAGTTGAACCAGGCGTTTTGGAGGAAGAGGCTGCTGAAGGAGAGCGGCAGGATCTGAGTCAGGCTCTGCGCTTTGGAATTGGTACATCGTCATTTGATCACCGCGGGCTGGAAGAGGATAATCCACCAAGCTCCGGACTAGCAAGTGGTCCGGGGGGATGAAGTCCGTTTGGAAGCCGTTGGGGATGGCAGTCAGATCCTCTAGATATTGATCAAATGGGGGGAAGGCAAACATTTCATAAACGTATCCTTTGCCTATGACATCCCTTGCTTCAGCCCGACGGTGCTGCCCGACGTTGGTTTGTGACATGGGATGCAGTTGAAGGGCTTGACGGAGCGAGTGGTAGCAAATGTTGCTGGCAAAAGGGCAGGATGGAAACGCAGGAGCTGGAGGGAAAGCTGTTCAGCGCCTTGGTTATTTAAAGATAGACAAGGGGAAAGGAAACGCCTTGGCTAACCTGCGTTTCCCGTTGAGCTAGCCGTTGACGTAAAAATCCTAGTGCAGGAGATAGAGTTGGAGCTATCTGACGCCCGTCGATGTTGAAGGTTGCCGGCAGTAGTCGTAGTCGGGAAGCAAACGACTCGATCACGTGAACAGGGACACGATCTTTCAAGCTCCAGATCCAGCTCTGGCGCGTTCAACTTTTGCTGAGCAACAACAATCTTATTTGGCCCCAAGCTCCAACATTTTCAAGAATGCCATCGCTCATTTACGGATTAGATGGGCGGAAATGTGGCCTGTACCGGTGCGAAGCTATGTCAAAGCGCCCTACTGCAAGCCATAGCGAGACAAAATGATGGTGGGGAGGCTGCCTTTCGCAGATTAATCGCCTATCATAGCGCCTTCAAGCGCGTACCGGCAATCATGTACTTGATGGCATCCGTTCGACGGATGCTCGAGGATCTGCTCTCGCTGCATGACATGTCGTGACAAAACAAGCTGGATCGCTGAGAAAGGAGCGTTCAATGCATTGGGGATGATGAAGACAAACTCTGCGAACATTCCAGGATGATCACCCTAGATACTTCGCCGTCAAGCGCCGAATGTAGCCGTTGGCTTAGGATTTTCCTATGTCATTGCCATCGTTCAAAATGTAGATATTTCTGCAATATTTCTGCATCTGCCAAATAATCTACCGCCGAAAATTGAGTCCGTCCCCCGTCCAAGGATCACATCTCGAAACTAAAATTTCGGCGGTGGCTATCCGCGGCCACACCCCAAGCCAGTAGATCGAAACTGTACATGCAGTATGTATGCGCTATACGTGTCACGCTTATATTCCTCCTCCATTTCCTTCCTAGCTTCTAGCTTCAGGGCTTAGTTCATTTCTCCAATTTGACCGTTGACGGTGATATAGCTACTTTCTGTACAATGATCTTTGCCATGAACTTTCTGCTGTATCTTTTCATGTTGCTCTTGGTTTGCATAGCAAGGTGAGTGTAAAGAAGTCTGCGTCTTCTTGGGCCTCTTGCTAATTTCTATCTGTCAGATTTCCAGTTCAGCGAGAGGCTGGCAGGAGCCTGCGTCGATCATCATGCATTATATATGACTCGAAAGAACATTTGTGACCAAGTCGATAGCTTTCTTCGAACAAGCGGACTACACGGAACATACTGGAAATGAATAGTGAGCAAGCATCGGCACGGAGAAAACTAAGTTGAATGCTGTTTACAGGTTCAAATGTGGCGCACATAATGGAAGGAGGAGGAGGAACGGACCAAAGCAACCGATCGCCGATCATGGAATGACCACTTCTTCTATCTGTCGTCATGTCCGAGTCACCAAATCTACCAGTCGAGATCCTAGAACGCATTGTTCAGCTAGCCGCCCGCCAAAATACCGGTACTGGATTCAACCTCTTGCTCGTATCCCGCGATGTTCGAGAATGGTAAGCCCATCATTGATTCCGTTCTCAATGCTGATTCGTATTCACAAAAAGGACAGAACCTGCCCTCTACAACAAGATAAACCTCCGAAACGAAACCACCAAAACACTCCTCCGTGCCTGTATAAAACGACGATCCAACAACGTGTTCATCCGTCGTAGCGTGCATGAGCTCACCACAACAACATTCACATTCGGCATACTCTCCGTCTTGTCCAAGATCCAACGAAGTTTGAACCTAAACCAGACCTAAACATCAGTTTAGTAATGAACAGAAGAAGTCACGGTTGGATTTAGAGAGTGACTTGCCATTCAACCTTGACATTACCCTCATCGTCCACTTGCTCCAGGAACGCTTCATCTGTCGCCTTAGCCCCAACCACGCGAACCTCTCCCTCAGGATGATAGTAAACGATACTCGGAATCTTGAAATTCCCTCCAACCCTCTACTGAGCCGGAAACCTGAAAGAAATCAGTGTTAGCACAATTTACAAAGGATTTGTACACGCTCGTAACACCCAGAATACTCGGAACTGCACCAGGCTCGAGTTTGGCGAAAGATGCCCCGGATAATGTCGTCCCAATGTCGAAGGCGATCACTAGTTTACGGCGAGGACCGTCATATGGCGCGTGGGCGGGAACAGCAGGGAGCTGCATCGTGGTATGTTTGAAGCAAGCGACAAACCCTTACAGCTGCGTTTATATAATTGTTCCTGTGTCTTTGTGGAAGCTTGAAAGGGAGCGAGGTGATAAGGTATAGAGGGTTATTTGACGCCTTTCCGGATGAGAAGAAAAGGAATACAAAAATATTTCTAGAAACACCAATTGAGAGAGAGTTAAAGTACGTTCAAGAACAATTCAAGAACTACATACGATATAGCGAATTCGCGTCAGCGTTGTTGATCAAGAAGGGACACCATTAGGACGACCTTCATCTTCAAAGGAAGACTACGCGCCATCTCCTGGCCCTTTGTACCTCGTACAGAGAGCTCTGATCCACACTCCGCAGAGCAGACTACTACCCCATCGTGAGCGTCCCCATACGCGTCTTCCATCCTTTCAGGGTCGAAGCTCTTCCCGTCCTCCTCCACGATGACCAACTTCGCGTGCTGCGAGATAACATCCTCGCCCATGGCCATATCCAGCCGAATGGCAGTGTTGATGATTCCGTCGAAGGAAGCGCCGAATTTTGCAGCCAGAGAGGAACGGGCATCCTGTGCGTCGGTTGAAGTTTCGTTGTAGCCGGCTATGTATATGTAACACAAGGTTTATGTCCCGAAAGCAGCGCTCAATCGCCTTCTCTACGACTTCTGCCGGACTGGCGTACTTGAAACGAGAGCGAGCCATAGCCCGCCAACGGCCGGTGCTACCTTGAGAACCTAGGATTCACAAATTACCACCAACATCAACTTACAATGCGAAGAAACTCACATGAATCCTGTATCACCTCGTAGACCGCCTCGACACTGGTGGAGCGCAAGCTTGGGACCCAAGAATCCACGATGTCCGAACATACCCAAAGGAGAGCAGCCTGCAAAGCGATCTGGATAACGAACTCCCGGCGGTCGTAGTCCTGCTTGCGGCTAGCATAGACGAGCTGGGAAAGGCCTGGGCTGATGCGTTTCTCTGCATCTCGGATAGTGGCCTCGTCGCAGTGATAGCCGTCGAGAAAGTCACCCGATTCCGCGATGGACGCGGCGAGCTGGAAAATATCCGAGTTGAGGGCCTGCACCATGGAAGTGATCTCCTCCCCTGAGATGGAATCTGCAGAGCCCAAGAACGCTTGGGCGTCCTCGAGCTCAACCCTCCTGAGCTCCAAGAGCTTCTTGTCTTCTGCGCGCAGGCTGTATGCCTGCTGGAGCTGCTTCTGCGTGACTGCCATCTGGTCCTCCAACCGTTCGGTGGCTGCCTGCCAGGCATGTCCGCCCTCTCGTTATGAAGCTTTGCGGCTTGTAGTTGCTGTTTCGTTTGTTGATGGCGCTCAGCATCGATGTTGGAGTGGCGCAGCAGTTCGCGGTAACATTTTTCAAAAATTTTGAAAACATCAATGTCATGCGGACGAGAGGAGTCGTGTCGGGAATGCGTGCGTCTGGAGTGGCTATCGCGGGACTATCGATCATCTTGAGATGCAATGCCTTTGACGACAAGGGCACTTACCTCGGTGGTTTCATTCCCCTTTGCAGGACGAACATGATGGTGGTCGTCGGAAGACCTGGTCTCTGCGGCGCTAGACTGAGCCATTCCAGCGTCGATTTGCGGGATATTCGGACGAGCCTCAGGTTGGTCCTCGCGACCGGTAGACATGCCAACGAGGGAGAGGAATCTCTCTAACATGGAAAAGGAGACTGAGAGTAGAAAGGCAAGAATCGACATGTGGCATTCCATCACAATCGGACGAGCCCTAAACGGGGTATCTCTGGGGTGTGCAGAAAATGGGAGGCCAATGGATGCTGCATTTTCGGTCAACCAGAGACGCAAGCAACAGGAGGAGACGCACCACTTGTTTGAAACCGCAGTGTAGCATAAACGGCCATTCCATCGTATTGCGCTACGCTGTTGGTCCTTCCTGGTTTGTACTATCGCGTACGACTCGTGTCGTGGGGTTATTCATCCCGAAAGCGGTTTGAACAAGGTGACCATTGAGAAAAGGTCGGGATTTGATGTAAAAGCGATACCTTTGGCCTTTCGAAAGGGATATTTGAATCATCTCAGCGAGATTTATTGTTGACGGCAGTCTAAGATAGACAAGCAAGGCTTGATCCGAGTTGGGGCATTGGTTCCCACGATAGGTATTTCCATACACCACCATGTTCGATTTATTGTAGCGAATCTTCATGGAGGAATGTTTGGATGGATATTTCCCGCGATGTTGGAAGAGGATAGGCTGATTCGATGTTTTCGCTGGGTGTTGCCGGAGTAATCGTAAACTACTAAAGCATTGATGTCTACGCCACAAATGGCCGTGAACGGAATGTTCGGGCCGATATGCGATCTCTGGCTCTTACCACCACCACCGTCGACGAGAACAAGGCGCATCCAGCGTCAACTATAATGTCTATGTCTTCAAGATCATGGAAAACCGTAGTATTAATGAGAAGCTTCCAGGCGTTCATGACGATAAACAGACAAAGCAGAAGTACGTGCGCTGTAAATTTTGAATCCTGTTCCCACCTGAAAGATAAGTACGACAGCTGGACGTTATTGGTACTGCAGGCAACTCGTAGCACTCTCGCCGCGACTTGACGACTTCTCATAGCACGGGTACTGGCGCTGTACAAGAAACGAAACGAAACGATCCATCCTGCTTGCGCCCTCTAGGTTTCGCACTGCCCGTTCAAATGGGTTTCTGGCCTCTTAGAAACTCTTCTGTGGTCTGACGGACATTCATCGAGATTGGTACAATGCGCGTCGATGCTCGAGGCACTTCCCACCCAGCGTGTTGCCGGCACTTCGCCATATTCAAACGGTTCCACCAAAATGCACACTTTTACACCGGTATGTCGCTTTTTTCCTACCGTCAACGCCCTAACGCTTTCCAGCTTGACCGCACCATGGCTCCGGTTGATGCATAGCTTTTCAACCCCAAGATCATGGACACCGTTAAGACTGTTCATTTATGCGAGTATAGAGGATATCTGCGAGAAGCTCCCAGCTACCTAAGGATGAAGCGCCGTGCATACCTGGACGTGCGGGGACTTTGCGGTACCAACAGGCGGTCGAACGAACCCTAGCACGATGATTTCTTTCGGGACGTCAAGCTCGTCACCGATAGTCACACCATCTTGACATGGCCTCAGCTTCACCTTGCGCCCTCTCGTGGTACTCGAGGCGACAACACTGGGGGCATTAAGAGGCTTTGCACTGCTCTAGCCCCGATGAGCGTCTCACTGCATTGCTATAATCACCCGGTCAGCAGAGGTGTATGCTCCTTCCTCCTTTTTACCTCCATCAGTCAAGCTAATCTCATGTCAAGGAAATCCTCTTGGGAGACTAACCCAGCTTTTGTCGTCCTTCAATATCTGAAGCCGCTTTTGGAGAAACGAAACCAGGAGAATTGGCTTGGCGTCGTTGCCGCCTGGATCCAGATGTTTGTTACAGCCCCAAGTCGTGTCATTGTGCTACATAATATGACGTTCTTTGCCTTTTCGTTGCTGGAACTTTGATTCGCCATGTGTCAATCCTCCAACTGCTGTAAATCATTCCCAACAACTAACAATCCCAACTTGTCGAGGATCAGGAATGCAGCCCGTGCACTCTCTTCCGATCCGGCGGCTTCCTCGATCGACACATCCAAACCACACCGTACGAAGACATCCTCGAACGCCATCCGAGCGGTCGCGATGTCCGAACTTGCGATATCGAGCTGTGGGAACGCCAGAATGACGTTTTGCATGGAATGTCCCCGGGATACGAGGGATTCGACGCTTGTAGTCCAAGCTTCCAAGACCTCTATAAGAGGCTTGGGACATGTGAACTCGCACCGCAGCCACAATGGTGCGTTTGTACGAATCACTATTCATCGCATGTTTGAGGGACGAGAGCAGAGGAAGTAATTTCTGTAGCTGGCGAGCGAACGGACCGTCGAATTGGCGAAGTCCAACGTCATTTGGGTAGGTTACAGACATCCAAATCGAGATCTTTTCCACAAGAAGAGCAAGTAGGGGGCGCTCAGCGAGTGTGGCGAGGACGGAAGACGTCCAAACGACACGTGGTCCCCGAGGTGGCTTGTGTGGGAATTTGAAATGGAGCATATGGACAACCCGAGCGGGCGCTCACTGGACGATGGGGGCGTGGATTTGACCCATGTGGAAAACATGCGCATGGGCCTGGACGTTGTGAGTGCCCATATATCATAGGCGACACGCACGATGTTGGTGCGAACGAGGTAGATGTACGGGTGTGAGCGATGTGGGTGTGAGCGATGCGGGTGGGCGTGCAGACAGACGAGGGCAACGGCGGTGCAGACAGGCCACCAAACGCTACGTTTGAGCGCTATTCAACGCCGGCACGTACTCTGGAAGTAGGCTCTAGGTCGGCCCGCTAATATCAACAGAGACTTGACCGCCGCACTTTGACTGTGATGAGTCTATGGACTCTGTGTAGACATGTGACGCTACTGTGTTGTTTATATCAAGGACTCTGTATCCTACCCTCTTGAAGTTCTAGCCCAAGCGCCACCAAGCGCAAACCTGCACCGTGGGAAAGTGTGCATCCATAAAGAGACAAATGACTTTGATTGTGCTTTTACGTAACAAGTTGTCATCTCCCCATCTCCCCATCAACTCGAAGCAGAAACGCGCCTTGACGTGTTAGAGGACCGATTCTGTCTGCGCTACCCCATGTCATCCCAAGGGCGAGTCCTACGCTCTTCGGGTCGCGTAGAAGTAGACATTCCCGTGCCCATCCCTCAGAAACGCAAGGCCCGCCGAAGCTCGAAGAATGATATCAACTTGAAACCCACCGCGAAGACACCTCCCACGCCACCCGCTTCCTCTTCGCCGCGAGCACAGACCATCATAGACCTGACTTCTTCCCCAACTTCGTCGCCCTCTTCTTCCCCAACAGCTCGCCGTCCCCATGGCCACTCTTCTTTTGCTTCATCGTCTTCACTCACTTCGTTCCCTTCCTCTCCAGTTGCAAGTGCTAGTGCTAGTGACACCATCGTTCACTCTGCCGATTCCTCTGCTTCATCTCAATCTTCATCAAGTTCACATGGCAAGAACGCACAGAACCAGACCCAGACTCAAATACATCGCTACTCCGAATCCAAAAGTGTACGTCCTCACTTTCACTCTATATGATCATATTCACTCAACGTTATAAAGTTAAAGACCGACGTCCTAGACCCCATCCGCACTGCCCTACAAAAACTCGAAGACATCGATACTTCGCGTGAGGAGATGGAGCGGCGGGTAGAGCGGCTGGAGAAAGAGCTGGAGGAGGAACGCCAGAAGCACGCTGCAATTGCCAGCCAAAAAGATACTCAACTCAGAGCGAGCGTGCTGCGCATATCAGAGCTCGCTGCTGCCGTCACCACTGCTCTGAAAGAGCGTGACGCCGCGCGCGCCCAAGCTGCTGACATCCAGCATCGACATAACACCCTCTCCGCCGCGTTAGACACCCTCGCAGCAAAAGTCGCCTCTCTCGAAACGGAGTGTACAATGCACGCGGACGCGATGCTCCAGAATGATATCCTGGAGCGACAAGCGAGCAAGGCCTTCAAGGACCTCGACGAGATGCGCTTCCGGTTCGAGGCGACGGAGCGGGAGTTGGAGGTTGTGAAGGAGCGGGAGAGATTGTTGGATCCGAAGGCGTATTTGACTCTGAAGATGCAGGCTGAGGAGGCGAGGCGGGAGCTGGAAGATGTTAAGCGGGAGGTGGAACGCACACGGAGGGAGAAGGAGGAGAGGGAGAGGATTGAGATGGAGGTGAAGAAGCTTGAAAAGATCGAGGCGCAGGAGAGGGCGCGTAAGAAAAAGGAGGAGCAGGAACGACCGGAGCAGGAGCGGGAGGAGGCGCGTCGTCACGAGGAGATTCTGGCTGCACGTGTGCGGATGCAGGGGATGCAAAAGGCCGAGGCTGAGCGCAAGAGGAAGAGGGAGATGGACGAGGAAGAGGCAAGGGTGTTGCAGGAGGCAGAAGCAGAGAGGAGACGCCAGCATGCGCTAATGCTGGAAGAAGAGAGGAAAAAGGCGGCGACTAAACGGGAGGCGACGCGTCAGCGGAAGTGGCAGGCTGCTACGGTCACCGAGCAAAAACGCTGCATCCAACGCGACCACGACCTGGGCATGTACAAACATTATGACCAGTGGCCACACTGGCATGATTTCTGCATCCGGCGCTTCCAGACTGTTTTGGACGAGTTCATCATCGCGTCGTTCTCCGAGGCGCGCCCGATGACCGAGCTTAGCGTCCCGTGGCCGCTGTTGTCGTTCGGACAGCCTTCATTTAAGCTGGATACGGTCACATGGGCGAGCACGGAGAAGTTTTTCAAGACTGTGGAGGAGCTATTTCCGGCGCAGTATTCCAAGGTGTTGTCGGCTGCCCAGAGGGCGTTCCATCCGGATCGGTGGAGGTCGAAGAAGGTGCTTGACTCGGTGAGGGATGAGGAGGTTAGGGCGGCGATGGGGAAGGCTGGAAATGAGGTTTCGCAGGCAATTAATGCTCTTGTTACTGAAGAGCGGTAGGGTTGAAGCGGTAGGGTTGGAACTGGAGAGGGTATAGTTATTGTAGTGCTTTGTGTTCCATCTATTTTGCTAGCTATGTGTCCTCATAATCTACTGTACCCAGTCCAATGTATTTGAATTCTCTTTCTGCACTGTCAAACTTGGCATGAAGAATCACTCAGATCACCCCGAAAGTCTCTTAGTCTGTTACAGAAATTGATAGTATTTCCACGATCATCGCTATCAACGTATACAAGTCGTCGGGCAGTCCAAAGGAAATATAATCTGGGAAAAATACGACCAGTGTAGCCTACCATTCCTCAGACGACGTCCCAATCCAACATAATCGAAGACTTTGTCTTTCCCCGGGAGTACACGACGGACCCAAATTTGCCTTAGTGAGTGTTGGCGCTGTGACATACGAGTGCGATATGTCTAGTAAGGAATCCGTATGGCGTGCGGGACCCAGCGCGTATCCTGCCCATCGGGAACTATAGCGATATGACACAGATTAGCGCTAAAGGCAGAATCGAAAGCGCCACAGAGCGCATCAAACACGATCAGAATCAGAATCCAGTTGTCACAGGCGGGAGCCACGTTGTTGCTGACTCAGCAGTCTCAAATCTGAGCGGGATGGCCCACCACCACGTTGAACTAGCTCGAGCGAGTGTTGGAGTGAGTGTTTCGCTTGTTTCGCTAGGAAAATCTGTCCGGCATTTTCTGACAATACACCTATACAAAAACTAAGTTGGATTCTGCTGAATGGAGTGCTGGATCGAACTCCATGGATACAAAAATGCAAACACGCACTGTCTTATATTTACTCACCTAGTGTTTAGGACTCTATATAGTTAGATCGATAACGTCATTTAACTATATCGGTGTATATCCCGCGCAGCTCTGAGTTGTAAGTGACCTTAAAAGCCAGTACCAAATCGAAAGACTTCGTGATAGTCGATCAAGTGTTCTGAACGGTACTGGTTTCAAGTTTACACAACTTCGAACCCACGGGGTGGATCTATCACAATCGTTGCAAGGTCCAGACGCAGGATAGCGTTGACTCTCGGTAGGCGTGGAAGCTGCGAGCGCTGGAATAGAGCACGGACTCAGTGTACAGTGAGGTGTGGTTGTAGACATCTGCAGAAAACATTCCAAACTTGTGCGTTGGCATCTATGAACCGTGACATGGTGTTCAGGAATCTGTCGTGTTGAGAGAAGCGGTGGGACTTTGAGTGGTCCGTTTCAGCGTGTGGACTATTTACTTACCCTCAATACTCTAATCTCTGACTTGCTATAGACACTGCTCTGACATTGTCGATGCCATTTGACATGAACGGTGACCTGCGCCACACAGTTTTGACAGCATCAGGTACCGCCATCGCAGTTTCCACTTCGCGCGCTGAACGCTATACATGTCTCTCCTCACCAATCTCTCTACTATCGAGCTCTCTCAAAGTAGGTCAACCGTCTCTGTTTGAACATACCTAACGCTAAGAATTCCAAAGGTACATTGATGCTATGCCGGCCGTATCAAACCCCAAGGACTCCGTAGCTTCAAACACTTGACCTTTACACGGAGTGTACTGCTTGTCCTCCTCATTGATCTGGTACTTGAGAGGTATACTCGAGTGTTTTCCCTATTGATATGTTTGTTAACCCGCTGCCAGACGTCGCATGAATAGGTTAGTACTTCGAGTTCTCATCAAGTCACACCCTCGCGCGCTCTGGTTCAACGGCATGTATATCGAAATTTGGCATGCGCCACACATGGCATGGTCCCGGCCTCCAAGCGCACTAGCGACAGGAGTGTATATGACTGGTAGGTGCCTTGAGACGTTCGTCCTGTTTCTCTTGTTGGATGTAGGTGAAAGAATCCTTCGCGACATTGGAGGAACCACCCTCATCTTGTGTGAGTTCTGTACGTATTTCAATGCAATCGGATTGTGAGGACAAAAATGATACAAACCTTTACTCTCTTTGTAAACCTCGAGTTCAACCTCAGCAATGGCCAACCGTTCCTTGACGTCCTCCAACTCAACCTCTGCCAACTCCACGTGTCCTTCTGCCATCTCCAATGACTCTTGATTTTCCAAAAATGAATGTTCAGAGACTTGAGCAATCTGTTAGGCATCAGCGAGCTCGTGCTTCGTCCTGCTGATGATACACGGGGAGGAACGAACAGGAGTCGTTTTGGTGGCTGGTGGTGAGCTGGAATCAGATGGAGGGCTCTGGCGAAGCGGGAACGACTTTCGCGGCTAAAGACCATTGGATAAAGGTGTCTTTTTCGTAGGAGAACATTGATCGAGACGACTGCGGGGTAGGTTAGGTGTTAACGGGACTGTTTGAACCAGAGGATGAAGAGGATGGCGATGTTATTCTGAAGGAGTTTGAGCGCGACACCCCAGTGCTAGATGTTCGTTGATGGGCAATAGATGGCCTTCGAGTCAGTGCTGGCGCGGCTGTATGGGTATGAATAGATGTCCTTAAGGGTGGCTACGAGACAGACCTTTGGTGGTTCTGGCGGGGCCTCTAGGCCTAGATATTGGAGGGGCCGACAAAGAGACCATAGTTAAATCGGTCTTTGAAGCGCAGATAATAACGACAAAGCCATGAAAAAGTCCGGCGGCATAGTGCTCGAACGACATCCACTGCTCGAAATTGAACTTCTCGTGCGCAGTGAAGTCGCTTTGGCCAAATCGAAAGAGGCCAATCTTCGATCAAAGGCACAGGATGACGCAAAGACACTTGAGGATGGTCGTTCCCAGGCCATGACACCTCAAGTTCATGACGGGACGACAGCCTTAGTGGAATATTCAGAGAGACGAGGAAGAAGATGAGTCGGAGGAGAAAATGAATAGAAAGGACCACTGGCACCGCCAAGCCAACTACCAGCTGTTCGGCTAGCGCTCGCGCGCACATCATCAGGTATGTAGCCTCGGGGAACACGGTCACCGGGGGCGTGTCGCCCCTCTGAGGTGAGAGGTTCGCCCGCCTTTCGTTCTCCCTCCAACATTGACATACCCACCAGCCGTATTTCCTGCTGTTTTCTTGTTTGACATTTCGGCCCATCCGTCTCATCGGCACTGGCAATGATAGATAGAGTGTTCATCGTTGACAAATGTGCACGACATTGGTATGTAGGCCCCTATCATAAACGAGGTTTCGCAAAGTACAGCGCCAGGAAAAACAGAAAGAGGAAGGGGTTGACCATGGATAGCGACAAAGCAGCATCCGTGTTCACGTCAGCATCGTCATTCTGAGAGCTCGAAAGAGACCCGCTGCCTGTAGATGTGGTGGGATTATCGCCACTGATAGACGATCCTGTTTCCGAAAGATTCCTTGGGCCGTACTCAGATGGCACCATAAGGACGATGTAATCGAAATCTACGCCAGAGGGTTAGGCATTTGGTGGGCGACGATGAGACTTGGAAGGAGGATGAAGTTGCGACAATGACGAGAGTGCGAGGACATGGGTCGACCAAGCGTAGGATAAGGATAAGGATAGTAGGTCGAGATACGTCCGCGCACTGAGGAAGGACTAAGCATGGAACGAGGACCTGAATGTGCTGTCTCATACCTGACTCGCATATCACCCATCTTCAGCCAAATGTTCACTTTCCATCGCAAAAATTGTAGACGCCGGTCCCTCGGATAATCAGCCTCCTGGAATGGTAGAGCTGGGATGGATAGCGCGTCGAAGGTAATCCTTGGTCGAACATGCCTTTTGGTGGGACGACGAATGCTGTTGGCGTTTGTGAGAGAGCATATCAGTGGAACCTGATGGATATGCCAGACCATGCGAGATATCAGCGGACACTAAGGAAATCTAGGAGGTCGCCAGAGTAGTTCGTCAACGCAAAGGTTGGTGCTATGTGTCGTGAATCGCGTTGTTCTGGGCATGGATGGGGCTGGGGCCTGGTATCTTCCTGGTCCCGGTTGCTAGCAGTGGCATCCTTCAGCGTCGCCCGATAAGACTGCAAATCGGCTTGTCTTGAAGATGAGACGCTGAACTCTGTTTACGTTAGTGTAATTGGTATGTGGATTAGTCGTGTACCCGTTGACATTGAAGGATACTGCAGTGGTATATTCGCGAGCGTAGAGCGCGCATGAAACGACGACGATGGTGGTAGAGGTCGGGAACAGGGGTAAACACGGACCAACAACGCGACTCGCCTCTGCCTCCTGCCTCCACCAAGTCACGATAAGACCGTGCTTACGGTCTGGCAGTCGAACTTGATACAAACAGCCCCTGCGCGAATCGTCTGGCCCGCCTCCCAAGGATAACAACGCGATCATGGTACTGGCGTAGCCGCCATAGCGAGCACCAGAAAGTTGCACTACAGGTTGGACGTCGAGTATCGAGAACGAAGAGGTTCCAATAAATGTACAAACCCTCAAGCCCCCCAAGGGTAGGATGGACAGAGACGGTCTGCTGGAGGGCAAAGGTCGCAGCTAGATACGACGATTGGGTGAGTACCTAAAGACAAAATTCAGCTCTTCCAACGTTTACGCGGAATGAATCCAGGCGACGCAGCTCATGACTAGATAGAATAAAAGGCTGCCCGTGCGGCATACCTCTTAGTAGAATGAGTTTCTGAGCGGAAAAAAATCTTAGAGAAGTTCGAGCCTGGACAGCCTCGCCTACCATTGCCAACGCATGAAACAATTCGAAACGACCTCTATCCGCGTAGATGACGACTCCTAGTTCTGGGGTAAAGGCTCTCTTTTTCCCTGGTATGAAATTCTGACCGGCGCCCCACAGGAAACTGACTTTGGATGTTCAAACTGCTCTTTCCTCGACCTATGACTTCCCACGGCTGGGCTTGCAACGCACAATCCTAACGTGCGCTTTATCGGAGTGACTAACAGCCTGGAAGGCAAGATCTCACCCGTTGGCCGAAGTGCACCGCTTTGCTTGGACCAACAACTCGACGATCCCCTGATATCCGGGACGAATGATTCACACAAATAAACCCCACTTCTTTATCCTCGTGGCCGATATATGGCCCCTTCGAATCAATATTTCTATTATTTCGAACGCGGCAAACATTGCTGGAAATGATATACCGCTTCAGAACCTACCTCTGGATGAAGATGACAGTATGAAGTTGTGTATGTATGTTGCTTCCCCATAGCTCGAATTGCAACTCACTTGACTGTTTCTAGTATTCCTTTCGTTACAAAAAGTGACTTGCGCGAAATATGCCTGCTCAGAGATCTGGATATCATTCTGATGGTCCCCCGAGTGGTGGACGAGCTGGTGAGTCCCATCTGTATCATGGAGGGCCCGACTAAGTTCGGGTAATAGCACCGTACGCACGCTCCGCCAGCTTGGGAGGCAGCGATATGGTGTCGAGCGGCGGTCTTCAACCGATTGTCAATTTTAGGGCTAGGGAGCCAGAACCGAAGGCCTCGTCTATCCTTGGACTACTCCTCATAGGACGCTGTGCAGCGGCGAATACCCCAGTCCCCACGGCCATGATCCCTGTTATGACTGCCTCGCTCATTTCCCCGGACACGCGATTTTACCAGGACAGTCCCATCGGAGACAATGTCTTGCGGTCCGTCGCAGCTTGGGAGTTTGAGGCTCATGGTGAGGCGCCTGTTAGCGCGGACGTTGAACCTACTGCAGCTGACGAGCAGGACATTGCCGTCGAGGACGACCCCGAGACGCTTTGGCAAAGGGCCATGCTATCTGCGACCGGCGTGGCTGAAACGCCCGAGGAATTCTGGCGAGAATAGGTTTACGCCACTCATCCAGCGTGCGCGACGGTTCGATCTCGGAACGTGCGACCTGGCGCGTACAACGGGTACAATTAGTTTTATGGTGGGCTCTTACTACTACAACGAAGGCTTCGGGCGCGACAACAGCTATGCTGGTTACTGGCAGCACGCACGTTGCGTGTACGTCGATTCGACGAACACTTGCCATCGCGGACCCGTCGGCGGTGCCGCTTATATGCGGATTACTCACGCGGTGCTCTCTCCCGATGGAAGTCAGTGGCTGACGAGGGCAAAGATTTTATACGGCTCGGTGGCCTGCCCAGGACCCCGCGCGAGTTTTACGCTGGGGTAAGGAAGATCCATCGCTCCCCGGAGGATAAGCTCTTGCAGTACAAGGCAATCTTCTTGTTCTTCATGACGCACACCGCCGAACGCATGGTGCACGAATTCCGCGACATTACCACCATGCTGGCATAGAAAGGGGCGAAGGACGATCGCAATAAGCTTATAGTCCAGAAAGCCTTCGCGGACCAGCTGGTCTACAACGGAGACTTCAAGCGCATCCGGATTCCCAAGGAGAGCCACTCGATGCTCCCGTCAGAGATGGTCGACTTCTATTCCGGCGATTACTCTCTCGTTGACGTTGCGGCTTGCATGTTGGCGTTGCACGCTCCTGGATCGTGGTGTCACATCCCGGGCGTCGTTTGGAGTACTACCCTCGTACCATACTCTCCCTCTCTCTACGGGTTCATCATGAGCGAGGTTTTGCTGCCCTATCGAAAGGGCCCCGGCGGGACGGTGTACGAGCTGACGCCAGTGGAGAGGAAGACGTTCAAACTCAGTCTGATTCACTTCCTGGTCTGCCCTCCCGTGTTCGAGGAAATGATAATCAAGATCGCGATTGCGATCACACAAGTCGGACTGGCTTACGATCCGGCGTACGGTTTGCATACACTGCGCCACCTGTTGATGGTGGAGACAGACCCCGTCTGGAGACCAGTTGTCGAGGCTATCGAGATGTCTAGACGGCGTTGCCTTCAGGAGTTTAAGACGATGCAGGTCCCGAGAGAATGGGACGGATGAGTGGATATCCCGAAGGATGCGAAGGACGTCTTCCTGGGCATTGTCGAGGGAGAGCAGTATCGTGCGGACGGGAAGGGTTTTGATCGCTTCGCCGACAAAACATATTGGTTCTTATATGGCGAGCACCCGCTGTTCGACCATTGCACTAGAGAGTCTTTTTTGGCATCTGATGCCGTGACTGGACGCTTCCGTGAGGCCGAGCCTGTCGATGCGGCCGTGGACAACGTCGTTGAGCCCGCCGCGGCTGAGACTGCTGAGCCCTCTATCGATGGAGTTGTCGAGCACGCCAATGCAGGCGTCGCTGGGGGTGCCAGTGATCACCCGCTAGAGGGTGTTGGGGAGTTTTTGCCTTTCGGCGGAGGACCAGGAGATGCTGGACGCTTCTGCATTGATGCAGTCGATGAACCTTTCAGAGTAGGGTCGTTGCGACCAATACATATGTTTCTTATGGCGTGGTCATTTACTTATATACATACATACTTACTTACTTAAGTTATAAAAAACTGAACTAACTTTTCTTTACTTGAGAGATCGTCGTGCTGTTCAATTTTGGCGTTTCGTGTCTGCAGATCATCGTTAGAAAAGGATGTCGGATTCCGTAGAGGCGGAGTGGTACTTACAAGTTAGAGCACGGAGAATCCAAGGTCCTGCGAAAATTTGACGATATAGAACTTGGCGGAAATCGTCTAGCTGATGGGTTGAGTGAGCTGCCCGCCTTCACGGATTTTTTGGCCCTCATCTTTGTAATCCCATGACAATGAAGGGGACATGTCGTCTTACCCAATAATCATCGATTCATCGGGAGTGTGAATGTATCCAATCAGGTAGACGCTTCGACTTCTTCGAGGACGGGGCGGTCTGCAGAGATTCGTCAGTCGAACTCCCCAGAGAGACGGAGTTATACAAACCGAGTATCCAAGGATCTGTGAAAGCGGACGAGATTCGAGAAACTGGTGGGTTGGACGACCTTCGAGGGGACTTTCTCTCTCTTGAGAAACTTTGGACTCCCTCTTCGTCGAGCAGGGTCGGCGGACGTTGCAGCAGGCTTCATGAAGGACCCCCGAATATCCCACCAAATGTCTGATACTGAGGTTGGAGGTTCTTATCCGCATACCAAAAAGGAAGGAGTATCCGCATATGATACCATACCTCTCGAAGCCGTGATTTTTATCCGCATGCCGTATCAGGCCCCAGTGTGGCGCACGGGGCGAGGTGCCGAAATTCATAACCTTCGCGCCATCCCTGCCATGATTAAATTTAACAGTGGCCGAAGTGCCATTAATCGAAATCAAACGCGGCATTTGCGAGTCCGAGCGGTGTCCGAGCTTGCTAGTGCGTCCAAATTTTTTTTAATCCGCACGGCGCCTCTGACCTCCCCAGCCGCCCAAATTTATCCGCACCTAGGCCTGGTACCATACCACTTTCAAAAATCAACCCCATTTGCATCCGCATTTGCCTCAGACCTGTTTTGAAAGCATACCCATTTTTATCCGCACGCGTACCAGACATTTGGCAGGATATTCGGGGGTCCTCTTCATGAGCTGGCATAAATTCTACGGCACGGGTAAATATATGTGGTTATCTCGCTTGGTTGTTGGGCGACTCGGAGACGAAAGATTGACATCGATTTCACCCCCGCTGGATCCGTTGCAGAAATTGAAGAGACGGAGATGAGACCGTTGGAGTCAGTCGGATCAAGATGGTTGACGAGTTCACCGACTCGAAGATCCATACACGGTAGTAGTATTTATATAACAGGAGGACAGCGCGCTTGCAACATCTGACGCTCAGCTCCGTAGACCAATCTGGGATCAATTCAAGATCCTCTTATGTGACAGCGAATTGTATGATCCGAGAGCTGGGAAAAGATAGTACAGTATCGTTACCGAATCTTGAAATTACGCCACCACACGACACACTTTTCTCTGTAGTCAGAGTCGGTGCGTAGTCTCATTCATGGAAGAGTGGACGAAGAGTATAAAAACGAGATGCGCAACGGCCACGAGAAGACTTGGTGGGCTATACAGTGGTGGCTCAGAAGAGGAGTCCGCCTTGACGAACAGGATCTCGGAGTAGGAAAGGAAGGCTGACTACATCTGTATGCCATGATACAGTACCTTCAAGAGCACAGAAGACCAACGCAACGATAGGCGACATAAATGGAGTGATGGGCGGTCCGGCGATTAACATTAGAGTCTCAGAGAAAAGAAGTCGGAGTGGAGACGCAGTTCGGCAAGACTCTGAGCGGTAGTCTAGCGTAAAAATATCACTTGATCCAACGTTGTCGACTGATACAATAATTAGAGAGAGAGAGAATCATTTAGTATAAGAGAGACTCATGATGGTAGCTGGGGGCAGAATTGATTGCGCCACATTGCCAAACAAAGGTCTACAAGCCCACGTGAAGATTTCGCTCCATCTTTCCTCCGGCCACGGTGCTACCCGCAGAACCGTTGCCTCGCTTTTCACGCTCAGAACCGTTCAACTCGACCGGACTTTCGGTGTTACTCCGCGCGTACGAACTCGCCAGCCCGTATGCGCAAACGATATGCTGCTGGATGATTACCTTTCGAGGCTTTCACCCGCCCATGTCCGCAGTTGTAATACGTGTCTTCACCAATAGCATGAAGGATGGATTCAAGGATGGCCGTCAACGCAAGGATACGTGCAAATGCGTGAGGGCGAACGATGGTGACAGCTCGCGGAACTCTCGTGCGTACGCTGTTCAAAGGAAAGGAAGTGAAGCTGACGCTCGTCCAGGATACTGTCCACTACGTCGATATCACGCATATATAGGTTTCCCGTCCCATTATATCGGCGGCCTTTAAACAACAAATTACATGGTGTGGAGGTATGTTGAATCTATTCCACCTCCAGATCTACCGCTCATTGACGGCTAGATCCTCTCAACTGGACAGTCCGGACTACCGTCGTTCGCCAATGTGAAATGTCACGGAAAGGCCCGCCAATTGTCGCATAGCGTTATGCTTCCGTCGTTCGAATTGCGACTGCAGTCTCAGCATCGCCCAACACAGCCGCAATTGGTCCCCTCGCTGCTCTGTGGTCGCATATGGTTTCCCTTTTCCTACTTCCATCTGCCTCTTCGCTGTCCTACCTAGCGGTGTCTTTCGTGTTGGAGTGCCGCGTACCACGCTTTAGATATGTGCAGCCGGTCCCTATCGACTCGGGAGATTCGCTCAGGTTGATATTTGGCGTTGACCGACGCGGAGCTCATTCAGATCTGAGATCAGCTCTCGCTGTATGCTGTTCTCGATACGAGACCAATTCGAAACGCTGAGGATAGTGTTCGAGGCACTGGAGATAAAGGTCAACGGAGGAGAGCGTCGTGGATTTCGTTTCAGGGAACATGATCGTCTCAGGTCGTTCGCTGTTGGGATAGGCGTTGGTTGGTGCGGCGATTGGCTTTTCATCCTCGTTGTTTTCGTTGAAAACATATGTGGTGATCTATCATTTGGTATCTATCGCTCCCTTCGGAATATGGATATATCAAAGGTATGCTCATTCTATACCATACCATACCACACCGCTAACGAACCGCTAGATACTCCCGACCAGGCTACCACTGTTCGACAATAATACGACGAGTACCTCTGAGCAGGGAATTAACGGAGGTCTAGATTCTCGAGGTCGTCGCGGAGAATGACCAATTGGCCCACAGGCGGCATAGCCTTAGTCGTCGCCCGGATTGCGACCGTTCTGCCCGCATCGCACCCAGTCCGTGTCTATGTCTCGCCCGATATTTCCCTTTCTCGCCTATAATCCTGCCCATCCTGTCTCCCCCGGCGGTCGTACACCTTTCCTCGCCGTAGCCAGCGATGTGATGGTTCACGGATCCTTTTACACACGGCCAGCACCGCTCGAGAGATTCATTCAAGTCTCGAGGGAGGCGTCTACCGATGCGGACCTCATGCTTATCCAGCTGGCACCTTCAAGCGCAGAGCGTCATCCATACTGCGGCCGCTATTCGGACCAAAGGAAGCCTTTCTCTTGGATCCTCGAACTCTCGCTCCGTGTCGCGTTTGAATGACAAACCTAGTTGGAAAACCGAGGATGGAGATGGGGATGGACGCAGTCTCGATAAATGCTGGAAAACTTTGCCAACTTTGCTCCATGGGACAGGAGCGCTTCAGGTAGTCCGTCGTTGGTGGATGCGCAGTAGCATGTCACTCTCGCCGTAGGGTCAGTGCCGTTGTCGAAGATATGCTGGACGCTCTATCATATGGTACGTCCGTTCATTTCTTTCTTTGTATATTTGTTGAGGACTTCCTTTTGCAGCCCTTTCTGACGGTAATGGAATCCCGTGGACTCTATGCTGGATGACTTGGAGGCGACTCATAAATGCAGGAACCTGAAACTTCGCCAACTCGCCCCCCCCCCTCATAGTCCGTCGCTGGGATCGGTTTGGGACGCATTGTACTCTCGAAGGTTCCCTTCGATGGAGTCGTTGCCGCTATCGAAGGCGTTTTATGGTATGGTATATGTGTTTATCGCTCTCTTTCGATCCTTGTTAAAGACTTCGTTTTAGCCGTTTCTGACGATCGTACCGGACTGTCGACAGGATGTTTGGGAGCGGCCTTGCCGTTTGCACCTATGGTACGACGGTTTGATCTGTGGAATCGAACCTTTAAGCTATCCTACTTCATTCGAACGTGATGTTCGGGAGGCGTTCTATTTATCGTATACGATACGTATACCATGTACAAGTTGTTGTTATGTTACATGTACGGTACTAAGTAGTAGCGCTAGAAATTAGCCGCTAGCCATTCCTGGCCTCTCTCTCTTCCATTCCATGATCCGTCAACGGTGTAGGTCAACGTGCAAATCACCGCTTCTATTCCTTCTGTTTCTTTATGAATGCGCTGACTACGTTCCTCTCAGCCGTCTAGAAGTCGTTACGAGAAAGATTGCATCGAACACGCGCGATATGTTCATTTGTTGGCTATCCTCCCATGCTTCATAAATTCTACGAGGCGGAACGTGACGGCTTTGGGAACCTACGAGTTGGCACTCGGGTGTTGCTTTGAATACGCACGGGAAAGAGGTGTCAAGGGCAGTCGACTGAATGTTTGCTGTATGTTAGCGACTTCCATCCCGGACATCCACAAGGACGTGGCATGGACATCAGCCAAGCCGTCGTAAATCAATCGCATTCTTATGCATAGAGCGAGATGGCTCGAATGCCATGCTCCATGACGCCTATCCGGTAGGATTTCGGTCAGAACAACAACGGGGCAAGTGCGTGCGGGTCCAGCAAAAGGAGGAGGCGCAGAATTGAACGGGCGTTGAACGAGTGCGCTTCTCTCTGAATTAAACAGTGAATGCCTGACGCTGAACCAACGTAGGTTCGTACCCATATCCCCCCTCCTGTCGACATAGAATGCAACCACCGGGATCAATCCAAGGACAACGCACTCCACGAAGATAACTCAGAGCTCAGCGCTCAACTACCGGCTGTTTCACAGGATGCAAAAAACTCCGTCAATTTATCCACGCGTGGCTCCAGCTCTGCCAGTCGCCATCGACACCGTTCATGGAGACGTTTCGTCTTTCTTTCTCTGCGCACCCACCAAACATGTCCTTGTACGTTAAATGGAAATCATCGCCGCGGCTTTCTCGACTCGCGTCTTATCTTGGATTCTCTATCATCACTTACGGTCGTATGATACGCGAGAGCATAACAATGGCATCGCAAGAATTTTACTTGCGATGTCGGCGAACTCGTAATGATTCATGTACGTCTCCGTGCTCTCATCCCTACGTACTGCTCACCCAGCCTAGATGTGAATACTACCAGTATACGACGCAGAGGTCGTTTAAACTGCTGACCCTATCCTCCTAGCGAGTTATGAAAACCAAACTCAGGCGTGCCTTCTCGGCAAAAGCTACGTTGCAAAGGAGTCGTCGCCTGTGCGCAGCTCCCCTTCCTCTCGACACTATCTTATTCAACGCCGTCCGTTCCTCCATCCATACTCGGGCCTAGCATGCGGAATATCTCCCTGACATCAAAGCTCAAGATCATGCGTCCTCAAAGTACGTCCTCCTATCATTCGCGAAAAGGATAACTGAAAGCTGACCTCTATACAGGATGTTTCGCGAACTCGAACATGCCCCATGTTTTCCGGCGCCATTGATGCTCGCGATCGATAACGATGACTAGCGACTCGTACAATTAGCGACTACTGGTATATGCTTCCCTCTTTCGTGGATAGTAGACGGTCAGGCCACGATGCTGAGCCAGGAGGATTTCCCGTTCTTCCAAAGACTTCTTGACATTACGGTGACCAGTCATCTATTTTACGCCGGTCGCCTACTACACTTCCTGGGCAAACGGGACCAGAAACAAGTCTTATCATGGCGCGTCGCCTGTTCTTTCGAATGGCATCTTCTGCACAAATGGGCGCATTTTCGAGGGAATAGAATCTGATCGACACATCCTGGACTCAATATACTTGCTTTCCTGAGATGACGCCGATACATTTCGCACATTCCAGGCGGAAATGCAGTGCTTTGACTGCTCTGAAAGGCAGTGGATGTCCCCATATCCAAGTTGGCCGGGCAGGAGGTCGGTGGAAACATGAACACTTAATCTATGTACGTCTTTTCTATTCATCACATGAGTAGAGTTCATCTCTCAACCTCACATGCGGCGTCAGATCATTCGCTGACAGACAGCCTTCAAGCTATAGTCTTACCCGCCCACGACGACCGCGATCCGCGATGACACTACCAGCCGCTCTGCTTGAGCGTCACGGGCATCGACGTCGGACGCAGTCCGTCGGAATGGGGAGGGGCGGGAGGATGGTCGGTGTCAAGCGGGCGGAGGGGCATCGTCAGGTTCAGCGCGCCCTCGTTGGGGAATTTAAGGGATGTGGATGTCCTTGGATGATGCAGCAGCAGATTATACGGCTGGGCCTGAAGACGTTGGATCCTAGACGCGAGACCGCGATCGAGAGCGCATCAAAAATCGTTGAAGACCGTTCGCCCAAAAGGACATGCACAGCAGGAGAGGCTCGCGACGCTTCTTTCCCCAATCTACGACTGCATTCTCGACAAGAATACCTCACGAAACGCGAGCTCCAGCAGATTCTTCTCTGCAAGGAAATCAGGGACGATGAGGCACTTTTCAGCGGGATGAAGATATCGAAGCGGGAACAACGGGAACTGAGCCACAAGAAAGACTTGCTCAAGCTGGTGGAGGAATGACACGTGTGTGATAGTATGACGGCTATCAGCTACCGGAGGACTACATTACGGAGATTGACAAGGAGAAGAACAAGAACAACCCTAGGAGGAGGTGTCACGGACGCAGACCAATGTAAGGCCAGTCAGACCAGCCCCAGTACACTCACGACAGGTTCTAGGGCCAAGAAGGAGGTCTTCAAGAGCTACAACCACGATTCAGTTCGTCATAGATATAATTCAGAGCTCCAAAATGTCAGCGGCTGAAAAGCTGCTGCAGGACCAGATTGACGTTGCCGACGTTGTTGATCCTATGGTTGACGGTACTTAAGACGAAATGACTGCACGCAAGTCCAGCCGGGGGAAGGGGGGTTCAAGTAGAAGGTTGAATGGAGTACGTTTCTCTCTTCACCTTGATTCTCGGTCGCCTGAATCTAAATCAACCTAGGTCCACACTCGCACCCTTTTTCCCATCGGCGCCATCGCCTGGAATATCTAAACTCCTTCGAAGGAGACCTCCAGCCTGCACGCCGTTACCTGTTCTTGGGGCGCGCTCCGCGGGAGTGAAAGGGCCAAATGGATGAGGAGGGCCAAGACGACTCGTCGATGTCTTCATCCACTTATTCATTGTTGGAGGCTCAGGACGATTCAACGTATGAAAGGGATCCAATTCACATATATACACGCGAGGCTGATAATAGTATACACGTTAGTTACAAAGATATCTACGTACTTACAACAAAATATTAATCATCATGTACTTAGGCTATCTCGAGAAGCCAATCGTTGGTCTTGCTACTGAGTGCGGGTCAAGTCAGCATGGGCAAATGAACCAAAGGTAAATGTAGACATACCAACGTCCTCACGTAACGCGTTTCTGCCTTGATTCTCATTTTTCATCGATAGCGTAAACTAGCGATACACACATGCGCGAGTACTGTCGCTAGCTGCTGCTTTGTTCTAATAAAGCTTACACTGCATAGAAATACAATCATACCTATCCCCCAATAGCATATTCATTTTCCAGAGCAATAGGTTGGTGACGAGCATGCCACACACACAGATCTATCGTCTCTCATCAATCTGTCTAAGCCACAATCTAACCTAGAACCAGGGGACGGCAAGCACAATAAAACCTCGATCCACAACACAGAAACCTCGAATTACAAGATCCATGGGACGGTCCGGAATAAAGTACGAAAAATACATTTATAATTGTCAGATTGTCATCTACTTGGTTCATGGAATAAGCGGCGAGAAAGGGTGATGTTCAAGTCGGCTACTATTGCTGTGTGACGGCGCAAATATTATCTAGTGCAGTTAAAATGCTGACATCCTTTTTATTGTACCGTTTTTCAAGACCGAGATTAACAAGCCCGTCATTGGGCTGATCCTCGAAAGGCAGTGGAGGATGATACTAATTTGTCGTCCACTCGCTTTCGGGGAATGCTACTTCTCATACATATCGTAGTCATATTCAAGCTGTTTAGCCAGTTCATGTAACAATCGTTCCCGTTTCAACGGCGCCGAACGGGTTTCGAGTGGGCTCGCTCGCGGAGGATGAAAGTAATATATTGGAGGAGGAGAAATCCGTTTGACATCTAGCCTCCTGTATGGTTGATCTCGGAAGAAGACAGTAGATGGGATGACTCTATGAATCTAAATACCCTCACATGTTCATCTTGGCAATTTAGATCTACTAGGCTGTGTTAGCAACGCGTAAGAATGAATTGAGAGAGGCGTACCAGAATACTATGGATCGTTATCGAGCCAATCGACATCGTCTGGTGCGATCACCGCTCACAGTGAATTTCGGAAGATGCGCGAAGTTAATTCTCGACTCGAGATGAACACGCCAGAAGCAACAGTGGCTATAGTTCTGTAGTTCATTGTGAATGGTGAAAGAGCATGCGTGGTCCCGGCGCGAAACAAGAAAGACGAACTATCCCCATGGACGGCTGGTCAATGGTGATAGTAATAGTCAAAGCTATGAGGGTTTGTGAACCACGCGTATCAACCTGGCAGCGGGGCTGAGGGCTGCTTGATTGCGTGAACGACTGGCCGTGAAGGTACGACACTTAACAGCCATCATTGGGAAAGGGACCAGGCGGAGCATGGGATTTCGGGGGGCGCGCGAGCGTGATTTGACATCTGTCCTGGCATCGTGTTGGGCAGAAGATGGCGCATGGGAGGAATAAGGTCCATCGCAAGAACCTAGACTAGGCATCCCAACAGTTTTGTCGAATGCGGAAGGTGCTTGGCCTGCATGACACGAATAGCAAACGTCCAGCCTGGCATAGTGACGAATGGCGATAGTGACTACGATGGTCCAACCAAGAGGATCGGTTTTCCGTGACCATGCCAGTTTGAGTTACGGTCGCATTTTGCTCGACATCGTCGAAGGACCCAACCGACGTTCAGTACGAACATATGAGACTGTTCATTGGAGCCATGATACTCAACGGGGCTGAGGACTCAAGCTACGGATAAGGGAGCATGAACCAGGCGGAGCATCCGATTTCGGGGAACGCGCGATCATGTCGAACGACCCAGCAGAACTCGACGATACATGAGAGGAATGAGATACACTGCAGCGCTCGGCATTGGATCTCGCATATCGAGAAACGTACTCTTCCGACGTTCAGCACTCATTTCCGACCAACACCCCTTCAGATCCCGTCTCGTCGCTGTTCGGATTGCCCTACCACCTTGCCAACAGCGTGTGTGATCGTGAAGAGGAAGATGAACGCCTCAAAAGGTCCTCCTTGAAGGTATTCGAATCAACCGTAGTCGGTGAATCTAAGTATCTGGTCAGTTGGGATACGTCATTGATTCATGGTACCGTACAACTTATTGACGGCTGCAACGTTGCTTTAAGGTCACGGCCATGGCATCGCAGTCCACTATGAAAGAGGTCGGAGGGCGAAGCAAGAAAGACGGACAGGGGCAGCGAGTGACGATGTCGACAGTGATGATTGAAGCTTGGAGTAAGATGATGGGCAAATGTCTCCGTGTCCTTGACAATAGTTCTGATTTCCGTCGAGTTGGCAGCGTGGTCGAGTCGCGTTCGTATATCTAGGTGAGGTTAGCACTAGATATTTGACGGGCATATTGAGGCGTACTCAGTCGTTCGGCGCTCGTTCATTCGACATTCCCAGCCGACACCTCAGATCCCTCGCACGCTCGTCTCATCTCGTCGCTGCTTGCCTATCGTCAACGTGGGACGGACGCTCCTAACGACGAGAATGAGCACGAACATGGCAAAGTTCCTCCAAGTCGTCTCGCTCTACGCGTGAGGGTCCGGTATTTAAGTCGGCCGTTGGATACTTAGTGCTAAACCGACTTGGTCAGCTAGGATATACGGTTGATTTTGGGCGGACGTACAACGACAGTCGACGGAGTATTCATGCCCATGCCTCATCGGATCCGCTGACATAAAACAGCATGAACTAGGGAAGAGTTAGCAGATGGTGGATGTAGACCAAAAACAGACATACACCCAGCGTTGGAGCTTGGCGAACGCTCTTTACCGTGAGCTCCATGTCCATTCAGTCATTTTCTACCGACGCAGCCGAACCTTGCCTGTATGAACCTATGATTAATTATGATATGGCGCTCAGTCTTGGAATGAGTGGACGCACCAAAAGACTCAACTGCCGGACCAGCTCTCGTCTTCCTTTCCCAGTCGACCATCAAGTCGTAGGTTCGCAAAGACGTCGCGCTTATTCCACATGTTGGATATTGAGTACGTCAGGTGGTTCGAGTGAGACCTAGGATGGCTGAGGTGGAAGCTGGTTCGATCCAACATCGGAGCAGTTTGTTGAACCAGGAGTGCAAGATACTGAGTGATAGATCCGAGAAAAGAGCGAGCAGGACGGCGGGATCACGTATCGCGCGCGCCTAGCAATGGTGGTGATTGGTTTATAGTAATATTAGCTTGGTATAGTCCAAAGGACTAAGGCAACGGATGAGTTTTGACCAAAATCCGAGCTTGGGAGCTTGCTCACCGTGCGTTTATGGAAAAGCGAGCGGGACGGCGGGATCACGTATCACGCGGGCATAGCGATGGTGGTGATTCGTTTACAATATTATTGGTGTGGTGTAGTCCAAAGGACTAAGACAACGGATGAGTTTTGACCAAAAGGGCTTCTCGAATCAGCCCTCGATCGCGCGCGCTTCCTGCCGCGCTTTGGACCATGATCATCTTTCTTGGTGCACTCAAATGAGCTCTATGGCCATGATAAATAAGTGAACGACGTGGTAGGAGGTGAAGGCGCGAGACGCGAGCGCGCAACTGCGATATACAGTACGGTATGAATACATAAGCACTGATTTCTCCGAAAGGGCGACTCGGGTAGTACTTGGACCTTATCGCAATGTTATCGCTTTATTATTGTAGTCTCGTGGCCGTAATTTAATACCTTCAACCTTGCACCTCTGATTTCTTGAACACTACAGTACAGAATTTACATCTCCCGTAGGCCAGTATTGCCGCAAGCAATGTCAATGCAGGAGAAAATACATCCAGGATACTGTACTCGCATGAATGTAAGCTACGGACCCGGGTGCGTAACGCACCGCATGCTGGATACCGACCTTGCGTTACGCGTTATGCCCATCTCAACTTGGATACCAACCACCGTGGGTCACAGCCCAATTGAAAGTCACTGGATAGTGCGGCCTGGATACCGAATGAAAAGAAATCAGTGACAGACTAGTATTCAATTGTTGACCCAATGATATGCAGTTGGTCTGTGACCTACTAAGAACCTACTGAATACCGGATTTCACGGTCAGGTATTCAGTGTACACCCAACCAATATCTTCAACCTCAATTCACTTGGTTTATCCTTGAATGTAGCGTGTTATTTCCTTAGATTTCACTGGATACATTCAGGGCATTCAAATGATATTCACTGGAAATTCATTCTATAACCAAATGTAATACAATACATATTTGTACTATGCTATCGTGCTCACGCAGCGCCACACTCCCCATCTCCCGAGCTCCCACGCCGGCGCCAGACTCGTGCCTTTTCCTCTTCCGCAAGAATGCTGGTGCCCTCCTATGAATGTAACCCTTGTCCATCTGTGGGCATTGGGAAACAGATGGGAAGTGTGTGTGCGATGTTGGGTGGTTGAAATGGGATGCTGGCATGCTGCAATAGTTGTCAGAAATTATCGGGACAACAGCGATAATGACACTCACCAATAGATAGACCGCAAGGATGTAAAGATCTACCAGTCACTGCTTCGGGGTGTTAGTAGGACCTGACAATAGATATGGCGATGGACGTACACAAAGGAGCGGGAATGGTTCTGAGTCACCGCCGTCGATATCTTGTTCCGGAAGTGTGTGTCTGAAACCAGTAGTTAGCGGTGTAGGTTAATAAGGGAAGCTCAGTACTCACAGTCGCCTCTGCGATGACGCTGGCGCTGCGCGATAATCGATTCGACCTCGAGACTCGAGAGAAGATAAGCCGCCCATACGGGGAATGCTAATCGATGTACACACCTTCTATACAGTCAAGAGAGCCCACATAAAGTCTCACTAGCCACGCATATGATGGATCCAGTCTATCCCGCGGCTACGTACATCGTCCATGGTGGTTGAGAGCAAGCTGAGTGATCTCGCCCAAACGAACATGGAGCACCTGACCTCTATGCCGTCGGCAGAGGGACTTGGTAAAACTCGCCCAAAAGACTCACGCCAAAACCAAGTGAAAGAAACCCAGTGAAAAGTATTGTAGCTGAAATTCAATGGGTCTCAGGAAGGTAAAGAAAACACAGTGAAATTACCTCTGTCAGTATGTTTTCACATTCAGTCTGTCGGAAATAGGTAACAGACTTAACCGTGACGTTCATTCGGTTTGCGAGTTATTTTCACTCGTCTTGGGGTCCATAGTGAACTATTGTCTGGTGGAGACCTGCAGCTGTCGCAGCATCGATAGAGGACCGGGAGACGATGGAATAGATTCAGACAAGTATAGATGCATCAATGAACAGTATTCTCGTTGACAAGTGCTTATTTTCAAGTTATCTATACTTGCGCCACACTTCTCCGTAACGCACTCTACATTGGATACGGCCTCTGCGTTACGCGTTACGACCCCGCCACATAGGATACGTAACGAGGGCTGCGTTATGCGTTACGTATCTTACATTCATGCAGGTACAGTATTCACATTCACCTAACAGAATGGGCGATTGTATGGTTGAAGTGGATACAATGGAGTAAATGGCCTGATAGGTATCGCACAAAAACAGTCATTCATGAATTTGGGGATTACGCCACACTTGGTATCAAACGTCAGAGAGAAACGGATCTGGCGGACTTTGCCAGTGTCATTGATCTATTTAAAGATAACAGCAACGGCGATGCAAATCTGTGTCGGTGGGATAAATATGTATAAAGTACTTTAAGGAAATGCTAAACACTTCATCCTGAATCATGTCAGCTATAGGATATCGTCTTCCTCAACCTTCCGCCTCCAAGCCTCCAACGCGCCCCCAACATCCCCGCGCCATCGCCCGCAACCCAGACAAAGCAGTCCCGCTTAACCTCAATCTTCAACTTCCGCACCCCCTTCTCCTGGACCAATCCACTCAACAACTCCAGCGGCTCCTCGTGCACCCACAGCCCATGCAACGTCCCAGGTCCAAAGTGCACATCCAACAATGTCACCTCCTCGAGCTTCTCAACAGGAAAATGCGCCACGATGGTCCGAAAGGCAGACACCGTGTGGGCGTATTGCTGGTCACATCTCGGGCGATGGCCCAGGTTCCCGATCTCGAGGTTCTTGAGTCCTGGGACCTGGATGTAGTCGACGAAGGTGGAGAGTTCTTCGGGTTTGGTATAGAACAAGGATAGTGTCTCCAAGTGGCTCAGCTCGATGGTGAGATCGTCGGTATGCCTATCGCGCGGCAGCGCTCCGGCGATTTTCAGCATCTTGAGTGTGTCCTTGCTCATGCTGAGGATCGGACGCAGCTGCGAGGTTGGAGGTCGGCATTTCACTGGCATCGTCGAGATGACCAAAGTGGTTAGGTTATCCACGGAATACTGGTTCCAGTCACAGAGGGCCCCGTCAAGTTGAATTTCCTTCAGATTGGGATGCAAGGTGGCGAAGTTTTGGGAGCCCATGAAAGGGGGGAGAGTTGTGCGTGCAGTGTGAGCCTGGACAGCGGACATATGGGTGAATTCCTTTTCTTGGATGGTTGGGCATTCGACGACAAATGAACGAAGGAGGGGGAAAGACCGCCCTTCGAACATGGTCTGAAGAGCAGAGTAGATTGTCCCCGTTGGCGAAAGGTTGAGTAATTCGAAATGAACGATGCGCGAATAGAGCGGGGAGAGGATCCTCGGAATGAGAAACAAGGTGCCCCAGAGGTGCTGAGGGATTACAACGCGGACGCATTGGGATGAGCATTGAAGAAGGATGTTGAATTGGCGGATATTGAGGGACGGTTAATTTAGTGCCGACAGTGACTCCGTGCGTATCGCCAGCATGGAGGACGTAACGGCGAGTACTAGTGTTGTAGGTCAAGTCAATCGGGCTCGGCCGTGGACCAGCAAGATGGTATTGAAGGAAAATGCGGTTTTTATTGATTCCTTCACATTGCGGATCCTGACTATGGAACAGGTGGATAAGCGATGAACCAACATGCGAGTGATGTTCACGAACTGGGGGAGCCAACTAGTAATCATATGAACGATATCCACATAAGCCATTTGGTGCAGATCGTAGGATGGGAGCAAACTTGTTAGACACTGGGTAAACACCCCTCTTTTCTTGTTTCCAATGCCCTTCTCGTAAGTAAGCCGCGATGGGGCGGCAGCTGTCAAGAGAGTATGAAATGCGACGCCTTTGTTTTGATCGCCGTCGGGAATATGTGATCCTCGAAAATGGATAAATGTGTCGTTGCTGAGTCTGGTATCTTCTGGAAGGTCGACTCTTCGAGTGGACATATACCCTCCAACGTCACGAGTACTAGATCCAGAATGGCAACAGCCCAGTATGACGGTCTATTGCAAACGACGTTTAAAAGAAGGCAAGCATAAATTGCACAAGAGCACTCACAATATTGTCTCCTTTCGCGTCAGCAATATCCTTCAATAGCCCACTGAGCTGGATATCCAGCAATCCGTTCTTCACGACATTGAACGTCGTATCGCCGCACCTTTCCCCATCTTCGGTGTCGGGCGTCACACTCGTCTGCTTGATATCGAAGTCGTATGGGGCCAACAGTTGCATCCTCTTACCGTTGGAATCCATATCCACGGGTGGCAAAGCTTCGGCGCCATGCCCGGCATAAAAGATGACGATCGCGTCGCCTTGTTCGATACGAGCATCTTCCGCAAGAGATATGAGGGCTTTAGTGATTCCAGTAAGAGTGGCTTCATAGTCGAGCAGTCTGATGATATTGAAATTGGGGACGCCAAGAATAGTACGAAGGAAGTTGGTCATATCATCGACATCGTTTTTGCATCCCGATAGGTTCTTGATTATCGAGTCGTTATGCTGATACTTGCCGATGCCAATAAGCAACGCAAATATCTGAGGCGCACGTGGGCTGCAGGAAGGATTGATTAGACTCTGTCATTGAAGGTGTATCCTGTCGTACCTCGCGAACATATTTTCGCCTGCTCCGTTGCCTGGGGGTAGCATTAGGCTGCTGAAACGAATCAGAATCGATTTGGCGAAAGGCGATTGACTGCGTTGGTTCAGGCTCTGGGTTCATGTTCTCTGTAGGCAATCATTAACACACCCGAGAGGGATAGGCCATGAAGCACAAAGACTACACACCCTTTGGATAATATTTGAGGGGGTCCCGGGAAGGGACCTCGTTGAAGCGAAGCTCTTTTTCTACGCAAGGGCTTATTCCCACGACCATGCTCCAGCGGTCCTATGTATATGGTGCTCTGCGATTGAGCGGCAATCTTGCACTGTTTTAATTGTTTATCTCTTTGAAGGCCTCAACACACTTCCATCAGGTTCTCCGTCCTGCTCGCCTCAACACACTTCCATCAGGTTCTCCGTCCTGCTCGCCTCAACGTCGTTCTCCGCGTGGGCACCTAGAGATCGTTCACCAGATGTGGCACACCTCCATCGGGTCCTTGGGCTCGAGATGGTTTCCCTCGGCTCGCGCAGGCGCTGAGCTCTCTGAGGCAACCCCCACCTATCAACGTCAAGAGTTGTTACGCTCTGTACATCGACCTCTACCAACTTTCCCGCCAACTCAACCGTTGCGCTAATGGAGTTCTCTTCTGGGCACCGATAGGTAGCTCGAGCAAAGGACGCCAGCTTCTCCAAGCGCATCGAGAGGGACCATGTCGACGCCCCCTCGAGTATCGATGGAAGTCCTGGACACCTGAACGGGCTTCGGTGATATATTGGACTCGGATGAGAGGAGGGATGGGGTGGATGAAGGGGACGACGTTCACAACGAGGGTTTAGTTTACAGGAAGCAGAGGGATCCAGCACACTGATGTCCGTCGACATCGTTCGAAGAACGGCTCGGTAGCTGTTCCCGAGAAGAGCCTCTCGAATAAACGAGACGAATTATCGAAGGAAGGTGAGGAATTGTCGTCAGCTGCCATGATTGAAGAGAAGCGAGTTGGGATGTAGCAAGAACAGTTCACATGGCAGAGGTCCTTCGGTCTGAGACGGCTAAGTATCATCCTACGCCAATCTTCATGAGATGTAAGTAACGTAGTCGTAGAAGCTACAAGCAAGCTCACTTACCCCCAGGAGGTTTCCGACTCTGACGCTCAGGAGTCGCCTTCTTGATTTAAGCTGTTGAGTCAGTCTTCGTAGCCGAGCTGAATTTCGATCCGACAATGGGATGGCGCCGGTGCGAAGAAGCGCCATCCAACCCATGATAGTGCATGGACGTTGTCGGCACTGAATAGAGTTTTGGGAACACGAGGGTTCAGCATGCCATCGAAGATCAACTCCCATGAGGCTATAAGTATAGCGCTTTGGAGATCGCGTCAATCGTCGTTGCATCACGTGCGCCTCAAAATTGGGTCGGGATGGATAGACGCGCAAAGGACTACCGGCGTATCCAGGTCTTCCTTGGTCCTACAACGAGGACCCTATCGTCGTACGGAAGTCTGCACAACGTGTTAGCAACAAGTTTGGACGGACCACAATCCGTACCTGCACATAACATTTATCCTCTACGAGCTTTCTAAACGTCATTCGACGGCATGCTACAGTCGTTCCTCCCCTCGATGCCTGTTCTTCCCCCCCCCCAGCCCGTTTTTCCTCTCGTCCAAAAAGACCCTCCAAGGTCCAGAGTCTCTGAATGCGCAGGGTTTTGGGGACCCCATACAGCCCAAGATGGGATTGTACGTCGATAGGCAGAGTGTTCTCCAAATGGGTTTTGGTGGACGAGCATTTGGGATGTACAACGAATGGGAAACAGGTACGCAAGTCTACATGGAATGTGAGCAATATAGTCGTACGAGCCACAACTTACTCACATGGTTGTCGTCCCTTTACTTCTCTCCAAAGCTCACGGGCGGCTGTCAATTTCAGATCGACTCGCCGGTTTCCTCTAGCCTGTTCCTCCCGCGTAAAACAGCCTTGCGCGTCTCTTTTCATGGCGAAAGTGCGAAAACCGTTCGTCCTGGGGGCCTCCTCCAACATAAAATCCGTAGGCTGATGTTCTCTGAGTACGTTCGACCCTCCGAACAGCTTGTCGACGGGCGAGCTTTCGCAGAGATGAGCCCGCGCGGCTGTGGCGTGCGTTCACGGATACTCCTCTGAGCGGCACGGCGCAGGCTATACAGTGACGCGTCGGGTACATTGGAAAAGGAGGAAAATCGTCGGGAAGGGCTGGGGGCCGTTGATATGATCGTAGACCGCGGTGTATGCCTTCAAGATGAAACGGTTCGTACGTCGAGAGCTACAGAGCTGTTAGGATGGATTTAAATGCTAAAGAGAAGAGTGAAGGCATACCTCCGGCGTGCCAGCATTCTCGATCCCGTTCAAGTTCTTTAATGAGGCAAGCTTGCAGTCGGCTTCGCATATGGAATGTTGGATGGCTAGAGGGCGAAGCAGCGACCAGCAGGGGATGCACTATGTAGCTAAGCGCTCCGTAATACGTTCCTTGAGGAATAGCGCCGAGTCGATGTGGACAGTGCTTGACATGATGGTAAGAGGCAGAGTACTTTACGCAACTTGGTTCATCACCACCATCAGCCAAACCCCAGTCGACTCGTCAGCATCGATTGCACTCAGCCAGACAATCAACCAGGAATAAAGATGAAGACAACGTATACGGTACGACTAGTTTATTCTGCTCGCCATTCTCGCTGACGACGATTGACAGCCATGGATTTCAATTCTCAACCCTTTGCTGTCTAGCCGAATAGTCTGCCTCTAATGGCAACATATACTAGGACTACCACTGTCTCCCTCCCTATGTCCAAATCTCTGCCAGTCCAAGAATGATGTGTCTCGCCAGACAACTTTTGCGTCTTTATCTACGAAAACCGTTACCTCGCACCTCCGCCATACCCGCTCATCGCAGCCAACGTCTGAAGTGCTGCCGTCCAGGCATCGGTAGCCACTGTATCCGACGACACTCCAGTATCTCGACTCTGTCACCCGCTTCCAAGTCCTCGACCTGTTGCTCACCTCTTTTGCGCAGACAAGGAGCAACGTGGTGCATTTATTGTACATTTCCCTGTCTCATACTATTTCTCCCTGCTCACCACTACCATTACCAGCGCGACGAACGCGTCCTCGTTGCCTGGTCGGACGATCTCAATATTGAGGACAAGCTCATGAAGCTTGCTTGGCGTTCTCGTCAGGCTGCCTCTGTGTCGTCAGGTCCCCCGTCTGTCACTGCTTCCACTACCACCTCAGACGTCAGCCTTCCCGCCACTAGCAAGGCTAAAGACGCAGCTGCAGCTGGCGTCACCGTACGGGAGAAGCCTAAGCTAGAGTCAGGCGATCCTGAGAAGCAGCCGTCTGCCTAGGCGAGGCCCATGCGCGTGTTTGCCCCCATTTATGGTGGTCTGGGTGCGGTGCTCTCGATCTGTAAGTACTCTCGTCGGTATAGTTCGATTGCATACTTACTACTCGCAGTCTTCATCTCGTGCGGAATTTCAACGATGATCTCCGAGTACCGTATGTTCTTACTCTGCGTCTCCCTCGTACGTATTGATCAGCCGTCGCGGTGTTTTCATCAACCTAATTACTCCACTAGTTTTTCTGTACGTCTCCTTCGTGTACGTTCTCCCGTATCAGTCCCCCGTTCGATTCCAAATACTACTCGGCCGTCCCGCCCGAAGCTAATTCTGAAGTGGATGACCGTCTTCCCCATGTTACCGTAGATTCGCCTGTTCACAAAGAAAGCCCATGTAAGCCCTTTCCTATGCCTCTTTCACTTGCCTCATGCTGATTTCTTCTTCAGCGCTCCCTCCGTCATCTCGTTGAAGAAAGTGACGCAGACCTACGCTCGCCCAGGCGGTACATCCGGCATCTTCGTACACGATGACAGGCTCCAACCTGGCTCCAACTTCTACCGGAAGACAAGAAGGAGAAGCGAATTTCCTTCGGCGAGAATCACAACATCGGCTGGGTTGCGCGTCCCCCGCATTCGGGCGACGCCAATGCAGAAGGCTTAGCGTGAAGCTGGTTGGGCGAATTTACTTCGATATTTCTAATTATTTTCATACGGACTTCAATGCTTACTACATTATATCTACAGACACCTACATGTACTCACTGGAAGGGCTTTACACTGCATTACCGTACGTTGGCGTAGTGGAATGGCATAATCGTACACAACCCAATCCCAGGCTGACCATTCTGTTTTTGCTGTCGCTCGTCGCGACGGCATTCGTATGAGGTGGTAATGGAGCTTGACGGCGATGTAAGCATCTCGAAAACGACTTGGAACGATGTCGATAGGTCCTGATTCCGCACTGGCAAGGATGGTGCAGGATCTGGGATACATATAGGTTGGATCAAAGAACCAATGCATCTGTTCTCATGCACGTCTATGGGTGTGAAATAAATTGTGTATGCGGCGCCAGCGATATCTAGTGTACAGGTAATGTCTACGCAAAGTTATGACCGTATCCAAACATGCGCACCCGAGAGTCTAAGAATTATTCCGTCAGCGTCTGCAAAAATTGAACACATTGAACACTCACGTATCAATACCCTCGTCGTATGGGACCTTATATATGCCCAGCTGAGCGGCTATTGTCGAAAACTACGTCAATTTATGTCCTCGGCGCGGATGGTCTCGATTCTGAAATCGACAGTGCTGGCTCATTCGTCCATATCGGCACAAGTAAAATGAGTCGTTCAGTCGGCATTAGCAACGCCTCATCTATACCTTCGCTATACACCAAGTTATGTTCCTTATAAGATTTGTCACACAAGTGACTCTAGGCTACATTCCGTCAGTGTTTTCGAACTTGAATGCAATCGGACACTCACATATTGGTCTTATATCTGTATTCAATGCTCCAGGTGGGTCGTTCCACGGCCATTGTCGAAATGGGAATCCGGTCCAAAATCTGTGTGGCGGCGCTCCAAGTTGAAAGTCTCCGCAGGGGCCCATTCGTTCACGTCGATGTATAGCAAGAGACGCGAATAGTCTGCCTTAGGGATGCGCCGTTCGTATGTCTATTCTGCGCGAGGCTATGACTGTTTTGTGAAATATGCGAAACGGGAGTTTAGGCCATATCACGTCATCGTCTGCCGGTATTATGCTAATCAGAGACATACATATCAATACCCACATTATATGGAACCTCCCAAAGGGCCAGCAGGGCAGCCATTGCGGAACATGACACCAAGCCAGGCCGCGAAGATGTTGATCATGAAATCGACAGTACATCCCTATTTAGTTGCGTCAACACGCAGATAACAAGCCGTTTAGTAGACGCTAGCGATCTCTTACCGTGCATTGATCGTACACGAAGGTATGTTCACATTGAAATCTTATTGACATGTGAGTCTAATCAACGTTCCGTCAGTGTTTTCAGACTGTAACGCAAGCGGATACTCACATATAGCTATAGTACTAGCATTAGACGCCCTAGAGGGGTCTCTATGTGGCCAATGTTGAGAAAGCAACGAGCGGTCCAAGCTGAAATCGTCCGTAGCGGTCTGATCGTTCGTGCGCGCATGGAGCAAGAGACACGTATAGTTGACGTTAGAGCACACCGGTCGAATAGTGTGGCACGCGAAAAGCTAGCGCCATTGGGAGAATATTGTCAAAACGGAAGCTGAGAAGCGTTCCGTCAGTATTCGTCCTTTAGACATTTGCATAACTTGTCATGCAATGAATCGCCAATGGCATCCGTAACACCTCAAGGCTTGACGATAGCCGGAAGCTGAACGAAGGGATGCAAAGGGCAGGCTGAGTAGGTTGAAAGCCAATCGTTTCATTTGGCTCAACAAGCAGCAAATGAGATGGCTGGGCTTTGAGCGTCCTCAAGCGGCTGTGGTGCGTCGGGAAAAGGGCACAAATGAGCTAAGTACGAATCCATTAGAAACAGCCCAATCACGAAGACAGAATTGATACACACCTTTGCCGTTGGTCATTTCGTACACGCAGAGGTATCAGAGCTGGTAACGGTGGACACGATGAGCTCATCTAAGCATTGATATGTTGCTTGTAATCGATGTAGTATTCAGAGCATCGCACCATCATAGGTCCTTCGGCTGGCATTCATCGCGCGCGAATCTACTGAGAACTTAGACAGTGGCATCTGAAATTCAAAAAAACTCGAAGACTGGGAGGTAACGTTACCTGAGACAATAGCCGCTCGAAGCGAGCATCTCTGTGAATGGAAGAGGAGCTGATAACGAACGTGAGGATGGGTGCTACACCGTGGATGCAGGCTGCTAGTTTATTTACATTGCTTGTGAAAATCCTGACTATTTTGGAGCAATGCATGCGGATTAAGGGTAGAAAAGCAGGCCAGGCCAGTGTGAGTGAGGATAGCCTGCCTGTCTGACGTCTCAGGGAGCGCGATGAGCTCGTTGAAGATGAGTTGTTTTATTTCGGTAGGTGATGGCATGGCGGTAAGAGCAAGAGTGATGACGGAGGTGATGTGTTTCTTGTCCTCTTACCATCACCATCGTCGACGACATAGCGTACTGGCCTCAACCTCATGGTATGTCGGCTCTGTCGTCGTCTCGTATTTTTCTAACGCTTTATACAGATGTCTAAGTGTTGTCGTTGTCCAAGATACCTTTCCACACCAGGCCTCAGGTTGCCCTCAATGCGCATACCGCAAGGCGAGCTCCATGCTTTCCTGTCCAGAAAAGAGACCAAGACATACCCAGATTGACGCCTCCCGGCGATCTCATTGCCGTACCCTGTCCAAGCGACTCACAGCCAAGACATACGATTCAGCCAACGCAACGAAATGCTAGATCCACCAACGCCCAGAGCTCGTCTTTGACGAGCACGTCCCAGGACCGTCTCAAGTGCATGCAGCTGCGATCTGCGCGGGTGCGTTCGGATTGGGCACGAAGAATGTCGAAGACGGGCTGGAATCCAAGAAAGATATAGTGCGTATTTTGTCGTCGCTTGCTGCCAGGCCGATAATCCGGAGCAGCGAGGCAATAGATATCCCGATAGAGGACATGGAGGGGCGCTCTAGGTGCACATACCCCGAAGATCTGAGGAAATCGACGTGACAAACTGTGCGTTTTCTGCCTTGCGCTAACTGGTTTAATCTCAAGTGACCATATTTTAGGTTATAAAAGCCTCTCCGTTCATCTCCACCAAACCCGCCAGCAACTCAGATACACAGCGGGCTGGACAAGTCTCATCCCGCGATACACAATCAGAATACGGAGTAGAGCACGCAGCAACGCCTCTTCCATACACCCAGCTGGCGAGGCCACCTATTCTCCAAGAAATGAGCTCCCGAGAACATTGTTTCGTCGCGCTGAATTGGCCACGCTGCCAAAGACTTTATCGAACAACCCCATGGTACCTGCCATGAACTACCCTTCGAATCTGCACTTCCGCCGGTTCTAGCGGGAGCTTGCCGCGACTTTTTTTCCTGCACGATCTGCGTGAGGGGCGTTTGTTGGATGCCGAATGGGAACACTGACAATCAGCGTTCGCGACGAAAAAATTTCCGTTGTCGGACATCAACAACGTGAGTCGACTGTACGTGTGTACGCCTTGTCTGATATCTGTAGCAGGGTGTTGCAAGGGTATTGGAAACGGCCGTCATCTTTCATCCCAAATTTCAGGATATCGAGCGGGACGAGCGTTCTCGAGCTATGGTGTCATGGCCCATGCTCATGAAACCGGACTCGGAAAGACCACAACGTCCGAATCATTTCCAAAAGAAACCGCTTTTGGTATGTTGCTTTCCTTTCTGCGTTGTCTCGCCCTCATCATATTACAGCTATGAAATCCTCAAGCGATTAAGGCAGGATATAATATCCTGCCTTGCCTCCCGATTCAGAAAGGAGCGGAGGTGGTAGCCCAAATCGGGTCGGGACGTATGCCCACTCCTTGTCCAACTGGCAACCTCGGTGGTGGATGGTTAACGTATACGATGGTGGTGACCTCCATCGCCGTTTGCTTGGCGGTCTTGGACTCGCGACGTCTTCGATCTCGAACGATCTTCCTCCTCCGGATATACCAGGGGAGCTCAAAGTTGGAGGTCGGTTGGTCGGTCGGTGTGTGGCTGTGTGTCGTCACTATCATCACAAAGAGTGACACTCAATTGTCCACATTGCATTCTTCTTTGGAAAGGTGTATATAGCCGTTGGGCTGCTTCTTATGGCTGCCCAAGACAACATCCCAAACAAAATTACACCGGCAGGATCTGTGTTAAATGTTAGCAAAGCCCAATGTATGGATCTTACGGGTGGTCACGCCGTTGAATAGCTTTCGTGAATACATATATATGAACCGGTGGGAACCCACTGGATATCAATATATTAGATTTGACAGACGTGCCAGGATGAGAGCGAACAGACATGAGGTGCCACACTCCTTTGGTCCGGCAATCAATGTGCGCCTCTCCCGCTCAGCGCGATTGCCATATGGGGGACATCCCCATATTTAGTAGGAGCACAGCCGTCGGCGGACCCTGAAGCGAAACCGAACTTTCACCACCACTTGCCGAATCTGGACTTGAGTTCGAGATTGAGTACCCTAGTGTATAATTCAATTAGTGTCTGTCGCCCTGTTGGGTTCAGCGCCAATCTGGCTTCGTTTGGAAATGATGGAGACGGTAGTCGTGGGGTGACATTTTCTTGCGGTTTTCCCAGGGGACCTCGCGTTGTGGACTATGTATCTTCATTACATAGCATAGCATAATTATGGGTCAATCCAACGATTAGGTGGGAGCGCGCTTAGTGGTTGAATCCAAAGAAATTTAGGATCTCATCGGTATGGACTGCTTTTCTAGTCAAGTCCGATGTGCCCGAAGACTACAACATTGGCCAAACTTCCTGTTTGGGTAGCTATGACGTCAGACTTACTCTTTTTGCGCTTTACTTCCATTGACATCGGGCGTTTGCTGTAACTTCGGTGCGGCGTTGAAACTTCGCTTTTCAGAATGCAATTAAACAATTCATAGGCAACTGCATATTATGTCTTATGCCGGGCTGTTTTCTGACGACGAGGAGGAGGAGGTATCTCTTCTCCCTGACTCTGCCTTCCACGAACTCCCGGCCAGTCCTACTCGATCAGCTACTAAGCCGCCTTCCACGAGAGCTCTCCTGCCTAATAGCTCTCAAATCAAAATGCCAACACTAAGAAGAGCTGAATTCCCCGCGCCCACCTCCGCCGTCGCGCCGTCGCATGCGGAAGGCTGCGGTACTAAGGCCCCATTCGCCCCCCTCCCTACCCATGCACCGGCCTCCACCGCGTCCGCCGACCATCGCTCGACCTCTGTTTCAAAGCGTCCCTCAGAACCAGGGCTATCCCCGAAGAAGAGGAAAAAACCACGCGTGAAGGAGAAAGTCGAATTGTCCACACCCGCGCTCACCTCCGCCGTCGCGCCGTCGCATTCGGAAGGCTGCGGTACTAAGGCCCCATTCGCCCCCCTCCCTACCCATGCGCCGGCCTCCATCTCGTCCGCCGACCATCGCTCAACCTCTGCTCTAAAGCGTCCCTCAGAACCGGGGCTATCCCCGAAGAAGAAGAAAAACCCGCGCGCGAGGAAAGTCGAATTGTCCGCGCCCGCGCTCACCTCCCCCGCCACGCCTCCGCGCGCGGAAGGCTCCAGCACTAGAACCCCATTCGCTCCCAGCCATACCCCAGTCTCCACTGTCGCCGTCAATTCCAACCATCATCCAACCTCTGCTCCAAAGTGTCCACCCGAATCAGGGCTATCCCCCAAGAGAAACAAACCACCCGGAAGAAAGGCCAATCGGGTGCCGTCATCTCCACCAGCCTCTCCGATAAAGGAGACTTCACCGGAGAGAGTCGACGCTGCCAAAAGGTCAAGCATCGAAGTGTCAAAGGCCAGGACTGGATCCGCTAAGTCCACCACCACCCCTTCCTCAGTCCCCACCCAGGATTTAGCTACACGCTCAACCCACTCTCCTTACCCAGACTCTGCCTCCGACGAGCTTTTCCCCCCCGATATAGGACCAGAGCACCTCCCCATCCGCTTTCACTTCGTTGACGGGTTTAGAACCATAAAAACCTGTCAAGAGCTGGAAAATCTTGGCCTGGGCTATGCTGAGGAACTTCATATGCTCTATTGCATCCGGTGCAAGGTGGTGCTTGAATGGGGCGGCGACGGTGCAACCTCGGGGGCGATCTCGCATGTTGAAAGATTACACTGTCGCAAGCTCGGGGATGTTCAGAAGGCCCTCAATAATATCGTTCCAAGGCTAGATATCCAACCCTATCCCGCCCTCTCTTTGTTACTGCGCCCGGCTCTTGAAGGCTTCCCAATTTCCAAAGGAAGCATGTGTAATATCTGCGGCCTAGTCAACTCTTCAGCCAGCACAACTGTGCACATGTCTACGAAACACAAAGGTCAACATGGCACCAAGTCTGAAGTGCACCTCCAACGCCCGAGCGGCCATCTGCATGCAATTCCTGTAATTCCACCTCGTCCTCAAAGCCCACCTCCGCCCGCCTCTGAGGCTGAGGCTAGTGAGCGCAGGTTGGCAGCCGCCGTTCAAGACGCCTTGTCCTTCAACCCAGGGGCCCTGGTATCTACGCAAACGCCCAACCCTCGAAATGTCAGCCCATTCCTCAACAAAGTGCTTTGGCATCGTATGTTGAAGGACTATGATCCAAAGCTGTTGAAGACTCAATGGAAACTTCCGGAGAAAGGGAGCCGTTTGGAGAACTTGGGCACCGCCCTAGAGTCCTATTTCGATCGCATTACGACCATGATGGATGCAACAGAGGAGCTAGTGCTTCGAAAGCTAAATAGCGAAGATCCTGATAGGGAGTATGTACTCATTTCCCTTTCCTTATCAAGTCTATTAATTATGACTGCAGTGGCATCAACCGTACCCCTCTACACCCACATCATCAACATTCTTCGTCGCTAAAATCATACGTCAATCCTATCACCCACTTCCTTTCGTGTCTTCTCTTCAAACCCACCAAGGATGATACGGGAAAATACTACTCGTTCCCAACTAACCGAAACTTAGACCTGGCCCTTGCAGCCCTCCGGAAGGTGATGGGAGGGAAAAAGCACGACCAAGCTGCCTTTGACGGAGCTATTCATACCATCTTCAAACTCCTATGGTTTACTCACTGGCCTGTGACGAAGGAGCAACCCTGGGGTAACCCAACTCTGTGCTTCCTTGCCATCCATCATCTCCGGATCGAGGGCAATTTCGAGCTGCCAGTGAGAGTGACGCCGGTCCTGGCCAGAGTTATGCGGGCCATTCAATTAGCTGTTCTATTTGAAGTACACCAACTGGCCGGCGACGCACTACCCTCCTCAGTCATGGACTCCATGGATAAAATGCATACATGGGTACGCGCCGATACGCAGTCAACGTATTCCGCTTTGAACCAAATCATGGCCTATGCATCTGCTCTTGTGAGCAACAGCCTCTCCTTTCCCCGCATCTTCTGGTCCGATACCGAAGATTGGACGGAGCTCCTCTATCACGGGGAGCGATTCACTCTCGACATGTATCGCCAAATTTGCTACAACCTTCAGGAGCATATCGCAGAGCTATGGGAGACATCCGTTTGCTTGAACCTTCGAGTTAGGGTGAACTACGACATTCTACAGGATAATCTGGTGGACGATAAGCCTGGCGCCTCCTTCCTCAACCATCCTACCTTCCAATCACATCAAAATGACCTAATGGAGCGACTCCTCACCGACGATGCTACCAAATCCCAGTTCCTTCTTCCCAATACCGGAGAGGTTAACCCGGATGGAGCTCAAGCCTGGCTCAAGAGCTTGAGCATCTTAGAGGGCATGTTGATGGTTTTGATTCAGTTTGCAAGCGGCGGTCCTGCTCGTGGCACGGAACTGGTCGCTATGCTTTCTCGAAACACGGCTTTTCGATTGCGCAATTTGTTTGGCCTAGGCAAATTCCTCAGCCTGGTCAGACAGTATACCAAGCAATCCCACAATACCGGTCACGACCTTCTCATCCCGAATGGTTTGGATGCCTTCACATCCGACATGCTCACTCAACTTCACACCCTAGCGCGTCCTCTAGCGGCCTTCCTCTCCCACCAGCTATTTTCTGACAAGCCAGAAATCTGCCTTGGATATTGGCAGAGCATGTTCATGGATAACTGCAAAGAGTTCACTTCAAGAACTTTGGGTGATCTTATGGACAAGTACACAGCACCAGCGGTGGGAAAATTGAAAATAGGAATCAATGCTCACCGTCATCTCTATACAGCGTTCTTCCGCAAACACCATCCTGCAGCCCAAATCAATCTCGATGATGCCGCGGAAGGAGAGTCCGTGGGGGCGCTACAGATGGGCCACAGTCGTAAAACGGACAACACTCGCTACGGCTTATCGACTTCTGCTATGGATGGTGTCGTAGAGGAAACCATGCAGCTGTACCTCCAGAACTCAGTGGCTTGGCAGAGAACGCTCAAGGTGATTCCTGGTGGAATCATATTATCTTATCGGGATGCCATTCATACCCAATGGGGGCGTCGGGTTGCCGATGGCACTATCAAGACTCAGCAAAGCGATCCAGCTGTTCTTCGCGATGTTCTTCAGATACAGGAAAATATCTGGCAGCACCTGGTTAAGGCGGAGAAGGAGAAGGAGAGAGAGAAGGGGAGGTTGGAAGAGCGCCTTGACAGGTTGGAGAGGGGTATAGCAGATATCGCGCGTTTGCTAAAGAGCGCCGTTCACCAAGAAGCTAATGACGTAGAGAGCAACTAACCATCCATTTATTCCCTGCACACCTATGTTCAAAGAAGAGCGCTGTTAAAGATTCCAATGCACTGATTAAGTTTGGTCCGGCCCAAAGCTGCTGAGTAGCGCTTGCAAGGGGCGCGACAAGCCTCCAGTAAGCCGTGTCTCTGAAAACTTTGCAGAATGCCTATTTAGCAGTGCCAATCTAGACTGATTGATGCTTGTTCGCCCGCGCATAGTAGGACGGCTGCGCGAACATGCCGCAAAATAGAGCTGACTTTCTAAACCGATCCAGTGTTAATTCTAAGCCCGTCTCCCTTGACCCCCGTCTCTTTGAGCCCCAATCTCGACATCCCCCTCCAAGCCTGCTCCGCGCCTACCTCTGCATTCACCAACCAAAGGATCCGCTCAAAACCACGCGCTTCATTATAAGGGGGGAGTCCAACGATTGAACATTGCGAGATCCCTTCGGCTCGTCGCTCTCGCTCCAGAACCGCCCGTGCGGGGCGCCCAATCGCCGTCCACAGGCTTCAACAAATGGCGGAGTTTGTATAGTTGACGGCATCGCATCACATCGGAGGGCTCATTGCTCGAGTCGCTCGAAGACGTCGTTGACTGAGCGCTTCCAGGCCGGAAAACAACAATAGGACGGGCACAAAGGAACGGAGCGGATACAGGCCCACGAAGCCATCGGCCCCGCGTCGTCCGAGGGAACGGAGGGCGGCGAAAGCGTCCATAGGGCTTGCTGTGCGATCGTCGATTTATTTTCTGGATACCGGGTGGGGATGAAAGCGACGCGTATCGCCTGCCGCACCTGCCTACGCGTAGGAAATTCAACCAGCTGCCCCGCCTGGGCAGCCGGATCATTCATATGCCCCCGCGAGCTCGCCCCTCGCCTGTTGGGCATAGGCCGCATTCCATTCGAGCCGCAGGCGGGCCCCCGTAGCCCTCAATTCTCGCAGCGAACGGGATCGCGCGCCTCCATCCCTTCATGCCGGCGGCAGCCATCGGAGGGGCTTTGGACTAGCTGGGGTTCGTATTTGATCCAGGTGTTGGCTGCACATTGCGAGCCGGGGAGGAGGGCGCGAAGGGAGGTAACGTCCCAGAGACGGGCTCGCTATAGGCATGCAGTCGCCAAATAAGGCGCTGATGGCAGGAGCGTTATCGACGATGTTAGCTAAATGAGTTCATCAGCTCCGTCAGTTAGTCTACCTTGCCTGTAGTTGCAGTTGAACCGTGGTGGAGAAATCGAGGCTTAGTTTTGGATTTTGATAAAGTAAGAAAGACAGGGTTATTATAAATGGCTGGTAGAGCTATACGGAATTGCTTTTTTGAAAATTCTTGTGTGGTTGTGTTGCCTAGGACCCCGAAACGTCGACCTTCCCCATCCCACTGGCAAGAAAGGGAAGTGAAGCAGAACGATGGAATCATCACAGGCGCTAGGCAATACTCTGCGTCCGCTTCGCGTCCCCTCCTCCAGCGCTCCCTTGCCTTGACTCTCGTCATCTTGTCCGTGGTCGGTCATCGTTGGAAAGAAAGGAGCAAACACGACAATGATATGAAAGGGCGACGTCGACTCATCGCCTATGCAAGAGAGAAGGTCGAGCACGACAGTAAAGGAATCGTCGAGATCTTGAAATTCCAGAAAGACCTCAAAATGCAGTAGCGATGTGTAGATGTTCGCCCACGAACCGTCGAAGCCGGATACGCGAGCGCAAGGTGAAGAACGAATCGTAGAATTCAAGCAACGAGCCTCCCTTCGGAGAAAAGACACAGAAAAAGGAATTGAATTCCGCGAGTAGGAAGGGACATCATTACACGAGTATGACGAAGTGGAAGACGGGCATCCTCCACCCTAAGCTGTGTTCTCCTATTCTCCATCCATGCTGATCTCCCAGACCGATGCGCGAATGTCGAAGGTTTGGCGTCGGCGGAGACGACAGTCTCATGCATAGGAGAGGTTCCCCGGATCATCGCAGGAGAAGGAAACGTAGGTATGTAACCTCAATTCCGATATCTACATGTTCGTTAGTGTATGCAAAATTACGGATAAAGTCAACATACCAGGTGATGCCCGCTCCCTTCATGGACATCCGTCGGAGGTACACCTCGAAGGTCATCATACGCCATACCAGGGAGCTCTGGGCTTCATCCCATTCCTGACGCAACGCAAACTCGACGTTCGCGAACATGTCCTCCCAATTCCCGGAACGACGATGCTGTTAGGCAGCGTCCATGGTTCGGCGTCGGAAAAAATGAGGGTCTCGAGCATTATATGCTGCACAGCACGAAGAAGAGGGTACCCAAATCGTAAGGATATGAATGAATGTTGGTTCTAAACTTTCTACGTTCATCATCGTTCGTACACGAAGATTTAGGGAGGGAGTCAACGTACGAGGCATAGGCGGCGATTCGCGTCAAGGTCCAAGACCAGCAGCGGTGCGAAAACGAATGTGAAGCGTCCGTACGTGTCTGCATGCATTTTACAACATAGCCGTCCAAAGCCCCGCTTCTAGCCTGGCATCAGAATCACTGCCGACGCGCCACGTCCAAAACACCAAACGACGCAGAGAGCACCATCCTCAGTGGCCAGGGAGACGTTGGGACATGACCATTGGGTAGTGTATCCTTTCGGCCAAAGCGCATGCCGACGAGAGGAAGGAGGTACGGGCTATAAACGTTCAAAGCTACGAGCGTGTTTAGAAACGGAGACTGCGGTTATAACCAAACGCACCTAGCGAGCGAGCTCTTTCACCATTTCACGGTCTCCTTATACTCGGTAAAGAGTCGTCGCTCACCGTTTGCTTCGCGAAGGGCGTATCAGACGTGGCGCCTACACATCACTCAGCCAAATAAAGAGGATGCTCTGAACATGCACACATGTCGTCGCGGGTTCGACCGTTAGTTTCGCCATGGTGGTAGGGGACAACAAGGTCAAATGCCTGCCGCCCGACGCGCTCACGATCAAATCACGTTCCTGACATCGCGCCCACAGAACGTCAACTCAGAACCAAGGTTACTGTTACAGTGTGTTTAGCTTTCACAGAAGTCAATACTCGACGCGAGAAATTACACTTGCTTTCCTTCATCTACACGATATCAACATGTATGCTATCTACTGACGGATGACTATCCCTCCCCTCATACCTTGATATCGATATCGATGTCGTCGGGCCTCAGGCCGTCGTATTGGTATAGAAGATGTTTGCTTTAATGCACGTTGAAGAGTTCAACACACTTCTGATTAACGTCTGCGTATTTGATTCAAACGCTGCACATTTCCAACATTCTCGACGGTTCAGCAACCGGACATGGACTCCGCCTGGTGGACATTACTTGTAAGGGATCGTTATCCGTTGCAATGGCGGGAATGTAACGACAGGGGAAGCCGAATTTCCTATGGACGTTGAGCGATCGCGAATGATTGAAATACTTCCGGACTGTATCTTTATTCACAATATTCAACGGCGGACATGGCACGGACGAGGATGATCACAATATATTTCGAGCGTAGGTAGGATTAGCGTTTAACGTTGAACGGTCCTGGCGCCCTGTTCATCAAAGCAGTGCTGAACAGCGGTTAGCGATCGTGGCGCAGAGGAATCAATAGGAGTACTCGGATACGATATCATCCCTATATATCGGGTATAATGAAATGTTGGGCTATCGGAGAGCGAAAATGAATACCGTCCGAGCATCGTCAATGACCATGCGCAAATGCGCCCGGTACGATCCAAAGTCGTTCCCACATATTACCTCGGAGAATGTAAGGTATGCTAGGTCCCAGGCAACACCTCTCTGTTCCTTGACCTAGCTCGGAGACGGAGACGGAACCATACAGGCAGCACGCGTACATGCCTCGTTATGGGTGTGGAGAAATAGATGCTTTTCAAAGTTGAACGACGAACGGAGGTGGCGCAGCGACGTAGGCACGGGGCCGAGCAGCAAGTCCTAGTATTTAACAACGCCAGAGAGTGTCGCGGAGGATAGGCGGATCATTTCAAAAGACAAAGGACATGAATAAGGATATTGCCTAGTCTAGCGTCATAATCAAACACCAAACAGTACTGCCGACGCCATATGTTTGAGAACGCGTCAGCATACAAGTTTCATTCGTATAATGAACGTACCTCTTTCTGGGCACTTGGCCAAGTCGAGGATTTCGTACATGATGGAGTATGGAAGCTTATTGTCGTGAAATGCTAAGAGATATAGCTATTTAGTACTGGAGACAAGGCTTCCAGAAATTGAGGACGTACTATAGATATCAGTTTGCTTGAACTAGGACTTAGTGTATATCAAGCTCGATAGCGACGAGACCAAAGGACCACGGCCTGACATCTGGGCACCTCAGAAGAGCCCTTCGGGAGACTAACCGCAGGGAGGCGTCGCTTCGACGAGCATGATGGTCGTGTTTCCCGTACGAAACATAGGCACACCATATGTTGCTCGTATCCCCCATGCTGCGAGCGAAGGTATTTGGCATCCTCAATGGGTAGATTCAGTATGCTACTACGCGATAAAGGAGATTAGGGTTGTTCAAAGTTGACTTATTTTGCTTCCTAATGGACCATTAATCCCCTCCTTATTTACCGTCATCTAATGGCTTTAAGGAGATTTAACAGCAATCAGGAGGGCCCGACCTTCCTGAAAGCTATTAAAGGCCCATCTAATAGCTCGAGCGCTAATAGCCCATGCCGACATTCAAAAGTCCGGCACCAGTGCTCCGAGCGCCACAATCTTCACTGGCCTCCAAACTACCACCACACGTACTCTCTGTCATTCGTGTACTGGGAACAGGTAGAAAGTACACTATAAATTGCCGCTGACGGCGTGAACCGCTCAAGACAGGGGACATTATGGAGGTGTGGTGCTACGGCGTTATGGCAGTGGGACTTGTATATTGGTTCCCGCCAGTGGCAGTGCACGTTGCCGACGCGGCATTGACATCTCTGGAAGCCATTAAAACGACCAATAAGGTCTACTTATTCACGTTCTCCGAGATGGGGTGTTCATAGTAGCCTGAAAAGTACCATTAATTGTCCACTTATTCTTCAAAATTTGGCTGGGGTTGAGCGTTGAACGATCATAAGGCCAAAACGTCGAATTCAGGAAGCAATTAATGGTCCATTAAGTAGCAAAATAATTCAACTTTAAACAACCCTATTGTGAGAGCATACCATATCGTGCCAGGGTTGAGGCGTTGATATTCTATGCAGTGGAGATTTGGCTCCGTGGGAAAAACATACTACAGCAGCATACAAATGCGGACCGGACTTCCGTCATTCAAATTTCAATATTTAACTACCAGTCGTCAATCCACTGCCTCATCCTCAAAGACTCCCCCGCTCGTACCTCCGCGCGGCCTTCTTTCTTTTGCTCTTTTTGTCTCATGTTGTTTTCGCACTCGTCGGCGGTACCAGGGAGCTTCGGTGGGGTTTGGTGTATTTGCTGTGAAGACGGCGCTAGGCTGGTACGTCGCCGTCCTTGTGGTTGTCGAATCATTCTCATTTATTGGGTGCAGGTATATGTCGTCGAGAATACCGCAGCACGGCAGGTGAACGCCGGGTCGCAGTGAGCAATGCTTTCATGCTCATCACGCTCCAACTAACACCGAAGAATATCGCCTCGTTGCATTCCATTACTCACGCAGCACAGGGATACGCGCAAGTGGCAGGCAAACCGGCTGGCGTCATAGTCCACCTTGATGTCAGAACCCAGGCCTAACCTCCGGCGCTTAGCCAATGGGGCAATCTTCGCACTCTCTCCAGGTGCACAACCCCTTTAGAGACACCCTTCACGACCTCACGGATTCCTAGGTCTCAAGACATCACCCACGTTTTTTCAAGCACCGGGGTCAACTTCTCCCGCAACGCGACCAACACGACGAGCCTTCGGACGACGTGTCGGTATTCTGGCTTAGCCGGTGTGCGTCTGATCATGCATGTAGACGCCTGTGAAGGTGCGTTCGTTGGTGGCATCCCTCTGCTGAATGATCTAACCCTTCCTCAGAGTGCTGTGATTTCTCGGTTGATGATGATGGCGACGATGAAAAAGGTACAATCATTGAGGGCTAGAATTCTACCTGCCGCAGCGTGCACTAACTCCTAGCCCATATGGCGGTATTTGTACACCAATAAACAATCATCCTCATGCTCACTGTGCTGCCTTATGATACATCACCTTCAGACTTCCTCGGCATTGTATCCTCCCTCCTTCCACCATCCAGCTTCATCCCCCTCTTGCTCTCCCAGCCAGCTGTTAATGTCGCAAGGTGAGCGATTAACCCCCCATTTATATGCCGTAACGCACTTCCTGCCCAGCAGCCGTCGCGCCTGTTGATGGGCTCCGACCTTGCGACGCCTTCCAGACGCTACGGCTGCTTAGCATTAATTGCTCAGCGCCTATGTGCTCCGACTAAAGCTGATGTTTTTCGCAGAGAGAAAACGGCGTGCTGCCCATCTCGTTGATGATGAACGGCCATATAAAAGAACGCGTTCTGGCGCGCTATATTCAATCGGGGATGTTGTCGATAGCCAACCCATACGCGGCCCCATAGCATTTGATGCCGCCGTCGCAATGGAGGAGACTGCTTGCGAACAGGAGGACTTGTGGATGGCGCTCGCAGACAACGAAGTGTCTGGCGACGAAGGCGATAGCACCTCTCTTTTTGCCCCGGACCATGATCTTGGGCTCCGTGATGGCATTCCTCTTCGCGTATCCCGTGCCGCTCGTCTGCCCAGGGCCGACCTGCTTGACGTACCAGGCAGAGGTGGACAGTTGCCCTCTTCGCCTTCACCTTCACCGTCGCCTTCACCTTCACCGTCGCCTTCACCTTCTCTGTCTCCATCTCCGTCTCCTTCCCCTTCGCCCACTCCTTCATTGTTGCTCCCTTTCTCAGCCCCATCGTTGCCATCCGCGTCAACATCAGCAGCTTCTTCCGACGAACCGCGTGAATCATATATTCGCCGGAAGCGACAAAAGGACAGGGAGAAGCGAAAACAACAGCGCCAATCCTCTGCCGACTTGTCAGCTAGGTCTAACAACTTCAAGGCTATTGTCGCTCGGCGTATCGCAGAAGCCGAGTCCTTGGAAATCGAGGATTATATGCATGAGAACGCGCCGGTAACAAAGCCAGGCTTTATCGGAAGAAGGGTTTCCCTCTCACGTTTCTTGCCTACCTTGGCGCAGGCGCTTGAACTAGCAAATATGAGACTTTTGAACTGGGATGGACGGTGAGCGGTTTTATACTCTTCTGTAAGTTTCGCTCAAGTTGGCTAGTCTAACACGACCGATTCTTGATGCTCACCGACGCATAATTGCTTTACTTGGTGGCCAGCCTCGGGATCAACCTGGAAAGCAAACGGGAATGTCCTATAGTGCCGCCATCGACCATATCACCAACACCCTCCGCCGTCTACGTCCTCTCCTCAAGCATCACCCTCATCGTCGTGGACCGTGTACCGAGCGAACTATGGGAGTCTCCTACGGCGGTGGTCAGCGCTACCCTCAACTTTTGAGACAAAATCCAGCAGAGAAGGGTATCTTGGAAGAAATTCTCCAAGACCCTGGAAATGAGCGCATCACAGGCTGGAGCAATGGCAAGCAATTATATGGTGTTTTTCTATTCGGTTAACCAGAGTCTTAGCTTTATTCAAGTTCTATCAGCCAGAGATCCACGCAGCAGGCCTCAGAGACCTAAGAAAGCTTAGCGATCATCTACCAGAGGTTGCTGATCCCTTCCCTGGTGCTTTTCCTGGAGGCTTTTGGGCAGGGGAGACAACAAATGTGGGTGGGAACGGAGCGGCGCAATCGGCAGCATGGCCGCACACCGACCAAGGCAACCTCGCATGGGCATGGTGTGCAATTACCGCGCTTGGGAGGTTCAATCCCGATCTTTATGGTCATCTTATCCTGTGGGATCTAGGGCTTATCATCCGCTTCCCACCCGGTGCCACTATCCTTATTCCCTCAGCTCTCCTTGTACACTCAAATGTGGCAGTTCCTGACACCGAGGAGCGTATGTCTCTAGTTCACTTCTCCGCAGGAGGTCTTTTCCGCTACGTGAACAACGGGTGCAAGACCGACAAGGCGTTCATGAAGGAGGATTTTATGAATATGTCAAAGGATGAGAAGGAGGCTTGGAGGAGGAGGCGAAAGGAGCGCTGGTCTGTAGGACTCGCGATGATGTCGACCTGGCCTTAGAATAGCCAATTCCTGGTCAATTCATAAATGATAATTCGTTTGATTCAAATATAACAGTAGGATGTACTGACCATTTCCAGCATATATTCGCGCAAATACGCTCTAATGCAGCACACGAAGTTAACTTTGGAGGTAAACCTTGTAAATTTCGGAGCTTCAAGCTTGGTTAATTTGATCTACAAAGCCGCCTCCCCATTCTCCCATCTGGTCATATTGCCCAACGACGCCTGCCACCTCTCTTGACGCGCCCTGCGCCACTCAGCCCTCTGCTCCGGGTCCATGCTTTGGTAATCCTGCATCATGAACTCCTTGTCAGTTTTAAAACCATTATCAACATAGCGAAACAAGCCCCCGGCGGCGAAGAGAACAAGGGAGCTCCTCTCCTCGCCCTCCTGGATAGCAACGTTGGAATGGACAAGGAGTGCGGATGGTAGGAGAATTGTAGAGCCGGGGGGAAATCGAATAACAAGACCCAAATCCCATAAAATAAGATGCCCCCCCAGGTCCGGGTTGAAATTCCCTAGAGCGGTCACTGCGCACCAAGCCCAGGCCAGGTTGCCTTGGTCGGTATGGGGCCAAGTTACCCCGTAGCGAGCTGCGTTTGCCGTGGCGTTGGTCGTTGCCCCGGCCCAACATGTGTTAGGAAAGCCACCGGGGAATGGGTTGGCAATGTCGGGAATGGCAGCAGCTAGCGCTCGTAGACTGCCCATGCAGACGGCATGGATTTTGGGCTGGTATGAGCGAAAGAGAACTGCCATCGTTAGCTTCGCAGCAGGCGAGGTGAGGGGGGATCCACCTACAATCCGCCCAGCAGGCAACTCGAGTTATTCCGGGGCAGGATAGCAGACTGGCCAGTTGAGGGGCCTCAGCTTCTGCTTGGCGTAGGATAGAGGGGCGCTTCTGCCCACCCCCGTAGGAGGCCCCCATCGTCCTCTCCTTACAAGGCCCTCGACGATGCAAATGAGAGGGCAGGGGCCCCATAGCGCGGGAAATGCTGTCGGTTGCAGCAGCCAGAGCCGACGAGTAGCTAACCCCAGTCACCTTGCCCGGCTGGTCGCGGGGCCTCCCACCAAGCAGTGCAACACAGCGCCCGGTAGCGTCAAGTATGGGGACAGATGATCTTCGGAGCAGTCAGCTGACAGGTCGGTTTATTTAAGAGCCAGCTACGCACATCCCATCCCAACCGATCAGCCGCATCCCAACCATCCCAAGCACCTCGGCAAGCGTCGGTAAGATCTTTGGCAGGTGGAGCAGCCGCCCTATCCAGCCGGGTTTTGTAACAGGGGCGGCGTCGATTCGGTAGTTGTCGAGGCGAACACTGCCAGCCTTCGCCTCCTCAATGCGCTTTTGAGCGATGCCCTTCATCCCCGAGAGCCCGTCGGGGGAGAGCGCCTGCTTCTTGAGCCTGCTCTCTCGCTTTTTGAAATTTCGGCGCTGCCTGTAGGTTGAGCCCGCCTTCCCAGGCGCCGCCGTCAGAGACTTGATGGGGGCGGATGGGGGCGAGGGGGGCGGGTACGAAAACGACGCGGACGGGTTTGGCGGGGCAGACGATGGCGGGGAGGGCATGCTTGACGCCACATCCATCAACCAGAGCTCGGGCGAAGGCTCAATGCCGTAGTCGATGTTGAGCTCCCCCGGGTCGCTGGCAACAGCAGCGGCCATCCAAGCATCGTCCTGCGCCTGAGGAGCCAATTAGCATCTCGCCGGGCCACTGCAGTGCGCGCTTACCAGGCAGACCGCGTCAAAGATGGAGGCGGCATCAAAGCCCCCAGTTTCCCTGATGGGGGGGCATGCTAGGGTTGAGAAGGCGGCACCTGATCTTGTCGTCCTCAGCGCATAATCACAGGAATCTACGTAGGCCGACGGATATCCTATGGGCACCGTCAGCAACGTTTCGGGAAGGGAGGGGGCCTGCAGCCAGCTCAACCCGAGCGCGCACCCCGGAAGTAGGCTCGAGGTTGGCCCGCTAATATCGACAAGGGCGCACGCGGGCTGAGCTGCACCAAGGGACGGAGTTGCTCACCTTTGCCCATGTTGGCTGGGATTGACAGGCGGGATCCGAATGGGGGCTTCGACTACAAGCCTCCCATTATATACATACCACCCCTCCCGACCCTGACGGACGGAGTTTCCATCCCGAGTGGATGATGATGATGATGGTCGGGTACACAGAGCCTCCGCAGCGGCTGCCGGATAAGGGATGGCTAAGGCGAGAAATTTACCCATTAGCGACAGAAAAGAGCTTTGCAACGATGCGCACCTGCTTAAGTTGCCATTGCCAATGCTCACCAACCATTCCTACCCGCGGTCATCCTATGAATTGGCGTCGTCGCGGGAAGGTCGGAATGTTATACGCCATCCAGAGGTTTCCGCTGCTCAGATGCCTCGTAGCCTGGCATTCCACCACATCGACGACCGTCCAGCGAGCTCCAGCGAGCCATGAAGGGCATGTCTCCGATCAGGAGCGCGGCATCAACAACGGGGTGCAGTGACGAGACGGAGATTACGGCTTATGTACAGACGGGGATGGCAAGTGAGCGCCGGTCGCGTGCAGATTTCGCGCCCAGAGGAATACGATTGGCGTAGAACTTCCATTTGTTGTCGGCGAGCTTGACGACGTCCATCGATTTGCGTTCACGGGAGAAGGCGATCATCTGGATGACGGTCGCAGCGGCAGCGTCACGGATTTCCTTGAAGCTCCTCCAGCTGCTCTGTTTGGCGAATTTGAGTAGTGCGGGCTCGGTCTTGCTGCCAGCGAAGGCCCCTTCGCCAGTTTCGGGATTGGCGTCCTCGAAGGCAGCGGAGTTCACGGCGATGAATTCATTGAGAAGGGCCTGGAGGGTGGGGTCATGGCGTTGTTGAGTTACCTCCGCAGCATGCTTCCGTCCGCGCTCGGTCACCTCGTCGACGTTGGTGCGAGCGGGCTTTCCTCGAGCTGATGGACAAATTTGGCGTGGATGCCATCAGGCTCGGAGGCGACGGCCATGTCGTTCTGAGCGGGGGCACCCGTCTTGTCCATGCAAACCGCTGACGCACCGGCTATCGGTTTGCAGGAACCCATAAGAGCAACGAAGAGCGTGAGACCGGCGACCGTTTGTGGCAATGAGTCCCGCCAAATAGTTCAGCTTTTTTTGGAAAGGGGTGCTCCCATCGCCGTCGCGCTGTAAATGAACCAACATGCGAGTGATGTTCACGAACTGGGGGAGCCAACTAGTAATCATATGAACGATATCCACATAAGCCATTTGGTGCAGATCGTAGGATGGGAGCAAACTTGTTAGACACTGGGTAAACACCCCTCTTTTCTTGTTTCCAATGCCCTTCTCGTAAGTAAGCCGCGATGGGGCGGCAGCTGTCAAGAGAGTATGAAATGCGACGCCTTTGTTTTGATCGCCGTCGGGAATATGTGATCCTCGAAAATGGATAAATGTGTCGTTGCTGAGTCTGGTATCTTCTGGAAGGTCGACTCTTCGAGTGGACATATACCCTCCAACGTCACGAGTACTAGATCCAGAATGGCAACAGCCCAGTATGACGGTCTATTGCAAACGACGTTTAAAAGAAGGCAAGCATAAATTGCACAAGAGCACTCACAATATTGTCTCCTTTCGCGTCAGCAATATCCTTCAATAGCCCACTGAGCTGGATATCCAGCAATCCGTTCTTCACGACATTGAACGTCGTATCGCCGCACCTTTCCCCATCTTCGGTGTCGGGCGTCACACTCGTCTGCTTGATATCGAAGTCGTATGGGGCCAACAGTTGCATCCTCTTACCGTTGGAATCCATATCCACGGGTGGCAAAGCTTCGGCGCCATGCCCGGCATAAAAGATGACGATCGCGTCGCCTTGTTCGATACGAGCATCTTCCGCAAGAGATATGAGGGCTTTAGTGATTCCAGTAAGAGTGGCTTCATAGTCGAGCAGTCTGATGATATTGAAATTGGGGACGCCAAGAATAGTACGAAGGAAGTTGGTCATATCATCGACATCGTTTTTGCATCCCGATAGGTTCTTGATTATCGAGTCGTTATGCTGATACTTGCCGATGCCAATAAGCAACGCAAATATCTGAGGCGCACGTGGGCTGCAGGAAGGATTGATTAGACTCTGTCATTGAAGGTGTATCCTGTCGTACCTCGCGAACATATTTTCGCCTGCTCCGTTGCCTGGGGGTAGCATTAGGCTGCTGAAACGAATCAGAATCGATTTGGCGAAAGGCGATTGACTGCGTTGGTTCAGGCTCTGGGTTCATGTTCTCTGTAGGCAATCATTAACACACCCGAGAGGGATAGGCCATGAAGCACAAAGACTACACACCCTTTGGATAATATTTGAGGGGGTCCCGGGAAGGGACCTCGTTGAAGCGAAGCTCTTTTTCTACGCAAGGGCTTATTCCCACGACCATGCTCCAGCGGTCCTATGTATATGGTGCTCTGCGATTGAGCGGCAATCTTGCACTGTTTTAATTGTTTATCTCTTTGAAGGCCTCAACACACTTCCATCAGGTTCTCCGTCCTGCTCGCCTCAACACACTTCCATCAGGTTCTCCGTCCTGCTCGCCTCAACGTCGTTCTCCGCGTGGGCACCTAGAGATCGTTCACCAGATGTGGCACACCTCCATCGGGTCCTTGGGCTCGAGATGGTTTCCCTCGGCTCGCGCAGGCGCTGAGCTCTCTGAGGCAACCCCCACCTATCAACGTCAAGAGTTGTTACGCTCTGTACATCGACCTCTACCAACTTTCCCGCCAACTCAACCGTTGCGCTAATGGAGTTCTCTTCTGGGCACCGATAGGTAGCTCGAGCAAAGGACGCCAGCTTCTCCAAGCGCATCGAGAGGGACCATGTCGACGCCCCCTCGAGTATCGATGGAAGTCCTGGACACCTGAACGGGCTTCGGTGATATATTGGACTCGGATGAGAGGAGGGATGGGGTGGATGAAGGGGACGACGTTCACAACGAGGGTTTAGTTTACAGGAAGCAGAGGGATCCAGCACACTGATGTCCGTCGACATCGTTCGAAGAACGGCTCGGTAGCTGTTCCCGAGAAGAGCCTCTCGAATAAACGAGACGAATTATCGAAGGAAGGTGAGGAATTGTCGTCAGCTGCCATGATTGAAGAGAAGCGAGTTGGGATGTAGCAAGAACAGTTCACATGGCAGAGGTCCTTCGGTCTGAGACGGCTAAGTATCATCCTACGCCAATCTTCATGAGATGTAAGTAACGTAGTCGTAGAAGCTACAAGCAAGCTCACTTACCCCCAGGAGGTTTCCGACTCTGACGCTCAGGAGTCGCCTTCTTGATTTAAGCTGTTGAGTCAGTCTTCGTAGCCGAGCTGAATTTCGATCCGACAATGGGATGGCGCCGGTGCGAAGAAGCGCCATCCAACCCATGATAGTGCATGGACGTTGTCGGCACTGAATAGAGTTTTGGGAACACGAGGGTTCAGCATGCCATCGAAGATCAACTCCCATGAGGCTATAAGTATAGCGCTTTGGAGATCGCGTCAATCGTCGTTGCATCACGTGCGCCTCAAAATTGGGTCGGGATGGATAGACGCGCAAAGGACTACCGGCGTATCCAGGTCTTCCTTGGTCCTACAACGAGGACCCTATCGTCGTACGGAAGTCTGCACAACGTGTTAGCAACAAGTTTGGACGGACCACAATCCGTACCTGCACATAACATTTATCCTCTACGAGCTTTCTAAACGTCATTCGACGGCATGCTACAGTCGTTCCTCCCCTCGATGCCTGTTCTTCCCCCCCCCCAGCCCGTTTTTCCTCTCGTCCAAAAAGACCCTCCAAGGTCCAGAGTCTCTGAATGCGCAGGGTTTTGGGGACCCCATACAGCCCAAGATGGGATTGTACGTCGATAGGCAGAGTGTTCTCCAAATGGGTTTTGGTGGACGAGCATTTGGGATGTACAACGAATGGGAAACAGGTACGCAAGTCTACATGGAATGTGAGCAATATAGTCGTACGAGCCACAACTTACTCACATGGTTGTCGTCCCTTTACTTCTCTCCAAAGCTCACGGGCGGCTGTCAATTTCAGATCGACTCGCCGGTTTCCTCTAGCCTGTTCCTCCCGCGTAAAACAGCCTTGCGCGTCTCTTTTCATGGCGAAAGTGCGAAAACCGTTCGTCCTGGGGGCCTCCTCCAACATAAAATCCGTAGGCTGATGTTCTCTGAGTACGTTCGACCCTCCGAACAGCTTGTCGACGGGCGAGCTTTCGCAGAGATGAGCCCGCGCGGCTGTGGCGTGCGTTCACGGATACTCCTCTGAGCGGCACGGCGCAGGCTATACAGTGACGCGTCGGGTACATTGGAAAAGGAGGAAAATCGTCGGGAAGGGCTGGGGGCCGTTGATATGATCGTAGACCGCGGTGTATGCCTTCAAGATGAAACGGTTCGTACGTCGAGAGCTACAGAGCTGTTAGGATGGATTTAAATGCTAAAGAGAAGAGTGAAGGCATACCTCCGGCGTGCCAGCATTCTCGATCCCGTTCAAGTTCTTTAATGAGGCAAGCTTGCAGTCGGCTTCGCATATGGAATGTTGGATGGCTAGAGGGCGAAGCAGCGACCAGCAGGGGATGCACTATGTAGCTAAGCGCTCCGTAATACGTTCCTTGAGGAATAGCGCCGAGTCGATGTGGACAGTGCTTGACATGATGGTAAGAGGCAGAGTACTTTACGCAACTTGGTTCATCACCACCATCAGCCAAACCCCAGTCGACTCGTCAGCATCGATTGCACTCAGCCAGACAATCAACCAGGAATAAAGATGAAGACAACGTATACGGTACGACTAGTTTATTCTGCTCGCCATTCTCGCTGACGACGATTGACAGCCATGGATTTCAATTCTCAACCCTTTGCTGTCTAGCCGAATAGTCTGCCTCTAATGGCAACATATACTAGGACTACCACTGTCTCCCTCCCTATGTCCAAATCTCTGCCAGTCCAAGAATGATGTGTCTCGCCAGACAACTTTTGCGTCTTTATCTACGAAAACCGTTACCTCGCACCTCCGCCATACCCGCTCATCGCAGCCAACGTCTGAAGTGCTGCCGTCCAGGCATCGGTAGCCACTGTATCCGACGACACTCCAGTATCTCGACTCTGTCACCCGCTTCCAAGTCCTCGACCTGTTGCTCACCTCTTTTGCGCAGACAAGGAGCAACGTGGTGCATTTATTGTACATTTCCCTGTCTCATACTATTTCTCCCTGCTCACCACTACCATTACCAGCGCGACGAACGCGTCCTCGTTGCCTGGTCGGACGATCTCAATATTGAGGACAAGCTCATGAAGCTTGCTTGGCGTTCTCGTCAGGCTGCCTCTGTGTCGTCAGGTCCCCCGTCTGTCACTGCTTCCACTACCACCTCAGACGTCAGCCTTCCCGCCACTAGCAAGGCTAAAGACGCAGCTGCAGCTGGCGTCACCGTACGGGAGAAGCCTAAGCTAGAGTCAGGCGATCCTGAGAAGCAGCCGTCTGCCTAGGCGAGGCCCATGCGCGTGTTTGCCCCCATTTATGGTGGTCTGGGTGCGGTGCTCTCGATCTGTAAGTACTCTCGTCGGTATAGTTCGATTGCATACTTACTACTCGCAGTCTTCATCTCGTGCGGAATTTCAACGATGATCTCCGAGTACCGTATGTTCTTACTCTGCGTCTCCCTCGTACGTATTGATCAGCCGTCGCGGTGTTTTCATCAACCTAATTACTCCACTAGTTTTTCTGTACGTCTCCTTCGTGTACGTTCTCCCGTATCAGTCCCCCGTTCGATTCCAAATACTACTCGGCCGTCCCGCCCGAAGCTAATTCTGAAGTGGATGACCGTCTTCCCCATGTTACCGTAGATTCGCCTGTTCACAAAGAAAGCCCATGTAAGCCCTTTCCTATGCCTCTTTCACTTGCCTCATGCTGATTTCTTCTTCAGCGCTCCCTCCGTCATCTCGTTGAAGAAAGTGACGCAGACCTACGCTCGCCCAGGCGGTACATCCGGCATCTTCGTACACGATGACAGGCTCCAACCTGGCTCCAACTTCTACCGGAAGACAAGAAGGAGAAGCGAATTTCCTTCGGCGAGAATCACAACATCGGCTGGGTTGCGCGTCCCCCGCATTCGGGCGACGCCAATGCAGAAGGCTTAGCGTGAAGCTGGTTGGGCGAATTTACTTCGATATTTCTAATTATTTTCATACGGACTTCAATGCTTACTACATTATATCTACAGACACCTACATGTACTCACTGGAAGGGCTTTACACTGCATTACCGTACGTTGGCGTAGTGGAATGGCATAATCGTACACAACCCAATCCCAGGCTGACCATTCTGTTTTTGCTGTCGCTCGTCGCGACGGCATTCGTATGAGGTGGTAATGGAGCTTGACGGCGATGTAAGCATCTCGAAAACGACTTGGAACGATGTCGATAGGTCCTGATTCCGCACTGGCAAGGATGGTGCAGGATCTGGGATACATATAGGTTGGATCAAAGAACCAATGCATCTGTTCTCATGCACGTCTATGGGTGTGAAATAAATTGTGTATGCGGCGCCAGCGATATCTAGTGTACAGGTAATGTCTACGCAAAGTTATGACCGTATCCAAACATGCGCACCCGAGAGTCTAAGAATTATTCCGTCAGCGTCTGCAAAAATTGAACACATTGAACACTCACGTATCAATACCCTCGTCGTATGGGACCTTATATATGCCCAGCTGAGCGGCTATTGTCGAAAACTACGTCAATTTATGTCCTCGGCGCGGATGGTCTCGATTCTGAAATCGACAGTGCTGGCTCATTCGTCCATATCGGCACAAGTAAAATGAGTCGTTCAGTCGGCATTAGCAACGCCTCATCTATACCTTCGCTATACACCAAGTTATGTTCCTTATAAGATTTGTCACACAAGTGACTCTAGGCTACATTCCGTCAGTGTTTTCGAACTTGAATGCAATCGGACACTCACATATTGGTCTTATATCTGTATTCAATGCTCCAGGTGGGTCGTTCCACGGCCATTGTCGAAATGGGAATCCGGTCCAAAATCTGTGTGGCGGCGCTCCAAGTTGAAAGTCTCCGCAGGGGCCCATTCGTTCACGTCGATGTATAGCAAGAGACGCGAATAGTCTGCCTTAGGGATGCGCCGTTCGTATGTCTATTCTGCGCGAGGCTATGACTGTTTTGTGAAATATGCGAAACGGGAGTTTAGGCCATATCACGTCATCGTCTGCCGGTATTATGCTAATCAGAGACATACATATCAATACCCACATTATATGGAACCTCCCAAAGGGCCAGCAGGGCAGCCATTGCGGAACATGACACCAAGCCAGGCCGCGAAGATGTTGATCATGAAATCGACAGTACATCCCTATTTAGTTGCGTCAACACGCAGATAACAAGCCGTTTAGTAGACGCTAGCGATCTCTTACCGTGCATTGATCGTACACGAAGGTATGTTCACATTGAAATCTTATTGACATGTGAGTCTAATCAACGTTCCGTCAGTGTTTTCAGACTGTAACGCAAGCGGATACTCACATATAGCTATAGTACTAGCATTAGACGCCCTAGAGGGGTCTCTATGTGGCCAATGTTGAGAAAGCAACGAGCGGTCCAAGCTGAAATCGTCCGTAGCGGTCTGATCGTTCGTGCGCGCATGGAGCAAGAGACACGTATAGTTGACGTTAGAGCACACCGGTCGAATAGTGTGGCACGCGAAAAGCTAGCGCCATTGGGAGAATATTGTCAAAACGGAAGCTGAGAAGCGTTCCGTCAGTATTCGTCCTTTAGACATTTGCATAACTTGTCATGCAATGAATCGCCAATGGCATCCGTAACACCTCAAGGCTTGACGATAGCCGGAAGCTGAACGAAGGGATGCAAAGGGCAGGCTGAGTAGGTTGAAAGCCAATCGTTTCATTTGGCTCAACAAGCAGCAAATGAGATGGCTGGGCTTTGAGCGTCCTCAAGCGGCTGTGGTGCGTCGGGAAAAGGGCACAAATGAGCTAAGTACGAATCCATTAGAAACAGCCCAATCACGAAGACAGAATTGATACACACCTTTGCCGTTGGTCATTTCGTACACGCAGAGGTATCAGAGCTGGTAACGGTGGACACGATGAGCTCATCTAAGCATTGATATGTTGCTTGTAATCGATGTAGTATTCAGAGCATCGCACCATCATAGGTCCTTCGGCTGGCATTCATCGCGCGCGAATCTACTGAGAACTTAGACAGTGGCATCTGAAATTCAAAAAAACTCGAAGACTGGGAGGTAACGTTACCTGAGACAATAGCCGCTCGAAGCGAGCATCTCTGTGAATGGAAGAGGAGCTGATAACGAACGTGAGGATGGGTGCTACACCGTGGATGCAGGCTGCTAGTTTATTTACATTGCTTGTGAAAATCCTGACTATTTTGGAGCAATGCATGCGGATTAAGGGTAGAAAAGCAGGCCAGGCCAGTGTGAGTGAGGATAGCCTGCCTGTCTGACGTCTCAGGGAGCGCGATGAGCTCGTTGAAGATGAGTTGTTTTATTTCGGTAGGTGATGGCATGGCGGTAAGAGCAAGAGTGATGACGGAGGTGATGTGTTTCTTGTCCTCTTACCATCACCATCGTCGACGACATAGCGTACTGGCCTCAACCTCATGGTATGTCGGCTCTGTCGTCGTCTCGTATTTTTCTAACGCTTTATACAGATGTCTAAGTGTTGTCGTTGTCCAAGATACCTTTCCACACCAGGCCTCAGGTTGCCCTCAATGCGCATACCGCAAGGCGAGCTCCATGCTTTCCTGTCCAGAAAAGAGACCAAGACATACCCAGATTGACGCCTCCCGGCGATCTCATTGCCGTACCCTGTCCAAGCGACTCACAGCCAAGACATACGATTCAGCCAACGCAACGAAATGCTAGATCCACCAACGCCCAGAGCTCGTCTTTGACGAGCACGTCCCAGGACCGTCTCAAGTGCATGCAGCTGCGATCTGCGCGGGTGCGTTCGGATTGGGCACGAAGAATGTCGAAGACGGGCTGGAATCCAAGAAAGATATAGTGCGTATTTTGTCGTCGCTTGCTGCCAGGCCGATAATCCGGAGCAGCGAGGCAATAGATATCCCGATAGAGGACATGGAGGGGCGCTCTAGGTGCACATACCCCGAAGATCTGAGGAAATCGACGTGACAAACTGTGCGTTTTCTGCCTTGCGCTAACTGGTTTAATCTCAAGTGACCATATTTTAGGTTATAAAAGCCTCTCCGTTCATCTCCACCAAACCCGCCAGCAACTCAGATACACAGCGGGCTGGACAAGTCTCATCCCGCGATACACAATCAGAATACGGAGTAGAGCACGCAGCAACGCCTCTTCCATACACCCAGCTGGCGAGGCCACCTATTCTCCAAGAAATGAGCTCCCGAGAACATTGTTTCGTCGCGCTGAATTGGCCACGCTGCCAAAGACTTTATCGAACAACCCCATGGTACCTGCCATGAACTACCCTTCGAATCTGCACTTCCGCCGGTTCTAGCGGGAGCTTGCCGCGACTTTTTTTCCTGCACGATCTGCGTGAGGGGCGTTTGTTGGATGCCGAATGGGAACACTGACAATCAGCGTTCGCGACGAAAAAATTTCCGTTGTCGGACATCAACAACGTGAGTCGACTGTACGTGTGTACGCCTTGTCTGATATCTGTAGCAGGGTGTTGCAAGGGTATTGGAAACGGCCGTCATCTTTCATCCCAAATTTCAGGATATCGAGCGGGACGAGCGTTCTCGAGCTATGGTGTCATGGCCCATGCTCATGAAACCGGACTCGGAAAGACCACAACGTCCGAATCATTTCCAAAAGAAACCGCTTTTGGTATGTTGCTTTCCTTTCTGCGTTGTCTCGCCCTCATCATATTACAGCTATGAAATCCTCAAGCGATTAAGGCAGGATATAATATCCTGCCTTGCCTCCCGATTCAGAAAGGAGCGGAGGTGGTAGCCCAAATCGGGTCGGGACGTATGCCCACTCCTTGTCCAACTGGCAACCTCGGTGGTGGATGGTTAACGTATACGATGGTGGTGACCTCCATCGCCGTTTGCTTGGCGGTCTTGGACTCGCGACGTCTTCGATCTCGAACGATCTTCCTCCTCCGGATATACCAGGGGAGCTCAAAGTTGGAGGTCGGTTGGTCGGTCGGCTGGTCGGTCGGTCGCTGACAAATGTCATTAAAAACCACGTGTGGGTATGCTCAGGAATTATAACGTCGCCAATGACCTGGCAGTTGGTACTATGTCTGGCATGGCTTGTCCTCGATCACGGCGACTGTGAAAGTGGCGTAGCCTTCTTTGAATGTTACATATGTTGGCATTGTCGTCGTGGGAGGTGGATTTGTAGGATCAAACGTTACTGTGTTTCAGAATGCTGGGAGATGTTGGAACAGGACTCTGATGATGAGGATGAGGATGATGGCAGGTATACAAGAACCCACACCCACTCCGTCGAGTAGACACCTCCTACGTGAGTTTTGCGTTTCAACTTTGATGCATGTACCCCACGCTAATACACCGCCTTCTTAGTTAAGATATCGGATGTTTTCTATTGACCACAAGTTCGTCCAGTATATGAGCGTCGTCGCTACCAACTTCACGACATTATCAGTATCCTCATGGGAAACTTTGGAATTACATGGACCTTGTTGGAGCTGTCTCTCATCAGGTCGCCTAGAGGGTATTCCACTTGAGGAGGAGGAGGTTGTGTTGACAAGCGCATCCTCCCGTTCATCCCCGGACTTTTCTCACCGTCGACCGTCACATCATCGCTGTTACCAGCCAACTCACTGGAGAACCTCGAGATCGTTGACTTTCTCGTCAAAGATAACGGTAGAGCATTGCAGCCGGGAGGCTCAAGTCGCTGGTGAATAGGGATCATCATCCTGGGCCGCAGTGGATAGTCAAAGCCATCAACAATTCCTCTTCGACGGGACTACTTATCTCTCGTCAGGTCGTCTGACGACGACGGGGAAGAATACAACGAGCTCAATTCTCGATGATCAGTTCGACCCACCATGTTCTGTCGAGAAGATGCATCGAAGCCTCCAGCGACTCGAAAATCATAGCTCGCAACACAGACTGCTAGCACATTGCGACCTTCCTTGGAACCTTTGCAAGTTGAGAGTGCATCCAGCGGCTGGCGACGATTTTGTCAGGCTAAGAATGCATGACGAGGGGCAGATGGGAAGGAAACACAAGATACATCGGTCCTGGACAAGCCAAAGCAATATGTCGCTCAATCTCTGTAAGTGCTTTCTTCCCGACGCAAGTCTACGTATTAACCTCGATGCAAGATGATTACAATGATCACCTCTCTTGGCGTAATAGATCAAATATGTACTCCTGAATAACCATGAGCGATGATGTACTATTAGTATTCAATGAGGAGCTGACATTGTATACAGCACACTATCTAATGTGCTTAAGGATACTAAGGGACTCCCTGACGACAATACGGACCGCGCGATGTTGGTAGATGTATGATAGCGAGGAACGCTACATAAGATAATTATACCGTATCAGACCGGGAGCCCGGCCATTAAGGCACATTTTGAGGTTGGGCGACTTATACACAGACACCTTCCAATCAAGTTCAGACGCAAAAGGGCGATGCCACCCAACGCCTGCGCCTGTGAGACCTTTCCGCCGCTACCGTCCATGGGATCATCCTCTGGTGTTGGGACCGGTACGTGTGTACCAAAGGGAGTGGCCCAGCATTCGTGAAGCTGATGCGTCATGCGAACGACGACACCCGCGGTTGGGTGGTCGTCGTAAACGTGCCCGTCATCACCAGCGGTTTCATCATCTTCGCCGTCGAGATAGCGAGCGCGCGCTCCCAGAAGGTTAGACATACAGATGCGCTTCGTCGAAGGTCCTGGGCCAGCCTGCCCCAATACTGCCCAATATCAACCAGCTTATAAAGTTCGCTTACCTGAGCTTGGGCAAGCCATTCGCGAAAGACTTCTCCAGCATCTTCATCATCGTCAGTGTCCTCCTCCTCCTCCTCCTCCTTCTCCCGCCCTCGTTCTGAACCTCGCCGTCCTCTGACTCGCTGTCATCGTTGCCCGAGTGCTGCTGCACAGCGTCCGCCGTTCCAGCGGGCTGAATTTCTTCGAGAGGCTGTCATTCAACATTCAACACAGGTGCGTACGCGAGATGTTCAGCGGTCTTGCTATATGTAATCCACCAGGAGCAGGATTTAGCCTGGCGAAGATGGCTCTGCATACCGCGCTTGCTGTCAAAAGTACGCCGGCACGACGGGTTTTCGCAAGGGATCGCAGGCATTTTGAATAGCTAGAAAACTAGTGATAAGCCTTTGGAGAACGAATCACGAAAAGTGAGACGTACGATGCAGATACGGCAAAAAAGACCTTGAAGTGTGGCGCAACGTAAGAGAACCTCTGCGCTGGAGATGAGCATAACTGTCCGAGCACCTGGGTAGCATACACACCTTCAAAATGTATACCACAGCGGAAATTCAGCTGGAAAAAGCGATAGACACCACTAGAACGGATCTGAGTGGGCAGAGCAGCAGCAACACTAAGCACATAGCTTTAGTGGGCGCGAATGAACGACAGAAAAGAGCGACGATGAGGAAGCAGCAGGAGCAGTAGCGACGGACGGTGATGGTAAGAGGTGAGATCAGAGATTTGATGTTGTTTGTCACAAAATGTGGCGCACACAATTTCAAGGCAAACAGACAACAATTTTTTGTAGGAAAGTTTTTGTAACGGTTTTTGTAAGTAGATAGACAGCAATGTAAACAGCAGGAGCAATGTGGTAGGTATTGAACGCCAAAAGAAAATGTAAGTGTGGGAAGGGGCAATGCATACTATGGCGGCATTTTGACGTGGTTGTTGTGGAAACCTCTCCCTTTCGTTCTCATCCCGCCTAACTCAATTCAACGGCTCATAATCCTCCGGGTCGCCCAAGCCATGGGCGACTGCACCGAGATAGTCGGCCATGCGCTTGGCCTTAGCAGCAGCTGCACAATTGCGCCCGTACCTTGTTTCTAATTCAACTGAGAAACGGTAGAGGTCAGTCGCGAAGTCGAAGACGTCCTGCACTGCCGTCTCACGGAACTGATGATGGGCATTGTTTGCCCAGTCACCGATGTGGTAGACTGGCTGGGCATAACCAATGGCGTTAGGGGAGGCGTTGGATGGAGAATTAGGCGGGACACTCAATGGGATGAGCATAGGATTGAATGGTTCATACACGGTGATGTTTGGGGTGTTGGAATAGACAGTGGTTGAGGCATGGAGGGGGGTGGAATGACCTGGTGCGGTGTAATGGGCGCTGGCCTGGGTGGCGCGCTGATTCTCTATTTGGGTGTGTCCGCCACCACGCTGGGCGTTGTGCTGGTTACGTTGAGGAGTACACTGCGTCTGCATGGTTGATGACGGGAGCTAGTAAGAATTTTGTTAATATTTGCGCAATAGAAAGGCCAAATGAAATAAATATAAGGATAACCTACATAAATAAGGTAGACGACGCTCATAATCAACTAACATATGTCACATCAAGTCACATTGCCCAAATCGGGCACTGAACGCTCTCATCGAGCATTCATTGAACGTTTGACGGCCTCGCTGCTTGAAATTGGAAAATCCAACTCCAACATATTACGAAGAATATATATAAGTGCTACATGTTTCAAAATCTAGTCAATCTGGCATCAACACGTTGAGATAACTTCAATTTACACCCTCAAACCTGCATCATCAAGCTCCTCCATGTCCGAGCCAGTCCGAGTCAGTCTGTATTCTGAAAATGTGCTTTTATAAGTTACAATCATCATGATTATATATTAGTAGAACCCAAATTGCTTGGAAAAGAGCAGACACCTTGTTCTCCCTCTTGGATTGTGCAACACCTTTATGCAGATATAAAGCCTGAATAACTCTCCTTAGGTGGTTATTAGCCTTTTCTGATCTGCCAAAAATGTTGAGGACCTCTTACTTCTTCCATTGAAGCTTGTCCATCATGTCCCAATGCAGGTTTTCGTGTCCAGGCGGGTGAGGTAGAAGACGGAAGTTAACTGGGTAGAATCTCAATATTTCTTGGAACTTGGGACAGATCTGAAAAGCTAAGATGATTTTACACAAAATGTTGGAGACAGATTTTCCAAAATACTACAGAGATGCCTATAAACCCGCGAATACTAGCTAAATCGCTGTGATCGAAACGGGCTTTTGCCCGATTTGGTAGTCACATTGCGTCACGTCAGGGTTCGTTGGTTATGAGCGTCGTCTACCTTACATTACGACGAGAACAAGAGCGAGATAAAACTACAATCCATGTACCAAGGGAAAAAATCAAAGGCCGTCCACCCAGCGCTGCTTGCTATCCTGTTCGCGCTGCTCCATTTCCTCTTCCGACGCTTGTGCAAACCAATCACCGTCTGAACAAAAGCCGTTATAAACCCAACGAAAAAGCCTACCACCGTATACTGGGTTATTGAATGCCTCGTCTCCCCCTTTTGAACAGCCAAGGTGAAATGCGTCACCACGGCAGAGGGGATGTAGCAAGTCGAACCACGGGGAAACTCAATGACAAGTTTCGGCTCCCAAAGAACGAGGTGAGCACTGCGACGGTGGTCGAATTCGAGGAAGGCTCAGGAGGCGCTGCCGTCCAAATCCGACCAAATCCGACAACAGGTCTGAAAGGGTGCCTTCTGAAGAAAAGGAGGCTGGACGCGGGCATTTGGTAGAGGCCGGTGCTTTTATTGCTGAGGGCTTGGGCGCTTGTGAGACAGAGCAGCTCAATATTCAACAAAACATACCCTCGACGACCCAGGCTGCACATCTTCTCTACCTTCTCTACCTCCTCCATCCTCTTCTTCCTCTTCACCCCTCCGTTTTGATCTCACTCGAGCTCCAACTCATCTTCGGAGCTACAGCCCTCATCCAACGCCTCCATACGGCTCTGTGGGAGCGACCCAAAGACCATGTTGCAGACCACAGGAGGACCAAGGGCGAAGGCAGAAAACTCCCGGCCTGAACGTGTCGTTCGCACTGAGAAACGCGTCGGTGAGTTCAAAAAAATAAAACAGCTTGTAAAAAACAGAGGGAGGTTTCACAGGGTTTCACACAAGTGCAGCTCTCCCCCAGCCTACCAGCCATCCACCGCCTCTAGCGCAACCCATGGTTGGACCGCATGGGAGAACACCAGGACTCCAGGTGCAAAAGGGAAAGAACACAGATAAAAAAGCTCACCCATAGTTTTTACTATGCAACCACATCGATAACGCGCTCCGTGCAGGGAAGAGCATACTTGTTCATTGTCAACAGGGCATCTCACAGAGCGCATCGGTCGTCATTGCATACCTTATCCGCAACCGACAGATGTCGTACGACGCCGCATTTGCTCTTGTCCACCACCAGCGCGCCTGTTTTAAGCCCAATCCCGGCTTCGTCCAGGCTTTACGCAACTGGGAATCAGCCTGGCAGCGACCAGCCCTTGGCAGAAGCTTCACGGTCTAAAATACCAGACATGTGCTCCCGCTGCTTGGATCCCATCAGCAATTGTATTCCTACCTACCTCCTCGGACATGTATTGTACCCTTCCCACTCCTGCATCACTCTCTATATTTCTGTACACCCCTCGGGCTTTTGTGAATATACATGGCATTCTGGCGTCGGATGGTGCTAAGAAGGTCGTTCGAAGTTCCCGTAATTTGCTACTTGATGGACTATTAATCCCTCCTTATTTGCCATCGTCTACATAATGGCTTTAAGGAACAGCATTCGGGAGGGTACAATTTTCCTGAAAGCTATTAGAGGCTCATCTAATAACTCGAGCAATACTACTATGGCGGCTGGACTTTCTCTCGCACCGTCAAGCGACTATAGTGACGTTAGAGCTGTGATACAGGTAACAGACCGCTCCCTTAGAAGTACTACGATCATCACGAAGAATAGCGCTCCATGCTATATGTTCCAGTCTCGTCTTACCAAACTGTTGGTGGCGGTGATGGGTAACAAACCGTGACAGGCACTGCTCCCATAGGTCAGCGTAAGGCGCTGTCAGCGCCTCTAGATGGCCAGAGCCGGAGAGTCAGTCTGTACCATTCCTATCGGAATAGCCTCATGTACTCAGCCCAGTCGTTCAGACTGGTCACACCGGGTATACTGCAACCTCCCCAGGCCAGGCAGGTAAGACAGCCAATAGCTACGGATGGAAGGGTAGCAAGTGGGTGCATTAATCACTGCCGTAGGGGTCACCCCGGATAACAAAGTGACCTGGTACCTCTTCAGATCCCTCCCCATGCTCGTCTCTTCGCTGTTCTACCCCCGCGGCTCCGCTGTTCTTGGTCGACGACAAGGACGGGGATGAGGACGTCAGATTTCCTCCGCGCTAGGGGATGTTGTGGACTTGGCGGTGGCCAAGCTTGGACAGAGATGCGATGGTCTTTTCTGGATGGAGCCGTGGTATAGATTAGTAGACGCGTTGTCTGACTTTATAGGCCTAGCGGATATGTGTATTCGGGTAGATTTGATTTACAAGTCGTGTCGACGCGAGCATCCTCGATAGTTATCGATAGTTTAGGTGGGAAAGCGAGGGGGGTTGGTGAACCCATCCCAAACGCGTGAGGGTTGGAGCTGAACTTATCCAGTGAGATAGAATATGTGGTTGATGCATACGGACATACGAAGGCAGCTGACGCGTACGATGCATGCTTCATCGTGTCCGGAATACAGACCAGAGAGAAGCATACACCCAGTGTTGGCTCTCTATCACGTCTGGGATGTCGAATGAGGAGCAGGTGGTCTGCCCTATCCATTCAGCCATTTCCTCAGCCTCCGACGAAACGAGGCTGATCACTGGATATCCAAGGAGGCGAAGGACTCAGACTGCGTGTAAGGGAGCAAGCGGAGCTGCGTTGGATTTGACATCTGGTACATGGAAGGAATGAGGTACACTGTATGTATCTAGGTTAGGTCAGTGCACGGTATTCAATCGCGACATTGAGACGTACTCGTTCGTTCAGCGCTCATCCATTCGACATTCCCAGCCGATACCCCAGATCCCTCGCACGCTCGTCTCGTCTCGTCGCGCCCTGCCCAACGCCAACGTAGGACGGACATTCCTAACGTTGAGGATGAAGGGATACGGGCGCGGCAAAGTTCCTCCAAGTCGTCTCGCTCTATGCGTGAGGGTCCGTGCTGGGTCCGTGTTTGGCGTCTTTGAATGGGTCGCTGTCTGCTTGGTGCTAAAGCTATCTGGTCAGCTAGAATATGCGGTTGTCTGGGGCGGACGTACGACAGCGGTTGACGGAGTTTCCAAGCCCAAGCTTCATCACGCCCTCGTCCTTATCACAACACAGGATGAACTACGGGGAGGATTAGGATATGGTGGATGTAGACCAGAAACAGACATACACCCAACGTTGGAGCTTGGCGAACGCTCTCTACCGTGAGTGCCATATCCATTCGTTTTCTATTGACGCAGTCGAACCTTGCCCTATGCAAATTGATTAATCACGATGCGGCGTTCAGTCTTCCAGTTAGCGGACGTACCCTGCCGGACAACCTCTCCCCTCCTTTCCCCATCGTGGGTTCGCAAACTTAAAGTCGTCGCGCCTCTGTATTCCACATATTGGTTCGAATCCTGGCATGGCTGAGGGCTGTTCAGATGGACGTATGAAGAAGGAGTGCGATATAGATAGGCGGAGTGATGGTCACGGATTCAAAGAAAGAGCCCGGGGAAAGCCGATCGCTTAAGTAACGCATATTTCCCACAGTCACTAAGCTCAGGCATCCATTGCGCGCAACACACCCTTCTCTATCCTAGCTGCTACTCACCTGCTATGATTTCAATACCCAAGACACGCGAGCTGTAACGTTAGGTACTCAACGACTCTCCGTCGTCAATTTCGGATTCAACGGGATACGTTGGCCCAGACGGGGAGCTTCATTCGCGGGCTGTGGCTCTCAAAGACAAACTGAAGGATAGGTACGTAGCTGTTAATGCCCAAGTCATCTAATGCTAACACGGCTCCTATTTTATTAGGCGATGTGAACTCTATAAGTATCGTGTCGGCACACACAGATACGTGCCGAAACGATACTACCAATAAAGCGGTGCTTGCAAATCGACTCAGAATTTATAGGAGTGCTTGAGTACCCTTGGATGAGCGCCACATAGGTTCGTTGGCAGTTCTCATTTTCGGACGCCACTTTACTCACAAAACGGCAGTTTTCCAAACCAACTACACCGACTCTTCGACATCATAGGCGCCTGTATAGCACCATACATCGCCCACCTCAAGTGTTTTTGAGTCCTCGGAAGCCGCCATTAGCGCACGGAACCACAGTCTGTCCCTCAACGTGCAACCACATGGATTTTCGGTCAAAAATTGCAATGGCCATAATCAGACCTCATATACATTAGTCGAGGCTTTACGCTTCCAATATCATGCGATGGGTACTTGAAAGCTTCCCTGCTGCCGATTGCTAACCTCTACGCTCAAGTAAATGGAGCGACGCCAAATACAGTATCAAGCCAATGCAAAACATCGGGATGTTATAGGAGCTACTTGTATGGTACTACCTCGGCTCCGGATACGCCTAGGTGTGTTGTCGTCTTATTTATCAACGCCACTGACCTTGGATTCAGGTCATTCTTCAGACCGCTCCCGCAGACCTCTGGACTACTTTCGAGCCTGCATGCGACCTCACGAACCCCATATCAAGCCCCATGGACCCTTCTTCGTTCCTCGTTGTCGCATATCGCTGCGGGCTCATCTTAGTATCCAACGTCAACCGGCCCACCACGAAAGAGCGCAGCGCCATGAGTCGTCTTGAGCTTGATGCTGTACTCATCTAGTGGGCAATTCAAAACGCCTGTGTTACCAAGTACCCACTCCATCCAAGTTTTCACCAGACGTCGCTAAGGTAACAGAACCCATTCGTTTGGGCGACCGTACTAATTTAACGCAGCACGGGTCAACACCAACGACTCGTCGGTATCGGTGTCCAAATCGGTGAGCTATCCTCACCTTTGCCTTGTTCTTTATCCTAATATCTTCATCTCAGAAGCGAGCCCTAACTCGTCGATTTCAAGGCATTTGAACTTTGAAGGGCATGTCTACACCGATCTATCCCTTGCATAATTGCTGACAATACAATCATCTTCAGATTTCGCGCCAACGAAGGCGGATTAGCTTCGCAAGTTCTGCTGCAATCGAGTTTTGGCGAAGACCGTGCCATTGTGTCAATCTGTCTATTTTCTCGCCTGACGCCCCATGGACTTCATCAACGCTGGCCTCCCACGCAGCACCAAACCAACACCGTTAATATATAAGTGCGGGTAGGCTTATAAAGCGGTAATTTTCGAAATCAGCTACACCGACTCTTCGACCGCATAGGCGCCTGTATACCACGATACTTTGCCCACCTCAAGTATTTTTGAGTCCCCCTAGGCCTCCATTATCGCACGGAACCCCAATCTGCCCCCTCGAACGCAGCCCAACCTAACCTGGCTGCCCAAATGGATCTTTGGTTGAGACTTACATGACCGTAGGCAGGCGTTATCAGTTGAGACGTTACGCTCTCAGTACGATACGGCGAGTATGCAAAAGTCTCCTTGCCGACGATTGCTAACATTTACCTTAGCTCTAGCCTCTAGATATATCTTCGCTCAAGTGACCCGAACGGCAGCAAATACAGCGTATAAGTTCAATGCGAGAACGGCGGAATGTCGTACAAGAGCCCTGTAGGGTACCACCTTCCCTTCGAATCGGCCGCGTAGGTGTGTTGGCGTGTTGGATTTTATCGACGCCACTGACCATGACCTTTGATTTAGGTCATTCTCCAAAAGGCTTACAGACTTCTCGACCGCTCGGAAACCCACGTATCACCATACTCACTCCGTAACAAGCCCCATGGACCCTGCTTCTGTCCTCGTTATCGTATGCAAAATCCATGTCTCAGCTGTGGACGCATATTAGTCTTAGTTTCCAAACTCAACCGGCCAGCTGGAAAACAGCGTGAAACTATGCGTCTTTATGATGTACCCATGTAGAGAGTATTTCCTAACGCTCGCGTTGCCAAGTACTCACTCTGTCCAAGCTCTCACCCTCCGCCAAATCACGTCTTGTATTCTACGCAAACGACTCGGATGACAATCTTAATAGCAAGACTACCGAACGTGCGCCGAAATGAGCGGAGCACCATCGAAAACACCAAGGTAAGCTCCATCTGATAATTTTATTACTGTATATATGTTGTTGAAGGCTTTCACAGCGCTATCACACAGTAACGGCCAACTTGAACACTAGGTTTCCTGTCGACGGCGAGATGACCATTGTCGCTTATTGCAACCACTGAATCAAGGACAATCCGCGTACTTGCACTGATGAACGCACGATCAATTGCAACTTGGTAAAACCACGGAATACAGAACTGTGGTGTGTCACTGGTTTATGCCTTGCAATTGTGCATCGAGGCAGCAAAGCGTTATGGGTATGTCCACATTCTAACTTTGGTTCGTTGGCCCGTACTGACATGAACACGCTCAACGGCAAATGAGACCAACAGCTGGCTCTAGGTGCATGATGATTTACTTTATTGTACTAGGCAGATCTGTTTGTAACTAGCATCATATACTATTATCAGCCTCGCGTGTATGTGTAGTCCCATGAATTGATATATTCCCCTTCAAGTCCTTACGTTAATCGTCGTAAGCCTTCAGCTTCCACGTTGAATCAGTGGATGAAGACATCAACATCGTCTTGGTCCTCCCCCATCCATTCAACGCCTTCACCCACGCGGAGGGCACTATTCATGCCTCAGGAACAGATGACGGCGTGCAGTCAGGAGGTCTGCCTCGAACGAGTTTGAACGTTCCAGACGATGGTGCCGATGGGAGGAGTAATGCGAGTATGAGCCTCGTAGAGAGCATGGGCATATTCGAGTTGAGTCATTGTATGCGTGAAGCTGTATTTGGCGCAGTTGAACCGACTCCTGTCGACGCTGATATACGGTTGAACGACGGCAGCCTCGACGGAGAATCCATGTCCATGCTTCATCGCATTTTGGTGTATCATTGAAACATAAATGTGGATGTCCGGGGAGGCTGGCATACGTTCAGCCAACTTCCTTTTCCCGCGCGTACTGGTCTTAGAAGCAACCCTGTGCGTGTTGGATTAATTATGATGCAACGTTCAATCGTGGCGAACGTACCGATCCTATTGTTGCGGAGCGCTGAGAGCCCATCGCATGCCTTCCTCTTTTTTCCCCTTCCCATTCCCCAGCCGATCGCCAACGCATACGTCCGAAAAGTCATCGCGTCTGCCCTCGTCGAATCTATGAGCCTTGGGAGGAGTCGACCGATGAACATGTTGCGGGTGGTTCGTTCCTTCTGACTTACAGATGGCTTGGGGGGAAATGAGCAGCGCATTCATAAAGAATTTGAACGCACGTACCATGAGCAATAGCGCACCCTTGAAGGCGTCAACTTTCCTGCGCGACGGAGAGCAAATATGGCAGCGGGGTCTTCGACCGGGAGCACGATCACGAGCGATATGGTTGACATCCTAAATATGAGTCGGTCAGAACCAATGGACTATATAGAGCTCGCTGTCGGACATACCTCGACGTTGTAACAAGATCCCATCCTTAGGCGCCTAAGTATAAGACGTGATGACAGGTCCAATATGAGGCGAGCGTCCCTTGTTCAATAACGTTGTCGCGAGTTTCCTGAACGAAATATTACTCTCAGCTTGAAAATCAGACAAGAGCCTCGTACCATGTCCAAAAATCGTGACGCGCAGGCGACTCCTATCAGAGAAGCCAGCAAGAATGAGAGCGAAGATTGATTTCCTGGTCTCTAGGCAATCATCTGATAAAAGTGGTCCAGCGTTGACCAGATTCCATTCCCGCTCATTCGTGCTTCCGGAGACAAAGCGTAGAATGCTGTTCGAAAGATAGGTAACACTCCATGGTACGCGTGTTTCTGATCCCGTTTGCCCATGATGCATAGCAGGCACCGATCAGCGCAGAATAGACGACTGGTGTCAACGAGTTAGGAGAACAGAGAATACTCGTGGATGAGCGCTGAGCACTGAGCACCGGAATCCGATCGTCTCCCAGTCCACGGAAGTACGTAACGGTAGTCACGAATTGGTTGAATGGTAGGTTGGCGTTATGCGTACGCCATAACCCATCGATCGCGAGCAACAATAGCGCAGGAAACCCTGGGTCACGCTCAATTTCGTCGAAACATCGTGTATACCGGTCAGCTTTCAATCATATTTTGCGCAGATGATAGGAGGACGAGCCATGACGAACCCACAACATTGGACGGATGTTCCGATGAACGAGGAGCGGTTTAAACGACCCCTCCATCGATGCCGATTCGCAATGGTTGTATTCGTATCTAGGCTAGGTCAGCAGTGTGTATTAGGGATGAATGGGCGAGACGTACATGAATTATTTATCGAGCTCGCCGACATCGCATGCTAAACTTTTGCGTGATCGCTGTTCTGCCCTCGCGCGGCCGTGGCGGCAATGAAGAATCCAAAGGCGCTGCGAAGACGCATGTCGAGAAAACGACGGCGACAATTTCGTAGTCCGTTGAGGACGCGCATGTTCGGTGGATGCGCGAAACAAGAAAGACGAACGATGCTCGTGGACGCTGTCTATGACGACTGGCATGGCTCGAGCGAAGGTTGGATTGATTGGGGGAGTTTGCTGCATCATAACTGTCAGCTGGGTGAAGAGAGAGCTGCAACTGCCAGAAACCAGGTTCAAGGGTGGTGGAGCGCGTTCATTCATGGTTCTCGAGTTGATACGCGTGATTGCATTCTGTGAGGATAGGAGGAACGATATGGGTGTGAACCTAGGTTGGTTTCGCGTCAGGCATTCGATATTTCTCCAATACAGAGAGAGACGTACTCATCCAGTTCGGTGCCTCTTCCCTTCGCTGAACCTGCGCTTGCTATGACCGAATTCCTACGGGATAGGCGTCATAGAGGATGACCTCGCTCTATGCTTGCGTGAGGATGCGCTTGATTTACGACAACTTGGCTGACGGTTGACGGAGGGTCCATGTCCATGTTCAAACGTTCATTCGGTGTACCGTTGCCACGTCCTTGGGGATGTCCCGATTGCGTGGAGACTGGCTCCCTCGATGTCTCTTGCCCGCGCGTATTTGAAGCAACACTGTCGTGTTTGAGATCGATGGTACGGGATCCAATCGTCGCCTACGTACCAAAATATTCAGTTGCTGAGGGCTGAGGGCTGCGTATCCATCGACTCCACCTCTCCTTTTCCTTGCTGTCCCATTGCTCACTCGACCGCTAACTCGCAAAACTGCCACGTCCTGCCTCGTCGAGCTTGGTAAGATAGCCGACCGATGAACATATCGCGAGTAATTCGTTCGTTTGATAGTCTTCCTCCTGACGACTTCCAGATGGCTAGGAAGAAAGTCAGCAGCGCGTTCACGAGGAAGCGGAAGGAGCAGAGTAGTGACTTGCACGTACCATAATCAACAGCGCAACCTCGAAACCAACTCCTGTGTGACTGGGAGCAAACGTTGTAGCAGTTTCTTCGACTAGGAGGGCGTACGCAGCCCGTTGGCGAACGCTATGGTTGCAGAACTAGTTGATTACAAGGCGTGAAGCTGGTATCGAGACACATAGCAATGGATCATGAGCGTTGATGATGAATTGATGATGACGTGTCAGCTGGCAAATTTCCGGAGCTGACTGTTTTCCACCACCACCGTCAGGACCTGTGCTCAACACTCACGACTAACATGCCCTCTACTCTCTTTGGCTATCTTCATCAAAACAGAGAGCTCTATCTCATCTACAGAGATCTAGTCATCCAGTCAATCTCCCAAACCACTCTACATCTTCTAATCTGCGGGGACTGGACATCTTGCCCCACTACACCTCCAACTGCAGAAGGTGTCCAGTTCACCTTTCGATCATGGCTCTATTTCCGTTGTGGAGACCTACTGGCTACTCGGACTACCTCTGCTTTGCTATTGCCCCACCAACAGGCAGTAAGCTTCTTCGTTAAGATAACAGTTGCTGCTGTAGCCTCATGATTGTGCAGATAACACAGTTTGCAGAGAATCTTGGTGACTGGGGTGCCGTGTTCAGCCCTTGTGGAAATCTGCAAAAACGGCACTTATATGCGAACATATCGTCCTTGGACATCAACCTCTGCACCCCCATCGAGTCCAACCCCCCTCATCCGTTCTCTTTCCTTCGCCTGCATGCCCTCACTGTGAGGTGTGAGATTGACGACGGGACCTTCCTTCTTGAGGAGCTCTCGATGTGGAACCAAGAGCTCCATTTAAGAGAGTTGCGGGTGTTAATTTGGTCCCAGGTTAATGATTCCTCGGTGCGGACCAGCTTTGACAGCCTTATTTCCAATTAGAACTCACTCTTACAAATAGCTTTTCACTTCCTGCAACTTCTGGGAAGGAGACTTCACTCAGATGTTGCAATCCTTTGTCTCTCTCCAGGTCTTTGGATTCAAACACCCAGGCGTCTTCTTTCAAGATACAGTTGAGAGATACTTAACCTTCACCTACGAAGATGAAGACAAACCTGCAACCATGGAGCCAAGGGAGCCAGAGTTTGACGATATTTCCAATACGGAGTGGGAGCATGCAGAGAGAACCTTTCTTTGTCGTTTGGGAGGCACTGTCACCACTGTCTTTCTGGCTTACGGGGATGATGAAATTTGCAACATCTCCACTGCCTGCCGCATGAAAGACAGGATGTCGGGCAGGCTGTCTACCTGGAAACGCGAACACGAAGATTGGATTCTGTATCACGATGATGACGAATCCTTTGGGGATGCACCTTTTTGGGATCCCGAATACCCTATGGATTTCTTGTATGGGAGGGAAGAGGATGGTATATTATCCAAAATCAATAGGTATAAACCCTCAGTAAACTGATTTTAGAATCATCTTAAGATAGATCAATGAAGCTGTGAAAAATCTGAATCCTGATGAGGCTCAGAAGCCTGTGCATTGAACTGGAAGTTGTACAAAAGCAAAACAAACAACAAAGACAAAGTTATAGATTTATCCCCTACGCATGATAATGGGAATTTCCTGCGTGAACCAACAATCATTCTTGCCAGGTACGTGTCTATCACCACATCTGTAGCTAAATGGAGACCCCTGCGATATGTTATGGTAGTCGACGTATCGGCTAGACAGGAAGAGCGTTATATACCCGACGTCAAGAGATTGGCCAGCCGGGACAGAACATACCCTTGCCGGTGTGCCGCTCGAGCCATAGCCAATGGTGAGGATACCATGAGGGGGAAGGCAGGGACCACTACCATGGTACGGCGGTATGTAATATGGGGCTAACACAACAAAGGTGAGTGAAAGCTCTGAAAGGATCATAGAATAGAGTACGCACTAATACTGAGATCATTCATGTCAAAATAGAACACGGAGACGAAAAGGGGCGTAACATTTGTGTTTGTGATACAAATGCCGTATACTTTGCTCCAAGAGTCGCAGTCGCTAATCGCGATCTTGCCGTCCTCGAAGAGGTTCCTACCTTCGGGCCTGCGCAACGGACGTCCGGTTAGACTTGTCCAGAATCCGACGAGCTCAAAGCACCGAACCTCGGCTTTTCTCGCAGCGGCAATGCCATGGCTCGAAGTTGGTTTTTGATGCAAGTACCAATGAAAATGAACGATGCCGCGGAGGACCGACCTCATGGTCACTTCGTCCGAGTGAATCTTGGAGAATCCCTCATTGACGCAGGCCTGATCGATGAGTTCGAAGCACGCAGTCCCTCCCGTCGACTCTGAGATAACGAGGTAAGAGCTCTCTCGCTTATCGGCAATCTCGAAGTATGACTTCCACGCCGACATCTCCTTCTCCAATAGACGTAGGAAGTCAGCGTTCAGCGTGCTAGCGGGGTCGAAGAAGGTACGAATCCTCTTGATGAGGGTCCAGAGAACGAAAGCACCGGTCTTGGGTATTTCGAAGAGCGGTGTGTGAATGAACGATCGGTCATCCAGTTCGCCATAATGTTCGAAGCGTCGGTATGATACTGTGCTGGAGGGTAGAATGCCGTAGCTTCCGTCGTTTGATCAGCCAGGAATAGTTGGAACAAGTTCACTCACTGGTTTGCCGCAATACGCCATGCCCGCCTTCTCCAGCGAAGGTAGAAGACGACAGAGCACGTGCACCCACTTCCTACAGATCTGTATGTCGCTATCCTGCTTGGAGATGGCAAAATCGACAAGCTCGCCCTGCGTGAAGGAATCCAGACGCTGCCGCTTAGCAGCCGGAGGATGGAGAGAAGACTCTGAAGAACTGTCGTAGTCCGATGTATAGTCGGCTCCCCTGGGGACGAATTCGTTGGCGTCTCCATCGGAAGTGTTATCCTCGTCCTCGTCCTCGACTGGAATGGACAAAACAGACATGGGATGACGCTGAACGTTATTACACCGACGGGCCCCGGAGTCTTGCTAAGAAAACGGTTGGTGAGTTGGGATCTGTCAAATCTACCTATCTCTAAGACTCACAGCCAGAATGGAAAGGTTTTGGTATTTTTTGAAAATTAAGATGATTTCCTTCTCAGTCGACCGCTGAGGAGAGCGGGCCAGGAAGATGTCCAGGACATGTCCAGAGCGTCGCTAAAGTACACACATTTCATGGCGAGAGGAAGTCCAAGAGTTTCATAGTACCATTATGGTGTCTTGGTGCGCTAGATCCTGCCCCCACGCGTTGACCAGAGTTTGTCGGAAGTAAGCGAGTTTGGTATGCGAAGGTGGCGGAGATTATCTAGGAAGGCCCGGATCTCGGGTGGTAGGATCCCTGCCAGTGAACTTGGAAGGATTTGGGGTATGTTGAAGGCCTCAAGATAGGCCGCACCGTCAGGAGGATCGTGCAGAGGATTTGTAGTCACGGTAGCGGACGGTAAGCGAGGACGCTTAGTCATAGCAATCCAACCTCTCAAATTCGGCCGGGGGTTTTGTGGATAAGATAAGGAACTTAGCCAGGAGAAAATGGGATTCAAAAGTCCCGTGAAGCGCAAGACCGGTAAAGTGGGTAATTATTAATTATTACTAGTACATATCGGTGGTCTGTCGCGAAGAGCGATGGGCGGTGGTGGACTCTGGCTCTTCGTCAGGGTCCTTTGCGTCACCGGGCTTCACCGCCACCGATTGTATTTGTCATACGAATTACGTTTACTTCGCTTCGGTATTTTGTTGCGTCTCGTCTTTTGTCCTTCTACTGTTGAGACGTTATAGGCCCCACTTGTAAGTCTTTTTCTCTGCTTCGCATTTATAGACAATCGTCGTGCTCAAGTTGTGTTGTTGTCGATATTGGAGGGCCGACCTTGAGCCTACCTCCAATAACGCGACTTGGGCGCAATGGGTGCCTCGTTTTATGCTTTTTTCTACGAAGTTTGTTGACGTTACCTTTTAGCTGTTTGATATCGTCGCTGCTCCTTTCGTTGTATTCAAATCACCCAGCCGTACTGCCACAAAGCTTCGTCGACCGTCGTGTCCTCAGACTGCGTCGACGGGTGGTTACTACAGGATATTGCAAACTTCCAAAGACTTGGCCAATGACTGAGTGTCGATGGATCCCTACTACGGCAACAGCTTACAGCAGCGCTAACGTCGACCAAGAATTTTTTATCATAACCGAAGATAACTATTTCACTTACTCCTCCCGCCGCTCTCTTCCTCTACTATGTGCGTTCATATCTGTGCCCTCTTTGGTAAAAAATTTTTTGACGCTCACATGCCATTTAGGTCTTATCAAATCGCGTCTCCGACTCTGTGAGATTTACTCGCGCGACATTTTCAAACATCCGCCAACGATCTTTAGGTTTGTTGAACTCTCAGAGGAGATCGACATGGACTTGTGGGTGCAACTTGAGGGCGAAATGGAGCCGGTGGATGAAGATACGGAGGATGAGGGTGCGATGGGTGAAGTAATGTACGTTCTTTTTGGAGGCGCCGGTTGACTCTAACTCTGCTTCTCCCAGGATTAACGCGCCTGCCAGTCAAGTCTGCAATGAGTGTGTCTCTGGCAGACGACGACAACGACGATCTTTGTGTTATGATTGCCGCGTACGTGATAGTGACCCCTGTCTCCGAATTACTGGCAGCTAACATATTCATCCCTAGGGCGTCTATTAACGTTACTACTGCTGACGCGCTGACGAGGCACAACTAATCGTGTCTGTTACACCAACCGAAACTACGACCGCTAGTGCCGACCCTCTGGAGGAGTTAAACCCATACCACAACCTCACGCACAATGAGAGGAGATATATCGCCATGCGAAATGAAAAGGTGCTTGCCAACGAGTATGTTCCTTTTCTTCCTTGGAATATGTAGCGGCTTACCCTCATATCGTCAGCCTCCCACCCGTTCCTGTCCATCTTCGCGCCGAAAACCTCAAGCAAGCGGCTGATTGGACTTGGGGAAAGGCATTAGCCAATTGGTGAGCATGTTGCGTATCACTGCGATGTGGGAAGGGACTGACACATTGTATTGTAGGTACAAGCTGGGGTTGTTGCCACTAACCCGGTGTCGCGAGTAATACTTCTTCTTGCCTGAGTTGGCCTATTCTAACGATCCATCAGTTCCTCTAAATCGAACAAAACAACCAAGAAAGATGATCATGGTCCAAAGCGCGGCAGGAAGCGCGCGCGATCGAGGGCTGATTCGAGAAGCCCTTTTGGTCAAAACTCATCCGTTGTCTTAGTCCTTTGGACTACACCACACCAATAATATTGTAAACGAATCACCACCATCGCTATGCCCGCGTGATACGTGATCCCGCCGTCCCGCTCGCTTTTCCATAAACGCACGGTGAGCAAGCTCCCAAGCTCGGATTTTGGTCAAAACTCATCCGTTGCCTTAGTCCTTTGGACTATACCAAGCTAATATTACTATAAACCAATCACCACCATTGCTAGGCGCGCGCGATGCGTGATCCCGCCGTCCTGCTCGCTCTTTTCTCGGATCTATCACTCAGTATCTTGCACTCCTGGTTCAACAAACTGCTCCGATGTTGGATCGAACCAGCTTCCACCTCAGCCATCCTAGGTCTCACTCGAACCACCTGACGTACTCAATATCCAACATGTGGAATAAGCGCGACGTCTTTGCGAACCTACGACTTGATGGTCGACTGGGAAAGGAAGACGAGAGCTGGTCCGGCAGTTGAGTCTTTTGGTGCGTCCACTCATTCCAAGACTGAGCGCCATATCATAATTAATCATAGGTTCATACAGGCAAGGTTCGGCTGCGTCGGTAGAAAATGACTGAATGGACATGGAGCTCGCGGTAAAGAGCGTTCGCCAAGCTCCAACGCTGGGTGTATGTCTGTTTTTGGTCTACATCCACCATCTGCTAACTCTTCCCTAGTTCATGCTGTTTTATGTCAGCGGATCCGATGAGGCATGGGCATGAATACTCCGTCAACTGTCGTTGTACGTCCGCCCAAAATCAACCGTATATCCTAGCTGACCAAGTCGGTTTAGCACTAAGTATCCAACGGCCGACTTAAATACCGGACCCTCACGCGTAGAGCGAGACGACTTGGAGGAACTTTGCCATGTTCGTGCTCATTCTCGTCGTTAGGAGCGTCCGTCCCACGTTGACGATAGGCAAGCAGCGACGAGATGAGACGAGCGTGCGAGGGATCTGAGGTGTCGGCTGGGAATGTCGAATGAACGAGCGCCGAACGACTGAGTACGTCTCAATATGCCCGTCAAATATCTAGTGCTAACCTCACCTAGATATACGAACGCGACTCGACCACGCTGCCAACTCGACGGAAATCAGAACTATTGTCAAGGACACGGAGACATTTGCCCATCATCTTACTCCAAGCTTCAATCATCACTGTCGACATCGTCACTCGCTGCCCCTGTCCGTCTTTCTTGCTTCGCCCTCCGACCTCTTTCATAGTGGACTGCGATGCCATGGCCGTGACCTTAAAGCAACGTTGCAGCCGTCAATAAGTTGTACGGTACCATGAATCAATGACGTATCCCAACTGACCAGATACTTAGATTCACCGACTACGGTTGATTCGAATACCTTCAAGGAGGACCTTTTGAGGCGTTCGTCTTCCTCTTCACGATCACACACGCTGTTGGCAAGGTGGTAGGGCAATCCGAACAGCGACGAGACGGGATCTGAAGGGGTGTTGGTCGGAAATGAGTGCTGAACGTCGGAAGAGTACGTTTCTCGATATGCGAGATCCAATGCCGAGCGCTGCAGTGTATCTCATTCCTCTCATGTATCGTCGAGTTCTGCTGGGTCGTTCGACATGATCGCGCGTTCCCCGAAATCGGATGCTCCGCCTGGTTCATGCTCCCTTATCCGTAGCTTGAGTCCTCAGCCCCGTTGAGTATCATGGCTCCAATGAACAGTCTCATATGTTCGTACTGAACGTCGGTTGGGTCCTTCGACGATGTCGAGCAAAACGCGACCGTAACTCAAACTGGCATGGTCACGGAAAACCGATCCTCTTGGTTGGACCATCGTAGTCACTATCGCCATTCGTCACTATGCCAGGCTGGACGTTTGCTATTCGTGTCATGCAGGCCAAGCACCTTCCGCATTCGACAAAACTGTTGGGATGCCTAGTCTAGGTTCTTGCGATGGACCTTATTCCTCCCATGCGCCATCTTCTGCCCAACACGATGCCAGGACAGATGTCAAATCACGCTCGCGCGCCCCCCGAAATCCCATGCTCCGCCTGGTCCCTTTCCCAATGATGGCTGTTAAGTGTCGTACCTTCACGGCCAGTCGTTCACGCAATCAAGCAGCCCTCAGCCCCGCTGCCAGGTTGATACGCGTGGTTCACAAACCCTCATAGCTTTGACTATTACTATCACCATTGACCAGCCGTCCATGGGGATAGTTCGTCTTTCTTGTTTCGCGCCGGGACCACGCATGCTCTTTCACCATTCACAATGAACTACAGAACTATAGCCACTGTTGCTTCTGGCGTGTTCATCTCGAGTCGAGAATTAACTTCGCGCATCTTCCGAAATTCACTGTGAGCGGTGATCGCACCAGACGATGTCGATTGGCTCGATAACGATCCATAGTATTCTGGTACGCCTCTCTCAATTCATTCTTACGCGTTGCTAACACAGCCTAGTAGATCTAAATTGCCAAGATGAACATGTGAGGGTATTTAGATTCATAGAGTCATCCCATCTACTGTCTTCTTCCGAGATCAACCATACAGGAGGCTAGATGTCAAACGGATTTCTCCTCCTCCAATATATTACTTTCATCCTCCGCGAGCGAGCCCACTCGAAACCCGTTCGGCGCCGTTGAAACGGGAACGATTGTTACATGAACTGGCTAAACAGCTTGAATATGACTACGATATGTATGAGAAGTAGCATTCCCCGAAAGCGAGTGGACGACAAATTAGTATCATCCTCCACTGCCTTTCGAGGATCAGCCCAATGACGGGCTTGTTAATCTCGGTCTTGAAAAACGGTACAATAAAAAGGATGTCAGCATTTTAACTGCACTAGATAATATTTGCGCCGTCACACAGCAATAGTAGCCGACTTGAACATCACCCTTTCTCGCCGCTTATTCCATGAACCAAGTAGATGACAATCTGACAATTATAAATGTATTTTTCGTACTTTATTCCGGACCGTCCCATGGATCTTGTAATTCGAGGTTTCTGTGTTGTGGATCGAGGTTTTATTGTGCTTGCCGTCCCCTGGTTCTAGGTTAGATTGCGGCTTAGACAGATTGATGAGAGACGATAGATCTGTGTGTGGCATGCTCGTCACCAACCTATTGCTCTGGAAAATGAATATGCTATTGGGGGATAGGTATGATTGTATTTCTATGCAGTGTAAGCTTTATTAGAACAAAGCAGCAGCTAGCGACAGTACTCGCGCATGTGTGCATCGCTAGTTTACGCTATCGATGAAAAATGAGAATCAAGGCAGAAACGCGTTACGTGAGGACGTTGGTATGTCTACATTTACCTTTGGTTCATTTGCCCATGCTGACTTGACCCGCACTCAGTAGCAAGACCAACGATTGGCTTCTCGAGATAGCCTAAGTACATGATGATTAATATTTTGTTGTAAGTACGTAGATATCTTTGTAACTAACGTGTATACTATTATTAGCCTCGCGTGTATATATGTGAATTGGATCCCTTTCATACGTTGAATCGTCCTGAGCCTCCAACAATGAATAAGTAGATGAAGACATCGACGAGTCGTCTTGGCCCTCCTCATCCATTTGGCCCTTTCACTCCCGCGGAGCGCGCCCCAAGAACAGGTAATGGCGTGCAGGCTGGAGGTCTCCTTCGAAGGAGTTTAGATATTCCAGGCGATGGCGCCGATGGGAAAAAGGGTGCGGGTGTGGACCTAGGTTGATTTAGATTCAGGCGACCGAGAATCAAGGTGAAGAGAGAAACGTACTCCATTCAACCTTCTACTTGAACCCCCCTTCCCCCGGCTGGACTTGCGTGCAGTCATTTCGTCTTAAGTACCGTCAACCATAGGATCAACAACGTCGGCAACGTCAATCTGGTCCTGCAGCAGCTTTTCAGCCGCTGACATTTTGGAGCTCTGAATTATATCTATGACGAACTGAATCGTGGTTGTAGCTCTTGAAGACCTCCTTCTTGGCCCTAGAACCTGTCGTGAGTGTACTGGGGCTGGTCTGACTGGCCTTACATTGGTCTGCGTCCGTGACACCTCCTCCTAGGGTTGTTCTTGTTCTTCTCCTTGTCAATCTCCGTAATGTAGTCCTCCGGTAGCTGATAGCCGTCATACTATCACACACGTGTCATTCCTCCACCAGCTTGAGCAAGTCTTTCTTGTGGCTCAGTTCCCGTTGTTCCCGCTTCGATATCTTCATCCCGCTGAAAAGTGCCTCATCGTCCCTGATTTCCTTGCAGAGAAGAATCTGCTGGAGCTCGCGTTTCGTGAGGTATTCTTGTCGAGAATGCAGTCGTAGATTGGGGAAAGAAGCGTCGCGAGCCTCTCCTGCTGTGCATGTCCTTTTGGGCGAACGGTCTTCAACGATTTTTGATGCGCTCTCGATCGCGGTCTCGCGTCTAGGATCCAACGTCTTCAGGCCCAGCCGTATAATCTGCTGCTGCATCATCCAAGGACATCCACATCCCTTAAATTCCCCAACGAGGGCGCGCTGAACCTGACGATGCCCCTCCGCCCGCTTGACACCGACCATCCTCCCGCCCCTCCCCATTCCGACGGACTGCGTCCGACGTCGATGCCCGTGACGCTCAAGCAGAGCGGCTGGTAGTGTCATCGCGGATCGCGGTCGTCGTGGGCGGGTAAGACTATAGCTTGAAGGCTGTCTGTCAGCGAATGATCTGACGCCGCATGTGAGGTTGAGAGATGAACTCTACTCATGTGATGAATAGAAAAGACGTACATAGATTAAGTGTTCATGTTTCCACCGACCTCCTGCCCGGCCAACTTGGATATGGGGACATCCACTGCCTTTCAGAGCAGTCAAAGCACTGCATTTCCGCCTGGAATGTGCGAAATGTATCGGCGTCATCTCAGGAAAGCAAGTATATTGAGTCCAGGATGTGTCGATCAGATTCTATTCCCTCGAAAATGCGCCCATTTGTGCAGAAGATGCCATTCGAAAGAACAGGCGACGCGCCATGATAAGACTTGTTTCTGGTCCCGTTTGCCCAGGAAGTGTAGTAGGCGACCGGCGTAAAATAGATGACTGGTCACCGTAATGTCAAGAAGTCTTTGGAAGAACGGGAAATCCTCCTGGCTCAGCATCGTGGCCTGACCGTCTACTATCCACGAAAGAGGGAAGCATATACCAGTAGTCGCTAATTGTACGAGTCGCTAGTCATCGTTATCGATCGCGAGCATCAATAGCGCCGGAAAACATGGGGCATGTTCGAGTTCGCGAAACATCCTGTATAGAGGTCAGCTTTCAGTTATCCTTTTCGCGAATGATAGGAGGACGTACTTTGAGGACGCATGATCTTGAGCTTTGATGTCAGGGAGATATTCCGCATGCTAGGCCCGAGTATGGATGGAGGAACGGACGGCGTTGAATAAGATAGTGTCGAGAGGAAGGGGAGCTGCGCACAGGCGACGACTCCTTTGCAACGTAGCTTTTGCCGAGAAGGCACGCCTGAGTTTGGTTTTCATAACTCGCTAGGAGGATAGGGTCAGCAGTTTAAACGACCTCTGCGTCGTATACTGGTAGTATTCACATCTAGGCTGGGTGAGCAGTACGTAGGGATGAGAGCACGGAGACGTACATGAATCATTACGAGTTCGCCGACATCGCAAGTAAAATTCTTGCGATGCCATTGTTATGCTCTCGCGTATCATACGACCGTAAGTGATGATAGAGAATCCAAGATAAGACGCGAGTCGAGAAAGCCGCGGCGATGATTTCCATTTAACGTACAAGGACATGTTTGGTGGGTGCGCAGAGAAAGAAAGACGAAACGTCTCCATGAACGGTGTCGATGGCGACTGGCAGAGCTGGAGCCACGCGTGGATAAATTGACGGAGTTTTTTGCATCCTGTGAAACAGCCGGTAGTTGAGCGCTGAGCTCTGAGTTATCTTCGTGGAGTGCGTTGTCCTTGGATTGATCCCGGTGGTTGCATTCTATGTCGACAGGAGGGGGGATATGGGTACGAACCTACGTTGGTTCAGCGTCAGGCATTCACTGTTTAATTCAGAGAGAAGCGCACTCGTTCAACGCCCGTTCAATTCTGCGCCTCCTCCTTTTGCTGGACCCGCACGCACTTGCCCCGTTGTTGTTCTGACCGAAATCCTACCGGATAGGCGTCATGGAGCATGGCATTCGAGCCATCTCGCTCTATGCATAAGAATGCGATTGATTTACGACGGCTTGGCTGATGTCCATGCCACGTCCTTGTGGATGTCCGGGATGGAAGTCGCTAACATACAGCAAACATTCAGTCGACTGCCCTTGACACCTCTTTCCCGTGCGTATTCAAAGCAACACCCGAGTGCCAACTCGTAGGTTCCCAAAGCCGTCACGTTCCGCCTCGTAGAATTTATGAAGCATGGGAGGATAGCCAACAAATGAACATATCGCGCGTGTTCGATGCAATCTTTCTCGTAACGACTTCTAGACGGCTGAGAGGAACGTAGTCAGCGCATTCATAAAGAAACAGAAGGAATAGAAGCGGTGATTTGCACGTTGACCTACACCGTTGACGGATCATGGAATGGAAGAGAGAGAGGCCAGGAATGGCTAGCGGCTAATTTCTAGCGCTACTACTTAGTACCGTACATGTAACATAACAACAACTTGTACATGGTATACGTATCGTATACGATAAATAGAACGCCTCCCGAACATCACGTTCGAATGAAGTAGGATAGCTTAAAGGTTCGATTCCACAGATCAAACCGTCGTACCATAGGTGCAAACGGCAAGGCCGCTCCCAAACATCCTGTCGACAGTCCGGTACGATCGTCAGAAACGGCTAAAACGAAGTCTTTAACAAGGATCGAAAGAGAGCGATAAACACATATACCATACCATAAAACGCCTTCGATAGCGGCAACGACTCCATCGAAGGGAACCTTCGAGAGTACAATGCGTCCCAAACCGATCCCAGCGACGGACTATGAGGGGGGGGGGCGAGTTGGCGAAGTTTCAGGTTCCTGCATTTATGAGTCGCCTCCAAGTCATCCAGCATAGAGTCCACGGGATTCCATTACCGTCAGAAAGGGCTGCAAAAGGAAGTCCTCAACAAATATACAAAGAAAGAAATGAACGGACGTACCATATGATAGAGCGTCCAGCATATCTTCGACAACGGCACTGACCCTACGGCGAGAGTGACATGCTACTGCGCATCCACCAACGACGGACTACCTGAAGCGCTCCTGTCCCATGGAGCAAAGTTGGCAAAGTTTTCCAGCATTTATCGAGACTGCGTCCATCCCCATCTCCATCCTCGGTTTTCCAACTAGGTTTGTCATTCAAACGCGACACGGAGCGAGAGTTCGAGGATCCAAGAGAAAGGCTTCCTTTGGTCCGAATAGCGGCCGCAGTATGGATGACGCTCTGCGCTTGAAGGTGCCAGCTGGATAAGCATGAGGTCCGCATCGGTAGACGCCTCCCTCGAGACTTGAATGAATCTCTCGAGCGGTGCTGGCCGTGTGTAAAAGGATCCGTGAACCATCACATCGCTGGCTACGGCGAGGAAAGGTGTACGACCGCCGGGGGAGACAGGATGGGCAGGATTATAGGCGAGAAAGGGAAATATCGGGCGAGACATAGACACGGACTGGGTGCGATGCGGGCAGAACGGTCGCAATCCGGGCGACGACTAAGGCTATGCCGCCTGTGGGCCAATTGGTCATTCTCCGCGACGACCTCGAGAATCTAGACCTCCGTTAATTCCCTGCTCAGAGGTACTCGTCGTATTATTGTCGAACAGTGGTAGCCTGGTCGGGAGTATCTAGCGGTTCGTTAGCGGTGTGGTATGGTATGGTATAGAATGAGCATACCTTTGATATATCCATATTCCGAAGGGAGCGATAGATACCAAATGATAGATCACCACATATGTTTTCAACGAAAACAACGAGGATGAAAAGCCAATCGCCGCACCAACCAACGCCTATCCCAACAGCGAACGACCTGAGACGATCATGTTCCCTGAAACGAAATCCACGACGCTCTCCTCCGTTGACCTTTATCTCCAGTGCCTCGAACACTATCCTCAGCGTTTCGAATTGGTCTCGTATCGAGAACAGCATACAGCGAGAGCTGATCTCAGATCTGAATGAGCTCCGCGTCGGTCAACGCCAAATATCAACCTGAGCGAATCTCCCGAGTCGATAGGGACCGGCTGCACATATCTAAAGCGTGGTACGCGGCACTCCAACACGAAAGACACCGCTAGGTAGGACAGCGAAGAGGCAGATGGAAGTAGGAAAAGGGAAACCATATGCGACCACAGAGCAGCGAGGGGACCAATTGCGGCTGTGTTGGGCGATGCTGAGACTGCAGTCGCAATTCGAACGACGGAAGCATAACGCTATGCGACAATTGGCGGGCCTTTCCGTGACATTTCACATTGGCGAACGACGGTAGTCCGGACTGTCCAGTTGAGAGGATCTAGCCGTCAATGAGCGGTAGATCTGGAGGTGGAATAGATTCAACATACCTCCACACCATGTAATTTGTTGTTTAAAGGCCGCCGATATAATGGGACGGGAAACCTATATATGCGTGATATCGACGTAGTGGACAGTATCCTGGACGAGCGTCAGCTTCACTTCCTTTCCTTTGAACAGCGTACGCACGAGAGTTCCGCGAGCTGTCACCATCGTTCGCCCTCACGCATTTGCACGTATCCTTGCGTTGACGGCCATCCTTGAATCCATCCTTCATGCTATTGGTGAAGACACGTATTACAACTGCGGACATGGGCGGGTGAAAGCCTCGAAAGGTAATCATCCAGCAGCATATCGTTTGCGCATACGGGCTGGCGAGTTCGTACGCGCGGAGTAACACCGAAAGTCCGGTCGAGTTGAACGGTTCTGAGCGTGAAAAGCGAGGCAACGGTTCTGCGGGTAGCACCGTGGCCGGAGGAAAGATGGAGCGAAATCTTCACGTGGGCTTGTAGACCTTTGTTTGGCAATGTGGCGCAATCAATTCTGCCCCCAGCTACCATCATGAGTCTCTCTTATACTAAATGATTCTCTCTCTCTCTAATTATTGTATCAGTCGACAACGTTGGATCAAGTGATATTTTTACGCTAGACTACCGCTCAGAGTCTTGCCGAACTGCGTCTCCACTCCGACTTCTTTTCTCTGAGACTCTAATGTTAATCGCCGGACCGCCCATCACTCCATTTATGTCGCCTATCGTTGCGTTGGTCTTCTGTGCTCTTGAAGGTACTGTATCATGGCATACAGATGTAGTCAGCCTTCCTTTCCTACTCCGAGATCCTGTTCGTCAAGGCGGACTCCTCTTCTGAGCCACCACTGTATAGCCCACCAAGTCTTCTCGTGGCCGTTGCGCATCTCGTTTTTATACTCTTCGTCCACTCTTCCATGAATGAGACTACGCACCGACTCTGACTACAGAGAAAAGTGTGTCGTGTGGTGGCGTAATTTCAAGATTCGGTAACGATACTGTACTATCTTTTCCCAGCTCTCGGATCATACAATTCGCTGTCACATAAGAGGATCTTGAATTGATCCCAGATTGGTCTACGGAGCTGAGCGTCAGATGTTGCAAGCGCGCTGTCCTCCTGTTATATAAATACTACTACCGTGTATGGATCTTCGAGTCGGTGAACTCGTCAACCATCTTGATCCGACTGACTCCAACGGTCTCATCTCCGTCTCTTCAATTTCTGCAACGGATCCAGCGGGGGTGAAATCGATGTCAATCTTTCGTCTCCGAGTCGCCCAACAACCAAGCGAGATAACCACATATATTTACCCGTGCCGTAGAATTTATGCCAGCTCATGAAGAGGACCCCCGAATATCCTGCCAAATGTCTGGTACGCGTGCGGATAAAAATGGGTATGCTTTCAAAACAGGTCTGAGGCAAATGCGGATGCAAATGGGGTTGATTTTTGAAAGTGGTATGGTACCAGGCCTAGGTGCGGATAAATTTGGGCGGCTGGGGAGGTCAGAGGCGCCGTGCGGATTAAAAAAAATTTGGACGCACTAGCAAGCTCGGACACCGCTCGGACTCGCAAATGCCGCGTTTGATTTCGATTAATGGCACTTCGGCCACTGTTAAATTTAATCATGGCAGGGATGGCGCGAAGGTTATGAATTTCGGCACCTCGCCCCGTGCGCCACACTGGGGCCTGATACGGCATGCGGATAAAAATCACGGCTTCGAGAGGTATGGTATCATATGCGGATACTCCTTCCTTTTTGGTATGCGGATAAGAACCTCCAACCTCAGTATCAGACATTTGGTGGGATATTCGGGGGTCCTTCATGAAGCCTGCTGCAACGTCCGCCGACCCTGCTCGACGAAGAGGGAGTCCAAAGTTTCTCAAGAGAGAGAAAGTCCCCTCGAAGGTCGTCCAACCCACCAGTTTCTCGAATCTCGTCCGCTTTCACAGATCCTTGGATACTCGGTTTGTATAACTCCGTCTCTCTGGGGAGTTCGACTGACGAATCTCTGCAGACCGCCCCGTCCTCGAAGAAGTCGAAGCGTCTACCTGATTGGATACATTCACACTCCCGATGAATCGATGATTATTGGGTAAGACGACATGTCCCCTTCATTGTCATGGGATTACAAAGATGAGGGCCAAAAAATCCGTGAAGGCGGGCAGCTCACTCAACCCATCAGCTAGACGATTTCCGCCAAGTTCTATATCGTCAAATTTTCGCAGGACCTTGGATTCTCCGTGCTCTAACTTGTAAGTACCACTCCGCCTCTACGGAATCCGACATCCTTTTCTAACGATGATCTGCAGACACGAAACGCCAAAATTGAACAGCACGACGATCTCTCAAGTAAAGAAAAGTTAGTTCAGTTTTTTATAACTTAAGTAAGTAAGTATGTATGTATATAAGTAAATGACCACGCCATAAGAAACATATGTATTGGTCGCAACGACCCTACTCTGAAAGGTTCATCGACTGCATCAATGCAGAAGCGTCCAGCATCTCCTGGTCCTCCGCCGAAAGGCAAAAACTCCCCAACACCCTCTAGCGGGTGATCACTGGCACCCCCAGCGACGCCTGCATTGGCGTGCTCGACAACTCCATCGATAGAGGGCTCAGCAGTCTCAGCCGCGGCGGGCTCAACGACGTTGTCCACGGCCGCATCGACAGGCTCGGCCTCACGGAAGCGTCCAGTCACGGCATCAGATGCCAAAAAAGACTCTCTAGTGCAATGGTCGAACAGCGGGTGCTCGCCATATAAGAACCAATATGTTTTGTCGGCGAAGCGATCAAAACCCTTCCCGTCCGCACGATACTGCTCTCCCTCGACAATGCCCAGGAAGACGTCCTTCGCATCCTTCGGGATATCCACTCATCCGTCCCATTCTCTCGGGACCTGCATCGTCTTAAACTCCTGAAGGCAACGCCGTCTAGACATCTCGATAGCCTCGACAACTGGTCTCCAGACGGGGTCTGTCTCCACCATCAACAGGTGGCGCAGTGTATGCAAACCGTACGCCGGATCGTAAGCCAGTCCGACTTGTGTGATCGCAATCGCGATCTTGATTATCATTTCCTCGAACACGGGAGGGCAGACCAGGAAGTGAATCAGACTGAGTTTGAACGTCTTCCTCTCCACTGGCGTCAGCTCGTACACCGTCCCGCCGGGGCCCTTTCGATAGGGCAGCAAAACCTCGCTCATGATGAACCCGTAGAGAGAGGGAGAGTATGGTACGAGGGTAGTACTCCAAACGACGCCCGGGATGTGACACCACGATCCAGGAGCGTGCAACGCCAACATGCAAGCCGCAACGTCAACGAGAGAGTAATCGCCGGAATAGAAGTCGACCATCTCTGACGGGAGCATCGAGTGGCTCTCCTTGGGAATCCGGATGCGCTTGAAGTCTCCGTTGTAGACCAGCTGGTCCGCGAAGGCTTTCTGGACTATAAGCTTATTGCGATCGTCCTTCGCCCCTTTCTATGCCAGCATGGTGGTAATGTCGCGGAATTCGTGCACCATGCGTTCGGCGGTGTGCGTCATGAAGAACAAGAAGATTGCCTTGTACTGCAAGAGCTTATCCTCCGGGGAGCGATGGATCTTCCTTACCCCAGCGTAAAACTCGCGCGGGGTCCTGGGCAGGCCACCGAGCCGTATAAAATCTTTGCCCTCGTCAGCCACTGACTTCCATCGGGAGAGAGCACCGCGTGAGTAATCCGCATATAAGCGGCACCGCCGACGGGTCCGCGATGGCAAGTGTTCGTCGAATCGACGTACACGCAACGTGCGTGCTGCCAGTAACCAGCATAGCTGTTGTCGCGCCCGAAGCCTTCGTTGTAGTAGTAAGAGCCCACCATAAAACTAATTGTACCCGTTGTACGCGCCAGGTCGCACGTTCCGAGATCGAACCGTCGCGCACGCTGGATGAGTGGCGTAAACCTATTCTCGCCAGAATTCCTCGGGCGTTTCAGCCACGCCGGTCGCAGATAGCATGGCCCTTTGCCAAAGCGTCTCGGGGTCGTCCTCGACGGCAATGTCCTGCTCGTCAGCTGCAGTAGGTTCAACGTCCGCGCTAACAGGCGCCTCACCATGAGCCTCAAACTCCCAAGCTGCGACGGACCGCAAGACATTGTCTCCGATGGGACTGTCCTGGTAAAATCGCGTGTCCGGGGAAATGAGCGAGGCAGTCATAACAGGGATCATGGCCGTGGGGACTGGGGTATTCGCCGCTGCACAGCGTCCTATGAGGAGTAGTCCAAGGATAGACGAGGCCTTCGGTTCTGGCTCCCTAGCCCTAAAATTGACAATCGGTTGAAGACCGCCGCTCGACACCATATCGCTGCCTCCCAAGCTGGCGGAGCGTGCGTACGGTGCTATTACCCGAACTTAGTCGGGCCCTCCATGATACAGATGGGACTCACCAGCTCGTCCACCACTCGGGGACCATCAGAATGATATCCAGATCTCTGAGCAGGCATATTTCGCGCAAGTCACTTTTTGTAACGAAAGGAATACTAGAAACAGTCAAGTGAGTTGCAATTCGAGCTATGGGGAAGCAACATACATACACAACTTCATACTGTCATCTTCATCCAGAGGTAGGTTCTGAAGCGGTATATCATTTCCAGCAATGTTTGCCGCGTTCGAAATAATAGAAATATTGATTCGAAGGGGCCATATATCGGCCACGAGGATAAAGAAGTGGGGTTTATTTGTGTGAATCATTCGTCCCGGATATCAGGGGATCGTCGAGTTGTTGGTCCAAGCAAAGCGGTGCACTTCGGCCAACGGGTGAGATCTTGCCTTCCAGGCTGTTAGTCACTCCGATAAAGCGCACGTTAGGATTGTGCGTTGCAAGCCCAGCCGTGGGAAGTCATAGGTCGAGGAAAGAGCAGTTTGAACATCCAAAGTCAGTTTCCTGTGGGGCGCCGGTCAGAATTTCATACCAGGGAAAAAGAGAGCCTTTACCCCAGAACTAGGAGTCGTCATCTACGCGGATAGAGGTCGTTTCGAATTGTTTCATGCGTTGGCAATGGTAGGCGAGGCTGTCCAGGCTCGAACTTCTCTAAGATTTTTTTCCGCTCAGAAACTCATTCTACTAAGAGGTATGCCGCACGGGCAGCCTTTTATTCTATCTAGTCATGAGCTGCGTCGCCTGGATTCATTCCGCGTAAACGTTGGAAGAGCTGAATTTTGTCTTTAGGTACTCACCCAATCGTCGTATCTAGCTGCGACCTTTGCCCTCCAGCAGACCGTCTCTGTCCATCCTACCCTTGGGGGGCTTGAGGGTTTGTACATTTATTGGAACCTCTTCGTTCTCGATACTCGACGTCCAACCTGTAGTGCAACTTTCTGGTGCTCGCTATGGCGGCTACGCCAGTACCATGATCGCGTTGTTATCCTTGGGAGGCGGGCCAGACGATTCGCGCAGGGGCTGTTTGTATCAAGTTCGACTGCCAGACCGTAAGCACGGTCTTATCGTGACTTGGTGGAGGCAGGAGGCAGAGGCGAGTCGCGTTGTTGGTCCGTGTTTACCCCTGTTCCCGACCTCTACCACCATCGTCGTCGTTTCATGCGCGCTCTACGCTCGCGAATATACCACTGCAGTATCCTTCAATGTCAACGGGTACACGACTAATCCACATACCAATTACACTAACGTAAACAGAGTTCAGCGTCTCATCTTCAAGACAAGCCGATTTGCAGTCTTATCGGGCGACGCTGAAGGATGCCACTGCTAGCAACCGGGACCAGGAAGATACCAGGCCCCAGCCCCATCCATGCCCAGAACAACGCGATTCACGACACATAGCACCAACCTTTGCGTTGACGAACTACTCTGGCGACCTCCTAGATTTCCTTAGTGTCCGCTGATATCTCGCATGGTCTGGCATATCCATCAGGTTCCACTGATATGCTCTCTCACAAACGCCAACAGCATTCGTCGTCCCACCAAAAGGCATGTTCGACCAAGGATTACCTTCGACGCGCTATCCATCCCAGCTCTACCATTCCAGGAGGCTGATTATCCGAGGGACCGGCGTCTACAATTTTTGCGATGGAAAGTGAACATTTGGCTGAAGATGGGTGATATGCGAGTCAGGTATGAGACAGCACATTCAGGTCCTCGTTCCATGCTTAGTCCTTCCTCAGTGCGCGGACGTATCTCGACCTACTATCCTTATCCTTATCCTACGCTTGGTCGACCCATGTCCTCGCACTCTCGTCATTGTCGCAACTTCATCCTCCTTCCAAGTCTCATCGTCGCCCACCAAATGCCTAACCCTCTGGCGTAGATTTCGATTACATCGTCCTTATGGTGCCATCTGAGTACGGCCCAAGGAATCTTTCGGAAACAGGATCGTCTATCAGTGGCGATAATCCCACCACATCTACAGGCAGCGGGTCTCTTTCGAGCTCTCAGAATGACGATGCTGACGTGAACACGGATGCTGCTTTGTCGCTATCCATGGTCAACCCCTTCCTCTTTCTGTTTTTCCTGGCGCTGTACTTTGCGAAACCTCGTTTATGATAGGGGCCTACATACCAATGTCGTGCACATTTGTCAACGATGAACACTCTATCTATCATTGCCAGTGCCGATGAGACGGATGGGCCGAAATGTCAAACAAGAAAACAGCAGGAAATACGGCTGGTGGGTATGTCAATGTTGGAGGGAGAACGAAAGGCGGGCGAACCTCTCACCTCAGAGGGGCGACACGCCCCCGGTGACCGTGTTCCCCGAGGCTACATACCTGATGATGTGCGCGCGAGCGCTAGCCGAACAGCTGGTAGTTGGCTTGGCGGTGCCAGTGGTCCTTTCTATTCATTTTCTCCTCCGACTCATCTTCTTCCTCGTCTCTCTGAATATTCCACTAAGGCTGTCGTCCCGTCATGAACTTGAGGTGTCATGGCCTGGGAACGACCATCCTCAAGTGTCTTTGCGTCATCCTGTGCCTTTGATCGAAGATTGGCCTCTTTCGATTTGGCCAAAGCGACTTCACTGCGCACGAGAAGTTCAATTTCGAGCAGTGGATGTCGTTCGAGCACTATGCCGCCGGACTTTTTCATGGCTTTGTCGTTATTATCTGCGCTTCAAAGACCGATTTAACTATGGTCTCTTTGTCGGCCCCTCCAATATCTAGGCCTAGAGGCCCCGCCAGAACCACCAAAGGTCTGTCTCGTAGCCACCCTTAAGGACATCTATTCATACCCATACAGCCGCGCCAGCACTGACTCGAAGGCCATCTATTGCCCATCAACGAACATCTAGCACTGGGGTGTCGCGCTCAAACTCCTTCAGAATAACATCGCCATCCTCTTCATCCTCTGGTTCAAACAGTCCCGTTAACACCTAACCTACCCCGCAGTCGTCTCGATCAATGTTCTCCTACGAAAAAGACACCTTTATCCAATGGTCTTTAGCCGCGAAAGTCGTTCCCGCTTCGCCAGAGCCCTCCATCTGATTCCAGCTCACCACCAGCCACCAAAACGACTCCTGTTCGTTCCTCCCCGTGTATCATCAGCAGGACGAAGCACGAGCTCGCTGATGCCTAACAGATTGCTCAAGTCTCTGAACATTCATTTTTGGAAAATCAAGAGTCATTGGAGATGGCAGAAGGACACGTGGAGTTGGCAGAGGTTGAGTTGGAGGACGTCAAGGAACGGTTGGCCATTGCTGAGGTTGAACTCGAGGTTTACAAAGAGAGTAAAGGTTTGTATCATTTTTGTCCTCACAATCCGATTGCATTGAAATACGTACAGAACTCACACAAGATGAGGGTGGTTCCTCCAATGTCGCGAAGGATTCTTTCACCTACATCCAACAAGAGAAACAGGACGAACGTCTCAAGGCACCTACCAGTCATATACACTCCTGTCGCTAGTGCGCTTGGAGGCCGGGACCATGCCATGTGTGGCGCATGCCAAATTTCGATATACATGCCGTTGAACCAGAGCGCGCGAGGGTGTGACTTGATGAGAACTCGAAGTACTAACCTATTCATGCGACGTCTGGCAGCGGGTTAACAAACATATCAATAGGGAAAACACTCGAGTATACCTCTCAAGTACCAGATCAATGAGGAGGACAAGCAGTACACTCCGTGTAAAGGTCAAGTGTTTGAAGCTACGGAGTCCTTGGGGTTTGATACGGCCGGCATAGCATCAATGTACCTTTGGAATTCCCAGCGTTAGGTCTGTTCAAATATGGGGATGGAGGGGGCGTAAAGAGAGGGGACGGTGGGGGTGTGAAAAGGGATTGACCAGGCGGATCGTCCGTCTCAACAGATGCCTGAAAATGTCCCTCAACTTCAGGAGGGTGAACGGGCTCTTCACTGGTAGCAGAGTCGCCACCAGGCGCTTTCGGGGGCTGCAGGTAATATGGAGTTTCCTATGGCAGGATTAATAGCTGCCTATTATCAAAAACCATATGCTTACGCTGAGTATATTAAACCACCTGATGCGCTCCAGGATTCTGTCTTCGTGTCTCCAGAGAGCATCTCCAAGTGCCAAACGGGCCCCAGCATTGAGTGCAACAAAGGCGCAGTTGATGCCATCTCTTTGTATGCCATGCTCCATAGTGTTACCCATATCCTTCAGGTCAACGGATTTGAAGGCTTTAACCCAGGCCTTAACGTTTCTGATGTCGTCCACCGGGGCCCCAGTATTGAGACCATCCCCTGTTAATCAGTTAGCTACAGCTAGATTGCAAACCTCCGGCTGACTGACCGTATGCCAATGACACGTCAGGAAAATTGATGTTCAAGGAAATGTAGTGCCGTCGTTCTTCGAGATACAGGATGCAGATCAAAAGTTGGCAATGTTCGAGATCCCCTTGAAGTTTTTCCATATATTTGGTGGGCACCCACTTTGTCCCATTCCATGATTTTCTCAGCTCCGCTTGGAAAATAAGGCCCACAACGACGATCTCGCCAGCACGGTCGGATTGATCTAACCTCTCTACCAACTTCGAGATCATGATGTCGACCAGATGCGTTGAGACCATCGAATTGGAAAGCAACTGAGCAAGTTTCCGAGAGGAGTCCTGCAAAAAAAGGGGCCCGAGCTTCACCTGGTCAGATGGTAGCTTTGCCAGGTTTTTGCGCGCCCTGTGGCATTCGACCTGCAATTCTGGGTCGTTCGGCCCCAAGAGCAACCCGGACACCCACTGTACGCTCGCGGCCCATTCCGTCTGTGCGTCAAGCTTCTGGCCCAGCGCAACCCAGGCGGAGATAACCCACAAGGGGTAGAACGAGCCAGATGGGTAAGGGTACTGGAAGGATTGTGCGCCGTCTAGGACTGCCTGGTCCAGGCCGCTCCTAGCAGGTTGAACCAGGCGTTTTGGAGGAAGAGGCTGCTGAAGGAGAGCGGCAGGATCTGAGTCAGGCTCTGCGCTTTGGAATTGGTACATCGTCATTTGATCACCGCGGGCTGGAAGAGGATAATCCACCAAGCTCCGGACTAGCAAGTGGTCCGGGGGGATGAAGTCCATTTGGAAGCTGTTGGGGATGGCAGTCAGATCCTCTAGATATTGATCAAATGGGGGGAAGGCAAACATTTCATAAACGTATCCTTTGCCTATGACATCCCTTGCTTCAGCCCGACGGTGCTGCCCGACGTTGGTTTGTGACATGGGATGCAGTTGAAGGGCTTGACGGAGCGAGTGGTAGCAAATGTTGCTGGCAAAAGGACAGGATGGAAACGCAGGAGCTGGAGGGAAAGCTGTTCAGCGCCTTGGTTATTTAAAGATAGACAAGGGGAAAGGAAACGCCTTGGCTAACCTGCGTTTCCCGTTGAGCTAGCCGTTGACGTAAAAATCCTAGTGCAGGAGATAGAGTTGGAGCTATCTGACGCCCGTCGATGTTGAAGGTTGCCGGCAGTAGTCGTAGTCGGGAAGCAAACGACTCGATCACGTGAACAGGGACACGATCTTTCAAGCTCCAGATCCAGCTCTGGCGCGTTCAACTTTTGCTGAGCAACAACAATCTTATTTGGCCCCAAGCTCCAACATTTTCAAGAATGCCATCGCTCATTTACGGATTAGATGGGCGGAAATGTGGCCTGTACCGGTGCGAAGCTATGTCAAAGCGCCCTACTGCAAGCCATAGCGAGACAAAATGATGGTGGGGAGGCTGCCTTTCGCAGATTAATCGCCTATCATAGCGCCTTCAAGCGCGTACCGGCAATCATGTACTTGATGGCATCCGTTCGACGGATGCTCGAGGATCTGCTCTCGCTGCATGACATGTCGTGACAAAACAAGCTGGATCGCTGAGAAAGGAGCGTTCAATGCATTGGGGATGATGAAGACAAACTCTGCGAACATTCCAGGATGATCACCCTAGATACTTCGCCGTCAAGCGCCGAATGTAGCCGTTGGCTTAGGATTTTCCTATGTCATTGCCATCGTTCAAAATGTAGATATTTCTGCAATATTTCTGCATCTGCCAAATAATCTACCGCCGAAAATTGAGTCCGTCCCCCGTCCAAGGATCACATCTCGAAACTAAAATTTCGGCGGTGGCTATCCGCGGCCACACCCCAAGCCAGTAGATCGAAACTGTACATGCAGTATGTATGCGCTATACGTGTCACGCTTATATTCCTCCTCCATTTCCTTCCTAGCTTCTAGCTTCAGGGCTTAGTTCATTTCTCCAATTTGACCGTTGACGGTGATATAGCTACTTTCTGTACAATGATCTTTGCCATGAACTTTCTGCTGTATCTTTTCATGTTGCTCTTGGTTTGCATAGCAAGGTGAGTGTAAAGAAGTCTGCGTCTTCTTGGGCCTCTTGCTAATTTCTATCTGTCAGATTTCCAGTTCAGCGAGAGGCTGGCAGGAGCCTGCGTCGATCATCATGCATTATATATGACTCGAAAGAACATTTGTGACCAAGTCGATAGCTTTCTTCGAACAAGCGGACTACACGGAACATACTGGAAATGAATAGTGAGCAAGCATCGGCACGGAGAAAACTAAGTTGAATGCTGTTTACAGGTTCAAATGTGGCGCACATAATGGAAGGAGGAGGAGGAACGGACCAAAGCAACCGATCGCCGATCATGGAATGACCACTTCTTCTATCTGTCGTCATGTCCGAGTCACCAAATCTACCAGTCGAGATCCTAGAACGCATTGTTCAGCTAGCCGCCCGCCAAAATACCGGTACTGGATTCAACCTCTTGCTCGTATCCCGCGATGTTCGAGAATGGTAAGCCCATCATTGATTCCGTTCTCAATGCTGATTCGTATTCACAAAAAGGACAGAACCTGCCCTCTACAACAAGATAAACCTCCGAAACGAAACCACCAAAACACTCCTCCGTGCCTGTATAAAACGACGATCCAACAACGTGTTCATCCGTCGTAGCGTGCATGAGCTCACCACAACAACATTCACATTCGGCATACTCTCCGTCTTGTCCAAGATCCAACGAAGTTTGAACCTAAACCAGACCTAAACATCAGTTTAGTAATGAACAGAAGAAGTCACGGTTGGATTTAGAGAGTGACTTGCCATTCAACCTTGACATTACCCTCATCGTCCACTTGCTCCAGGAACGCTTCATCTGTCGCCTTAGCCCCAACCACGCGAACCTCTCCCTCAGGATGATAGTAAACGATACTCGGAATCTTGAAATTCCCTCCAACCCTCTACTGAGCCGGAAACCTGAAAGAAATCAGTGTTAGCACAATTTACAAAGGATTTGTACACGCTCGTAACACCCAGAATACTCGGAACTGCACCAGGCTCGAGTTTGGCGAAAGATGCCCCGGATAATGTCGTCCCAATGTCGAAGGCGATCACTAGTTTACGGCGAGGACCGTCATATGGCGCGTGGGCGGGAACAGCAGGGAGCTGCATCGTGGTATGTTTGAAGCAAGCGACAAACCCTTACAGCTGCGTTTATATAATTGTTCCTGTGTCTTTGTGGAAGCTTGAAAGGGAGCGAGGTGATAAGGTATAGAGGGTTATTTGACGCCTTTCCGGATGAGAAGAAAAGGAATACAAAAATATTTCTAGAAACACCAATTGAGAGAGAGTTAAAGTACGTTCAAGAACAATTCAAGAACTACATACGATATAGCGAATTCGCGTCAGCGTTGTTGATCAAGAAGGGACACCATTAGGACGACCTTCATCTTCAAAGGAAGACTACGCGCCATCTCCTGGCCCTTTGTACCTCGTACAGAGAGCTCTGATCCACACTCCGCAGAGCAGACTACTACCCCATCGTGAGCGTCCCCATACGCGTCTTCCATCCTTTCAGGGTCGAAGCTCTTCCCGTCCTCCTCCACGATGACCAACTTCGCGTGCTGCGAGATAACATCCTCGCCCATGGCCATATCCAGCCGAATGGCAGTGTTGATGATTCCGTCGAAGGAAGCGCCGAATTTTGCAGCCAGAGAGGAACGGGCATCCTGTGCGTCGGTTGAAGTTTCGTTGTAGCCGGCTATGTATATGTAACACAAGGTTTATGTCCCGAAAGCAGCGCTCAATCGCCTTCTCTACGACTTCTGCCGGACTGGCGTACTTGAAACGAGAGCGAGCCATAGCCCGCCAACGGCCGGTGCTACCTTGAGAACCTAGGATTCACAAATTACCACCAACATCAACTTACAATGCGAAGAAACTCACATGAATCCTGTATCACCTCGTAGACCGCCTCGACACTGGTGGAGCGCAAGCTTGGGACCCAAGAATCCACGATGTCCGAACATACCCAAAGGAGAGCAGCCTGCAAAGCGATCTGGATAACGAACTCCCGGCGGTCGTAGTCCTGCTTGCGGCTAGCATAGACGAGCTGGGAAAGGCCTGGGCTGATGCGTTTCTCTGCATCTCGGATAGTGGCCTCGTCGCAGTGATAGCCGTCGAGAAAGTCACCCGATTCCGCGATGGACGCGGCGAGCTGGAAAATATCCGAGTTGAGGGCCTGCACCATGGAAGTGATCTCCTCCCCTGAGATGGAATCTGCAGAGCCCAAGAACGCTTGGGCGTCCTCGAGCTCAACCCTCCTGAGCTCCAAGAGCTTCTTGTCTTCTGCGCGCAGGCTGTATGCCTGCTGGAGCTGCTTCTGCGTGACTGCCATCTGGTCCTCCAACCGTTCGGTGGCTGCCTGCCAGGCATGTCCGCCCTCTCGTTATGAAGCTTTGCGGCTTGTAGTTGCTGTTTCGTTTGTTGATGGCGCTCAGCATCGATGTTGGAGTGGCGCAGCAGTTCGCGGTAACATTTTTCAAAAATTTTGAAAACATCAATGTCATGCGGACGAGAGGAGTCGTGTCGGGAATGCGTGCGTCTGGAGTGGCTATCGCGGGACTATCGATCATCTTGAGATGCAATGCCTTTGACGACAAGGGCACTTACCTCGGTGGTTTCATTCCCCTTTGCAGGACGAACATGATGGTGGTCGTCGGAAGACCTGGTCTCTGCGGCGCTAGACTGAGCCATTCCAGCGTCGATTTGCGGGATATTCGGACGAGCCTCAGGTTGGTCCTCGCGACCGGTAGACATGCCAACGAGGGAGAGGAATCTCTCTAACATGGAAAAGGAGACTGAGAGTAGAAAGGCAAGAATCGACATGTGGCATTCCATCACAATCGGACGAGCCCTAAACGGGGTATCTCTGGGGTGTGCAGAAAATGGGAGGCCAATGGATGCTGCATTTTCGGTCAACCAGAGACGCAAGCAACAGGAGGAGACGCACCACTTGTTTGAAACCGCAGTGTAGCATAAACGGCCATTCCATCGTATTGCGCTACGCTGTTGGTCCTTCCTGGTTTGTACTATCGCGTACGACTCGTGTCGTGGGGTTATTCATCCCGAAAGCGGTTTGAACAAGGTGACCATTGAGAAAAGGTCGGGATTTGATGTAAAAGCGATACCTTTGGCCTTTCGAAAGGGATATTTGAATCATCTCAGCGAGATTTATTGTTGACGGCAGTCTAAGATAGACAAGCAAGGCTTGATCCGAGTTGGGGCATTGGTTCCCACGATAGGTATTTCCATACACCACCATGTTCGATTTATTGTAGCGAATCTTCATGGAGGAATGTTTGGATGGATATTTCCCGCGATGTTGGAAGAGGATAGGCTGATTCGATGTTTTCGCTGGGTGTTGCCGGAGTAATCGTAAACTACTAAAGCATTGATGTCTACGCCACAAATGGCCGTGAACGGAATGTTCGGGCCGATATGCGATCTCTGGCTCTTACCACCACCACCGTCGACGAGAACAAGGCGCATCCAGCGTCAACTATAATGTCTATGTCTTCAAGAGCATGGAAAACCGTAGTATTAATGAGAAGCTTCCAGGCGTTCATGACGATAAACAGACAAAGCAGAAGTACGTGCGCTGTAAATTTTGAATCCTGTTCCCACCTGAAAGATAAGTACGACAGCTGGACGTTATTGGTACTGCAGGCAACTCGTAGCACTCTCGCCGCGACTTGACGACTTCTCATAGCACGGGTACTGGCGCTGTACAAGAAACGAAACGAAACGATCCATCCTGCTTGCGCCCTCTAGGTTTCGCACTGCCCGTTCAAATGGGTTTCTGGCCTCTTAGAAACTCTTCTGTGGTCTGACGGACATTCATCGAGATTGGTACAATGCGCGTCGATGCTCGAGGCACTTCCCACCCAGCGTGTTGCCGGCACTTCGCCATATTCAAGCGGTTCCACCAAAATGCACACTTTTACACCGGTATGTCGCTTTTTTCCCACCGTCAACGCCCTAACGCTTTCCAGCTTGACCGCACCATGGCTCCGGTTGATGCATAGCTTTTCAACCCCAAGATCATGGACACCGTTAAGACTGTTCATTTATGCGAGTATAGAGGATATCTGCGAGAAGCTCCCAGCTACCTAAGGATGAAGCGCCGTGCATACCTGGACGTGCGGGGACTTTGCGGTACCAACAGGCGGTCGAACGAACCCTAGCACGATGATTTCTTTCGGGACGTCAAGCTCGTCACCGATAGTCACACCATCTTGACATGGCCTCAGCTTCACCTTGCGCCCTCTCGTGGTACTCGAGGCGACAACACTGGGGGCATTAAGAGGCTTTGCACTGCTCTAGCCCCGATGAGCGTCTCACTGCATTGCTATAATCACCCGGTCAGCAGAGGTGTATGCTCCTTCCTCCTTTTTACCTCCATCAGTCAAGCTAATCTCATGTCAAGGAAATCCTCTTGGGAGACTAACCCAGCTTTTGTCGTCCTTCAATATCTGAAGCCGCTTTTGGAGAAACGAAACCAGGAGAATTGGCTTGGCGTCGTTGCCGCCTGGATCCAGATGTTTGTTACAGCCCCAAGTCGTGTCATTGTGCTACATAATATGACGTTCTTTGCCTTTTCGTTGCTGGAACTTTGATTCGCCATGTGTCAATCCTCCAACTGCTGTAAATCATTCCCAACAACTAACAATCCCAACTTGTCGAGGATCAGGAATGCAGCCCGTGCACTCTCTTCCGATCCGGCGGCTTCCTCGATCGACACATCCAAACCACACCGTACGAAGACATCCTCGAACGCCATCCGAGCGGTCGCGATGTCCGAACTTGCGATATCGAGCTGTGGGAACGCCAGAATGACGTTTTGCATGGAATGTCCCCGGGATACGAGGGATTCGACGCTTGTAGTCCAAGCTTCCAAGACCTCTATAAGAGGCTTGGGACATGTGAACTCGCACCGCAGCCACAATGGTGCGTTTGTACGAATCACTATTCATCGCATGTTTGAGGGACGAGAGCAGAGGAAGTAATTTCTGTAGCTGGCGAGCGAACGGACCGTCGAATTGGCGAAGTCCAACGTCATTTGGGTAGGTTACAGACATCCAAATCGAGATCTTTTCCACAAGAAGAGCAAGTAGGGGGCGCTCAGCGAGTGTGGCGAGGACGGAAGACGTCCAAACGACACGTGGTCCCCGAGGTGGCTTGTGTGGGAATTTGAAATGGAGCATATGGACAACCCGAGCGGGCGCTCACTGGACGATGGGGGCGTGGATTTGACCCATGTGGAAAACATGCGCATGGGCCTGGACGTTGTGAGTGCCCATATATCATAGGCGACACGCACGATGTTGGTGCGAACGAGGTAGATGTACGGGTGTGAGCGATGTGGGTGTGAGCGATGCGGGTGGGCGTGCAGACAGACGAGGGCAACGGCGGTGCAGACAGGCCACCAAACGCTACGTTTGAGCGCTATTCAACGCCGGCACGTACTCTGGAAGTAGGCTCTAGGTCGGCCCGCTAATATCAACAGAGACTTGACCGCCGCACTTTGACTGTGATGAGTCTATGGACTCTGTGTAGACATGTGACGCTACTGTGTTGTTTATATCAAGGACTCTGTATCCTACCCTCTTGAAGTTCTAGCCCAAGCGCCACCAAGCGCAAACCTGCACCGTGGGAAAGTGTGCATCCATAAAGAGACAAATGACTTTGATTGTGCTTTTACGTAACAAGTTGTCATCTCCCCATCTCCCCATCAACTCGAAGCAGAAACGCGCCTTGACGTGTTAGAGGACCGATTCTGTCTGCGCTACCCCATGTCATCCCAAGGGCGAGTCCTACGCTCTTCGGGTCGCGTAGAAGTAGACATTCCCGTGCCCATCCCTCAGAAACGCAAGGCCCGCCGAAGCTCGAAGAATGATATCAACTTGAAACCCACCGCGAAGACACCTCCCACGCCACCCGCTTCCTCTTCGCCGCGAGCACAGACCATCATAGACCTGACTTCTTCCCCAACTTCGTCGCCCTCTTCTTCCCCAACAGCTCGCCGTCCCCATGGCCACTCTTCTTTTGCTTCATCGTCTTCACTCACTTCGTTCCCTTCCTCTCCAGTTGCAAGTGCTAGTGCTAGTGACACCATCGTTCACTCTGCCGATTCCTCTGCTTCATCTCAATCTTCATCAAGTTCACATGGCAAGAACGCACAGAACCAGACCCAGACTCAAATACATCGCTACTCCGAATCCAAAAGTGTACGTCCTCACTTTCACTCTATATGATCATATTCACTCAACGTTATAAAGTTAAAGACCGACGTCCTAGACCCCATCCGCACTGCCCTACAAAAACTCGAAGACATCGATACTTCGCGTGAGGAGATGGAGCGGCGGGTAGAGCGGCTGGAGAAAGAGCTGGAGGAGGAACGCCAGAAGCACGCTGCAATTGCCAGCCAAAAAGATACTCAACTCAGAGCGAGCGTGCTGCGCATATCAGAGCTCGCTGCTGCCGTCACCACTGCTCTGAAAGAGCGTGACGCCGCGCGCGCCCAAGCTGCTGACATCCAGCATCGACATAACACCCTCTCCGCCGCGTTAGACACCCTCGCAGCAAAAGTCGCCTCTCTCGAAACGGAGTGTACAATGCACGCGGACGCGATGCTCCAGAATGATATCCTGGAGCGACAAGCGAGCAAGGCCTTCAAGGACCTCGACGAGATGCGCTTCCGGTTCGAGGCGACGGAGCGGGAGTTGGAGGTTGTGAAGGAGCGGGAGAGATTGTTGGATCCGAAGGCGTATTTGACTCTGAAGATGCAGGCTGAGGAGGCGAGGCGGGAGCTGGAAGATGTTAAGCGGGAGGTGGAACGCACACGGAGGGAGAAGGAGGAGAGGGAGAGGATTGAGATGGAGGTGAAGAAGCTTGAAAAGATCGAGGCGCAGGAGAGGGCGCGTAAGAAAAAGGAGGAGCAGGAACGACCGGAGCAGGAGCGGGAGGAGGCGCGTCGTCACGAGGAGATTCTGGCTGCACGTGTGCGGATGCAGGGGATGCAAAAGGCCGAGGCTGAGCGCAAGAGGAAGAGGGAGATGGACGAGGAAGAGGCAAGGGTGTTGCAGGAGGCAGAAGCAGAGAGGAGACGCCAGCATGCGCTAATGCTGGAAGAAGAGAGGAAAAAGGCGGCGACTAAACGGGAGGCGACGCGTCAGCGGAAGTGGCAGGCTGCTACGGTCACCGAGCAAAAACGCTGCATCCAACGCGACCACGACCTGGGCATGTACAAACATTATGACCAGTGGCCACACTGGCATGATTTCTGCATCCGGCGCTTCCAGACTGTTTTGGACGAGTTCATCATCGCGTCGTTCTCCGAGGCGCGCCCGATGACCGAGCTTAGCGTCCCGTGGCCGCTGTTGTCGTTCGGACAGCCTTCATTTAAGCTGGATACGGTCACATGGGCGAGCACGGAGAAGTTTTTCAAGACTGTGGAGGAGCTATTTCCGGCGCAGTATTCCAAGGTGTTGTCGGCTGCCCAGAGGGCGTTCCATCCGGATCGGTGGAGGTCGAAGAAGGTGCTTGACTCGGTGAGGGATGAGGAGGTTAGGGCGGCGATGGGGAAGGCTGGAAATGAGGTTTCGCAGGCAATTAATGCTCTTGTTACTGAAGAGCGGTAGGGTTGAAGCGGTAGGGTTGGAACTGGAGAGGGTATAGTTATTGTAGTGCTTTGTGTTCCATCTATTTTGCTAGCTATGTGTCCTCATAATCTACTGTACCCAGTCCAATGTATTTGAATTCTCTTTCTGCACTGTCAAACTTGGCATGAAGAATCACTCAGATCACCCCGAAAGTCTCTTAGTCTGTTACAGAAATTGATAGTATTTCCACGATCATCGCTATCAACGTATACAAGTCGTCGGGCAGTCCAAAGGAAATATAATCTGGGAAAAATACGACCAGTGTAGCCTACCATTCCTCAGACGACGTCCCAATCCAACATAATCGAAGACTTTGTCTTTCCCCGGGAGTACACGACGGACCCAAATTTGCCTTAGTGAGTGTTGGCGCTGTGACATACGAGTGCGATATGTCTAGTAAGGAATCCGTATGGCGTGCGGGACCCAGCGCGTATCCTGCCCATCGGGAACTATAGCGATATGACACAGATTAGCGCTAAAGGCAGAATCGAAAGCGCCACAGAGCGCATCAAACACGATCAGAATCAGAATCCAGTTGTCACAGGCGGGAGCCACGTTGTTGCTGACTCAGCAGTCTCAAATCTGAGCGGGATGGCCCACCACCACGTTGAACTAGCTCGAGCGAGTGTTGGAGTGAGTGTTTCGCTTGTTTCGCTAGGAAAATCTGTCCGGCATTTTCTGACAATACACCTATACAAAAACTAAGTTGGATTCTGCTGAATGGAGTGCTGGATCGAACTCCATGGATACAAAAATGCAAACACGCACTGTCTTATATTTACTCACCTAGTGTTTAGGACTCTATATAGTTAGATCGATAACGTCATTTAACTATATCGGTGTATATCCCGCGCAGCTCTGAGTTGTAAGTGACCTTAAAAGCCAGTACCAAATCGAAAGACTTCGTGATAGTCGATCAAGTGTTCTGAACGGTACTGGTTTCAAGTTTACACAACTTCGAACCCACGGGGTGGATCTATCACAATCGTTGCAAGGTCCAGACGCAGGATAGCGTTGACTCTCGGTAGGCGTGGAAGCTGCGAGCGCTGGAATAGAGCACGGACTCAGTGTACAGTGAGGTGTGGTTGTAGACATCTGCAGAAAACATTCCAAACTTGTGCGTTGGCATCTATGAACCGTGACATGGTGTTCAGGAATCTGTCGTGTTGAGAGAAGCGGTGGGACTTTGAGTGGTCCGTTTCAGCGTGTGGACTATTTACTTACCCTCAATACTCTAATCTCTGACTTGCTATAGACACTGCTCTGACATTGTCGATGCCATTTGACATGAACGGTGACCTGCGCCACACAGTTTTGACAGCATCAGGTACCGCCATCGCAGTTTCCACTTCGCGCGCTGAACGCTATACATGTCTCTCCTCACCAATCTCTCTACTATCGAGCTCTCTCAAAGTAGGTCAACCGTCTCTGTTTGAACATACCTAACGCTAAGAATTCCAAAGGTACATTGATGCTATGCCGGCCGTATCAAACCCCAAGGACTCCGTAGCTTCAAACACTTGACCTTTACACGGAGTGTACTGCTTGTCCTCCTCATTGATCTGGTACTTGAGAGGTATACTCGAGTGTTTTCCCTATTGATATGTTTGTTAACCCGCTGCCAGACGTCGCATGAATAGGTTAGTACTTCGAGTTCTCATCAAGTCACACCCTCGCGCGCTCTGGTTCAACGGCATGTATATCGAAATTTGGCATGCGCCACACATGGCATGGTCCCGGCCTCCAAGCGCACTAGCGACAGGAGTGTATATGACTGGTAGGTGCCTTGAGACGTTCGTCCTGTTTCTCTTGTTGGATGTAGGTGAAAGAATCCTTCGCGACATTGGAGGAACCACCCTCATCTTGTGTGAGTTCTGTACGTATTTCAATGCAATCGGATTGTGAGGACAAAAATGATACAAACCTTTACTCTCTTTGTAAACCTCGAGTTCAACCTCAGCAATGGCCAACCGTTCCTTGACGTCCTCCAACTCAACCTCTGCCAACTCCACGTGTCCTTCTGCCATCTCCAATGACTCTTGATTTTCCAAAAATGAATGTTCAGAGACTTGAGCAATCTGTTAGGCATCAGCGAGCTCGTGCTTCGTCCTGCTGATGATACACGGGGAGGAACGAACAGGAGTCGTTTTGGTGGCTGGTGGTGAGCTGGAATCAGATGGAGGGCTCTGGCGAAGCGGGAACGACTTTCGCGGCTAAAGACCATTGGATAAAGGTGTCTTTTTCGTAGGAGAACATTGATCGAGACGACTGCGGGGTAGGTTAGGTGTTAACGGGACTGTTTGAACCAGAGGATGAAGAGGATGGCGATGTTATTCTGAAGGAGTTTGAGCGCGACACCCCAGTGCTAGATGTTCGTTGATGGGCAATAGATGGCCTTCGAGTCAGTGCTGGCGCGGCTGTATGGGTATGAATAGATGTCCTTAAGGGTGGCTACGAGACAGACCTTTGGTGGTTCTGGCGGGGCCTCTAGGCCTAGATATTGGAGGGGCCGACAAAGAGACCATAGTTAAATCGGTCTTTGAAGCGCAGATAATAACGACAAAGCCATGAAAAAGTCCGGCGGCATAGTGCTCGAACGACATCCACTGCTCGAAATTGAACTTCTCGTGCGCAGTGAAGTCGCTTTGGCCAAATCGAAAGAGGCCAATCTTCGATCAAAGGCACAGGATGACGCAAAGACACTTGAGGATGGTCGTTCCCAGGCCATGACACCTCAAGTTCATGACGGGACGACAGCCTTAGTGGAATATTCAGAGAGACGAGGAAGAAGATGAGTCGGAGGAGAAAATGAATAGAAAGGACCACTGGCACCGCCAAGCCAACTACCAGCTGTTCGGCTAGCGCTCGCGCGCACATCATCAGGTATGTAGCCTCGGGGAACACGGTCACCGGGGGCGTGTCGCCCCTCTGAGGTGAGAGGTTCGCCCGCCTTTCGTTCTCCCTCCAACATTGACATACCCACCAGCCGTATTTCCTGCTGTTTTCTTGTTTGACATTTCGGCCCATCCGTCTCATCGGCACTGGCAATGATAGATAGAGTGTTCATCGTTGACAAATGTGCACGACATTGGTATGTAGGCCCCTATCATAAACGAGGTTTCGCAAAGTACAGCGCCAGGAAAAACAGAAAGAGGAAGGGGTTGACCATGGATAGCGACAAAGCAGCATCCGTGTTCACGTCAGCATCGTCATTCTGAGAGCTCGAAAGAGACCCGCTGCCTGTAGATGTGGTGGGATTATCGCCACTGATAGACGATCCTGTTTCCGAAAGATTCCTTGGGCCGTACTCAGATGGCACCATAAGGACGATGTAATCGAAATCTACGCCAGAGGGTTAGGCATTTGGTGGGCGACGATGAGACTTGGAAGGAGGATGAAGTTGCGACAATGACGAGAGTGCGAGGACATGGGTCGACCAAGCGTAGGATAAGGATAAGGATAGTAGGTCGAGATACGTCCGCGCACTGAGGAAGGACTAAGCATGGAACGAGGACCTGAATGTGCTGTCTCATACCTGACTCGCATATCACCCATCTTCAGCCAAATGTTCACTTTCCATCGCAAAAATTGTAGACGCCGGTCCCTCGGATAATCAGCCTCCTGGAATGGTAGAGCTGGGATGGATAGCGCGTCGAAGGTAATCCTTGGTCGAACATGCCTTTTGGTGGGACGACGAATGCTGTTGGCGTTTGTGAGAGAGCATATCAGTGGAACCTGATGGATATGCCAGACCATGCGAGATATCAGCGGACACTAAGGAAATCTAGGAGGTCGCCAGAGTAGTTCGTCAACGCAAAGGTTGGTGCTATGTGTCGTGAATCGCGTTGTTCTGGGCATGGATGGGGCTGGGGCCTGGTATCTTCCTGGTCCCGGTTGCTAGCAGTGGCATCCTTCAGCGTCGCCCGATAAGACTGCAAATCGGCTTGTCTTGAAGATGAGACGCTGAACTCTGTTTACGTTAGTGTAATTGGTATGTGGATTAGTCGTGTACCCGTTGACATTGAAGGATACTGCAGTGGTATATTCGCGAGCGTAGAGCGCGCATGAAACGACGACGATGGTGGTAGAGGTCGGGAACAGGGGTAAACACGGACCAACAACGCGACTCGCCTCTGCCTCCTGCCTCCACCAAGTCACGATAAGACCGTGCTTACGGTCTGGCAGTCGAACTTGATACAAACAGCCCCTGCGCGAATCGTCTGGCCCGCCTCCCAAGGATAACAACGCGATCATGGTACTGGCGTAGCCGCCATAGCGAGCACCAGAAAGTTGCACTACAGGTTGGACGTCGAGTATCGAGAACGAAGAGGTTCCAATAAATGTACAAACCCTCAAGCCCCCCAAGGGTAGGATGGACAGAGACGGTCTGCTGGAGGGCAAAGGTCGCAGCTAGATACGACGATTGGGTGAGTACCTAAAGACAAAATTCAGCTCTTCCAACGTTTACGCGGAATGAATCCAGGCGACGCAGCTCATGACTAGATAGAATAAAAGGCTGCCCGTGCGGCATACCTCTTAGTAGAATGAGTTTCTGAGCGGAAAAAAATCTTAGAGAAGTTCGAGCCTGGACAGCCTCGCCTACCATTGCCAACGCATGAAACAATTCGAAACGACCTCTATCCGCGTAGATGACGACTCCTAGTTCTGGGGTAAAGGCTCTCTTTTTCCCTGGTATGAAATTCTGACCGGCGCCCCACAGGAAACTGACTTTGGATGTTCAAACTGCTCTTTCCTCGACCTATGACTTCCCACGGCTGGGCTTGCAACGCACAATCCTAACGTGCGCTTTATCGGAGTGACTAACAGCCTGGAAGGCAAGATCTCACCCGTTGGCCGAAGTGCACCGCTTTGCTTGGACCAACAACTCGACGATCCCCTGATATCCGGGACGAATGATTCACACAAATAAACCCCACTTCTTTATCCTCGTGGCCGATATATGGCCCCTTCGAATCAATATTTCTATTATTTCGAACGCGGCAAACATTGCTGGAAATGATATACCGCTTCAGAACCTACCTCTGGATGAAGATGACAGTATGAAGTTGTGTATGTATGTTGCTTCCCCATAGCTCGAATTGCAACTCACTTGACTGTTTCTAGTATTCCTTTCGTTACAAAAAGTGACTTGCGCGAAATATGCCTGCTCAGAGATCTGGATATCATTCTGATGGTCCCCCGAGTGGTGGACGAGCTGGTGAGTCCCATCTGTATCATGGAGGGCCCGACTAAGTTCGGGTAATAGCACCGTACGCACGCTCCGCCAGCTTGGGAGGCAGCGATATGGTGTCGAGCGGCGGTCTTCAACCGATTGTCAATTTTAGGGCTAGGGAGCCAGAACCGAAGGCCTCGTCTATCCTTGGACTACTCCTCATAGGACGCTGTGCAGCGGCGAATACCCCAGTCCCCACGGCCATGATCCCTGTTATGACTGCCTCGCTCATTTCCCCGGACACGCGATTTTACCAGGACAGTCCCATCGGAGACAATGTCTTGCGGTCCGTCGCAGCTTGGGAGTTTGAGGCTCATGGTGAGGCGCCTGTTAGCGCGGACGTTGAACCTACTGCAGCTGACGAGCAGGACATTGCCGTCGAGGACGACCCCGAGACGCTTTGGCAAAGGGCCATGCTATCTGCGACCGGCGTGGCTGAAACGCCCGAGGAATTCTGGCGAGAATAGGTTTACGCCACTCATCCAGCGTGCGCGACGGTTCGATCTCGGAACGTGCGACCTGGCGCGTACAACGGGTACAATTAGTTTTATGGTGGGCTCTTACTACTACAACGAAGGCTTCGGGCGCGACAACAGCTATGCTGGTTACTGGCAGCACGCACGTTGCGTGTACGTCGATTCGACGAACACTTGCCATCGCGGACCCGTCGGCGGTGCCGCTTATATGCGGATTACTCACGCGGTGCTCTCTCCCGATGGAAGTCAGTGGCTGACGAGGGCAAAGATTTTATACGGCTCGGTGGCCTGCCCAGGACCCCGCGCGAGTTTTACGCTGGGGTAAGGAAGATCCATCGCTCCCCGGAGGATAAGCTCTTGCAGTACAAGGCAATCTTCTTGTTCTTCATGACGCACACCGCCGAACGCATGGTGCACGAATTCCGCGACATTACCACCATGCTGGCATAGAAAGGGGCGAAGGACGATCGCAATAAGCTTATAGTCCAGAAAGCCTTCGCGGACCAGCTGGTCTACAACGGAGACTTCAAGCGCATCCGGATTCCCAAGGAGAGCCACTCGATGCTCCCGTCAGAGATGGTCGACTTCTATTCCGGCGATTACTCTCTCGTTGACGTTGCGGCTTGCATGTTGGCGTTGCACGCTCCTGGATCGTGGTGTCACATCCCGGGCGTCGTTTGGAGTACTACCCTCGTACCATACTCTCCCTCTCTCTACGGGTTCATCATGAGCGAGGTTTTGCTGCCCTATCGAAAGGGCCCCGGCGGGACGGTGTACGAGCTGACGCCAGTGGAGAGGAAGACGTTCAAACTCAGTCTGATTCACTTCCTGGTCTGCCCTCCCGTGTTCGAGGAAATGATAATCAAGATCGCGATTGCGATCACACAAGTCGGACTGGCTTACGATCCGGCGTACGGTTTGCATACACTGCGCCACCTGTTGATGGTGGAGACAGACCCCGTCTGGAGACCAGTTGTCGAGGCTATCGAGATGTCTAGACGGCGTTGCCTTCAGGAGTTTAAGACGATGCAGGTCCCGAGAGAATGGGACGGATGAGTGGATATCCCGAAGGATGCGAAGGACGTCTTCCTGGGCATTGTCGAGGGAGAGCAGTATCGTGCGGACGGGAAGGGTTTTGATCGCTTCGCCGACAAAACATATTGGTTCTTATATGGCGAGCACCCGCTGTTCGACCATTGCACTAGAGAGTCTTTTTTGGCATCTGATGCCGTGACTGGACGCTTCCGTGAGGCCGAGCCTGTCGATGCGGCCGTGGACAACGTCGTTGAGCCCGCCGCGGCTGAGACTGCTGAGCCCTCTATCGATGGAGTTGTCGAGCACGCCAATGCAGGCGTCGCTGGGGGTGCCAGTGATCACCCGCTAGAGGGTGTTGGGGAGTTTTTGCCTTTCGGCGGAGGACCAGGAGATGCTGGACGCTTCTGCATTGATGCAGTCGATGAACCTTTCAGAGTAGGGTCGTTGCGACCAATACATATGTTTCTTATGGCGTGGTCATTTACTTATATACATACATACTTACTTACTTAAGTTATAAAAAACTGAACTAACTTTTCTTTACTTGAGAGATCGTCGTGCTGTTCAATTTTGGCGTTTCGTGTCTGCAGATCATCGTTAGAAAAGGATGTCGGATTCCGTAGAGGCGGAGTGGTACTTACAAGTTAGAGCACGGAGAATCCAAGGTCCTGCGAAAATTTGACGATATAGAACTTGGCGGAAATCGTCTAGCTGATGGGTTGAGTGAGCTGCCCGCCTTCACGGATTTTTTGGCCCTCATCTTTGTAATCCCATGACAATGAAGGGGACATGTCGTCTTACCCAATAATCATCGATTCATCGGGAGTGTGAATGTATCCAATCAGGTAGACGCTTCGACTTCTTCGAGGACGGGGCGGTCTGCAGAGATTCGTCAGTCGAACTCCCCAGAGAGACGGAGTTATACAAACCGAGTATCCAAGGATCTGTGAAAGCGGACGAGATTCGAGAAACTGGTGGGTTGGACGACCTTCGAGGGGACTTTCTCTCTCTTGAGAAACTTTGGACTCCCTCTTCGTCGAGCAGGGTCGGCGGACGTTGCAGCAGGCTTCATGAAGGACCCCCGAATATCCCACCAAATGTCTGATACTGAGGTTGGAGGTTCTTATCCGCATACCAAAAAGGAAGGAGTATCCGCATATGATACCATACCTCTCGAAGCCGTGATTTTTATCCGCATGCCGTATCAGGCCCCAGTGTGGCGCACGGGGCGAGGTGCCGAAATTCATAACCTTCGCGCCATCCCTGCCATGATTAAATTTAACAGTGGCCGAAGTGCCATTAATCGAAATCAAACGCGGCATTTGCGAGTCCGAGCGGTGTCCGAGCTTGCTAGTGCGTCCAAATTTTTTTTAATCCGCACGGCGCCTCTGACCTCCCCAGCCGCCCAAATTTATCCGCACCTAGGCCTGGTACCATACCACTTTCAAAAATCAACCCCATTTGCATCCGCATTTGCCTCAGACCTGTTTTGAAAGCATACCCATTTTTATCCGCACGCGTACCAGACATTTGGCAGGATATTCGGGGGTCCTCTTCATGAGCTGGCATAAATTCTACGGCACGGGTAAATATATGTGGTTATCTCGCTTGGTTGTTGGGCGACTCGGAGACGAAAGATTGACATCGATTTCACCCCCGCTGGATCCGTTGCAGAAATTGAAGAGACGGAGATGAGACCGTTGGAGTCAGTCGGATCAAGATGGTTGACGAGTTCACCGACTCGAAGATCCATACACGGTAGTAGTATTTATATAACAGGAGGACAGCGCGCTTGCAACATCTGACGCTCAGCTCCGTAGACCAATCTGGGATCAATTCAAGATCCTCTTATGTGACAGCGAATTGTATGATCCGAGAGCTGGGAAAAGATAGTACAGTATCGTTACCGAATCTTGAAATTACGCCACCACACGACACACTTTTCTCTGTAGTCAGAGTCGGTGCGTAGTCTCATTCATGGAAGAGTGGACGAAGAGTATAAAAACGAGATGCGCAACGGCCACGAGAAGACTTGGTGGGCTATACAGTGGTGGCTCAGAAGAGGAGTCCGCCTTGACGAACAGGATCTCGGAGTAGGAAAGGAAGGCTGACTACATCTGTATGCCATGATACAGTACCTTCAAGAGCACAGAAGACCAACGCAACGATAGGCGACATAAATGGAGTGATGGGCGGTCCGGCGATTAACATTAGAGTCTCAGAGAAAAGAAGTCGGAGTGGAGACGCAGTTCGGCAAGACTCTGAGCGGTAGTCTAGCGTAAAAATATCACTTGATCCAACGTTGTCGACTGATACAATAATTAGAGAGAGAGAGAATCATTTAGTATAAGAGAGACTCATGATGGTAGCTGGGGGCAGAATTGATTGCGCCACATTGCCAAACAAAGGTCTACAAGCCCACGTGAAGATTTCGCTCCATCTTTCCTCCGGCCACGGTGCTACCCGCAGAACCGTTGCCTCGCTTTTCACGCTCAGAACCGTTCAACTCGACCGGACTTTCGGTGTTACTCCGCGCGTACGAACTCGCCAGCCCGTATGCGCAAACGATATGCTGCTGGATGATTACCTTTCGAGGCTTTCACCCGCCCATGTCCGCAGTTGTAATACGTGTCTTCACCAATAGCATGAAGGATGGATTCAAGGATGGCCGTCAACGCAAGGATACGTGCAAATGCGTGAGGGCGAACGATGGTGACAGCTCGCGGAACTCTCGTGCGTACGCTGTTCAAAGGAAAGGAAGTGAAGCTGACGCTCGTCCAGGATACTGTCCACTACGTCGATATCACGCATATATAGGTTTCCCGTCCCATTATATCGGCGGCCTTTAAACAACAAATTACATGGTGTGGAGGTATGTTGAATCTATTCCACCTCCAGATCTACCGCTCATTGACGGCTAGATCCTCTCAACTGGACAGTCCGGACTACCGTCGTTCGCCAATGTGAAATGTCACGGAAAGGCCCGCCAATTGTCGCATAGCGTTATGCTTCCGTCGTTCGAATTGCGACTGCAGTCTCAGCATCGCCCAACACAGCCGCAATTGGTCCCCTCGCTGCTCTGTGGTCGCATATGGTTTCCCTTTTCCTACTTCCATCTGCCTCTTCGCTGTCCTACCTAGCGGTGTCTTTCGTGTTGGAGTGCCGCGTACCACGCTTTAGATATGTGCAGCCGGTCCCTATCGACTCGGGAGATTCGCTCAGGTTGATATTTGGCGTTGACCGACGCGGAGCTCATTCAGATCTGAGATCAGCTCTCGCTGTATGCTGTTCTCGATACGAGACCAATTCGAAACGCTGAGGATAGTGTTCGAGGCACTGGAGATAAAGGTCAACGGAGGAGAGCGTCGTGGATTTCGTTTCAGGGAACATGATCGTCTCAGGTCGTTCGCTGTTGGGATAGGCGTTGGTTGGTGCGGCGATTGGCTTTTCATCCTCGTTGTTTTCGTTGAAAACATATGTGGTGATCTATCATTTGGTATCTATCGCTCCCTTCGGAATATGGATATATCAAAGGTATGCTCATTCTATACCATACCATACCACACCGCTAACGAACCGCTAGATACTCCCGACCAGGCTACCACTGTTCGACAATAATACGACGAGTACCTCTGAGCAGGGAATTAACGGAGGTCTAGATTCTCGAGGTCGTCGCGGAGAATGACCAATTGGCCCACAGGCGGCATAGCCTTAGTCGTCGCCCGGATTGCGACCGTTCTGCCCGCATCGCACCCAGTCCGTGTCTATGTCTCGCCCGATATTTCCCTTTCTCGCCTATAATCCTGCCCATCCTGTCTCCCCCGGCGGTCGTACACCTTTCCTCGCCGTAGCCAGCGATGTGATGGTTCACGGATCCTTTTACACACGGCCAGCACCGCTCGAGAGATTCATTCAAGTCTCGAGGGAGGCGTCTACCGATGCGGACCTCATGCTTATCCAGCTGGCACCTTCAAGCGCAGAGCGTCATCCATACTGCGGCCGCTATTCGGACCAAAGGAAGCCTTTCTCTTGGATCCTCGAACTCTCGCTCCGTGTCGCGTTTGAATGACAAACCTAGTTGGAAAACCGAGGATGGAGATGGGGATGGACGCAGTCTCGATAAATGCTGGAAAACTTTGCCAACTTTGCTCCATGGGACAGGAGCGCTTCAGGTAGTCCGTCGTTGGTGGATGCGCAGTAGCATGTCACTCTCGCCGTAGGGTCAGTGCCGTTGTCGAAGATATGCTGGACGCTCTATCATATGGTACGTCCGTTCATTTCTTTCTTTGTATATTTGTTGAGGACTTCCTTTTGCAGCCCTTTCTGACGGTAATGGAATCCCGTGGACTCTATGCTGGATGACTTGGAGGCGACTCATAAATGCAGGAACCTGAAACTTCGCCAACTCGCCCCCCCCCCTCATAGTCCGTCGCTGGGATCGGTTTGGGACGCATTGTACTCTCGAAGGTTCCCTTCGATGGAGTCGTTGCCGCTATCGAAGGCGTTTTATGGTATGGTATATGTGTTTATCGCTCTCTTTCGATCCTTGTTAAAGACTTCGTTTTAGCCGTTTCTGACGATCGTACCGGACTGTCGACAGGATGTTTGGGAGCGGCCTTGCCGTTTGCACCTATGGTACGACGGTTTGATCTGTGGAATCGAACCTTTAAGCTATCCTACTTCATTCGAACGTGATGTTCGGGAGGCGTTCTATTTATCGTATACGATACGTATACCATGTACAAGTTGTTGTTATGTTACATGTACGGTACTAAGTAGTAGCGCTAGAAATTAGCCGCTAGCCATTCCTGGCCTCTCTCTCTTCCATTCCATGATCCGTCAACGGTGTAGGTCAACGTGCAAATCACCGCTTCTATTCCTTCTGTTTCTTTATGAATGCGCTGACTACGTTCCTCTCAGCCGTCTAGAAGTCGTTACGAGAAAGATTGCATCGAACACGCGCGATATGTTCATTTGTTGGCTATCCTCCCATGCTTCATAAATTCTACGAGGCGGAACGTGACGGCTTTGGGAACCTACGAGTTGGCACTCGGGTGTTGCTTTGAATACGCACGGGAAAGAGGTGTCAAGGGCAGTCGACTGAATGTTTGCTGTATGTTAGCGACTTCCATCCCGGACATCCACAAGGACGTGGCATGGACATCAGCCAAGCCGTCGTAAATCAATCGCATTCTTATGCATAGAGCGAGATGGCTCGAATGCCATGCTCCATGACGCCTATCCGGTAGGATTTCGGTCAGAACAACAACGGGGCAAGTGCGTGCGGGTCCAGCAAAAGGAGGAGGCGCAGAATTGAACGGGCGTTGAACGAGTGCGCTTCTCTCTGAATTAAACAGTGAATGCCTGACGCTGAACCAACGTAGGTTCGTACCCATATCCCCCCTCCTGTCGACATAGAATGCAACCACCGGGATCAATCCAAGGACAACGCACTCCACGAAGATAACTCAGAGCTCAGCGCTCAACTACCGGCTGTTTCACAGGATGCAAAAAACTCCGTCAATTTATCCACGCGTGGCTCCAGCTCTGCCAGTCGCCATCGACACCGTTCATGGAGACGTTTCGTCTTTCTTTCTCTGCGCACCCACCAAACATGTCCTTGTACGTTAAATGGAAATCATCGCCGCGGCTTTCTCGACTCGCGTCTTATCTTGGATTCTCTATCATCACTTACGGTCGTATGATACGCGAGAGCATAACAATGGCATCGCAAGAATTTTACTTGCGATGTCGGCGAACTCGTAATGATTCATGTACGTCTCCGTGCTCTCATCCCTACGTACTGCTCACCCAGCCTAGATGTGAATACTACCAGTATACGACGCAGAGGTCGTTTAAACTGCTGACCCTATCCTCCTAGCGAGTTATGAAAACCAAACTCAGGCGTGCCTTCTCGGCAAAAGCTACGTTGCAAAGGAGTCGTCGCCTGTGCGCAGCTCCCCTTCCTCTCGACACTATCTTATTCAACGCCGTCCGTTCCTCCATCCATACTCGGGCCTAGCATGCGGAATATCTCCCTGACATCAAAGCTCAAGATCATGCGTCCTCAAAGTACGTCCTCCTATCATTCGCGAAAAGGATAACTGAAAGCTGACCTCTATACAGGATGTTTCGCGAACTCGAACATGCCCCATGTTTTCCGGCGCTATTGATGCTCGCGATCGATAACGATGACTAGCGACTCGTACAATTAGCGACTACTGGTATATGCTTCCCTCTTTCGTGGATAGTAGACGGTCAGGCCACGATGCTGAGCCAGGAGGATTTCCCGTTCTTCCAAAGACTTCTTGACATTACGGTGACCAGTCATCTATTTTACGCCGGTCGCCTACTACACTTCCTGGGCAAACGGGACCAGAAACAAGTCTTATCATGGCGCGTCGCCTGTTCTTTCGAATGGCATCTTCTGCACAAATGGGCGCATTTTCGAGGGAATAGAATCTGATCGACACATCCTGGACTCAATATACTTGCTTTCCTGAGATGACGCCGATACATTTCGCACATTCCAGGCGGAAATGCAGTGCTTTGACTGCTCTGAAAGGCAGTGGATGTCCCCATATCCAAGTTGGCCGGGCAGGAGGTCGGTGGAAACATGAACACTTAATCTATGTACGTCTTTTCTATTCATCACATGAGTAGAGTTCATCTCTCAACCTCACATGCGGCGTCAGATCATTCGCTGACAGACAGCCTTCAAGCTATAGTCTTACCCGCCCACGACGACCGCGATCCGCGATGACACTACCAGCCGCTCTGCTTGAGCGTCACGGGCATCGACGTCGGACGCAGTCCGTCGGAATGGGGAGGGGCGGGAGGATGGTCGGTGTCAAGCGGGCGGAGGGGCATCGTCAGGTTCAGCGCGCCCTCGTTGGGGAATTTAAGGGATGTGGATGTCCTTGGATGATGCAGCAGCAGATTATACGGCTGGGCCTGAAGACGTTGGATCCTAGACGCGAGACCGCGATCGAGAGCGCATCAAAAATCGTTGAAGACCGTTCGCCCAAAAGGACATGCACAGCAGGAGAGGCTCGCGACGCTTCTTTCCCCAATCTACGACTGCATTCTCGACAAGAATACCTCACGAAACGCGAGCTCCAGCAGATTCTTCTCTGCAAGGAAATCAGGGACGATGAGGCACTTTTCAGCGGGATGAAGATATCGAAGCGGGAACAACGGGAACTGAGCCACAAGAAAGACTTGCTCAAGCTGGTGGAGGAATGACACGTGTGTGATAGTATGACGGCTATCAGCTACCGGAGGACTACATTACGGAGATTGACAAGGAGAAGAACAAGAACAACCCTAGGAGGAGGTGTCACGGACGCAGACCAATGTAAGGCCAGTCAGACCAGCCCCAGTACACTCACGACAGGTTCTAGGGCCAAGAAGGAGGTCTTCAAGAGCTACAACCACGATTCAGTTCGTCATAGATATAATTCAGAGCTCCAAAATGTCAGCGGCTGAAAAGCTGCTGCAGGACCAGATTGACGTTGCCGACGTTGTTGATCCTATGGTTGACGGTACTTAAGACGAAATGACTGCACGCAAGTCCAGCCGGGGGAAGGGGGGTTCAAGTAGAAGGTTGAATGGAGTACGTTTCTCTCTTCACCTTGATTCTCGGTCGCCTGAATCTAAATCAACCTAGGTCCACACCCGCACCCTTTTTCCCATCGGCGCCATCGCCTGGAATATCTAAACTCCTTCGAAGGAGACCTCCAGCCTGCACGCCATTACCTGTTCTTGGGGCGCGCTCCGCGGGAGTGAAAGGGCCAAATGGATGAGGAGGGCCAAGACGACTCGTCGATGTCTTCATCTACTTATTCATTGTTGGAGGCTCAGGACGATTCAACGTATGAAAGGGATCCAATTCACATATATACACGCGAGGCTAATAATAGTATACACGTTAGTTACAAAGATATCTACGTACTTACAACAAAATATTAATCATCATGTACTTAGGCTATCTCGAGAAGCCAATCGTTGGTCTTGCTACTGAGTGCGGGTCAAGTCAGCATGGGCAAATGAACCAAAGGTAAATGTAGACATACCAACGTCCTCACGTAACGCGTTTCTGCCTTGATTCTCATTTTTCATCGATAGCGTAAACTAGCGATGCACACATGCGCGAGTACTGTCGCTAGCTGCTGCTTTGTTCTAATAAAGCTTACACTGCATAGAAATACAATCATACCTATCCCCAATAGCATATTCATTTTCCAGAGCAATAGGTTGGTGACGAGCATGCCACACACAGATCTATCGTCTCTCATCAATCTGTCTAAGCCGCAATCTAACCTAGAACCAGGGGACGGCAAGCACAATAAAACCTCGATCCACAACACAGAAACCTCGAATTACAAGATCCATGGGACGGTCCGGAATAAAGTACGAAAAATACATTTATAATTGTCAGATTGTCATCTACTTGGTTCATGGAATAAGCGGCGAGAAAGGGTGATGTTCAAGTCGGCTACTATTGCTGTGTGACGGCGCAAATATTATCTAGTGCAGTTAAAATGCTGACATCCTTTTTATTGTACCGTTTTTCAAGACCGAGATTAACAAGCCCGTCATTGGGCTGATCCTCGAAAGGCAGTGGAGGATGATACTAATTTGTCGTCCACTCGCTTTCGGGGAATGCTACTTCTCATACATATCGTAGTCATATTCAAGCTGTTTAGCCAGTTCATGTAACAATCGTTCCCGTTTCAACGGCGCCGAACGGGTTTCGAGTGGGCTCGCTCGCGGAGGATGAAAGTAATATATTGGAGGAGGAGAAATCCGTTTGACATCTAGCCTCCTGTATGGTTGATCTCGGAAGAAGACAGTAGATGGGATGACTCTATGAATCTAAATACCCTCACATGTTCATCTTGGCAATTTAGATCTACTAGGCTGTGTTAGCAACGCGTAAGAATGAATTGAGAGAGGCGTACCAGAATACTATGGATCGTTATCGAGCCAATCGACATCGTCTGGTGCGATCACCGCTCACAGTGAATTTCGGAAGATGCGCGAAGTTAATTCTCGACTCGAGATGAACACGCCAGAAGCAACAGTGGCTATAGTTCTGTAGTTCATTGTGAATGGTGAAAGAGCATGCGTGGTCCCGGCGCGAAACAAGAAAGACGAACTATCCCCATGGACGGCTGGTCAATGGTGATAGTAATAGTCAAAGCTATGAGGGTTTGTGAACCACGCGTATCAACCTGGCAGCGGGGCTGAGGGCTGCTTGATTGCGTGAACGACTGGCCGTGAAGGTACGACACTTAACAGCCATCATTGGGAAAGGGACCAGGCGGAGCATGGGATTTCGGGGGGCGCGCGAGCGTGATTTGACATCTGTCCTGGCATCGTGTTGGGCAGAAGATGGCGCATGGGAGGAATAAGGTCCATCGCAAGAACCTAGACTAGGCATCCCAACAGTTTTGTCGAATGCGGAAGGTGCTTGGCCTGCATGACACGAATAGCAAACGTCCAGCCTGGCATAGTGACGAATGGCGATAGTGACTACGATGGTCCAACCAAGAGGATCGGTTTTCCGTGACCATGCCAGTTTGAGTTACGGTCGCGTTTTGCTCGACATCGTCGAAGGACCCAACCGACGTTCAGTACGAACATATGAGACTGTTCATTGGAGCCATGATACTCAACGGGGCTGAGGACTCAAGCTACGGATAAGGGAGCATGAACCAGGCGGAGCATCCGATTTCGGGGAACGCGCGATCATGTCGAACGACCCAGCAGAACTCGACGATACATGAGAGGAATGAGATACACTGCAGCGCTCGGCATTGGATCTCGCATATCGAGAAACGTACTCTTCCGACGTTCAGCACTCATTTCCGACCAACACCCCTTCAGATCCCGTCTCGTCGCTGTTCGGATTGCCCTACCACCTTGCCAACAGCGTGTGTGATCGTGAAGAGGAAGACGAACGCCTCAAAAGGTCCTCCTTGAAGGTATTCGAATCAACCGTAGTCGGTGAATCTAAGTATCTGGTCAGTTGGGATACGTCATTGATTCATGGTACCGTACAACTTATTGACGGCTGCAACGTTGCTTTAAGGTCACGGCCATGGCATCGCAGTCCACTATGAAAGAGGTCGGAGGGCGAAGCAAGAAAGACGGACAGGGGCAGCGAGTGACGATGTCGACAGTGATGATTGAAGCTTGGAGTAAGATGATGGGCAAATGTCTCCGTGTCCTTGACAATAGTTCTGATTTCCGTCGAGTTGGCAGCGTGGTCGAGTCGCGTTCGTATATCTAGGTGAGGTTAGCACTAGATATTTGACGGGCATATTGAGACGTACTCAGTCGTTCGGCGCTCGTTCATTCGACATTCCCAGCCGACACCTCAGATCCCTCGCACGCTCGTCTCATCTCGTCGCTGCTTGCCTATCGTCAACGTGGGACGGACGCTCCTAACGACGAGAATGAGCACGAACATGGCAAAGTTCCTCCAAGTCGTCTCGCTCTACGCGTGAGGGTCCGGTATTTAAGTCGGCCGTTGGATACTTAGTGCTAAACCGACTTGGTCAGCTAGGATATACGGTTGATTTTGGGCGGACGTACAACGACAGTTGACGGAGTATTCATGCCCATGCCTCATCGGATCCGCTGACATAAAACAGCATGAACTAGGGAAGAGTTAGCAGATGGTGGATGTAGACCAAAAACAGACATACACCCAGCGTTGGAGCTTGGCGAACGCTCTTTACCGCGAGCTCCATGTCCATTCAGTCATTTTCTACCGACGCAGCCGAACCTTGCCTGTATGAACCTATGATTAATTATGATATGGCGCTCAGTCTTGGAATGAGTGGACGCACCAAAAGACTCAACTGCCGGACCAGCTCTCGTCTTCCTTTCCCAGTCGACCATCAAGTCGTAGGTTCGCAAAGACGTCGCGCTTATTCCACATGTTGGATATTGAGTACGTCAGGTGGTTCGAGTGAGACCTAGGATGGCTGAGGTGGAAGCTGGTTCGATCCAACATCGGAGCAGTTTGTTGAACCAGGAGTGCAAGATACTGAGTGATAGATCCGAGAAAAGAGCGAGCAGGACGGCGGGATCACGCATCGCGCGCGCCTAGCAATGGTGGTGATTGGTTTATAGTAATATTAGCTTGGTATAGTCCAAAGGACTAAGGCAACGGATGAGTTTTGACCAAAATCCGAGCTTGGGAGCTTGCTCACCGTGCGTTTATGGAAAAGCGAGCGGGACGGCGGGATCACGTATCACGCGGGCATAGCGATGGTGGTGATTCGTTTACAATATTATTGGTGTGGTGTAGTCCAAAGGACTAAGACAACGGATGAGTTTTGACCAAAAGGGCTTCTCGAATCAGCCCTCGATCGCGCGCGCTTCCTGCCGCGCTTTGGACCATGATCATCTTTCTTGGTTGTTTTGTTCGATTTAGAGGAACTGATGGATCGTTAGAATAGGCCAACTCAGGCAAGAAGAAGTATTACTCGCGACACCGGGTTAGTGGCAACAACCCCAGCTTGTACCTACAATACAATGTGTCAGTCCCTTCCCACATCGCAGTGATACGCAACATGCTCACCAATTGGCTAATGCCTTTCCCCAAGTCCAATCAGCCGCTTGCTTGAGGTTTTCGGCGCGAAGATGGACAGGAACGGGTGGGAGGCTGACGATATGAGGGTAAGCCGCTACATATTCCAAGGAAGAAAAGGAACATACTCGTTGGCAAGCACCTTTTCATTTCGCATGGCGATATATCTCCTCTCATTGTGCGTGAGGTTGTGGTATGGGTTTAACTCCTCCAGAGGGTCGGCACTAGCGGTCGTAGTTTCGGTTGGTGTAACAGACACGATTAGTTGTGCCTCGTCAGCGCGTCAGCAGTAGTAACGTTAATAGACGCCCTAGGGATGAATATGTTAGCTGCCAGTAATTCGGAGACAGGGGTCACTATCACGTACGCGGCAATCATAACACAAAGATCGTCGTTGTCGTCGTCTGCCAGAGACACACTCATTGCAGACTTGACTGGCAGGCGCGTTAATCCTGGGAGAAGCAGAGTTAGAGTCAACCGGCGCCTCCAAAAAGAACGTACATTACTTCACCCATCGCACCCTCATCCTCCGTATCTTCATCCACCGGCTCCATTTCGCCCTCAAGTTGCACCCACAAGTCCATGTCGATCTCCTCTGAGAGTTCAACAAACCTAAAGATCGTTGGCGGATGTTTGAAAATGTCGCGCGAGTAAATCTCACAGAGTCGGAGACGCGATTTGATAAGACCTAAATGGCATGTGAGCGTCAAAAAATTTTTTACCAAAGAGGGCACAGATATGAACGCACATAGTAGAGGAAGAGAGCGGCGGGAGGAGTAAGTGAAATAGTTATCTTCGGTTATGATAAAAAATTCTTGGTCGACGTTAGCGCTGCTGTAAGCTGTTGCCGTAGTAGGGATCCATCGACACTCAGTCATTGGCCAAGTCTTTGGAAGTTTGCAATATCCTGTAGTAACCACCCGTCGACGCAGTCTGAGGACACGACGGTCGACGAAGCTTTGTGGCAGTACGGCTGGGTGATTTGAATACAACGAAAGGAGCAGCGACGATATCAAACAGCTAAAAGGTAACGTCAACAAACTTCGTAGAAAAAAGCATAAAACGAGGCACCCATTGCGCCCAAGTCGCGTTATTGGAGGTAGGCTCAAGGTCGGCCCTCCAATATCGACAACAACACAACTTGAGCACGACGATTGTCTATAAATGCGAAGCAGAGAAAAAGACTTACAAGTGGGGGCCTATAACGTCTCAACAGTAGAAGGACAAAAGACGAGACGCAACAAAATACCGAAGCGAAGTAAACGTAATTCGTATGACAAATACAATCGGTGGCGGTGAAGCCCGGTGACGCAAAGGACCCTGACGAAGAGCCAGAGTCCACCACCGCCCATCGCTCTTCGCGACAGACCACCGATATGTACCAGTAATAATTAATAATTACCCACTTTACCGGTCTTGCGCTTCACGGGACTTTTGAATCCCATTTTCTCCTGGCTAAGTTCCTTATCTTATCCACAAAACCCCCGGCCGAATTTGAGAGGTTGGATTGCTATGACTAAGCGTCCTCGCTTACCGTCCGCTACCGTGACTACAAATCCTCTGCACGATCCTCTTGACGGTGCGGCCTATCTTGGGGCCTTCAACATACCCCAAATCCTTCCAAGTTCACTGGCAGGGATCCTACCACCCGAGATCCGGGCCTTCCTAGATCAGCGCACATCACAATCTCCACCACCTTCGCATACCAAACTCGCTTACTTCCGACAAACTCTGGTCAACGCGTGGGGGCAGGATCTAGCGCACCAAGACACCATAATGGTACTATGAAACTCTTGGACCTCCTCTCGCCATGAAATGTGTGTACTTTAGCGACGCTCTGGACATGTCCTGGACATCTTCCTGGCCCGCTCTCCTCAGCGGTCGACTGAGAAGGAAATCATCGTAATTTTCAAAAAATACCAAAACCTTTCCATTCTGGCTGTGAGTCTTAGAGATAGGTAGATTTGACAGATCCCAGCTCACCAACCGTTTTCTTAGCAAGACTCCGGGGCCCGTCGGTGTAATAACGTTCAGCGTCATCCCATGTCTGTTTTGTCCATTCCAGTCGAGGACGAGGACGAGGATAACACCTCCGATGGAGACGCCAACGAATTCGTCCCCAGGGGAGCCGACTATACATCGGACTACGACAGTTCTTCAGAGTCTTCTCTCCATCCTCCGGCTGCTAAGCGGCAGCGTCTGGATTCCTTCACGCAGGGCGAGCTTGTCGATTTTGCCATCTCCAAGCAGGATAGCGACATACAGATCTGTAGGAAGTGGGTGCACGTGCTCTGTCTTCTTCTAAGTACCTTCGCTTGAGAAGGTGGGTATGGCGTATTGCGGCAAACCAGTGAGTGAACTTGTTCCAACCATTCCCAGTTGGTTAATCAAGCAAACAGTTGCAGCAACTTGACCTTACCTCCATACGTGGGCTATTGATACAGACGTACCGTTCAGCTCGCTATAAGTATAGTCATTTCCCAAGCCGGAGACCCTTCGCCAGTCCAAACGAACAGCCATGGGCTGGATTCTACGCGACATGAAGTCGATTCCACCCGGGCGCCGTGGGAAGTCCAACTGGCGAGACGCGGTGTTTGTGAGTAGTTGCCTTACATGAACAATTACTCTGTCTAATTTCCTTGTTTCCTTCAAGACATCTGGGCTCGCAGCTGTTACTTCCACCGTGGGAGACCCTAGCTACATTGTTACTCGAGCACTAGCTGCCCAGGCAGATGAAGATGGGATCGTTGACGTACTACGCTACCAACATCTTCAAGACAGTCTAACGGAAGAGAAATGGACGGCTGAGGAGATTCTTTTCAAAGCGGCTCCCTTCAATCCTAGTACAGTAGGTAGTAGTATCATTCTAATAATCTTCCATTTCTGATATTCTGTTCAGTTTGAGGAGGACAAGTGTATTTCCAAACCAGCAGAAATGCGAAAGGCGCTACTTAACAATCCATGGCTCATTCCCCGTGCTGCAGTCCCAGAGACGGTCTTCTTTGCGCATTCCTGCGAGGCCTTCTTACGCATCTACGATCGGTGGTTAGGACCTGGTTAGGACACTCCCTGGAGGCAAACGGGTGGTGCCTGGAGCACATTGGAAACACAGTTCAAAAGCGATCCGACTTCTACTCCAGTTTTTTAAAATATCTAACCCAAAAGGGGGGCGTCGGACCTAAATATCGAAATGGAAGCTACGACAAGGAAAATGTAATAGAGGTCATATCGGCAAGGACAGTAGAGGCCAGAGATGTGATCAAGACATTCAAGGCTGATCTCAAGAAGAACGATCTATCTAAAGTACGTATTATGCAACTTTTATTTTCTTCTCTTTGTTCTAATATTTCTTAGAAGGAACAGCAAGAATTGACCAGGAACAAGCTATCTTCTCAGGCGAGTCAGACAGTTGTTTTATTTTATTCTTTCTAAGATGGTGTAGATCAAAAGCTGCAAGCTTTGCTATAAAGAGGGGCCTAAAGATCAATGTTCACAGGTGCTATATGTAACACACCGCCCAAGTATGGAGAGGTATCTAGGTCATGGTGTTAGCCGGTGTCAAAAACAGCAGACTAATTCCCAGGCAGACTTTGTTTTTCACTGTGTAAGCCTTTATTGACATGCTATTTGTAGAACTCGTCTCCCATTTACAGTCCGGAAAGTCTGAACTTACAACCTGTTGGGTCCGATCCTAAGATAACGGCACGATGTGGGCGTCACATCATTTATATTGTGGATAAGGACAAGCGAAACGTACCTCCTCATTCTGGAGACACAAGGTCTCAGTTTATCCAAGTCCCCGTATTTGACAGCTCTGGGGAATATATACGGACACAACGGGAGCATGTCGTGGGTGTTATTCCCAAACCAAATTCTAGTACTTCAAGCTCAACCTGTGTATAATAGCTGGACGGAGTATTCTTTGGACCCTTCAGTCAAGACGTTCTACGGATACTGCGCAATCACGAGTCTAATACGTCTCGTCTTGTAAGTCAATTATATGCGTAAAGTTATCATTATCAAAGGTTTTATAGATATGGCACCGGTTAGCCGAGGCGCTCATGTAAGAAATCATCAGGAGGGCCAGATGAAGGCTGGAGGCGGTGGACGTTTAGCCACAGGCGGTGGTCTTGGTGATGGCTATGCCTTCTATGCTAATATGGAGGCCGTGAGTCTAAAAGGTGTCCATCTTATCCTGGACATGGCTTTGGTACGCCTTATTCAAAAGAACATGTCATATTTTCTACTATCAATTTATAGGATGCTGCCTTGATTGAATGTGTTGCTCAATTTGCCTTTCATGGAATTTGGAAAGTATTGCAGAAAACACTCGGGAAATCTGATCGCCTAGGAATGTCCGCTGCCACTATCTTCCAGTGTGATGGTTACGTATCCCCAGTCCACCAAGATGAAGACGCTTGTCGAGGACTTAGCAGTACCACTGCGTGGCGCGGAGTTCGAAAGCTCGATGAGTACGGCTTTTGCCAACTGGAATGGGGATACTACATCGCGACGGAGACCAACCTAGTTTGGTAGGTCTACTTGTATCTTTGTGACCAATACCAATAGTTCCTTTCTAGGTCGTTTGACTCCAGTGACATTCACGCTACCGTGCTCCCTTCCCGGGAGAATTACGTTTCTCTTGATGGAGATCCTCCCAGGAAGACCAAGAATAATTCAACTAAGAAATCAGGTCGTACCGTCAGTGTTCCCGATCGAATTAGCTCTGGACGCCATAACGCTGCCAAGGCAAACAACGTGGAGGCAGCTGAAAGATATGATACAGCAATTAGGAAACGAGTGTCACTCTCAACTTATTGGGCAGAAAGAGGAGACTTGGAAATCTTGCAAAATCCTTGTATTTATAACGTACTTGAACGGTGCCAACACCTTTGATCTACGGGGCAGAGACAAGGGACAGACGAGAACGTCTGACAAGCTCGTTGTAGATCTCGTCAAACTTGAGTAAGCTACTCGTATTCGGGGGCTGGATGAATCCAAGTTTGATCTGGATGGTGCCGGTAGCACTCTTGTCCTCCCTCGATGATTGAGAGGAATCGTAAAGGCCTGAGATACGTATGAGCACCTTTCACAGGTAGATATCAATAATACGAACGCACTGTATTACCGGTGTCCTCAAAGGCCAGAGCTCGCTCCTGCTCTTCGTCGAATCCCTCGCCAAGTGCTCTTTCTTGAGCATATCCTTGTCCCAGACGACGAGTTCGAGTGCACCAGGCCTGTCGTTCTTTCTGAGAAATTTGAGCACGTCGAATGTCGTAGCGCCCCCGAACCAAGTTGGCGAAAGCGTCTTCTTGACGACGGGGGTCTGGTGGCGTGAACGGAGTAGACTGAGATGGATGAGACTATGGATAGCAAGTCAGCAGCGTTCTCGAGAGCGTAGATCAACGCACGGGTCACTGGTTCCACCACGATCCTTGGCCAACAACTCCTTGCATCCGTTTGGACGTGTCGATGGGAGATCCTCTGCCACGTTCGCGTCCTTCGCCCCAGCTTCACCGTTCGGCTCAGCCGTATTGTCTGGACTTTGGCGCCATGCTTGTCCTCGGTTGTTGTTTTCAGAGACAAATGAGTGCAAAGCACGGATGGTGGAAGCTATTCTGCTGGAACGATCAACAGCTGCCGACGATAGTAAAGAATATCCAGCGCACGCACCTAAATTCATTTTCGCTTCGTCGCCGTCTCGATAACCCATTTCGAGGATTCAGCTGATATATCCTTGAGTAAACGCCCGTAGCCGGCGTCTGTGTCAAGCTGGCGGCGTGCAATTAGCCTGAATTAGCCTGAAAACGGCGGTAGAGCCTTGCGCCGTTTCCACAGCGTCGTAGTGGCAGCAACGACGTAGAAGACTGGTTGATCAACTTGAACGTAGGAGCGCAGTGATCATGGAAGATCAAAATCAAGGCAAAGCACTGACCAAACAAACACCAAGACTTGTCTACCGGCCGTCAATTTTACGAACTTGATAAGTACGTCCTGTTATCATCGAATGGACGGGCCGTTTCGCCCTCGCTCGAACCGCTCTCGTTGGCATCTGAAATTCTGAATAGTTACTTCTGCGGTCCATCTTCCTCTACCGTGTTCGACCCCTTCGTCGTGAGCTCCTTACCTGCATAACGGACGAGATGACCAAATTCTCATTCGTCTCAAGATCGTACGGGTGACCTAAGAGATACGGCGCTCCCTTATTTCAGGAGCAGATAGAATTCGTTTCCCATACTGGAAGGCGCCCACATCGTTATGAAAGGGTTACCTTTTGAGGATTGGGCTGGTATACTAATCTCTGGATCCATTTCAAGTTGGCCTCCAATGAAGCCAAATCTGGAAGAATGACTTCTTACAAGCTCAAGTACTTTCGGACCTCGGTCAAATAGACCTAATTAGACCTGGATCATGGGCACCGATCCGGATCTAATTTGATAGGTTGTAAGGGACACCTTGGTGCTCCACGGGTGGACGTTTCCAGAAGTTCTCCGGAACGGAAGATTTCGAAGAAAACAACACCCAGTTGGCCGCTTGATGGAGGCATTTACAAATCACGTCGTTGAGGACAGCCAACACTCAATCCTTCCCGCTGATCTTCAAGGTAGGATAATTCTCTCACTCGTGTGTTCACTATTGAATGCCGTCTGGGCTTTGTTTTCCCATTACCAAATAATGGATGGAAAGTTGTGCTTATAGATGAGCAAATGCACGCGGAACAGTATGTCTCACAATATCTCCAAAATTCACCTGTACTGAGAACATGGCGGAGGAGACAGTGGATTTGCTGATAAGGGCGGTCCAATCATTCAGAAATGGATAGCTGAGCACCATTGCAACGCCCGGTGTAGATCATTTGGACTTGCCAATTTGAAGAGCGATAAAGAACGACCGCCAGGCAATGGACATCGGTGACATCATTAACTAGATTTTCATAGAGAGATTTTACAATAAGCAATACTTAATAGGCGATATCATTGACAAGAAAGTGTCGTGTGATGCGAGAGAAGAAAAAATGTCAATGACATAGATGAAGCTAATTAGTAATGTATACATTTGGAAGCATAGATTCGAAGACGTCCCATACGTTGTGGAACGTTAGGTTTTCAACCTCTAGATTGCCGTAGACCTGCTCGCAACGTGCAGCAAAGTCTGCTTCCACAAACTGTATAATATCATCACCACCTTTCTCTTCAATCAACGCCTCAATGATCTCGCGGTCGACGGGCACCAGGCAATCTTGAGCATGAAAACGTTGCGGATTGTTGTACACCTCGTTCGGCGTGCAACCAGATGGAAGTATCTTCCCTTTGTCGAAGCGGGTCTTGTGTGTGTTCTGACGGCGAGTAAACTCGTCCAGCTCTTGCTGAATCAACTTGGCCAAGGCCATTGAACTAGATTGCTACGTTGGATATCACTGTGTGGACCGTTTCACATACTAGGAAAGAACGTACTAATGTTTGGGATTCATCTTGTTGTAGATGCCCAATGCCTCACCGCGAAGGAAGAATTCCTTCGCATTGTCTCCCCAGTCAAGCCGAAGTCGAAACCATCCTCGCTCAACGGTTATGTTACGGATGCTCTTCAGAAAAACTTGGACAGGGATTTCTTCCATAGGAACGTCGCCGAACATTTCTCTACGGCAAACTTGTCAAATCCAGCTCAAAAGAAAAAAATCCCAAATACCGAAGCGATGTCTGGATTCCAAAGATCACTACAGTCTCAGATCCTTTATCGGTGGTCATTTGGAAGGGAATGCCTATGTGCGTACAGTTGGTGAGTGGATCAAATAAGACGATGACTAACGCACCACCCAGTTCGAGGACCAGCTTCAGAAACAGAATGACAGCAGCATCTTTCAGGCGGTTGTCCGGAATTACCCATAACTTCAGCCATTTGCCAGAGAACTTATCGCGAACACCCCAGATTGGGAATCCGATGCCTGCTAGTTTATCGTGACCATCGGCGCTCCATTCATGGTTCGGACCAAGCGAGACAAGAGGTGTCCGTTCAATGTGTCTCTTTCCGGGTTGGCGATGGTCGAAGCCTCCTGGATCCTCTGTCCTCATGATATCTTCACTAAGGGACCTTTCGAAGAGTAAGTACACTGGTCAAAGCGGCGGCACGACCTCGCATACCGTGGTAATCGAATTCCAGTCTTATAAAAACTCCCTCCTGGACTGTCCGTGGCCCTCTATTGCGGCGGGGATCGTCAGCCATTTGGTCAAGAACCATCTGGCGCTGCTGGCCCTTTGGGAGCTGCCTGGCTGCCTGTCTTGGGCCCAAGATGCCAAGATCTCGTTTGCGACGCTTGATTGTAGATGCACTAGAGGAATCGATGAGTACTGGCATTGACGAATCATAGCTACCTGGCTGACCTTATCCGTATGCCATGCTCTTCTCTCAACCGGCGCGACAGCTCCTCGTTGTTGCTGACATTCTCCAGCTGGTATTGCCGCAAGAGCACCTCAAGATGGCCATCATCGGCAGGCGCTAAAGGAAGGTCAATGGAGCACGTTCGAAACATAGAACAAGATCAACGTACAACATTCTCGATGCTGATTCGTACCTTTGGGATTTCGAATAACAGACATTGGCGCAGACGAGGCAAGGTTTGCGGGTCTCTTGCCCGTATAAATGTATGCCGACTTGCGCACATGAGGATTTGGTGGAGGCACAATGACATATAATGGAGACAACGGTGCCACTCAGGTGGAGATTAATTTACAGAAAAGCCAGATACAAGAGGTACTGGTACGGATAGTAGGTGTACTAGAGGGTGGTACATGGACAACAATGGCGGCTGGGCGAGCGACGATGGTGACAACAATGGCGGCGGCGACGACAATGGCGACGACGATGACGACGGTGGTGGTAGCGAGCAAAGAGGAATGACACCAGCAAGGCACCGACAACATGCGGCACTAGCCGATGGAGCTTGAAGTCGGACTTGCACGGCAAAATTCAATCCTGACCTTTCCTGTGCACCGTAATCGTCTAACGTTTCGCCGCTCGTGATTTTTTATGGCGCGGCAACCGGGAGGAGAACTCGGTGTGCAAGCGGCGGGCGAACTTTCGGACTTAGTCGAGCATGGTGATGGGGGGTGAAATTAATATGCGTAGCGACCTTGAAAAAAAAGACGAAAAGTGAGTTCAAACTCCGTCTCAATTTTGAAGTTCCGTGCGATGGGAACGCACGAGTCTTGTTATCTTTATGATGACGTGTCATGAATTGGTAAGTCGCGTTGCGATAAGGCCTTATCGTAACGCGACTTATCAATACCCCATGAGTCATACGCGATGCGTGCACTGGTTATAGAAATTGTCGGGCGTATGTAGATCCCCGCTAGAATTTGCGAGTAGGCATTGGGCAAACGTTGGGTGTCCCTTCACTCAGCGGGGCCCTTACATCCGTCCCTCCAAGTCGATGAACATGGCGGTTTTCATAATACAACATATGACGATACTACTAGTACAATGGGGGGCGTGTAAAAATGAAGCTAAAAGACCCAAAAAAAATTACTACAACATCACTTGACATACGTCCAAACACCCTCACCGGCTACCCTTGCGGTTAGGGGAGCGAGACTATCACCAAGGCGAAGGCGCGCCCTCAACTTGGGGAGGGATGTCGACATGGGGCGCTCCTCACCCCTGCCTGGTGCGCTCCTCCTCAAGGGCGCTCCGCGCTTTCTCTAAAGCCGCCCTTTGATGGCAGTAGTTTTGGTAAGCGTTCCAATCGTTGATACTTTGCCAGGCCTGGAAAGCGAAGTGGGCGCCCGTCTCATCAGCAATGGTGACACGTGGTTTGTTAGCAACGGCGGCTTCGTAGGCGGTTTGGCAGTGTTGTAAGTGTGCCAAGTAGTCGTGAGGAGCGATGGCGGGGTTCCTGGGAATGGCGATACCAGCGCGGATGAGCATCATGAGAACCTGGCAGCTCCAGGAGCGGCACCCGCAGCCCCCAGGGCTCTCATGGAACAAATGGCCCCCGCTCCGAACAATGCAGTCGACGATGGTACGAATGGTAACAATGGAAGAATTGTGTACCTGGAAACATGGGACCAGCGACTTTTTCAAGACACCTTCAGATAAAGTGTCAACCTCCCTCTTCGTTACGCTAGCAAGCCAAGCAATAAGTCATGCAAACCAGCCGGGTTCTCGTAGGACTCACAGGATGTTGAGCCATCTTGTACCGATGGGAAGAGCTGGTTGACCAAACACTTGCGTGGCCCCGACCTCGAAGAGGGCGCTTCTCCATTGGAAGCCAGAGAAGAAAGAAACGACAATACCACTAGCCGCCTTTGATTAATACCCTTCAACTAGCTCCCACAACTTACTCACAAATGTGCGGCATATCTTGTACCGATAGCACAACAGCCAGACACTGCAGACAGGTATATGTTCAAGGCGGGGGAGTCGGCCCAGTGGGGTACGTCCGACATGGCAGGGCTATTAGCATTTTCTCGGAATAAGACAGCAGAATTGAGGTTATTTGGTGGGCGAGGCAGCTGAGGAGTTGTGGGCATGTTGACAGGTACGGGCATAGTATCCGCAAGGTTCTTGACGACTTGCTGGAGAAGGGCAATGCGGTCTGACATCGTAGAGCAGAGAGGGCTGACGGAGTGAGGGCGGCGTTTTCATCTTGCAGACACGGTTCTTATATCAATCAGGTGGCCGAGAACCAACCCTGATTCTTCTTCACTCTCTACCGTCACCTCCCCATTTTCAAAGAAACTTTGTGTTCATCATCAGCAGACTCGCCACCACACATCGACCATGCGCAGCTGCCTACCCGCACCTTCCTACTACCGAGTCTTTCCAAAGTAAGTGCCCAGGACGCTCGTCTTTCCGTATATTGAACATCACCGTCAGTAATTGGAGGGGATGGGTCCTTTGGAGAATTTGGGAGTCCCTTGTCATTCTTCTAGGATGGTGTGGCGTCTTTGGAACCCCACCCGCACACACGGTAAAGTGTTTCACATCACCAAGCACTCATTTCCACTCACGCACCATGAAAGCCCTCGGACATTGAAGAAATGACGCACACCGACCTGGCGGTGGCGCTTCAAGCCAGTGGACCGAATCTTCTGGGTGAACCCCTGTCGGCTGTGACGCCAAAGACGGTCTGGAAGTCATGCCTTCCGCAAGAAGTTGATATCATGCAACGCATCCTTCGCCATACCTCTATCCCCGTTCCCAACGTTAATCGGACGTATGCCTTGACAGGCAATGACCGTTACCAATCCACATACCTTGAACGCATCACTGGCACCACTCTTGCGGAGCTTTGGCCCACAATGAGTTGGTGGCGGCGGCTTGTCACGGTCGCCAATCTGCGCCACTACATCCGACAGCTTCGCAATGTACCGCCACAGATGCCGTGCTCACCGGCAGGAATTTTTTGGGAGTCGCCCCATGCCCCCCCGACTTTTCAAAGCGGGTTTGACATGCAAGAGTATTTTCTCCGCCACATTATCGCCCACGACATGGAGCCGCCGGCGAAGGATCCGGGGGGTTGGAATGACCTCGTCCTCTCCCACATGGACCTCAATCCATCCAACGTCATGATCGACGATGGAGGCCACGTCTGGCTAATCGACTTTGGCTTCTCGGGATATTACCCTCGTTGGATGGAGGCTGTCAATATGCACATATTGACCGGCAGCGCCAGGCAGGACAGCGATGATCCCGAGCTAAGGTCGTACTACGAGCTCACCTTCCTCATTTGTGGGTGGCACTGGGATGCCATTTTGTGGTGGGAAAAGTATTCCTACGCGTGGTTTCGTTGTCAGCCACCTTTTGATGACGCCCCCGACTCCCAGTGAAAGTTGCCCTCCCCGCGAACTTTTGTATCTCCACTTCCCCATCATTTCCTTCCATCATGCTCAGCCAGACGAGGTAGCGGGCCATATCATGTAAACCTTTTCTGTATCCAATCTGGGAATTAATGGAATCACCTGATGACGCAGCTCTTGACAGATCATCGGCCGACGGTTGAGATGATATCATATCCGCAACGTGGCATCCTGTGGCGTGGATGACCCCCCTCCCATCTGTGCGCCTTTCATCTTTGGTGATATGGAGTGTAGCCCAACAAACCAAGCCCACAAGAGGAGACTAACCCACACAGCAGGCGGACGAAGGTTGTCCCACTTGCCAACGCGGAACATCAGACTCCTGCCACCCAGAAATAGCGTTGGAAATTCTAAAAAAAATGTGGGTATAAAAGGCGTCAGAATCCTCCAACACCCTTCTCTTTCCTCCCCCCCCAAAAAAAAAAAAAAAAAAATCGAGACGACAAGGTCATGAGTTATTCACAAGTCTTTTCAGCAGCTGAACGAGGAGATGGTATGCACGAATGAAACCCTCTTGACGCTTTCAATCCCTGATGTCTCCCTCCTAGGACGAGAGCGACTCGGAAGGAGAGCCATCTCCCACCACAACACAGACAGGCTCAGACCCGGTAAGAGAGCACCTCTTGCTACTACCTTCACTCCCCACGCTTACGTGAACTCTCAGTCGCTGCCCATCTCATCATCGGCTGACATTACTATGGTTGAAACCGTTCGTTTGGTCCCCCATCCAGTTGAATCAATTCTCACCCTCCCATCATCTCAGTCGACGTTTCAACAATACCTGGAGGACGATGAAGTACGCCTTACATTTTTCTCAATTTATCCACGTGCTCTGTTTGACCATCGGCAACGCTTGCGTAGTTATCGGACGCCGTGTGTGTATCGCGCTACAAAATACAAGTACAGCTAAAGGGCGGGAAGGTGGGAGACCGAAAATACCAACTGTAGCTATCATGACAGGAAGTGAATGAGTAGACAGACAGGGAATAAAAAGATATGTACCTATTGCGACAGGAAGTGAATGATGGTCGCAATAGGAGTGAGTTTTCCGTATATATAAACTAGCGTGAGAAAAACGAACGATCGGGAAAACCAGAAGTGGCGCAGTGCAAGTGTGCGTCCTAAATAAACAACGTTAGCCATGACAGTAATGACGGCGGACCGTCATTACTAACCGTGATACCTGCTTGGGACCTTGACGAGGACGGCTCAAAGCCATGACCTCCAGGTGTGGTGTCACGGAAAAAGGCTCCTCACTTTTCAGACCGTAGGGGCGAGTAGATACTCGCCGACCTAGGTAGAGGGCCTCGTTAATCCTCATGGCAAAGGACGAAAGGAGACGAAACACTGACCTTTAGGAATTAGCCTAGTAGAAACCTGCGGTTTCGACACGAATAAGGAATCCTCACCGGCAAGTGAAAATTTCCATACTCGTCGATAACGGACTGACCGGCGTCCTGGATCTCTGGCCAAAACCGCCATCAATCTGTGTCCCCGCTTCTCCAATCTCAAATGTGTCGGGTCGTGCAGCATGGGAACCGGTCCAAGCTGGTTGGATTTAACCCCCACAGGGCCACCCTGTCATCTGCCTCGGTAAGTCGTTCGGTGGAGGACTTTGAAATGGACGCTACGGCTGATGGAAACTTTACATCAGACCCATTTTCGCTCAGCCAGCCTGGTCCGGCAGCAAACATGTGCGGTGTGCACGCCTGTTCCGTCGTCGCGGTCGCCGAGAACAGCATGTTGTCCCATCACACGCAACATCATCCCAAGACGAGAGCCGCGCAGAACCAGTGGGATGCCTGTCAAGCCCAGCAGCTCAACCGCTCCAACGCAAAGTTATACTTTTGCGTAAAGCCGCCTCCCCCTCCTTTGGAAAGTGAGCGAGATGCGGCTGTAGAGAACGTGCTTCTTGAGGATGCTGAGAGGAAGGATACGGTACCGCCTCACCTCATGGAGGATCAACGACTTGTTGAACGTTGGTTACTGGTGACCAAGTGGGACAAGATTGTAGGTGATCGTTCCCCGGCGGATGTCAACAACCTCGTGGACAAGGGAGGCGATATTGGCAACCTGGGGATCGATGTTCCAGAGTTCTTCCTCTGATGCGACAAACTCCTGATATCAACACCGGATCTCGTGCTTCAGCAGCTGAACACGAAAGAACCAAAAAAGTCAGTGTCCCACCCCACCCCAACCACTGGATGACTTCCCATAAGGATCTGGAAGGCATTTTCCTCTCTAGATTCATACGAAATTCGCTTTTATGTCCATTTTGGGTGGCTGTTGAAATTCAATGCGCTCTCCAGACTGAAAGATCTGTAGAGGCCTACGGACCCCTTGCCAGACACTTTTGGGTCTCTATATGTTTCCCTGACTGTCCTTCCCTGATGCACGTATGAGGCGGAAGGTGCTATGAAGTTCATTGTTACTCTTCATCGTACCGGATCGACATATCCCACCTACACAGTATCTCGTAAAGCGTGACAGATTGTAATTGAGTTTAGTCCATGCATAATGCCCTAGTTAATCACTTTTCAACTCAACTCGAACTCAACTCGAACTTTAATAAACTTGCTCAACTCACACTTTTAACTTGATTAATGATGAGTAATAAAATAAAAGAACGACCAGTAGGGATCGAACGTACGACCTCGGCGTGAAGCCGGGACGGTATAACCGCAAATACCACTGAGCTATCAAGCCATATGTAACGGCAATAGCGAAGCATTATAATACATCGCTCGCCGCATTTACGTAGGTAAGTGCTTGAGTAATGGGTGCCAAACTAAGTCATATCCTCGTTTCTTTTCCTTTCTCCTCCCTTCTATCTCGTCAACGCATCCTCCCGCCCTCCTGCATTGCCGCCTCGCTTTCAAAAGTCGACGCCCACCGTTTTGAATGCCCCGTGGGCTCGTTACACGCCCATCCGCCCGTCTGCATTGCCGCCTCGCTGCCAAAAGTCGACGGCACGCCCCGCGGACTCGTTGCACACCCATCCGCCCTCCTGCATCGCCGGCTCGCTGCCAAAAGTCGACGGTCAGTGCTTTGCACGCCCCGCGGACTCTTTTCGACCCTTATCCGCCCCCCACAGGCGCCGTCTCGCCCCACAGGTTGAAGAACAACCATTCAATGTTCCAACCGCCCTTCACCACCGTTGTCTCGGCTCCTAGAGTCGACGGCAAGCACATCGAACACTTCCCGGACTTGCTTCTCATCAGTGCAGTACCGCCCACCCCTGCCACCACACCGACCCAAAAATCAAACACAAGTCATGTGGATGCCAATCTGCCCAGTCGGCAAGCCATTTAGATTCCGTAATCACTTGTTACCACTCCAATGTGATCACCTTTCCCGCACTGAACTTGATTTGAGTTCAATCCGGATGAACTAAGTAAACTCAATCTGTACTCAATTTCAATTCGGATCCAGTTGGACAGGAACTCAAACTCATGGCCAGGTGAATTGAGTATGAGTTGAGTACAATTTAACCTTGAATCAAGTTCAATCAACTCAAATCAACTTCATCTATTTTGGGAAAGCAAAAGGCAAGTCCATTGTCATAGATGCCGTGACCACATAGAGGGGCTAACTGTTGCTGGAACAGTATGGCTAAATGGTGTAACGGCATCAGCGGGGAGCACAGCTTTAGGAATGTCACTTAGGCGAGGCTACCGTTCGATCCTCGTTTGTCACCGTTTTTTAATGCCACGTGGGTTTGGGTTACATTCAACTCAACTCGCATCATGAGTTGAGTTTGAGTTGAGTTCAAAAACGCTTAACTAGGGCATTATACATGCAATGAACTCAATTACAGTCTGTCACCCTGTTGGTATCTCACACATGTGTGCTCAAGCAAAGCACGATGCTCAAGCCCTCCCACTAATATTCTTATGTGCCGACATCATCAAGACAGACAATGACCTAAAGCCTGGTGCGAACCCGCCATTCGACCTTATGGGATAGGAATCGGTCTAAAAGTCATTACATTTTCCAAGATCCGAGAAAAGTAGAAACACAATTCCGTTCTAAAAGCTTATGGGAAGTTATCCACTCTTTCACTCACCTCAAACCCTACTAAAACAGAGGATTGAACCACACACTCTTCAAGGCGCACCAGGAGTCAGCAACCACGGCCAACTATGTCTGAGTCATCTACAAACTCCTAGCCTGGAGATCCTGGCTCTATGTTCTATGTTCGTTGCACTCACAACTTATAGAGCCTGAGTTTGGGGGAGGGGCTCTACCTGGCCTCTCAGTTTATCAAAATATTTCGATCTCCGCTATCAATCAAAGGTTAGGGTTACATGGGGGCAATAGGAGAAAGTATTGAGTACACAAGCTAGAACACCAATTTGCTACCTCGAGAAAAAAATTTCAAGTCGTTTTCAAGTGCTACCACAATTTTATGACAGTGATTAGCATGATATTGCCCCCCACTCTTCCTACGAAGTCGGAACCATTGAAACTCTCTATAAATGGTCCAAAATATGGATTGAATCACCACCAATTTTCTATGATGAGCTGCAAAGCTCAAGAGAGTTGCTGGGTTCGTTGTAGGGAGGATTGAGAAAGAGCCATCTCCAGTCAATTTCTAGGACACCACCGCCGATGAATTCAGATAATTTGGCACAGGCTCAGACTTTGAAAATATTTTGATAAACCGAGAGGCCAGGTTGACCCCTCCCCTAACACCAGTCTAGCGAGCAGTACGTGTCTCATCTCTTTGGCGGGTTGGCATTTGTTGGCAACATCAGGATGTATAATATTGTCGTCGCTGTCCTGTCGTTGGTCGTCGCGAGCCGTTGGGTATTGGGGGTCGTTATCTTTGCCAATGACCGGTGTAGGTAGTGGTAAGTAGCAAGTAGCCGTGACTTGATGTGACGCAATATCGATCACCAGATTAGACCAGATTGGGATCGCGCTCGACCCGCCGTATTTTCCAAAAGTAGAACGTCTCCCGCTCATGCATCTGTCAATCTGTGCATTCTTTATCTTGAAGATTGTGTACATGCTCTGTAATTGTGCCACAGTTCCATGCTGCCTGAGAAAGCTTCGAGCCTTGAATTGTATTGCATATCAATATCCAGAAGTGCACATGTATGACTAATGTCTAATTGATCATTCTCCTCAAACATCACAGCCAGTTGACGTTGTAGTCTAGAAATGACGGCAAAGGCCGAGGGCCTGTCGGATCGGGAGTTCGCATGTCGGTGCGGAGTTCGCATGTTGGGTGCTCCTAGAAAATTTGCGCAAGTGCTGCATCTAATCTTATCTGGTGTGGCGTAGTCCTCTGCATCTAAGAGACTTGATGTGACCTTGGATTACTTGATCAATTGGAAGGGAATAACTTTTCTGAATGTGTTAGGCAAGCTGCTACTGGAGTCTGGGTCTTGTCCTGAGTTCAATGATAAGATACTATGCCAGAGTATGCAATTTGGTGTTCTGTTCTGCTGAGTTCGGATGGTTAAACTTACAAAGATTTAATCAGAATCTTCATTCCCGTTGCCAGTTCAATAACTGCCAGATTGATTGTATCCAGGAATTGTTGTTATCAGCTCAGTGACTGCATTAAGACCTCATGTTCATGATTCCATGCTATTCGCTTTATCTTACATCAATTAATCTATCCCAGCTGATATCAAGCTTTCATCCCTCCAACGTGTCGACAATCTAACACAACAGGGGCCGTGGGTTTCCTCTGCCGAGGAAATAGGTGAGGAAATAGATTGAGGAAATCTACTTTGCTCACCAGTTTATTCAGCAAGGGAAATGATATTTCCTCATGAGAGGAAATTGAGAAGGAAGTAAGACGTCCTCGAGGCTTTCCTCTACAGTTTCCTGAGCAGTTTCCTCAGCAGCCTGGTTTCCTCATCCGTTTCCTCAGTGGGCCGGGTCGGGCCGCCGAGGAAATCAACCTTTCTGCGCCGAAGAAAGTAACGAGGACAACAGATTTCCCAATCCACTTACTCGTCCAAGGAAAGCTCACTTCCTTGGCCCGTTTTATGCCTAGATAATCTCTTTTTCCTCAAGTCATTTCCTCATCTATTTCCTTGGCTGAGGAAATATGTATCCCCTGTTGTGTAAGCTAGTTGTATAAGTGTGATTGGGGTCCTCTATTGATTCAATCTAGGTAAGTGAACCACCAGACCTCCATTGTATGTTCTCACGGTACTACTATCCCCTTCTTCGTCATTCTTGGGTATTATAAGCATCAGTTTTAGAACTGACCATGTGTCTTATGTTTCACCTCTTGGAGAAGAATCATCTATTGAATTGTTATATCTTCCCTGCCTCTGTCCCACTCTTTCATGTGTATCGTTAGTTTGGCGGTAATATTGTTGCATAATTCAGCACTTTTTATGAATCATTTTGTGCACTTTCTCAATTCATTTTCCACTGTCTGTTCACAGATTCTCACTTTTACAATTCAATTTTGGCTTTAGAAATACCTTTTTACTTGGAAGGAATCTAATACTAGTTATGAGAATAGCAATTCACATTGACATGTGAATAATCCACTTCGTAGGTATACATCGATATTCTTTGGCCTGCGCCACTTCGGAGATTGCCGATCCGGCGGATACCTCTCAGGCTCTCACACTCATCATCCCGCTCTCTGTCTCTTGCTAGTCATATCCCTCCGCTTATAGTATGCTAAGCTCTTCCATATCTTAGTTGATTCATCATGTTAACATGTGTCTTATAGATTCTGTTGGACTTGGCATAGAACCTTGGCTTCACCCCCGTGCCCGCTATTTGTAGGCAACAAATCACCCGGCAAGCAATGGTGGCAGCAACGTGGAGGCGACTGAATATGATTCCCTTCAGCGACATTGAATGTGAACAGCGCCTCCACAAAACATGAACTCAGAACCAGCAACTCGATCGACAATGGCTCATGTCTCAAACAAACGGGATACGGAACCCATACGCAGCGATACCTGGTCCTACAACTAGGCTAATCCAGCACGACGAAAACACTCTGTCGAACCACCTGCGGTGTTACAGACTACCCTTCACTGGCTGTGACTGCCCTTTCACCTGTTCTAGTGGGAGCTTGTATTGAGATTTTTTACACACGACCTGTGGGAGGGACATCAGTTAGATGCTGTATTACGGGAAGTGACGATGACAAAATCTTTCCTGCCGTTGGACAAGAAAGTGAGTCGACCATCCGCGTATACACCCTCTCTGACATCCGTGCTAGGGCTTCGGAAACTGCCCTCGTCTTTTACCACAAACCCTTATTGAGCGAGACGAGTATTTTACTCTTTTTGGATCATAATGGTAAATGAAACCGAGCCAATTGAGCACAATGTTGGGGGAAGTACCACGAGAGATTGAATTTTCTCAGACTGTTTTTGGTACTATTCTTTCTTTCCTGCATCGTCTCGCTCTGATGGTTCTTTGTGCTGCACACATTCATTTTTCAATAGAAAGACATCTAGAACAACCCCAGGTCGATCCGAGGTATGTGCTCCTCGATTAAAAATGTGCCACACATTGTTTTATTATTGGTTTCAGTAGCTGCCACATCCCCATTCATGTTTCTGATAGTTAGAAAGAAGTTTATTTTTCAACCTATAATCATCCCTCCCATACCCTCCTCATACCCTGGCAATAGCCCAGTATTTATCCTGGTGCCACAATTGTCCCTGCCCCCAATCTCTCTGCCCCATCCTCTATCTCCTCCCCCATCAATCCCATCAGTTCCCATCAATCCCTAGGTCCGGATTCCTGTGTGGCCACATTTCCCCTGCCTCCATCCCCCATCCCTGCTCCCATCAATCCCTATTTGACTCCATCAATTCCTAATCCATATATAGTACCCATCCCGCCCCATCCCAGCCCGCCCCACCATCCGGCAAGCCCCACCATCCGGCAAGCCCCTTGCAAGTGCAATTTCTCTTACAGTGAACAACACATTGTTCAGCCCCGTCACTACAGGGCTATAACGCGCTATCCCTATGTCATAGGGTGAATACAGACTTCAGCACTGTGCTGTTTTTTTCCCACACTTTTCGCGCTTCGAATGAAGGTTTGAAGGTTGCGGAAACCTCAATGCCATTTGGAAGTGACACAGAGAAGGGTATGTGGTTCCAGGCTTCCACTTGCTTCTCGCACTCGTATCACCATGCAGCAGTAGCAAAACTCCTTCCTCCCATTCGATGAATAGACACACTAATGGGTGACAGAGCAGGGTGTTGTCCTTGAGCCTGCATTACTGGCAGCCATCTGCACATCCCAAAGACCATCTCAACGATCCTAACGAAGCCAGAGATCCCCTACCTGCACTCCACCTGTGACGACAATAGGGGGCAATTTGTTCGATCTAAATCCCAAGTGGATATATATTATTCAATTCTCCTTCCTTAACGAAAGTAGGTGAGAGATCTTGTATGTGCTGTGCAATTACTAGAGCATCATACAGATGATTCTTGTTTACAAACTTCACGACCCTTCACACAGACTTATCGGGCTGCAATTTACAACGTAGCTTTCACTCACCGTTATTGTCAAGAAATGAACCAAGATCCAGGTAAACCCTGCATTCATCCTTATGCGGTGGGAACTTTGCATTATTCTTGCAGGCTCATTTGGAAATCCATCAACAGAGGAAACGACCTATATTGTCACAGCACTTGGGTAAGTCCGAGTCCTGATGATGCGCATTGTATTAATGCAAGTATGAAAGACCCCAAAATTTGTGATTCTAAGAAGCATTCTTAGTGATAGAACGAACCTATGAGTACGAGAACCTCTAGTTACAGACCAAAACACGTATACAATACAGTGTAAGGAGTTTCCGTGGTACGACCGGAAAACTCCTAAGATTCGTCGGAAAAGCGCCACACGCTGAAGGGCGTGTAGGTATAGCCAAACCACACATGACGATCTTGAATATCATCATCAAAAGTACCCCGATGGAGACATTGTGATCAAATACACTTGAACACGCGAAACTCCGAAATACTTAACGGAATTCGGCGAGTTACCCTTACACAAGGAAACTCTACATAAAGAGACGCAACGCCAGCAAGCAGTTAAACGCTGGCTGGACTAGCAAACTAAATGTTCATACTACTCAGACATCGGGATATTACATAGGAGACTCAGGAGTCAGGGTAACCTTTTAGGCTTTCAAAAGATACTGCTCAATCACTGATCGACTTACTCCGGTGGACTGTTCCTGATCGATTCTTGGGATCCACAAGTAAATCGTTACAAGGACCTACAATACGAGTACTATCGACAACTCGTAAAGATACAACGATAGCTTTTCCAGAGTACTACCGGAAAAGTCCGAACATAATACTAAGAACATACTTGCGCGTCCAGTATACCAAACCTAGTCGGTACTACTCGGACTCGTAGTATGAAATAAGAATACGAACAAAGGCTAAGAGTTCCTGCTAGACAGGACTCGGCCGCTAATAATAGTGGAAACGATGAAATAGTGGAGCTTCCAAGCACAAGGAACAACCTGGCGCCACTGCAAACTCAGTTACAGCGCCACCATTGGTTGGATTCAAAGCAAATAGAAGCCAGAACGAATAGGCAGCAATGCCAAGGGCACCATTAGAGGGATATTCCGTACATCCTGTTGGAATATTCCCCCAAACCAGCGGACTCGGTATTATATCCTTATCCAGACGTATATAGAAAACACTATAAAGCTAGCTCGTTTGTACTATTTACAGTAGCTTAGGCCCCCCGTATCCGCAGCCCACAAGCCGTATATACTGGAGGAATAGACTCTAAGATTTAGTTAGAAAAAGAACCACTGTTAGATAGGTGGAAATAAGAAACAGAACCAAAGATCTAAGAACTCATTGGAGCTACTTCCCATATTAAAGAAGTTGAAGCCAAGTCCTTTGCGATTCAAACGATCCAAGTTTCTGCGGGAAATTCCATCTAAAGAACCTACCAACTCTGGTTGGAGTCCCAAGTCCCATACAAGTGTGGTTCAGACTGTGCTAGGCTATCTATTCAGGCCCCGACTAGTTGTTGGAGAGTCCTGATTATACAGATAGATACCAGAGCTCCCGCTCCCTAGTGTGGTTGAAGGTTGTTGGCCTGGGAAGAGCCTCATTAGGTCTCTTTACACACATCCCAATCAGCCTGTGACTTTAGTGGCAAACTAGAACTCAGTTTAAGATCAGATCCCTGTTACCCCGTCGAACTAGTATAAGCATTTTGAGCAGAAGATAGAGAGAAACAGTCCCATAAAACAAAGATACAAAGAACAAGAACCCGTCTCATACCACCTATTACAAAACGAACGATTGCTACTATAACGTGAAATCCCGCTATAAACAACGGACTTTCCCGCATCGCACCATTGACTTGTTAGTGTGTGTTTTGTGTGTGTTTTTGTGGTGTTCTTCTACACTGCACATCACCGATTCCAAACCTCAGGTATATACAAACAGTGGTGAGTGTTAGGGTCATGTCGTTATTGGTCTGTCCTCGCAATGACTGTCTCAAGCCCCTTCAGAATGGAGCGGCGACTTTCTAATGTCGTCTTCAACAGTCGACGACTTGGTATGCACATTCACACCCGAGGAACAATCTCGCCATCTCGCACAGCTGGAGACAATAGGCCGAAAATCGTGGAAGACAATGAAGAATAAGAGCGAAGCCATCTGGTCACCGAACATGTATGTACACTTTATAATTTCTACTGACCAATCACTCACCGGTCATATCTGCTTCCTTATCGAGGTGGCTTTCCTCGATAGTAGTTTTATTTTATCTCTTTTTGTTGACATTGCCTCTCATTGCACCATCTACAGGACTTACAAGTTACATTAGACCTCCAGAGTCTCCCATCAGATGCCGCACATCGCTTTCAAAAAAACCAAGCTCGAAATGGTTGGGGCGCCCGTGACACTCGCCGGCTACCGCGACAGCGAACCATTGTCAACAAATGTATATCTGACCCCTCTTCGCACTGGAAATGGCCTACCCTCACTCAGCAGTTTCAACTCGTTGATATCCTTCTGGTCTTTCATGTTTCCTGTGATGGTCAAGACATCGTTTACAGTTTACAAGCATATGCTGTCCCAGCCCATTGGTACGGAAACTACTCACATGTACAACCTGCCCATACCAACCGGACGAGATGAGTGGTCATACTGCACGAATCTCTGTCCAAAGTTTTGGAAGTTGATTTCCAATGATCCAGGTGTGTCGCAACATGCAAGATTCAGGATACAGTGGTTTCCAAAATTCTTGCCCATGCACAAAAGTGATCAAATCAAATACAAATAAATCAAGAAAATCCTGAGAATTCAAAAAAAATTACAGGAAACAAGGATTCTATTCATTTTAGTGGCACTTAAAATCATATTCCCTATCTAATAAGTTGTATGAGCATGCTATATATGTCACGACAGACGGAGGACCTGCCAACACGTCCAATAATTCTGTTATGCCATTCACGGCAATTGCCGGTGATGACGTGGCTAATAGGGTGGCATATTACGGCGCCACAACTACAACACGACGAAGATATAATCTATGATTAAAATCAATTGTACGGGACCAAGGAAGTAGACATGTGCTGCATCCCAACGGGAAGAACACATCATGGGGCCTATTTCTACCCAGAACAGTGCCCCAACTCTTGACGCAAGTGAGTGTTACACTAATAATGAATCCTGGACTGTGCTTTCTATGTGGTCGAATATATAGAGAGGTAGTGTAACCATTTTTAACAATACCTTGAGCCCAAATAATATTCCCGGGTCCCCATAGTCTTAGGTGAAGGTGCGCCACATACAATCATCCAGGATCCTCGTGGAAATGTTGGATATGGTTATTAAACATTTATGCAAACCATATGAATAAGATTTGACCATCCTTCAAGCCCAATCCCATGGTAAGTGGCCCGCCAGACTGTGTATACATCATATAGCTTCGGAAAGCTTCGGGAAGTTCGGGCTCACAACTCACCACCCCGCGACGTATAGGACATGCAGGAATAGAAAGCTGGACATTATCTCTAACCTATGAGTGTCATTTCAAGGCTGTAACTAGGCGCAAAGACATTTATTGGATTTTTTCGCATTTTTTCGAATTGTTTAAATTGTTTATTTTTGATGTGATCACTTTTGCGCGTGGGCAAGAATTTTGGAAACCGCTGTATCATAATGAATATTTTCATGCAGATATTGGTCAATATATTATTGTTTAAACTGTCACACCACAGTCAGCTAGACCTCTGTGTCCGGTGAAGATAAGCTATGACTTTGTCTAGCCAAGCTCTGCATCATTGTCGACTCTTGCCAGTGACAACACAACAACTACACCAACAACGCTTCATCACTATTTCGATTACTTAGTAAGAATTTATTCATTGGTCTTGATCTTAGATAATTCAATACAAACCCTGACAGGAACACCAGCAATGGCAACTGGCGCCTTCTGTCCTACCTATCTCCAATGTTTCATATACTCTAGCAATGGCGCTTATGCAACAGATGCCCGAAGCCATTTGCATCGGACACAAATAATCATCTAATCACTGTGATGGAACATACATTCGCTTGCAGTAGGTGTATCATTGCACATAAGTACCAAAAGAATATCTAAGTTTTCCTTCCTCTTACCATACTGTATAATTGCTGATTTCTCTTTGGGTCTTGGGAGGTTTCTTAACATTCATCACGCGGTCATGCACATACATTTCACCTTTTGAAACTACCTGGACCCTACTAGACATCCTTCTGAATTAATAAGGTCTCGTAAAAATACACTTGCCATGATTTCTATCCGAAAGCATGGTATAATTATTTGTGCAGACCCACATTTGTGTTTCCGATTGTGATGCAGTGTTTTAGGTGCTAATATTCATGGAGATAGTAACTTTCCTTTTCTCTGGTTGAAGTATGGTACATATATTACAATGAATGGAATGGTGCATCTGCACCACATCTCAGATTCCAAGGAGATTTGCACCCTTCTCGAAACCTCATTCAATAGTTGAAGAAGACAAAGAAGTGAATACCTCGAACTAAGAAAGGAAGACCCTGATACCAGGCATAAGCAGGAGCAAGAAACGAGGGCATATGATGCTTACAGTTGAGAAATCCTGACCACCGCTTGAAGCTATGCCTGCGCACCAAGCGCCTCATAAAACGGCGTGTCTTGGACCCCAGGAATATGTTGCCTGCAACCTGCCGGGGCGGTTCAGACGAGCTGCACGTAGTTGTGAAGAGACGTACCTTCCGGCCACCACCATAGGCCACACCAAAATTAACAGCTGGGAAGTTTCCTCTCTTGTGGAGGTCCGAGGCGTTGCTTTTTGGTAAACTTCAGCGCCGCAATCCCGTCAGAGACACCCCTTTCCAGCCCCCGAACGACCTTCCCCCAGCCTTCCTTATCACGGGGAATACAATGAACCAAGCCGATGATCCTTCCTTCTTTATCCACCAACACCCGCGCCTGCTGGCCAGAATGAGGGATATGAGTGAACCCAGCGGCCAGAAGAGATGCAAGAGATTCCGTGGAATGGAAGGAGGCCTGCCTATGACCAGCGAAACCGGACATGCTGACGGGCAGGGAGGCGACATCGAATGCGGGGAGGTCAGCCAGTTTGGTATCGCCTTTGCGCTGCAGCTAGATTTTCTTCGTCCCGCCGTCTTGCGCGCGCGCTGCATGGCGCCATTTTTTGTTGTTGCGTTTCCTGTGGTTTTCGTGACCGGGAGTCGGGTGAGCCTCAGGATCTGAGGAGAGGTCGGAAATTGTTCCTTCTGAGGATGAAGAGGCGCGAAGCGGCCGTTTCTTGGGCCGGGGGGGGCTGTTGGCACATGTTAAAAGGGTTGCAACACACGCACAACGGCGCACCTTGGACGAAGAGCCCGCCACCAGGACAGCCTCTTCTTCTTCGCTCTCATTGCTTTCTGAGGCATCGCCATCCAGCTCTAGCTCCTCCTCCAATACACAATCTTCGACAGCTCCGGCCCGCCCTTCAGCCTGAGCAGCTCCCCAACCGAAACATAACAGACCACAGGATCTCCCAGCGCATAGAGCAAGTATTCTCGCCCGGATCTTGTTGCTCTACCTGTGGAAAAGGTTTTAGCAAATTTTTTAAAATAAAATAAAACAGCGAAGAAAGAAAAATAAGAGGAGACTGTGCGCGCGTCTTCCAGCAATCCTGACGGGCCTGCTGCGCTGCGCCACGCGCCTGCCTCCATCGCAGCCCCTGGTTGGGCCGCGTGCAGGCAGAGCGCGCTGATATGCCTTGTAATATTTGGATGGGCAAAGCCCCCATATTTTGTGATTTGGTACAAGGCCAACAAGGCAGAATGGACATAGGAAGAAGGCACTATGCGCGGAATATACCACTCCACACCAGGCTAGCAGTACGGAGAAGGTCCTTGTTACTGGGACTCATCCTTGGAACCTTGAAGTCAGACCCTGGTTCGTACAGGCAATCGACCCCGCTCTCGAAGCGGGAGGAACCTAAAACTACAATACAAGTAACTCGACTTAGGTCGATCAATAAAACCAGTACTCAGTCTTGCACCCGCCATCATGTTGGGTACTTAGAAATAAGGATCTCACTCTTCCCAGAACAGTTCACGAACCATCCACCACACTTGGACGGACTTAGCTACCAAAACGCAGAGGACAGAGATCGACCATCGAATCCATCAAAGGCATGTCGCGTCATGAGTCATGATCTCAGGGGAAGTAAACCTTATTCCTGAATCACGCTCCGACTCCTTGGATCTCATCAATATAATCCAGATCGGGCAGATCTTCCAGATCGAGCACAGAAACCCAAGTCCCTCTGTTGGATAGCATTCGGGCTCTGCATAGGAAGCGCCAGAGGCACTGTAGGACCCACCTAGGAGTTGAGCCGCCAACACGACGGGCCCGATTCCTGGGCGGGGCATTATTGGAAATAAGGCCTCTCTATCGAGAGAGGAAAAACACAAGACAACAGGGACCATGCGGGTGCTAATTGAAGGCCCGCGCGGATCACCTAAGAATGGAAAGATACACATGGAACAAGCATGCCAGCTGACCTTGGATCACTCAGGAGCTGTGTACCTGCGCGGTACGCCACTCCTCATTGGGTGCATCCAGGACAAATACCTGGCTAAGAATGATGAAGGCCATATAGCCCAGGGCACAATGAGGTTCACGGGGCCCGCCAACGTGGCGGCCGCTCCTGTGGCGGGTAAAATACAGTAAACCAGCTTTAGTCACGCTCTTTAGAAATACCTATATAATACACTCGTTAGCATACTGTAAACTAGCTTAGACCCCCAGTAGACGCAGCCAACAAAGCAGTATTTACCGTCGGTTAGCTCGATAGGATTGAGTAGAAGTTCTGTCACATAGGTGACTTTGAATCTGAAAGCAAAAGGAACTTAGAGCCATTGGAGCTACTTTGAGTAATTGAAGTTTAGCCATTGCCTGTGCCATCGACGTTCCCGGCGCTGTCTCAGAACAGTCATCTAACTACTTGAAAGAATCTGATTGGAAGACCCAGTCCCCATTGAGTGTGGTTTAGACTGTAGCTGAGCTATCCCTAAAAAGATAGACGTCAAGGTATCTGGAGACAGACCTCTCAGTGTGGTTGAAGATTGTCGGACCAGTTGGAGCTTCATTAAGTCTGCCTCACGCATCCCAATTGGCCTGTGACTCTTGTTGGCCTCTAGTTTCCAACTAAAGATCAGATCCCTGTTACCCCTCGAACTTGTTATACATTTTGAACCATTGCAATCGAATCCCCATACCTTCCCGAAACCCCAAAGACCAGTTCATTGAACTCTAAACAATTAACAGCAGACCCACTATCGAAGCGGACTTGCATTTCCACGCCTACTAGTTAGTGTGTAGGTGTGTGTGTGTGATTTGGTGGTGTTCCTTTGCACTGCTCATCACCGGTACGCAAACACGCACCACTTTACCCTCATTCCCCTTTCATCACCATTCTCTGTCCGCAATGTTGACGGCTCTGAGAATGTCATGGGCTGGGTGCACCACTACACCGTTCAACTTGTGTGCATCTACTCTTGTGACGGTCAATCCTACCATGAGGAACTCATCGAGCTCTACGTCACCGATATTGGTGACCACAATGTCATCTTAGGCACGGATTGGCTTGACAAACACAACCCGAGATCGACTGGGCCGGTACTCGTGTCGATTCATTCGATGCCCCCCGATACCTGCACCCTTAAAAACCCACCGGTGACCGATGTACGTGCTCATGCTAAACGCACACCTGCACTCGTTAACCAGACCCGAACCCCGCATGACCCTCGCGCTCACCACCGAGACTACCAGGTCCAGTGGAAGGATCGAGAGGGTAATCTCAAACCTGTACCTGTTCACCAAGTCACTGGACACCGACGCACAGTCCACGCATTTACCCGAGTCCAAATTCCTGTCATCCTCTTCACAGAGAACAATGATGATGAAGAAGAAGTCCCTAGAGAGTGGGAGGAGGAGGTATTTGAAGAGTTATTCCGGATGATTATCCCGCCCGGTGCGCGATCCACATTCTTCAGACGGTCCCTTTGTTCACGTTCGCGCTGGTTTCACCAGAGCCCAAGAGCTTGCTGAGGCTAGCCAAAAGCCAGCTGACACTTGACCACTCACTGAACGCATTCCCTCCTCTTATCATGCCTATCTCACGGTGTTCAACAAAAGTACTTCAGAACGCCTCCCCGCTCGCAGTCCTTGGGACCACGCCATAGACCTGAAACCAGGTTTCGAACCAAAACCCTGCAAGATGTATCCATTGTCGCCTGCAGAACAAAAGGAACTCGACGCCTTTCTCGATGAAAACCTGGCCAAGGGCTATATTCGCCCATCTAAGTCCCCAATGGCAAGTCCGTTCTTCTTTGTTAAGAAAAAGGATGGAAAGCTACACCCTGTACAGGATTATTGCGACCTGAACAAAGGTACCGTCAAGAACGAGTACCCGCTGCCGCTCATTCCCGAGCTTATCGACAAGCTGAAGGGCGCCAAAGTCTTCTCCAAGATCGACCTACGTTGGGTTACAATAATGTTCAGATAAAAGAGGGAGACGAGTGGAAAGGCACGTTGATGAGCAGTGCAAAAGAACACCACCAAAACACACACACTGTCAAGGACGGGGTCCGGCGTGAACCAAACAACCACCCAAGTCACGATGGACAGAGAGAGCGATGAGAGAGATAAGCAGATAGAAGTAGATTGAGTGTATGAGAAAGCCTGGCTCAATACAGTACTGGGACGTCCGAGTAGTGTAGAGACAAAGAGGACAAACTAAGGAAATATCTAGAAAGGCCGTGCATATATAAGTAGAGTGTCCGTGGAAACGATGAGCACTGATGGTGCAATAATAAGCAATGCGATTATGGACAGAGTATGTACGGGCTCTGACTATACTGACCTGGACCGGAACGTCTGACTTGTAGTAGTGGAAGGTTGTAGTGCACCCGACAGGTGAGGAACCCATGTGTCATATGTGATTTATCAGACATGTTGCGATAAGGGCTTATCGCGACGAGTCTGACCAATCGTGATGTGTCATCACAAAGATAAGCGCCACCTGACGCCCAGTGAAAAGTCTGGATATTGAATTCTGACTAGATCTGTGCATATCTGATAGTATCAAGTCGAAATGAATATCTAAAGACCTTGATCTGTAGATTTCTGTATAGATATGGGATGCTCTGTCTACACGAAATTATCCGAATTTGCCAAGACCTTTGAGTATTCTGGGATCGTTGTTGCCTACGGCCGTTTTGGGACTTAGTTTGTTTTTGAACTCACCACCACCAACTTCCGACTTGCATTTTTTTTTGCCGACCCGTGGGGCTGACGGCTGTCTCTCACCACCATGACCACCACCACCACTCCGACTTCCACCTTCCATAGCCGTTAGCTGTACTCTACTGCTCGTTGGCGCCAGGGAGTGTGCTATCGTGCACGTTACCAGGTGCGTCATTACCGCTAGAGTGTCTGAACACTACTTACCATTTTCCCCTCAGGCCTCGAGAATGTCACAGCCTAACCTCCATGGTCCGCGCAGCAGTCATCGATTCGCCAGCGCCAGGTGGAAAAATCGTTCTGCTCGGACCGTGACACGGAGAACTCATGCTCAGAGAAGAAGGGTCTGCCGACGACCTTGAACACCTCGATTCGCCGTTCGCGGTGCCTATCAAATCCCTATTCCCAACCAGCGATGCGCCCGCCCCAGTATCTCCGTCGAATTCATTGATATACCCATCTCTTCCAGACCTTGCTCTGCCTCGACCATCTATGCGACCCCTTCAAAGCAGAAAGACAGCCTTCGCGGACCTTGGTTCGGTGCGCTATGTTGGCAGAAGACTCTGGCATTTTGAGTCCCCAGACATCTCCGTCGCTGTCTGCACTGTCACTTAGCCCCTACGTATGACTACCTTGTCATAGCACCTCTTACCGGATAAATGACACGTACGTGTGATACCACGTCTAGTTCACATCCATTGACGTTCCAAATCAGGCTTAACGCAAGGCGAACACTATGCGACGATGTGGCAAAAGGTGAAGTCGGATCTATCGACACATCGTGCTAATTATTCTGCTCCAACAGGCCGTTCAAATGGTGTGCGTACTGAGGCGCCCGCGGGCCAGTCCAGCTGGATTCTGACGGGGTCGCCTGTTATGTAGATGGTTCGTTTGAATTATTCGTAGCCACCCTAGTAGAGTATCTTGTTCGTATATAATTGCAATAATAATTCTTTTGGTTCATATTCATATAGAGGGAGCAGGAAATACAGAGCATGCATACCTGTACATACAACAACAGATTTTGGTCTGCTGAGGTCACGAATTTTACAGATCTGGACAGAGCTAGACAGAGAAAAAATCTGCATATTCTCAAACACAGATTTGAATCTGTCAAAATCTGTTCGACGAAATTCAACCTAGCCGGACATATCCATACCGATCTACACCGAAATCAAAATATGGACTTTTGACTGGGCCTGACGGCTGGGGTGGGGGAAGCAAAATTGATGCGCTTCATGACACACCCACACACTAACTAGTAGGCGTGGAAATGCAAGTCCGCTTCGATAGTGGGTCTGCTGTTAATTGTTTAGAGTTCAATGAACTGGTCTTTGGGGTTTCGGGAAGGTATGGGGATTCGATTGCAATGGTTCAAAATGTATAACAAGTTCGAGGGGTAACAGGGATCTGATCTTTAGTTGGAAACTAGAGGCCAACAAGAGTCACAGGCCAATTGGGATGCGTGAGGCAGACTTAATGAAGCTCCAACTGGTCCGACAATCTTCAACCACACTGAGAGGTCTGTCTCCAGATACCTTGACGTCTATCTTTTTAGGGATAGCTCAGCTACAGTCTAAACCACACTCAATGGGGACTGGGTCTTCCAATCAGATTCTTTCAAGTAGTTAGATGACTGTTCTGAGACAGCGCCGGGAACGTCGATGGCACAGGCAATGGCTAAACTTCAATTACTCAAAGTAGCTCCAATGGCTCTAAGTTCCTTTTGCTTTCAGATTCAAAGTCACCTATGTGACAGAACTTCTACTCAATCCTATCGAGCTAACCGACGGTAAATACTGCTTTGTTGGCTGCGTCTACTGGGGGTCTAAGCTAGTTTACAGTATGCTAACGAGTGTATTATATAGGTATTTCTAAAGAGCGTGACTAAAGCTGGTTTACTGTATTTTACCCGCCACAGGAGCGGCCGCCACGTTGGCGGGCCCCGTGAACCTCATTGTGCCCTGGGCTATATGGCCTTCATCATTCTTAGCCAGGTATTTGTCCTGGATGCACCCAATGAGGAGTGGCGTACCGCGCAGGTACACAGCTCCTGAGTGATCCAAGGTCAGCTGGCATGCTTGTTCCATGTGTATCTTTCCATTCTTAGGTGATCCGCGCGGGCCTTCAATTAGCACCCGCATGGTCCCTGTTGTCTTGTGTTTTTCCTCTCTCGATAGAGAGGCCTTATTTCCAATAATGCCCCGCCCAGGAATCGGGCCCGTCGTGTTGGCGGCTCAACTCCTAGGTGGGTCCTACAGTGCCTCTGGCGCTTCCTATGCAGAGCCCGAATGCTATCCAACAGAGGGACTTGGGTTTCTGTGCTCGATCTGGAAGATCTGCCCGATCTGGATTATATTGATGAGATCCAAGGAGTCGGAGCGTGATTCAGGAATAAGGTTTACTTCCCCTGAGATCATGACTCATGACGTGACATGCCTTTGATGGATTCGATGGTCGATCTCTGTCCTCTGCGTTTTGGTAGCTAAGTCCGTCCAAGTGTGGTGGATGGTTCGTGAACTGTTCTGGGAAGAGTGAGATCCTTATTTCTAAGTACCCAACACGATGGCGGGTGCAAGACTGAGTACTGGTTTTATTGATCGACCTAAGTCGAGTTACTTGTATTGTAGTTTTAGGTTCCTCCCGCTTCGAGAGCGGGGTCGATTGCCTGTACGAACCAGGGTCTGACTTCAAGGTTCCAAGGATGAGTCCCAGTAACAAGGACCTTCTCCGTACTGCTAGCCTGGTGTGGAGTGGTATATTCCGCGCATAGTGCCTTCTTCCTATGTCCATTCTGCCTGGTTTGCCTTGTACCAAATCACAAAATATGGGGTCTTTGCCCATCCAAATATTACAAGGCATATCACTGGGCATTAATAATGATGCCTTCAGCCCACTATCAACAAGTGCTTGTGCAACGATTCTTTTGCCAGTAAGTTTGCTAAAAAATTCGAGTTCCAGCGTGATTGAGGGTGTCTGTCGGTTGCGGGTGACTGCCAACATTCGAAGCTTAAAGGGATGAACACACTCACAAGGATGGGGTAATCATACAGCGAATCGATTGGGTGAACAAATGGCAAAATTTCGTACAGCTCCGCCTAACGTTACAGTAGGGGAGCACTTTAAAAATCCAATCCAGCAACATCTCTCAAACATGCGACTGCCTGCTCCTTATCCTCTCCCTGCAGTCCACGAAGAAGGTTAGCCGCCACACTGATCTGGGTGATGGTGTTGGTGGAGTCAGTGACGGGGGCAGTGGTATCAGTAGACGGAGATGTTGTGTGTCAAGGACGAAGTCTGGCGTGAACCAAACAATAGGGTTTAAAGATCAGGTTAAGTCAGGTTAATGACCCACTTTTTGTATTAACCTGACCTTAACCAGTCATTCAATATCATGAAAGTAGATTAACCATTAACCGTGACCAGTCAATAAGTGTAACCAGTCACTCGAGACTCAGTTATAACTGGCTATAACCAGTTAAAACTTAATGCAGTTATAACCAGTTATTAACAGGTTATAACTGGTTAATATTCTATTAACCCTATAATTTAGATTTAAACCTAGGTCACAGAATCTATTGATTTATCTTTTTCACATTCAAGTCTATGCTTTCTAGTCTTTCTCTTCATAATACTAGTATATTAGACTTTATTAATAATATATATACTATATATGTAAGAAACCTTTGTGTTATAGCTCTTTTTCTCTTCATATATTGAGAGTATCAAGAGTATTGGTTATAACCAGTCAAGACCAGTCATTGACAGTCACATTAAAGTTCTTCAAATGCTTTAACCATTAACCTTAACCAGTCATTCACAGTGACTAGTCACTCAGGGTCCGGTTAATGTGTGCAGTCAGGTCAGGTTAAGTTGCTCTAAAATGACCAGTTAAGTGACTTAACCTTTAAACCCTACCAAACAACCACCCAAGTTGCAATCAGACAGAGAGAGCGATGAGAGAGATAAGCAGATAGAAGTAGATTGAGTGTATGAGAAAGCCTGGCTCAATACAGTACTGGAGTGTCCGAGTAGTGCAGAGACGAAGAGGACAAACTAAGGAACTATCTAGAAAGGCCATGTGTATATAAATAAAGTGTTCATGTGAACAATGAGCATCAATGGTGCAATAATGATGTGATCATGAGAAATCCGATGATGCAATAGTGAGTGATGTGGCTGAGTACAAACTCTGCCTGGGTGGTAGCTGTGTCTTTCCATGCTGTGTCTTTCTATGGTGTGGAAAGGTACTGCCACGATGACATCATTGGGTTGTCTCCCAACCCGGTCCGGAGCGTCTGACATGTGAAAAGGGAAGAGTGTGGCGTACCCTCGGCGAGGTCGGGACCGAGGTGGGAGGGAGCAAAATAGAGGTGATTTGTGACAGTTCCGCCTTTTCTTTCAGCTTCAAGTGAGAGAGTCACAAAGGCTCAGAAGATAAATTGAATTCAGCAGTCTAAGATGTGACGTATGTTCCGGGCCTTACATAAAGATCCAGGAAGTGCCGTGAGTGTCGCACCTTACTCGAATTCAGATTGCTAGTCTTGCTGTAAGTTGTCCGCTAGACACCTTCGGCGGACAGTGACCTTGGCATAGCCACCTGCAGGTATGCATTTTAGCCGCCTGTAGGGGGCCCACCTGTAGTGTCCTTACACCTGTGGGTGTCAATATATCTGGTATCCTGACGATTCACTGCTGGTGCGCCTGCAGTGGTCTAACTTGACCGCCTGCAGGTCTTTTGTGTATGACACTGTAGGTGAGAACAGTGTCAACCGCAGGCCACTTCTCCCAAATTCACTCTAGATGGGTACAGAAACCACCTTCAGGTGCAGTAAAAAGATACCTTCAGGCATATACAAAAACACCTGGAGGCACCTTTTCAGTATACCTGAGAGCCCTCTGAAAAGCACAAGCGCAACTGAATTACTGACAAAAAGTTGTCAAAGGCGAGGCTTGAACCAACGTGGCACTCTCCGGAGCACAACAATTTGCAGGTAATGTAACTATTCAGCAATCAGAACACATCATAGTTTAATGTTGATTTGTTATATTGTGGACCATTGTTCTCCTCCACTGGTTTTATTCACTACCTGAGGTTAGTGCTTCATGACACCTATAGGTTTCTTCCCAAAAGCATCTGGAGGTGTTTACTTGATGACATCAGCAGATGTTCTTCTTAAGACACCTGAGAGCGCACACTCAATGGTGCTTGTAGATATTCTTCATTTGGCACAAGAAGATGTACTCACAATAACACCTGGAGTGGCATTCCCGGACCACCTAAACTTTCAATACCACTTGCAGGGGCATTGTGAATGTCACTGTCTGCCGGACATTCTGTGGATGACTTATATGGCTATCACAGATAGACAATAAGATTGTTTTGTTTTTGGCTTTTTTTTGGCCGCAATGTTGTGAATTTGTGTTTATGATACAGCTGAGGCAACAAAATAATTCTGTTGGTAGGAATGACGTGGTAGTTAAAGCTTCAAGGTCCGGTTCACAGGACCGCCAATGACCGGTGAACTGGACTGGACCGGACCCAAAAAAGACCGGACCGTATAAGGACCGGGTACTGGTTCGAACCAGTCACGGTCTGCGGTCCTGGGAAAAGAGAGAATTTTACAGGACCGGTAAAAGACTGCTAGGACCGGTCCTGAACCAGTTCAGAAGAGTATATGATACAGAATCAATACTCATGCTCTAGAAGCTGGGGCTTTGGGTCCTAAGTGAGATTATAATGGAAATAGAAAGCTATAATAGACATATAGAACATATTACAAAAGAGTTTATGCAGCACTACTACATCAAAAGCTACTATCTAGTAGTGTAATATGTGCTGATCAATAGATTTCTTACATTTGACAATTTTCTAGCATACATATACTGTTCTAGATGCATCTGAAATAGACAAGATAGTGAGATATACAGTAGAAGACTGGTTCTTATTGAATTACTGGACGAGTATTATACTAGTACGGCCTACTGTGGAAAGATGTTGGTCCAGTTCTGTGTTCCCACACTTCACTCAACTATTTTCAAAACATGCAATTAATTATTAGAATGATCTTTTATTAAGAAGATTAGTGATAATATGTTGATATAAACTCAATAAAATCAAAAAACTTGCAAAGACACGAGTCTTTTGACAAAAATGCACCAGTTTGACTGGTTTAACTGCAGTCCGGACCGTTGAACGGTCTGACCGGTCTAACTGCTATAACCGGACTGTGGTCCTAGCGGTCCTGATTTAGGACCGGTCCCGGTCTGCGGTCCTTGAAATCTGAGAAAATCTGAGGACCGGCCGGTCTGCGGTCCTCAAATTTTAAGATAAAAAGACCGGACCGGACCGGACTTTTAAGCTCTACATGGGGCGGATCTCGCACCGTCGTTCGTATGGCCAGGGCGTATGATATTCAAATATGCCACAAACCCAGATATGGCCTCAATAATACACGTGGACGCCTTCTTTTTATTCCAACGCCTGGCTGATTTTCCTTCTCCATCTCTCCTTGTTTCAAACATCATGTCCAACTTCCTCCCCTTCCAAGGCTACGCCGCTGGCAATCCAGCGGCTCAGTCTTCGGAGAAGAGCATCTCTCTCCGTATGTGTGTTTCTCTTCTGACGTAGCGTTAATCTCACTCTATTCAGCGTCTCTCGACCGTGGTCCCCCATACATTGATGAGGCTAATGCCACGTATCGCGATGTGTCGTATCCTTGGATAGTTGGTCGCGCCTTTGACCAGGTTCCCCCCTGGACATTCAACCTGTTCGCATCTCTGCGAGTCTCATCGATGGGAACAAATTACCCACTTTCTACGTCGTCATTCGTGGCAGCCGTGTTGGTGTCCTTCTTGACAGGTTAGTCCCTTTACTGCCCCCTCCGTCTTATGAATTCTAAAATATATTTTTCAAGCGTCACCGCTGATGAGCAGTGCAAAAGAACACCACCAAATCACACACACACACACACTAACAAGTAGGCGTGGAAATGCAAGTCCGCTTCGATAGCGGGTCTGCTTTTAATTGTTTAAAGTTCGATGAACTGGGCTTTGGGGTTTCGGGAAGGTATGGGGGTTCGATTGCAATGGTTCAAAATGTATAACAAGTTCGAGGGGTAACAGGGATCTGATCTTTAGTTGAAAACTAGAGGCCAACAAGAGTCACAGGCCGATTGGGATGCGTGAGGCAGACTTAATAAAGCTCCAACCGGTCCGTCAATCTTCAACCACGCTAAGAGGTCTGCGTCCAGATACCCTGGTATCTATCTAGTGCTCTAAGACTCAACGGACTCTGTCCGCGGCTTAAAACGATAGCTTAGCTGCAGTCTAAACCACACTCAACGGGGACTGGGTCTTCCAATCAGATTCTTTCAAGTAGTTAGATGACTGTTCTGAGACAGCGCCGGGAACGTCGATGGCACAGACAATGGCTAAACTTCAATTACTCAAAGTAGCTCCAATGGCTCTAAGTTCCTTTTGCTTTCAGATTCAAAGTCACCTATGTGACAGAACTTCTATTCAATCCTATCGAGCTAACCGACGGTAAATACTGCTTTGTGGGCTGCATCTACTGGGGGTCTAAGCTAGTTTACAGTATGCTAACGAGTGTATTATATAGGTATTTCTAAAGAGCATGACTAAAGCTGGTTTACTGTATTTTACCCGCCACAGGAGCGGCCGCCACGTTGGCGGGCCCCGTGAACCTCATTGTGCCCTGGGCCATATGACCTTCATCATTCGAGACAAGTCCAGCAGAGATGGGATGCTAAGATGCATAAAGAAGACAGAGGAGTGCACAGCTGGGGTTGCCAGGATGTGCCAGAGACGAGGGCAAGGAAATGGAATGGGTATGTGATGCCTTGACAGTCAACGGGATGTGCCTAGAGCGCGGGGCCCATAACCTGTTGAGGGCGGAGAAATCGGAGGCGGGTTGACGGCCTCGACGACGGCAGGTTTGGCTCGGAGGCACAGACCGCGGGACGCGACGATAGACGAAGTCGGACGAAGATGATGGTAAAAGATAAAGAAGGGATTAGTTTATGTAATCAACAAGTTGTATCTACGGCCACGGCCAACCGGATTCCAACACTATCGTTGCTTGTGCGTTTTTCCATCAGATGTGGCGTTTAAGGTACTCACGGACCATCTCAGCATCCAATGTGCTGTGCTCACTGTTGGCGTCCCTGGCGCAGTCCAAAACTCCTACGGTGACGAAATGTCGGCTCACAGAGCATACAATCAGGCAGCAGTGTCTGGGTTTATAAAGGCAGTTGGCATCTAGTTTCAAATATACCATGTTCTCGATACAATGTACACCACCTTTTCTCAGTCGAATATGAACTCTTCCGCTCGTATAGGAATCACACTAATTTATCCTTACCTGTGTGCAACAACGACGTAGACATACTAGACGTGACATTCTGTATCTACGACCCATCAATTGACCCTCGGGAATTCCCGAATGTGGCGCACCATCCTCCAAAACGTCAATTCTGTCGGACGATATGAGAGTGACACTTGCAAAATACCACCTGACAAATGCTTAGCAGTTATAGTCACTGTATCCGCGGTCAAACTGGAGTTTCTGTATCTTATTTAACACACAATTCATGTCAACATTGCTGGACAGTCCGTGAAGAGTACTCCAACGACATTCACACTTCATCTAGACCCAACTCAATGCCTTGGAGGGTTGTTCCTGACTAAGTAAAGGTTGTGAAAGCTGTTTTCAATGTTAGTTCGTCAGAAGGTATCTTTCATTCTTACCTTAAGGAAAAGTCATTCTAGGTCAAACCCTTAAAATGACATTTTACACATTTTTTTTAAGCGGTGATACATCTCACGCACACAATTGTATCCCGCCTACTCCGAAGACTATCGGTGCTCTAGATCTACCTATATCGTCCTCCGAAGACGTCGGATGATCGGGCCGGTCGTTCTCAAGCACTCGTTTCTCTGCTTTGACCATCATCCTTTGTCCTGGGCCTCCTTTTTTCAGTCGATTATCGTTCATAATACCAATCCTCGCGCCGACGAGGACCTATACATCACCTATGAATGCTCTCCATGTTCCAATTCTCGGATACACTTGCATCGCCCTACTAGCACGCCTATTGTTTTGGAGCGGCACTACAAGCTTAATGGTACCCCAACAGGCGAGAGAACGTTACTCTGGGGAGATCTACACTCCTACCACGGATGTTTCTGCCCAATCTACTGCAATCGCGAACTGACGACATCTTATTAGACCACCGATGCACTAGCATTTGCCTTGGGCTACCCTTTGGCAATGACGAAGACAAATGGACGTCTCCTCAAGGCTCACGTCCATACGGGCACTCACACGCCCTGCCGCTCTCTGGTACCTCCCTTCAAAGCAGCACCGAAGTCGGGGACTCGTTAACGTGTGGGTCAGCCCCATGCGGGCCTTATCCGCCGGGCTTGTTTGTTGGAAATGGATAGGTACAAAATCACGCCGGTCACTCCTACCTTCCTACTTACCACCATGACCAAACCAGACCCCGATGTCGAACTCATCACGTCGCCTGGGAAGGTTGCCGCCATTCATCGCCTTTCCGCCCTTCGTTCCCCCAAAGGAAAGCTCTCAGTGGGCAAGCCACCCTTGCTTCGGATGCCTGGTCAAAGGCAGTCTCTCTTGGCTTATACGAAGGCAACCCACGATTCGAAGAGGGCCTCGATTTCGTCCAAGGGTTCTCTGCAGCCGTCCGCATCGTCGCGTCCCAAGCAATTCAAGTGTTCGTCCTTGGGCTCCAAGCAAGCCTCTGCGTCGTCGTCTAAGAAAGCCTCTGCTTCGTCGTCTTTGGGCGTGAAGAAGGCCATACCTTCCCATTCTGCCCCTGTGCCAGAATTGAGATACCGTCAGGCCTCCTCCCAAGGTAACCCGCACGCAGCACCGGCTGCCCCTCTCGCCTCTACGTCCCCTAGTGCGGACGGCTCGGAGGAGGAGAACGAAGACGAAGAGGAAACGGTTGACATACCCGTGGCGTACGTTGGTCAAAAATTTGTCAGCAGCTTATTCGCCCTGACTATCAACTAGCGCGTACAGCTCTGACGAAGAGGAGATCGAAGCAGCAGCCCGCCACCCCATGCAGTACGTCCACTAAATTTTGTTCTCGCCCCTTCACCCTATGATGTACCCATAATTCAATTTAGAGGGTAATAGCGGGGCCCGCTATTCCAATTTAGACGGCTAATTACCGCCCGCAAGCTACCGCTTAAATTGAAATTTGGGAAACCCACTGATATAATCCCTAGCCTAGCCCGGGCGTCCCAATGTGTTCTATTATCATTATAGATGATGTAATAACACCCCAGAGGTGTTCCCAGTATGTCAAAATGCGAACATTCATGATACTAGGTGAACCCTTATTCACCCTTCCTCCTCAAGTACACCCACTGGTTCGCATATTTACATCTTTAGGACTGTTCTAATAGTCATTTGACATCATATAGATGATATCTTGGGGCCCAGGTCACAGGTAGACCTCGAAGATACACCCCTTTGGTACATGGTGAGAATATGATCTTTGTACTAATTCTCAAATGTCCATGCTCTATATTGAAGGGTGTTCAACCTGGGACATATTCTGGGATGCTAAATACACATTGTATGATGTTAAAATCAATAGTCCACCTCTCAGATGTGTGATAGTTGGGGTGGTTCTTGGTGTAGAAGGAGGGGATAGAAATTATTGTATCACTTATATTCGCATTTTGACATACTGGGGACACCTATGGAGTGCTAATACATCATCTATAATAATAATAGAACACATTGGAACGACCCAGAGGTCAGGGGAAGTTGATGGTATGTGTGCTTTCTTGGGGGACATTATTTGGGGTATACCAAAGGTTTTGACCGCATTTTTCACACTCCAGACCTCATCTAACTCATGATTAGAGCATTATATACATATATCTTCGAATATAAGGTGTCCCCAGGTCATGGCAAGTTGATAGTGTGGCCCCAAGCTGAGTGGTCCGGGTTTTTGGCATTTTCATCATATCCAAGGGTTCTGTTGACATGGGGACCTAACTGAGTGACATATACAATGCCCCAAAGGTGTCTGGACGACCTACAAGTGGTTCCAGGTCAGCCCCAGACGAGGGCAAAGTGCTGCTCCCTTTTTGGTGCTTTTTAAGGGATTTTCAATAATGTTTGGCTTGTTTCTCAGCCAGTTCTTCGTCTTTTTACATGGTTCTTTATGCTGCACACAACTAAATTTTAAGGGGAATACAGCCATACCAACGCCTGGTGGATCCGAGGTATGTGCTCCTCGTCAAAAATGCGCCACACATCGTTCATTGCTGGTTTCAGCAGCTACCATCTGCCCCTACCTATTCCTGCTCTTTACAAGACTTTCCAATTTATATCCTCTATATACATCACCCATCCCCACCCTATGTCCTGGCAATAGCCCAGCATTTATGCTGGTACCCTGGTATCCTGCTATCAATCCCCCATCAGCTATCTCACATCTCATCTCATCATCAATCCATCAATGCTATCATTCCCCTGATCTGCATTCCCCTGGGGCTACAGCCCATTGCATCATTCCCTCCCAATTGGGAAATCCCGGGCTAGGCTAGGGATTATATCAGCGGGTTTCCCAAATTTCAATTTAAGCGGTAGCTTGCGGGCGGTAATTAGCCGTCTAAATTGGAATAGCGGGCCCCGCTATTACCCTCTAAATTGAATTATGGGTACAGCATAGGGTGGCCCCTTTGTACTAACCCACAGTCATAGTGTGGACAGCAAGGCAGCCAAGGTCCGTCAAATACTGGAGGAAGCCAAAGCAGCCAGGCTGCGACAGATAATTGCGAACTCTCAATAGTGAGCCGCTCATTTTCTAATAGGTCTTTTCGTACTTTTCGCTCACGCGCGTGGACAGCTCCGATGTAGATGAGGACGAGGAGATGGAAGAAACGCCGGTGCAACAAGCCGAAAGCGCGCAGCGGTAAGTTAAATGTCCTACTCATTGCTATGTTACTGAACGCCATCATAGTAAAATTAGAGAAATGCTTCGAGCCCATCGTCCCATCCTGATGAACTATCGTCTTGGAGCGGCTCTCATGTACATCCGTACGTGTTCAGTTCTATCATTTTCTTTCACTTACTTACCGTCCATATAGCCATTGAATCTCCCGTCGAGACCACTGAATATCCCGGATGGTACAAACCGCCCATCGAGCACTTTGTTCACACTGAGGTCATTGCCCTGCTGGACAAAAATGGCTTGGGCCACCTCAGGGAGAGCTTCGAGACGATTGGGGCATACATCCACGCTGACATCGTCAAGCTGTCGCTCCAAATTCAGGGCCTCGACGGGTGGGAGTGGAAGATGCATCTGATGAAGGCACTGCAATTACTGCCTCAATCTGTTGACTGGAATCGCCTCCTTCATGTTCTTTCGGAATATGTGCGTCCATATTAGGTTATTGGTAGAACAATTCGTGTTTCGAAATTTGATATCGCTCCCTGGCTGCCTGGCGTCGTTAGATCACCACGTGGAGAGCCCCCAGGCTGACTGAAAACCTGGAGGTCCGATTTGGTCTTCCAAGGTCGATTTGAATCAAACGGACCCTGATCGCCAGATTTGGATGAATCGCGTGCCAGGGCAACTTGGACTGCACCATCACCATGGCTCCTCAGGCGCCGAAGAAACGCGCCTCCAGTGTCATCGATATTTCTTCGGATGAGGACGCTGAACCCTCGAAGGCCCAAAAAAAGGGCAAGTATATGGAGATTGATCTCACGCAGTCTGAGGACGACAGAGCAACTGATTTGGACGACAAGATGGCCAGCGACGCGCCAAAAGGGATGTTCTCGGGAAAGGACCTGAAGAGCCTCATCAAGCCCCTTCCTGTGAGTAATTGTTTGCTTGTATGCTGCAGGGGCTGAGACGTTGCAGCGACGACATGACGCTGCGGCTGGCTCATCCAAGTCCAACACCCGTAGCGAGCCAAAGCAGCCGAAGGAGGAACCAGGCGTCTCTGGTACCAGCACTGTGGCGCGAGATTCAGTACAACCACTTCAGGTGTGCATACTGCGGGTCCATCTATCATACATCGACTAATGTGCTGCAGCTTGCTCGCGATCGCATCAAGGCTTCGTTGTCGAAGCATAACATCGCATCGAACATGCTTGAACCACAAGGGGTGCGTCCTATCCATTTATTTACCTGCCCCTTCTTCTGACAACACAGTCATAAATAAAGGAGCACACTAAAACATCCAAGAAAGACGGTGAGACCTGGAGACGCCTTGAAGAGCTCGAAAAAGAAATTGCCAAGACGGCGCAAGCTTTCGACCGCCTGCGCGCCGTGGACGGGGACGTGCAACGAGTCGCTATCGAAGATCGTCAAGCCGTAAGTGTGTCGATTCAAGTCTCATGTTCATTGGTTTGACGGGGGATGCAGTTAATGGCCAAATTTGGAGAGGACTTGGAGTGTCCGATGTGCTACGATATATTCAAACAACCGTCATTGTACGCCACATTATGAATGGTGTAGAATGAGTGTTGACAAGCCCATATAGCTTCACGCCATGTGGCCATGTTTTCTGCGCAGAATGCATCCGGCAGTACTGTAGGACACAAGCTGCGCAGGCGCCTCGGCCTCCTGGCATGATACTTCGGGAGTACACCCCAGCCCATCGCGTGTTCCGATGCCCGACGTGCCAGGAGCATTCTCCCAGGGAATTCAAGATTACACGTGCATACGTCGTCCAGAGGCTTGTGGAAACTTGGAAAACTGCGATGGAGAATGGCTTGTAGTATATTTCTGTGTCGATCGGTGTTGCGTCTCAATACCTCAAAAAAATTAGCATAGGTTTACGATTTCAAATACAAGGGCACGTGGAATACAGTCCGCCGGTCACAGTCAGAAACACGCGCTCTGGCAAGGCATGCGATTGGTGAGACGGGTCATTGGCAATTAACGCCACATATTGGAAAACTGATTGATGTCTTTCCGACGCGATAGGACGTGTGGGCCCGCTCATGGAGGTACATTTGTATTTCACGTCGGACTGCTCTTCTCATTCCTCTGTCATGGTGGCACACATGAATCCAGGCGTAGTATGTGTTGCCTCTCCCGAGGCTCAAAGGTATTCTTTACTACTTGGCCGTACTTACTCACTAATTAATTGGTTAAATTTGACAGTATCATCAAGGCACACATGGATATTCTTTGTAACTCGTCGTCGAGGGACCATCCACAAACAGGTTAGGATACCTTCTGTTTCCACCCGGGAGTTTCATCATTCAACCCAGGACATAGATACTGTCGACCTCTGCGAGGAGCTCCAAGAAATCAACGCTGTGTTTCTAGTACCTACACTACTCTCACTCGGCGTGAAGTCACTCGAGGATCTGCAAGTCCTGGGCGGGATGTGTGTGACGCCACAGTATGGCGATCTTGTCCGTCAGGCTATCGGTCTGATGGAGGGACCTGATTGGGCTATACTTGGGCACACTCTGCGACGGCTGGCGAACCTCGTTGGACATATCACTTACATGGCGAGTCCTCAAGCCTTATCGCAATCACACGAAGGAAGAAGTACGTGCCCACTCACTCATTGTCCTTCGCGTTGCTCATTCAGTCGTCTGCGCAGTCATCGACACCCAGGCATTAACTCGGAATTTTTTCGAACCTCGTGTACGAGAGGCCTTGTTCAGCCCCACGGTTCAAAAGCTGAAGGAGATGAACAAAGAGATGCGCCACATGTTGTCTGATTTGGAGGCGCGGTGGGTAATGTCTATGATCTAAGTAATACATTGAGAAACCATCATTCTGAGTCACATATTTGATAAATTGTGTGGGTAGAGGTCTGTATAGGTATACCTCAAGAACAACGTTCGATAGGGCAAAACATATACCACGGCAAAAATGAGCTGCTGTCCGGCTCGAACTCGAGATCGATCTGTCTAGAAAGTCAGCTCGCGCCACCGCTGAGCCATAAGCATGCCGAAAGTAGTCCAAATGCACGTATCTCGTACCCGTTGGAAGGGAGGCGGTGTAGGTCTTGCCTTTTTGGGCACCGACTACTGTTACCAAATACCACGATGTCGACTATTGGCAATAGATATTTTCTTGCTTTGCCCCTCTTTTTCTTGCGCGATTATGGCTGGTCGACGTGGACGCCCGCGTAAAAATCCGTTGGAGCCTGGATTATGGGACGCTCCGGACGACCAAGGCCAAAAGACGACGGATTTTATTTTCACTATGGACAAACAAGGCCGAGCGTCTACCCAACCCTTGCAGGCAAGCAAACCGCCACCTGCGCCCTTATCCAAGTCAGTGTCAGTGCCAGAGGTTGCAGCTCCTGTGTCTACGCCTGCTGACGAGTATGCGTCGTTGGATTTCGAGGATGCTTGGGTGGATCCACCCTTTTGGGCGGGGGACCGTGTACCACCCAGAGAAGAGGAGGTTGATGAATCGGAGACAGACGACGAACCACAGAAGGATACGGGAAAACGGAAGAAGAGGGCGTCGGTGAGTCCGGCTCTTAACTTAGTGTCCATGATGGCTAATCTTTGCCCAGGACGACCCCATGGCAGAATGGCGACCATGGATCGACACCTTCCTGAACGAGAGTTTGCGCCTGCATGGGCGCGGGTTTGATTATGGAGCGTGGAATTGCGATACATGTGGGATTCCATGGGAGGAGCCTTCGGTGGAACAGTGTCGTCCTGGGGAGCCTCCGAAGGACTCAGGAGTGGATAGTACAGAGGTCGCTGGTCCCCCTTCGAGTGTTCAAGAGCTCTTTCGTTGCCGTACTTGTGGCTCCTTCCACGAATGCCAGGCATGCTGTCTCAGACGCCATCAACGTACACCTCTGCATAAGATTGAGGTATGTTTTTCTTGTAGCGTTGGCCTGGAAGCCGAATTGATTATGATACTAGGTCTGGCGCTCGGGCTTCTGGACGCGAATACCTCTGCCGCCCCACGTTGCGCAGAGGCTCTGCGCAACGTGGGTCTTGTCTATCAACTAAATCATGGAGGCGGTCTTTGCATTTTTCCGGACCCGACGCCCCGCCTGTTGACGGTCATGGACGTCACTGGAGTTCATGTCGTCGATTGTCGCCTCTGCACCTGTGATCGTTCGCGCGATATCCTTACTTGGCAGCAGTTGTTCCGAGATGGCTGGTACCCAGCGACAACTCGAATTCCTCAGTCGGCGGTGACAATGGAGCTCCTCGACCTCTATCGACGGTTGAAGGTGGTGGGGACTCTGAATGTGAGAGATTTCGTGACGTGTCTAGAGGACATGACGGACCCTTGGGGGACGGACGCACCACCCGATCGTTACAAGGTTTTTGGACGGGTGGCTCGCCAGGATGCATTCCTCGCTCGGGTACGGCGCTCAGGTGTCGCACATGCTTCGGGTAGACTGTCGTCCGCCCGCACGGGGAGCCTAGTAGTCAAATGTTGGGCTTGTCCCCGTGTGGGTATCAACTTGCCCCCTGGGTGGGAATCTGTTCCCAAAGAATTACAGTAAGTCTGCCCTCGTATGGTACGTATTGTTGAGACACTCATTCTTTTTTCTATAGATATCTTTACCGTCCAACTCTGTCCATGGATGCCAACTTTCGGATGGTCTGTCGAATGCGACAGTCATCGCGGACCGACCCACCTCTCTATCCTGGCCTAGGAGTGCAAATGCCGGATGATTTCTATCATGGTTGGCTTCAGCAGAACATTACGGAGGAAGACGTAAGTCGTTGAAATATTGTCTTGGACCACGTCTCTAACTGCTCCCATAGATTTCTAGCTGCATCTCTTTTGCGGCGCTAATGCAAAAGGATACCAAGTTTACTGCCGGGCTTTGCTGGGCTGGGGTGGTCGGAGTCATATGCGCACGTCATGAATTAATGTTGGGTCTCAGTGATCTAGAGAAGGGCGAGCGGTAGGCTTTCTTTCTATCCGATTTTTGCCTGAATCTCATGAGCGACAGATACCGAAATACTGATTTTGTTCTTTACTGGGTCCTGTGCCACATGTCGGCGGATCTGGTGGCCATTACTTATGACATCGCTTGCCAATACAGCAAGCACTTTCGCCTGCGTATCCTTGCCCTCCAGGAGTACATTCGCGCCCAGATAGCCGCTCTTCCCGCTGAGCTGCGTGCGCTGAATCACCCTAATCTCCGGGAACCTTTGTTGGCGGAAATTATATGGGCATTGCCCATCTGGCACGGGAACGTCCACGAAGTCGATTGCGAGACAGAGAATTCCGTGAAATACCAGCCGGGCCTCGGTAAGACAGACGGGGAGGGTATCGAACGGGTATGGTCGATCATGAATCCGATGTTGTATATAACACGGGAGGAGCAACCAGGCGCTCGTCACGACGACCATGAGGACCTACTCAACCGTTCGAGCTTCAAGAAGAACACCAATCAAGGTGGGTTGTATCACTCTATTGTGAGCATTTTTCTGACTTACTGTTCTAGGATCTACTCTGGCGAGACATTTGCGTATTGCACTGTTGGAAAAGAAGGTCCAGGTGGACTCTTTCGAGGAGATTTCGTCGACGCTGACGCCGGAGCTTCGGGGGGAATGGCTGAACCAGGTTCGTCTTTGGGAGGAGGATCGCACGCAGCGGAACCCATTTCGTCTGCCAGGCAAGGGTTTGTCGATATCTTCGACCAGTTATAATTCATTACTAATGTTGCACAGATAGTTTGACTGAGTCTGAAGTCCGAGCGGAACTGCATACAACCGAGCTGAAAGAGATGGAAGAGCTTTTGCGTACGGATGGCGTGGGTGCAGGCGATGAGGCCGAGTTTGTCGAGTCGATTGGGGCTGAGACTGGGACAAAGGGGAAGAAAAGGAAACGGACACGACGCGCCAAGCCGATAACTGTGGGCGCTTTCCTGGTCATGGGTTTGCAACTGGAGGATGCTCAGTAAGTGGTCACATTGGCTTTGAAAGGATCTAATGTTGATTTGTTTGGTCTAGACGTAAACTCGCATTGGCAAAGACTGCCGGGATGGTTACACCAAACCAGGATGTCAGGATTCGAGAGCGACGGGTAGCCTGGCTGACAAAGCTGTCCCATTTCAGACGGCACCAGAATCGTCTTATGTCCGGCGTCGCGGACGTGCTCGAGGGAGAGGAGGAGGATCGGAGGGAGGAGCAACTGAAGCAGGACGGGGACAAGTCTACTCCTCCAATAGAGACAGAGGACATCAAGTTGTACCTCCCGTCTGCCTGCGACGAGGACGACATGTGTCCACCTGACCTGCGGGAGAAAGAGGCAACACTGCGCAGAGGACAGTGCCATGATGCGCTCCTCCAGCTGCGATCTCGCCTCATCGCTCGACGGCACTTGATCAACTTCCGCAATGCAAACGTGACTGGCCAGCGTCAGATGACACGCTCCGCTTCCTGTATCAAACAAATTAGCGAAAAAATCCGCGAGGCTACCTCCAAGTATCGTAGAGCACGGGAGGCATTGATTGCATTGGTGGGGGAGACGTCTCTGGGCGGGTTCTGTCCGTTGTCACCCAGAGAAGTACGTACAACTAGATATCGTACTCTAGTCCGAGGGGGTACTATTTAGTTGATTACCTCTAACAAGAGGGTGTCATTGGCGAGTACGGTAACTAGTTACTGCACCCCTACGGGCCCGCCGCCAGCTAGCAGCGCCAGCGCGCGCCCGCGGGACTATCCGGTACCATCCCTTACCGCATCACCACTCCGAAATCCTGATCCCGCGATCAATCCATCCGTTCCGTGCGATTAGAATGGGTTCCGGGCATTCCGTTCCGGGATGTGCGCCACATCGCGTCCAGCCAAAATGGATCGCTGGCTCGCGATGCATTGCGTAGGGGCCAGAGAGGGAGGAGAAAGGTAAATAATAGTGGAATTGCGTAGGAATAAAATTAAAACGATACACGTAGGGGGGGGGGCGAGAATGGCAGGTCGCGAAATGTGGCGCTCATAAATAAAAATGAGCGTGCACCCAAAACGGTAGGTAGGGAATGGGGTATGGAGGGATAGATGGTAGTATAGGTAGCAGAAACGTTGCAGCCAAATACGTAGTGGTGGTGCGCTCGAGGATGATGGAAATGGGTTGAGAATGTGGCGCAAATGGGGGATGGAGCGTTGGGCGTGCCGGCAGCTTGAAGCGCCGAAATCGAATGAATAATGTGTAGGAGCCGTGGGGGATCGTTGGAGAGACAGCAGTCACGGTGTAGGCATGGCGGCAGGTTGGATATGGGGGTGAAAATGACCGCGGGGCACGGGTGAAATGGTGGGTATTGGATGCCCGTAACGAGCGATAGTGTTGTCCCACGAGCGTCTACATGTCGCAATGCCAGCGTAGGCACCCGAATCCTGGTACACGACCGTCATTGACGTTGTTGGGGGTCACACCATGGTCGGACGACGCAACGGCAAAAATGAGGGAAAAGCCAGCTTCAACGGGACGCGTGGCTAATGAAAACGTTCCACAGCTCGTGCAGCGGCAGAAAACGGCGGATATGAGACGGCGGCAACGTTGGTCGCAGACGACGGTGGACGCAAGACCTGTGATGAATGATGACGTCCAGTCAAGGCTCAAAATGGTAATCATTTTTGATCGCAGGATTTGCCGTGGCGTATGCTTCAACGTTAACACATACATGTCCTAGCCTACCTCTGCTTCTATTCCATCCTCCCCATCCTCCATATCTTCTCCTGCACCCCTATTGTCCACCTCATCCTCCTCCACCACAAAATCAATAACTCTTGTAACTTCCAATCCCGCAAGGGTTTCCCTACCTACCTCCATCAACGATGACCAGGTTGACTCGAGCTTGTCTGACCGACGCTCACAGCGGACAGCGTTCTCTTCAGCGAAAGCAACCAAACCCTCGCGCAACGTGTCATCAACGTCAGACCTCGTGAACTTCTGGTTGCGCCACCAGTCAGCCCTGGATCTGCCGTAACGTACCACGCGGGTCATCTCCTCGATGAGGAGTTCAACCTCTTCGCGCCAGCGTTGCATTCGCGCATGTGCCTTCACCCATTCAATCTTGAACGCTGAACTTTCGTCAGTATTGAACAAGTATGAAGAGAAATGCAACACTTACTTGCATGAATTTTGGGAACCTCTGCCTCGTCGATATTGGCAGCGCCCGAGCCGTATGTATACCAAATCCAGGAAATTTGACGCCTTCCCTCGCCCTGTGAAATGATGGCAGCCGCATCGGGGAGTCCGTGAGTGCTCTCATCAATGATACCAATATTGCGCAGTTGTTCGCGCTCCACAGCTTCTTCCGCCGACATCATACGCTCATTGATACCACGAATATCTGTGTCCTTCAATTCTTGTAAATCCTCCACCCATGTCCCACGCCCACGCAAACGTAGAAGGGCACCCCACGCGTGCTTGTAACGTAGCTTGTGAAGTTGAATCGAGATCTGTACGCCACGCTGGATATTTTCGGCCCGATATAGATCTCTTAACGAGTCTGAGTTCGTTGTGATGTTGAGGGGACTACCCGGTGGATTCCTGCTCTTGTTCTGGCGCACCGAGGTCGCAGACCTTGGTAGGTGAAGAAGTCGGGCAGCGAGCTGTCGCAGATGACGGTGGCGCTTCCAAGTACGCGTTCGTCGAAGTACTAACGCGTGCGCGAAAGTATAGGTTCCAAAAGTCTCTCGACAGTTGCAAGGGGCTTCTGTGTTGATATTGTGGGGTGATAATTATATATATGTGTTTCTACGACATGCTACAGTATTTATACTGTACGCTGTCGGCTTTCTCTTCCGTCTAGTTCTACGCTTAGGCCTCTCGATGCCTGCGTCATGTACCCTGATCGAGCGATCGTGCGACGATCCGGGGTTTGAGTCCGTGATGTGATTGGCGTTCCGTCGCGTCGAGTCAGACCACCTCGCGATATGACTCTTCGAGGGTGGTAATTCTCTCCGTTCCTGTCGGCTTTGGCATCCAGATTCCCAAAGGTGCCTGGGCGCCATGCATGGCGCACAGCCTTGGTGTAATCTCTTCCCATCGATCTGGATCTTCTCGTTATCGATCGTTGCAATCCATCGATTAGTTCGGTAGCTTCCGTGTTCTGAAACGTCCATGCTTGTGCCGTGTGAAGTGCTGCGCCATATGTTCCTAATGCGGACGCGCCGTGGATGGCGCGTTCACACGTTCCGACCTATATGGCGCTGGCGCCGTCGTGCGCCACACCCATGTTTAGTATCAGTTCTGCACTCAGCCCAAGTGCAGGCTGTACACCGAGTCGTCGGATTTTGGCCTGTAACATTCCGAACCGTGAACGCATGCCCGGCAGATCGCATGCGAAGACCGCTCCGTAGACCTTCTAGTGCCTCCCTTGCCTCCGCCTCGCGCAAACGTTCCTCCCCCGTGATCAAAACCGGTATACACGCACATTCCAAAGTACGATGAGCGGCATCGAGCTCTGATGGCATTAGAAGCTGACGCTCCTCAGCGTTGATATTTGAAGCCACATCAAAGTGGCGAAGCTGTTGAGGATTTAGATATTCCTCAAGGTGTGGCATAAAAATGCGCTGAAGGCCACGGAGTTTGACTATCTTTTTCATGATGTCACTACACTGTTTTTGGATGTTGAGTTCCTGGTAAGTCGTTCCCTGGTTGCGCGCCTTCACCTCCCACGCCAAGGCCTGCCTATCATCAGATAGTCAGTTTAATACCATGTGGTAACTTAAAGTGCTGGGGCTTACTGTAACACTTCCATCTCGATACCGAGATTGAGTAGCAGTACCATGCTTGACTCATGCACTACACCTGTTGCTTTCAGTGCCGTAGCCTGTTCTTCCGTGAGGAGCTGAAGCTTGACCTCGTTGAGCGTCGGGTGGATTTGATCCGGTAGTTCATACGGGCATGGTTGTTGGTCGTCCGCCTCCCACGCGACGATTTCTCTTCTCCATTCATCAATGACAGGTCGGCCGAGGTACTGAGTAATTCCCTGTGTAAAAGCCTTGAACTCTTTGGTATGTACTCGTGATTCCTTGATTGCTTCAACGAGACGCTTTGCTAATGTACGCTCTAAATAATTGATTTAGTGTAGAAAAAATAAAATACTGAACTACTCACCGAATGCTAGCATAGTACGCCAGTTATGGTGATTCCAGATGTCCTCGAGCGTGTCTTGGCGAGAGCCTGGGCCCATTACCTTTGTCTGCGCGGCAGCCCTATTACTGACCGACCAATTTTCCTCGATAGTCTCTCCGTGGGTCCTGCCGACACCAGGGCGATAATTAAATGAATAGATCGCGTGCTTCTTCTTTTTGTGATCTAAGAAGTGCATCTTCGGGATGAAGAAGAGGATAGATCCCTCTCTGCGCTCCATTCGCCATGACACGGGCAGTGCCTTCATACGAGCCCAGAAGTTCTTATCATAGATACAGGCAATATCGAACGAAAGTACGACCTCCTTGTCGTTGTCGCCCATAGTCGAGCCGGAGACAACGGGATCAATGTTACAAAATCTGTTATTCCCGAGATCAATGTCGTACCATAACGTGTAGCTAGGAAACCAAGTACCTTTCCCCACGCTGTAAATTACCCATCCCGTTCGCTCGCCATAGCCCATGCCGCGAGCAAGTAACACCGACAACACCGGTCGTTCGAAGACCCTTCACTTTTTTGAGATCAGCAAGCTGTGCTGCGCGAAAGCCAGAACAAGTGTCAATATCTTCCTCTGAGGCATGACTCCTTACAAACACGTTGTAAGGCGCCTGTTCAATGAAAAAGCACTTTCCGTCGGCAAGAGAAGGGTCCTTTTCGACTGAGGAAACCACTCCGTTTCGTGCGCGAAAGTTTCCATCAACCGCAAGGAATAATCGGCCCAACCAGCTGATTATTACAACACTGAATCAGAACAGTAACACTTCGAACAGAAAAAGCATACCTCTTTTCACCGAGAGGAAGCCTGTCCATGTTCAACCCTGGATGGGGACAGGCGGGGCATTGAATGGCAAGCCCACCACGCGGTGTTCCAGAGATTCCGTCTTCGGCATGACCCCGACCTGAACGCTTGACCATCCTGAGGTGGCGGAACTGCCGCACAGAGCGGCGAAGAACACCATAACGGTTGGGAGGGCGAATCTCAGTGATGTTTTCGGTCGTCGTCTCCAGTGCTTTCCAAAGGTCGTACACTGGAAGTTTACCAATAGTACTAAGTTGATGAAATTGCTTGAGAAGGGAAAAGGTCGTGGCGGTCTGAGGTTGGAGAGGGGTAGAGGGATACCACATATGGTGCAGTAATTGTTCATAGTACGGGGGCGCAGTCGAACAGCCACAGAATGAAAGCGAAACAGAATGTATTCCGTTGGTGTGAAGGACAACAAATGAATTGGTAGTGACTTGGGGGAAAGGACATCGAGAGCCTGCGTGCATGAGCTGAACTGAAACACCTATCTCCGCCAAGTTGACGTGCTCAAAGTAGATATCGTTCCACCTCTGGTACATTTAGCATACATAGGGAGACAATGAAAGATACACACCTCAACCCAATGCAAGGGATGATGATCGTGCACGCTGCGGCAGCATCCTTCACACATCGCTCCATGTCCGACGCACTCTTCATCCCGGCAGCGAAACACGGCCAGTTCCTCTCCTTCGCAGACTGTACATACGGCTTTGGAGTTTCGGCGCCCTTCTGTTACGAGCATAACGCGAAGGTAGTTTTCGCGGAATCTGAGCCAGGTGTTCATCGGGTTGGTCTGGAGAGGGTTAGTTAGTGTGAAATCGGAAATAAACCATAACTCACACTATTGATATATCGTTTACGAACAATAACATGTACGCCGTCCTGCGAGCCATCGTCAAGGGACGGATTTCCGCCAGTGCTGTCATCAAAGCCATCGTCGAGAATATCGTCAGGAACTGCAAGTTCTGGAAGGTTGGGGACATTCGTGGCTGAACTTTGGGCATGACTGGGGGCAGAGTGTTGGGTGTGTGCGGACGGTGGAGGGGGCGGGAGAGGAAGGTCCGCGAGCTGTTGAGAGGCGTAATGGGTCGTCTTGGATTTGACGCGACGTTGATCGACGGTCACCGAAGTTTGCGTCGCCGTGTGGGGCGTACTCTGATAGAGTTCCGGAGGTGGACGTTTTTTCTTGTGGCTGTTGGAACTAGTAGACGACATGATGTACAGGCCACGAAGAGAATCTGACTGATTTATCAATATGTCGCTTTTTGCCGACAGTCAGAACCATGTCCTCGTGTTACACCTGTAGTCATAGAATTTCTAAAAGTGTTGGGTTGTATCCCAAAAAAATGATAGGTATTTGTTGGGTTCTATCCCTGTGGGATATATCCCAACTCAAGAGAGCTGGAAAATTGCCTTCTTTGGAGGAGATTAGATAGAGAACTGGGTGATTAGATAGAGATATGCTCAAAGGAGTACCACTGAATTGATGGATTGATGAAGAGCAAGGAGGAGGAGAGGATGGGGAAATGTGGCCACATAGGGGGATGCAGATCAGGAACATTGATGTCATTGATGGGGAGGAAGGATGAGGATGGGGGATGGGGGATGGATAGCAGGGCCTAAATGTGGCACCAGAATGCGCATTAGGCTATTGCCAGGGTATGAGGAGGGTGGGAGAGGGCACCTAGGGGTCAAAAAATCGAGCCCATTCTAACCATCTGCATTAGGTAGGGACAGCTAGCAGCTGCTGAAACCAGCAATAAAACGATGTGTGGCGCATTTTTAATCGGGGAGCACATACCTCGGATCAACCTGGGGTTGCTCTAGATGTCTTCTCCTTGAAAAATGAATGTGTGCAGCACAAAGAACCATGTAAAAGACAAATATCTGGCTGAGAAACAAGCAAAACATTATTGAACATCCATCAAAAGTACCAAAAAGGGAGCAGCACTTTTCCCTCGCATTCTGGTGACCTAAAACCACTTGTAGATCGTCCATGGACCTTTGGGGCATTGCATATGATACTCAGTTAGGTCCCCAGGTCAACAGGATCATTGCATTTGGTCAAAATACCCCAAAAACGCGCCACACATCGTCGAGCCAGCCCACCTGCTTGCCATCACCTGGGGACACTTTGTACTCGAAGATATATGTATATAGACTTCTAACCATGAGTTAGATGGACCCTGGAGTGTGAAAAATGCGGTCAAAACCTTGGATATACCCCAAATAATGTTTCTCATGAAAACACATACACCATCAACTTCCCCTGACCTCTGGGTCGTCCCAATGTGTTCTATTATCATTATAGATGATTAATTAGCATCCCAGGAGTCCCTACAGTGTGTGAAAATGCGACTATTCATGCATATCCTTTTACCCTCTTTGCTTAATTATATACAGAAATCCTCATATCTGAGAGCTAGGATTCATTGGAAACATGTTTTTAGATGATAATAAACATATTAGATCACTCAGTTCGTTCCCAAGCACTGTATATTTCAAAGAAGTTATAAATGTCTGAAAAATCAACATGTGTTCCTATCAAGTTATAGAGTAATAGGTCAAATATGCATATTTTGATGAAAGTTCGCATTTTGGGTATCCAGACTGATGAAGGGAAGGCTTAAAACTATATAGAAACATTATTAGAACATATCTTAAGAGTCTACAGGTGAAAGGAAGTTGATTATATGTGTCAAAAGTGAATATCATAATTTGGGGTATATCATTAATATTCGCATTTTCACACACTGGAGAGACTCCTGGGATGCTAATTAATCATCTATAATGATAATAGAACACATTGGGACGACCCAGAGGTCAGGGGAAGTTGATGGTGTATGTGTTTTCATGAGAAACATTATTTGGGGTATATCCAAGGTTTTGACCGCATTTTTCACACTCCAGGGTCCATCTAACTCATGGTTAGAAGTCTATATACATATATCTTCGAGTACAAAGTGTCCTCAGGTGATGGCAAGCAGGTGGGCTGGCTCGACGATGTGTGGCGCGTTTTTGGGGTATTTTGACCAAATGCAATGATCCTGTTGACCTGGGGACCTAACTGAGTATCATATGCAATGCCCCAAAGGTCCATGGACGATCTACAAGTGGTTTTAGGTCACCAGAATGCGAGGGAAAAGTGCTGCTCCCTTTTTGGTACTTTTGATGGATGTTCAATAATGTTTTGCTTGTTTCTCAGCCAGATATTCGTCTTTTTACATGGTTCTTTGTGCTGCACACATTCATTTTTTCAAGGAGAAGACATCTAGAGCAACCCCAGGTTGATCCGAGGTATGTGCTCCCCGATTAAAAATGCGCCACACATCGTTTTATTGCTGGTTTCAGCAGCTGCTAGCTGTCCCTACCTAATGCAGATGGTTAGAATGGGCTCGATTTTTTGACCCCTAGGTGCCCTCTCCCCACCCTCCTCATACCCTGGCAATAGCCTAATGCGCATTCTGGTGCCACATTTAGGCCCTGCTATCCATCCCCCATCCCCCATCCCCATCCTTCCTCCCCATCAATGACATCAATATTCCTGATCTGCATCCCCCTGTGTGGCCACATTTCCCCATCCTCTCATCCTCCATCTACATCAATTCCCCTGATCTTCATCCTGTCCTAAACGAGATAGATTGTACCTGGCCTTTTTGGCTATCTGAGCTGCTTACATGATACACCCAAAATGGACATAGCTCCGGACCACCTGGGATTCTATCCCTACAAATACCTATCATTTATCCCACCAGATCCCAGAACATTTGTAGAAATTCTACTACTAGGGCTCCGTGTTAATGTTGCGAGAAAGAGCAAGGTAATGTTGAAACGGGGTCGAAGTGAGGCTTCCATGAGGCGAGAAGAGTGAAAGTTGACGTGTAGATGATGGTATGGGTCAAGGTTGGATCATCCGAAACGCTTGATCAATCGATAACCGAATACAGCAAACCACATTCCACACTGAATGTACGTTTACTGGTCATCTGGCTGGTACGTAGCCTACGATAACATATTCTAGAATACCACGCCAGGTATCTGATACTGTCAGCTGGACAGAGTCTTCTATTCGTATGCCGAGCGAGCATTTGCAGATATCAATGTTGAATGATCTGGTTCCATTCTTGCCTTTCCCCCATTATGTCGACTGAAAACAATGAATACGCCGAGCTAGTTGACGCTATTCTCAACCTCTCTCTCTATCCTTGCCAGCCGACTTGGTATCCTGACAAGAACGACTACCATGTCAGAGAGTATGGAGGCGGAGATGGGTTAGGTAGGGTTAGGGGGGGGTTTTATCTCGTGAGGCGAGGTCGCCAGTGCGGGGCATATTCTTCTTGGTACGTTTTGCTCTTCTACTGTCTTCGTCTTGGCTTAAGGCTGTTCGAAGGTCGACCGCAGAGACACATGTCAAAGGATATCCCGGCAACAGTCACAAGCATTGGCGAACTTGGCAGCAGGCTGTTATCGATTGGAGCGAATACTGCGAAGCGGGTGAGCTTGGATATCATGAGTGCGGCCGAGCCCGCCAGCGCACGAACACTACAAATATGCATCCAGCTCCTTCAGCTCCACCTGCGACACCTCCCGCCTCCCCTGTTCCGCAACAAAGCCATGGTCGAAGTCGAACCGTTGACGCCACTCTTTCTCCTTGTGCCACGACCACCAGGATCTTCACGTCGGAGACGCTCGGTAAAGCGTCTCCTGTCCGTGTAGCATACACTCCGTCTCCTTCCCAGGCAAAGGGAAAATTCAAACCAGCCTATCCCCGGTCAGCGTCTCCTACCAAGTCTTCAGCGTCTTCCCATACGCTGTCATCCACCTCCTCGATCTCCTCCTTGTTCGGTACGGGGTCATCACATTCATCGGAACCGCCTGCCCCGGCTTCAACCAGCTCGATGCCTTCTGGCTCGACATCTTCCGCCTCCTCCTCCCAGAAGAGCAGATATGTCCCCCTCGATCTCTCAGATGCCGATGACGATGACGATTGGTCCGGCAACGATACCACTATGCTCTTTTATGCGCTCCATGTTGAGGGCGAGGCAACCAGGACGTTCACAGATGTGTATGTATTTTTTCTTTAGCGTGATCTATTTAATAACTTACTCATAGTGATATAGGGAGTCGGCCGAGAGCGCTTTCCGTGCTGCTATCCGCGCAGGAAGGACTGCTTATATCAAGACTGGTAGCAGCCTTAGAGACGTTGTGATGTAAGATCTGTCAATTTTGCGGGATAATGTGGCGATGTTGTTTTAGCTAATCTTGTTATGTCATTTGCTTGTTGTCATCCGTTTGTCGGTCGTGTCTCCCTGTCCAATTGCTGTCACAACTAGTTTCATGCCTGCAACCGTCGAAAAACCGAAAGCCAGGAAGCGGCGCAAGGCTAACGCAAATGAACCACCTCAACGACGGGGTCCACGAGGTTGGCTTTGGGGAGAGCGCCGGAATTTTTTGGACGCTCATCGTGATGCGTGGGCTACTGCGCAAAAGGGAGGGCAGAAGAGTGTTCGACAATGGTCACGAAAGATGGCCGTGGCCTTCACAATCCTCTTCTCTCACCTGGCTCCCGATAAAGACTTGGATGAAACACCTATGTGCCCGGACGACGATGCTGTGAGGGAATGGGAGGTGAAGGAGGCCACGGAACTGGCCAAGTTGCCAGAAGACGAGGCGAAAGCACGAGAGGTGCAGCTAAAAACCATTGGCGAGGTATGTTTTCTTCTCTGAATCGATAGCTACTAGCTGACACGACGGCTACAGAAGATTATGCTGCATTACCGCAAGACCGCTAACAGTGTCAGTACGTCTGGTCAGAATGTCATCAACGACGCCCTCGAGGACCTTTTCAATCCCGGAGCCCTACCGCGACGCGCACAGGCCATTCAAGTCTACACCCATACTTATTGGGCGCAGATTAAAGACTTCTTTCAACATGCCTACTTCAAGGCGGCACGCGACGTCCTGAAAATTTTGAAGGAATACCCAGACATTGATTCTGTGTCGCTCCAGTACGACATTGACGTCAACGGCACTCCCGATCCTGCGTACAATGAAGACACTCTGTCCGACTACGAAAAACACCTTGGACCTTTGCGCAAAAGTGTCTATATGAAGGTCCAACGGGCGGTGGCGAAACGGAAGTACGATACAGAATCTGACGCTGTCAAAGCTCATATCGCCAATGTCATTCACTGGCAGTACGACCGTGATGTGATGGAGTACGAACAACGCGCAGAGGAGAATAAGGCAGCTACTGCGGAAAACTATTCAATGTACGTCGTCACAGCACTTTCGGCCTCTGCCTCACTCATCAATATTTCCAGTGCCTTCAACCAAGGCGCATTCTTTCTCCAACGCGCCGCCGACGCCATTCACACTCGGTTCGGTATGGCTGTCACAATAATGTTATGTGGACCCGTCGGCCATGATCACGGCAACCTTCAAGTGCGCAGGTGAGGACTTCCTATTGCAACATTGTCCTATATTTTAAGCGTTTTTTCTTAGCTGTCATGCAGGCACTACCATTGATAGCGACCTGACGTGGCCTCAATTTGACTCAAAGGGGTACGAGAAAGTGGAGAAATTGATGTTAAAATTCGGCGAAAAGGTTTATAGTACGTTCTCCCTCCACCTTCATCAGAATTAAGCTAATATAAATCCTGTTAGGTCCCGCAGACCGCGCTGCCCGTGCAATAGCTCGTCCGACCGACACACCCACCACTTCCACCTCAACGACTTCAACTCCTTCCGCAACGACTCCTTCCGTTGAACTGCCAGGTCTACGGAAACAGTGAAAGCAACGACGGGGTGACGATGAGAGTTCTATGTCCTCCGACGTCAGCGAGAGCGACTTAACCGACGAGGAAGATGACCTCAATGCCGAGGCTCGACGAAGGTCCCTGCGGCAAGGCAGAAAAACTCGCGGCATACCTATGGAAGATGGGGATGAGGGGTCTGCAACGGATTCATGGTCTGACCCACCTCCTGCGTATCGTCGTCCTGCATTTCGACATGCCTCGGACAAGGAGAATGAGGATGGGCAGTTGCGCCCACACGGGTTTTGGCAGCGTCGCATTCCACGTGCACGGATGCCTGACGACACGGATAGCGAGCTCAGCGAGTTGAGCAACGATGAACGGAGTGAGACGCCGGGAGACAAGGGCATGGCTGATGACGAGGATGGCCATTTGCGCCCACACGGATTCTGGGAACACCGTGTCCCTCGTCCGCGATTGCCCGATGACTCGGATAGCGAGCTCAGCAATTTGAGTGACGAACCAGATGGCGAGGAGTGCGAGACCCAGGGGGACAACAGGATGGAGGTCGACGTCTCTGAAGGGAATATCAGCAATCATCAAGTGCTGTCGTCTCCGGAGTCCTTACCGCCTTTGCCGCCACAGCAGATTACCTCGTCTCCAGAGTCCTCTTCATTGCCACTTCCGAATCCACAAGAGAGGACGGTCTCGCCGCCTCAAGTGCAACCATGGTGGCGACAGGATGACGACGACGATGTCCCATCCATGGAGGACATTGATGATGATGGTTGGCCTGCAGAACTCAAATCTGCCTTTAGAGGCTTCCGACGCGGTTCTACTTGGCCACGATGGGCTCGGCTCCTCGACGCATTTGTGGTTTTCGAACGCCACTCCGGATTTCCGGTCGAAAGTGGACGCCCCGTCACAACTCACCGTCCCACGCAAGTGGCCGAGTTCACTAAGAATTACCGACGATGGGAGGTGTCGCGTCCCATCAATGATGTCGCCAAGTTCCGGGAGTCGTTCTGGCAGTGGTGGAAGGAGCTACAGCCACCATTACGACGGGATGGCGCCACACTTCTCAGGCCTGATGATGTCCCGTGGGAGGAGCTGCAGGTCACTGCTGGGAAAAACGGCATGATTTTCGTTATCGGATGCCTCCTTTGGTGGGGCGATCACATCTTCATTCCGGGCGCTAGCAATGGGACGATAGCTGCGGGGGATTGGACTTTGGCTGTTGATGAGGTAATCTGGACTCTTGAGCAAGTCGTCGCAAGTGGCTCTATTCCTTCGGGAAAGAGGAAAGCTCAGACCTCTGCTGACAACAAGTCTAACAAGCGCCGCCGCCATAAGTAACATACATCTGTCGTCACTTTAGAATATGCCTATTCCTTTTCTTTTCGTTGGACTTCATATTTCACATACGTCGCACTGTCATTACGATATAGAGCTCCCGCTAGATACCAACGTAGATAGTACTTAGAAATCTGACTTGATGTTTTTGCAACGTGTCCGATCAATCCCGAACTTAGCCAAGGACTTCCACCGTCGTCTGCGACCAACGTTGCCGCCGTCTCATATCCGCCGTTTTCTGCCGCTGCACGAGCTGTGGAACGTTTTCATTAGCCACGCGTCCCGTTGAAGCTGGCTTTTCCCTCATTTTTGCCGTTGCGTCGTCCGACCATGGTGTGACCCCCAACAACGTCAATGACGGTCGTGTACCAGGATTCGGGTGCCTACGCTGGCATTGCGACATGTAGACGCTCGTGGGACAACACTATCGCTCGTTACGGGCATCCAATACCCACCATTTCACCCGTGCCCCGCGGTCATTTTCACCCCCATATCCAACCTGCCGCCATGCCTACACCGTGACTGCTGTCTCTCCAACGATCCCCCACGGCTCCTACACATTATTCATTCGATTTCGGCGCTTCAAGCTGCCGGCACGCCCAACGCTCCATCCCCCATTTGCGCCACATTCTCAACCCATTTCCATCATCCTCGAGCGCACCACCACTACGTATTTGGCTGCAACGTTTCTGCTACCTATACTACCATCTATCCCTCCATACCCCATTCCCTACCTACCGTTTTGGGTGCACGCTCATTTTTATTTATGAGCGCCACATTTCGCGACCTGCCATTCTCGCCCCCCCCCCTACGTGTATCGTTTTAATTTTATTCCTACGCAATTCCACTATTATTTACCTTTCTCCTCCCTCTCTGGCCCCTACGCAATGCATCGCGAGCCAGCGATCCATTTTGGCTGGACGCGATGTGGCGCACATCCCGGAACGGAATGCCCGGAACCCATTCTAATCGCACGGAACGGATGGATTGATCGCGGGATCAGGATTTCGGAGTGGTGATGCGGTAAGGGATGGTACCGGATAGTCCCGCGGGCGCGCGCTGGCGCTGCTAGCTGGCGGCGGGCCCGTAGGGGTGCAGTAACTAGTTACCGTACTCGCCAATGACACCCTCTTGTTAGAGGTAATCAACTAAATAGTACCCCCTCGGACTAGAGTACGATATCTAGTTGTACGTACTTCTCTGGGTGCCGTTGTTGGACAAGGACATCGAACTGTTTGCCCCAGGCGAATCGGACTCGCTGGCAGTGAAGAAGTTGGGCCGACTGTGTGGCCGAGATAGCAGAGTCACTGCGTCGGGTAGGAAGTTCGACAAGGTCGGGGAGGGATCAACGCGTCAGACAGTATCTTGGATTTGGACTGCGGGCGGGGAACCTGGGGAGGAAGAAGAATTCCTGCATGAGTGTGAGTAGTGTTCTCAATCTGTTGCAGAACATACTACTAAGTTTCTTCACAGGCGTCCGCGTGGAATGGTCAAAAGCGCTGGCGCGCAAGGACCGTTGGAGTGAGGAGGTGGAACTGTTGAAAGAGGAGATGCGGAGAGTGCTGAGGTCGTTGATGTGGGAGGAACGAGAGTGGCGCACACGCGCTGCGAGGCCAAAATTGGCGTCGGAGGCACAGGCGATTTTTGACGGGCATGTGGCATACACTATGAGACAGGCTAATGGGTTACAGAGCGTCAAGCAGTCATTTGAGGAACTATGGCTCCACAAGGAACCATCTCGAGCGCAGCCAGCCGGGCCCATGGACGCGCAGGCACAGGCTGCTGCTGCTGCTATCATTGCAGACCTCGCCAAATCCCACCCCCCCGAATCAAGAATCTGGATATCTCGACAACGCGGGCATGAGTGGTGGTCAGGATATACTGTGAGCTCGGGAGAAGTTTGACGATGGAAAGGAGAGTGGCGGGATGGCGGGTGGCGGGATGATGGAAAGATCGGTGGACTGCTTTTGGTGCGACGGTGTGCTTGAATTGCGGGTGAATAGCTCTTCTTATATTTTATCCTGTATTTTGTACGCATTTGGAATAGATTCTCCTGCCCTGGACAGATTGGGAAGCCCCCGACGTTTTAGCCAGTGCGGAAACCGCCGTTAGAGCGGTCCATGATAGTGCTGAGCCAATGAGAGGGTTCAGACAGGTTTCTAAAATGTCTCTGGTTAGCTGATGGGAGCTAACCCAACAGTTAGTATTTAATCAAAAGGGATGATCCGGGAAGTTTAGTAAATGGCCCGGCTACAGGTGCCTGCTCAGCCTGCTCGACTTTGGCGACCTCATAGCGCCGACGTAAAATGATACCTATGGAAGAATCTTAGTAGTCATACAGGACAACAGCAACCTATTGTGTACCAAGCCCCAGATTCTTGGTCCAGTTTAGCTCGTCCATTGTGTCCTCTAAGCTCTCCTACCGGATATTCTTGTGCATCTCCTTGGTAGCCCACGCCTTCGGGCCCAACTTGCTCCAAACATGTTCTACTGCCTCCCCGTCCGTCATGCCTGCCCCCTGTTTGTAACGGAGCGACTCGGATGAGGCGCATGCCTCCTCATGGACACTGCCATGCCAAACAGGCAGACCGACACATATCTTACGTCCCTCAACAGGTTCTCGCAGAATCGCTGGGAGAGACTTTTGGCGTTCCGCGAGATTTATTTTCCATTGACAACCAATGTCGTAAGAAACGATGAGTTGCTGCAAGTCCTCGCCCAGAATAGAGGCCCAAAAAATGTAGTCCATGTTTGCGTATCTACGTAAGATATGTCAGTATTTGTCTAACCTCAAGCCAACAAGTGATCAACAGACCTTTCACCTTTGAGAAGATCTCCCAGGCCAAGTGGTCGAATTATCTCGTGTCGTGTGCAGATACATCCCCCGACGCCAGTCGCACGCAAACCCTTCGAAACCCGCGTATCCTTCTGCATCAAAGCCGCGAAGGCGATACAGCTACTAATCTGTGAATATCGTCAGCAGCTATTCAAAACGCCCGAAAATATAATTTCTTACATCCTCTTCCTTCACATAATTCTTCAAGTAACTCTCGTATGACACAAAGCAGCCAAGGCCATCTGCAAGAAAGGTGTAGCTCTTGTTCTTGCTCTTTTGCCGCAGCCTGTTCTCCAAACGAAAACACGCGTCCATTCCCAGGAAAAGGGCATACTTGAACCTGTCAAGCAATTAGAACTATTCAAACCACAGAGGACTCGACTTACTGGAGATTGTCGTCGAGATCCTTCCAATTATCCGGCAGGTTAACCTTCGCCCTCGGACATGCCCAACATCGGACAGCAGCTGAACCCCAAGGTGCCGACCGCAGGCCATCCTTCAAATAGGCCAACCCGGATCGACGCATGTGATCCATATATGAGACTTGCTGCGACATAAGACCAAACACCTTGTACCGATCTGGCAGAAACTCCATCCCTGTGGGATCGGACAGGCGCTCGAGGGTTGTGACATAGTCGCAAACATTGACATTGGCGACAACGTTCAAGCGGCGGAAATGTCGCAAGCATTCAAAAGTTCCGAAGGTTTGTGGCTGCGCTGTCGATGCCGGATACCACCCCAAGCGAATGTACTGGCGCCATTCGTTGGCCTCATCAGAGAGATCGCAACCACAGACCGACATCGAAACCGAGTGTACTCCGTTAAGGTGCATCACAGTCACCAGCCGCAGTGCGCATGGTAACGGGCAAGCCTCCCCGCCATGACCCAGCTGAAAGCATAACCCTAGCTCACGCAGAGATGTTCTGGTGAAGTACCCGGACACTGACCATTCCTAGCAAAAGATCCATTAGATACTTCCAGAAAATAAAGAAATATAAGTACCTTGAGTGTGTGCAAAGGAGTGTAATGATGCCGGTCGAGACAACAGGAACGACACTCCAGAAACTCGCCACAAGTCGTGCATTTGAAAAGTCGATCCACGGTAGGCAGTACTGGCTCTGTTCGCTCGGACAAAGGCGAGCGTGGGTCCAATGTAGGCAATAGAGGGGATTGCGCTAGAGATGGATCCTCCTGCTGTCCTTGTCCTGCATGCATGGGAGGAGAATCCCCTAGAGGTGGTGCAGACGCAGTGACGGGCGGAGACGCGAGGCGGCCTTTGCAAGTCTGGCAACATGCAGTGGCAGGCAGACTTTCCCGCACGAAAAGCTCGTCCAGAATCGTTTCAGCCATGGGAATGAACAGTGCCATTGGATCATCCTGTAGTCAGGCGTGAGGAAAAATGTTTCATAGAAAGAAAGAAAAACGCACAGAGCTGGCGTAACTCTTCCGCCTGGTATCCCGAATCTCACCCGTCTCGTCTATCATCGCCGCCGGATTTGAGCCTTCCTCTATATCCTGCCAAGTACCCTCTGCGTCTGAATGGTCTAATGCAGCACCTTCGTCGGATTCCGAGTCCTCATCTCCTGGCGGATCTGTAACTGGTAGACCACGCCAATCCGTGTCACCATTTGCCAAGGACACACACGCGCGCTTAGGAATGGGGACGTCACGTCCTTCCGCAAATCGAATGGCTCGCTTGCCGTCAGAGGAGATTTCGTATGTTGTGTCGACATCTCGACGAGAGTATCCAGGCAGCGTGCTCTGAGCAACGGCTTGGGGAAGAGAGATGTCCGAAAACTTCAAAGTCCTGGGTCTGGCGCGAGGAGCGGTTGGCTTTGACAATGGATCAGATACATCTGGCCAAGGTTGAGTACCTCGCGATAGGTTGGTTGCCTCCGGGAATAAATCAGAGGGTGGGATCGCACGCGCCCGCGAAATGGCCTGAGTAGTACACAAGTTGGCTGGTTGCTTGTTGGCCATCGCAGCCTAAAGAGTAACTAAGGTCGTTCATGTTGAGGCGACAGTGGTGGGCAAGGACAAACGAAGATAACGTACTGTTGTCACTTGTGACGGCAATCACACTCGAACCTCAGCGAACCTCTAGCTCTTGCTATCTTGTCGACGGATGACTTTCTTCTGGTGTAGCAAATTCGACGTCTCTTGGTGTGGTAGGTCCTGGGTCGGTGTAATCTGGAGATTGATGTTGTCCTCAACTCTAGGATCAGTTCAAAATTCCTAGGGACACCCTGGAGCGCCACGACCTTGCCGTATTTGCCTGATGCTACCGGAACTCGCTCTCAGTAAAATTTGGATGATAAAATTACCTTCGTATTTGCCTGATTGTGCGTGTGGCTTAACACAGGCGCGGCGCGAACGAATCACCTTAAAGGAACTTCTTGCGACTCACTGAACGCCACCAACTTTTGGCCCACTCAGCTCTGATGCCCAAGGCTCTGTCTTCCCGTGGAGGGACCCCCGCATCTACAAACCCGTCGAAGAAGGCCAGTAAAGGTCTCAAGCCCAAACACACTCGTTTCAGCAATGGTCGGTCCATTTAATTTGTCTCTGAGGTTATCTTATTGACGATTTCAGCCCCTCTGTTCTACCTGACTGCAGGCCAATTCAAGTGGGTTCGGGCTCAACGTGCGGACTATTTGCTGCACCGGCACGACCCAGAAGCGCGGCTCATATACCTTCGCACGGTTTGGGATAGATTCCTGGAGGCTTTTCCAGAACATAACATTTCCCCCTTTCCCGAGGATACGGAGATGGTTGAACGTTTCCACACTTCGCGCGCCAACGTCAGTTCTCATATTTCTCTGCGTCTCTGTGACGCCTCACTGAACTGCCTTGTCGTAGTGTCTCGGTTACAGACTTGACAACATTTTGGACTTCGCTGCGGGCATTGTGCGTCTACCCGGGCAGTAGATTCCGGGTGATAATAATTATCTAGTTTGAAATGTGATAACGTTTGGGTCATTCCATGTGGTCTCAGCGAGTGGGACCTGCCGCCGGAACAACACCACAAACGATTCTCAGTGAACGGGTCTGAAACGACACCTGTCGTATAACCCAAACCATCATGGCAGACGTCCCAGTGCCCTCACAAACCGCTTTGGTACGCTACATGCCTCCAGTCTCGCCATTGCAGCGCGGTGAGTAACCATGCCAGTCTGTTCATCTTTAACTTATCCTTCGCCAGATTTGCTGAACGACACAGACTGGCACTGGATCAGCAATTGGTTATGCCGCCAAGCGCTCCTAAACCAGACACGTTCCCTGACCATTTGGATTCCGCGCCGCGTTTGGCACCACCAATATCCCTGCGCCTTATCTTACGACCTCAGTTGTTTTAGAAGGGGAGATGGTCAGTACAATGGAGAATCAGTGGAGAAATTGTGGCGCCCCCGACTACGAATCAGAAGCAAGCTGTAGCCTTTTTATTGGACTCGCCAATGCACAAACAATTTTTATTCATGAAACGGTCTCATCTGCGAAGGCGGCGTAATTGATTGTGGACTCGATCCATGCCTCCTGCTCTTCCTTTCTCAATTTCGCCTCCTCTTGCGCTTCACAAATTTTGCTCTCTCAGTAGAGCTGATCAAAGGACTGGTCCTTGTCCAAGCGCTGCATCCCCGGTTTAGATGGCCGGACAAAGGCGTAATCGATCGGACGGGCATAGCGCAGGAGGGCAGCCTCCACATGCACCCAACGCTCTGGCTCTGTATCCAATGGGCATTGTAACGACTTCCGAACCAAGGGAGTGCGCAATAAGCAGGCGAGGTTGGCAAGGTCCTCGGACTCGTAAACACCCATGCGCCTAAAATCATTTGTATGCGACTCCAGAGAGTTGTTGCGAAGCCAGTCCTGGACGCTGGCGTGAACAAAGTTGGTAGCCGGTGACCGTACTAAGCCGGGCGGGGAGGGGGACAGGGGATGGAGGTGGGCCTCTAATTTGGTGTCATACTCCAGAGCTGGCAAAGGTGAGCTTGACTGGTTACGAGATATGTGGAAGACCACTCACTCTGATACATTGTGGCCTCTTCCAAATAGTAGCTTTTTTGGAGGGGACGCCGTATTCTGAGGACGTCTCTGACGTGCCTAAATCTACTTAGCAGGAGTCGCAAATAAATAAAGGACAGGACTGACTCCCAACTACGTTCCCGGTAAAGATAACGCAGATGGTCCTTGTAGGCTTCGACAGTTGTCATTACCAGTGGTGAGGGAGAGGAGGAAAGGACCAGTATTTCATAATCACGCATTTACTCTGGACCTACATCTCGTCTCGTCCTAAACACATTGGACTTGCTCTGAGTTATAATATCGTCAAGTATAGTTTAAATAGAACTTGAATATGAACGACTTGAGTTGGTGGTATTGAAGCGGCTGTGAGTGTGAGAGGAAGGGATTTAGCATGCATGATAAAGATCCAATAAAGAGGAACATTGATCTTGATTGTATACGCACTTTACGTTTCGACCTTCATCCAGAACGTGTTCACTCAAACTTTTGGTATTGGTTCAGCTGCCAGGATGGGTCGCAAACGTCTATATCATACTGAAGAGGATAAACTTGAAGCCAAGCGCCGCAACCACATGCGCTGGTACGATAAGTGAGTGTATGTTCTTGCTGAGGTCCGTGCTCATCTCAAATGGGACTCAAGAAATCGCCATAAAGTCCTCAAGGCATATAAGGCGCGAGAGTTGAATCAAGGATCAACATCCTCAACTGCCAGTACTTCTAAGCCTGATGGGAACGCAGCATTGGCGAAGAAGGTTCCACCTCATCGGACTCTAGGCTCTGCAAGCGAAGTTCTGCTTATTTCGGAGACAGAGGAGACAGTGTGAGTTGATATTATGTATCTACCCTTCGTAGCTGATCTTTAACCAATTCCCTATGCAGAGAACCAATTGAGGATGCATGTGCGCCACACAGTATGCTATTGGGACAGATCATGAAGGAAAAGAGAGCACTGGAGCAATATATGCGGGCCGATGCGGAGAGCTTCTGTGTGCGCGTCACCAAGGAAGTTCTTGCGACACTACAGGAAGAGCAGCTGGATCTTATCAAGACATACATGGAAACTGTGGTGTCCTTCATCGATTGCACACGTCCACACGTCATCGCCCTGTGGAACAACTCGGGAATGCTTTCTGAATGGAAAGACGGGAAGAAAATTCAAAACAGCATGTCTGTCGTGATTCAATTCCTTGACAAAATTCACCATCACACCGAAGGGGGCAATCTCGCCTATGCGACGAGCTTAAATTTATTGTCGTTCCAGTAGCTATTATCTAGGGCTTTGCAATAATCTTAATCTCGTTTCTTTCCATGGCCAACAAATACCTCGCTCTGGCAACGCGAATCGAAGCATAACTTTCGTGGAGGGCAGCTGGGACGCCGATGGCCGAGAGGCTAGCTTCGATTCTCCAACGGCTGTAAGTGCACTATCAAAATGAGTGTTACTTGAAACTCACATTGAGGCATAGATCCCTGGGCGTTGTCCGCGAAAAATGCAATAATAAGCCCGGTGCTTGTCACTGGGACACAATGGTGTCAAATTTGGTGGCGCCTGGCCATGTGGATCCAGTGATTCCGGAAAGACACGAGGCATGGGCTGTTGACCATCAGCGCCCCCGATCCAGCCTCTCGCATCCACGTAGTCGAAGGCGCCTTGTGCCTCGGCGATGTTGATATAACCTTTGACGCAATTACCACTGATGCCTTGAACAGCCCTCCGTGCCATATCCCAGCCCCGATAAACGCCAGGTGGCCGGCCTATGAAAACTGCATAAAACAGAAAGCGGTGGCGCAGCTTTTTGCGTTTCGTCAATGCGACCACGTCTGCTCCGGCGATTTGGGCGGTGCCCACTGTAGCCCTGCGGATCTCGTCAGTGTGTTTGCGACACAGAAGAGCCACAATCAGACCAATTGGGAGTGGTTGCGCCTTCTATCTCATAGAGTGTCTGATCCCTCTTGGCCTTCTCCTCGTCTGTCATTGGCTTCAGTAATTTGAGTTGCATATTAAAACACATCAGAACGCACCAGCAGCCGCTGCGTGGTCTTCGTCGAGGGTGAGAGCACGGATGAGATGGCAAATCTCATCGTTATCCGACAATTCCAAATCAATGCTAGATTCGGCACACGTTCTGTACTCGCCAGATTCCTCTGACTCGTCGTCGGAAGAGGAGTTAATCCAGATTACGAGGGAGCCACTATCACTCATGATAGCGAGAAGAGACAAGAGATATGTTTATTTGAGATGTGACCACTACATTTGTACCTATCGGTAGAGGATCACGGATCAGAGCGCGTACTTTTACAGAACAATGTGGTCCGGACAGCTGCAATGATATCAGTTTGGGCATGCCCAAAGTGGGAGGTCAAGGGAATGCTTACGTGCAGATTCTCATCCAGCCAGACTGACGTGCCGCGTTGAAATGGTCAACAGCCTCACGAAGACTATCCTCTTTCTTCCCGTGGGCAGAAGAGACCTTGCGAGTGGCCTGATCAACGTAGAAACTAAGTCATAAGCTCAGCCATTGTAATCGAACGAAATGGAGAAAGGTGCTTACGCGTACTTGAACACACCGATGAAGACGCCACGGGTAACAACATACCACTCGCGCGCCTGTTCGTCGTCGGGGTTGTACACCATGTCGGTAGCCGGGATGGTGTGGTACTTGATGCCTTGAAGGATTGTATCGGGATCATCAGAAGTCGATATGTCTGGGTCAACAGAGGAGGCTTCGGCTGCGACAAAAGAATTGGTAGGAAGTAAAATGTGCAAGCACGGAGAAACGTACTGATGATACTGAAGTCCCCGAGGCTGGAGGCGTCGTCGTCGTGGTCCAACATGACTTCGGAAGATGAAAGATCATCACCTCGAGCTTCAGTGGGGGACGACAACGACAAGCTCTGAGCTTGCTGGTCGCTGGCGTCAACAGTGTGCTGAATTTGAGTCATGGAAGGGAATGATAAGGCAAGACACTGAACTCAAGATTATATATGGTGCGGTCCGCGGGAGTTTCTCCATTGGAAATGTGGCGGACGCAGAAAGATATCCAAGAACACGTGGCTGTCGATTGCAAATATATCCTGGTCGCTCGTTTCAACGCTCAACTGGTTGCAACTTTCCAACTTTCTTCAAACCTTGCCTCTGAGCGGACCAACATGCCACAAAAGTACCCAAAGAAACCGAAAGGGGAGCGCGAGACCAACAAAGGCTGGGCAGAAGGAGCCCGCGAGGAGTTCCTGAACCAGCACATCGACAATTTTGCCAGTGCAATGGGGAAAGACGCCACGGCGGAGGATGAGGTGTTGCGCCGGGTCTTTCGCCAGTATTTCTTTCATTTTGACATGGATGATAACGTCGAGCCGTCGCTTCCGCTAAAGCCCTTCGACAACGCCTGGATGCCCCCAACAGAGGATGGGACAGTGGAACAGATGCGAGCGAAGAGGGATAAAAGGGAGAAAAAGAAGAAGGTGAGTTCGAGTGTCGACGTGGTTGCAGCATATTGATTAAATCTGCACAGGCTATTCGAGCATGGTTAATGTACCGCGCATTGAAGCTGACGTCTATTCGCTCTACGGTTCGTCGTCGCCTGGTTGGGGACGGTTATCTGGCACTGTTAAACAAAGTGGGGAGGTTGGGCAAACGTCCTCCGAAAGCTCGGTCGGCGAGCCAGGAATGGCAGACGCAAAATAAAGAGGAGGCGACGCGTCTGGTGACCGATTTATGGGAGAAGGACGTTGCTGCTGGCTTGCAAAGGATTCCAACGAGGGGAGGCATCTGCCCGAAGTTTCGCCAAGAGACCATTCAAGCCCACTTCGCGTCTCTGGACGCTGATACACAGAAGCTGTAGGCAGAAAAGGCGAAGACCAGCTGCGCGGAGAGGAAGGCGGAATGGGACGCGATGTATCATGGCCCACCCTCGACGGTGCCTGAGGATCGTGCTGCGTAAGCACTTATTGCCTCGGATTAAAAACCGAACACTCACCGTTAGCCTCCAGCTGCGTCAAGAATCTACCAGCCTTCCTGCAGCCGGTCAGCGAAGGAATCATGAATTTGACTGGATGCATGACTATTGTCCATGTCGTAGGACCAATGGGCGCGCTGAACGGAGAAATCGGGGTCGTTAGGCAAGTTAAGCTCTGATTAGACATATTAGGTGCTTACCTAGACTTGACAGTGTATGCTCGGGCAAAAATCTTGACCCAGCACCAGTGTCCGTTGCGAGGTGGGACACAAGCACCTATGAGGGCTGGCACACCCACCTCGTGAAATTCGCTCAGACGGCGTACACACAGAGTGCCAAGGACGCCGTAAAGCTCTCGAGCCCACAGCTGCCTGCCGACTTCCAGGGGATAGCGTTTGATGATGACACACTGGATCATGTGGTCACGTCGATGAACGAGGAGGTTGCTGCGAGGGATTCGGGAGAGTTGGGCGGGACGGACGATGAGGCGTCGGAGGAAGAGGAGGAAGATCGTACAGATCGGCGCAAAAGACCCGCTGCTTCAACTCCGGGGGCGGCGAGCAAACGACAGAGGGTGGACGGAGGACATGGAGCTGACGCCAGTCCCGAAGGGCCGATAAAGGCAACAAAGAACCCACAGGTCGTATCAGTCAACGGGAAGTTGATCTCCCAGTACGAGTTGACAAGGCAGGAGAACATCAGAAAAAACTGAGCGATACTGGATGCTTTGGCCATCAATACAGATGACTTGTGGAAAGGGAAGGAGAAGGCCAAGGAGGTCGCGGTTGAGAAGGCACTGCCCAAGGAGATCGAGGACCCAGCGCCTCGCAGGCAATCCAGTCGTTTGACGGCAAAGACCCCAAATGGTTCTGGTGGTGAGACGGGTGAGCTCCAGCCAATAGATGTCGATGAGTACGTACCAGATGGGATGGATGTGGACATGGCTGCTGGTGTTCCTCCGGCTTCTGCCAGCGACCCAGTTGTCCCACTCGCCAATTCGTCCACGTTCACGTCTATAGTCCCTCCTCTTCCTGTCCCCACCTCGTCCATCGTCTCTCCTGCAGCCCCTTCCATCGTAGTTCCTCTTCTCGAGCCGGTCGTGGCACCCCCTACTTTGGCCAACATCCCGCCTGTTGGAGGCTCTCCCGTCGCGATTCCTTCTGCCGCGCCAGTGGTTCCACCCGGAAGTTTGTCCATCAGCACAGCTGTCATCGCTACCATCCCGACTCCTCCCGCTCTGCCTGTCGTTCCTTTAGTTAGCGTGCATGGCCCGCCGAAGGAATCCGACTCACCGGGAACTGAAGTTAGCGATGAAGCACGGGAACTTCTCTTGGAATCGTTGGACTGGTTCTTAGTCCCGTACCGGGTTTTTGCGACGCCATCCTGGGGCTACTCGTGGACGTCTCTGCTGGAGTCGTTCGTGAGACTGGAGGCGTCGGTGGAGTTCCGAGTCATGGAGGGCATCCTGCCTAGAACTGGTCGACCAGTTATTCTGTCTGACTGGATCGCTGATGGGAGATTGAAGCCAAAGAGACCAGGACAAACACGGAAGATGCTGTCGTTGAAAACTAAGGATTTGCCCAGCTTCAAGGCGACGTTCTGCGCTTGGTGGGACGGAATGCAACCGGGCTGGCGCAAGGAGGATGAGAGTGGAAAATGGCTTCATCTGGAAACACAAGTGGACAAACATGAGGAACCCTCGCTTGGGTTCCGCACATGAACCCTCGAGGAACCCTTGAGGAACCCTTGAGGAAACCTTTGGAACGTAAATACTTAAAATAATTAATTTTGATAACAGCACAATTACTAAGTTAATAAGTAATTAATTCCTTTTCCACAACCGCCAACATCTCAAGTGCCGAGACCTCGAGTCGGGCATTGAGTTCATTGACTACGCGTCGTGAATTCTTGAGTGCTGCAGTCTTCGCGACACAGGCATACATCTATCGTGCAAGGACCATCCTCGTACTCTAAAGCAAGAAGTTTTTATTTCCTATACATCTCGTACGTGCAGCTTCGTGTCCCTTACTTTTTCTGAATCCACCCTAGAACCATGTCGGGCAAAGGCATGATTCATTCTTTCGAAGGTATCATTGGATGTAAATTCCCCGAGAACGGCGCCTTTGTCACGTCCCCAAATATGCAAATAATTTACCATCCCCTCCTTGGAGAACGACGCGTCAGAATGCGTAGCAACTGGCATTTCGGCGAAGACGACCCCCTGCACCATCCTGAACCTTGGTCTTCCGAGATCGGCCATCTGGCTGTGATCCCCATTGCCAACCAAGATACCACTAGACCAGGAGATACCATTCTATGGTGGCCGCCCCACATCGATGAGTTTGAACCTCTCGATAACCAGGGTCCCGCCTCTGCGCTCGGTCACATCAAGCAAAGCCATAGGGAGTTGCTTGTTGGGGCTATTGTACCAATTCTGAAACGTGTTTCCCCTTTCCTCGAGAAAGACGCGTGGGTGCGTTTGCTGAGCGCGCAGCTGAAGACTCTGTGGGCACTCATTGACCTTCCGGCTTCGTTCATGGAATCGGCCACTACGTTCACGCTGACGCAGCGCATAGCGCTCGAACTCACTGCACGGATGGATTGGCTATCAACTTATCGCGACTTCTACAACAGTCTGAGTGCTTCGTCGAAGAAGAGGACACTCACGTATAACCTAGTCGGCGCCTTGACGGATGATCTCATCGTGGCTGAGAAGCTTTTCATTGTACGTTTCCTTGTCGCTTACTTCTATTTCACTTATTCTTACATGTAGGCTGGGATACCGGTTTGGTTGGTGCGCCCCCTCGAAAAAAGTGTAGGAATTCGAGTTGATATGTGGGCGGACTACTTCACCACCTCTCCGACACTTCCTGGTCGTGGTGATGTTGCCATTCGGCTAGCGGACGCCTCACCACCCTATCCCGACATTTTTACTGGCCTCGCAAGAAATCCCGATCGTTTTCGCAAGATGGCCAACTTTATTCGCTCCCTCATCACCACCAATGTTTACTCTACCCCGTCTTCCGACCCCATTCCCATTGACACCAGCATCACACCCGCTGCCCCGCAGGCAGGCCCTTCCAGGACTTCATCGACCTCTGCATCAAGAGCAGCACCTTGTAACTTGATTCTATTTTAGTGAAGACATATTCAGCTCACAAGATAATAGATCCCAAGACGAAGCCAGTGGGAAGCAAAGCAAAGGGTTCCCCTGACCGAAACAAATTCGTCGACGTGGTATCCGACTTGATGCCTCGCAGTCTGCTAAATTGGATGTCAGCTAGCGAGACCGTGGGCCGGAGTTTTACCAACTTTCAAGCTGTCCCCATCCGAGGTGTAGATAATGGATATGCCCTTCCCGATCCCAACATTATCGCTGTCGCTGCTGTACCCGCAACCCGTGCAGGACTTTTTTGTACTTGGTTGAAATTACGCGATGTGGCGCTCTATCGCATGCGATCCCCCAACTTTCGTCCCCTACGGTCCAATCAATGACGACGAATCCTCGGTCTCGAGGTCGTCGGAGCATCAACGAAGAACCAAACAAAAGCTTCGAAGGAACGAGCAGAGATGCAGGCACTCCTCCAGGATTGTCTCGCGTCCGGGGGAATGCAGGTTCGCCATTTCTTCTGCTAGAATAATATTGGTTCTTGCTAAACAATTGTCAGGCATCTGTTGATCTCTCAAACCTCCAAGCTCAGCATGTTACATGGCACAATTTGATTCTTCCGTCATCCTCAATACCACCACATACTATTACACGCCAAGTCCTCTGGGAGCTCTTCGAAATCAACTTCCGTTTTGAACTCGTAACCCTCGACCGACTGTGCTACAAGACAGATGATGCACCGGATACGCGTCAGTTGATTGTTCTCAATCACATTCCCCATTTTGAAGGCAGCATCATGCCGTCATCGACGTCGAGGGGGAGAATGGGATTTGCATCAGAGAGCATCGAGGATCGCCGCGAAGCTTTGAACGGCTTCTTCACTGTGCTAGAGGGATGGGATGGTGGACGCCATGCCATGTCACGTCATTTAGCAGGTGCTGGTAAGAGGTTGAGGGAACAGCAACCGGGACGCGATGAGCTCGATAGAATTGAGAAGGACCTGGCATTGCATTATATATCTGTATTCTCTGATTTGTTTGGACGTGCACCACTATTACCACACGGACTGTAATTTATTTATTTTCTTGTTCTCAATGTGTATATGATATATGTATTCAATGCCGTGAACCACTTCATCGTCTGCCCCGGTTCAGTGCCTAAGAAACAATAAGAACAGGGTGATGGATATTATAGACTGAGTGACGTGTCCAAGTCGCTAAATGAGTAGTAATAACATGTCGCGTCTCTATGAGGACAATATTGTTGGAAGGGCGGGAGTCATATATCATTGTCGCAAGCTGTGGGTTGAGGTAATAGGATGTTTGCTGCTGCTCATTTACTGGCAGATCTCGAAGCCTGCGTACAAGGAGAAAGGTTTGTCGATGTCCTTTCAAGGGTAGTTCCCAGAAGTCTTCAATGCATCCAACATGTCGAAGGGCTGGCAGTGCTGGGTCGTAGAACTGGATATAGCTGTTTCCCTGATGGTACGAGAACTTTGTGAAGTTCTGGTCCTCAATTTTGAGACTAGATCGATGAATGGCCCGTCGGGGAATCACAAAGGCTGGGTCTGGTGCTGCATGAGTCAGTGCATCATCTTGTGTTAGCCAGCCATCATCCTGTGCTTTGAGATGCAAGGAGAGCATTTGATACTCTATATCCGTCATTTGTGTCCCTTTTGCCAACATGACTCCCTCGGTAGCAGAGGTGACAGTGTTGGATATATCCTTGACTGGTTGTAAAATCCGGGCCAGGCCACCAACTTCTGTATTCGCTACATTTTGTTGATTGAGATAGACAGTGAGGCGACCTTGACGACAGATCTGGTAGAGCATGGTCAGATCCAAGTCCTCTAAATAATAGTTAGTTAAACTGTTAAATATGAAGAATCAGGTACCTTTACGACCACTAGTATTCATACTTTGGAGAATACCATTGATTCGTTCTCCTGGAAACTCACTCAATGCTGCAAGTGAGCCCCAATGCTTGAGTATACGGTCATTGTGCATTGCATAGTGTTCATTGGGCTTGGGTACATAGTCCGGAAAGAGAGCCTATCAGAAATAAGTTAGAAAGGAGAAACTCATGATTATTGAATGAATGCACCTGTAATGAACGTCTATAGGAAACAAAGTGTTGCATAAATGCATCTGGGTCTGTGCCTGAGATAGAATAGGAGGATATAATATTGGTTGCCGCAATAAGTGATACGAAGTTATTGAATAGGGCTGTTGATTGAGCTGTTGGATTCTGTTGCCAAATTTCTGGAAGAACAAGAGGATAAATCATTGTAAAAAGATGCAAATAGTCAATCACTTTTAGCTTTCCATGTTTTTTCTCCCCAAGATTATTTGGAAGACGTGAAAGATGTGTTGGCCAAGTAATTTCCCGGATGCATTGATGAATCAGATTGACCTGATCCTTTGTGAAATTGAAGAAGACCATTGATATGTCAACCTCCTCATCATCAAAGTTGTCGTCTCCAAAGATATTATGCCTTGGTGTATGATCCCGATCATTTCCAGTTGGTGTACGATCCCGATCTACTGTGCGTAAATTCTAAGAAAACATAGTTTAATTTATTTTCAGGATAGAAAAATAGAAAATCTTACTTGAAATCCTGGGGTTACACCAGAATGAGCTGACCTCCGATGTGTAATATCACTGTATGAGGTACTTTCTGTTGAGTCGCTAGGTATATCTGAAGTGAGACCTTCATCATTTGCTACTAGACCTTCTGCAGCTGATAAGTCAACCTCAACCTCATCTGAATCATTGTCACTTCTTTTCTTTTTTGTTGTATCTTTGCGTCCTAAGCCTAAAATGACACGTTGATGATTCCGAAGAATTCCTATTTATAAACAGTTAGTTTTAGAATATAGAGACAATGAGTCTAACCTTCTAGCCAATTGTGCATAAATCCCAAGAGAGTATGAGTCACTGGCTCCCAGTAAGGCAAATCATGCATTGGTGTCCATCTGATTCCTGATAGTTTCTCTAGAGTGGCTTTAACAGTAACTCTAGGCTCATTCTTCCATTTTTGTGCCTATAAAAATAGTGTATTAGTTCTACAGCATAGTTTAACATTGAGAGATTATTTACCTCCTCTCTGACTTTTTGATTTGTTCGATATTTCCAGTTCTGATGATTCAGATTCCGTTTGAGTGCACTGCTACATTCACAAAACCAGCAAAACATGCGTGTGCTGTGTCCAAGAAATCCTGCACATTTTCGCATTGCTTGAAGGTCACCAATATTAGGTACGATCCTGGCCTCCGTTAAAGCACCATTTGGATACGTAAAGGTTGGAATCTGGGCAGAGAAATCTTGTACCATACTTGTAAGCGCTTGAACAATATGTCCAATTTGTAAGGCAGTCGGAATATTTGAAACTGGTATGAGAGCTTTATTTAAATCAGTCTAAGTAATCAATAAAGAAAAACACTGAGTCTCACCAGCAACAAAAATATTCTCAACTTTGAATCGTATCGCAAAAGGAAGATTGAGGAAGTACAAAATAATTGCTCCGCATGAAGCAACTTTTCCTAGATATCAAAGATTACCTGAAATCCCACACATTTAAAATTTAAAAAGTAACATACCAGCTATTTTATTGGTATATGGATTGAACCAGTCGATGTATAAGGCAAAAACAAGATGATAGGTACTCTGAATGTAGTCCTTGAAGCTGCGCCATGCCGGAGTATCGTAAATCTGTCGCATAATATCCGGTGGGTTGATAACACTTTTGGCTTGAGCAAAAATTGTCTGGTGCAACTCCTTGTCGATATCGGCACGCCCAAGGAAAAATGTGAGCCAAGAAGTGAATGACTGAGTGGAAAAATACAGTTTAGGCTTCAGTGTTAAGGTTCCATGTGTTGTTATTTGGTTGTAAAGTGGATTACCACACTCTGGAAGTCGTGTTGGATTTTTACGCCATGTGCAGTGGATTGAAATGTCGGCTCTATTTGGATATTGCTTGTGACAGACTGAACAGGCAACTGTGCTGATAATGTCTGGTTCGAGAAAGTCGTACTGCCGATAGATTGTTCTAATGCTAGAGGAAATGTTAATAGTCAATGGTTCATAATCAATGCCAAAGAATGAAAAGATATGATAGAACTTTGCAACCACCAAAGTCAAGATGTATTGAAGAGCCAAAGCAACAGTGTGAGTGGTTTCCCGACTCACACCTGCCTTCAATGCCAGCCATGCAATCAAAAGACATGCAATATCCACCACACTGTCCATTTCTAAAACTCTATGAGTCATAAATAACAAGATCAATATGTATCACTAACCAGGCCCAATGTTAGGTGGAGGGGTTTCAGGTGGATCGTCTACAGGCTCAGGGAATAGTCCTTGGCGGACGATTTCTTCTTGAAGCCAAGCCTCATGTTGTGTGTTGGCAAGATCACGACGACGATGTTCAGTTCTTGTAGATAGTGGTATACGGGCACCATTTTGTATATCACCGAGAGTGTCAGTCCATGTTTCTTGTGCGCAGCGAGAAGATGTGCAAAGAACAAGTGCTCGAGGCATCACTGTGTGTAGATGTAAGTATTACCAAAAAGTCAGAATAAAAGAAAGAGTACTGCAAAAAAGGCCAGCTTCTTTGAATGAATGAGTGAGTGATGAAAATATAGAGAGAAAGTGTGCCTTTTATATATTTTCTTACAACAAAAAAACCAGTGTACAAGCTATAGAAACTATGGCTATTCATATGGCATGGCAATTTACTCCACACTCCAGTTTCGATTGCAACGGGAGTAAATGGCATGGTAATTCCCGTGCCATGGGAATGCCCGACACTGCCCTGCCAAACAAGCCGCACCAAACAAGCCGATGCCAAACAAGGGCTGATTCAGCCCAACCGTCTCCCAGCGCCCACCACACCCACTTCGACCTCGCGTCGGGTGGGGGCACTATTGGACACGTTCTGTAGTGCTGCGATATCGTCCTCGTGATGTATCGTGTGTTTATGTCGCATTGTTGCGTTCCCTGACGCTTTCGTATCCCTGGACGCGCACCATTGCCTGCAAGATCTTTCCTAAGTGCAGTGCGTCATTTCTTTGCTTATTGCTAGATATAACCCATTTGGAAAAGGTAGAAACTATATCGCAACCCGCATCGTGCGATGTGTATGATGTGCCCAGAATATTCTTCGCGTGACGTTGATAGCAGGCCAAAAAAACTTTTGGATTGCGATAAATAGTACATATGTATATCTGATCATGAACTTTGCATGAAGTCCGCCATCTAATCATCCTTTCTAGCCAATCTCCAGTCCTTCCTACGTGGCGCTGGCACTTGCCTTCCCATCCGACGGGTTTCCTGCGACCCCTTATTTCCGCCCTCACCCTCACCCTCATCCTCATCCTCATCCTCGTCATCGTACTCGTACTCGTCATCGTCCTCGTACTCGTCCATGCGTGGAACAGCTTTCCCTTTGCCCTTAGGGTCTTGGGGCGGAGGGATATTGGCCTTCTTCACCGTCGGCCTATCCTTGGGTTGAGCTGACGAGGGTTGAGCGCCCGTATTCCCTGGAGCAGCGGCGGACGCTCTGGCGCCAGATGTGGATGATTCAGCGCCAGAGATGGACGCCCTGGCGTTGAACGCTCGAAACCCTCCACCTGTGGTCTGAGAACGAGACCCGGATGCCCTGCGCACTGGGATGTCCGAGAGATGCAGCAGCTCCTGTTCGCGTGTCATGCGACGCAAACGATCTTCGTGCTCCCTTTCCTGCCGTTCCAGCGCATTCAGAGCGCGCAGAGCATCCTCCAACTCCCGCTCCTTGTCGCGCCTCTTCTTTGCCTCCCTTGTCTTCTTCACCAACTCGTGTTTCGTCTTCCGTGTTTCCGCCTTCAATCTGCGCATCTCCTGGTCATCGTCACTGCGATCTTCGTCCCCAGTATCCGTGAAATATTCATCGTCTCTTGTTTTCTTTTCACGTTGGGCACGTTGGGCACTCCCTTCTGCCTGACCTTCCCCCTCCTTCGGACCCTCGCCTTCCTCCTCCGAACCCTCGCCTTCCCTTTCCTTCGAACCCTCGCCTTCCCCCTCCTGACCCTCGCCTTCCTTTTGTGCTCCCTGCTCCACCGCCTCCTCCATCTCCACGTCCTTTAGCTCCGGCTTGGGTATGTTATACTTGGCCTTGACTTTGTTCCCCCACCTCTCCATGAACTCCTGATCCGATACCAGATTCCATTCGGCCTCTGGCGACATGTTGGCGTCGAGGACGGCCTTCGAAGGGAATGCGACGAGAGCGTCCACAAACATCTCGCGCCAATAATCTGGCATCGCGTTGAAGGCCGCAATGGAAAACAAGTCGATAGGAACCTTGCCAGAAGTAGGATAGTCGGTGAGGACTGGATGCAAGAAGTTCTCCGGGTCCTTCTTGCGCTCGACTCTAGGAACGGGGACGTACGAGAGGACCTTGGTGGTGCGGTCAATGTCGATGCCTCTGCTGCACCCTCCTCTGCACCCTCCTCTGCACCCTCAGGAGGACCGTTGCGATGTACGCGACATACTTCCTTCTCTCGATTATGCTCCGCATCCTTTGCCTTCTTTGCCGCCTTCTTCGCTTTCGTCTTGGCGGCCTTCATGCCACGGTCGATCCTTTGGCCGTATTGACGTCGAAGTTTTTCCATCTGATGAATGAATTTCGCGACGGATGGCCTTCGACCCACTTTCTCCCGGACCCAGTGAACGATTCCCTTCTGTGCTGGGTGGGCCTCGGAATTGGCGCTAGGCGTCCGATACAAAGACACGACACGATGGTTCCATCCAGCCGCCTCGAGAAATGCTGCCCTCTGCTCTGCGACCTAATGCAGGTAAGCATATATCTTTTTAATAATAGAACACAATACTCACCTTTCCAAGGTTCTTCCTCAAGTCGTGTTTGACAAAGTCGCTCATAACCACCTCGGCGCCCTTGCGCTCATACTCCCCCAATAGGTCCTTGAAAGTACCCCAAACAATATGCCGATAATGAACGCTGAGGAGCTGGATATCCGAGAGAATGCGCTTGTCGAACTCTATTGCATCGTACGCGCCTGCCTTGGCGATCCGGATGAAGCTTTGGATGGCCACCAACTCGATTGATTGATTGTACCAATCGGTGGGAGTACCTCCTTTCAGATCAGGGGCCCAAGCAGGCAGGCGAGCAGCACTAACCATCCCCAGTGCAGTGTTGATATGCATATCCGTAAGGTTCGCCAGATTTTTGGTCACTCTTTTCCCGCCTGCTAGAGCTGCCGATCGAATGTCGCGGAGGGATAGCTTCAATTCGGCTTGTGTCCTGAGCGCGGGGGCATTCTGGAGAAGTGAAACTGTGGGCCTCAGCGTCTTCGCCGCTCGAACGTGGTTCTCGACATCAGCCAGGGATGGTTGCCTGATTGGCTTACGGGGATCGAAATTGCCAGATAGCATGCGAAGGTGCGTGGTCAAAGCTTCCTATGCATAGTTCAGTACTATTCTGATCTATTGCCGCTGGATTCCCTCACCCTTGTCCTTGTATCGATCTGGTCTCGTGTAAGTCGGACTGGATCACTACGCTGCACAATGTTTGGCGCGATGTTGGCCTCCTCATCCGCCGCTCGCTCTCTTTCCTGTGCATCGAGCATCTAACATTTCTTTCAGTGCAAGTTGGAAATGATAAGTAAATAAGTACGTACCGTTGGGCGGCTCCTCTTTGCTCTTTCAGCCTCAGGCTCATCACTCCTAGTGCGCTTGTGTCCCGCAAGTTGATCCATGACGACGTCCATTTTCTGTGAAGCCATTGTCTTTCAGGTAGATGTGCAGGTGGTGGTAAAAGGATGAATGTGTGTGCGGAGTGTAAATTTGCTATCACCTCATGTTTAGTGTTCCGCCTCGTTCATTCATCGTTGAAACACCATATTTTCTCTTTGTTAACATTTAATCTCTCCTCTTATCCCTAGGAGTATGTCTCCGCCATCGACTACTTAAAAGGAGACGAGCGCGCTGTGTGTGACCAATGGATCATGCGGGCCGTGACTCCGTCTCGGCATCGGGCCAGTCACATCAATCTCTTTTCTCATACGCCACATATGAGCATCTGGATGTGTTTTGTCAATGTAAGTGCTCATTCAAATGCTCTTGCGTACTCTGCTAACCATACACCAAGTCGCCCGTTGGATCTTCATTAAACCATGCGAAAGGAACGTTTGACTATGTTCAATTGGTGAAACATTGGCGCGCAAGCCAGCGCGCAAGTCGACGCGAAACGTTCCGGAAGCCGTCAAAGCGCGTTGACCAGTGGTATGTGCCTTCGTTTTCAATGTATCCCCGCCTCAACTGCCATAGCTCCGTCGTATGTTGCGTCTACATCATTCAAGTCCCGCCGTATCCGCACCACAACAGGATTCATTCTGAAAACTGTCCGCTGTGCACCATCAACCAACACTGGATGCAGTACCGGTGGCCAAGGGACAAGATCGTCTTCTAAACATATACACATCGTACGTGCATGTCTAACGTCGCGTTATTTCTTCTAATGTCGCGTTCAGCCATTGTAATTTTCAACCCAACTCTATTTACTAACGTCTATTGCTAATCTACGTACCTGCTGTGATACTGCTATCTACTGTCTAAATGTCATCTTGATCTTTTATTGTCCCTAATGATGCATATGTCTACTTACGCACATAGTGCGTAAGGGTTCGCCAAGGGTTTGCTGAGGGTTCCTCGAGGGTTCATGTGCGGAACCCAAGCGAGGGTTCCTCGTGTGTGTCCACTTGTGAAAGGCCTTATAATCTTAAGTTAACTCAAGTTACAGTTACTTAAAGCTTGTAACTTAAGTGAGATAAGTTGTCTTTAGTCAGAAAAGTTGGTTCAAGATACTCAAATTCTAGCACACAACTAAAGACAGCCCCAAGTCACAGAAAGCTAACCAAAGTTGGAGAAAGTTAACTTAAGATAAATGTTTCTTATCCATTGTCTATAGTTGCTTTACAGTTGACATAAGATAATTGCACTAAAGCTTCTATCTATAAGACACCAAGTTGTCTCAAGTTAGAGCTAGTATAGCAGTCAACTTGAGGTGCCTAAAGCTCAACTGAGGTTCTCCCAAGTTGTCTAATCATTGTCTACTAGCTAGCAGCAATTGTATAGATATTCTATAAGCAAAAGAGACTAGAGAAATTCGAGTAAAATCATGTATTTTGCCTATAACTTGTGGTGCGTCCCTGCGATTCCCATGATTATATAAGCGTCTTGTAGGCCTAATTAAACGCTTTCTGACAGTATATAATACCTGTACCTTCTAGTCAAGTATAGTAGTGCTATTGCTTGAACACAAGAAACAGAGATTTGATTGAATGGCTTATGGCCAAAGCTGCACCTCATATTTTCCCACGGTTATGGGCTCGTCTTGTAGCCCTAATCAAACACTTTCCAACCATATATAGGTCTGCTACCTTTCATGCAAGTCCCAGAGAGTTATTGATTGAACAGTGATAAATCAAGAATCAAGAATTGATCAAGTCCAACAGGCAGGCAATTTAGGTCCGGACCTCCGGACCCAAACCCTCTGCCCTGGTCATGTGACTTCATGTTGGTATTTAAACCAGAGCTGAGCTCTGATCCCATCATTCCTCTCTTGACCTCCTTCCTCTATGTTCTCTCTTTAAATCTTCAAGTCTTGAATGTTCTTTTGGTATGTGGACTTGCTTCTTCTTTTCTTATGCTTGCTAATCACTGTCTCTTGTTCAAGGATACTCTCTTTTGACTGTGTTTAATGTTCTGGTATGTTTCTTACTCTTTTGACTTGTATCTTTGACTAAACTACTCTTTCTTTTAGTATTTCTTTTGAACTATTGTTTAGTTATTTGATAGTGTATATTGTATCTGTTTATTGATAGTTGCAATGATAATTGATTGTTTTCTATCTAAATTGTGTGATATCTGATTGGATTAGCTTCTAATCCAGGTTATTATATTGATAGAATTGAACAGCTTTAGGTCAGACTCAAGTTAGACTTTGAGACATCTTAGGCCATGGTTAAACACAGCTCTCAACTTATCCCAACTTGAGTGTAACTTCTGAGTAACTTACTCTAACTTCTGAGTGACTTACTGCAACTTAAGATAAGTGTCGTGTTTAACCATGCCCGTAGACAACTTTCATGCCTTTTGTAACTTTAGTAACCTAACAGCTTTAAGTTGACTACAGATAACTTAAAGAAAATACCCTTTTCTAGATGTTCGCAAGCGTCACGGACGCGAGTTCGGCGTGCTAGATGCCTAGGGGCCGAACGGTTGGTTGTCGGTGGTCGCATGCTTGTATTGGTGGAGGGAGGTTGAGATAGACGAACTGAATGTGTGGGTAGAGTACGTAAATGATGCCGCATGGATGATGGAAGGGTTGACAGGATTGGGATATGACTCTAAGTAGGTTTGGACACTATGTAGCAGGTTGTAGACATACCTATGCTTGCACCGTCATCTAAAGGTGATGCATACAATGTATTATAGGCGTAGATAGCAATCAACAATGATGTCATTGTGAATATCGGTCCGCTTTTCGGCGAAACATATTGGTATTTCAACTCTCCTTAGGAAGACCATTTTTAATTCTAATTTCTAAGTACGAAGTGTGGCGTTGCTTTGATGGGGTAGATAATGAATGGCGAGACCGAGAGGGGTCAAATATATAAATTGGGAGTGAATAAAGATTGTGAGTGTGATAAATGGTAATGAAAATGCTTAGAGTTGGGCTGTCCTGATCCAATGCACGCCACATTTGAAGGATGAATATCGCGTGGCAAGACCAGAACGAAGAGGGCACATGTGGTCATATATTACATTCTATTGATAGAATGTTGCACATACCAAAATGTTTCCCTCTAATTCGGTACCGTAGCAGCCAATAACAAGGCGGGTTGCGCCACATTCCTCTCCCCCGTTGGCTGGAGCAAGCAGGCAATGTCTGAGGCGGAGGATTGGATAGATGGACACATTTAGCAAGAAGGGTACGCCCGCTGGATCAGGATGCCGCGTAGGCGCCACATTTAATGGATATGTGGGCCGGAAGGAAGCGGCGTCGCTTGGTCAGCTGCGGGAAGTGCCGCAAGGATTCGGTCCAAAAGCAAGGTGCAGGATTGCCGGGGGTAGCATGTACCTGGCACCCCAGGGCGGCGGCGGGAGGCTTACTAAGCTCAGAGGGGTAGGGATAGACCTGGGGAGGTGGTCAACCCCCATAGGGATAGATGCCCACCGTTCCTATTTGCCCTTAGAGATACATGCCTGGAGTTTTGGCTGTATAGTACTGCTATGGCTCTACCGATGTAGGATCCCCCCCCACGGAATGTGCTAATGAAATGTGGCGCTCAATTAGTCAGCACGGTGGCTGTGTGCGCTCATTGCCGATCACTACTTATAACTAAGCCCATGTGTACAACGACGGTTTAAGGCCTAAAGAAGATGCCGCGACGTGCCGCGTTGATGGCTGTGCTACATAAGTGGTCAGACTGCTCTAGCTATGGAAATTGAAAGCACACCTGCTAGCTAGAGCCCCGGGAAACTTCCTGGGTATTACTGCTAGGGCTCGTTCGCTGGGGATTGGAGTTGATGCGTTGGACATGATAGAGGGAATAGGAATAGAAGGAGACGGAGGACCAGAGGAAGACGAGGAAGAAGACGAGGATGATGGAGCGGGAGATGGGAAACGTGGAGGTGCTTCGACTAGCGAAGGACTGGGCAAGGGATCGATGGAGACAGAGACAGGGGATACATGAGCAGGTTCTTGATTCTGGATAGACTCGGGTTCTTGGGGTTCAGGTGAGGGTGAAGCTGAATCTGAACCAAGTAATGACTCAGCTACTTGCTGCTCTTCGGAGCGATGACGATCGTGGTGTTGATCGAGGCGTCTTTGGGCTTCTGCGAAGTCGAGGGGAGTAGGATAGACAGGGACGTTGTTGTCGCCTCGGATGAACCAGCGATCGTCTTCGTCGAAATGAAGCTCTTGCCAATTGTTGCTGGGATCGAGGATCTAAGCTGCGCTTTGATAAACTTCGGCGCCGGGAGGTAATGGAGGGGAGTCTGCATTGGCTGAGAAGCGCGCGATGGTGCCCGCTTGTCGGTGCGTGGGTGAAGCTCACGCGGGTAACAACGACGACGGATTTTGAGATCAGGAGGTAGTAAGCTGAAGTTGACTTTGTCAACTGTTAACGCACGGGGGGGGACTGGTTTTCTTGAGTCTCAGGCGCGTGGCCCGAGGAGTAAGATCTGGCTTGGTTGTAGAGGTACGGTCGGCGGGCATGTGCCAAGCGAGGTGGGTGTAGAAGAGTTTGTCCTAGTGTCAAGGACGGGGTCAGGAGTGAACCAAACAGCCACCCAAGTCACAGTCGGACAGAGGACGAATAAGAGAGAGGCAGAGAGTGAAGCATAGATTGAATATGAGAGAGCCTGGCTCAATACAGTGCTGGGATATCCGAACAGTGTAGAGACGAAGAGGACAAACTAAGGAACTATCTAGAAAGGCCGTGTGTTTATAAGTAAAGTGTCCATGTGAACGATGAGCACCAATGGTGCAATAACAATGTGATCATGAGGAATCCGATGGTGCGATAGTGAGCGATAAGGCTATGCACGGACCATGCCTAGACTAAGGCAGTGCTGACCCGGTCCGGAGCGTCTGACATGTGAAAAGGGGAGAGTGTGGCGTACCCTCGGCGAGGTCTGGGACCGAGGTGGAGGGAGCAAAATAGAGGTGATTCGTGACAAACATATAAAGTGGGCCATAGTGTATGGTTTGTAAATCCATCGTGCCGTATACTTAGTGAATAGCGCGGGTCGGCCGGGTTTTGCCGGGTTGCGGGTTCGGGTCACTGCCGGGCACGGGTCATTTTACTCGATGGCCGATTTGGGTTTACCCGGCCGACCCGTACTTATATCTACGGTTGCAGCTATCCTACGTGCCACAGTGTGAAAAAGCCTCCATGGAAGCAGAATATAATAGGCATTTATGAGTAATAACTGTACAGTTCATTGACGGTGGCTTGGAAGGTGGCGCCAGAAATACAATCAGCGAAGGCGGACCACCACACTAAAAAAAAGTCATGGCGTCGTCCTCGACCCGCAAGCGCAAGGTTTCTGATGCATCCTCCAAGGCGTCGCTATCATCTCGCGTCTCCAACACTGCCCGTAAAGCCGTTAACAACGTGAAGAAGGCCGCTAGGACCATCATTCCAAAGAGGCCCAGAAAAAAAACTGTCGTCGAAGATTCAGATGGTAAGTCAACGTCCATATCATCGCCAGTCACCTCTCTGATGCTCCCCGGCGCCGTTGCAGCCATTTTCCTTGTAGATCGCCGTGACGGAAGTTCCTTTGCCTGACACCCTATACCATAAGCATAACTAGTTATTGGTCCGTAGTGGCGGGGCCAAACAAATAGTTGTTGCCCATAGTTAGGCATGGGTCAGGTAGGTGGTCAACCTGGCTGGCTGGCGGCTGGGGGACGGGCTGGGATGGGGCGGGATGGGTCCCATATATGGATAGTGATTGATGGGGACATATAGGGATTGATGGGGAGGGATGAAGGAGCAGGGGATGGGGAAATGTGGCCACACATAAATCCGGACCTAGGGATTGATGGGAACTGATGAGATTGATGGGGGAGGAGATAGAGGATGGGGCAGAGAGATTGGGGGCAGGGGACAATTGTGGCACCAGAATAAATACTGGGCTATTGCCAGGGTATGAGGAGGGTATGGGAGGGATGATTGTAGGTTGAAAAATAAAATTCTTTCTAACTATCAGAAACATGAATGAGGGTGTGGCAGCTACTGAAACCAACAATAAAACGATGTGTGGCGCATTTTTAATCGAGGAGCACATACCTCGGATCGACCTGGGGTTGTTCTAGATGTCTTCCTATTGAAAAATGAAGGTGTGCAGCACAAAGAACCATGTAAAAACACGAAGATTTGGCTGAGAAACAAGCAGAACATTATTGAAAATCCATCAAAAAGCACCAAAAAGGGAGCAGCACTTTACCCTCGCTTGGGGGTGACCTGAAACCACTTGTAGGTCGTCCAGACACCTTTGGGGCATTGCATATAACACTCAGTCAGGTCCTCAGGTCAACAGAACCATTGCATTTGGTCAAAATACCCAAAAAACACGCCACACATCATTGAGCCACTCCACCTGCTTGCCATCACCTGGGAACACCTTATATTCGAAGATATATGTATATAATGCTCTAATCATGAGTTAGATGAAGTCTGGAGTGTGAAAAATGCGGTCAAAATCTTGGATATACCCCAAATAATGTTCCCTAGGAAAGCACCTACACCATCAACTATCTCTGACCTCTGGGTCATTCCAATGTGTTCTATTATCATTATATATAATGAATTAGCATCCCAGAAGTGTCTCAAGTGTGTGTAAATGTGAATATTCATGTATCTCCCTATAACCTTTCTGTCTGAATGCACTCAGAAATTCACATATCTATAACCTAGGAACTCTTGAGAACATGTTTTCATATCATAATAAGCATATTAGAGCATCCAGTTTGTTCCCAAGCATTGTATATTTCTGCAAATGCATAAATGTCTGAAGAATCAAAATGAGTTCCTATAAGCTTATAGAGAAATAGGTCAGATATGCATATTTTGATGAAAGTTCGCATTTTGGGTATCCAGATTGATGAAGGGAAGACTCAAAACTATGTAGGAACATTATTAGAACATATCTGAAGACTCTACAGGTGAAAACAAGTTGATTATATGTGTCAAAAGTCAATACCATAATTTGGGGTGTATCATTAATATTCGAGTTTTCACACACTTGGGACACTTCTGGGATGCTAATTCATTATATATAATGAGTACAGGTAACACCTGCAAAGCTCGTGGCATGTTTGTTCGTATTATATTTTGCAACCGTCAGCTTCACGAGTGATGATCAATCAGAGGTTGATTTGATGTGATCAGAGTACCCTCTGAATGACTTCGAGCAATGGCAAATGGTCGTCGGTGATGTATCCGTGTACTCGTCCTCTGAAACCTGGATATCCTCTCAAAAACATCAGTATCATGTAATTGTGGATGATTCTAATGCTATCGAGAAGTCACTGTGTTCCAAGGTACAAAATAATGGTGTCCAGCAGCCATGACATCATTATTCAGAGAGATTATCGCGCTGATGATTGAAAGTTATTTTCCAGACCGTACAGCTCTTGAATCCTTTCCAGACTACACGGAGTAGGGACATAAAATGTATCTGAATGAAGCCTAGGAAACGATTTTTCCATATCTTTTTTGATTAAACCTGTCTATTGCGCTCAAGAGCACCATGTTTTTGAAAAGTCAATTTTTTGAACATCTGCTTCCAAGGCTCTCTTTAGAATACATTATTTAAGACATCCCGGCTGAAAAACTTAGTATAATGTGACGTTGAACACCCATTCTTTGAAAACAAGTGTTCACCACGGATTCACGCGCCATTGATCGATCATGTTCCGGCGAACAGCCCGGCAGGTATGCCGCATCATCAATTGGGTTGGACCATGATCAAACAACATACACAAACACGTCGCGAGCTTTGCAGGCGTTGCCTGTACTCATATATAATGATAATAGAACACATTGGAACGACCCAGAGGTCAGAGATAGTTGATGGTGTAGGTGCTTTCCTGGGAACATTATTTGGGTATATCCAAATTAATTCAGTCTTAAGTGCTGCATTATCTAAGCACCTTAGTTTGGAAATTTTTGTCAGTTTAGAGCTGGGTTATATAACCCACAGCTATAACCCAGGATTTATATAATATTTTTTTGTGATATATCCCAGCATTTGTAGAAATAATACAACTACTGGTGGTGAGCTTACTGGATCTGTGCTACCAGCTCTGAGCTGGCTGTGAAATTATTGACTACATCCTGCCTGCCTGCTGCCTGCAATTTATCTTAGTATCACGAGGTTTTTAAACTAATGTTTTGCTTGTTTCTCAGCTCATGATAGATATCATGTTCACTTGTAAGACTAGTAGAGTCTACTGTCTGAGGTAGTTTGAGCAGTCTCAATCTTCAACCCTCTCTGTCAAGGTAAGAAGGAAGGAGTGATGAAAACCTCCATCAACCTCCATCAGTAAGGGTACCCGGTCACTTTCAATACATTTCGGAAATCTCCATGATACCTGTAGAATAGAATGCACCGAAAATGATCAGCAAGGGATAGGGTTTAAAGCATGTATGTTGGGAACCTCAGGGATAAAAACCTCATGAGGATGAGGTGGGTTACAGGAAAACCTCCCCTAATGAGTTATATACAGATATTCATCCTTATTCACCTTGAACTGATCCTCTAAATTTTGACTATGCTTGGGCAATGAGTTTGGCCTGGGCATGTTTTGGAAGATGTCTGGAGGTTGGTGGAGGGTGTTCAGAGGGAGGATGTGGGCCAGGATGGTGTGCTTCTTGCTCAGTACATTGAGTGAGCTTTCAATTATTTGTGTTTATCTAGTTCTAACGTGTATTACTGTAAGCTTCGAGCTCGACTTTGTCAGCTTACGAAGGACTGTAACGAGTACTGCTATATTGGCAGATATATTTTTATCCCTGCAAACCTTGCGCTCTGGAAGCACGTGTTTGCGTGTCGGACGGACATGCAGGAGCTTGTGAGCATGGTCAGAATGTGTGTGAGTACCAAGTAGTTCAGCTGCCGGTGTGTGCGTATTCATTGAACGACGCAGAGCTTTTCAAAACATAAGGATGTTTAGTATGAGCAATGAATTTCTTGGAGTGAAAGGTAGTGAGATCGTATAAAGTGAAGATAGATGGATGAAAGTATTGAGAATGCAATAGCTATGGGTTCACCAGCTTTACGAAGGCCTGGCACATCTGCATGATAAATAGATATATGTCCTTGGACTCGCTGAGTGTGTTGACTAGGACGGGGAGAGTCGGTATAGGCGGCGAGGACATTAACACTGTGTCACAGATATAAGGATCTGGGAAAATGACAATAGCAATATCACCTTTATAGCTCAGTCCGTTAATGTCTGTGATAAATGTGAATTCATGCTCAGGGCCTTGAGAGATCAATACACCAAAGTAGAATGAGAAGTTGGTTGGACGAGAGGCCTTGGATGACACACACGAGCACCCTTTCAAGGACTTCTATCTCGGGTGTGACAGATGCTGCATGTAATAGTAGAGTATCCCGTTCTCGTTCTCGGTCCACCAGTAGTCGTATTATTTCTACAAATGCTGGGATATATCCCAAAAAAATGTTGTATAAATCCTGGGTTATAACTTAGCTCTGAACTGACAAAAAATTCCAAACTAAGGTGCTTAGATAATGCAGCACTTGAGACTCTATCATAGTCTAGGGATCTAAAACCACTTGGAGGTCACTTATATACATCTAGGGCATTGCACCTAATACCCAGTTAGGTTCCCAGGTCAGCAGAATCATCATTTTATCGCAAAATTGCGCCACACTTCGTCGAGGCACTCTCTTTGATTGCTGTAACCTGGGGGGACCTTTTATGGAAGGAGATGTACAATAATATATCATTTTATATATGATTCCAATGCTGGGAGGTGTTCAAGACCTCAAATACATGAATATATACATGAGACTATCACCAAAAAGGGAGCAGCACTTTTCTCTTGTATTCTGAGGATCTAGAACTACTTGTAAGTTGTTAATAAACCTTTGGGGCATTGTATATGACACCCTGTTAGATCCCCAGGTCAACAAAACTCATGTATTGAGCAAAAATGTCCGAAAATTGCGCCACACATCGTCGAGCCACCTCACTTGTCTGCTATCACTTAGGGACACCTTCTATGCATATATATATGCTATTATTCAACTAATCATGACTTGGATGAATGCTAGAGGGTCAAAATGCAGCCAAAACCTGATAAATATTGCTCTTAGTGTATTACATATACTATCACTGTTTCACATGTGTCTTCTTCTTAGTATATGATCTAGGGAGTTTCTCAAGGATAAATAACTATTTTGAGATCTTATACAACTTGCCTAAGTTGACTCTGTCCCATCTAAGTTAGACGAAGGTAACTACTAAACAGAGTTTGACTTCAGGCAACTTCAGTTAACTCGAACTATCAGTTATAATGTACATTGCTTTAAGGTTATATTGAGACAACTTAAGTCATGTTCAAGCAACCTAAGCTCATGATACAAAGTATATTATATCAAGTTACTATAAGTTAACTTGTCTGTCTTAAGCGAACTTAGTTGTTCTAAAGTTTTCAACATTTTAGCATTATATCTTGAGGTAACTTAATACTCAGAGCTGTTTCCTGATGTTACACTGGTTCGTCTCTGTGTCTATAGTCTTTAAGTTTTCAGCTATGCACTTCTTCTCGGCTGCATAGGCGACACGAGCATCAATCTCCTCGTTGATAAACTGGTTCTTGTAGGCCACTACACTATGATAGCCGTTAGGTCGATCTTCTGCTATCAATGAGATTTGTGTGGCATAAGAAGAGGACAAGACACAAACAGTCACATCAGGTGATGGAAAGTAACGCCACTTTAGGAATCAACATAAGTTATTGAATAACTTATAGTACTTCTAATACATTCTTTAGCTTCGCTGCAACGACTTCATGCTCATCCTTGCTTCCTATCATAATTCTCAAACACCCTTCACATCTCAACTCACTTCCTCTATATCTCACTACCACTAGAGCTTAAAAGTCCGGTCTAGTCTGGTCTTTTTATCTTAAAATTTGAGGACCACAGACCGGCCGGTCCTCAGATTTTCTCAGATTTCAAGGACCGCAGACCGGGACTGGTCCTAAATCAGGACCACTAGGACCACAGTCCGGTTATAGCAGTTAGACTGGTCAGACCGTTCAACGGTCCGGACTGCAGTTAAACCAGTCAAACTGGTGCATTTTTGTCAAAAGACTCGTGTCTTTGCAAGTTTTTTGATTTTATTGAGTTTATATCAACATATTATCACTAATCTTCTTAATAAAAGATCATTCTAATAATTAATTGCATGTTTTGAAAATAGTTGAGTGAAGTGTGGGAACACAGAACTGGACCAACATCTTTCCACAGTAGGCCGTACTAGTATAATACTCGTCCAGTAATTCAATAAGAACCAGTCTTCTATTATATATTTCCCTATCTTGTCCATACCAGATGCATCTAGAACAGTATATGTATGCTAGAAAATTGTCAAATGTAAGAAATCTATTGATCAGCACATATTACACTACTAGATAGTAGCTTTTGATGTAGTAGTGCTGCATAAACTCTTTTGTAATATGTTCTATATGTCTATTATAGCTTTCTATTTCCATTATAATCTCACTTAGGACCCAAAGCCCCAGCTTCTAGAGCATGAGTATTGATTCTGTATCATATACTCTTCTGAACTGGTTCAGGACCGGTCCTAGCAGTCTTTTACCGGTCCTGTAAAATTCTCTCTTTTCCCAGGACCGCAGACCGTGACTGGTTCGAACCAGTACCCGGTCCTTATACGGTCCGGTCTTTTTTGGGTCCGGTCCAGTCCAGTTCACCGGTCATTGGCGGTCCTGTGAACCGGACCTTGAAGCTCTAGCCCCATGCCAGTTTCGAAACATTCCCTGACGTCTGCTCCACGGATTGGCCCGAAATTGGTGCCGCCACAACATCTCTAGTAAACCCTCCAAACTCCTGCAGCAAGAACCGCGCTACATACGATGTCTCCACCGCCAACATCTCCACCGAACTCGTCTCCAGCATCTACCGGGATGGCGCCCGCTGCCTCAATGCCTCCCGTAACCCCTTGTGACGCCACAAACACCCCACTGCCACTGCGTGCCTCTACCGCTCCAGCCTTGAAGAAGACGAAGTCCCGAACATCGGAAAAGAGACGCGTACTCGTAAACGATCCCATCGCCCTCTCTAAAAGAAGGGCGTGCCGCAAGATTCCCAAGGCGGACCGCAAGAACAACAAGGGGTGGGCGGAGGGGAAATGCGAGGAACTCCTGCGAAGGATGGTTCCCAGCTTCCTCAAGGCGCGCAAGGAGGGTTGGCAGGCTGAATCATTGAAGCTGCTCGAGGTTCAGAACTGCTACCACAACCACTTCCCCTATCCCATGCAGGATACCGACGAACCAGTCGACATGGTGTTTGACTTGCAGATGACAAAGTCGGGTGTTCCACCTTCTCTCAGCACGGAGGAGTCGCAAAAACGATTGAAATATATCAAGATGTATAACAAGGTGTGTACTCAAGTCGTATTGGGTACCGAATCTGACGACATGGACGGCAGCGCATCTCTGTCTGGATGAAGCGTGTCTGTTCAGCCGAGGAGGGTGACCCAGGAGCTACGCGTCGCCGAAGTGCTGACGTCGCGATAGGCAAGATTGTCGCCGCCTTGGATTGCACCAAAAAGCGAGCGCGTTCTGCCGCACAGCACTGGATGCACACCAATTGGTTTACGGGGCTGGAACTCCGCAAGGTGATAGAAGACAGATGGGCGGAGCGTTCGGACAAGAGCGTTGAAGTCCAGCCCTTGGCGTTTCGAATGAGGGAGGTCGGAGAGATGTTCAAATCTTTGCCAGCAGAGGAGCAGGCGGAGTGGGAGGAGAGTGCCAGGGAGGAGGCGTCAGAGATGAGGAAGGAAATCGAAACAGACGACGGTAGGATAAATCCGGTCGATGTGGCATCGTACGTTCCCTAGGATATCGCCAGTGATAACGAGGCTGACCGCGATTAGGGCGGCTTCCGCGGCACCGGCCCTTTTGTTTCGCGTCGCACGCGCAGTCGAGGAGCGCTCCTGTACGCGAATTTTCTCCATGATGGCAGGCCCCATGGCGTCGTTCAACGGAGACATAGGTTTCCTAATGTGGGTGTCCCGACAATTGTTGAAAAATGTCCTAAAATTCGATTTTAGTATTGACGGCAACAAGAATAAAGCAGCCGTCCCACAAACCTTTCCAGAGTTCATTGGGGTGAGAAAACCAAGGAGTTGCGAGAGCTTTACAAGGCTTGGGTGCTGACATGTTTCACGGAGGAAGACAAAAAGGCGGTCATCATCAATGATCCCTCCGCTCAGGATTGGGAACAGCACTTCGAGCAGATCACGGTCCCTCCAGTCACAGAGCTCACAACCAATCAGAGGGAGCAAGCAGTTGAAAGAGCGAAGGTGGTTGTGCGCGCGAGGAATTACTTGTACGACCAAGGCTGTCACGTGTCAAGTGATGACGAGGTGATGTATCAGGCGGGGTTGCTGCTGATTGCGTCGGGGGAAATGAGGGACGATACGAGAGTGGCTGACCAGGGAACGGACCCAACATTGGTGCCGCCAGCTGGTGGGTGCGGGGATGATGGCGAAAGCGTTGTTGGCAGATCTGCTCAAAATGGTGGGGTGTCATCGAGGTCCCGCTGTTCAACCCCAGTGTCGGATTCCTTTGCTCCCGCCCCTGCCACCCCATCTCCAACACCCGCCCCGCCCTCTTTGAGTGCTGTGTCCGATCCGATATTTCCCGCCTTGTCAACATCCGGACTCTTGTCCTTCTCGCGCGCAGGAACACCTGTATCCGATCCAATCCCTCCCGTCCCCTCTTCAGCGCGAGCACCACTGCTAGACGCTGCTGCTCAACCTGGAACGATGCCTCCCGGTCCCTCGTCAGCGCCCCGGTCACCATCTCCACCGCCTGCACCGCTCTCACCGAATCATGTGTCCAATCTGATACCTCCCGCCCCGGCATCACTGTCCATAGCACGCTCCGCGGCCCCAACACCACTGCCAGACAAAGTTCCTCGACCTGGAACGACTGTGGTTCCCGCCGCCCCAGTACCAGCGCCCCCGCCAACTTCGGGGACGAAAAGGCGCGCCGAGCTATCGCTGGACAGGGGGTCGAAACACGTAACCCGATCTGCTGAGGCGACTGCGACGTCAGTCGGCACGGCGCTTTTGGAGGAGTCGGTGGATAACGTCAGGGAAGAAGTTACAAAGGAGACGGGAGGGCCTTTGGCGTGGACCGTAGCTTGCTGTACAGAATTCGTCTCAGCGACAAATGGGGAGCTTATGGCGCCGCTGCTGCTGCACCTGGTGAGGCTGGAACACCTTTTCATTGTCAAAGGGATGATGGCGACGGCAAAACGAAGCATTCCGGGAGCGCATCGTCCCGCACTGGTGGCAACATGGATAACCGCTCGACGCTGTGATCGTAAGGCCGGCCAGAATTTGGATATCACGAAGGGTAATTTACAGAAGTTCAAAGCGGACGTCCTGCGATGGTGGAATGCGATGCAGCCTGCCTGGAGGGTCAAGGATGACACAGGTCGGTGGAAGAAAGAGTCTTACGGGGGAGACTGGGCGCCATTGGCGTGTCCGGGCAGGAATGGCATGCTCTCCGTCATCGCGACTTTGTCGTGGTGGGGGCGTAAGATTGACGATGATAAGGAGACAGCAGAGTGGATGATGATGGTGGACGACGTGAAGTGAGTGCTCGATGGTTTGATTGCAGGGTTAGGGTCGTAATTAATAAGCAATTCAGATTCTTTGATATACATGTTTTCGGTGTTGAGTGAGATTGGATCTGTAAGTACGCTGTATGTTATGTCTACTGGTGTAGGATAGCAGCCAAACTCCTGTATCCAAAACGAAGCTTACTCAAAAGAGTCAGGTTTTGAACAAAAGAGTCGGCAAGAGTAAGAATCGATCTGAAGACTCCGGAACATATTTAGAGACGATACATAGTACCAACTGAGCAATAAGGACCACAAAGGCATAGAAGTGGATATAGGGTTTAGCAGTTGGAATTCTGACGGAGCTGCTCCCGGAGCTGCAGTACTAGAGTACTGCAGAGACCGCCACCTAACGGCGAGGTAGAGCGTCACATGGACAGGGATGGAGAGCGCTGGGGCGGGGGATGACATCGATAATGGGCGGGATTCATAGTGCATGCGGCGGGACGGCGGGAGGTGATCGGTTGGAGCGACAGAGGCGACGATAATAGCTCCCTGCATGCTGAATGCATGGAGGATACGGGGCAGGGCAGGGAAGGAGAGAACGGCTGTCATTACGTGGCGCAGGTCAATACAGCGGTGGCGGCGTACGAGCGAGGTGTTCAAAAGAGGAATTGTCATGTACCTGGTGTGATCGCTCTGCAACCCCGCTGCATGTGCAGGCAAACAGGAGATACGGTGGGATGAGGAGTCCCAGGATGAATAATGAATGTCGGGATTAATAGCTTGCTGCTATCGCATTAAAGATGCCGCATGCAATGACCGAACGCATGTCGCCACCGATATCTGGCGCCGGACGGCCCCAGGAGGGCGGGATACGGCAGGAGCGGGGGATGGCTGGATTGGGACAAAGAGAGAGCCAGTGAATGCCGGTGTGACGGATTGGACGGTGTAGGGTGTCGGAGGTGTGGGGAGACAAAACGGGGAGAAAACACTTTTGGTGCTATATGTGGCGCAACGGCGCGGTGTGTGGCGCAACGGGCGGAACATCACGAGAAGTGTTCCGAAGTAGCGGATACAGGGAGACGTTAAGTATCAGCGGTCCCTGCCATTCCTTGTCGTATTAATGGGATACGGGGCTGCCTGGAACGAGCTGCCACCCGCCCCAGCTACGCAGGAACCAACGGCAAATGCCGTGCTACCCATTTGGGTGAAATACGCGCCAGTACAAAAAGGCACTCGCGATGCCGCGACGATGCCGGTTCTCCCGATTGGGATGACCAAATCAGGATTTGGTCCCTGTGGCTGAGGAACCAGGGGCTGTTGCCTGACGGTTAGTAACATATCCCGGGGATCTAACCCTTGACCAGTTTCTAATTTTAGTCAGCTACAGCTCACTGGAGGTATCCTGTCGCAGATGGGCGACGACCAGCAGTGGCATCCAGTGGCATTCTTGTCCAAGTCATTGTCTGAGCCTGAGCGCAACTACGATATCCACGACAAAGAACTCCTTGCCATTATTCATGCTCTCGAAGCATGGCGACACTACCTGGAAGGGACGACCCACACAGTCGATATCATCACCGATCACAAGAACCTCGAGTACTTCACCAATTCTCAAAAGCTGGGTCGCCGACAAGCCCGATGGGCCCTTTTCCTTACCCGCTTCGACTTTACGCTGACATACAAACCCGGTACCTCGAACCGTAGTGACCCACTGTCACGTCGCGCTGACCATAAAGAGGGGGTCGAAGACGATAACATGGATTGTATCCTGCTGGACCCCAAATTCTTCCGTATACGCGCAACCCGACCCGGAGAAGTGGTAGCTATTGGTGATGCAGAGTTGAGGCGTCGCATTCGAGAATGTCCCAAGAAGGACGCTGAGGTCGTTGGTGCGTTAGATGTCATCCTTCGCAACGGTCCCCGTTCGCTAGTCAAGAACCTACAGGAATGGAACTACGAAGATGGCATTGTCCTCTTCCGTGGTAAAGTCTATGTCCCTGCCGACGTTGAACTACGCCGAGACATCGTCAAGATGCACCACGATCTGGTTGGCCCAGGTCATCCCGGACGGTTGAACTTCTCAGCCGAGAGTTCTGGTGGCCTGGCATGTCAGTCTTCGTTCGGGACTACGTCGACGGCTGTGCCACTTGCCAGCTCACCAAGCCGAACAATCATCCCGCTCATGTTCCCCTCGTCCCCAACGAAATCCCTGACCGACCCTTTGGCACCATCACCACTGACTTCATCACTGACCTTCCTGAAGTTGACGGCTACGACTCCATTCACTGCGTCGTCGACCGGCTGACCAAGACCGTCATCGTCACCCCCTGCAAGAAGACTATTGACTCTGATGGAACTGTGGACGTTCTCATTGACAACACATTTCGACGCTATGGTCTTTGGGACAAGATGATCTCCGACCGCGGACCCCAATTTGCCAGCAAGGTCATGCAGGCTATCCACGCTAAGTTAGGTATCACCTCTGCCCTTAGTACCGCATATCACCCCCAGACAGATGGCGAGACCGAGCGCTTCAACCAAGAGCTTGAACAGTTCTTACGCGTCTTCTGCAACTACCGACAAGACGATTGGGTAAAATACCTCCCACATGCAGAGTTTTCCCACAACATCCGTGTCCACACTGCGACGGGCAAATCACCCTTCGAACTCCTCCATGGTTTCCAACCCCGCTTCTACCCCTCGCTTAACCCGACTTCAAAGATCCCGTCGGTCGAAGACCGCCTCACGAACCTGCAGCTCCTGCGCGAGGAGGTTCAGGCCAGTCTAACCACTGCCGCCGAGTTGATGAAGAGAAACAACGGCAATGATACGAGGAAAGGAGTGGTGTTTAAGGTTGGCAATAAGGTCTTGCTCGACGGCAAGAACCTTAAGACCACACGGCCAAAAGCTAAGCTCGCCAACAAACGACATGGTCCCTTCGAAATCACTGACGTCCTTGGCCCAGTTACCTATTGGCTCAAACTCCCGCCGAAATGGCGCATTCATCCCGTATTCCATGCATCCCTACTCGTCCCATTCAAAGAGACCGACGCACATGGACCCAACTTCCCAGGTGTGCCACCCGAGCTTCTAGACGACGACAAAGACTACGATGTTGAGGCCATCTTAGACTCACGCCCTACCCGTAACAAACGAGGCGTGCAGTATTTGGTCAAGTGGTTAGATTATTCGGAATCAGAGAACACATGGGAGCCCAGTTCGACATTGACGAATGAGAAGGTGTTGGCGTTGATAGAGGACTTTCATCGCCGGTACCCCAAGGCGTTTTCAAAACCTCGCCCCATGATTCGTAACCTCGGTCTTACCGTGCAAGACATCTGGTCCGGTACTTCTGTGCTCCGGGCGCAAGCGCATCCTAAAGAGGGGGTATTGTCACGAATCGCCTCTATTTTGCTCCCTCCACCTCGGTCCCAGACCTCGCCGAGGGTACGCCACACTCTCCCTTTTCACATGTCAGACGCTCCGGACCGGGTCAGCACTGCCTTAGTCTAGGCATGGTCCGTGCATAGCCTTATCGCTCACTATTGCACCATCGGATTCCTCATGATCACATTGTTATTGCACCATTGGTGCTCATCGTTCACATGGACACTTTACTTATAAACACACGGCCTTTCTAGATAGTTCCTTAGTTTGTCCTCTTCGTCTCTACACTGTTCGGATATCCCAGCACTGTATTGAGCTAGGCTCTCTCATATTCAATCTACGCTTCACTTTCTGCTTCTCTCTCACTCATCCTCTGTCCGATTGCGACTTGGGTGGTTGTTTGGTTCACTCCTGACCCCGTCCTTGACAATGTTCCTACATCGATCTGAGCAGATGATATCTGTTGTATGGGAACAGAATTGCACATTTTAAAGAGATTGAGGATGGCTCGAGAGGCTACTTCGTAATTGATGGTCTGGATCATATCAATGAGTCTGTGTATGATAGGGATGAAGTTGTAGAATAATTATGCAACATCAAAGCTTACAACAGTAACATATTTTTGTTTGATTCATATGGTAGTGGTAAGCAAGAAGGTCTTCCGTTTGTTTATCTTCGGCTAATTACGAGCTTTTAATTTTTCGACGGTTTGTTACCTGCCGCACGTCAGCCCTCACACCTCATGAAGTCGAACCGCCGTGTTTGTCACTCAAAGTAAAGATCAGTGATGTCATGACCTTACTAACCAGCATGCTCTTCTGGGCGAGATTGCCCACCGCCAGTAGGAACACACCTACATAAGAATTGAGAGTTGTACTGAATGATGGACAATGCCACTGTACTGTGTTGTTAATTGGCTTTAATACCTTGCACTTGAGATCAAGGCAAGCTCGCAGCTTGCTTAATCCGTGTCACGGCAACATCCGCAGCAGTCCGGACGGTCCGGTCATGATGGTCATGAGTGCATTGTCATTTGTAATCGAATGACACGTTGACCACGCACCACCATGTCCTATCTTCACTCTATTCGCAGTATCCATGAAGTGCATCCAACACTTCCCGTCGTCCTGGGGAACGTCGATCTAAACATACGACATGCGGAAGACGACAATATTGAACCAGAGCATGTTCAACACGCCAAATTTGTTGCCACTGCGCTCCGTAGTGTCCAAGGTCAGCCCTTACTACCTTTTTTTTTCGTGCAATAACCCGTCTCTAGAGTTGGGCGAGGACGACGAGATTGTTTCGCGCCAAGTCGTACTCGATGCTGAAGTCAGGCACCTTGCATTAATGAATGCTTGTACGTCGCGCAGATTCTTATCTGATGTGATAGCTTACGACTAGATATTAGACAGCGCCACATTATACCAGCCCGTCGGATTGCAAGATAATGTGGCAGACATGCTTCGTCAATTACGGGTAGTCACTGAGAGTCTTCGTGACCTCAACACCATTGTCCTCGACAACACTGTCACCCTGGCTCGTATCGATGCTAGCACAAAGAATGTGAGAATTGTCTCGCGTAACAGTCGTATCCAACTGCCAGCCCTGTTCTCTCCTCTCCATAAGATTGTGAGTTTCTGACTCTCTCAGTCCTGATACGGCAATTGATCAAATTGGATATGCAGACTGCCGGGTCAGGCGCCAAGAAAGCCCAAAAAGTCGCTGGTAACCATCCAGTCATTGACGTGATTCCTATCCCAGATGTTGGTACCCTGCCACCCAACTTCAATGGCAACATCGGAGCGTACTCGAACGCCGATATCTTCAGGTTGATAGTATTTTATAATGATGCTTTTGGGATAGTAGCAGGCGATCAGCTTGCTATGCGCACACATAAGTTCAAATCATTTATATCTGAGTTTTAATGAAATCAACAAACCGTTTATGCATCCTGAAGGTGTCGGAGACTTGCAAGTAAATTGGTTTATATCATTAGACTAGGTATTTCCAGTCTGTGGAGGTCATCAACCACCTCACCCCTCAAGCTGTGCATGCCTCCGTGCATGGGGACCTACAGTATGGATGTTCTTCAGCCCCGAGCACATCTCCAATTAGTGTGGCGGGCTGATCAGGTCAGTGGCAAACAAAGCCAAAGCCAGTATCTCTCTCGCACGAACCACGACAACTACAATAATAAAACAACTGCTACAAGACGACGACAACCGTACCATAGGACGACAGCGACACCGCAAGACGACGATGGCAAGACGACAACGACGAACACCGACTGCCAAGACGCCAGATAGAGGCCTGCGGTACTCTGGATGTGGCTACGTACGACGCGCCCTCCAACTGGAACGATTTACCTGAGAGACGAGAAGGGTCATGCACGGGGAAAGCGACGGCGCGCTTGCTGACGGTCTTGCCGTTACTCAGGTGCGTCCTTTTTTCGACAACAGTTCTTGCCGTTGTTGAACGTTGTTCTCGTTGCAGATGCGGACGTTTACGCGTAGACTTGAGCGCCTGGGCAGCCAACTGCAGAACTCAGAATGCTTTGTTTACATATCGGTGTGTATCCACCCGCTGCGCGTAATAATGAAGACTGGCGAATTACCAGAAATTTGAATGTCCCGCTGGAGGACAGATCCGCACGGAATCCGTAGTATATGCATGCAGCTGTTCATGTCTCGTGTCCGTCATTTCCGTCGCCGCCGCTTCCTGTCCTTTCGGATATCCCCTTGTGTGGCGTACATCGATGGAACGACCTGCGTGGAATTGCCTCTCGACCGCCGCAGCTGCTGGCCTTCGTATCTGACTTGGCGAAACGCGGCCTGTTGGTTCCCTAGGGCGCAAAATGAACCCTAGGTAGGCCGTTCGTTCCTTTTCGTCCACAATGCTTACCCTGCTCCGGATTTCCGCGCTCTGGCCTGCTCCCATGGATTCTGGCCATTTCGGAAGACGAACCATAGCATCGTCATAGCGCCTGTACTTCGATAACTTGCTTACAATACTTGCTTTGGTATTCTCGCTCCAAATCAAGCATCCGTTTCAACGTCGAGTTGGCAGAACACGAGGACAAGTACTTTACAGCGAAAAGTCGCGTTGACGTACAATATTCTTTTAGCCACAACCTAGGTATGCGTAACCGGAAGCACAATAGAAACGGCGGACTACGCCAGATACAACCGCTGAGTCGATATTGCAAATAAACCTCCCCTAGTCAATATCGTCCGTTTCTTAGAGTTACACGTACCAGAGGCGCAATAAAGAAAGCAAGAGAGCACCTAGAGCTGAGATTACTGGTAACATACAATTGTTTCGTCAAAGCACTCACGTCCTGGAGTAGAAATGATCGGATACCCCCAGGAGATGTTTGATATCGAGATTTAGCCATGTCTGCATAGATCTAGAGTAAAAATACGAGCGCTGGAGCGCATATGAGAGCCCGTCGACGGCGCAAGGATGAGTTCCCAAAGTACTATGTAGTAACAGTGCATCAGAAACGTGCTGGAAAACAGATACAAACTCGATGCGTCTTCCGCGAGGACCATCATGACCGCCACCAAGATTCTGCTCTTTAGTGCTTGCTTTATTGCGCTGCCGTCGCCTATTGCTCTGTAGAAGGTACGTGCATCTGTACAGGCTTTGGCATGCCTTATTGAATCCTACAGCAGCATCGTTGACGCATTCCCAACTCGTCCAGCATTCCATCGCTCGACCTGGCCGATGAGTGGCTATGCTAATTCAAACTTTGGGCCTTCGAACGACGTCAGAGTATCAGCAAGTTACAGACGAACCTGGTCACGAAACAGCAGGCTGTTCGACATGAGCAATGGACGTCAGTCAACCCTCGCTGCCATTGGATCCCAACCGGTTTCTCAGCATGGCTATTCTCTCCCGCGCACAGTAAGAGTTTGAGGCGTCGAACGATGGATGCAGAATTACGTTGATCGCATATTCCACAGGTGCGCATCATTGTGATGCTCTATCCTTTCATTAACGCGTCTTTCTCCCCGAAGACTACCCTACGACCCACCATGCTCTGTCATACAAACCTCCACGTTTCGAGCTCACCCTTGGGGGAACGCTCATCACTATGGTGCCGCATACCGTTTGTCCATTCTTTTCCATCCTCCTTGATTTTGTTCCCTGACGGCTCTGCAGACATGCATGCATGAATCACAAAGTGACGGCTGCAGGATTCTGGCGCTAGTCGGCTAGCAATGTCTGAGGTGCGTGCTTTCATGGTGTCTCTATCATTTCTAACCATACCTTCATCAGCCACATCACAGCCATGCCATCCACAGCTCCTTGCATCTAGCGGCGAACGGGCTGCATCTCACTCATGATCCTCTCCCGGATGCTGCACACCCAATCGTTGACCAGTTTGTCTGCCATTTTCGTCCAGCCGCATTTCTCAATACATCTGCAGATATCGAGCTACGCCTCCTGTTCGCCCGCCGTCCACCCGCGCTCGCTACCTTCGTTTCCTTGGCGCACTTATAATCAGCCAGCTGGGCTCTGTACACCATGCATTGGAACCGTCCCGGTACGTACTCGACATGGCAATGGCATTTTACTCATCCCTGTTACCTACAGTGCATGCATCTCAAGGACGCGCATCAGCACCAAAAAGGCCATAGAATCCTTTATCTGCATATACACCCCCGCCTTCTCGTATCAATACCGATTTCTGAGCCACTTCAGGATGTGTTGGCCACCAACATCTGATTTCGTCTCTCTCGCTGGCTCGGATTTGCGACTGGACCAGAGCCCATATCCTGATTATCCCTTACTATCACAGTGATCAACTCACTCCGCCGTCAACGTCCTGTTTCCACACGAATGATCATGTCCAACATTGATGTTGTGTGGCGCACATCGATGGAACGACCTCCCCGGATTCAGCTTTCGACCTTCAAAGTTGTTGCTCTTGATGTACCACTCGGAGAAATATATCCTTTCGGTTCCCCAGACCGCATAATGAGTTCTAGGTATGTCATTCTTGAATTTCCGTACATTATGCTTATTTGACTCCAGATAACTCGGTTCTGACCCGTTTGGATGGATTCCGGGCACATTGGAAAGTGACTCGGGACACCCTGGTAGAGACTGTGTTCGATTTCCGCATTGATCAGTTACCTTTGTTACCTACTCTCTGCCTACTCCCTTCGTCGAAATGAATTTTTTGCCTCTCAACATCAATTGGGACACATTGAAGCGAATTACGTCGCCATTCCGTGATTGCATTATGGAGCTTCATGACAATCTCTTGTCGTCGTCGTCGTCGTTCTGTATATTGACTATCGCGCTCGTGCGCTCCAGAATCTGTTCCAGCTCTTTTGCGCCGTTCGCAGCAGTCAGTCTTCATGTACGGATCCCTCTGTCATTCCCGACAAATAAATGCTGTGCTGCCGTCTTTTGGTGTGCACTTCCTACGCGCCCCGGCTGTTTCTACCATACGTACAGACCATCAACCGCACAACAAGACGACTTTGCTTTGGATTACATGTGTCTGCTTACTTTATGAACCATCTTGACTTACTATCACTGACAATCAATCCACAGCTGTTGGTCTGCTTGATAACTTGTCCAATACGCCAGCTGGACGACTCAGCCCTTCTCTGAGGAGCACAAGGTCACAATGTGGTGGTCTATGGGTGGAGGTAGATTTTGAATAGTATTAAGGATCAAAGATGGAGTATCAAACAACATGACATCGCTTCGTTTGGAGTGTTAAACGTTCCATCAAATTTACAGCGGTCACCACAATATATGTCAAGCAAAAGAGCCCTATTAAGGATCCTAAAGATAGTGGTAGGCATCAAATTTTGACAGTGTCACATTTTTTAGAACAGCAAGGGTGAATACCTACCTAGATACTACATACAAAAACAGTTGATGATATATACACAGATAACTGAACTAAGATGTGAGAGAGCTACAATATACAACGTGATAGACGACAACAAGAGAGATAGTATTGCTACTAAAGGGCCTGACATGAGGCAAGTAAATACGTTATTCAAAAAGGCGAGTGAGTTCATACACCGTAACGCGCGGCAAGACATTCTTGCATGATGGGCGGGAACGCAGCGACCTGGCCGGCCCATCCAGCCTCGTCGTGGTTCTTGAACGCAAGGAGGAGTTGCTGGAACATGTTGTTCAGCTCCGGAGAAGGCGAGTTCCAGCACACGATCGAATTGCAGAACCACAAAAGACTCTGTAGAAATCGTTAGCATCATTGTCAGCGCTAGTAGAAGGAGATTCACGAACCTCGGTGATCCCTCCCGGGTTGACCTCGATCATGGTACACAGTCCCCGGAACGCAGAGTCCTTCTCCTCGTTGTCGCGAATTTTGTACAATGCCTGGCACCAAGCTTGGGCGAAGTTGGCCAGATGGGGAGCAACCAAAGTTGGGTGCATCAACCCAATCCGACCAATCGAAATGGCTGCGTTCTCGAGGAGACTCCTCGGGGCCTTGGGGTGCAAGAGGATGGGAATGAGACGAGCGATGAGCGGGTTGACCCATTGTTGGAACTCAGAGTCATCTGAAGACGAGTTAACATCGATGATAACGGAAGAGAAAATAGATTCACCTCGTCCATAGCGCATGGCAACTTCGCCAACCGACCAAGCAGCGTTGTTGGAAGCACTGATAAACTCGATCTTCGGTTCCGGGTCGAGCTGCAAGATAAGCTCGGCCATGATACCAGGCATATGGGGGCGAAGGACGGGGAAGCAGCCCATAGCCATGTCACCAACGAGTGCGTATGCAGACTGTCGAACGGGCCCCTGGGGATGCTTGAGGCAGACAGTCAAGAGCTGCAGCAGATTTGGATTCGTCTCCTGGATCATGGGCTCCAGCAACATTCCCAATCCATGGGTGAGGCCGGAAAGAAGCTCGAGGGCGACGACGAGGAAAGACTTGTCAGGCTCGTCAAGGTCGTGATTCTGTTGATACGCCTGGTAATGGAGGAGCGAAGTGTGTATGATGCTAGTGCACCGCTCGAACACGGGACCAGCATAAGGAAAGAACGCCTTGCCCATGGCGATCGTTACAGACGCGAGACACTAGAATATACAGATGAGCAAAGTGGACATGCAAATGATGACAACATACCTCGAGGAGGGGAATCAGGTCAAGGTCATCATTCTTGAGTTTCGATAACCGCGACGTCAGAGGAGGCATGAGGATCTCGACGTAAGCAGGATTCGAGAGGGCGGGACCAACAGCATCGGCGAGCGTGCACACCGCATCGTAGAGGATCAGCATGTTCTTTTGCTGGTACTTTTCAAATGCCAATATTAGATTGCGGAGGACCGGTTCGAGGAACGGGGCGAGTTCGGGACCAGCATCTTCCTCCAGTGTCGCGAAGGCGCTGCAGCCAGCTTCTTGAACGCGCTTGTTGTTGTCGAGAACCATGCGAAGGAGCTATACCAAAAGGTAAGTATAAGCGCTTTGACGAGTTTAAGTGACTAACCCCTTCCATTGTTGGAATAAAGTATGTGACCTTGTGCTCCTCGGAAAAGGGCTGAATCATCCAGCTGGCGTATCGGCCCAGCGTCCAACAAGCTATCGAACGGACCAACGGCTGCGCATCGATTGTCAGCGATATTAAAAAGAAAGCAAAAAAAATATCTACCTTGGAATCATTCAAGGTGTTGATCAGATACGGCACCAATGTGGGGAGATGAGGCTCGATAGCGTCGATACAACCTTCGGCCATAGCACCAAGGGTGAGGATGCCACTTTCCCTCTGAAGCCAATCTGTGCTCCAGAGTTTATCCTTCAAGGGGCCCAATAGGACGTTCAGGAGATCGCCAGAGAAGCGAACGGCGAGAACATCGAGGGCGGCGGCTGCGCACTTGCGAAGATTCCATTCGGTGGACATGTCGTCACCAAAGTAGTCGTCGTTGTAGTCAAAATCTTCGTCATCGTCGTCGAACGTCTCTTTGCCATATATCCCGACACGGTTCTTGGGGGCTTTGTCTGGGTTGTCGTGGTGCTCGATCCCGTGAGACTTTGCGCCGTAGTGGCGGGGCTTGATGTCGGTATCTTTATCGGGGACAGCGGTGTCTTCTGTCTCTGTGTCGAGCCATAGGAGATCGTCCTCGCCGTAGACCATGCAGTCGAGCAGGACAGGCGCGACCTTGCCGAGCAGAGGGTAGAGATAACTTGATAGTTCTTGGTCCTCGGCGAACGTCAGCCAAAACTCGCAGGCTTCAAGAGCCACGTGCTCATTCTGGTCTTTGGTTGAGTAGAGCATGTACTCTGCCACATTGTTCATCTCTGGCATGAGACGCTCTGGATGGGCTGCGAGAATAAAGACGAGGGCCTGACAGACATGTCGGCGGACAGATGGATCGTCGTCGGAGGCGCGTCTGAAGAGAGCGGCGATGAAGGCATCGAGGTGGACGAAGAGGGTTTGGCAATTTTCCGGGACGAAGTACGACAAGCAGGCGACTGCGTGAGATCGCATCTTGGACGATGGGTGGTCGGTGAGGGTGAGGAATTTGGGAATCATGTAGTCGAGCGGACGCATCCCGTTGATCTCGACGTCCATCTGGCGGGTATAATCTTCGCATGCTTTTTCGAGGACGTTGAACGCAGCCTGGACGTAGTGTTAGAACAACGGTGATTTGGCGGGGAATACGGCTACGCCACTTACCTCTTGCCTGTCGACCTGATCGAGCATTGTTACGAGCTGCTGCAGGCACTCTGGCCAGTTCTTCGGCTCGAGGATGCCAAGGAAGGCGACGAGGTCCTGGCCTGCGGTGTTGCGAATCATGACATTGGAATCGTTGAAGGCTTCGAGGACGGATGCTTTGACGAACTGGGCGACCTCGGGAGACGACGTAAGGATGAGGGGAGAGTTGTTCTTGAGGAGATAGCCTGCGACGCTGCGAATCCTTTCCTGCTCGTCCCTCATCCAGCACAGGATGTACGCCAGATAGCCCACGTAGTCGGATATGAGTGTGAAACTGTTCAGTTTCTAAAGAAACCAGAGCAGGATGGGCAAATAGACTGGTCGTAGGACGTGCTACGTACTTGGGTTATGTTTTTCTGAACGGCTGTGCTCGTATCCATCGATTCGTGGATTGTTTGCAGAATCTGCGCGAGACCGCTAGGGTCGGGTGTCCACGATGCCATTCCTCAACAAGAAAACGCGCTCGGAAGAGAAGAGGGCGGAAGCAAAGGTCGCCGTCCTTGTTTGTATTTATTTGAGGACGATCAGTCGCCCTCTTCCCGGCCACTTGGCGAAACCTGCACTATTTTATTCTGCGTGCGTCTGACTTGCCTAACCCGTCCAATTGCATGAGTAATGCACCAAGGCGCGTGCGAGATATTCATCAACCAGGCTTGTGGTATGTCACAATTTTTTCTTCCTTTTTTCGTCCATCTGACTCATCTCCAGGTGATATCCATGGCCAATAATCAACGATGCTGGTTGACGATGGTCACCTGGATAAACCTTGGATGGGGAAACGGAACAAGCACGACAAACTAGCGTACTTTCTCACCTATAGGGTAGCCTTCATCGGGGTCGTCGGCGGAGCTCTCAATTGTTACTTCGACTACCCCAGTGTGCCTTTCATCACATCCAATCTATGCCCCGTCCTCGACGTGAACTTCGACACCGACCAAGACATCTTCGGCGACAACGGGGTCTTCTTCCGAGAAGTTGACATGAGCGGCTTCGGGTATGCTTATGTGACTCTTGCTGCCATTCACGTCTCATTAACTTTTTTTGGTAGAAACGGCGAGTTCGAAATGACTACCAACTCGCCGAACAACTCCTTCGTTCACGACGGGAAGCTGTATCTCTTACCTACGCTCACGGAGGACAGCATCGGTCAAGGCGCGCTGCTCGATGGGCACATATACAACATCACCGACTGCACCTTCAACATCACCGGTGGTCTCTCCTATACCCAGTCCTCGACACACGAGCATTTGACCGCCATGGGCTCCGATTCCGACTTCGACGTCGACGGATATTATCGCGCCTGCTCCGCTATCAGCAACTCTACCGTTGGGAACATCATCAACCCCGTCCAGAGCGCGTCTTAGCACGAGGAAGAGCGCCAGCATTCGCTATGGCAAGGTTGAGGTCACCGCAAAGCTGCAAACCGGGTACGTCGTTCGCTTTCTTGAGAGCGTCTGGACTTTTGTTGACGTTTCCTTTGCAGAGACTGGGTCGGTCCTTGCGTTTATGGGATGGCGTTCGGTTGGACTGACAGTCTTTCTAGATGTGGCCTGCTATATGGATGCTTCCAGTAGATAACGCCTACGGCGCCTGGCCTTTGAGTGGTAAGTTTCGCTGTCGTCTTTACGTCGTCTATTCATACATAATCAATCCAGGCGAAATCGACGTCATGGAAGGACGAGGCAACGGTCCATCTTACCCTAAACAGTATGTCCCGCCTTCCCGCTCTATCTACTCTCCAGAATGTAACATCGCCTTATAGGGGATCCAACTACCTTCGAGGATCGCTCAACTGGGGGCCCATGACATGGCTCAACACAGTCTCCAAAACCTACGGATGGTGGAAACTCCGTCGTGGCTCCTACGGCACGGGGTTCCATACATACTCTATAGAATGGACGGAAGACTTCATGTACGTCTCCTAATCTCACCTCGCCTCACCTCGTCCCTTCATCTAAGCCCCTCTTCCCAGCCGGATATACGTCGACACGCGCCTTCACCACATGCTCGAAACAAAGATCAGGTCGTCCTTCTGGGATCGCGGTGAATTTCCACCTGTAGTAATGAACGGATCGGAGTCGAGTGTGCTACACGACCCATGGGTGAACGGGATGAAAGCCGCACCGTTCGACCAGAGTATGTCTGTCTACACCGTCATACTTGAAAATACTCATCGGTACCGACCCATAGAGTTCTATCTGATCCTCGACGTTGGAGTAGGCGGTACCAATGGCTGGTTCCCTGATGGGAAGGAGAAGCCCTGGTTGGATGGCTCGTTGAGTACGTATACTTCCCCTGGGGAGCGTCAGTGAAGCTGATCTCGACGCCTCGTTTTCCAGCTGTGATGAAAGATTTCTACTTGGCGAAGGACCAGTGCACCAGCGTTACACACAGCCCGGAAGCACATTAGACCACTTGGCCATCAGGGAATTTACTATCTATGTTTCTAATACTTTATATACCTGTTATTGAGATAACCTTTGCATATTATTAGATTAAAATACACTAGCTCTCCGTCTCGAAGGGGGCGAGAAGTCAGACAGGTCTCGCCATAGCCGTCTAGAGGAGCTGTTGGGCAACATTGCAGAAAGGAAAGCACAAATATGCGCCTGGTTCCGTGGGGTAGTAGTAATATTTCCCCTTGGTAACTTCCTTGATGTGATAGGCTTTGCCTGTAGTAATAGACATCAGCCCGGTTCGAGGAGCAGCGGCTGTTTACCGATCCAAGACTTTTGTGAGCTTGGTAAGACCACCTTTACGTTCCATCCTATGCAACGGTTTAGGAGGGGGCCTAGCTGCAGACAGAGTCATAGAGTACCTAGAGCCTTGGTGAGGTGTTGGTAAAGGCCAAAGACATAGGGAGATTCGCGAGCATCTAGGGGGCCGTCGTCGTTCTGGAGGAATATTATTATTTTATAAAGGCCAAGAGGTAATTATTGGGAGTACAGTGAGCAAGACAGTAACCATGATTTGGAATGGCTAATCAAGATGGATGCCGCGTGACCGTGTGACCGAACGAATGGCTCAACTCCCTAACCTCTTTCTTCATTTGCTCACCTGCAATTGCCTGTCGTCGCCGGGATTCGCGTTCGTCACGCATCGTCGTCGCTGCAGGCCAGGTATTCTGGAATACCAGCAGCTGCAGCCAGCCTTTCAAAGCGCTTTCAACATGGCAGACGATGAACAAGGTCCCTTGTTATCATCGCCTTACTCTTTGGCTGTCAACGTACCAAGAACCGTCAAGGACAATGCGCTGCTGTCTCCTACACTGCTGTACAGCGCAGGGGACCTGTCGCCAGCGCCTTCATTCGCTTCCAAGGATTCATTTTCAACCGCGCTCTCTTCCCCTTCACAGGTAACCTTGGCTCAGGAGGAGTCACCATCAGCCTCTGGCTCGACACTCATGCCCATGTCGCCCTCAAATCTGCGAAAATCCATATCCGTGGACTCCTTTGTCAACTATGGACGTGACCCATTGCCAGCCACTACTCGGCAACACCGCAGTCAGACAAATGCAGCCTTGGAATCGCCCAAAAATTTGCGCTTCGACTCCTCTCAAAAGATGGACCGCGATACATGCTTGGGTGGCAGACTACGCGGCGCAAGTGTCAGCTCCGTAATTGAAGAACGCACTTCAGTCGCCGAGGATTCCGATATCGAGCGCTCAGAGGTACTCAATTCGTCTATCGATGACTACAAACGGACGTCGTTCAAAGGCCAGGACAAGATCAAATCCTTCGTCGGCGGTGGCGAATTACCTCTGCCCTCTCGGACTCCCGCCCTCAGCACCACGTCCAGCATGAGCAGCATCTTATCTTCTTCTACGAGCTCCAGCACCCAAGAAGGCGTCCCGCGCATGCAGTCCCATTCATCTTTGCAGTCGCTCGCCAAGAAGAGCACACCCGCAGCGACCGCCTCGGGGCGATCTCGCAGTGGCAGCTTGGGCATGCCCCCGAGCTCACGCCGGATGATGATCAATACCAGCGTGTCTAGCGCCGCTGTATGTATTACTATCATCTCAAGCTTCCCGCATTAACCATTCCGTCAGATTGATCACCCGTCCGCAATCACACTCGTGGTGGTGGGTGTTGCTGGATGTGGCAAATCACAGGTCATTAGAAAGGGTCTTCGAGGTTTCGGTCTATCAGAGCCTACTGCCTCGCTCCCTGGTTCCCATTCTTCATCACGATGTACGTCTTTACGTTTCGTCTCCGCGCGTCTTCCTCAGTCAAACATCAGATTCTCGTCGGATAGGAAAACTTTCCAAAACCGACGACTCTCCTGAATGCCCGTTGATCGTCATTGAGCTCGATATACCGAGTGCAATCCCGGATGCCAGTTTGGCGACAGTCAACTTCCTACCAGACGCGACAAAGGTTGATGGCACGCTCATTTGCTACGATGCATCCGACGAGACGTCCTTCAGGCCCGTGGAAGCCTTAATACGTGAGCTTCCTCTTTTCTATATTTGTTACACTCCGTTCAAACGTGTATACAGGTAATTATGGTGCTCTGCAACTCCCCCTGGTCGTGGTGGCATGCAAGTCTGATCTACCGAAGGCTGTCGACCCTCAGACTGCAGTGCGAATTTTTTCGCAGTATGACGCGGGCCTCATAGAGGTCACCAATAACTTTGAATCCGGAAGGGAAAAGATGAGGCGTTCATTTGACTGGCTGTTGAAGGCTATCCTGCGCGATCGTAGTAAGTCCAGACTTAGCCTCGAGCAACTTTTTTTCTCTTGTCTGACTTGAGGCTAGGAACACTGAGAAATAGATTCGAGGACTATCGTAACTCCGCGTCGCCGGAACTTGTCGCTACACCATTATGGGAAGGGTCGCGTACCGTAACACCCACAGTGTCTTCGACTTCAGCTCTCACACACACAACTCTGAGCCATGATCAATCCTCGGAGCCTGTCCTTACCTCCGCTGCCTTACCCACTATCCCTACGTCGCATACGGCGCCAGCCTCGCCGGGAGCCTCCGGTAATTCCTTACCAGAAAACCAGGTGGATACCACTCTTGAGGAACCTGCTTCCCATACAGAAATCACTCACAGCGATGCCTCGTACCCGCCAGCTCCCGAAGAAGTGAACGGAACAGGTGCTGCCTCCGAAGAACGGAAACCTCCAAAGGCAAAAGAAACGTAGGTCGCCAACAATATCTACCTTAGCCTAAAACTTCATCTACCATTAGACGACCTGCACAATGGGCGACGTTGGATGAGCTTTTGGACAAACTATTGTTTCTCGCCGTCAGCGGGGATGGCAAGTTTGATCTTCTTCATCGAGGCCCTCCTCGACTGACACACATTCAGATCCGACATACATTACTCACTTCTTATTGACTTACAGGCGCTTCGACAGTCCACGCAGCGTTCTGCTAGCCATGCAAAAGCGGATGAGACAGTTGGATAATCCATCTGGTGATCCGATGTTTGCCTGCTATGCGCAAATGAGGTCCATTATATTCCAATTAAAACAATCCCGTTGGTCCTTACATGTCACTATAGGATCTGTCACCTTCTGGAGCTTTGGATTAGGGACTATCCGTATGACTTCGCCGTCCGTGGCACCGCTGGCGCCTTATCTGCTCTGATCAAGTCTATCATCTCCAAAACATACCTACTCCATTATGGGTCTGACTTCCTACCATTTCTGGAACTCCTTCCCAGCCTAGTGGATAAGGATTCCGATTGGGCGCTCAAGTTCGACGACTCAGCAGATGAGAGTGATGACTCATATAGCCTCCTGGAGGCAGAGGAGAAATCAGCTGTTCCTTCCCCGAAACCAAAGACCACGTCGACCGCGACTGCGAACGAGAAAGCCCGTAGTGCTATCGTTCGAGAACGGAAAGGAAGCCTTCCGCTAACGGCGAAAGCTCTATTACCGACCGTGGACGACTTTAGTGCTTTCGAGCACACACCCGACACTCCGAAGCAGCAGCTGCGTGAGCTACAGCGATTGGCAGCTGAAGTCAATAACACGGATCCGGAAGAGTTAGCAAAGGAGATCACCCGACTTGAGGCGAAGTTGTTTTTGGACATCCAGGTGATAAAATTCATGATACTGGATATGTATCGGTCGCTGATCAGTCGAGGTAGCCACGACACTGGCTTCACTACACGTTTGTGTCTGGCAGAAAAGACCAAGAAACGAACTCCATTGCTCGGTTCAACAATGTTTCCAACCACTTGGCGGATTGGTGCGTTAATGTTCAGTCGCCATACTCCTACTCATATTCGCATCAGGGTTGTTTCTTTGATTCTATGCCACGACAAGCCCCGGATGCGAGCGAAGCAGATCGAAAAGCTCGTCGAAGTAGCCCAGAAGTTGCGCTCCCTGAACAACTATTCGGCCTTGCGCGCATTCGTTGCCGGTATCAACAATTCTTCGTATCCTGGTGATCAAACCATGGAGCAGTTCAAGGCCAGATGTCCTGAACAAGCGAAGAATCTACAATCTTGGGATGTACTGTTGCAACATATTCGCTCGCATCGAGCATATCGACTTGCTCTCCGCAATACTAAAGGGGCGTGCATACCGGCATTGTACGATTTCCTAAGCTTCTCTTGATATGACTTGTACTGACCATTCTCAGGGAGGTTCACATATCCGATCTTATTCGCTCGCATGAAGCGAACGACGACTTCCACGCCGATGATCCTACCAAGATACATTGGGGGAAGTTCAACATGATGGGCCGGTTCATCATAAGCACTATGCAATGCCAGGCGCAGTGCCGTTCTACCTCTGACTACGACTTCCCGGAGCGAGAACGCATGAGGAACCTTCTACTTGCCAACTGCCTGATGGATGATGAGGTGAGTTACTTCTTCGATTGCTATTCTCCACGATGGTTCGAACTATTTGTAGATGCAAAAGTCGCGCATCACACCGCCAGACGGCGAATATGACGAATATCGTCCTACTCCAAGACCGACGCGTGAACTGAACACTCCGCGAGACGTTGCTATTCTACGAAGACTGTTATTTTGGTAACATAATATTCTCATCGTGCTATCATTTGTTTTCTACTCCCATTTAGTATACCACTGCATATAAGTACATTCGTGTTACATAAATTTCATTGTCTGGCATGTACGTATAGTCCAGAATCTACTTCATGTTATATACGACTCACGTTTGAGTTGTCTATCAGACAATATCCTGAAGTCTTCTATCTCTTCCTTTGTTCGCTGCAAATGCTCTTCGGAAGCGTCGAAATGCAGTTTGAGTTCGTCGTAGGCTGTTTTGAGGCTAGTGTAGCTGGAGGAGCGGTCAACGATAAGAATAAAGAGCTCTAGGGAACACACTTTTTCCCGATGTTTTCCAAGCTCTTCCTGGCATGCTCTTTGACCTTGGAGACGCGATCCTCCGTCTCCCGATACCTGTCGTTCGCGACTTGAAGGTCGTTCCGCAGACGTGTCATATCAGCGTCGCGTTCACATAGTGTCTCTCCAGTGTGATGTTGCTCCTTGACGGTCTGCTCGAGCTCCGTTTTCGTCTGGCTGAGATCTGCGGGTAAGCGTCTGGATTTGCGCGGATTGACGGTCCTTGTCAGATTCCAGGATGGATATGCGTTGCTTCGCGGTGAAAGCCGAGTTCTGCGAGCTTGCTAAGTCAGCCCGAAGGTTCGCAATTGTCGTTCTCTGCGTTTGCGGTGAATATATGCGTGGAGAAAGGGAACCGCGACATACTTCTTCTACTAGCTGAGCCTTGAGCTGGCTGGCTTCCCTCACCTTCCTGATAACGTCTTCCAGCCCGTCATCTTCCTCACCACCAACGTCCGAGTGCGACGAACGACGTCTCTGCAACGTCTGGTACTGTTCATTCAGTCGGGATGGTATCCGTGGCGTCGCCTTGGAATTGTGGGGATGGGGGAAGATCTTGAACATTTGCTGGTCCTGCGACGTGTTCTCTTTGTCTACATGGATGATGAGCAGCTAAACTTAGGGCCCCAAAGTCGAGCTCACCGTTCACGAATTCGCCTCTTGCAGGAGACTGCAGGCCTGACATCGAAAGCCGCGGCTGGTGCTTCGGCGTCTGCGAAGATCTTGCAAACCCTGTCGGATGCGACTGTCGTTGTCCCTGTTGGTGCGTCCTGCCCGTCCTAGGTGTCCCCAACGACTCGCGATGGATGGATTGGCCACGCTGCCGAGGAATGTTCCAGAGCGCTCATTTCTTGACGGAGAGGTGACGTCGCCAGCTGTCTGATGTAGGGAGACATTACTATGTGTACGTCCCGTGGGTGATGGTGGTAAGAGGCAAAGATGGATATCGCCTCTTGCCTCTTACCATCATGACGTTACTAACTGAAATAAAACAACTCATTTTCAATGAGCTCGTCGCGCTTCCTGAGACACCGACAAGCTATCTTCACTCGCTCTGGCATGCGCTGCTTTCCTCCCTCTAATCCGCACGCACCGCTTCCAAAAAGTCAAGATTTCTACGTAGGGTATAGCAGCCTGCATCAACGGTGTACCAGCCATCGCAGCACTAATCCTCACATTAATTATCAGTTCCTCTTCCATTCTCAAAGATGCTCGTTAAGAACGTCTACTATCACAGGCAACGTGCATGCAGGAACTACACCTCCCTTGGACGCCGCCGTTGTACTTGGACGCAATCTCCTCATCCCTCACGGCTCTCTTCCTCTGATATCCATCGATGGACATGTATATCAGATGCTAACCAAGGAGTAAGTTCGTCTTCTTTCTTCAAACAGCCTGCAACGATCTAACCCTCGATCTTCCAGTCACCCCACCCCGCGAGATATCATCTCCCTACCTTCCGTCTCCGAGTTTTCGAATTCCAGATACCTCTGTCTGTTTACAGTTTTGAGGAAACAGTCGTTGACATTGACACTATCACATGCTACGCCAAAACCCTACAAATCAATCGCATTCCCTACGCGACATTAGGATAAATCTCATCCGTTTCCTGGAGAAACCCATCGATGACAAACTGCTCGCTGCTCTCCATCTTTTGGACAAGGCGTTAACTTCACCATCGTTCGAGCTGGCTACTCTCGCGTTCAGAATCGAGAACCCGACGCGAGAGAAGCAATGGTATGTGTTGGACTATGGCTTCCCTCGGGTCAGAAGGCGCTACTTCGAGGAATACAATAGGGGTTTCTGGCGGAGGCCGTGGTCTAAAGGCCTTGACTCATGTACTCCCCTGAGCTTTCCGGTATGCAGTCTGGACATCTGATGATCATGTAGATTGCATCGAACAAAATCCCGGTACTCACAGAATCTGGATCTCATGAACTGCCTTGCTGCCTGGTCGCTACCAGCATCCACTGACCCATACTTAGCCAAATCTCTACTGCCTGTGGAAAGCCCATTCCCATCTCGGTACACCGTCCTTCGGAGTGGACGTCGTGTTCCAAACTACGACTTTTGAACTGACGCTGAAGGAACAATTACCCAGCGGGACTACCGCGCTCAAAAGCAACGGAGGGCCTTGGCCATACCGTCGTCATTCGTGCAGATTATTGTGTTTGCTGGACCATGTTGGCAGTGGTCTCGTCTGGTCGCTGTTGTCCTCCGTACGATAGGTTTCGAGCCCTTCACTGATGTTGATCGAGCGCAGAGGTGAAGGTTGAAGAGCTCGCGGACAAATTAGCGAAGCGCGAGGGAGAAAGCTTCGACATCATGCTCGAGAGTGCAAACATGTCAAGCAGGATCAGAGAATCTGACGACAGGTGAGTTCCCCATTGACTTTTTCAGCTCAATGTTACTTAATACCGCCCAGAGCGAACGAAATGCAGAACACGTTGGATACCAAGGACCTCGAATTGGCCACCCTTAAAACGAAGTACGGGATCCCTATAGCTGGATGTCTGTCATTCTCATAATCCCACAGATTCGGCGACTTTGAATCCGGCAAAATGAAGGAATGGGAGAACAAGACTCGAGAGTATGTTCATCCTCTTGCCATTTTCATCCATTCACTGACTAGCGAGTAGACTCTCGTCAAAGCTTTCGACGGCTGAGAGCAAGGTCCACGTCAGCTCCGAGAAGATTCAGGCAGGCATTGAACGAGAGGAATACATCGCTCAGTAGCTCGTAGGTCTTTTCTGCTCCTTCACCTTCCGACGCTCATGGTACCTTACTAACGTCGAACAGTCTCGTCAGATGATATCACGATTGGAAACCGACGTTCAAGAGGCCAAGTGCGCATGCATTGCAGAGACCAATAAATTCAAGCAAGTGCAAGACAAGCTTCAAATCCGAAACTCTCAAACTCAAGAAGGAGATCGTTGAAGCACAGTCCGAGTTTGTCGAACGACCTCTCTTGGTACTAAATCATCTCCTCAGGATATTCGGTCACGCAAATCAGTTTAGTGTAAGTGCATGTGCCTACACCTAGTCACCACACTTGTATCCTGTTTCATAGATTCTTCAAGAAAATTTCGATTCCCAAGCAATGACTTTGAAACTGGCGAAAAAGCACGCTGGGGACCTCCAGGTCAGTCAGCGTAAACTGGATGAGCGTATTCTGACACTCAACAGAATCAACTACTCAAATCGCACCAACGAGACTCTCGCGTACTTCATGGTCCGGATATACCGGTTCCTGCTCAAGATTGGCATCAACCCCACTCGCCTGCGATTCCGTCGGCATATGGCAAATGAAATGGCCCACTATGCTACCGACTGCTGGGACGCGGAGGTTGAAAACTCGTATGGATGGACGGAATGTGTTGGTTGTGCCGATCGAGCTGCTTATGATCTGACCGTGCATTCGAAGAAGATTGGACATCCGTTGGTTGTACGCCAGTTCCTGAAGGACCCTATCGTCACCGAGAGGGAGGTCGCAGAGGTCAACAAGAAGCTAAAGGCGACACTGCTATATTCCTGAAACACATCGAAAACCTCGACGAGCCGGAATTACTGAAAATCAAGAAGGATCTCGCCAAGGGGTATGTAGCCATCTCCTCGTCGGAATCATACTAACCATCTCACATAATAGTAACGCAACGGTATCCACTCCAGAAGGCAAGACATTTGACGTCACCCCCGAGTTCGGGACCATTGAGAAGAAAACACTGAAGCAGACCAGTAAGCATTCCGAACGCACTTCCTGTGACGTATCATTAATTTCCGAAATTCTTCTAGCCCGAGAGTTCACTCCTAACGTCATTGAGCCATCCTTTGGCCTTGGACGAATTCTTCATTCATTGTTGGAGCACAACTTCTGGAGCAGGGAGCAAGACGTCGAGCGTGGTGTAAGTCGTTCTAAATCAAGGTCCGAGATGAATTCATTGACCTACCGATATGACAGGTCTTATCTCTGCATCCACTGGTAGCATCTGCCATCTGTCAGCCAAGGATGAATTCGACCCCTTGGTTCCAGAGATATGTACGTTATCTACGCGGGACATATGGGCTAGTTGATCTAACTTCCTAACAGCCGCCAAATTGCGTCGAGCTGGTGTGTTCTCGAGAGTCGATGATTCGAGCGTCTCTATTGGCAGGCGCTATGCACGGAACGACGAGCTCGGAACTCCCTACGGTATCACTGTTGACTTTGCATGTGTGTGTTCTACTCCTCTCTCTTTGCGGGGGTTGCAACTTAAGAATAGCTATACAAAATAAGACCGCAACTTTGAAGTTTGCGGTGAGTCAGGGATGCATCTTTCCGTTCCGTTTGCTGATGATCCCCCGTCGGCAGAGAGCGAGATACTATGGATCAATGTATTGGGTCTGTTGACGAAGTCATTGCGACGTCCGGTCACGTATTTGTGTGAGAACACGATTGATTGGACTCAAGCGTGCGAGAGGTTGCCAGCCTACGATGGGAAACAGGCTATTGAGTAGGCGATACTGTCTCGAGGAGGAGGAGGATGGGAGTATTCATAATTGTTCGTCGTAATACCTCGTCGTGTCTGATAAGAAGGCGGTTCACTCAAGAATTCCGTTAGCATAATGAAGCTCGCTTGACAATGTACGAGTATCATGGGTCGATCCGACCCCTACCCGTCAATCTAAACCGTAAAGCAACGAATCGGGATAAGCCTAGCACTATCAGTGCAGATTAGACATTTCAATGTATTGCGCGTGTCGTCGCTGCCGATACCTCGTGCTTGGTTGAGGATATCAACCGCGAAGCGTAAGTTAAACACTTCGCGGACGATGCATTGGACTGATGTATTGCATAGCATATGGGATCGACTAGCTGCCCTAGGATACCAGGAAGATCTCGAAGCGATGGAGGATCTCGACATGTTCTTTGATTTTTCCACACATTCTGGTGTGAAAGGTACTGCGACACTCACCGATCGCGGTAAGCCTTTGATACTCCCGCTCTTCCCCCTAATTGACGTGATTATAGGATGGGACAAGGTCCGTGCAGACGTAATCCGCTTCGCCGAACAAGTTCGAGAGGCCCGGAAATTCAAGAGGCACTTAATGACCGTCAATCAGCGAAAGCTCTACGCGAGCGTGGCCCTCAGGAAGTGGAAAGCCCGACAACCCATGCCGCTTCCCAAATACCTGCCTACAATAGCCGACTTTTGCGAATTCCCGCACGTCAAAGAAATCCTAGAGAGGCCAGATCATCGCTCTGTCTATTCGCACGATTTCGACATGCGGAAGATGGACAAGCTCTGCCTTCGCTGGCGAGTCCAGCTGTACAGACGGATGTGCAGTGTTGCGGGGAGGGAGATCCCAACGGGGCCGGGAACGGGGCAGGTGGCATATGGCTTCCTACATCTCGCCAAGAACGTGTTTATTTGTACGGACTTCTGCAGTGTCGATCTAAATCCCGGAGCTAGTCGCAAGAGGAAGAAAGCACCACCCATTGGCTCGCCGTTGTGGTTCCCGGAGTACATGACACACAGCTGCTGCGTTGCTGGCCTAGTCGACGGCAAGCGCGATGACGTTTCGGATCGAGCGCTGGATTTGGATGGATGTACAAGGTCAGGGAGGTTCTATCATGGGGGAGTTCCGTGGCGTGGAGATAAAGTCCTGAGGAAGGACGAGGTGATGGAAGAAATTGTGACAAAAGTGATTGGCTTGGCTGGGCTTGATGCGGACACGGCGACTGTAGCGGACATGGACGCCACACCAACGTTGTTTGAATGTCGCACCTGCCCAGTTATGCACGAAGTGGGTGAGGGGATTTCCGACGATACACCGGATAGGGATATGATGCACTGGAGAGTTTGTGTAAGTTTGGTTTCGCTTTTCTGCTTGCCAGTCGTTAAAAGTGAGCATAGGTTGCACATATCTTCAAGTATCACTACTTTGAACACGGAGATCATCAGAGTAAGCGAGGACGGCTCCACGCCCGATGGGTTCTTCGCTGTCGAATCTCCGACTGTCGATTTCCTCTACGAGTGTGTTGGATGTCGGGATCGGCCTGCTGATACTCCGGGTGGTCGGCGAAGATATCAGGTCGTGAATCATTGCCTTGACGTGTAAGTTCAAATTTATCTGCGTTGGATCAAGCATTTACTTACTCTTGGACAACTAGCCATAACATTGCGCACCCAAGCGAGAATGTCGATTTTGCTGAGCTCCCGGGCTCACGGCCGGAGGGTAGACGAAGGTATAAGGTCTTGCTTTTCTCTCATGAGAGGGAGATAGAGATGATGACGGCGAAGAGGCATGTTGAGTTGAATGGAAAGCTTCTGGGCCCCGGTGGATGGTCTCATCGGATGGTATTGGGTTAGATGGTTCGAAAGATATGTTATTACCAGCCCGTAGAATTGTCCGTGGGGCTCGTTCAACGCATGGATGAGAATCATTGAACTCTACCGAAGTCGCAGTGATATTTTTATCATTGGCTCGTGCAATACCTAGACTTCTACTCCTTAGTATTGTGTTGGTAAATCAGGTACCATGTCTCCTTCTCCTCCAGCGTCGTCATCGTGCTTCTCATGTGCTGCGTGTCTGTGTTGATGCGCTTCTTCGGATTTCTCGTCAAACACAGCAGCTGTCTCCTCCAAGGTACGTCCTTTCGTCCCGACGATGACTATTCCCAGTCGAAGTCAGCATGCATAACTCAGATAAAGGGCAGCACAGTACGCACATAGGTAGATGAACAGTACGGTGAGCGCTAACCATCCAACGTAGACCAACTACACGTATTTTCAGATTATAATATGTTTTATACAACATCTCGATGACTTACAAAAAGCTTCCATCCGATCGAGTCTGAGAAAACGTCAGCAATGAAACAGATGGGCGACGACACGTACCTAACGCAATGGGGTTCACCTCTGCATTAAATATTCCAGCTAGGGCAACCGCTGAATAGAATAAATTCATGCCCTTCGCTCTGGTGCGATAGGGAAAGATCTCGATCGTATATCCCACTAGTAATGGGACGAACGCCACGCTAATACGATGTTAATACCGTATGCTTACGTCCATTGAAACCGACTGACTTCAGAGCTCCGAATGACAGGAAGACGAATGCGATGAATGCATTGGCGGCAGCCTTATGTCCTGTCTCACTATACACCGCAAAGCAGATAGTCTCCATTGAGAAGAGGACGAGCACTGTTATAGAAGAGATAAGGAACATGATAAACGCCTTCCTCTCACTCTGGAATCTCTTTTGCGCGATTGCAGGGTCGAGAGTTATTGAAAGTCAAGGTCGTCGCCCCAAGAGCTAAGGTGGGGTTAACAATTAGCGGTAGAGTTTAGAAGGAGTGTGCGTACTTGAGTTAACGGCTTAGTAATACCCACTTGAATGAGGATGATGTTCAGATAGAACGCCGCTAGTGTAACCCCTGATATCTGCGCGAAAAATGCAAGAGGAATAACTGTGCGTAAGCGCCTGAGGTTTCCTCGTTCGGTAAACAGAGCTTTATAGCTTCCGTCCTCGTGCGCCGAGGAGTGATTAACGGTACGCCGAAAACACAGGGCTCGACGTAGATACCTTCTACATCTACAGTAGCCTTGATCAATTCGAACTCGTATGAAACCAGAAGATCGTTCCTGTTGAAATCGATGAGCATTGGTTCGTAAAAGGTCATTAGTATAGCATAACAGACCGATCTCCATCTCCGTGATAATACGCGAGTATATCTAACGCTTCCTCATCCCTCCCTTGACTTACTAGCCATCTCGGGCTCTCCGGGATGAGCCAGATGAGCAAAACTTGCAGTAGTGGTGTCTCCGTTTGAATTATAGAGGGGATACGCCATGCCCAATCATTTTCCATATGTGACGTCCCATACGTCGTCCAGGCGGCGCTAAAATGAACAGTCACGCCGAAATGTATAGTTGCAGAAGGATCGGACAAACATTAGAGACCCGGAATAGATCAGGCCAAGATAAACGGAGGACTGCGCTACGCGGTAAGGTGGATATGCGATCTCCGCGATTAAGATAGGTGCGCCACTGTTTGCAAAGGTGAGTCCGATACCAATGATTACTCTTCGGGGCCATTAGTGATCACGAATGGTAAGAAATATCAGAAGCTTACCGTGAGCCCATGAACATACCAACAGATTGAGAGGCGGCTTGCAGAGCTGAACCGATAATCATGAGAACGTTGCCGATGGTAAGTGTCTTCTTCCTCCCAAACATGTCGGCACAGTAAGGTGAAACCAAGGTACCAGCAAATGCTCCGACGCTCTAAATACGGTGAAAAGTAAGTAGTCTTTACGATTTTATGACTTGAAAATGTACAAGCATCGCGACCATCCAACCAAGCTTGGATCGGGTGGGATGACCAAAGTAGATAAACCATTGTGGTAGGGATTGTAGCGCATTGATACCAGAATCGTCATATCCCGTAGTCGAAGATGTCAGGAGGCTATTTGGATGTGTCAATCATGATGATTTCAAAGATAAGGAAGCACGTACAGAATCACGATGTAGACTGTGAGTTTCGCCAACCTCGGGCAAAGAGTCAGTCCTATTTCGGTAAGCGCTCGAATTAAGTACCGTGCGTTATTGTACCAAGTCTTCCCAGGATCAATCAAGCTCTGGTACGCTAGTTCTCCGTCGACAAGCTCAGAGATCGGCATCGAAGCATGCTTGTCGTCCGTGGGCGCTCGCGTTGTCGTTCTTGTAAGGGTCATCTTGAGGTCTGTTGACGAGTCAATTTCATTCAACGTTCCTGTACCTATATGACTGGAGAGCTTGGAGTGTGACGTACGCGATACGGCTTGCATGCACCGATTTCGAGTAAGAGGCTAACGGATTGCTTGCTATATTGACGTAAACTGTTTTTGCACAGTCATGCAGCAGTAACAAAGCCCAGGAGCCAACAAGATAAGCGAGAAGTTGCGTCAATCCGATGGACGCCACCAATACGTCTCGATATTGAGTTGATTCGGAGCTCCCGGTATGCTCCAGATTACGCGAGTTTAGAAAGACAAAATGGACAGCAGAACAGATTCATCTCGAGAGGTGTCGGCGTGGTTATGAAGCAGAGCATAATCTATAACTTTCCAAGTACTGGACGTAAAACAAAGAAAGAGTGCATAACACGTGTTTGTTACAGTAGGAACAGGTCCGGCATTTTCCGGCATTCTTATATCAACGACGACGAGCATGGGGGTGGCCGATGGGTTTCTCACTTTCCTCCGGCGCGCCTTTCGGATGTACACCCTAGCAAGTGATTAGAAAAGTGTAGTGCCTAAGCAGTTCCCATCGCTGGTCTGGTGAACTTAGAGAAGAGGGCGACGTCTCGCCTTTCCAGGTTTTCATGAATATCAAGTGAAGATACATATTTGAACCTCCCAGAACGGTTGAACCTCCTAGGTTTGCACCCTCGTTCTGCCGTTTTGAATGCCACTGATATATAGAAGGTAGCAGGTTGAGTATCCTTGAGCTTGTACTCAACATCGTGGATCCATTATCTATAGCGCCGGCATGGAATACTGCATCACCTGGTGAGAGCTAGTAGGCGCCCGACTTCATTCATTGATTTCGATGTTGATTGCAGGCTCAACGCAAACCCTCCTCCGTTGATTTCTCTTCCCGTCGAAGTAAACCAGGACCAGAGGCCACCTCTTTGTCCTTCCCGACCATATGCAAGCGAGTCTAATGATAAGTGTTTTCTCGGTTTATCTGAACGTAGTATTTCCGTGATCGCCACAATAGTCCTAGGCCGGAAAAACCACAGCTTAATCCCTAGCTCGTGATTGAGCCGCCACCAACTGGCTAATTCTTATAAGAAGGGCATCTTCAGGCATTCGACATCTCCCAATGCCCATCTCATCATGTCCGATGCAAAGCCCCTCATAACCCACATTTATTCCGCCAATCCTGAGTCCGCGCACGACGACGTGCCTTGGGTCTCCAAACAGCCCTGGCACCCGATGCCGCGACAAAGGATGGGAAATTCTACCTATTCTTTCCTGCCAGAGACAAGGAAGGTATCTTCCGCATTGGCGTCGCCGTAGGGGACAAGCCGGAGGGCCCGTTCACGCCACAACCGGAATATATCCCCGGGACTTTTTCGATCGACCCTGCGAGTTTCGTAGATGACGGGTGCAGTGGAAGCAAGGGTTATAACATAACGTCGAATACAACTCCATACATTGTCATTGATTCCAATAGCAATACAACATCTTCATTTCGCACAGTAGACGGAGTTGAATACAGAAAGGAATGACAGAAAGGCACATGTAAAAGTACAAGGAGTCAACTCGTCGAACTGAACATTCTCGACCGCCAAGAAACATACGGTGCACCTGCCATAACGAGTCCAATTCACGATTTGTGTTGAAAGTGCCATGTGCTAATGATTATGTTGTCCACATACTTACAACTACTTCGAAACCGTACCCCGTTTTACGAATTGATTGAATGACGGACTATGCGTGCGCCAGTCAAACGATGACATAATCGGATCATTCTTGCCTTTGCACCATCACCGTCAATGCACCCGACCACGAGGTGGACGATCTCTGAATTCCCTACACAGATTTGGTCGCGCGAGACTCGCGTGGCTCTCACGTTTTTTGATGATCCTTTCCCGGCTGAAGTTCTTACGGTTCAATTGTATCACTAACAAGTACCTTTCAACCTCAACACCTCGTGTGGGACCCAATATATTGCACGGCATAGATTCCAAATGTATACTCTCGTTGGTGAGGGTATAGATTTGGCCCTCGCCACATAACCTGTTCAGCCGAAGCCGTCGGATATCCCCGATACATCAACCACGCGAGCCCATCAGTGTACCCGATTCCGAGATCGTCCACCTCTTGCACCCGACACGTCTCTGGCCACAACGACTCGATGCACATCAACAAGGGATACAGGAGGGTTGAGAGTGTGTACTGGGAGGTCTGAGAGGTGCGTGGGATCAGCCTGCCGCGAGGAGATGAATATTGACAGAACTAGTCCCGCTACAGACCGGACCTCTCATGTGCACAGTGCAATTCATCTCCACGCAACGACTCGGCTCAGAGGCCTCATAACGGTATGTGATATATTCTTCCTATTCATACCACTTTCACTTACCTCATCTTAAGCCAATACACCTTGCCGTTCACGAACCTTGCCTCATAACCGCTACCAGATTTCTATCTCGCTCCCCGCCCTTCGGGATGACTCAGCACTTCAGCCACCTCACCTCTACCCGTAATGCACCGTTTTTGCTGTGTTCGCACACCCCGCGCTCTCCCGATACATCATGCAAACCAACTTGTGCCGTTTCCAGAATCCACCAACTCCGGACAGTGAGGCCGCAAGACCATGAGCAGGTATGCGTCTTGTTCATTATTATCTCCAGTTTTCTCTACCACTTCTTGCCACCCAAAGACTGACGCCCTTGGACTGGGTCGAGGGTGTCAAGAAGTGCGTGTTAGTACGACGCCTTCACGGCCACAGAACCCACGAGTTTACACCTTTGTTACCTAATGTTCGTGCGTTTCTGACGTTCCATATAGCTTGCAGGGCTCTAGGTGGCTGATTTTCCGTCCAGACGTCGCGGCTACCATAGCGGTCCATCCTGCCAGCAACTCAAGGTTTCTGGGCGGCGGCCCGTGGGCGCTATCTCCTTATTCTCTCCATTGGCGACTATCCTTATCACTGCTGTCGCTTTCTTTCCCCCATCTATTTTTTGTCCGCTGTGCCCCCCACGCACTCTATCCGGAGTTGCGCTGCATGGAATCAACTGAACGTTCGTGGACAAACTTTCAACCCGTAAATGACATCTTGTGCATGCACAGAACGACCCACGCCACGCTCGTTGTTGACGCAGGACACATTTACTCGATTCGGATAGAATGGAGGTGGGAGGATGAGATATAGGCGCTGGGAGCAGCGTCTTCGCAGTGAACTGCAGAAGATGACGGAACTCCGTAGGAAACGCTGGGGCAACACGGCGCGCAGCAGGTACGTCTTCACGCACTTGTTTTTCTTTTGCTTACTCGCCGTCTGTATCGTTAGTGCATTGAGCGGTGATTTGCGAGTAGCACAATCAGTCAGGCCGCACGTAGAATTGTTTGGGGGAGATCAAGTGATAGGGTGGGTTTGCGGAAGGGTGCGGTAGCTGGTAAACGGTTATTTCATATAGTGAACGTCACGGCCGCTCCCAATTCAACTTTGAGTGAATGTATGTGCTCTCTGTCAATTCAAGTGAAGTGGCAGGTGCGCTCAATTCAATGCAAGTGGATTGCAAGGGCGTGCTCAATTCAAATCAGAGTGAATTGATGCGCGCGCTCAATTCAAATACGAGTGAAGTGGCGGGCGCGTTCAATTCAACTGCAAGTGAATTGGAGGATGCGCTCAACTCAAATCAGAGTGAATTGATGTGCGCACTCAATTCAAGTGCAAGTGAAGTGGCGGGCACTCCCAATCCAACTCCAAGTGAATTGGAGGGCACCAGTGTTGATATCACTACTACTTATATGTTGAATATGCTAAAAGCTCAACAACCTATGAATTCTGAAGAAACCTTCTAATGGTCATCCCAGTCAATGATTTGGTATTCCAGTTAGCTTCAGTTCAAATTTGAAGTGAACCCGCATCTCAACCATTAAATTGAATTGTAACTAGGTCAGGCTTTACATCTCGTATAGAACGAGTTCAGGTTCCTCGAGCGCGTATGTGTTGCATCGCGTTATTATATCCAAAACAATTGCAGTGCGTTTTAGGGAATCGTTATACGTCGCATCCAGTTTAAGATATATTAGGGACGAGAAGCAGCATCGATAGTTGATGAACGAATTCATACTTGGCTGCATAACCAGGTGGACCGTTGTATCGATTCAAACGACCCAGGACGGGCCACTATTGTAGGTTATAGACATCCAAATCGAGATTTTCTCCATGCGGAGAGCAAGGTGTGGGCGCTCGGCGAGAATGCCAATGATGGAGGATGTCCGGAGGATACGTGAAGGCGGGTTGTGTTCCCTATTTGTGCCAACTGGTACGCCACAGATCGACGAACGATAGAGGATATCGGGAATAGGAGTAGACCAACGACGGCAGACTGTGGCGGCTTTGAGCGGAGAGGCGGGGTCGTCGTGCAGGAATTCGAAAATGTGATTAACGAGCTCTTGAGGGAAATTTGCGACCACCTCGAGTCAGTGGGAAGGGCGCAAGGAGATGATCTCGATCATATCCCGTTGTGGCGTAGTCGATCACCAGACATCTGTGTTGATTCTGCAAGGTAAAAAGAACGGTAGAGGAAGGCGGCTTGGAGGAGTCCGAATCATTGCAGCTGACAACTCCCGACTTCCAGCAGTCTGAAAAGACAACGACTCGGATCTTTCTTGCAAACAAATTCGGAGTAGTAACTAGATGGCTGCAGTCGGATAATGGGTTTGGGGATATACTGGTGCGTATCATCTATACAATCCCGTCATATGGAAGATGTGTGTGCTTACCATTTCGTTCCTCCAGCTTGTTCTTTGGTTCAGGTATCAGGACGATGACGAGACATTGGTTCCACGCAGCTCCGAATGGGAGAGCGCATCGACTTCGTTTTCCCAAGCTCACAGGTCATGGCTAGCTCAGGGGAGAGACGCGCCTTATGAACATCGAACCAAATCGAATTGAACACAGTTTAAAGTAGCTGAATAACCTTGTTTAGACTTGCGTACGCCATAAGGTAATCAAAGTGTAGAGAAATGTGACGTCGCCTTCTGGATGTATGTCATCACTTACTGCACTTGATGTCCATATGTGAACCCACTATCAGTATAGTACTTAATATTTAGTTGGCGTCGGTGGCAATGTTGAAGATTTAGACGCGTAGGTCTGCGTCAAACATTCTGGACGCATATAGTCGTTCGAAGCATTCTATTCAGTACGCGTTAGCTGCCTGACATTGTTATGTAATCCCGCGTCAAAATTTGTCGCGCAGATTTGAGATGTAACCCTCGATATCACTACAACAGGGATTTGTGACATCGATGTGTCCCTATATAGCCCCTACACGCCAGGTCAGAGTCCTCATTTCCATAGGTAAATGGTCGGTGGCCGTTGAAATATGGCTGCCCGATTTCTAACCTAATTTCTCGCGTCGAGTATTGACTTCTGTGAAAGCTAAACACATTGTAATAGTAACCTTGGTTCTGAGTTGACGTTCTGTGGGCGCGATGTCAGGAACGTGATTTGATCGTGAGCGCGTCGGGCGGCAGGCATTTGACCTTCTTGTCCCCTACCACCATGGCGAAACTAACGGTCGAACCTGCGACGACATGTGTGCATGTTCAGAGCATCCTCTTTATTTGGCTGAGCGACGTGTAGGCGCCACGTCTGATACGCCCTTCGCGAAGCAAACGGTGAACGACGACTCTTTGCCGAGTATAAGGAGACCATGAAATGGTGAAAGAGCTCGCTCGCTAGGTGCGTTTGGTTATAACCGCAGTCTCCGTTTCTAAACACGCTCGTAGCTTTGAACGTTTATAGCCCGTACCTCCTTCCTCTCGTCGGCATGCGCTTTGGCCGAAAGGATACACTACCCAATGGTCATGTCCCAACGTCTCCCTGGCCCACTGAGGATGGTGCTCGCTGCGTCGTTTGGCGTTTTGGACGTGGCGCGTTGGCGGTGATTCTGATGCCAGGCTAGAAGCGGGGCTTTGGACGGCTATGTTGTAAAATGCATGCAGACACGCACGGACGCTTCACATTCGTTTTCGCACTGCTGTTGGTCTTGGACCTTGACGCGAATCGCCGCCTATGCCTCGTACGTTGACTCCCTCCCTAAATCTTCGTGTACGAACGATGATGAACGTAGAAAGTTTAGAACCAACATTCATTCATATCCTTACGATTTGGGTACCCTCTTCTTCGTGCTGTGCCGCATATAATGCCCGAGACCCTCATTTTTTTCCGACGCCGAACCATGGACGCTGCCTAACAGCATCGTCGTTCCGGGAATTGAGAGGACATGTTCGCGAACGTCGAGTTTGCGTTGCGTCAGGAATGGGATGAAGCCCAGAGCTCCCTGGTATGGCGTATGATGACCTTCGAGGTGTACCTCCGACGGATGTCCATGAAGGGAGCGGGCATCACCTGGTATGTTGACTTTCCTCCGTAATTTTGCATACACTAACGAACATGTAGATATCGGAATTGAGGTTACATACCTACGTTTCCTTCTCCTGCGATGATCTGGGGAACCTCTCCTATGCATGAGACTGTCGTCTCCGCCGACGCCAAACCTTCGACATTCGCGCATCGGTCTGGGAGATCAGCATGGATGGAGAATAGGAGAACACAGCTTAGGGTGGAGGATGCCCGTCTTCCACTTCGTCATACTCGTGTAATGATGTCCCTTCCTACTCGCGGAATTCAATTCTTTTTTCTGTGTCTTTTCTCCGAAGGGAGGCTCGTTGCTTGAATTCTACGATTTGTTCTTCACCTTGCGCTCGCGCATCCGGCTGCGACGGTTCGTGGGCGAACATCTACACATCGCTACTGCATTGTGAGGTCTTTCTGGAATTTCAAGATCTCGACGATTCCTTTACTGTCGTGCTCGACCTTCTCTCTCGCATAGGCGATGAGTCGACGTTGCCCTTTCATATCATTGTCGTGTTTGCTCCTTTCTTTCCAACGATGACCAACCACGGACAAGATGACGAGAGTCAAGGCAAGGGAGCGCTGTGATGATTCCATCGTTCTGCTTCACTTCCCTTTCTTGGGATGGGGAAGGTCGACGTTCCGGGGTCCTAGGCAACACGACCACACAAGGATTTTCGAAAATTCTGTATAGCTCTACCAGCCATTTGTAATAACCCTGTCTTTCTTATATTATCAAAATCCAAAACTAAGCCTTGATTTCTCCACCACGTTCAACTGTAACTACAGGCAAGGTAGACTAATCTAGAGTGAGATCGTACGTCTCGCAATAGCGTACAGTTTTCGTCCACTGGACGTCTCTGTCCTTCCGCACGTTGGGGTTCTCCAGGACGCTGATCACAGTGCGAGAAGTGGGGGGAGGGAGGACCCCTACTAAAGCGGTGGGAACAGGAGATTCTCGTGAGGCCTGGGGGACAGAGGACGCTGCTGCTGCCTGAGACGTTCCGGGGTAAGACTGCATGTCAGATCGTCGACGCGGTCCCAAACCCCGATAACCCCTACGCTGAACCGGGGAGTCACGGGTGACGGCATGTGGTGGATCCTTGTGGGTATTTGATGTACCTAGTGGATGTTAAATAATTATTGATGAGGATCAGGAATGACCCACTTGTGGTGGAAGCAGCAGCGGTGGCGGCGGTAGCAGCAGCAGAGGTGGCGGTAGCCAGTGGAGAGGTGGCGCCCGAGGAGCCTGGGGACGCACTGGCAGTGGTGTATGGAATAGGAAGCGTAGAAGTAGGACAATAGTATGCCTGTAGATTGAGATAAATCAGTGTTCCCACTAATGTCTATAAACACACACCTTTGAATGAAGGGGGTGCGGGGGAATAAAGACACCCAGAAAGACACGCTTGGGCAAGCGTGTCTGAGAGCGCGTTGAGCGTCTCTCAGAAGAGCATTGCCCAGAACGCATAGCGTGGATGATTAGGCTGGATGAAAGAACGACGAAGGGCAGACCCCCACGTGTAGGCAGGGACAGCTCCCCCAGCCGGAACAATTCTCACGGTGGGTACGCTGACGGCCCGTATGAGCCGTGTCATACAGTCTGGAAACACATTGCCGTCAATTGTAAGGAACACCCTTCCTATAGGCACAGGACTGTTAAGATTTGAAAGGAGGGTTCATCACACCTGCAGGAAACCATAACGTGGGCCGAAGATATCAGCACGGCGACGTGATTATGACAACAAATCTGCGGGAAGCCTGCTTGGGCTTCGCGCCGCCTTGTCGGTGCGAAGAGCGGTGGTTTCACCGCCAAACGTGTACTGTGTCCAAGGGAACGCGTGCATGAGCTCGGGATTTCGGGATGGAAATTTGATGAGTGCCTTTCTTTGGAAAGGCAATCACTGGATGCATGGGATTCAGTGGACCGGGGCGGAGCGAGGACAGTGTGGTAATTGACCCGCGTCGACGAAAGAGGTCAACGCGAACCAGGCGGAGGGTAAGTGTATGTATGTTTCAGCGGGTAGTGGCGAACACCCGAGTAACAGAGCCGGACGCCCGTGTACTTATCAAGCGGGAGTAAAAGAAGTCGTACAGTTCTGTCATCAGTGGTCAGGGAGATGAGTTACGAAAGGCGAGAGGCGGTAGCAAGTCACAATCGGACATAGTAGAACCCAAAGAATAGCCGCCGGACGAATAATATCACAAATCCCTGCAGATGTCTAGAGTGTAAAGTACCCAATTATACAGAGAGAAAGTGATTGTAGCCCAAATGAAACCAAGATGAAACGAAAGACGTAGGAGATATAAGGAAGAGGGAAACATGCATGGTAGTCTATATGATGATGCTGGATGCCAGGTGATGACGAAAGCGACGAAAGCTAAGTACGAATACAGCGCGAAGCTGGAGACTAGTGGACAGAGCCCTTGTCTACAAAGTCCCGAAACGAAAACAAAATGAACAGGAAGTGGAAAGGGGGTAGAACGCGACGTTTCATTTTGATTTTTGCTGCAATAATGCACGCATCAGACAACAGTTCGACTCACCAAACCCATGGGGGTCCACGGCGGCGGGGAGCTGTAAAGACGTACCGGTTTGCGCATCATTAGGTGAGAAGAATCACAGCATTGCGACGAAGGTGTTGTCTATAACAAAATAAATGACAAGGTCAGCGGCATTGAGATGTGGTGGAGGCAGTATACGCACTGGACGTGTAGGATAAGGAGACGGTTGGGGAGAACCCTTGGCGGCGGTTCGCGACAGAGCCTTTTGAAGCTGTAAGGTATGTTTAGAGAACGCCTCGTACGATAATGGAGAAAGTGCACCTTTGCTTCGCTCGCGAGTTTGCCATACATGTTCGGGTGCAGCGACACATTTTGAAGGTTCGTTGCTTGAGGCAGCGCGTGCAACGAAGAGGAAAGACTGGGAAAAGCGAGTAGGTTGGAGGGAATGCCTTTGGGCGCGTCGCAAGAAGACATGGCGAAAGTAAGGACGAAAGTAAAGCAGATAGCGAGTTGTAGGAACGTTGGGGGAACGTTGGCTAGCTGGAGTAAGTGCACTTTAAGACGGCGGTGAGGAAAGAAAATGAGGGACGCTGGCTCAAGATCACCGCGCATGGTCGTGGCCCGATATGGTGGTTGATTGACCCGATCACAAACAGATCTCATCGGGGGCGTCTTTTTCAGAAATAATATTTATTTTTAGGTTAGTTTGCACACCGATTTCAGTCCTCTCCCGGACAGGCAATACAATCTCTTTGTTGGATATTGTACGCTACTCTTTGTTTATTCTGTTGCGTTGACGCACGGCATTGTCTCTCCCTCATTTCGGTACGAACAAGGCGCGTCGGAATGAAACATTGCATTCAATGCCTCAATATTGTGTCTTCGGTGTCTGAAGCGTGCTCAATTTCATTTTCCATCATTTCGTCACAACGACCTCTTGATCTTCATGATCCCCGCTTTATATTAGACACCAGAACGTTGCTGTCCTTCATCGAATCCTTGAGAATCTCTCCAGTTCAGGACATTTGTCAGACTTTCACAAGAAACCTGGTCTCCTAGGCCTCATGCCTGCCCAAATAATACTCTCGACTGTCAATTCAAGTTTGCACTGCAACCTTCGCACCCTCTCTCTAATGTTAATTCAGAAACACCGCTCTGCCAAAAACACTATTCTTCCCCATCGATGTCGATGAGATGGTTTCCTTCTACTGATATGATTTCCCTGTCTTGACCGTTCGATAGCTAACCTGTAAACTTGTTACAAATTACAACTTACAACAGCAATACCCCGGCGTAGCCCGAGGTTAATTCACGTATACCATTCGTGTTCGGGCCATCTCTCTTCACGTATGATAATGATTGTATGCATGCCCAGGCCCACACACCTAAAGCCATGCGTTGCGCTGCCTATCCTTGCCTATCATTACAATCCCTTTCTCCATCTCACTACAAGAATGCCGGAATTTTGGACCTCTCTGCCGGGCCGCTCAGACTTCATTGAATCAATCATATATGTTTTCCATGCAAAGGCCTTGCGTCCCAACACGTGTCGTGGCAAGTATCTACTATGCCGCAAACGCAACCTAACCTTACTATTTGGACTTGCAACAGACCGATGATTATCTGACGTACGACCCCCGTATTAGTATTACAGCGGATTCCACAATAATATGCACAGTAGCAACCGTGTAGCGTCTAGGAAACCCGTCCAGGAACGGTGACTAAAAAGTCCGAGATGACGGCTTGGGTGCTTTCTTGAGTACAAAACATACCGTTGTTACAAAGTTGTGACGTTCGAAGACCTCATGTATACACAGTCTATTGGATCTCAACTTTCCTAAGGTTTCACCAGTGAAATTGAAGTAAACTGAGAGTGAATGACATGTAGAAATACCTATTTCGGACTTGACAACCACCGTTCCTGGACGGATTTCCTAGACGCTACACGGTTGCTACTGTGCATATTATTGTGGAATCCGCTGTACTGAGACTCTTCCTTCCACAACCCATCGACCTCTCCGTCCACGTGCATGCACGTATCCCTAGCGTACACGCGTAAACAACCTACGCTTGAAGCTTGACCCACGAATCCGATCTGCACTATCATCCTGCATGTAGCGTCCTGTAGCGTCCCCACTTTATCCTCGATTCCGCGATCCGCGATCCTAATCCGAGTTCATCTCATTCCCATCCCCCTCGCCGCTGATACTGCTCCAAGTCCACCAACCAACATAGATACATGCAACGCCAATAGTCATTCAGCGGTCTCTCGACTCTCCAGCACCAACGCCAACACCAAGTTCCGACTGCTTTGAATAATGAATGACATACCGTAGACTGAATATCGTTACGACAACGTCGAAGCCACCAGTGTCGATAGCGATACTGAGGATTGAGCAGCTACCTCCTCGGGAATCACCCTCGTCCTCATGCCTTTGATCGCCTTCGAGATATCATGGAAGGGTCAGAAGAGCAGACCGCTACTCCCGGAGTAGACAACGTTAGTTGCAACACCGTGGACAGCTTGGGGAGAGCCAGCAGCCTTGTAAGCCTTGGCGAGTTCTTCAGCACCAGGTTCTGGAGGGCCACGTGAATGAAAGTTTGGGATGGAGAGGAATATGACTTACTCAGGTTGTCGTTCCATCCGAGCCAACCACCGTGACCAGCGTCAATGTACATGGCGACGTTGGGCAGGTTCAACTGCCTGAGAGCGTATGCGACACCCTCACGGTATCCCGAAGCGGACTGCTGGCAGGTAGTAAGGTTAGCGTTGGTCACCAAGTTGGGGAGTGAATCGGGTTCGATGACAGCCGCGATAGCAATGCCTGGGTTCTTCTTTATGATTGCGACGATGGCTGGAATATATGAGACAATGGCTTCAAAGAATATTAAATATTAAACCAAACTTACGGTCGATGTACTCAGATTTGTACCTGGACAGTTCGCCAACCTTGAGTTCACCGTTGGAAGCCTTTGCAGCACAGTCTCGGCCCGGTAAGTCGTAGATGACAACACCGAAAATCTCGCCACAGTCAGTTTCCTGTAGGTAACCGACGTCTAGACTTCATCTCTTCAAGCTCCTTCTCACGCTGGTCATCACATGCGACTCGCCAGGCGTTGCAGACCTCGATATGCTGTGACGATACTCAGACTCGGATGTCGACGATGTCAGAAGTAAATGAAAGTTACCTCTCGAAATCGGAGCATCTTGTCCTGATGTTCAGCTAGAAGCTCTGTTGTCATCGAATCGCCGAGGAAGCGTTGTTCCGCCTCCAGAAAATCCTTCCTGATAGCATGGTGGAGTTTCTTCTTACCGCCTGGAGCAGCTGTCGGAATGTCAGATAATGCGGACAGAGGGAACGATGGTTGCGTACTGATAGAACGGGTGGGGACGACGTTGAGGAAGATTTCCCGAAGCATGTCGTGCTTGTCTCTACCTCGAGTAGCCAAGGCTTCGCTAACCTCGATCAAACTGAACAAAGACGTTGATCAACCGTTCAAAAACAAGGATGGAGTCGTACTGTATCTTGGCGCATGCAGGGCATATGCGACATTGGAAGACAAATTCGGGGATCACAACCAACTTCTTCCAGCAGAACTAATGGCCGTGTCGTTAGATAACGAAAGAGAGGTGAAATGTTAATGTGGCGCACATGACAGATCTTGACGAATGCCAGATGCACCCAGGCGGGCTCCGAAGTTCCTTCAAATGGTGGTGAAAATCCTTCCAGATTGGATCGAGCTGCCTTCCAGGCAGAGGCGGATGATTTGCTCATGAATGTGGCCCGTAGAGTTTTGTTGACCAGTGTCAAATGCAGAACGTCCAGCGGAAGGCAGAAGGCTGCTATCTATATTATAGTGGTCAGATAAATGCGCGTCTACGAGGCCCGTAATTGGGCGTACCTCCAAGAGGACATCGAAAGGCAGTCCGGCGAAAGTTGCATCCTTTTCGTTGGAAGGTTGTTTACCGGTGCGCCCCTTGCGCGTAACGACTGCATTTTCCTTGTTGTCATCGCCGTTGGAGGCGACCTTTCGTCGCTTTCTGGTGTTTGCTACCATAGTCGATGGTTGGAAGATGGCGGTAAAAGGCAATGGGCAGTTGTGCCACGTGAGCGTGGTGGATTCGGCCCGGGACATCGTCGGCACAGACTCTCCGGTGGCGGACCCAATGTCCAGGCCGCCTGGCGAAATGGCATCGCGTCTGACTATGATTTACAAGTATCAGTATCAGGAGATTTCAGGTTCGACCCCTGCGGTGGTCATAAGTATGAACAAAGTACGACTCTTTTTGAGTCTCTCTCTCTCTGTAATGTAACTATCATACACATAGAAACTACACGACATCTCTTTGCTCCCGCGATAGCGATATAACCAACCTTCCCTTGTCTTGCGAAAGCACATCGAGCACACTTTCCCCGATACGGGGTTACAAGAACAGATTGGGTGATTGCCATTGGTACATATCATGCCTAACTATATGTAGATTCCAGAGTCACAACGGAGACCCACATATGCACGTGTGAGTACAGCAGTCGTATCCTCCTCGATCTCTTGATATATGCGCGCCGGAAGTAGTTGTCTATTGATTAAATCATTCAGTTATTGAACTACCACAGTTTCCACCAGCCCACGGCCATTCATCTTCTGGCAATAACTGTGAACTAAACGGCCCTCAAATCCTGCGCCTAGGTACGGTAGGCGGATTGGTCGCAGTTGATTTTGATTTTTTTGATTTCGGATTTGATCAGCCGAGTTCCGAGATCGGCCATTTCCGGCGTGTCATCAATTATTTCGCCACACTATTTCTTGTACACAGCCCCGGGCTCGGGGTCCTAAGTGGGCTTAGAGTGGATTTGCGTATAAAATCACCTTTAAGGTGTCCTACAAATGAAATCCTTTACCCAGTCACAATGGGACCCATAGAACACATTTTGGCGGCAGATTTGCTTGGTGTCACATCTGCATGTGCGTGTGACTGTGTGTGACGGTCGCGTAAACGCGTCTTCGTTGATCTCCACCATCTCCACCATCTCGACGTTCTCGATCATCCTTCATCTCGCTGCCATGCCTGAATATGCTGAGCTTGTCTCCTCTACACTGATAGCTAGAAACTGGTTCCAGTCTGTCAAGTCAAAGCCCAACTATCAGGATCTGAAGCTGCAAGACATTTATGTGGATGCTACACAGAAAGAACGTGATGCGGAGTCAGCTCTGGAAAACGACGCGTCCGCCAATCCCAACATACTAGCTGGCTTACCCTATGCGCTTCAGCCAAACTCTAAGATACGGCGTGGTCCAAAATCAGCGCAAGCGCCAGTCTACCCTCCGACCATTGCTGGCCCAATCATTGAAGCGCATCTGACACTCAAAGACATACACTTCAATCCACGGAATATCATAATAGAGATGGTATCTAAGGCGAATGGGCCCCTATGGCTGCAGGTGCGTGTTCAACGATACGATCTTCCCTTTATATTAACTTGAAAGCAGATTCAACTTCTTCTCCATACGTCTCTTCAAGTTTACAACACCGCGCAGTGGAACAACTCTATTGCAAAGGTTAGCTCCAAGGTAACACCATACCTCCTCATGCTCCTGCGTATTAACTAATATTCTCTCGCGCTATCCGTAGGATCGCGGATTCAAGGTGGGAATGGCATTGATGTTCGGCGAGTGGATTATTGCGTTGCTAACGTATGATAATATGTTTAAAGTGCGTTATCATCTATCCTTCTGGTGCAGGGAGTATTGAACATTATCTCTTCGTAGCCTATCTACGCCACCACACGTTCCGACCTACCCGCTCAGCACATCGACATCTATGCCGACTTTTCTCGTTTTGTCACATCTGCTGTTACCTGGGCAGCATGTTCCCTCCACTCTCAAAAATATGCGGATTCTTGTAGTGACAGTGCCATCGATGTCACTCTTCCTAAAAAGATAGCCAAACGAGACCGTCTAGCTGTTCATGCTATACGTAGCAATCCTTATATCTGGGGAGGTATTGGCGTCTATACTATTGTAGAGATCTTTTTCCGAGCTGGTGAGTTGTTTCTGTATTTGACTTTGCTATCTTATTGACTCGAACATGTTTCCAGGACTTTCGCTTTGGATCACAGAGGCAGAACTGTTCGACGTTCCGTCACGTTTTGCCCGACTACTAGAAGCGTTCTACAGTCATGCTGCCAATGCTCACGTCAATATGTGGTAAGTCCTCTATGTGATATGCGCTATCGTGTTCCCTGCCTCTCTCTTCTCGCGCTAACATACATATTCGAATTAGGCGTTTCATCGTTCCTCACCTGAAGGAAAACTTCTTTCTTGCTGTCTCGAATAAAGAGCGTCTGCGTTATATGGACTGGTTGTATCTCCATGGGAAGCAACGGATTTTCATGTCGTCCCGCATGAAGGATCAATACGATGGATTTTTTGTCAGTCTTATTTTGGTTTGATACACTCTAGTCTTCTTACCAATCTACTCTCTAGACTTGGCTCGAAGACGCCAATACTAGGCCAATGTTTGCTCGCTTACCAGCCAGCGGTCTATACGATGTTTTTGAGCCGACTTATCTTGCAGAATCTCTTGCGAAACCTCTGAACCTCTTCCATTTGATCTTCGGATTCAAGAAGGGTGTCCAGGATGAGACTATAACCTCTGCTTGGACTGATAGTCCACTCGACCACTATTTCTTGAAGCGCGGTATGAGTGATTTCTTATTTTCTGGCAACAAGACTCTCACCTCTGCCCGCACTAGGCATCTCAACAGATGTAGACTGCACTACGTATCTTCAGCCTCGCTCGTACTTTGACCCTCTCATGCTGGATGTGTCAGCTATGAAAGCCACCTGGGTCTCAACGCTTCTGTATGACACCTCCGACAAATCAATGTGGTGTCTCTTGCCGCCTTTCCCAAGTAATTCACGTCCGCCCAATAGTCCTAACGTTGCCAAGTCAGTCGTATCTTTCTGTTTATTCGTTGTTCTAGTCCTCATTTAATTAATTCATAGACCACGAGTCCACAAAGCGACATTAGTGACTGGCTCGAAGCGTGATCATCAAACCTTCGCGCATATCGTCAACCATACTCACCTGTGGGCTGTCGGACCACTCGACTTTTGTGGTGTGGCACACATCATTGAGGGAAGGTGTGTATAGCTTTCATGCCATTCTCATATGTTATCAGTTGCTGATACCTCGCAGCATTATACTCTGCTACAAAGACCCTTCGGCTAGCCACCATCTCGCCAATCGACTACAACGCCAATATGAGCGCCGGACTCTGATCAAGCCTGGGCAACGCAAGGCCGCTCGCAAGGAAAAACCGCCCAAAAAGAGCAAGTCTGCGTTGGGAAAGCGTCAGCGTGACATTGTCAACGATGAGAACATCAACTCGGATGATACTGTTGTTGCTTCGTCTGATGCCGATGATGACTCTGCGACTGTTGTTCCATCTTCAGATGATGCTAGCCCGAATGCTGTTGCCGTACTGCGACATTGTACGAATACGGTGGTGGCGCAGCCACCTGCAGTAAAACGGAGACGGATCTCAGCAGACTCGAAATTAGCGCAAGGTATACCATTAGGATTTTTAGACTATTATTAATGTATATTCCGCTTCCTCTCTCGAATTCAACTATTCTTCAGCATGTCACAAGGCCCTGCTTCCTTGCCGCACGTACAAATGTGCTCCATAACATGTCTTCTGAGTCACCACCAGCAACAAACATGCTTAAGAGTGTAGTGGCCTCAACACTCCTGAATATCCGACGTGTATAGCTGTATGTTGATTTGACATATACTGCATCTGGGAATGCTCTGTGAAATGCCTCCTCAACGACAAGGCCGGCTCGCGACGAGGTACAAAGACGAAGATAATCCATATAATGGAATCCTTGTACTATCGCAGAGGCTGTATAGGGTTTTGGCCATTTTGTCAGATGCAGATGTGAGTTGGTCCGGATACGAGCATATGGACCTATGTGGGTGGACATAGATGTAGACGAGGAGTTGGGTACATAGGGAACTCGGAGTAGGGAAGGGGAAAGGTTGACCGGCAAGTTTGGCAGTAGGTTGGAATGAATTGACAAAGTCGGACTGGCTGGTTGGAAGAATGAAGAGTTGGCAACTGCCGGGAAAAATTTAAGTACTCTTGTAGAGGCAGTGACTCGTGTCAAACTGAACGTACTTGTCAAGGGAGTCAGAAAGGCAAGTATGTCCTTCTCCAGTTGTAACCACTCTGAGTCAAGTGCTTCCCACCAGGTCTCTGTCTCCATTTCTGGCCGCAATGAACAGAGTGTTTGTCAGGTGACCCTGATATTTCCAGAAAAGGATGTAACCGGACTTTTGCTTTTCTCCACCACGCACACATCTGCAGTGCGCGCTCGCTCATATGGTCAATGCTCTAGGAAATAACGGGAGAGAGAACGGAAAAAGTAAGCAAGTAAAAAGAATCAGTGTCCTTTTTTCACTCACAAGTCAACTAGGGCCCGATGATGACATTTTGCGCCCAGTTTTACATTTGCTTGCACAAAAGGCATACACCCTTCCTGAGCGCCTAGAGGTATTGGCAGACGAGCATGGATATAGAATAGGGTGCGTACACTGTTCTTGTTGGACTTCTACTATATTAACATGCTTCTAGACTTACCAAACTGAAACGACTCAACCGTGAGTTTGGTGTCGGTACTGCGCGTCTTCCACCTCCACTTCCTATTGCTACTGCACTTGTCAGTGAGTACGTAACTGAGAATGAGAGTGCTACCAATGGCCCTTCAACTATCAAAGACAAGATTAGACTGGATCGAGCTGTGTTCATTCCGAGGCAAGTTCAAGTTCTGTTCTTCAATGTTGATTCTACTTATAACCTACTCAGAGATATGGTCCGCAAGATTATGCATGATAACTTTCCCAGTGGATTCAACGAGCGATTCCCCGGCAAAAAGCGAGTGTCAAAAAAACGCGGACATCTCGATGGAATCGGTGTTTTTCAAGAACTTCACTGTGACGGGCATGAGAAGCTAGGACCACTGGCTCTGCGTATGGGACCAGTTGGTGTACACATCTATGGTATGCGTTGCCACGCAAGTGGCTTTATTGTTGCTGAACAGGTCGTACCGAATGGACGCTGTGAGGTAACGGTGGCTCACTGCTACTTCGATGTGGTTGATGCCTATGGTGGTATGTCATTATCTGTGCTTGCTACCGTGCATTTGTGTATATCAAACTCATCTGTTATATTAGAAATACCCCTTCAAATCACAGTCGATGGCGGCAACGAAACTGGACATGCTCGAGCTGGGCAAATAACTCTACGGTGAGTGTTAGATACTTTCTTCTATATATACATGCTAATGAATGAATACCAGACGGTTGTACACACCTACCCTCAGCTTTGAGGAGCAACCTCCTACTGCCGCACTTGCCAGTACAGATAATATACCGATCGAGTCGTCATGGCTCTATATGCGAAAGTTCAATGGGCACGATATTCACCAAGAATTAATGAAAGGGACGTCAGAGAGGCGCTTTAATGGTCTTGATCCTCTTCATGTGTATGTGTCTATCTTGTCTCTATTCCTTTGATGCACGCACTTACATATTTTGTTTCGATTACCAGAAATCTATGGAATTGGATATGGCCAGTAATCATCCAGAAGGAAGCAGACCGTTTCCGGGACTGGTGGAACAATCATCGGGTACGCAAGCAAAACGAGAAGATACTGCCCTCTGGAACGACACCAGAGAAAATCTTCAAGTACCCGCAGAAATACAGCTTAGAACACTGTGGTGTCAAGGTTGATGCTGATACAGTGACAGCACTCCGTGCTTCACTGCCTCGCACCAGGGAGGAATGCTTCGCCTTTGTTGATGCTGAATTTTCGGAGGTGGCGTCAGGTGTTTACCAGCAAATTGGCGCACCTGTGATGCATCTCAGGTCAGGGTGGAAGATTTTCGAAGAAATGCTTTGTATTCTCTCATTGACCGTGTAGTACTGTAACGTCGTCGTCCTGTAACGTATCGTATCGATTTTCAATGCGAAAGCCGTCATAGATCATTGTCATAGGCTCATAGGCAGCAGCCAGCCAGCGGTGCTATGGCCGTCCCACCCAGAATGGTGCGGAACAATAGTGATGACCAAGGTACGACTGAACTGCCCGGTCTACTGCTCACTCAACTGTCTGACAGTAAAGACTGCATAACCAATCTAGCCGACTAAGGTACATGTCCAAGATTATCGGGCTAAGGTACGATAAATGACACGCGACACAATGAGAGGTTTGCATGAATAGTCAAGGTAAACTCAAAAAGCTGGTTGTATAAAGTATCTATCTCTGTGTCTCATTCATCGGTCCACCTTCTCTTCTACCCTCTACGCTTTGTTATTTGTTGTCTCGTCTCACTCGTTCGGCATTTGACATTCGTCGTCTCGTTCGGCCTCATCAGCCTCATTCGGCTCGTTCGTCGTTCATCCATTCATCCACCTCCTACCCCTACCCCCCCCACTTGTCTACTTGTTTGTCCAGTCTACAGCGTCTACAGTGACAGTCTACGCGTTCGTCTGTCTATGCTTGCCATTTGCACCTCTACTATCGTCTACATCAATGGCGCCACAATCTATCCCGACTCCGGCAACTCAAATATGCGCATCAACAGAGAACTCACATCTGCAGTGCAATCGTTCCTTTCGTCACAAGTCTTGGCTAGGTCTATGTGTGCGATGCGAGCTTCTAAGCAAATCAACTTCACCACAGGATAGAGAAGATAAAGAGGTATGTTTTTCGGCTTCACTTTGATATTGATATTGTAATCTCACATTTATCAATCTCTATAGAGCTGGCCGCAATGTGTTGACTGCTGTACGGTTACAAAGAGCATCTCTCCAAACGCCAATCCGCCTTTATGTGGAGGTTGTGTGCAGCAGAATGCAGCTCGTCTCGAAAACGGTGCAAGTAACAGTGGTACAATTGCTGCTGCGCTACCAGCTATTGGTGGTAGCCTAAGTATCGCTGGGCTTATGGGACCTCCTCTTCTTCCTACACCAGACGAGCTAGCACGCCGAGCTGTTGAACTTCAGCTACATGAGCGTCAGAATCTTATGTCGGCTAGGACACAACAAGGTCTTCGCAAGAACAAGGCAGCAGCTGGCGCGAGAATTGGTCCAAACGGATCAAGGATGATCGAAATCTGGCTTAACCCGGTGGCTGGTAAGACAACTGATGTGAAGAGCGGCCTGGGAATATATTCGAGGACATTCGATGAGAACATGTCTATGAGTGGTTAGTTCCCTTTCTTCTATCCGCTCTTACACAGGTAGAGTCTAATATAACTCGATAGAAGCACTGGATGACCTCGTTGCCACTCTGAATACGTCTTGGGACAAGCAGACTGCAGAGAGCTTAACCAGGTCAGTTCCTTTTCTTGAATCGTCTCGTTAAAAACCCAGATCTGACGTCTAAGTCAGGCAGTTCATTAGTTTCCGCTTCATGCATGATCGAGTCATAGAACCAGGAAGCGACTCAGGCACTGTCAAGCAGTTTTACGAGATCCATGAGCCACTCTTGAATCCTGATCTTAAAAAGCGAACACCACCATCTCTATCACCTCGTGCTCCTTTCATTTTCTTGAACGCAGTGATTCAAGTTGATCTGGTGCGATATCTATAATGTTTGCTAATTAAGAGCTAACATATGTCATATATTGCAGTTTGAAGAGACGATGCGATGTGAAGTGCCTACCTACATGTTGACCGGGAAACAGAAGACTGCTCGTGCAAAAAAGCGAAAAGAGCGAGAAGAGGATCTTCAATCAGAGATGCTGACTTCGTCTACCTCTACCAAACGGCTACGATGTGAGACAAACACTATTTCCCCTTATATATTCACTTATTGTTCACATATAGCATCTATCCCTCCGATGGTATCCTCATTCCGGCCCATTGGTGGTTCTACTCCGGTTCAATTTGCGCTCGCCACAATCTTGGTAGACAAAGGTGGCCAGCCTACTGTTCAATGGCCAGATTTGGAAGACGGACAGCTTGCTCTGACAGCTGGTACAATTTCGGACGCACTATATGCGCAGGGCCTTAGCCAAAATGTCTACAAGGTAAGTCTCAGGTTCTTCTCTTCTTTCTAGTCTTACTAACTATTCGGTATACCTTAGGCTCGTGTTCAAGGGAACCCCTACGCTGCAAAACGCTATTTCAATATCGGCAAGGGCAAAGGAATTGTCGGTGTTCTGGAAAATCGCGAGGCAGTTGAGAAGGAGGCAAAATGTCTGGCTCAAATGGAGTATTTCCTTGCGGCATTCTTCGAACATGCCAGGGTATCAGGAAATGAAGACGTCTGTGAAGATCGTGAGCGCGAAACTATTATTGTCTGCAAAGAGAGAGTTCTAATCCCTTTCACAGGACTCGAAGTAGCCAAAATTCATCTTGGTCTAGAGATTATCAGAAAGGATGGAATACCATCGCCAGCTTCAGGTGCGATGATTGAGGAGTTTGAAGAGCTTGCCTCTACTTTCCCAAGCATAGATGACGCCACAGTTCCGAACGATAATGCGTGGGCTTTTGCTTGGCTCTTGGAAGAAATGCGAACCAAGGACACTAATAAATGGAGCGGCACAAATTGTCATCCTTCTTATGCAAACTCTAAACTTGGTGCTGTGTTGACGACGTTTGCCCACTTCGTGTATGAGTGGTCTAAGGAAACCATAGTTCTGGCAGATATTCAAAGTCAGTAATGCTCTTACCAGGTCATCCATGTCAATAACTCACTATCATACGCCTAGCCTCCTCTTTCAAAAATAAGGATATCTTGTTCGACCTTCAGACACATACAGTACTTGGGTAAGAATAATTACATTCTAAATCTCTTTTGAACTGACAATGCTATAGAGACAGTGTTCTTGGTGATCACGGGGAGGAAGGTATTGAAATCTTCAGGGACCAGCATGTTTGCAACCGACGATGTAAGGTACTTGGACTAGCTTCACTGAAAAAAGAGACTGCAGCGGTGGAAGAGAGTAGTGATGATGAGTAAAATAGACAGTCAATATGAATATGACTGGTTTCTACCTTTCCGTGTCTTTCTGAAGTGATGCATATCTTCGTACTTTGTAATGCTGCTGGCTCACGCAACTACTTGTAGCCACTGCCGCTTATGTGTGACATAATGTGACACCAAGCAAATCTGCCGCCAAAATGTGTTCTATGGGTCCCATTGTGACTGGGTAAAGGATTTCATTTGTAGGACACCTTAAAGGTGATTTTATACGCAAATCCACTCTAAGCCCACTTAGGACCCCGAGCCCGGGGCTGTGTACAAGAAATAGTGTGGCGAAATAATTGATGACACGCCGGAAATGGCCGATCTCGGAACTCGGCTGATCAAATCCGAAATCAAAAAAATCAAAATCAACTGCGACCAATCCGCCTACCGTAGCCTAGGAGATCCTACACAGCAGACAAGTCTCAGGAGAGCAATTAAACAAGTCCGGTACGTGCTTTTCTTTGGTTATAGTCCATGTGGGTCGCTGTAATTCATAATTTAGTCGGGTGCTCATATTCAATATAAAGAAGATAGCTGACCATGAACATGACTCTGATCAGAGTTTTGTTGCGCCATGGGTGACCTTGATGCATCATCTCAACCAGGATTCCGAAGCACTAGATGTTCGTCCGCTTGCCGGGCGAGCCATGTAAAGCTTCCAGGAACATCGTTTTCATAGAAATCACCTTGCCTGCCCCGTAATCGTTCAGTCAATTTTGTACTACCGTCGATTGGGAAACATACCCGCCTTCTGGAGTATCACACTACCGAGATCGCCAAGCTTCACGCTGCCATCGAGGGCAATGAAGATGTTCGCTCCTTCTATATGATGACGCACGATATGGTACTCGTGAAGGAAGACCAATCCCTCGAGGACCTGACATGATAGGAATTTGACATGGTTCTCAGTCTGAGAGAGATTGATTATGCGCGCGCCCAGCGAAAATATCGCTGGGGAATGTATTTCATGAATATTGATCAACGGAGTCAGTCGTGGCAGAAATCACTAAGACGTGGATAATATTAGTTAAGAGAACTGTGGGTGAGCGGACAGCGGCCTCACAATATGTATCTGACGATATGAATGTGGCTCCATGAGGGTACAGTCCCTGCGAAATCTGCTATCGCTTTCGTTAGTCGATGTACTGAAGATTTGCTTCTCCGCGATGTTTTTCCCCATCGCGTTGGTGCGAAAAAGTCGGTTTCCGAGATGCACCTTCTAGCTGGAGCCATCAGCTGAGATGTCGAAATCATCAGGAGGGGATATAGATGGCTTAATAACGGCTATAGTCCAGCACCGCTGACGACATCTGAGCAGCACGAGACGATAGAGACCGTTATGTAGTTTTCTTGCCTCCGACACGAAGATCGTCGGGTGGCGCGCTGTCTGTACTTGAACGGTTGTGCGTCCGGGGTCATGCGCCGTGTCGATCCAGCTCGCTGCTGGTCAAAATCTAGGGAGTCGTCAAGAAAAGGAACTTGAAGGTATGGACAGTGGTTGTGCTCACGGATGGTTATCGCGTTCCAGCAAAGCAGGTCTTCCGCAAGAGTCAGTTCACGCCCAGACGGCCAGTATTTGATATATGCTATATATATACTCACATCGATGGTGTCCTATGAAGCCGCTGTCAGTGACCGTTTAGACTGAATAACAGAAGGCGCACAGTTTGATACATAGCGTATTGAGCAAGAGCATCCGCCCAGGACATGCCAGGAAATGGGAAGCAAGATAGTGCTTTCATAGTGCGGATAAGCGGTACGCCAACGAAGCTCCGTCGGTAATACATAACAGAGGATCAGAAAGGACAGCATGAGAACACCTGGATCGTAGACCTCCCGACAGTATACCAGTTCGTCGAAGCACATCCTAGAAGCGAAATAGAAAGTGGGTTGGATGGAGAATTCTGAAGTTCAGTCCTCCAAGATGTCAGCAGACAAGAAGCGCAAACATTAGAGCACCTATAAGAGGCTGCCGACGTTGCAAGGATAACTTGCAAAGTAAGTAAATGGTGGCGCATCAGAAACGTGTGCTGGCAAACAAGCACAAACTAGACGCGTCTTTCCCGACGACCAACGACTCCGTTTTGGCCAAGTTTCTATTCTTTGGCGCCTGCATTCTCGCGCTTTCGTTGTGTATCGTTCTGCTGCACTCATTTCTTTAAATGTGGCAAAGGTATGTACCGCTGTACGGTCTTTGGCATAGCTCATCGCATCCTTCAGCATCGTTGGAAGAATCCAACTAGTCCATTCTGACGTGGCTTTCAAGCATTTACGTGGATACCATCATCGGGCCCTCCAACGGACACTGAAGCCAGTGTGGGCGGTGTATCAGCAAGCTACGGACGACACCTGTCCAGACATGTTCGATGCAAGCAATGGACGCCGAATTCAACCCTCGATGTCTCTCGACGCGGTATCATTGGACGCGGCCCTTCATGAATGACCTCTCGTGTGCGCAGTACGAGTTCGAGGCGATGGAAGGCGCATGGAGACTTGCACCGATCGCAGCGGGCACAGGTGCGTTCCATTGCGATGTTCTATCCCTTCATTAATACATCATTTCCAGCATGTAAACATCCCGTAGACTTCTCGTGCGGCGGTCAGACATCCCTATCTCTCCTTTCCGCCCCACATCGAACTAGGATGAAAAGTTGTCAGTTTTCAACATCCTCCTTGTGTCCATTTCCTGACGACTATGCAGTTACGCCTGGACGAATACGGACCAAGACGATCGCAGGACTCTGGCGTTCGTCTGTTACGCTCCAATATCGTCGACGATCATGCCCAATACATAGGTCAAACCGCGAAGCAGTTCCTACGACCATCTACGGGTTGCTTTTCCTTACGCCAGGACAGCACCCATCTGCCTGGGACTATCAACCAAGGTGTCAGACTGTGTGTCAGCCAGCAGGTCGACACACTTTTATATGCTATCTATATCGTATCTGACCTTGCATTGTTAGTACCGGGTCAGTTCTTGGTTCCCGAGACCGCCCATATCGGTTTCCTCTTGAACGAGAGAACTGCGTGCCTCAGAATAACACCATGCTGTGTTTCCTTAGCGTCGTCAGCCATGGATGCCTCCGCCGTCGACGTGAATGTGACCGTCGACGACTTTGAGAGCATCCTTTCGTACGTACGCGCCCGACCAAGCACTATCCGTGCAGCGCTGATGTCGACTTGGAGACAACACCGTGGTGGCTCGGGACATATCACAGAACGGAGCAGGTCGACACGTCCATCAGTCTCAATTTTACCGGTGCGTTTGCCTTCTGCCAAACGAGCTGTTGCTGGCTCCCAACAAGGTCCTGCGCTGTACGTCTAGAGATTCTCCGGCCCCGACAACGGTCTCTTCGAGGTTGCCATCGACGACGAGAAGACGACGCTGCGGGCCTGCGCTGCTGAAAACGGAACAACGCCGCACAAGTCGATTCTACAACGGCGACACACTAGCATATACGACACGTACTCTCACCCTCATCAATAAGCACAGCAGACTGAGATGCGGGCGGGAACACGTTTCTCTTCGATTACTTGGACATGACAGCTCCAGCTAAGTAGGTACGTTTCATTCCCTGTCTGGCTCCTACCCTCATAACAACATTTTTTCCAGATCTTGCATCGTTTACTTTCGACTTCCAGGGTGTGTACCGGCCTGCAGCGCCCTCTTGGATATTGCTCATAAACTCCTAGCTTCTGCTATATCGACAAGACCGATCATCGCAAATAAAATATTTACCTCGACGAGGGACCTGCTCAGACCTACAATACTACTTCTGGATGCGGAGGTGCATTTGGTCAGACATTCGAGCAGCAGCAGCCGACTATCCGATGCTTTGGATCCAACCTCGACGGTTCGTTGCATATATACCCTCAAGGCGGGGAACCTTGCCGGCGTCTACCAATCTTTCTTCGGTGAGTCTTCTCTCTCATACGGACGCAGGAATTGACTGTCTTGCGTAGGCTTCGATTGCATCGGCCTTACGGTGCCGTCCGAGTTCGGCCCAAGGAATCTTTTGGAGACGGCATCGTCTAAGCTAGAATCTCATTGTCGTACATCTTTGTCAACAATGACCAGTCTATCCTGCCATTTCCAGTGTGTGAGACGAGGTTATGCAAATGGGCCGAACCGTTAAACAAGAAAACAGACAAAGGCGCGGGAAATCCGAGGTATATTGACACTACAGGAAACTTGATGGAGGTAGATTTGAACGAAAGGCTGGCGAACCTTCTGACTCAAATGGACGACACGTCGACTGCGACCGCGTTCCCCGAGCTTACATACCGAATATGTGACAGTATGCGTGCGAACGATGTCCAAAGATGGCTTGGCTGATGGTCTTTTCTAAGCATCCTCTCCTCTAACTCAGCTTAATCCTCCGTGTCTCTCTAAATCTTCAACTAATGCCGCCGTCCTCCTCATGGACTTGGAGTGCAACGGGCTGGGAACAAGCATCCTCAAGTGTCTTTGCCTCATCCTGTGGTTTTGATCGAAGATATGCTTCTTTGGCCAAAGCGACTTCAATGGGCTGCCACGAGTCTTGGATATCGTTCGAACGCTATGCCAACACATTTTTTCGTGGCTTGTCATTGCCGTCTATTCGTCATACATCCGAGGAGACCTGGTGCGAGATGTATAAAAGTGTCGAAGCAAAACAGCAGAAAGTAATCCAACACTTCCCACTTTCTCTTCAACCACCTACTCCTCTCGATGTTCATCTCACGTATCGCACTCGTTGCTCTCTCAGTCTTCGGAATGGTGCAAGCCATCCCCGCCTCCATTTCCAAGAACATCGCCATCTCTCGCACAACGAATGATACCGTCGTCGACGGCACCGACGCTATCATGGCTGTCTTGACCACGCTCAAAGGCCAGACCGACAGCATCTTGCCTCAGATCGTTGAGTAACTATATCCTTTAGATATTCCATACAAAATAACATTTTCTACAGACACAGTCGTGGCTACTAGTAGTGACAAGCGTACCGACGAGAATGACGATGATCTCTTCGACGAGCTCATCACCTCTCTTACGGCTGCTCAAGAATCTCTGACCAGTATCGATGGACAGGGAATTGCCTCAACGGATAACCTCAATGAGGCTGGAACTGTCATTGCTGATACTATCAAGGTACCTTTGCTTTCTATTCCATACCTCGATGTCCGCTCAATATTCCGCGTCAACAGGGCTTTAGCGCCACTCTCGACGCATCCTCAGTATCCTTGTCGTTGATTGGTACGATCGCGCTCCTTCTCTTCAACCTTCTCATCGCTTTGAACGTTTTGCTCCCTGGAATCCTCATCGTCATTCTCGCGTTGTACGTTGTATCCTTTCGAGGTAGTGTGCCGTTTCGCTGATTGAGATACTCTATATAGGTTGAGCGGCATTGTGGGGATTGTGATCACCCTTCTGTTGACATTGCTCAGCATCCTCATCCTTTAGAGTAGGCGTGAGCTTGGTTGGCATACCATTATTTTTGTCCTGTCGTTTGTTAACACCTTTATGGTTCACGATGAAGTTCTTTCTGTTTGATTCGTGCGAGAACATGTTCTCTAACCTCACTGGAGGTCGTTTGGCTTGACTTGCTCATGCCGGACAATATGTCGTATTCACCCTCAGTCCTGTCGAACCTCCAGTTTCTTAGCCTCGGAAGAGGACGTTGTCACAATTTTGGATGGCGCAGGACGTCTCCTTAGCTTGCCCGTGAAGTCGGTTCCCATACCTTCGTCCGCCATGACAGAAAGCGTTCAGTCTCAACTCTCCCGTCAACGTGACTACAATTTTACTATTTCCATTACATTACATCTTCGTCTGTCATTCAGATACATTTGGTGCTTGTCTAGACTCCTGTAACTTTTGCTTCTCCAAAGTAACCCTAGTGATTGCATAGAAAACATCTCCTCCAAACTGGCAAGCAAAACTAGGTGAAGCTGCTCTATCAATTCCAGCGTCATTCCTGGACGCGCCTCCAGCATACCGTAAACCTCGCGACTAGCCTCTCGACATATATTATGCAACTGTAAGAGTTGCTCCTCGTCCACAGCCCGCTCTATCTGCCATTCAATTACCGCGTCAAACATCTCGTTCACACTCGCTCGACTGTCGCTGAGTAGCATGACTGGCATGATAAGATCACGGTAGTGGTTCACGGCAGAGCGGAATGAGTCGAAATTGACGGAGGGATATAAACGCTGCGAGCAACAGCTTGACACGTACAGTTTCTAAGAAATAATGTGGCTACCGTTTAGTACTATAGTGTACACAATGAGTTTTAAATAGGTTAATGGAATGACGTGAACTTGGCTCCCAAAAAGTATTACCGAGATTCATCTGTGTCTCTTGTTTTCCCAATGTTGAGTGTATGTGGCGCAAGTCGCGAAACACTAGTGATGTCATATTTGCATGTAATAACATATGATGGAACGGGTGACGACAGAAATCTCGAGATTTCTGTCGGGGTTACCACGATGCCAACGCAGTGGTGAATATTGTGCCGTTTGATTCTATTGCTGTTATAGCCGTGTGACCGAGGCGCCATGAGGTTTCCGGCACTCTTCGCAGCCGCGGGAGGATTATAATTTTCTTTCAGATTGTGCTCACCAAAGGTCGCCGTACTGGAAAGTGTGCATTAAAGTGGATAGATATTACCAATACTTGAGCATAAGGTATGCTGCAGAATAATTTCAACGTATGTTTCGGCATCAACATAGGTAGCCGTACAGATGGCATGTGATGTCAGGAGGTTGGCTTCTGAGTGTGGCGCTATGTGCTGTGTCTCCCGCGGCCTTGACAGCTGAGTTTGAATCGCTGTCCAATTCTTTTCTTTTAAGCTGCCACGCCACTTTTGAGTTCTCATCGACTTTCCACCATGAACGGTAAACGCATGGTGGCAAGTTTGTTCGACGACGTCGCTGAAGATCTTGACGAGTTAATGATCCGCTGCGGACGCGTTAAGACACAAGGGGCTGTTATCCTGAATGTAGAATTGCCGGCTATCTACAACCTATGGGTGCGTTGTGCCATCTTATTCTATCTTTTTTTTCTTCATGTTACCTAGGTTGGCATTGCCGATGTGTTGGTCTTTGCAAAACTCGTTCAGCTATTCGAGAGTCACGGAATGCTCGAGTTTCGCCGATTTTTGTCCTTGGTCGCCACAAACTACAACCACCACAGCTGGCCCCATCGTTACACAGTTTTCCCCTTCAATCGTTTATCATCTGGTTTTCCTTTGGACGAAGACGGGAACCCCTTCAATATCCCTGATACTCGTATGTCGCCGTTTTGTTTTGTTCACATCGGGAGGTTCACTTATTCGCAGCTGAGGACGAACTCTCTCTTACGCATCATCAAGCGTCTGTGATGTGGTGTAAAAGAGCAGCAGACTGGGCCAGCAATATATCTGACACGGTTTTGAGGTTCTCCACCTCTGCGCAGGAGCAAGAGTACCGTTTGCGCAAGTTGGCCGATGCACTGGAGAGCACACAACAGGCTGACCTTGCTCGTCAGGCGCTTGCCGGGCCTTCTCATTCTGATCGACGCCCGAGCTCTGCCGGTTTTGCGCGCCGAGCAAGGCGGCCCCATTAGTGCTGTGGGTTTGGGTATCTGTAGGCAGTTTTTGAGATGGAAAGCAATGTAAGATTACGTGCAGATGGACAATTTTGTACTATGACTGTATGATCAATTCATGTATATATATTGCGTCGACTTGTGTGAGTGAGTGTATCAATGGAGTGATCCGTACGATCAACGGAGAGAGCCGTACGATCATTGTTCCGTCATGCAATCATTGATCCTACCAAATCTATGATGCGAGCGGGCTGCCCACATGCATCATCGTATAACGGAGTGGCGGCTAGCAGCAACGGAACAGTAGGAAAGGTGCTATACCGGGCAAGAGCAATACAGGCCCGCGTCTCGGCGAATACAAAGGCCATACATACATCAAGACAGAAGGGACAGGCCCAATCCTGTCCGATACTATTCACCTGAGACAGCGCATACGTGTCCCCCACCAACGCGTCATACATCGAACAATGGTGCGATTAAGGACGAGCCTGAGGAGACTCCTGAGAGACTGGGGAAGGACAAACGTAAGAAAACGCCTAGCCGCCGACGGTCTAAATCTGGTAATGGCGGACAGGGAGGTGACGGAAGCGATTCTAGCGACTCTGGCTCAGACATACCCACTGATGATGAAGGATTGGGTAACCGGGACCCTATTCGTAAGAGCCAATCGGCGAATGCGTCTCAGTATGGCCAAGAAGATTCCCAGCGTACATCGCTAAAGGATAGACTGGTAGAGACGTACAACGAGCATGTTGGGTACTAGCCAGTCCTGACTAAAGATATGCGTCCCTTGAAGAAATCTTCATCTCTGTCAATGTTATTGGGCGAGGATATTTATGATACTGATAGACAAGCAAGACATCACAAAAAATGTCCGCGCGATGAAAACCATATATAATTGTAATGAATACCTTGCTTTATGGTGCATACTGGATTTATGAGTGATAAATACCTCGACAAGAATAAATACCTGAATTGGAATAAATACCCTATATATTGGATATTAGGTGGACTCCCCCCACGCATTAAAGATCTGATATATACCCAATGAAAACTGCTATGTATACACTACGACAGATACTGCTAGTACTACGCCACAGGCTTTGCGGTATTGATTCATTCACCAGGATAGATGAAACAGCAATGGAATTCTACGTAGTACAGTTGACAAAAATACAGGACATACTGGAGCAAGGCGGAACACCAGGGTGCCACGAGCATGTACACGCCCCACCATCGTCTTTCTTAGGAACGGCGTCTCAGATACGCGCTAGTGAAACCCAAGGGCGATGCGACCGCCGAATCCGTGTCCAATTTCTGTGGCAGGGGTTGTGAGGACGACACGAGGCAGTGAAGAGGGACATACCACGGACAAATACGTCTTCTGCCGCGCCGGTGTCTTGGGTGCTAGTGAACGTTTGAACGTCCGCGTCGCGAGATTTGATGATGAGATCTATGGAGCTGGCTTACTGAGAATAACAATCAGTGTCTTGTCATCGCGAACTGTAAGTCTCACCATGACGGGTATTCATCTCTGGCCCACCGCCATGGCATCCTTCGTATCCTGGAAGTCGACAACGGTCGTTCGTGTCGAATAGAGGGATGGACTGGTGACTATCAGAACTTTTCTTGATGCCATAGGTCGACGACTCGCCAGAACACTGCCATGGTCACGGCCGTCCGGTCAGAATCAGGATGGTGAGGGTATGCTGACGGCTTGACGAGAATACGAAGAGGAACGTTGATAGTATCTTCGCCTGGATCGGATAACATAAGACTCGCTAGAAAGTGTGAGTATATGCGTACTATTACTGCACAAAAGACGCACTCCAGCTCCTGAAGCAGCGACTGGGGGCTGTGAAAGCCTTGGCACGGAGCTGAAGACCGCTGAAGGCATGCAAGCGACGTGCGTGATTTGGTACCATGTTCGACAAAATGAGGTGGTCTTCGCTGCGAATTAATTAGTTTCTGGACACCAGGAGTCAGTCACAACTCACTCGTCTTCTCCTTTGTCCTCTGAGCTTCCCCCATATTCCTCCATCTCTGCCTCCATCTCTGCTCCGCTGTCGTCCCGTTCACTCTCGTTATCGTTCTCGTTGATATCTTTCAACCCCGTGTCGCGTGATCCTGCTCGCGTATTTGAGTAATTTCTGCTTGAGTCAGAATGCAAGTAAACAGGCAGAGGCAGAGGCGAGGACTTACACGATTTCGGGGCATTCTGGCTGCTCTCACTCAGCCCGACTCTCTGGTGCTTCATCTTCTTCGGATTCCGGGAAACGTATCGGTAGTCAAGGTTTAAACGTCGCCTACTTGGAGCTTGGCCTCGTTGGATCGTTCTTGCTGGTGGTGACGGTTGAAGGGAAAGACGCGTTCGTGATGTGATGCTGTGTGACAGATCACGATCACGTTCAACGTTGTGAGCACTTCCGGAAATTGCCGAGCGCACTTGTACATTTTGAACGTCGCGGTCAAGTTGCGGTGGCAATCATGAGAGCATTAACGGTGAGAATGACGGCGGGGATATTAATGGCTGGACTGACGTTGAGCAGGATGAGAACACGGACTGGGCTGTATATGACACGACGGAGAAGCTGGATAAGCAGGCAAAGGGAGTGAAGATAGTAGTGGCGCTGTGATGAGGAGTTGCAATATCAGGTCTTGTTTAGACCCGCAATGCATTCTGAGGCCTTCAATATGACCATCTAACACTTTGGGGACCCTTCCGTGAGGGCTATAGCTGAGTGTTAGTTTTGCCGGATGTCACCATATTAATAGGGTATTTTTTCCCTACCGTCTTGCCATTTATTCAGAAAAGATACGTGTCTCTACGTATACATTGGTACGTACGATATTTATCCTAGATATAGTAGCCTTTTATTCATCATCGACCTTTAACGCGCTCCGACAAATTTTGTGATGGACGCAAAGCGACTCCGAGTCAGAAATACAGCTCGTACTATCGCGCACGATTCTCCCCCTACCCGACAGTCCGTATACCGATGCTGGAATGAGCTCAGTGAAGCCCGCGAGCACCCCCAGAGGTACGCATTCTCATTGTCTGGAATGCCATCTGACTCGTCCCTAGTCTCACTCCAACCCCGCGCATTTCCGACTCGACTCCTCTCATTTGCGCAGCGATCTCATTAAACATCTCGGTAGACGTCTTGGTGCTATCAAACCCGTGAGGCTCGAGAACGCTAGGTTGGCGATGGACAATCCAGCTCGACGCGTCCGCTGGCCATCTCGCTCCGACGGACATACAATTTACCTGAAGGAAAAAGGAACCTAGGAACCTAGGAGGGCGGGACTCGCGGACGCGCTCAGCGAGACATATACCAGTCTCCTGTGAGTCCTCTCATTTTATCTAGGTCGGATTTGGCGGTAACCTGGATTCTCCGAGGCAAGGTGGCGCCGATCGCTGGATAGCTGTGTTGCGCTCTCTTTCCAAGGATACACGTCCGGCGGAGTCACAACGACGGCTCGTAACCTTTCGGGAAACGAACGACGCTACCTACCGTGATACATCGACCACGGAGGACACGTATTTCGTTTCCCTATCCGATGCCACTTTGCCACATCGACGCATTCTCAAGATCGACACAGTCAAATGGAACATTACATCGCTCCCCTCACGCTATGGTGGTCCCGCTACCTTCTCCGTCTTCGCTCCTCCTGCTCGAGATTGTATACATAATCACGATCTCCATCCCTCGTTGGACGTCCCGATAGAACAAATCCACGTCTCGACGGCCAATTTTGGGAATGAGAGCGAAAGACGTTACTTCCTCGGGCTTGTGCGATCGAACATCCCAGTACCCCCGTCTGGCGTTGTCAAAACCGGATGGTGATTCGGGATAGGCTCCCCGTCACGTTGAGAGCTGCAAGTTTTCCCGTGCGGACGGAAGACTGTGGTGTGCGTCGTGCCAAGTGGTGGATGGAAGGTAGATCGGGAGACGCGTGCAGCAACTTGAGAGCTATGCTTTACGGCACGGGTGCCTTTGATGCTGAAGACTCGGATTATGCGTCGCCTTTGCCGCCAGATGGTCTGTTCCCAATTTACCCAGTCGGCCCGCCAAGTACTGAAATCCTTCTCAGAAGATGGTGGCGTGCTGATATGGAGGGGTCGGGCCGGAGGTTCGAAACATGTACCAGTCTGCCCTGGTGAAGAGGAGTATGCACTCTATAATTTGTCGACGGTGACTATGCTTGTATTTCTGTAAAAACGTCACTCGTGTCATAACACTAAATGAGTGAATGCAGTACTTGGAGAGTAGAGACAATTTACTTCAGCGGCTCGGGACCTCGTCGTCGAATAAGGTGATTTGCCTGCCGCGGTGTGTCTCTATCTACATGTCCTTGACGGCGGTGAGTTATGATGACGATCTCAATCTTCGACTCATCCCTTGCCATGAAGATTGGTCGTAGCGTAGCGATCATACAGCGCAAATGCGCCATCTGAACATCTCTCCCGCGGCGACGACCATGGAGATCGACCTACCATGACACTGCAACATATCTCTCGCCGGTCGTGATACGGTGAGTCGGTGTGAACACTTCACCGTAGTCATTGCGACTATCCTTTCATTGAAAAGGCATCTTTCTGTCCTATCATCATCATCATCATCAACATCTAAGACCCGACATCATCCAACCATGCATCTCCCCGCTTCCCTTAAGTTAGTCGGAGTTGCCATCCTCTCTGCCTTTAAATTTCTTACCCATGCCGCCGCGTACGCAGCATTTTCTATCCAGTTATCGGCTATGCTTACCTTTGCGTACAGATTGCCGGGCACCGATATCACGATAACGGAACTCACGTCCGAGGGTAAGGTTGTATGGCAACAGCCTGGTGGATACCTCTTCACTTTCGTCGAGAATGTGGAGCCAATCTCCCGTGACGACATGAAATTATGGTGTTCAGATCGCCAAGTATAAAACAGAGGACTGGAATGAAGATGGGTATCATTTAGATGTCTATGCGTTCACTGCGGTTCAAGACAACGGGATGATATATGAACGTGAGCTGCCAAAGGTATTTCTATAAGTATGATCCCGAGGGAAGGCACTGCTGACATTTTATCGTTAGAATATCCTCGTGCTTGAGTCTGGTTTCTTTGAAGGACGACACTGGATTTTCTGGACGCCTAAGGGACAGTGAATACTCTAAAAATGACCTACATTTCTTCCTCGCGTATTTGTTTTGAACTGAGAGAACCATACAAATATCTTCGTACTCACATGTAACCAATGTCAAGCTATCGCACCATTTATTCCTGCTGCACCCAACACTATGCCTCGGAAATAATGTTCAATTCAAGCTCGGTGCATAGATGCGGACTCGCAGTAGCAGCTCTGCGTTGTATGAGCCTATAAATACTTACTGAAATGGTCGCGCGAGGCAGCGAACACCACCACAAAGATATTCGCCGTGGCATCGCCACCGACCCGTTGCCGAGAAGAGATTTTTCCTGAGGAGTGGAAATTGAAGTCTTGGGCATGTTGTGGGAATCGAAAAGGGAGACATGAATAATTTGAAGGTGTATAACACGAGCAGACGTGCTTGGGAAAGGGTCAAGTGATCGTGCAAAATCTGTCTCCGGCACTTTTCCGGCATTGAGCTTCCTTTGACAACGAACGACATCCTTTCCTCTCTGCATCAATATTCTCGTCTCATCTTCCTTTGTTGCAAAAAAAAATGGCAACGGCGCACATCGTTTCACGATCTGAAGAGCTCCTGGTCGACTGCGACAAGCCAGCAAAAGATGAAACGACACGTCTAACCCGACTGCAATCTCTTCGCTAGGACGCGAGTACCAGAAGAAAACTGCAAAATCGGAGCTGAAGGTCGTGATGAGAGCTTTCGGGAGCGCTGGCAAGGCAGACGGCGTCAAGGACATGATAGGCAGGACGCCCATGCTGCTGGTTCGTGCTTGATATGGTCTCTCACTGACGGTGCTCATCCTCTTGTTGTAGCCGTCGCGGCTCCTTGCATCGTCCTCAAGACTTCCCCGCATTCCAGAGTCAACCCCGAATTGTTTCCTTCAGAGAAATCATCCAAGCAATGGGATGAATGCGTCACCTATGCCTCGTATAGTGCGTTATCTCCTCTTTTGCCAGATTACCACCCCTTACGCTTTAGCCTCAGCTCATGGAAATGCCTGCAAATCCTTCGCTGCAGAACGAGCATGGCAACGGTCCCTCACGCGCGGTCGAAAGGGCTCCTCTGAGCCGGAGACTCTACCCTCTGGCGACAAACCAACAAAAATCGCAACGACACATATCTTTATAACATGGCGCCAGGCATCTTGACCGCTCTGTCGCTGGGAGCGAGTACAAGAAGTAAACCGGGAATTCGAAGCGGGAGACCGTGAGGAAGAGCCATCGGGTGCGCAGTATAGGCAGTCCGCGGATTGGGCGGACGACGTCAAAGTCGACGCGTCGCAGGATGCGCATGCCCCGGGTGCGTCTTTAGAATTGTCGCTGGGTGAACGTGCTAACCAGTCCATTATAGCCGTACCCACCATCCTGGCATCGTACTCATCCACTACCCCGCGCATTCCTCCCTAATACCAACGGGCGCAAGACTTGGCTGATATGGTGCGTCCCCCTCCGTCTTGCTGATTACTGGCCCTTACACCTTCGTCTTAGCTGCAATCACGATGACCACAACTGCCACGAGCCGCATTTGAAGCAATAGACAACGTCGCGCTCATCCTCCAACGAAGGTTCGCACACTATCTCCGGCGTCATCAATATCAAGAACAACAACTTCCTCTCTCAGCCTAGCGCGACGAAGCATGGCAACATGTACGTCGTTTCTATCAACTTCCGTTGCCCTCCACTCACTTTTTTCAGCATCTAAATGTGTGATGGTAGACAAAACGGATGCACAGGAAAGCCTCGTCCTCGCTGGTATGATACTCATCCTCCTCACTCCATCATGTTCTAATTTTACAATCCAGATACCATCTACTACGCGTCCTCCGAATTCGAGCCACATACACTCATCGACGTAGCCACCCTCACAGGCTCCTGTGTCGTCGCTCTCGTCGAGCTCTTCCCTGGGGCCCTCAGCAACTTGGACAACGACATATGTTGTCGGCTGGGTCAAGTACGCACGCCGTACTGCGAGCGCATCCGTACGGTTCGCTTTCGAGCCATTGGCTCCTCGATCCCACACGCAGGAGGAGAATGGACCATTACCTGAACCTCGATCTGATGGTGTTGTTTTGCAGCGACCTAGTCCGCCTGCCCCGAGATAATCGGTACGGGTGCACGTTTTTGGGTCTGACTGGCGGAGGGGACCGTATTGGTGGGATCGGCAACGATGGATACGGGCGGGTGCTGATTGGCTCGGGAGACTGGCGATGCGTGGATGTTTGAGCACCAGTCCTCGTAGGCGGAAAGAAGATGTGCTGCGGGACTCTAAGGAGGAGGAGGTTGATGGTAGAAGGAGCAATGACAGACATCGATGTACGCAGTTCGAAACGAGTGTTTTGCCTGCCGTTGTCGTTTGAAGTTTCACCTTTGACCACGTCCAAAAGTCGCTGACTCGAGTGCGCGCTCTCGTTTATGGCTCTCGTTGTGCTCTATGGCTGTGTTATCTGGCCTGCGCCCGCCAATCCTAATATCCAGCGACCGCTAGCCCGGATTTGCTAAAGCTTCGGCGAGTGGGCGACACATTCTTACTGTGGCAGTCTTCGTTCCAGGCTAAACTCTCTGGGTGGTATATCCAGCCGTGGCTATCTACGCGACACTACTGATGCTCTGGTGGCTAGGTGCACTGCATTCAAACGCCCATCTTCGACGTATCCCCGGGTACAAATATCTACTACTAGTACCACGAAACTTGGAATCCTGTTACATCTGCTTGACGAAGGTGAGCTACAACGCCGATCCCTAGTAAAGGAACAATCACTACGCTTTCCGGAATGCAGTGACCTTGTCTAATCCCTATAAAAGATATGATTTCAATCCTCCAACTTTCTTCATACACCGGTAAGCTTACTGTGAAGTCTATCATCCGGACTCTATCTGACAAGCTTACAGGCCGTAGAAGCCTCATCAAACCATGCACTTCCCCTCTTCCCTCAAGTTAGTCGGAGCTGTGCTCCTCTCCGCCCTCGTCTCCCAAGCCGCGTACGCAATATTTTCAATCCGCTCATCTACTACAAATGTTGATTCACGGGGACAGACCGGCATACCCGCTCACACAGATGATGATAAAAGAACTCAAGGACCCCCAAGGCAGAACTGTATGGACAGACGATCCTGAATATCTCTTCACTTACTTCCGGCCGCGGGACGATGACCCCCTCGGCCATTTCGACTCCTTCGATCCAATGAAATACGCCATGTATAAAACGAAGGGCTGGGAGGAGAACGGGGTTGTCGTTGAGCCGGGTTTTGGACTCACCAAGATTGACGACGGCGAGATGATATACGGGTCCGAGCTGCCGGAGGTATTTACATATATGTGATTCTGAGAGACGGGGCAGTTGATGTTTCATTTTTGGGATATGATCGTACTCAAGGCTGGTTTCTACGAAGAACGTTACTGGGTTGTTTGGACTCCGTCTGGGCATGGTTGAGCAATCGGTAGTAGCAGTGCTCTCAAAACGACGTACACTTTTTGTGTGTAAACTCAATAAAACGTTCGAACATCCATCTCGGGTTTGCGTACTACAGACATCGAACCTTGCATCCAAGTCCTCTGTGTCCTGAATACACATAAATGAAGTTCAATTCATGCGCTATATACGGGCGACTGGTTGGGAGTTGTAAATGCATGCCGACCCTATTTGCCGCCAGACTCGCGCAGAGCAACGCACAATGCAGCATCAAGATATTTGTCGCTGCGCCACCGACCCGCCGCCACCACCCTGCCCTCAATCCTTCGCGCGCGGAAAGTGGGTCGCTCCGCCGTTCGTTTTCTTATGTACGGGCCTTTCTGATTCCTGATTCCAGCTACATATCATTATGATTGGATAACCAAATGTCCTAGTAATGAGTAGTGCCTGTACGGAGTACTCGATCAGGATGCTCGAATCTGCACCAGTCTTTGCAGACAAAGAGGAGAGCATCTCGTAGAAATCGGGAAACTAGTCGATGGGGGGACTCAGAGTCGAAATGGGATGAGTTGAAGACATGTAACGGGACTATTTATATACGCAAGCTACCTAGTATCAGGAAATCATCAGTTCTGCCGCAGATAATCAGCCAATTGATCCAGTGCTATATTTTATATGGTAGGTGCTCGGAACGTCTATCTTGGACGATCAGAATGAGCGCGATGCGCGTTCTCAAGACGTGACGATCACGTGTGATTTGTCTGCCGGCGCTCTTAGTCTTATCTTAGTCTTTGACTATCACTCTAGTGCGCGCTCTTGGGATTACTCTCCTCGTGCGCTACTAGAATGTCCTACGATCTTCCGGCGCAGATTCAACATTCGCTCCGACAAGCCCGATCACTGACTAGAGTTTTGCTGCCGCACGCGCGGCTGGATCTTGACTGTACTATACGCTCCGGGTCAGTCTCTCTCGACGGTATCACCAACGACGAATATTTCTGTGGTAATACCGTACTCGTTGCCTCGAAGCTCTACACTCCCGTCGCTAGTTTCACTGCAATTAAAGTTCATCTTCGACGTCTACAGGTACCTATCTCCTACTAGTACCACGAACTTGGTAATCGTTCCATATATACCTGCGTCCCTAATGATTCATGATGGTGAGCTACAACGTCGATCCTAGGCAATGAAATGAATATGCTGTGCTAAATGCAGTGACATATAGGTTATATTGGAGGTTCTTCACCAGTCGCCAAGAAGATCGGCCCGCCGTGACACTGCAATGATTCTCCCGATGACTGCGATATTAGTGCGTCCTTTGAGTACTTCGTCGTGGTCATTATGCTTCTAATCCTTATAAAAGACATGATTTGAATACTCAAATCGCATCTCTTCATACGCTGGTAAGCTTCAGGCGTTCGTATATCGTTCGGACGCTATCTAACAAAGTCGCAGGTCGTATTAATTTTCAAACTCTCGTACCAACCTTTCACAACCATTACCCATGTATTTCCCCTCTGCTCTCAAGCTGGTCGCAGCCATGCTCCTTTGTGCTATTGTCGCCGGCGCTGCGTACGCAACACCTTCAGTCTATTTATCATCGTCGAGACTTACATTTGCGAACAGACCGGCACTACCCAAAACTGTCATGATCAAGGAGCCCCGGGACCCCCACGGCGACGACCTCTGGATGGATTTCACCGGATATACCTTCCAGTACATCGAGGATAGTGACGCCGATGCGCAGCGCAACCCCGATCCATCGAAATATGCTCTGTACAAGACGGAGAATTGGATGGGGGTTGACGGGATTGTCGAAAAGAAGATTTATGGACTCACTAAAGAGAATGGGGAGGAGATAAATGAATGGAGCTTGAAAGAGGTATGCATGTGATTTGGATGGACGACGGTTGTTGACGTTTTGGTTTGGTAGGATATTGCGGTACTCCAGGCTGGATTTTTGAGGGTCGTTTCTGGATTGTGTGGAGTCCGAGCCAAAAGATCAATAAGTAGTCTTACTTCGAATATGACTGATGTTTTTCCCTCGTACTACATATCTGGCCGAAACCTTGGAACGTTAAGCTGGCGTTGTGCATACGGATGTGTAAGTACCTGAAGCCTGAGGTTTGGCTTTGTTGCGCGTTCTCTTACTCGTCGGTCTGGAGCTATCGTAAGCCCTCGCAAAGCATGCAAATTCTAGGGATCTAGAGCCAAGTAGGAGATTTTAACGAAAAATCTACCACAGACTCATGCACTCGTTCGTGCTCTTGTAGTCGATGATATCGCCAGCTGAGTCAAGAGCAGTGAGTACGGCAGTCGACTGCTGTGACGACGTTGTGCGCTAGTCCTGTCCACCTAGGAAAAACGATGACTTGATTCATATATTGCCCGTGGATTCAGTAGCTATTCCACGAGGAGAGAAGAGTGAGCTGTCTACGTCTGACAAGGACATAGCGCTACTCATTAGTCGGAAGCGTAGAGAGGAAAAATGGAAGCATACATGGCGGGCGGGAGGTCTGCGCGACGATCCAACGAATGTAGAAAGCAGAATACAACACTGCGAAGATGACCTGCGTTGAGGGAGGATGAGTATTTCGCGAAGCCGCAGGAGGTCCAATTGAACCACCCGCATAGCTTCTTTGAAATGAGGAAGTCGGAGGGCGGTGTGCAGGCAATACAGTGGAGATACCCAGCTTATCAACGTTGGCGCCAAAACGCTTCGAGAGCTGAAGAGCACGGCGGAACTTGGAATACACGTCCTTGAAGCCGAGTAGAGATACCGGGATAGACCACGCATCGGTCCGCAGTTGTGGGTGAAGAATCGACAACGATGACGGGGGACAGGACCCATAATGACAATGACTGAGGGTATATCAACTCGAAGGTGGGGTTGGCAAAGAGGGTGGTATACATACACACACGGGCAACACTCAACGCCTTTGGATCAGACAAGGTCGATGCTATTGTCGGGGCTCGTGGCCTGTGACGAATCGCATACAGCCGCATAGTCCTGTTGTATCAACCAAGAAACGACTCCGATTTTGCGGTGTACGGACCTTAGCGACGGCGGTGACAGCATATCTAGTAAAAAGATCTTCTGACACGACGCAGCGTGGCTGTCTTCGGGATATATCTAATAGGCGCTGAGAACGGGGGTCAGGAAGGCCAAAGTCATGAACAGGAAACGCACCTGCTTGCGAACTTGCTGCATCCCTTTTGCTTCGTATGTAGCTCGGTAACATTCGTCGTTGAATCCCAATGCGAAGAGTTTAGCGAACAGCGTCCGCGCGAGATGACAGACGGTGATGAAAGTTACAGATAGCGATCGAGCCGTCGGTCTCCTCGCTTAGAGGTATTTCTCAGAGCCGCAGGCGATCCAAGTGAACTGCCCGCATAACTCTTTCGAAATGGGAGGAAGGGAGGTCGATGTAGTCGGACGTCGAAGTTCGACGCGAGCGACGCGACTGCGAGAGAGCGGAATAGATGCTACGTTGCTTCCATAGGATGGTCTTCTCCAATCCTAGTTGAGTTCGTATCGTATGGACATCGCCAAGGTAGCTGGAAAAAAATACGAGAGCAGCGTCGAGTGGTAGAGAGAAGACGTCTGGGCATCGGAAACTTGAGTTGAGGAAAGGTCAAAGGAATCGACAAAAAACCGCACCTGGGCTACGTAACCTTCACCTGCCAGAGCTCCCGGCGCCACATTCTGCCCGAGTACAAATTGCACGTCGTTCGCGATATTCGATGGTCCAGGTTGGCGAGATGGTGGTGGTTGAACCAAAGATATCTTGAGCTTGTCGTTGTTTGCCAACACGGCTTGAACGGTCACCTGACGCATCGACTGGCCTCAGTAGTATCCACTTTCATTGAGTCCTCTCTTCATAGATATTGCCATTCAATACGTGTCTGTCCAAGCCAATGGCTATGGATATCCTAGCCAACATCAACGGAAGAATCAAACGCCGCACCTACACAGCCATCGCGACGGTGCCGACGGTATCGCTGTATTGTCTATCTTTTGAATCTTGCGCACAGCAACGACTGACCAGAAGATGGAAAGTTATCATTACAGATCTTGCCTTGGTGATATCGGCTTCAAGTCCCTCGTATAAAAAGGACTCCGAGTTGGCGCTTGTGATTGGTTCTCTTGACAGGTACAGTCATTTATATACATACGCTGGTGAGTCCCGACTCGCAGATAAAGAAAGAACGATACTAACATTGACAATATACAGGCCGTATAACCCCGTGATCCTCACGCTATACACATATATGCATATCTTCCGTTCTTCCATCAAGGTTGTTTGTGCAATGGCTCTACCTGCTCTTCTCGCCAGTGCTCGGTATGCTCTACGACTCTCCGGTTATTCATGCATGCACTTACTTTGATATATATAGTCCGCCTAGGATAAAGGAGCTCACACTATATGGGACGCAGATTTAGGCCCTAACGATTCAAACGCAAAGCCGTATCGCACAGCGACGATCACCAGGCTCGCAAACTCAAATGATTGGAGTGTCGCGGTCCGGTATCCCTATAAATTCGCGATAGCCAGGCCATTGGAAGACCGCCAAGCATGGGTTCAGGAAGTTCAGAACAATTATGAGGTGAGTTTTAAGTATTGCGTTGCCGTGCTGCGATGCAGAACTTTATTTCCCATAGGCCGGGACACTGCTCGCAGCAGGGTACGACGACGAGACGCCTCCGGAATGGTGGGTTATCATAGGAGAGGGCGTGGATGCTGAACGATTGTCGGAATCATCAGATTAAAAAAGCGCGTCGAACTCGTTGATGGCGTGACGTGCTGCGCTTGAGAATGATAGATACGTTGAGACAATTTTTATTCCATAAAACTCGAAATGCTGGGAAGTTACGCAGCCAAAGTTTACTCAACCATAGCGTGAGAATGAACGTTCCATCGACATGATGCCGGCGGCGCGAGCCTTCCCATCACCATCTTGTTCGCTTTAGCCTCTAACTGGTGTTACATGTCTGAATAGATACCTACTCCACGAGAGGTGGCGCACATACTACCTATCATTGACTCATGACGACGCCTAGCTCAAGCGGTGATCGCCTATCACAGCATTTTCCGTAGCCCTAGTAATCCCCCACGAGCGTCGGGATGGATACTTCACGTTTCCGTAGGCCCCACTGCGGTCAAAATGAACGGTAACAACGCAACGCACAGATCATGGAGATGATGATTTGCGCCTACTTTTGCTTTAACAGTACATTGCATTTGTTGGATTTCTTTCTGACCGACATTTGAGAGAGGATCACCCTCCGTTGATGCTAACCTATCTACGCTGGTGAGTTTACGTCTGATTTTCGTTGAAGCTTACCTTTACGCTATAAATTCGCAGGCCGTATAGATCCAGCTCTAACGATGCACATCCGCCGCTCCTTCGAACTAGTCGTGGCAGTACTACTCCCAGCCTTCATCGTCAAAGCCGAGTACTCAATCCTTCCTATTCTCCTACACCCTACCTGATTTACACGCACAGGCCCCGTGCGCTAGCTAAAGAGATGACCCTTCAGCTACTCCCCCTACCATTCGCGGGTTTAGAGTCAGCAATGATACCCGCCATGCCAGACCGACCGTTGATCTCAAATACATCAACGAAGATGATGTGCATACAATGTATCAGGTCGTAGATGGATGGGAGTACCCGTATAATGCTACGTATCCGCGAAAGGTCAATGCGAATGCTATGACTAGGAAAGATGGCGGGCCGATGCAGACGCTCGTGGATTTGCAAAGGGTATGTCCTTATTCCACGGCGACGGGATACTTACTGGATTATTTATCGTTCGTAGCAAGGGTTTTTGCTTGATCATGGCGAGGATTACAGTAGACGAAAGTGGGCCTTGTTGAGATACCTAGATGAAGATGGACGTTATGAGCGTCCGGAAGATCTGTCCGACTACGAGTATGAGACGGAGTGATCTTACTATACATTGATTCTGTTTCGTGTGTATGATAACATTGGACAGTGACGGCCTGGTGAGGCGTCGCCGCCGGTCGGGTCAGACATTTATAAACAACTGGAACATGGTTCATCTCTCAAGCATCGACAGTCGACTACTATAAATGCGTGAGGTTGGTGTTTCCGTGAGTCCTCTGAAGCCAAGAGTAGCTTGCGTCTTGGTAGAGCCACACTGTCTGCCGTCTGCACGAAGATGTGCCATGCTGGATTGAAGACGAGCAGTTGAGCAGTTTCCTGGTTGTTGGGCGACGGAGCTTATTGGTAATCAATTGATTGGCGGCCGGGGGCAATTGACGGATCAAGGTGGCAGTGCGTTGGCTTTTCCGTGACTTTCCCGTTCCGCCAGTACTTACGTTTACAATAATTGCCCTCAAAGAGCGTTGCCACAATACAGCGGATTCCACAATAATATGCACAGTAGCAACCGTGTAGCGTCTAGGAAATCCGTCCAGGAACGGTGGTTGTCAAGTCCGAAATAGGTATTTCTACATGTCATTCACTCTCAGTTTACTTCAATTTCACTGGTGAAACCTTAGGAAAGTTGAGATCCAATAGACTGTGTATACATGAGGTCTTCGAACGTCACAACTTTGTAACAACGGTATGTTTTGTACTCAAGAAAGCACCCAAGCCGTCATCTCGGACTTTTTAGTCACCGTTCCTGGACGGGTCTCCTAGACGCTACACGGTTGCTACTGTGCATATTATTGTGGAATCCGCTGTAACGAGTCAACACTATTGATTATCAGAAAGGTTGTAGTCGAGCTCAGAAACCACGATTTGGAATTGTACTGAAGGTACGTAGTACGGGATAGAACCTTATAGGCGAGGGGAACGGAAAGATAAAAGTAAGAGCGACGAAGCGGTATACAGCCTAATAGGACCCTTGCATAGCTGTATGCGCTCCCGCCTGAGCGAGTTCGACAGCCTACATCCTCACTACAACGACATGAGGATGCAGAAGCAAGATTAGAGGGAGTTTCCGTACCTGAGTGATGCTCTTGCTGAGATTAACGACGTTCATGTCGACAGAGACGACGACAGAGCGCGCGGGGAAGTCTACGAGCCCACAGTGTCAAATAACGTTCGGATGCAAAGGTTTAGCGACGAACCTTGGACGAACGTGGTAAATCCGACGTCTCATCTTCGATTTGCGCAGCCGCGAGGGGATGGCCGATATATTTGTCTAGGAAGTCGATACGTCGATGGAGCGAAGGGAATTGGAGCCGTCGTGGTGAGCACAGAGAGGCTCCTCCTCGAAGAGAGGCAGGCCAGTGTTTGCCGGTGTATCATTCTTAGACGCGTACATGGTCGATTTTCGACGAGAAACGACGGAGCACGCCTCTGGAACAGGTAAGAATGCATAGAGAGAAGGAAGGTGGCAACGAACGCACTGCCTTGTTGTCCATTGTTGTCGAATATGTGGAGAACAAGGACGATGGGGCGACAACGAGGGCCATAATACGAAGCTACAACACACGATATCGCCGACATCTATTCTCTAGCCTGCAGGCGACGCGGGTCGTTCGCGAGCGATGGCGTATGCACGTCTCAAGGGCGGTGCGGATGGCTGTGACGAGTGAGCCGTTTGGGGAGCCTGCACCTTGGACGGCCGTAGCTCGACGTCTTCTGTATATGGGTCATGGACGTGGTTGAGGCATGGTCTTGTCGTGGTTTTGGTTGCGGACAATCAGTTCTTCAGCTTCGCTTGCTGGAATCAGGCTGGGTGCGATACGAATGGGTTAGCGGGATCGGTACTATGTCGCAGGGTTTGTCGCGCACCTGTTGACCTTCCATGCGCACGTTCTCTCCTCAGTGCTCAGCGCTCAAGTATATAGGGGGTAGACTGCTGTAAGATTCTGGAAGGACGATGGTCGTGGTAGAGGTCAGAGGAAGAGCGTGTAAACAAGGACCAACAACGCGATTCTTTTTCCTTCCTGCCATCATGATCAACCTCGAGACCGTTTGCGCCAACCTCGACAACGACTAGACGACGACGAGTACTCTTCTCTGTGGCTCCCGATACGAGAGCCAAGATTCCTACGACGACCTTACGACTGCCTCGGAGACGAAACACGCTGCGCCTAAGCAAGGGATCTGGCACGCTTGGAAGGATGAAGGAATTGAATGTAGTACTTGCTGGGACAGTCGTGATGGTACGAGGGCCAGGAAGGTGGGCTGGATAGCCAAGCTGGGCGTCGAGCGTCGAGAAGGACACTCTAGCAGACGTTCAAATCCTTGGATAGGACGTGGAGGATCGTCGGCTGTTCAAGAGAAGATGTTGTACTCGATGATTGGATGAGTACCTAAAGACAGAGCCAATGTCTCAATTTCTGACCGCCCGTAGTAGATACCACTTATGTCTAGGCGGCGTACTTTATCCCCACCGAATGAACAATTGTTGTCACCACATAGTAGGCGAACGGATTGCTGCGTGTCGCAACATTGGGCATGTTCCATCGCTGCCACCGAGAATTTTCGACCAGCCCCGGTTTCCTACCGGTTGGCAATGTAGCAGACTGGCGAAGCGGCTGTTGTTGCGTGAAATCTCAGCTCTCTTAGCCAGGTCAATCTACCGAGCTCGGAGTCCGGGGAGAACAGCGCGAGGTGTAATGCCCTCAACGGCTTTTGGCTGCAACTGCAGAGGCAGAGCTGTATATATCCATGAAAAGCTGCCTCCCAGGGCGCCTTCATTTTTACGACTTCGCTGTTTGAACGACGCTGCTGGCAATGGGAACATTTCCGGAGAAAGATATGGTTCGTTTATAGGCTTCTGTTTCGTTTTTGTTTTTGCTTATGTGGCGCATATTAGGATTCCAAGGGAGCAGTTATCTTCGATGCGGGAGGCGGTACTGACGATCTTGGTGCGTATAGGAAGACGGAGATGGGAGGGTATGAGGAGATCGTGCTGATGCAGTGTATGTCTTATGGTGATTCGACGAGGAGATCAAAGGGATTACGGAAGCCTTCGACAAAACCACCAAGCTGAGCTTTCAGGGTGTTAACTCGCCGTCTTCAATTCGATTCGGCGGTATGCGCGATCGGGATGTGTCGGAGAATATCAAGACAAGTTGCGACCACCCCATCTCGTTTATCCTCGGCCAGCCTGGACTGTCGAACATCGCGAGTAACGTACAATTTAAAATCGCATTGACAGAAGACTGACACAGGCCGGGACTACTGGCAGGGGGCAGGGGGATGTACTCGGAGGATGCGCACCCCAGGTGCGTTTTCTGCTCATATCTTTTGCCTTTCTGACTGAAGTTCCGACGCCTAGACCTTTTTACCAGGTCATTGGCACTCTCGTCTTCGTTTCCAACTGCCTTGCCGATGTCCCCTACTAAGCGAACCGACTTGTCGTTGAAGCAGCACGACCCGAGAAGACTGCCCTATGGAATACGCATAGCGTCCTCGCCGTTCCCTCGCAGTTACATAGCTCGCGTCGGACTGTACGTCGAGCATATGCCTCTTCTCATCATATCTCAAGCTCGGTATAAGTATTCCCGAAGATAGACCATGTGTCGCGTCGATATGGTAGATCCGAGGTGTGGTGTTACCCAACCAGGGATTTCGGGGAGCCACGACTGGACGGAAAATGGTCAACGGAAGCCAGCCGTGTACAAAACCAAAAGCGGTATGTTATCTCGAAAGTGGGATATCAGATATTCTATTCTTACCCTATCTACCAGGTCCTTCGATCTGAAATAAGCGACAAAAGAGGGGAATAGTCACGGGTCCGTTCCTTCAATCTCCAGAACCCGCCTTCCTGCTGGAGCTCCAGTGATCTCCTCGACCGCAGTTGGCAGTTCAGGCCTCGTCAGCTGAACACCGTCCGCGTCATGACCCTCGATGTTTGAATATTTATGTAAACCAGTTCAAACAGAATATGTAGCCGTTTACAAAGTACTACTCCCTACTCATCAGCTTCTCCTTCGCACAACCCAGTAGCGCCCAGTCTCATCATACCCAGAATTAAGTATGACATTTTCCTAAGAAAACAAAATATCAATGACACCTTCCGTCGTAATGATATGTACGGGAATACCTTTCGAAGTTTAGATTTATCTTCTTTCGACATCGCTGTGCCGTCTTCCATGGTAAGTCCTAACGCAGGCTTTACAAGAGTCATGTCATCATCGCTCTGGGCCATCCATCCGTCCATAACTTCATCATCATCATCATCATACATAAGATATACTACTGGGTTGGGGTTGAGCGCGAGATCGTCCTTATCCGTGGTTTGTCTTACAGCAATTTGCAGTTCGTTGTAGACAAAACGTCTTCCCTTATCTTCAGAAAACTTGTTTATTTTTGGAGCGCTAAGGGTCTCATTTTGATCTATTCGTTCAGGGTTCATATACTGTTCATATGTTCACGACGTCGAGCTCACGCGTTTGCGCCACAGATAGATGAACTAAAGTGCTAATGAACCACTTGAATCACTGGAGGACCCATCCCAAGTAGAACAGGTAGCTACATACAACTTAGCCGTCTCATCCGGTGGGAGGAGAAGGCGGGCCGACAAAGTTCGGACCCTGGGCGCTCCATATCAGCTCCAAAAGCACTCCAATCATAAACAAGTTTTCTGAAGATCAAAAAATGCAGTTTGTCTACAACGAACTGCAAATTGCTGTAAGGTTTGTCCATCTGGATGACTCCATAAATATTTTCCTGAGGTGTTCATGAGCTTTCTTAGTGTCACGACTCTGAGGTCCTCCGGCCCGGGTGGTCTATCCACAAAGGTAAGTATTGACAATGGTGAATTAAAATTGTCGCGTACGCAGCGTTGGCGACGAGGGAAGATAGAACTACGGCTCCGACTAGCTTGAAAGAGAAAGGCAAATACATATGTGGATAATGTTGGTCTTAGTAGTCGATGATCAGTTATATAGCCTGTAAGTACCAAGTTGGTCAGCGAACATCCTGGGAATGATAGACGAGACCTGAAGCATACCAGCGTATGAAGATAAGAAAGAGGATGAAGATTTGAGGACTGAAAATCATGGCTTTTAAATACTGATGAGAGGCCTTAGTAATGGCTACTGTGAAGACCTCACATCCGTCGGGAAACTCATTGGAGTGTTACGAGGACAATTTAGATTCACTGCATTTTGGCAGTGTCAAAAAGGGTTGTCATTTCGTTGTAACCGACCATCCTGACAACGGAATCCGGATGTTTTTGGGATCGCCGTCGTAGGTCATCAATGTCAAGGAGATGAAAGAGTCACCAAGAGACCCGAGAACACGTCACTGGCAGCACCAGAGCCAAGCATTTAAATACTGTGAACTGGGTGAGCTTCGAGACCAAACATGGCGTTACAAAAATAGACGTGCAATCATCGCAGTGTGCCGAGCAGAATGTTTGCAGTCGGCGGATAGAGCACGATGAAAGAAAGGAACGAGAGCGCGCGCGCACCGAGTTTCTGAAAACAGCCGCAGCACGCCATCGACGAAGAGGTTTCGAGACGTTACCGTAAACCAACTCCAGTCTCGATACGTTCACTGTTACAATGTCCATGAATTTTCACCGAACACTACGGCATATATACACAGTATCTCGCTTCTCACCATTGACGGCTCCCCATGGAATTATAGAGCGCGTATTCCTCTTCACTGGTACGTTATTCGAATGTCCAGAACGACTCCTCCATATCAGCACGACAACAGTCTTGGAGAAGGGCTTCAGTACTTAACGAGTCGAGTAATTGAATTGGGAACAAACCATCTGGGGGCAAAAGCGAGTCTTCACCGACGAAGGCACCTGCACCGAAAAATGTATGCGCGCATGTCCCGATCTACCTTCCATCCACCACCTAACACGACGCACACCACAGTCCTCACCGAAGAGGGCGTCCTAACGGGGAAACACACAGCTCTCAACGTGACGGGGAGTGTCTCCTGATCTCCCGGTTTTCACGACGGCAGACGGCGGTACCGAGATATACCAGAGGAAGCAATGATTCCATTCGGCTCTCATTCCCAAAATTGGCCGTTGAGACATAAAGGACTGTAGGTCACGGTTTCGTTATATTGAGACGTCCAAAGGAATGGCCCCGGGGAGCTAATAGGTGAGCATCCGAGGGATGGAGATCGAGGTTATACAATCTCGACGAGGAGGTGTGTTGGAGGAGAGTGAAGGCGGAGAAGGTAGGGGGACCACCATAGCGTGAGGAGTGCGATGTGATGTTCCATCTAAGTACTTATGTCGATCTTGAGAAAGTGTCGAACTGACAAAATAGCATCGGATAGGGAAACGAAATAGGCGTCCTCCGTGGTCAATGTTTCACGGTAATTAGCGTTGTTTGTTTCCCGTAATGTTGCGAGCCGTTGCTGTGACTTCCGCCGGACGTGTATCCTTAGAACGAGAGCGCCACACAGCCATCCAGCGATCAGCTACCTTGGAAATTTCATATTACCGCTGAGATCGACCAAGATAAAACTCACAAGAATCTGGTATCTGAGGCCCTCCTTGAGTCCCGCCCTCCTAGCTTCCTAGCTTCCTGTTTCCTGAAGGTAACTTGTATGTCCGTTGGAACAAGACGGCCAGCGGATGCATCGAGCTGGGATGTCCATCGCCCACCCAACGTTCCTCGCAGCTTCCATAGCGCCGAAAGGTCTGTCGAGACGTTTAACAAGATCGATAGACGAACAAGAGGAGTCGTATCCGGAATGTGCGGGTTGTCGTGAGACTAGGAACGAGTCAGACATTAGACAATGAAAGTGCGCGCTTCACTGAGCTCATTCCAGCGTCGAGATATAAACTGTCTGGTATGAGAATCGTGCACGATAGTACGAGCTGTATTTCTGACGACTCGGAGTCGCTTTGCGTCTTGCTTGTCTACGGGCTGCATTCAGGTCAGCGAGGTAACGAGAAGTAGCAGGAGACACGCCATTTCCACAGTAGCTCTCCGTTACAACTTTCCACGTAAGGGATAGACTGCGTAGGCCATTGGAGAGCAGGCAGAGATAGATTCCTCAGTCGTCTCGGCGGGCAGGAACTGGCGTCGCCGAAAAAAATTGTTTGCATGTCCCGAAAACGGCCATCGTGCCTGTTCCGTTTACAGATTTTGTGGAATCCAGAATACATTTATAAAACAAAGGATAGTAGATGGTCAAGACGAACATTAATACGGGCTGCCGGACCGGTGCAGCGACCAGCGACCACTATACTGTATCTTCGTGTAGACGACGCCGTACGGGCTAGACTTTTCAGCCTCTCTCATCCTGAGCGGCTTGTTTAAACATTTTATCTGCTCAAAGGACAAGACATCAAGCCAACTTCGAGCCCAACCTGATAGCTGCGCCACTTTT